>CM060935.1:484377302-485767719 GCA_030765085.1 Allium cepa
TAATGTAAGTTTAAAGAAATCTAATAGTTTAACCAAATGTAGACTTTCTTTACAAATAATATACTGTAATCATCATCATCATCATCATCATTATTATTTTACCAAAAATAAAAATATGCTTACACGATGCTAGTAGAAAAATGGAGAAAGGATGCTTATGCTTACCAATATTGACATGCAAACCTACATTTTATATGTACAATAAAGTGTGTACAAACAAACCTTTATATGGGCTGCTATATACATGTTTAAAAAATGTTATACATATATTGTTACACATATTCACAGCAGCCGTTATACCTAACTTGTATACATATTATATTTTAAACAACACCTGACAATAGATGAAGGTAAAATAAAAATAATATATATATATATATATATTATAACTAATACAAACCTATAAAGCTCTGAAATGTATAATAGTATATCTATACAACCCAATATGAAAGTATGCACCCATGCAAATATCTAAAGTTTTTAGAAACAATACTTAGGCTTATATATATAAAATAAAATAAAACAATAACTTACACACACAAAAAAACACAATACTTAATGAGACAAACGCACAAGTTGTATTACCTTTTAAGATATCATATATATATATATATATATATATATATATATATATATATATGTTAAAAAATTTCTACAGGGCAAAATGGGTGACAAGGTAAGATACGGCTGCGTGTAAGAGTGTGAAAGAAGAGAGAAGGCGGAGAAACAAAAATTGAGGAGAAGAAAGTGACAGTAGATCCTTGCTTTACAAAAAAAAGCTTACAAAGGTGAAATAAAATGAGCCGTAAAAGAATTAATGAATACCAAAAAAACGTATAATTCAAAACGGTGTGGGCCTCAGGTAAATATCCATTCACATCTTTTTTGACATATATAAAACATATGAAAAGCTTTAAAATGAAACGGCTATATATTAATTATTATTATAAAACGTTTTAAAGTGACTAGGGAAATAAATATATGGAAGTTGATAAAGGAGAATGAAGAGACCCAAAATGGAATGACAAATAATAATTTTAAATTGATGGAAAAAAAAGTAACAGCTGGCATAACCCAAAGTTATAAAGGCAGAGGAAAACGCTTTGCACAATTTAAGGTGAGTTTTCAATTTTTTTTGAATGTTTTATAACTTTCCAGCTGTAGTGAAGAAAATGCAATTTTAAAGGCAAAAATTAAAGTGACCGTTCCAATTAAATGAATATAAAACGTATGCGTGTTTTGTACAATCATACTTCCAAAATGGTATGACGTGGCAACGGTCGAATTTCAGTAAAAGATGAAATAAATGTGAGAAATGAAATAAATAGGAATGAACCGCATTTTTTCAAAACGAAACGTATGCAACAAATCAGCAAATAAATAGAAACGTGTAGGGAGATGAGTGAAATAAATAGAAAATGTTAAAATATAAATAAATATAACATACATGAAAAGGACAACAGGACGATTTAGAAACTAATAAATGAGAAACGTATATCCCTATACGTTTTAGTTTCAAAAAGGACATAAAATTTTATCAAAAGTTATAAAGAGTTAAAAGCATTGAAACATGGTTTCCGCTGAAATTTATTTTATTCCCAACTGTGATGAGAGAGAAAGGGAAAGATTTCAAACAAATGAATATATTCCAAATGAATGTAATATAAACGGTCATGGTGTGGTTCATCAGAAAATTTAATGCAATTTATAATTGTGTGAGTTGTACGTTGATTTAAGGAAAAAAATAAAAGCAATTAATGGCTTGATTTAATAGTACGTTTCAAATTTGAAAAGAAAAGAGAAGTAAGGGTTGAAATTTTGATTTCAATTAAATGATCGCGTGAATGAGAAAATAGCAATTAGCAAATAGCAGAAAGAGATAATGGAATATATGGTAGAAAAGGTAAATGAAATGTGAACGGATAGAATGAAAATTGAAACGGTAGAGAATTAAATATAAGGTGGAAAGGTGTGACAGGCTCACCCATAGATTTCGCTAAAACCTTTAAAAGAAATTTAATATGGTATGAGTTGTACGGTTTCAAATTTGAAAAGTAGATAAATCCAAGCCACAAATTTCAACACCGATGACACACATTTTTATTGTTTCCGTCGCGTATCGGATCTCAAAATACAGAAATAAATATACCATAGTGATTAGTACAACGAGAGGATCAAAATGGTATATAGATATTGGTGGTATGATTGAATTATAAAAATTCGAATTTTCACTAGCAGAAAAAATGCAGTAAAACGCAGAAAATAAGATCGACGGAGCTATAGAAGTCCAAATTTGGAATGAAAAATGACGTCTCAGTCAGAAGATGATTTAGAATTTTTCTATGTAAAAATATTCAGGTCTTGAAAATAAATTTATTTTCACCAATTATTAACTGATATGAATTTAATAGAATTATATAATAAATAAACCTTCATATAATTAATTGAAAATTTACCGTTTGCTATATTTAATTATACGTAAACCAAATATTAAAACTTTATTTCAAAATATTATTATTAAAATTTCTCAAAATCCAAATTAAATACGTTATAAAACCAATTAAAAATTAATAAAATTTTATGGGTCGTTGCAAATGTTGAAATATAAGTGAAATTTATATCGTAAATTTTTAAATATTTAAACTTGAAACTTTGAACTTTAAATTGAAATGGTTAAATTGGAATTGATTCAAATTGAATTTGTGGAATTTAAGATGATTTGAATCGAACTACGAAATTGGAGGAAACTATTTTTATTATATAAAGAATTTTCAATACATAAACTATTTTAATATATAAATTATTTTATTATATAAACTATTTTAATTTATAACTATTTATTTTATATATTATTTCAATATCTAAGCTATGTAAGTCGAAAGTGTTAAGATTTCAAAAGTGTCATGATTTCAAAAGTGTTATGATTTCAAAGTGTTATGATTTCAGAAGTGCTATGATTTCGAAAATGTTATAAATTTGAAAGTGTTATGATTCTGGAAATGGATATTTTTAAATTGAATAATGATATTGAATTTATATGGTTTTGAATTGAATATGATATTTGATATGAAGTATGAACTATGTGAATTGAAATGACCACGATGTGAAGTAAGCGTTTGGTTATTAAAGAGACCGGGATCAGATATTGTCATACTCTCTGCCAATACCGAAAACCACTTTAACAACGATGAACGTTGTGGAGATTCCAGAATGAAGTAGTATGGCTTGGTGATGGTTCTATATGGTATTTACGTGGCCCTGACTCCTGTGAGTCAGCTTGATGTGGCTAAAATAAGAGCCACGCCGAGCCAAGTGAGGTCATTCCTCCGATCGGACACATTTCTTCAATACCATTCTATTACTTTGTGATTTGATTGTGTGTACCTTTGATTTAGGAGTGTGTCACGAGGTGGGCGGTAGTAGCTGCTATGCGATACCACCAGTCGGGATCTGCAAACGTATATCTACCCTGGCAATGCCTTGTGTGCCTTGTCACATGCCCTTTCACGCCTTCTACGAGTTTGTTTTGTGTCGAACCTATGAAGTGCTCCCTGATATCCCACCTGCGAGTGAGTTTACAGTATCTGTATAGACTACAACATTATATAAATGTGTTAACGGGGATATAGGTAACGCCTGAACGCTATTTTAATAGTTTACTATAGACATGTTATAATAGCATATATTACTACATGGTAGATAGTTTCACGAATTCTTAGAGGATGGAAATCCCAAGCATCCCACTACAATAAAATTTGAATTTGACTGCAATTGTAAACAATGTTTTTATGTTAGATGCACTGAATTGTCATTTTATTTGGTAAAATTAAACAATCGAATGCTGTATTACATATATTTTACGTATTCACTTACGCGCGGTTCTTTCCCTCTTCTATTTTCATCCTTTTAGTTTGGTGGCCACATTCTCACTTATTTCATTGTACACAAAATACTTCTAGTTTCGACCTAATCCTGAGTTTTGTTTCTCGTTACTCTTCTCCTCTAATTCCTATCTTCCACGTCTTCTTCTTCGTTTGCTAGGGTGGAATTTCCAACCTATTCTCTTCCATCAGCCTCGAAAAGACAAAAAAGCTTCATTTCACTTATCTCATTTCGCTTTTCTTCAAGAAAATCAGGTTATTAATTTCTTCTTATTGTCAATCAAAGATAAAAATGTGATTTTTTTATATTGAGTTATGTCGTTTTTGGTTGCTTTTGTACTGAATGTTGGTGTTCCTGGATGAATAATATATTGATTATGTAAATATAATTTTCATAAATAGATTTGAATCACTGTTTTTATTAAGGACCATCAATATACCGAATTAAGTTAATTGGTTTGAATTCATAGGAGTTTAAGCTAATCATTTATAGTTTTACGTTGAATATATTGATCAATACGGAATAAAATCAATTGGTTTGAAGTAATTTCCTCTTCTGATATTGTTAAAATCCATAATGTTCACTTCTATAAAAATTGATTGTTTTAGAAAATCATGCGTTTTAAGTAGCATGTAGATTTATTATGGGCTATTAAGTTTTGAAATCTACCAAAATCTGATTGTAAGCGTAAAGAAACTAATTTATATTTATGAAAGCAGTATGGAGGCATATCTAGGATTGTGCAAACTAACATTTGGCAAATTTCACTATGTTGCAATTATAATATTACACAATGGTTATGGCTATTGTGCAGTCCATTTTTCCGTTACAATCGAATGAGAAATAATATTAAAAAAACTTTAAACAACATGTGATCCGAAAAATTCCTAATTTTTCATAACGGAAAGAACAAAATAATTAATGATTTTTCTTGAGAAATTGAAATGATTTTTATCAGTCTTGTAGTTTTGGAGATTTTCTTATCATTAAGATGGTTAAGTAGATTGCCACTTAGAATTTAGATTGGTTTTGATGAGATGTTATATATTTAACATTAGTTAACTTTAATTATTTGAACTAATTTGTTTTAGATTAATAGGCCATATGATTTTATTGGAAACCTACTACATTCTGTAGTCTACATCAATCAAATACTTAAAACACCAGTTTTAAATCGGTGAAATCATCCTTGCTCTAATGCAGGAAGCCTTCACTGTCATAATCAACCTATGACTTATCATTGCCAAAGAATAATTGAATTGTTCTCAATTGGTTAAAGATGTTGAAAACAGTGCTCTGCCTAATAGATTCTTATTAATTTACGAATAAAGTAGCCCTATATGATCATAAGGCCCCAAAGGTTTCCATAATGAAAGATATTGCCAATTATTTGGAGAGTCAAATATTTAGATATTAGTTATTAGATTTTAAGAAAAGGAAAATGATGATATCAAATTTTACAGTAAACATGTTTTTGTTGACATTTAAGAAAATTTAAGAACAGCAATAGAAAAGTTCATTTGTAATCTACTATTATCCTAAGAATTATTTATCACCTTTCTTCTTCATGTAATCATCCATTGCAATGCAATTTCCTTTGCAAAACATTTTCAGAACTTCCTAACTTTTGAATTTTTTTATCCCTTTTGTCTCCTAATATTATATATATATATATATATATATATATAAAATCTGTAACAACCCGCATATTTATCGATTTTATATTTAAATATTTCATCTAAATATTTTGTCGTTAATCGGATATTGGTCCGAAATCTACTTTTTGCAAACGGTCAAATTAGGACTCGAGACCTCTTCCATTGGGTTCGAAATGCCGTTTACAACTTTTTTAAGTATAAACATTGATAGGTTTGGAGTTAGTGGAATTTGACTTACTTTTCCTGCTTTGGACTTTAGGTTAGATTAGCCATTATAACTCAAACTCACTTCTCTCCTTCTTCTCACTCTTCATAAATTCCTACCAAACACAAACTTTAACATTAATGGTGAGTGGAAAGGGAAATTAGAAACTCCAAGCCTAGGTTTCAACTCCAACTCCAACTCCATCATTCAACTCCAAATTCAGGGAAAAACATTGGATTCAAGCTTATAGTTGTTTCTCCATTCACCTTCAAGCTTTACCTTCATAATTTGGTGAAAAGGTGAGATTTTTATCTCACAATTCTAGTCTATAACTATATTGGACTGTTGGGAATGATTCCCCATCGCTTTAGCATGTACATTTGCATTTGGTTTGGATTGGATTGGCGAAAAATTCCAATTTTTAGTGTTTTTGGTGAAATTCTGCACTTAGGTCGTTCTGCCTATGCTAGGTCGTTCGCGGGGAAAAGTCTCGGCCTTCAAGTAGCTCGTTTCTGGCTTTAAATCGTTCTACAGCCTTAGGTCGCTCGGCACTAGGTCGTAGGTCGTAGGTTGTGGGGATTTAGGTCGTAGGTCGCTCGGCCATGCTTATTTCATTAAGTCGCCCAACTTGTTTGCGTTAGGTCGCGCCTCTTTTAGGACGCGTCTCTTTTAGTCGCTCCCCACTGGACCTCGTTAGGTCGCTCAACACACTGTGTCGCTAAGTCGCTCGACTCTGGACTTCGTTAGCTCGCTCGGCCTTGTCATTTTTAGGTCGCGAGTCTCGCTAGGTCGCTCAACCGTCTACCTTTATAAGTCGTAGGTCGTCTCCGACCTTAAACCACTCGGCCACATTAGGTCGCGTACATTTTAGGTCGCGTGTTTCACTAGGCCTTTACCTCGTTACGTCGTAGGTCGCTCGACCTTATTACCTTGTTAGGTCGCGAGTCCCTTAAGTCGCTCGCCACTGTTTGGTCGCTCGCTTTTGCTAACTCGCGAGCACCTCTAGGTCGCAACCACTAGGTCGCTTGACCCCTTAGGCCCCTAGGTCGCAACCATTAGGACACTCGACCCTATCCTCCCTTAGGTCTTCACTAGGCCGTACCGTTTTGGATGGGGCGCTTCCCCGCACCCAGCCGGGGGCGCTGCCCCCTGTACCCCCGCGACCTGACCGGGTAGGTCGAACCCCGTAGCGGGGGTGTTGCCCCCGCACCCTCACCTAGGGGGGTTGCCACCCCCCTGGACCCCCCTCCGTAGGGGATCTTATCTGAAAAACATTCAACAAAACTTGCTTTGTTGAGATGCTGAGTTGACCATTCTTCGGGACAAACTATCTTGGGCTCCTCGGTCGATTTTATGGTATCACGGCCTTGCTAAAAAGGCGGTATAACAACTTTAGAAATATGAAGGTTTCAATACTAGCAGTAAATATCAAAACTCTTTCATCAAAACAATTTTAACTCTATTTTACTGCAAAGCTCTTTCCTTAAACCGTTTTCCAATCTACTAGTATATACAAACCTTTTCCTTAAAACCTTTTGTGACAATCTTCTAGTGAAGATCTATAGCTTGTTCGTAAAAATTTAAGTTAAGCAAGTGGTTATGGGACATGAAGCTAAACTCATATATTTACTGACTTGGTGAGATTAACACTACTTGATGATCATGATGATCATTTTTGTGTTTTAGACTAGCAACCGTGCGATGTCCCTTTATATGAGAGGGAGACTAGACCCCGCTCTTGTGATGTTTCGCCATCGCATTTGTGTGATGTTTCGCCATCACATATGTGGGGTGGCGCCCCACGGTCTTCGGGCCATTCGTTTGTTAAAATTAATGGCTTGCAACATTGAGATAGCATCTCGCTTTGTGTTACACGTGTAGGTGAGTTTTCATGCTCCCATTTTGTGAGTTTTCATGCTCCTATATTGTGATTTCTGGATTTCTTGTGTAGTCTTCTGGAATTTGTGCTTCACCTATTTTCATGACTTTCATTGTTATGATTTTCCAGCTTTTATGTTTTGGTGAATTTGTGTGTCATCACTTTTTTTAGGTGAATTTGGATCTTTTAGAAGATTCTTTTGATATTGTTTGATCTCTTGATGATCTTCATTTACATGCTTATCATAGTATGTCTTTGTGGTTACTATATGTTCTTGCCATATCTATTGTTTTATATCATGTTACCTGATATTTATAGCTAGACTGATCCATTTATTATTTTTTATAAATAATACTCAGGTCATACCGAGATGTTACAGGGGCTTCTGCTTGACTTCTTCCCCAGGGATTTACTACTCTGACTTTTGGCTGACCATTTAGATTAGCAGTTTTTGTCGTTTACACTTGAGATATAGACTCATAGATGTATTCTTTTGTATAGCGCGTGTTGCTATTCTTTTGTGTATGTGGTCCTTTCATGACCACTACTCTGATGTACACTTTCATGTGTTAGTTATATATTCATATCTTTTTCCGCCTTTGTGATATGGATGCCTGTGACTGACTGTGTTATGTTTATTTCAATATTTGTTTCCGAAGATTTATTTATAGCCACTGTTGATAGCTTTGAGTTTGTATCGGTATGTCGGACTTCCTCCTTAAATGAAATGCATACTATACTATCTGACATATCGGTGCTCGCACAAAGAAGTTACATGGATGGTCGCTCCTCAACAGCCTTATTCTTCGCGCTAGCTGACAGCATTACTCCGTAGTGTTCTTGGCTAGCGTGGGTATTGAGGTGGGGCGTCACAGCTTGGTATCAAAGCCAAACTTCGGAACAATGTAGAATAACTTAACAAGGATCATTGTCCTAAGTCCAGCTTAGGAGTCGTACCTTAGGATTAATTCGAGTCTTCGTACCGATTCATCCTATTTTTATTATGATTCCTTGTTTCACTTATCAAGATTGCTTGATATATCTTTTAGTGAATAACCTTTTTCTTCTCCTTCCCTCTTAAGGAAGAAAAATGGTTAGACCTGGACGTCCCCATGCCGGTCAATCTACTACAACACCCTAAGATGGAGTTTTTAAGACTACCCAGCAACTACTTGACCTTGTCACGAATGCTCAAGCAGCTGGTTCTAATCCGGAACCTACTCACCTTAAATCTGGGTTTGCACGTTTGTGCAATGATTACACCAACTTGGGTGGGAAGCAATTTAAACGAACTGAAACTATCATCGAGGTCCAAGCTTTGCTCAGAACGTGCGATAGAATCTTCTCTCGCATGAACCTCACTGACCTCCACCGAGTCCAGGTGGCTTCCAGTATGCTCCAAGAAAGAGCGTTGGATTGGTATGAGCTGTTAATCTCAGAAATTGATGAAGCGGATCTCTCCTGGGAGCACTTCCGAGAACGCTTCGAATCGTAATTCGTGCACGAGGCTGAAAAAGTAACTTTGGCTCGGAGATTTATTGACCTTGTTTAAGGTCAGTCTTCTGTGGCGGACTACGTTGCATCATTCGAATCCCTTTCCAAATGTGGGGTCGAATATATAAATACTCCACTGAAGAAGAACCAGAGGTTCGTTTATGGCTTAAATAAGAATCTTAAGAAGCCACTACTCCTGAAACTAGAAGTTACATTTGATCAACTCGTCGATGCCGCTCTTCATCTTGAAGAGGCCGATAGAGAGAGTGATGTTGAAGTGGTTGGCGCTAAACCAAACTTCAACAACAAAAAGAGGCCTAACAAATTTAAAGGTTCTTATCCCAACAAAAAGGGTAAGCAAGCAACTTCGGCTACAAAGACACCTTCCTCTAGTAGCGGGCAATGCTATAACTGTGGTTCTAAAGACCATTTTGCGAACAAGTGTTCGAAGCCCAAAAGTTTTCACTATTGCAAGAGCTCGGAACATTATATACATATGTGCCCCATACTGCAAGGCAGGAAAGAGGGAAAGTTAAACATGGCTCAAGCCCCTGGCAACACATCTCGTGGCCAAGGTATTTCTCATTCCATTCTTGACGGTATTATTTTATTTCATGATCAACCTATTAGAGTTCTCTTTGATACGGGTGCATCCCATTCTTTTATATCAAAGGAACTTATCGACACTTTCTCTTTAAATGTTGATGCTTTAATGACTTCCTTGAGAATTGCGAATCCTATTGGTGGATCCGCAACTCTTAGTTTGCTTTGTAAAAATATGGAGATTATTTTATGTGATTTTCCATTCCTAGCCGATTTGCATGTTATGCGTTACCTAGGCTTTGGAATGATTTTGGGAATGGATTGGCTTAATCGTTATGAAGCTCATATCCTATGTCCTGAGCGGACTATTTATCTCCGACATCCGCAATCTGTACATCAGATTTCTATTATTCTTAAAGATTCGGATTCTATGTTGACTACATCTTTATATTCTTTAAATCCTCATGATGATGATGATGATGATGAGGAAGATGTCATTTCTCGAATTCACGTCGTTCGTGAATTTTCCGACATATTTGAGCCCGTTTTAGGTTTACCACCTAAACGAGCAATTGAGTTCAGAATTAATCTTACCCCTAAAGCTCAACCTATTACTCGTCCTCCTTATCGCATGTCTAATACGGAAAATGGGGAGATGCGCAAACAATTATCTGAATTGGAGACGAAGCAATTTATTCGCTCTAGCTCCTCGCCTTAGGGAGCTTCAGCTATTTTCGTGAAGAAATCCGATGGTACGCTTAGGCTTTGCGTTGACTATCGCAAGCTTAACGATCCGACTATTAAAAATAAATATCCTTTACCTCGGATTGACGATCTGTTTGATCATCTTAGCGGAGCTAGGGTCTTTTCACAGTTGGAATTGGCTACCGGTTTTCATCAGCTTCGTATTGCTGATGATAGTATTCCTTTGACATCGTTCCGTACTCGTTATGGATCTTATGAATGGCTTGTTATGCCATTTGGTTTAACGAATGCTCCGGCTTACTTCGTTGACCTCATGATTCGAGTTTTCAAGGCTTTCCTCGATCGGTATGTTCTCATTTTCATTGATGATATCCTTGTGTATTCTAAAACCGAGGAGGAGCGTGAAACGCATCTTCGGATTATATTGGAAACTCTTAGGAGTAATCAATTAAAGGCGAAATTTTCGAAATGCCACTTTTGGCAATCTCGTGTGAAGTTTCTCGGTCATATTACTTCCGAATATGGAATTTCCGTGGATCCTTCAAAGATTGAAGCGATTCAAGATTGGAAGAGACCGGAGAGTGTGACAGAGATTCGTAGTTTTCTCGGATTGGCGGGTTATTACCATCGTTTCATTAAAGACTTTTCTAAGATTGTCGTGCCTCTTGCTGGCTTGATTAAGAAGGGAGTTAAATACATTTGGTCAGACAAACGTGAAGCCTCTTTTCAGAAATTGAAATAACTCCTTTCCGATGCTCCTATTCTTGTTATTCCCGAAGGGAATCAAGATTTTGTTGTTTATACTGATGCTAGTCACGTTGGTTTGGTGCCGTTCTTATGCAAAAAGAACGTGTTATTGCTTATGCTTCTAGGCAATTGAAGCCGGCCGAGACTAGATATGCCACACATGATTTAGAATTCGCGGCTATTGTTTTCGCCATTCGAATTTGGCGTCATTATCTATTGGGAGAGAAATTTATTCTTTA
The DNA here is from genome assembly GCA_030765085.1 of Allium cepa. NCBI lineage: Eukaryota > Viridiplantae > Streptophyta > Magnoliopsida > Asparagales > Amaryllidaceae > Allium > Allium cepa. The sequence continues at coordinate 484,388,655 of CM060935.1, forward strand.
CACGGATCATAAGTCTTTAAAATATTTATTTTCTCAAAAGGAACTTAATTTGCGTCAACAGCGTTGGCTCGAGTTCCTTGCACCTTATGATCTTGATATTCTTTATACCCCCAGTAAGGGTAATCGTGTCGCTGATGCTCTTAGCCGTAAACAACAAGAAGTTGTTTCTATGATGATATCTGAATGGAACGATCTCGAGATTATATCCACTTGTGAGATTCGAGAGCGCGTATCCGATTTATGCTCATCACTTGTTTTATGTAGCCTTGAGGCTCATCCTTCTCTTTTAGACCGCATTCTTGAAGCTCAAGGGCTAGATCCTGAATTGGCTCTTCTTAGCCAAAATGTTAAGGATAAAATTGATATTGAAGGTTTGAAAGACTTTGATATTGATTCTCGTGGCGGCATTCGAAAATTTGGTAGACTTATCGTACCAAATATTGGTGATCTTCGAAAAGATATCTTAGAAGATTCCCATCGTTCTAAATTCACCATTCATCCCGGTAGTAGTAAAATGTACGCTGGTATGAAGCGACTTTATTATTGGGAGGGAATGAAATCTAATATTGCTAACTTTGTTAAGTGTTGCATGACTTGCCAACTTGTCAAGGCCGAACATCAAAGGCCTGGTGGGTTATTGCAACCTTTAGAAATTCCAATTTGGAAGTGGGATCAAATTTTCATGGATTTTATAGATGGCCTTCCCCGTTCTCGTTCGGGTCATGATAGCTTATGGGTGATCGTTGATAGACTTACTAAATCCGCCCATTTTATTCCCGTTCGGTCTAACCGAACCGTTCCTCTTTTGGCCAAACTCTTTATCAAAGAAATTGTTAAATTGCATGGAGTTCCTACTTCTATTGTTAGCGATCGAGATCCATTTTTTACTAGTGGATTTTGGAAGAGTCTTCAAAAAGCTTTAGGAACGAAGCTTAATTTTAGCACTGCTTATCACTCCCAGTCCGATGGACAAACCGAGCGTGCGAATCAAACTCTTGAAGATCTTCTTCGTGCTTGTGTGCTCGATTTTGGTGGAAGTTGGGAAGATCATATTTCACTTGTTGAATTTTCCTATAATAATAACTTCCAACCTAGTATTGGTATGGCACCTTTCGAGGAACTCTATGGAAGGCCATGCCGATCTCCTTCTTGTTGGCTTGAGGCATGTGAGAAGCTGGTTTTAGGTCCAGACTTTATTCGTGATTCCACAGAGAAGATTGAACTTATTCGACATAGGATGAAAGAATCCCAGAGTAGACAAAAATCCTATGCCGATAATCGAAGAAGGAAGTTAGAATTTTCTGTGGGAGATTCTGTTTTTATTCGTGTTTCACCTATGAAAGGTGTTGTACGTTTCAGTCGATCGGGAAAGTTAGCACCCCGATATATTGGGCCATTTCCTATCACCGAACGTATTGGTTCTATGGTTTATCGCCTTACATTACCGGCTCAGTTTTCTGCTATGCATGACGTGTTTCATGTTTCTCAATTACGGAAATGCCTACGAGATTCCGATTCTATTCTTGAGCCTGGTGTTGTGGAAGAAATTGAAGTTTCGCCGAATTTAACTTACGAGCAGCTTCCTATTCGAATTATTGCTTCGGAGGTCAAACGACTTCGAAATAAAGATGTTCCGCTTATGAAGGTTCAATGGTCCTCAAATCCTAAGGATTGCTCTTGGGAATCCAGAGAATTCATCGAGCGAACACATCCGGACTTGCTTACTCCTGCTCTTTGAGGTGAACTTCCTATTTCAAATTTCTTTTGTGTTAATATGCTTTTATGGTTGTTGCTTTTTATTTCCATCTTATATATTGCGAGGACGCAATTTCTTTAAGGAGGGGAGTCTGTAACAACCCGCATATTTATCGTTTTTATATTTAAATATTTTATGTAAATATTTTGTCATTAATCAGATATTGGTCCGAAAAGCTACTTTTTGCAAACGGTCAAATTAGGACTCGAGACCTCTTCCATTGAGTTCGAAATGCCGTTTACAACTTTTTTAAGTATAAACATTGATAGGTTCGGAGTTAGTGGAATTTCACTTACTTTTCCCGCTTTGGACTTTGGGTTAGATTAGCCATTATAACTCAAACCCACTTCTCTCCTTCTCCTCACTATTCATAAACTCCTACCAAACAAAAACTTTAACATTAATGGTGAGTGGAAAGGGAAATTAGAAACTCCAAGCCTAGGTTTCAACTCCAACTCCAACTCCATCATTCAACTCCAAATTCAAGGAAAAACATTGGATTCAAGCTTGTAGTTGCTTCTCCATTCACCTTCAAGCTTTACCTTCATAATTTGGTGAAAAGGTGAGTTTTTTATCTCATAATTCTAGTCTATAACTATATTGGACTGTTGGGAATGATTCCTCATCACTTTAGAATGTACATTTGAATTTGGTTTGGATTGGATTGGCCAAAAACTCCAATTTTTAGTGTTTTTGGTGAAATTCTGCACTTAGGTCGTTCTGCCTATGCTAGGTCGTTCGCGTGGAGAAGTCTCGGCCTTCAAGTAGCTCGTTTCTGGCTTTAAATCGTTTTACATCCTTAGGTCGCTCGGCACTAGGTCGTAGGTCGTAGGTTGTGGGGCTTTAGGTCGTAGGTCGCTCGGCCATGCTTATTTCGTTAAGTCGCCCGGCTTGTTTGAGTTAGGTCGCGCCTCTTTTAGGTCACGTCTCTTTTAGGTCGCTCTCCATTGGACCTTGTTAGGTCACTCAACACACTGTGTCGCTAAGTCGCTCAATTCTGGACTCCGTTAGCTCGCTCGGCCTTGTCATTTTTAGGTCGCGAGTCTCGCTAGGTCGTTCAACCGTCTACCTTTATAAGTCGTAGGTCGTCTCCGACCTTAAACCACTCGGTCGCATTAGGTCGCGTACATTTTAGGTCACGTGTCTCACTAGGCCGTTAGGCCTTTACCTCATTAGGTCGTAGGTCGCTTGACCTTATTACCTTGTTAGGTCGCGAGTCCCTTAAGTCGCTCGCCTCTGTTAGGTCGCTCGCTTCTGCTAACTCGCGAACACCTCTAGGTCGCAACCACTAGGTCGCTTGACCCCTTAGACCCCTAGGTCGCAACCATTAGGTCGCTCGATCCTATCCTCCCTTAGGTCTTCACTAGGTCGTACCGTTTTGGACGGGGCGCTTCCCCGCACCCCGCCGGGGGCGCTGCCCCCTGGACCCCCGCTACCTGACCGGGCAGGTCGAACCCCGTAGCGGGGGTGTTGCCCCCGCACCCCCACCTTGGGGGGTTGCCACCCCCTGGAACCCCCTCCGTAGGGGATCTTATCTGAAAAACATTCAACAAAACTTTCTTTGTTGAGATGCTGAGTTGACCATTCTTCGAGACAAACTATCTTAGGCTCCTCGGTCAATTTTATGGTATCACGGCCTTGCTAAAAAGGCGGGATAACAACTTTATAAATATGAAGGTTTCAATACTAGTAGTAAATATCAAAACTCTTTCATCAAAACAATTTTAACTCTATTTTACTACAAAGCTCTTTCCTTAAACCGTTTTCCAATCTATTAGTATATACAAACCTTTTCCTTAAAACCTTTTGTGACAATCTTCTAGCGAAGATCTACAGCTTGTTCGTGAAAAATTAAGTTAAGCAAGTGGATATGGGACATGAAGCTAAAATCATATATTTACTGACTTGGTGAGATTGACACTACTTGATGATCATGACGATCATTTTTGTGTTTTAGACTAGCAACTGTGCGATGTCGCTTTGTTTGCGAGGGAGACTAGACCCCGCTCTTGTGATGTTTCGCCATCGCATTTGTGTGATGTTTCGCCATCACATATGTGGGGTAGCGCCCCACGATCTTCGGGCCATTCGTGTGTCAAAATTAATGGCTTGCAACCATGAGATAGCGTCTTGCTTTGTGTTACAAGTGTAGGTGAGTTTTCATGCTCCCATTTTGTGAGTTTTCATGCTCCTATATTGTGATTTCTGCATTTCTTGTGTAGTCTTCTGGAATTTGTGCTTCACCTATTTTCATGACTTTCATTGTTATGATTTTCCAGCTTTTATGTTTTGGTGAATTTGTGTGTCATCACTTTTTTTAGGTGAATTTGGATCTTTTAGAAGATTCTTTTGATATCGTTTGATCTCTTGATGATCTTCATTTACATGCTTATCATAGTATGTCTTTATGGTTACTATATGTTCTTGCCATATCTATTGTTTTATATCATGTTACCTGATATTTATAGCTAGACTGATCCGTTTATTATTTTTTATAAATAATACTCGGGTCAGAACGAGATGTTACTGGGGCTTCTGCTTGACTTCTTCCTCAGGGATTTACTACTCTGACTTTTGGCTGACCATTTAGATTAGCAATTTTTGTCATTTACACTTGAGATATAGACTCATAGATGTATTCTTTTGTATAGAACGTGTTGCTATTCTTTTGTATATGTGGTCCTTTCATGACCACTACTCTGATGTACATTTTCATGTGTTAGTTATATATTCATATCTTTTTCCGCCTTTGTGATATGGATGTCTGTAACTGACTGTGTTATGTTTATTTCTTTATTTGTTTCCGAAGATTTATTTATAGCCACCGTGTGGTAGCTTTGAGTCTTTATCGGTATGTCGGACTTCCTCCTTAAATGAAATGCATGCTATACTATTTAACGTACCAGTGCTCACACAAAGAAGTTACATGGATGGTCGCTCCTCAACAGCCTTATTCTCCGCGCTAGCTGACAGCATTACTCCATAGTGTTCTTAGCTAGCGTGAGTATTGAGGTGGGGCGTCACATAATCCATTGAGTTACTAATTTATAACGGCTTATATATAAAATCCATTCATTTATGTATATATAAGAGATTTTTAAAACATATATATGGCAGATAAATCCATATATATATGTATGTATGTATGTATGTATGTATGTATGTATGTATGTATGTATGTATGTATGTATGTATTTAAAAGTTATGTGTCGAAGGGTTATCGGGATGATGTTCAAGGTTGTTTCTTATTTTTTTCCTACGTCTTTATAGGGTTGTAAGTTGTGTTTTTTTGTGACTTGTTCATTAATCTTTATGCCATGGGAAATAAAAGAGGTATTGCAAAATATGTACATCTTGATTATTTGTTGATTGAGAAGTTCCATTCAAATTTATTTGTAACAAATACTTTAAAGGAGAGGTGGATTACTTTTAAATATTAACCTCTTTGAATAGATCAAAGTATATTAAAGTTTCCATGCAAAAGTATGTGCACTATATCAAACACACAATAATGTTTCTCTGAATAAACTAATGAAATTGCCTAAGTATTTTCCTGTCTATTTACTGATTAAATATGTGTTGGTACCATATAACATATTACTTGTAACATATGAACCATGGTTTTCTAAGTCAATTTCTCATGGCATCTACAACAAAGACAATATTTCTTAAGAATGATTAGGTGTTAACTACATATTTCAAGTGGTAATTTAGCTAGTAGGAAATTAAGTTCATTCTAGTTTAGAACAATTTCCTTGTACCTGAAAACCGACCCAAAAAGCAGTGATATGAGCTTATGTTACTTTATTTTGTTGTATTAAAGAAAGTTCACCCTAGAGTGCAACTTTAGTCGGATCAATTTTATTACGGCTTTTTACTTTATTTGTGTAGGCATGTATAGTGCATACAATATTGTCGAAGCTACATCATGAATCCTCCAATCTGGAGTAGTGCTGAAGCTATGTTGTACCCATGTAGTAATGCCAAAGTATGATGTATTGGTGTACTATGTCAGATCATAATGTATATCGGTGCTAAATCAACATGGCTAATATTGCTTCATAAAGGATTAGAGTAGCTCAAGCAATCTTGAGTAAATATGCATCAAAACAGCTAATGTGCATTAGTGCTACCCAAAGTGGAGCACTTCCTAGTTCTTTGGCTTGTAAAATGTGCTAACTTCCTAGTAGAACTGCAGTATGAATGGGACTATCGTCTAATGCATGGTTTTGGTGCTGTAAAATGCCATATTGAACATGTTGCAAGATGGAGGGACATTGCTGAAATGTCGAAAACTACTACAAGTCAGAGTCATGTTGAACATGCTGAAGACTAATGATACACATGATCATATGGCTGGCATAGGCTAAATTGAAGCATGATGTTGAATTAGTGCATCCCCAAACAAACATGAGTGAGTTAGGATCACTATGTGATGTTGCACAGTGTTTGAAGAAAGTTCCACCAAATCATCAAATGGGATGAACCGAATGTTGTATAAATGAAGTGACAAAGGTAAGAGATAAATGAACCATTTTTCATTTGGAAAAACTAATTTTATTGTTTATGACCAATGAAATAATATTTGATACTACATGAAGTAATGATCATTTAAGTGAAATTCTAATTATGTTATATTTTTATGTCATAGATTTGTGTTACTTGCTCTCTTGTTTATTACATGAAAGTGGTATAGTAATTAAGTTTTAAGACATGTTTTTGTTATTAAGGAAAAAAAAACTTCAAATATCATAACGTCTGCCTTCTCCCTTACAATGTCACTGATGTTGTAATTTCTACAATTACTTAGCTTGAATTTTAGGAATAAGTCTATGAATAAGAAAATGATATTGTATGAACTATTTTATTGTATTGTTAAGAACAAATCATGATACAATGAATGATAAATCATGTTCAGTGCATGCAACCTGATTTATGACATGTTTGAAGTGGATGCAAACTGCATTAGTGTAAATAATCCATCAATTGATCGTTAAGAAACACAATCTCATTATCTGGAAATATTTCAAAAATTAGTCCAAATACAGCTATTATGATTCTGTTACTATGGGAGCATTAAAAATAGTTATAATTCTTATTTATCATTATTTTTATTTCTAAATATCCTTAAGATAATTATGTACTCAATTTAAAGCGCCTATCTCATTTTTCTTTGTCAAGTTAGAAAAGAGATACATGATATAAATATTTAAACTGGAATATTATGGTTGTTCAACCATGAATACAACCTGCTTAGGTATGACCCTTTAACTTTTTACCACTGTTATTATTTATGAATAATACATCTATGTTCATTAACCACTTTATTTACTCTTCATTTGGGTAAACATGTGCTTTATATCTGTGTATAAGGAGTTTCGAAAATTATATGCATCTTAAACTATACGACTATTTAATGCTTTGACCTTCTAGAATGCCTTGATAATTTATTAAAATAAAGGTACATTTAAGGGAGATATACAGTTCGAAATATAAATGTAAGGTTTCCACATGGTTAAATTTTGCCTCTTTTTTCAGTAATTTTTCTTGAAATGGTTTGGAATCTATTTTATACCAAATTGTGAACCAATGATAGCTAAAATTGGAAAGTTTGGTATGTGATTTGGTGTTTTCTTTTGTTAGTTCAGATTTGTCTACTATTATTTTGAATTGAGTTGACGTTATGATGCATGCCATTTGTGTCACAAGCTCCATTTGTCGTGTCTTTCATGTGTGCCGCGCCATACGAAAGAATGGCGCAAACGCCATGCCGTGCCTTGCGCCATGACATTCGCTGTATCATGCTTTTTATGACTATAGTTCATGCACGTAAGAGATTTGATACACATCATTATATCCAATCACAGGGAAAACAAAAGCTTTAATAAGTTCTTTCTTGCTCTTAAAATAATTGGAATTTTTTTATCCTTTAGGCAAGCATTTTCTTCCAACATTAAAGTTCAAAAGCTCTCAAGACCATTTCCATAAAATTGGCCGTTTTTCTTCATTAAATACATTCACTTGAGCAACTTCTTAGGTAAATTTAAGCCATGGAGCTATCTAAATTTTCAATGTCAGGATACCTAATATTCTCACTTTAGACCAATTTCCTTCTGTTGATATCATTCTCTAAAATGCTCACATATTCTTTTAATTTTTTTTATATTTGTCTTCTGATCATCACCTTCACTCTAATATGCTAGTCTGAACATGGCATCTATAAACTACAACAATATTTGATTTCTTTATATAACCGGAAAAAGTGTATACAAAATTGGACTTGGTATTTGTTGGAACTATATATTAGTGGTACAGAATCAAAAAGTGTGCTTCTAAATCAATTGGAGACCCAATTCAATTGGAACTATATATGCATGTAATAGAAAGAGAAGGACTAAACAATATATTCACAAAAATAAGCACAACAACCACTATTAAATTGTGTATTTTTCCCATTATCTCACATGATTTCTTTTGACTGCATCGAAATTAATGCAATTATAGACCCAGCAAGACAAATTTGTCAACTTTATTGTGCATACAGGAATATGAAGTGGATTAAAATGTTGTGCCTATGATAAAAAAAATCAATAAGGGATGCAACAAAGTCTTTAGATGCTTCTACCTTGAATCAATCTCAAATTCAGGGATATCAAATAGCAGTGTATGCAAGTCTAAATGTAGATAGAATAGGTTTATTTGCATGTAAATTATTATGTTACTCCTTCATTTTTGGTTTGTTGATAATTTAGTTATTGATTTGATTATTTAGGGTGACCTGTTTTTAAATTCATGTGCTGACCTAAACCTAATTTTTTAATATATGATTTTATTTTCATTAACTTTGTCAGTGAATTACTTAATATATGATTTGATGTAATTTGATTACAAATTATCATTAACTTTGTTAATGAATTATTTTCCATGGTGTTCTATTGGCATAATATAAGTGAACAAATCACTGATTCTAGATTTAAATTTGGCAGCTCTAACATTAACAACTTTATCTAATCAAATATTTCATTGAACAAGTTTACTGACTTTTATATAGGGGATTTTCATTTTAAGAGCTTATTTGTGCAGGGTAATAAGTTTTAAGGACGCTACATCTGAAAAATTAGTTTTGAGGACATTTTACAGGAAAAAGATAAAAGAATTTATCTGTGACAACCAGAATTTTTGTGCATTTGAAATGGGAATATTTAATTGATTTTAAATATTTGAAAGGTTAATTTTAACTTGAATTCCAAATATCACTATTTATTTGTTAATTAAATTATTGAATTTAATAATCGAAAGTTGGGTGAAATATTGAATCTTAAGTTTTAAGCTTGTTAAAAATAATTTGAAGGCCTGTAAAATTTAGATTGACAGAACTGATTATAGTAAAAGTGTTAAAATTTAATTTGGAAGTGTTTTATTAAGTATTGAAATTATATCGTTTAAGTTGAATTTAAAAATAGCCTTCTGAGGCACAGTCTCGGAATTCGATGAAACTAGTTCCATTGGATCCGTAATATTGTATTATTTTCAAATTTTAATTTTCGTAGTGTTTGGAGTGATCGTTTGGCTGTACGGTAGATAAACGCGCTGAAATCTATATTGAAAATTTTAATAACTGGGTTCAAAAGCTATCTTCTCCATACGATCGAATTAGGACTCCAAACCTTTTCCATTATGTTCGAAATAGGGATATAACATTATAAACGCCTAGCGGCACGCCTTGATAGAAGATCAAAATTTTAAGTTGATAAAATAATATATTTTATAATTAAATAAAATTATATATGATCAAATCAAATCAAGTCAGCTGCCTATTCACGTTTAAATCAGGTTCTACTTTTCCCTTTGAATCAATCAAAATACAAAATCGTTCGAAACACGCCACCTTCAAAATTAAAACCCCTGTCCTCACGCTTTTTCTTTATTCACATAAGTTCAAATCAATATTGGTATCCCTCTTTTCTTCTTACAGAAATCAAACATAAAAAAAAATTCAAATCGAATTCGCGAAAGAGGTAACTTGCGAGCGGAGAGCGAGAGGTGAGGCTGCATTTATGCTCGTTTGCAAGCTAGGGATTCTCATGTTTATGGGGCATGGTAGGAAAGACATGGCCGAGGCGAGCTAGGGCTTCTCGTTCGAGAGATGGCAAGAGGCAGGGACAAGGCGCGTAGGTCGCGTGAGTTGGGAGAAGTTTCAAGCGGTCGGTCTTGGCGACCTCGGTGAAGGTCGGTGGGTGAACGATGGTGATGAAGGGTGTAGTAGTCGCGGTGTTGAATGGGTATCGGGGCGAGTCATATGGGAAAGGGACGAGGGCGAACAGGGAAGTCTACATTCGACTCGGAATTTGTCGCGTTGATGGTGGAGGTAGGTCGCAAAGGGGGAGGTCGAGGCTTGGTTCGAGCAGAGGTATTCAATTCTTTTTCTTTTTCGATTTAACTTGACTTAATAAAAATATGTACAGAGAAAAATTAACAGTAAGCTAAAGTCCTTATTTTTTAAAAAGAAAAAAAAGAATGTTAAAAACTAGATTTTTATTTTACAAAGATATAAATATATCTATGTTAAAGGGAAAAAATTAATTTACAGTAAAGGAAATGTTGATTTGTATTTATAGAAAAGGAAATAAAAATACAGCGAGGTACAGCAGTTTCAGTAACATGTATGTATATGTATATGATTTTACAGTAAATTATTTTTCATGTAAGGATGTATATGTACATTTGCATATATAAACAGTAAAATATGTGCATATACAAGATTTTGAAAAAAACATATAAAGTCTGGAAACAGGAATTTTTCTGGTTGAAAAGAATAAAAATAAAATAAAGTTAGATACTATTTATGTAATCAGGGTTAGACCGGAATATAACATAGATAAGATTTGTGAAACAGGGATTTTAGAATGTTTAAATCGACAGGTTACATAAAAATTAGATTTTTGAAATCGTATAGATCATTTTATATATCGAATGTGATTTTCAAGGTAATGGTTATAACAATTTAAAATTTGTAATTCATATTTGATTTAAAACAAAAATTTAATTACCTTAGTGATTAATAAAGATATGTAATTTGGTTATACAAGGTCCAAAATCGGGAAGGAATTAGCCGGTTTGGATCGGATTTGCAAAAGTAAAATCAAAGGTGAGTTAATCTCACTCATGTGGGTTATTTAAATTTAAATGGTTTAATTTAAATAATTGGTTGAATGGTTGAATTGATTGGATATGATATATTATATAGTAGTATATATTATATTGGAGTGATTGATTTCCCGCATTATATAGCGGATGAGACCCTATGCGCCGCATAATAGCGGATGATATTATAATAATCTCATATACCGTGATGTTCCACCTTGAAGTGGAATTAGTATTGTGCTAAAATCTGTCGATGCAGGGAAACAGGTTGGAGGGATCCAACTGGATTCCTCAAAATTATTTAGATTGTTTAATATTCCGTGTTATGAATATATTGATAATTAGAATATATGTAACGTCCCATCTTTTCGCACGCTTTAAATCGATAAATAAGAAAAATAGAAAAGAGAAAAAAAAACTAAACAGAATCTCACAGCGGAAGGATAAAATATAATAATAAATATGCAGTTCATAAAACTGTTTACAAAACATTTGATTCTTCTTCATACAATAAATATCAGAGTTCACATACCAATAAATACCAATGCAGCGGAATTAAATAGTGTAGTGGAATAATATAGTAGATAGTAATACTACAAATCTTCGTCTTCGTTCTCCAGAATAAAATATTCAAATCCTGAAACGCTCGGACTGACCCGAGTGAATTTGAAAAGACAAAAACACTCGAGTCAGAACTAAAAGATCTTACGTGAGTTAAGTTAACAGAAATAAATATGAGTGCAGTAACTCAAGAGATGCTCGGGATTAACATCTGCTAAGGATCCGTTAAACTATTTACTATGTAGTATATTGCGCTATATAATATTGTCTATTTATAAAATAAACTTACTTTTAAATAGCGTTAAGGAGTTACCCAATCTCCCCCATAACACAATAATGGTCCCAGTAGTCCATCCAATATCATAGTCCCTCCTGATCGAGAAGCCACCAGAGGATACCACACGGGCTACGGGAGAAATCCAAACTCGTACAAGGCGCGATAGGGTAGGTGACACGGCACAACTAGGCAATGCCAAGGTAGATATACCAATTACGCTTCCGGGTCGGTGGTAACGCGTAGCGCGCAGCTACCGCCCACCTCGAACAAACTCCCCCAAATCAAAGAAATCAAAAGTAAAGGTGGCCACCGAATCAATCCAAAGTCAGAGTATAGTATCGAAGGGAAGTGTCCGATCAAATGTCCTACCTCATTAACCCGTCAATCACTCCTGTTTTAGCCACCTTATGCCAATTCATGGGAGTTGGGTCCACGTAAATACCATACAGGAAATGCCACCACCAACCTACTTCATTCTGGAATCTCCACCGCGTACACGGTTGTTAAAGTGGTTTTCGGAGTTGGCAGAGAGTATGACAACTTCCAATCCCGGTCTCTTTAACAACCAACCGTTATTATAACACTGCGGTCTTTAAAAATAGTTTGTACTTTAAAAACCGGAATAAAATTTACCATTTCAAACCCATAAATACGATATCATTTCCATTTCCAAAAAATTCATATTGATATTATTCTTATAAAACCCAAATCAATGATATCATTTATTTCAAATATATTTCTCTTCCAAAATCATAATGCTTTAAAAAATTTAATATCTGGAAACCTAACATTTGAATCATAGCTTTCCAAAACATAATACTGCGAAATTCAAAGCTTTAAAACCATAACTTCTAAAACTTGAATGGTTTGGATATTCAACAGTATATAGAATAAAATAGTTGATTTTATATTACTTTATAAAATAATTTCTGCAACTTCACAATTTATCCATTTAAAATTTTAAGTCTAAACCCCATAAATTTAGATTCACCTTAAGTTTCAATAAAACACTTCGATTTCAATATATTTAAACTTCGAGTATTTAATCATTTCAAAACTAAGGTTGGAATTTATACTCGATAATTTATTATCCTATTATTTAGTTTTGAACAGTCAAAAAATAAATCCATAAAGTAAAACTCAAATTTCTAACAATTTAATATTTCCTTCAATTTAATTATACTAGAAATATTCATTTAATTTATCTTAAATAAAAATCCAGTAATAAATATCATACCTTTTTTTTTAAATTTACAAGCTTTGATAAGTTTTACATCAAATTATGGAGTGAATTTTTTTTATAAGTTCCATTCACATAAATTTCAAATTTTACCTTCCAATCTTAATTGATTTAAATCGTTAAACTCCATTATTCAACTTATTTATTTTATTTAACAATTTCATAGCTTAAATTCAATAGTTTAACTATGTATGTATATAAAATAAGATTTTATATAAGATCAAAATTTAATATTTATTAAACCGTATCCTATCCATCCATAAAATCATTTCAAAAATAATTATATATATATATATATACACACTGCGGTGCCTATATAAAATTTTCTATCCTTTTGTCAAGTGATACAGATAATTATCATTTCAATCAGCAATTTAAAAATAAAAAAATGCGGTTGTATATCATTTCAAACCGCAATTCCGAATGAAATGAAATGCATGATAACTTGCAGTTTATGTAAATAAACATCCATTCATCCAAATATCAATCATCAACCATTTATTATAATCATCATCCAATTTGAACAAAACATCAATATATAGCATATAAAATATAACAGGTAATAAATAACAGGTATTAACTAATAGTTTATATTCAATAATAAATTTAATAACTGTTTAACTAGTAGTTTATACACAAATAAATAAATTTTAACTGTAAATTTTTATGCAATAATAAAATTAAATAACAATTAAATTTAAATAAATGCAATCTAACTGAGATGATGAATAAAATATGCCAAACAGTCATAAATGAATTTCTACTCATATCATAAATCAATTTAACAACATAAGAAAACTTAGAAGTTGTGAGTGGGTTAAAGCACCCACCTTTTGAATTTAAATCGAATTTAAATCCGATTTAAACCCAAAAATTTGGCGGTCTCCAAATCCGTACAAACTAGCGTCAAAGTGTCCTGAATTGCGATACGAACGCAATGGAGAAAACCCTGCGTCAATCCGAGCTCGTATGCAAAAGTTATTCGAGTTAAAAGATTTAAATTTTAATATAACATAATTAATTAATACATAAAAAAATATAACGTACCATCCTCTTCTTCCTTATCCACGAACCTACTAACCCATCACGCATGCGCCACTTTTTTCCGTGCGCAATCAACTCGAGACATACAGAGTTCAATCAGCGACTACCAGTGTGTGCGCCACCTTGAGAGCCACCTACGGACCATGTTTCATCACCACTCGCTACCATTTGCACGCAATCCAAGAAAATACGTCCATGCTTCCAAGCCAGATTCTGGCGAATCCGTGGTCAAATAGCATAGATCAACTGTATGGATTTGAAGAGTTCGCCGAGATCTACAACTTTGCTTTTGGAATTTTTCGATTTCCTTGAACGGATTGAAAGATATTGAGAAAAGAAGGTAAGTAATTTCTGGCCATTGAATAAGTGGCAGCCATGGTATGGAATTAGGGTTTCTGAATTAAAATAATAATAAAACTGTCTCGGTTTACGTGCGTATTTATAGAGTTTAACGTCAAAAACGGGCCAGAGTCCAATTTAAGCGTGCTGACAAGCGATCCTAACATAAAAAGGCCTTCTGAAAACAATGGTACTGGTTTCGAAGCCCAGTTCCATCATTTTCATAGGTTACTGTTCAAGTCAATTTGTTTGAATGACAAAAATGCCTTTGAAAAGTCCGCTTCGGCTCCCGAATGAAAATGAATCATCTCATATATCAAAATAGATGTTTTTAAATATTTTAAACGCGACGGAACAAGTTTCAAGCCCAAATTCCATCATATGAAGAAGTTATGTTAAAACAATATTTTCAAATTGATTTTAATTGATTTCAATTGCATAAATTTCAAGGCGTTTCGAGTCCGTACGATCAAACGACAAGTCCGATCGCTACGAAATTGAAACACTATTATAATTCACCGTTACGGATCCGATAAACCTGGTTTCATCGAAATCCGAGTCGGTAGCCAAAATGGCTATTTTATATTAATTTAATAAATTAAAAATTCATTAATTAAATCACTTTTTCAATTTCACTTCCAAATTTTACAAATCTTATCAGTTTTGTTTTCTTAAATAATCTCAGTGATTTAAACATATTTAGAAGTCAATTAATTGTTGATTCAATCATAAATTTCAGCGTAAATTCAAATTTCGTTATATTTATCAATTATAAATTAACTTCTCAAAATTCCATTGAATTCACAATTCATTCTTTTTATTCAATCCATTACAGTCAAATGGATGAAATTAACATTGGTTCAAAGCTATTACATAAATATTTTTCAATTTCTTTTAATAGGTTTCCAATTAAACGGATTAGATTTAATTCCAACCTCTAACTTACACTTATGTTTAGGTTATAATCTATTTCACACTTGTCTCACATTTCATTCCATTGATATACTCAATTTCATCTTTCATGCAAATTTTATTTCATTACCTAAACATACACTTATTTACATTTTAAATTTTGAATGAATATTATGTTTTTAAATGTGTATTTCTATATATTGAACACATAAACTACGGTCTTCAAATATTTTACATTCTATAACTTACTTTACATACTTTTTCGTATTAATTTCTTAATTATCAAAATTTTAACTTATCCCCCAAATCCACAAATTATTACTTAACATAAATCTACGCTTTTATTACTTTACGTTCACACTTCCGTTACTCTATAATTAATCACCAAGTAACGTTATCATCAAACCAACATTAATTAATATATTAAATGCTTACATTTATTTCACTATATCCAATTTGTTCCAACTTTATTTATATTAATGCTATTCCTTATTTTGGTTATTATTTATCAACTTGTTCTAACCTTATTACCTAAATTCCATTATTGTAAACCTTTAAGATTTTCATTTAATTTAAATATAAATTCCAATTCAATCAACCCTTTCAACATGCAACTTATAATAACTTCTTACAAGAATGGAATCATCATTTATTCCAATATTTTCTAACTTTACATTAACATATTAAATAAATTCCCTTTAAATGAATTTATATCCAGGTATATTACTTACCCCATTTCGTTTATTGAAATTTATTCAAATTGCTAGTAAATAGGTTTTAAGTCACCATTTATATATTTTAATATAGCGTTCATTTCAATATTCGTTCGTAAAGTTTTTTTTCTACTAAATTTAATTACAAAGCTCATTAATTCAACCAAATTAAATGCATGAAATTTACGGGTCGTTACACTCTCCCCCACTCAAAACTTTTCGTCCCCGAAAAGGAAAAAGAAGGGAGAAGGAAGAATTAGGAAATCCATATATCTTATTCAAAATATTAACTTATAAATAATCATTTACAAAATTTATTACTTTAAATAAAATATACCCATTTTATAATCATTATATCTTTTTATACTTGATTAAATAAAGTTTGGAAAAACATTTTCAAAATAATTTCTAAGTCCAAAATTTTACGAAAAATTTCGGTAGAGTTTCCTTTGTACGGAGAGGCTCGGAAGAAAATATAATATCAAAATATAACAATTATATAACATATATTATCCAAAATATTATATCCCAACCCGAGAAAATATATAAAACAGCGCTATAAACCGTAATCCGAAACGTACCTATTTGTCGGGCAATTTACGCTTAATTTGTGGAACCAAAAGCAGTAGCAATTGCTTCCATGACCTGCATTTCACTTATATGATCTAAAAGGTTAACAATTTATGTGAAGTGAAATATTTAAGTGGTTTCAATCACTAACAATAAATCAATACAACAACCATCAATTCAGCATACAAAACAATAACAAAACAATCATTCAACCAAAAAAACAAATAGTTGTTTGGGTTCAAAACTTTTAAATTGTACGGAATGAAGAATAAACAACTAGCGCATCGTTTACTCAACAGTCTTAGATAAAAGTAAATAGTTTATTCATTCACCCCAAATCCAATTTCAAAGTACCCTTGCCCAAACAACCATCAACAACAAATCCAACAATAATCAACTTAACTTATTATTAATTTCATTTCATACCCTTGTTGTATGATTTTCTTTTTATTTATACGGTGATTTATCCTTTAAATTTACATTTACTCATTTATTTATTTATTATAGTATTCATTTTCCTACAAATTTTATTTATAAATAGCTTCAACTATTTACTTAAGTTCATTATCATTCATTTACACTACTTCATTTCATTTATTTATCAATTTAAACTTAAGTTTATAACATTAAATTCTCATTTAACAGCAATTTCATTAAATACTTTCATTATTTCAAATTTCTATTTGTATAATACTCTATTAATATAACTTATTATACAAGTTTGTTCCATTTCCTTTAATTAATTCATTGTTCGATAAATTTTTACCTTTTTCTTATAAGTTACAATTTCAACTTCCTTTTTATTTCCTTTATAACTTAGTATTAAATCTCTTACCTAAATTAGAGGTTTCAATTATTAATTACTTACTTTTCATTTCACTACAATAATTGAAACAATTAATTAATGGAAATTTAAGAATTCAATACCGGGTTAAAATTTCAATTTATTTTAAAATAATAGATAAATATATTCTTACAACTTATATATCTCTAATTATATTTAAAATAATTCGATATATATATATATATATATATATATATATCAAAAATGAATCTGCAGTAAAACTACTACAGTGGCCTTTCTCTTCGAAACTCGAAAATGAAAGTCGATGATGTGGCCACCATCACCGAAATTATTTTCCAGCGATAGAGAGGAAAGTACAAAACCTATTTTCTACAAAATCTCCTTTAAAACAAATCTTCCAAATCATATTAAATATTTATATCAGAAAATACTTATAAACAATATTATTATATTCCAAAAATTTATTCGAAAATTTCAAAACCCCGGATCTTAAGTTCTAAATTTCTAAATTTCATTTATTTTATTTTAAATCTTATTTCTATTATTATTTATACACTTCATTGCCTAACAACCAATCTATTGCAGCCAAATATAGATATCATTTGATAAAAGAAAAAAAATTATTTTATATATAGAAAATATAATAGGCAAATTATTTCATTCACCTATATAAAATAAATATTATGTCGGTCTGTCCTATTAAGTGTTTAGAAATCCCTATTGATGTCATAGCGTCCCACGCACCAACCAGAATTTATAAATACAAAACGGAACAGATAACACAATATTAAAACCTTTTTATAACACTAACAAATACGCTCTCTCATATATATACACTCAGTGACTCCCATAGGGTATTACTACCCTATTAACAAAGAGTCCGACCCCACAAAGCTAAGGTTTATCGCTAAACCAAAGCTCTGATACCAGATGTAACGTCCCGCCTTTTCGCACGCTTTAAATCGACACACGTGCCAATTCAAACCATACGGAAGGGTGGATTGATATGGGGTAAATAAGAAAAATAGAAAAGAGAAAAAAAATAAACAAAATCTCACAGCGGAAGGATAAAATATAATAATAAATATACAATTCATAAAACTATTTACAAAACATTTGGTTCTTCTTCATACAATAAATATCAGAGTTCACATACCAATAAATACCAATGTAGTGGAATTAAATAGTGTAGTGGAATAATATAGTAGATAGTAATACTATAATTCTTCATCTTCGTTCTCCAGAATAAAATCTTCAAATCCTGAAACGCTCGGACTGACCCGAGCGAATTTGAAAAGACAAAAACAGTCGAGTCATAACTAAAAGATCTTATGTGAGTTAAATTAACAGAAATAAATATGAGTGCAGTAACTCAAGAGATGCTTGGGATTTACATCTCCTAAGGATCCGTTAAACTATTTACTATGTAGTATATTGCGCTATTATAATATTGTCTATTTATAAAATAAACTTACTTTTAAATAGCGTTAAGAAGTTACCCAATCTCCCCCTTAACACAGTAATAGTCCCAGTAGCCCATCCAATATCATAGTCCCTCCTGATCGGGAAGCCACCAGAGGATACCACACGGGCCACGGGAGAAATCCAAACTCGTACAAGGCACGATAGGGTATGTGACACGGCACAACTAGGCAATGCCAGGGTAGATATACCAATTACGCTTCCAGGTCGGTGGTAACGCGTAGCGCGCAGCTACCGCCCACCTCGAACAAACTCCCCCAAATCAAAGAAATCAAAAGTAAAGGTGGCCACCGAATCAACCCAAAGTCAAAGTATAGTATTGAAGGGAAGTATCTGATCAAAGGTGCTACCATATTAACCCGTCAATCGCTCCTGTTTTAGCCACCTTATGCCAACATGTATTAACCTTACAGGAAACGCCGCTACCAACCTACTTCATTCTGGAATCTCCACCGCGTACACGGTTGTTAAAGTGGTTTTCGGAGTTGGTAGAGAGTATGACAACTTCCGATCCCGGTCTCTTTAACAACCAACTGTTATTATGACACCGCGGTCTTTATAAATAGTTTGTACTTTAAAAACCGGAATAAAATTTACCATTTCAAACCCATAAATACGATATCATTTCCATTTCCAAACAAATTCATATTGATATTATTCTTATAAAACCCAAATCAATGATATCATTTATTTCAAATATATTTCTCTTCCAAAATCATACTGCTCTAAAAAAATTAATATATGGAAACCAAACATTTGAATTATAGCTTTCCAAAACATAATACTGCGAAATTCATAGCTTTATAACCATAACTTCTAAAACTTGAATGGTTTGGATATTCAACAGTATGTAGAAAAATAGTTGATTTTATATTACTTTATAAAATAATTTCTGCAACTTCACAATTTATCCATTTAAAATTTTAGGTCTAAACCCCATAAATTTAGATTCACCTTTAGTTTCAATAAAACACTTCGATTTCAATATATTCAAACTTCGAGTATTTAATAATTTCAAAACTAAGGTTGGAATTTATATTCAACAATTTATTATCCTATTATTTAGTTTTGAACAGTCATAAAATAAATCCTTAAAATAAATCTCAAATTTCAAACAATTTAATATTTCCTTCAATTTAATTATACCAGAAATATTCATTTAATTTATCTTAAATAAAAATCCAGTAATAAATATCATTCCTTTTTTTTTTTAAATTTCCAAGCTTTGATAAGTTTTACATCAACTTATGGAGTGAATTTTTTTTATAACTTCGATTCACATAAATTTCAAATTTTACCTTCCAATCTTAATCGATTTAAATCATTAAACTCCATTATTCAACTTATTTATTTTATTTAACAATTTCATAGCTTAAATTCAATAATTTAACTATATATGTATATAAAATAAGATTTTATATAAGATCAAAATTTAATATTTATTAAACCGTATCCTATCCATCCATAAAATCATTTCAAAAATAATTATATATATATATATATATATATATATATACCGCGGCGCCTATATAAAATTTTCTATCCTATGGTCAAGTGATACGGATGTTTATCATTTCAATCCGCAATTTAAAAATAAAAAAATGCGGTTGTATATCATTTCAAACCGCAATCCCGAATGAAATGAAATGCATGATAACTTGCAGTTTATGTAAATAAACATCCATTCATCCAAATATCAATCATCAACCATTTATTATAAGCATCATCCAATTTGAACAAAATATCAATATATAGCATATAAAATATAACAAGTAATAAGTAACAGGTATTAACTAACAGTTTATATTCAATAATAAATTTAATAACTGTTTAACTAGTAGTTTATATGCAAATAAATAAATTTAACTGTAAATTTTTATGCAATAATAAAATTAAATAACAATTAAATTTAAATAAATGCAATCTAACTGAGATGATGAATAAAATATGCCAAACAGTCATAAATGAATTTCTACTCATGTCATAAATCAATTTAACAACATAAGAAAACTTAGAAGTTGTGAGTGGCTTACAACACTCACCTTTTGAATTTAAATCGAATTTAAATCCGATTTAAACCCAAAAATTTGACAGTCTCCAAATCCATCCAAACCAGCATCATTGTGTCCTGAATTTCGATACGAACGCAACGGAGAAAACCGCGCGTCAATCCGATCTCGTATGCAGAAGTTATTCGAGTTAAAAGATTTAAATTTTAGTATAACATAATTAATTAATACATAAATATTATATATATATATATAACGTATCATCCTCTTCTTCCTTATCCATGAACCTACTAACCCATCACGCACGCGCCACTTTATTCCGTGCGCACGCAACTCGAGACATATAGAGTTCGATCAGCGACTAACAGTGTGTGCGCCACCTTGAGAGCCACCTACGGACCAAGTTTAACATCACCACTCGCTACCGTTTGCACGCAATCCAAGAAAATACGTCCATGCTTCCAAGCCAGATTCTGACGAATCCGTGGTCCAATAGCATAGATCAACCATATGGATTTAAAGTGCTCGCCGAGATCTATAACTTTGCTTTTGGAATTTTTCGATTTCGTTGAACGGATTGAAAGATATTGAGAAAAGAAGATAAGCAATTTCTGGCCATTGAATAAGTGGAGGCCATGGTATAGAATTAGTGTTTCTGAAATAAAATAATAATAAAACTGTCTCGGTTTGCGTGCGTATTTATAGAGTTTAACGTCAAAAACGGGCCAGAGTCCAACTTAAGCGTGCTGACGGGCGATCCTAACATAAAAAGGCCTTCTGAACGCAATGGTACTGGTTTCGAAGCCCAGTTCCATCATTTTCATAGGTTACTGTTCAAGTCAATTTGTTTGAATGACAAAAATGCCCCTGAAAAGTCCGTTTCGGCTCTGGAACGAAAATGAACCATCCCATATATCAAAATAGATGTTTTTAAATATTTTAAACACGATGGAACAAGTTTCAAGCCCAAATTCCATCGTATGAAGAATTTATGTTAAAAAAATATTTTCAAATTGATTTTAATTGATTTCAATTGCATAAATTTCAAGGCGTTTCGAGTCCGTACGATCAAACGACAAGTCTGATCGCTACGAAACTTGAAACACTATTATAATTCACCGTTACGGATCCGATAAAACTGGTTCATCGAAATCCGAGTCAGTGGCCAAAATGGCTATTTTATATTAATTTAATAAATGAAAAATTCATTAATTAAATCACTTTTTCAATTTCACTTCCAAATTTTACAAATCTTATTAGTTTTGTTTTCTTAAACAATCTCGGTGATTTAAACCAATTTAGATGTCAACTAATTGTTGATTCAATAATAAATTTCAGCGTAAATTCAAATTTCGTTATATTTATCAATTATAAATTAACTTTTCAAAATTCCATTGAATTCACTATTCATTCTTTTTATTCAATCTATTACAGTCGAATGGGTGAAATAAACATTGGTTCAAAGCTATTACATAAATATTTTCCAATTTATTTTAATAAGTTTCCAATTAAATGGATTAGATTTAATTCCAACCTCTAACTTACACTTACGTTTAGGTTATAATCAATTTAACACTTGTCTCACATTTCATTCCATTGATATACTCAATTTCATCTTCCACGCAAATTTTATTTCATTACCTAAACATACACCTATTTACATTTTAAATTTTGAATGAATATTATGTTTTAAATGTGTATTTCTATATATTGAACACATAAATTGCAGTCTTCAAATACTTTACATTTTATAACTTACTTTACATACTTTTTCGTATTAATTTCTTAATTATCAAAATTTTAACTTATTCTCCAAATCCATAAATTATTACTTAACATAAATCTACGCTTTTATTACTTTACGTTCACACTTCCGTTACTCTATAATTAATCACCAAGTAACGTTATCATCAAACCAACACTAATTAATATATTAAATGCTTACATTTATTTCTCTATATCCAATTTGTTCTAACTTTATTTATATTAATGTTATTCCCTTATTTTGGTTATTATTTATCAACTTGTTCTAACCTTATTACCTAAATTTTCGTTATTGTAAACCTTTAAGATTTTCATTTAATTTAAATATATATTCCAATTCAATCAACCCTTTCAACATGCAACTTATAATGACTGCTTACAAGAATGGAATTATCATTTGTTCCAATATTTTCTAACTTTACACCAACATATTAAATAAATTCCCTTTAAATGAATTTATATCCAGGTATATTACTTACCCTATTTCATTTATTGAAATTTATTCAAATTGCTAGTAAATAGGTTTTAAGTCACCATTTATATATTTTAATTTAGTGTTCATTTCAATATTCGTTTGTAAAGTTTTTTTCTTTCTGCTAAATTTAATTACAAAGCTCATTAATTCAACCAAATTAAATGCACGAAATTTACGGGTCCTTACAATATTGAATGTTATGGTTTGCTTGAATATATTTCGGTATGCCGAGTTATCAAAATATTTAGAATTGGATTTTAAAAAAAAATATATAAGAGTGAATTTTTAAGTAAAATAATTATAGAGAATTTGAATAAAAATAAGAATGAGTTGGAAAGGAATAAAAGTGATTTTTAAATCTTGATAAATCCGTGGTATGAAAAAGGGATTTTGAGTAAACATAGAAATAATGAATTTTAAACATAAGTGATGTTATATCAAGAAATCAAGAATTTATTTTAAAATTCAAGGTTTGAATTTATCTGCAAGGATAAAGAAGAAATTCGGAAAATATGAAATTGGTAATTTCAATTAAAAAGATTTTAAATCATAATTACGGAATAAAGCCTGAAATTAATGGATTTTGAAATAAATTGAGTAAGTAAAGAAATTTATTACAAAATGGATTAAATTGGGAATCAATTTGGAAATTGGTCTAAGTGTTTGGAATCGGAATTTTAAAAGGAAGTTAAGTCTATGAAACTTATAAACTGGGTTAATAAAAGCGAAGCAATATATCAGTGGATATTTGAAAGAATAAATTCACGGTGAGAATTTATTAAAGGAATGGGTAAGTTTGTTTAAAAATAAATAGTGGTTTATTTTTAAAAGATGAGAAAGAGAAGCATATTTCCCTGGATAGCCAGGTACGTTTCAAATAACTTTTAAGTATAAGTAAAAAGTTTTAAGTTGTTTAAAAAGTATGTTTAGAAAACTTATTAGTTCTAAATGTTTAAATTCTAAAGTAAGTATTTTCTTTAATCTATTGTAGCAGTAATTATTTAAAGGTGGCTTGGTGTTATGTTTTAAAAGTTAGAAATTCAGTTTTATATTGTACAAAGCAGTTTTATTTTAAATATTCTTAAAGTATATATTTTGAATAAGTATTAAAGTATTTTTTTAATTTAAATGTTTTAAAGGATATTTTATAATAAAGTTTTTTGAATTATTTTAAAAATCCAAAATTTTTGTGCTTGGTGTTTTCAGTGGAAATAAATATATGGAAATTTATTTCATGAGAAAAGTGTGGTTTGAAAACTGTTTTCAAAAGGGATTGAAAAGTGCAAAAGTAACTTGCGAATATATTTTGAGGTTAATAAATAATTTGGTGAAATTATTTATGTTTAATGGTTGTTTGTGAATGTTATTTGATAGTTAAATAACCGACTATCAATATTGGCCAATGCGCTGATCGTTTCGAAGAGACCGGGATCGGGATTTATTTCCTGAAAACCACCTCGATCCGGTTTGAACGTTTTCGTGTGTAAAGCAAGAGTTTGGATTCGAAGGTGGAGCAGTGAAGTGCAAGGGCTAGTCACTACTAATCCTGAGGATGATTCCAAATTGGATGTAGTAGGGTAGTGCCTTCGGTTCCGTTCCAACCCAGAACGGACTTGTATGGATGAATGCTTTCAGAACATCGTCAGGTGGGTGATGAGCATTCTAAGTGAAATGTTCTAAAATGGTAATGCTTAGCCTCGAGCCTCGAGCCTCGTCAGCCGGGAATGACTAGAAATCAGGGGATATGCAGCAAGGATAAGTGGGTAGCACCCATTAGGGTGAGGTTATCCATATCTAAATGTCCCTTTTATTCGGCTTAGTGGTGCGGTTGTTAATCCCAACCATGGGGCGATCTTACTCGGGATTATCCAGTAAGGGGTAGTCCCGATCTTGTATTGCAGGGGATTGGGAGTAATGCACGATACGGTGATCTAGGCCACATACTGTGATAGGTGGTACCCCAGTGCCCACTCATTAGTTGGAAATCCATTCTCCCTACGTGCCTGTACGGTTTTGATTGTGCCCAACTACTGCTGAAATGTGAGATGCAAGCATTTCAGCTAGATTCTATTTTACTATCTATAGACACTATTATAATATCAAAGGATTTTGATAAAAAGTGTTTTGGCTATCGTAAGGTAAAAACTCGACATGTCTATTTGTGGCGTGGTCTTACTAGATGCTTTTGTTTTCAAGAGGATTTTGAAACTTAAATAACCAAATTGAGTGTGATTTTCTCACGCTGGTATTCTAGACCGACTCGCGTGTTATTTCACTATAATGCTCGGGTCAGATCGAGTATTATAGATTACAGGAAAGGATGTTGTGGAGCTGGATAGCCACACGTACTTTCGTATTTGTATGAAATAAACCGTTGTGTATTCAGTTTTGGGAAGGATGAGATATTATAACTGTCCTGAGTTGTATTGTTGTTAGTATTGAACTTTGTTGTTATACTCTGATGATGTAATATATAAACAGATGTATTTGTTTTTGTGTAAAGATCATTTATATCTATTATATTTTATTCCGCTGTGATGGTTAGATTCTGATGTTGTTTTCTATTTTCTTCTTCTACCTCTTCTTCTTTAACCCTAACGGTTCGTATTTCCGTTCACCTTGAGTTGATTGTTGGAAAATAGTGTCGACTCAGGGGTACTGGTTTATAGGCTGCTATAGTGGTTTCAGAGCTGAAGGTTAAGCGAGAACCTTGGTTCTGGTGGGGATTACTCATTATTATCATTGTTGTGTGGAAATTTAACTAGAAATTAAAAATAACCAAAGGTTAAGGAAAGAAATTCATTTATAGAATGAAATTTGAAATGTGAATTGTAAATGTGATTTATAATTTGAAATAGAATTCTGGAGAAATATTTGGAAATAAATCGTAATGAAAGTTCCAAAGTAATGTTTTGGATGGATTTCGAATTTGGAATTTTAGAAAAAAAAATTGAATTGGATTTGAACTCTGGAGAGTTTGGAATATTTGAAGGGATTTTAAAGTGATAAAAGCATTGAACTCTTTTCGGTCACTGGGAAATAATTCCAATGATGATCGCGACATCATCAGTGTTCATTTTCGAGTTTTCAAGAGGGAGATTGCTACTTGGGTGTTTTGGATTAATGTTTGTTTGCGAAATTGGGTTTGATTTTGAAATGAAAAGGAATAGTTTGATTTAGATATATAATTTTTCAAAATTGGATTTTGAACATTTTAGTAATGGTTTAAACTCTGGAGTTGGTTTGAAATGATTGGATGAAAGTCTGAAAACTTATTAAAAATGTTTATGGAATGGTAAATAAGTTTGGAAACTTAAAAAAAAAGTTTTGAAAAGTTGTTTAGAATAGAAAATTTAATTTGGAGAAGGGTTAAAAAATTGAAGTAAGTAAGAAAATGAAAATAAGTTAGAATGTAAGCCAATTAATTTAAATGAGTTAAAAGAAGTTAGCAAACAAAAGGTAAGTAAATTGGAGAACTTATAGAAACTTAAAATTTGAATTAAATTAGAATGTAACTAAACCAAGTTAAATAAAAAGTGAATGTGAGGAAATAAATCTAAGTAGTTTAAATGAAATAAGTTAATGAAATAAAATTTATTAGAATTTTTGAATGAATAAATGAGTTTAAACTTGTAAGCAAAAAGGGAATCGAAACTGAACGTTGAACTTAAGTTTGAATGGAAAATTAGTCAAGTTGGACCGTATCAAATAACGTTTTGAGATTGTTAGTAAGTAACTGATTGATTTATATGGCATGCAAATGAAATGAAATTTGAACATTGGATAATGTTTGATTTGAAATTGTGTAAAATGAAAAGTAGAATTAGTTCAAATGGACTAAAAATAATTAATATGTGGAAATAAAATGTGTTAGTTGAAAATAATTTGTGAATGAACAAATGAATTTATAAATGTAAGTAAATGAACTGAAATTGGATAATTAATTATTTAATATGAAAATGGAACACTAGTTGGATAAATAAAAGTTGAAATTTGAGTTAATGATGGGTTTGTAAATGAAACCCGAGTTGTAATTAGAAATTCAACTTGGAATTGTAAGTGAATTAAACATGAATTAAAGTTTTTATGGAATTGGATTAAAATAAGAATGATTTGAGTTGCAATAAGTCCAATTCGGGTTTGGATGAATTAAATATGGACTTGGATATTATTTTAACGAATTGAGAATGGAATTAAAAAATTTAATGGATTATGAGAATGGCTAATTGAATTAAATAAGTCGTGAATGAATTGAATTTGGAAATTAAAATTTGTAACGAACGAAACAAAAGAACTAATCAAATAAATTTGTAGATTGAAATGAGATTTGATTGAAATAGAATCAAGTTAAAGTGAAAAAGAAAATTTATTGCAAATGAAGTGAGCTTAAGTTTTGAGGTTGGAATAAACTGAAGTAAATTAACTTAAGTTAAAAATAATTAGAAGCTCAACTTCGAGTAAGAATGAAAGTTCATTAAATAAAAGTTTGGGTTAAATTAATTTGGAAAGAGGTTAGTAATATATGAATCAAATGTTGTCAGGCTCAATAAAATGATTTTTAAAATGTATGGTTCGTTAATAAACTAGAAATGGGATGGAATTAAATATAAAATGAGTTGGAATCAATTGGATGTGGCTAAAAACAAAATTGGATATTCTATTAAGTGAATATCATCAAACTACATAGAATAAATTAGTCGTTCGACTTAGACAGAAGTAAATAAAAATTCTATGGTGTTTGCACAAAAAATGGGCAAACACCTCCAAGTCTTATGATTTAGTTGATTATATATGGTTCTCGGCGATTTGGGTGATTTATACGAACATATAAAATAGATGGACTAAACTGTAAAAGACACATAGATTTATAGTGGTTCGGACAGAATGTGCCTACGTCCACTTTATATGTTATTCTCCTTTTCTATTCAGATTACAAGTACAAAGCCTTGATTACAAGTAACCGATAGTTGTTTGAAAGTTCTATCCGTGCTTGAGCTATCAAACTTGTCAGCCATTGTTGTACCCCTGCCCCTTTATTTATCGAGTGAGGCTGGGGGCAGGGGTCCTGGATGTATATAGCCGTTGGTGGGTCTGGGCTGAAGCAATCTGGCCTGGCAACTTTGGTCTGGCAATGCCTTGGTTCGGTAGTAGATAGCTGGAGTTGAGGCCTTGGTCCGGTAGTACTTTGGTTCGTGTTGGTTCGGCGTTGAGTTGGTGATCTGGTTCGGTGGCGTTGGACCGGTAGTGGATGGAAGGTGGCTGGTTCGGTGGTGTTGGTTCGGTAGTGGATGGAAGGTGGCTGGTTCGGTGGTGTTGGATCGGTAGTGGATAGAAGGTGGTTGGTTCGGCTATGTGGGGAAGGGAGTTGGCTCGGCAATGCATGGAAAGGAGATGGTTCGGCATTGCTTGGAGAGGGACGGTTCGGTAGTGAAAACGTGCCCAACACTTGCCCCCCAAAGTAGGGCATATGCCTGTATATGGCATGCTTTGTTTTGAGTAATGCCGAACTAACTGGTCCGGTCATTGATTTTTGCTTATAAATAGGGGCCTAACGGTTTCTTTATTCAGCCGAGCCAATCCCTTGTTTTTGCCGAATCGAAATATTATCTTCGCCGGACCAAACGTATTAGCCGAATCAAATTCCTATCCTTGCCGAACCTAGTGAGAAACTTTTTTGCCGAATGGGTTTTTGTTTTGAACTACCAAATGGACTCGGGACCTTGACTTACCGAATGAACCTTGTGGGTTTAAGTACCGAATGACAATTTCATACTTGAATTGCCGAATGGAGTGTTTGTCTTGACCACCGAATGAGACTACACTGTATATGTGCCGAATGAGCCTTATATACTTGAGTTTTTATGTTTTGAATTACGAGTGAAATTCCGGACTACATATACTTTCATGTTTATGTCTCTATATTCCTTGTTTTAACAGTATGTTTTTCTGGTATCGCAGATAATGTCTCACAAAGTGGAAACTCGATCAGAAAAGAGAAAATCTACGGACAGAAGAGAGTCCCCTGTGGTGCCCCCAGCCCAGCTAGGACCGGGACGACAAGAAACCACCCCGAGATCACTAGTGGACGGATATGGTCCTCAAGAGCTTCTGAACTCTCCTCCTGATTGCTTTCGGAGCTCTCTCAGAGAGGAGCAGCTTGATGTTATCTCCCACTCCTTTGGGATTGATAGAGCACGCATGCTGTTGCCAGGGAAGGGGGTCATGCCATATAATCCCCTTGAAGGATACTTCGCTTATAGTAGGTACCACTGCATGTGTCGGGCCATTCCTCCAATCAATGCTTGGATAGTTAGCTTCGTCACTTATTTGAAGGTGGCCCCCTTCCAGCTCCAGCCCAACTCCTACGCTATCTTGGTGTGCCTATTCGTGATTTTCCAGAGAAATTATGGGCGCCCCCCTTCTAACCGGGAGATTCGATATCTATATAACTTGAGAGTTTACAAGAAGGGGTCTCCATACATCAGCTTGGAATCGGCCGTGTCCTTCAAGCCGGTTTTGGACTTGTATTCAAAGTCGCCATGTTTAAGAAGGAATGGTTCTTCGTCCAGGATGACACCATTTCGATCCACCGCTTCACCTCTGGCTGTAAGTTGAAGCTTATTTATAATTTTCATTCTGATTGAGATGCTTCTTCTTATGTGTTTTTATTTCTTGCTAGCGACAGGTGGCTTTTGCAGTCGTGGAGAATGATCACTTGGTTCAGATGGCCGCGGAGATAGAGGCCATTTCGGAAAGGGATAAGTCAGCTTCTTACCTAATCAGGAATGCCATTCTCCTGGAACACAACTTGATTCTACCACATCATTCTGTGGTCAAGCAGAGGGATACGGCCGAGGAAAGAGCTGCCAAAGCCAAAGGAGGGGCCACGACAAAGAGCAGCAAGAGGAGACCCTTCTCGATACCTCTAGTCGTCGGGGGGAAGAAGCTCAAAAAATCTGATGGACCCTCTCCCAGCACATGCCCAGATGTTCCGGAGGAGGAAAGTAGAGAGGAGGAAAGAGGCGAAGAGGAGAGCGGAGGTGATGGAGAAGGTGATGGTGGTAATGGTGGCGAAGGACGGAGTGGTAGTGGCGTTGGTGCCTTGACCTCTAGGTAAGCAGGTGAGATTCAAGAGTGGACGGATGATGCTTTCCGCCAAGCCTTTGAGGGGTTGGAGGAAGGGTCGGCCTTGGTGGAGAAACCGAAGAAATCTGATAAGGCCGGGACGGGTGCCAGTCCATCTTCTAAGAGCATTTCAGCTAGGGCAACTCCGGCGGTTCAAGGTGAATTTTTGACTCCTCTTCTAACTTCACATGTTTCTTAGATTATAGTCTCATGCATGCTTGTAACACTTGGTTTTTATTCCAGGAACGGGTAAGGCGGCCAAGACATCAGACTTTCGGCACCGCCTCGAGCAATTCAAACTCCTCAAATCTTCTGCAAAACCGAAGCCCTCGACTGACCGTTCCGGGGGCGTAGTCGGCTACCATCCTCTTCTCGGAGTCATTGAAGAGGATATTCAAAAGAGAAAGAGGAGGCGTTCCATGTTCGAACCTTCACTTGGACCTCAGCCCCCAACCCAGTCTATTCATGACATCACGGGGGAGGATACTGAGTCCATACTATCTCCGCATCCATCAGAGAATCCTACCGTTACTCATGTTGATCGTCCCGGCTTGGCTCGTAACCCATTTGCGGGTCATCCAGATGTGGACCCAAGTTCTCATGATATTTCCTTCGATGAGGTTACCGGTGAGCACCTCCTACCCCGCAATCCTATGGCAAGGGTGCTTGATGAGGCTAAGTCTTTGGATCTCGACTTATTGACCACTCGGATTGTGACTGTATAGGATGAGGCCAAGGCAAACATTGATCGGGTGGCTAAGGAGACCAAGAAGTTGATGGGGCATCACGCCCGACTGGTTAAGGCTGGAGAGGAAATCGGAAGTGCCAACATTCGGCTGTGGCTAATGGTTTCCGATCAGGCCAAACGGCTTGCCGATCAGGCCATTCAGATCTCCCAGCATGAGGTGGCCTCCAAACGACTCAAGAAAACCATGGAAAAGGCTAGCCGAGACGAGCTGCGGAAAATGGAGGCTACCTGAAGGAACGGATCGATATGGCCATTGCCACGGTGGATGAGGTTCGGAAAGCGGATTTTGAGCAGATAGAGAAGTTATCTGGGAGGCTTGAGGCCGCGGAGCTTGCTCAAGCCAAGCTGAAGGATGAGATGGAGGCGATGAGGAAATCCCTTCAGGCTGACTACTCGAGATACCGATTGGAGAGAGATGCTGCCGTTGCAAGGCTGTCGGCTTTCGAGGCCCGGATGAAGGAGTTTGAGGAGAACGAGGGGATGATGGATGAGATGCTCCAGGACATGCACTTCCGTACTTGGAAGCAGGGCAACCTATCCTGGATGGACGATTATCCCTGGGTCATGGCTAGGATATATCTCCGGGGTTTGGAGGAGGCCAAGGCTGAGGCGGATAAGGAGGGTGGCGTGGCCTTCAGAATGGATGTGGTTACCGCTCAGTTCACCAAGGAGGAGAAGGTGGCGGTGAAGTAGGGCATGCGGCTGCTTACCGCCGAGGAAGTGGGTGTGCAGTTAGAGGAAGATGATCAGGGAGCAGGCGCTGGTAAGTCTTCCCTTTTAATCATTTCTTAACTTGATCGTTTGTCTAATAGATTCTTCTCTCGAATTGGACAGGTGGGACCTCTGGTCAGCATGTCGGGAGTTCTGATCCTGCTGTCAAGTAGATCTTGGGGGGTTGGAAGGATAGAGATGAAGTTCTGATGCTGCCGACTATTTTGACTTGATCCGGGCATTTTTTGGGTTTACTTGACATTCCTGTATATACTAGTCCAAAACATTAATGTATTTTCTGGCTGTAATTAGGTAATTATGTCATTGTAGCGAATGATTTTATTCTTATATAGTTTTATAACATAAGCTGATTCTGTCATATCTGAATGTTGTCTTTATTTTGATGTGTTGCATAAGAAATATAGTTGTGTACATGCATGTGTTTCAATCGTGTTTGATGCTATGCTCTTGCGTAAAATATAATTTCATGTCTCGCAATGTTAGTGTGATGTGTGAATAGGCTATAGCTACATGTTTATGTACAAGAAAAGGAAGTACCACCCTTCATGTTTTAGTTGTAGACAGTAGCTTTGAATGTCTTGTGTGACAGAGGATGGAATGCAGCTGAGTGACCTGTTATCCAGTTGTGAGTTTTCATTTCCACTAGCGAGTGTCTCCTATTTTGTGTCATGTACTTTAGTGATCGTTATAGAGGATAGGAGGAAAGTTTTTGTAAATAAAATGGAAATATAAGAAATAGTAAAACTTCCAATCATGGAAGGCCTTTGACGTGCTTAAGTTCGTGGAAAACGGGTTTTGTAGTCGCTTTCCCTAGCTGTGGGTCTTGGAGACATTCGTCACCCATCTTATGCCTCCGCGGGGAGTTTTCTTTTTTACCACAGCCGTACTTAAGACACATCGAAGCCGAGATCGCGCACAGTAACTACCCGGGCCATTATGGCCCGTAATCGTGGGTATTATTCGATTTACCGTGGCCGGCTAGCGTGGGTGACGACCGTCAACTGTGAACTGCCCCTGGCTGGCCACACCTTATGTCGGGGCTTATAATCGGTTCACAGTCGCCGGCGAGCCGAACGCTGTAATGAGCTGCCTCGGCTATAGTCGGCCATCTCGGTGGCTTATGATCGGCTCATTACAGTTGGCTTTGAAGGCCGTCGCGAGCAATGAGTTAACCCGCACCAGAGGGATGCTGGAGCAAAAGTGTCTCATTGACGAGGGCATAGATTCGTATAGTACCTGTTAGGTCTTGTCCAGGTGAGGTTGTGCTGTGAAGTGTCCAGAATGGAAATGTCGTTATACAGGATTTTGTTCAACAGAAAAGGATAAAGCTTAACAAGAAGCCAAGATATAAAGGAACAAGTTTAAAAAGAGACAAGATTTTTTAAGTGGTTCGGCACGAAAATGCCTACGTCCACTGATTCTCTTCGTTAATTCACTTCATATGGACAATACAAGTTAAGAAAAGTATCGACGAAGGTGTTGGATGTTCCATGCCCTCTGGAACACCTCTCCGTCAACTGTTGACAAAATATAAGCTCCGTTGTGGAGATCTTTATGAATTACATAGGGTCCGTCCCAGATTGGATCTAGTGCTCCGGGAACGGGAAGATCCGCTTGAGGACAAAGTCTGCTTCTCGTAAGCTGCGGTGCTTGACTTTGGAGTTGTATTGTGCTACCACTTTTTTCTTGTGAGCTGTCGCTTTGAGTGCTGCATAGTTTCTTCTCTCTTCAATTAGATCCAAAGACATGTGGAGGAGTTCTTCGTTCTCTTCTGGGTTGTAGTGGATCCTACGGTGGGAGGGCACTACAGTTTCAACTGGGAGCATGGCCTCCGATCCATATGCCAAAGAGAAAGGAGTATGTCCTGTTGATGTTCTGTAAGATGTGCGATAGGCCCAAAGTGCCGTAGAAAGTTCATCCACCCAAGCGCCTTTTGACTTTTCAAGTTTCTTCTTGATTAGAGTTTTGAGAATTTTGTTGACAGCTTCGACTTGTCCGTTTGCCTGGGAATAAGCTACAGATGAGAAGCTTTTGTGAATTCCGTGCCCTCGGTACCAGTCGGTGAATTCCTCGCTGTCAAATTGAAGTCCATTGTCCGATATGATTTTGAATGGAACCCCATACCTGCATAAAACATTTTTGATCAAGAAGTTAATAACTTTTGCCGAAGATATTTTATTCAGAGTCTCCGCTTCCACCCATTTGGTGAAATAGTCAACTGCCACTATGGCATATTTGGCTCCGCCTCGGCCCATTGGCAGTTCGCCAATCAAGTCAATTCCCCATATTGCAAAGGGTCAAGGGCTGGTCATCTGAGTAATCTCATTGGTTGGTAGTCGAGGGATTTTAGCAAATTTCTGACATCTGTCGCATTTTTTGACGAAGTCCAGGGCGTCTTTGTTTAAGGTGGGCCATAAATATCCATATCGGAGTATCTTCTTTGCCAGGGTCTGCCCTCCAGTGTGGTCTCCGCAACTTCCTCGATGGATGTTGGATAAGATTTCCTTGGCTTCCCTTCCAGCGACACATCTTAATAAGGGGTTAGAGAAGCCGCGCCGATAGAGGATGCCTTCTTGTATTGTGTAGCGGGAAGCACTCCTCAAGATTTTCCTGACTTCGTTACGCTCGTTGGGTAGTGTTCCATCTTGCAAGTATTTCCAGATAGGAGTCATCCAAGTTTCTTCTTCGATTGTAGCTATCAGATCCTCTTGTTCGAAACTTGGGGCTAGTTGCTTTGAGATGGTTATTGTTCCGGAAGTGGTGTCGTCCTTCATGCTAGCTTGCTTTGCCAGTTCATCGGCCTCCTGATTCTCTCCTCGAGGAATGTGTTTGATTAAATAGTGATCCAATTGATTGAGCAGCAGCTTGGTCTTCTTTAGATATGATGTGAGTCGTTCTCCTCGAGTCTGGAATTCTCCCAGTACTTGATTTACAATAAGTTGAGAATCACTATGGAGACATAAAGAACTGACTCCAATTTCTAAGGCAAGTTCTAGTCCTGCTATTACTGCTTCATATTCTGCATCGTTGTTAGTGGCAGCGAATTCCAACCTTAGGGCATAGTGCAGCTTCCTCCCCTGGGGATGATTATCACAATACCTGCCCCCGAGCCCTGTTCGTCTGACGCTCCATCTACAAAGAGATTCCACTTGATATCTTTTGTTATTTCAGATTGATCCTTACCTTCATTGGTAGTGAATTCGACAATAAAATCGGTCATGGCTTGTCCCTTGATGGTGGTGCGAGGATGGTAGGTGATATCATATTGACTCAGTTCAATGCACCATTTAAGTAGTCGTGCAGAAGTGTCGGGGCGATGGAGTACCTGCCTTAGCGGTTGATCGGTTAAAACTCTGATGGAATGAGATTGAAAATAGTGTAGCAGTTTTCGTGACATGATTAGCAAACAGTATGCTAGCTTTTCAAGTTTAGAGTATCTGGCTTCTGCCCCTGTAAATCTCTTGCTTACAAAGTATACGGGATGCTGCGCGCGGTTGTCCTCTCTCACCAAAGCGGCGCTTAGAGCATGGGATGATACATCAAGGTATAGGTATAGTTCTTCGCCTTCATTTAGAGTTGGGAGTACTGGTGGTCTCTGAAGGTGTCCGATTAGGTTAAGGAAGGCTGTCGAGCATTCGTTAGTCCATTCGAACTTTCCTTTGTCTTTCATTAGAGCTTCAAAGAAAGGGATGCATTTGTCGGTTTCTTTAGAGATGAACCTGCATAGGGCGGCCACTTTCCCGTTTAGGCTTTGCATCTCTCTTCGAGTGGATGGTATCTTGATATCTTGCAAAGCCCGGACTTGTTCGGAGTTTGCTTCAATCCCCCTGGCATGGACGATGAATCCCAAGAATTTTCCTGACGACACTCCGAAGGAGCACTTTAGAGGATTCAGCTTCATTCCATATTGGCGAAGTACTTGAAACATCTCGTCCAGGCGGTTTATATGATCGTTGGCTTTCCTGGATTTTACCAGCATGTCATCCACGTAAACTTCCATAG
The DNA here is from genome assembly GCA_030765085.1 of Allium cepa. NCBI lineage: Eukaryota > Viridiplantae > Streptophyta > Magnoliopsida > Asparagales > Amaryllidaceae > Allium > Allium cepa. The sequence goes on from CM060935.1 coordinate 484,424,353, forward strand.
TTCGTCCTATTAGTTTCGCAAACATCTTGTTGACGAGGCGCTGATAAGTAGCTCCGGCATTTTTAAGTCCAAAAGGCATTACTCTGTAGCAGTACAATCCCCGGTCAGTGATGAAACTAGTGTGGTCTTGATCGGGGGAGCGCATAGGGATCTGGTTATATCCTGAGTATGCACATAAAGGATAAGAGTCCGTGTCCGGCTGTGCTATCCACGAGTTGATCGATTTGGGGGAGTGGGAAGCAGTCCTTCGGGCAAGCGTCATTTAAGTTGGAGAAATCGATGCATGTTCGCCACTTCCCATTAGCTTTCTTTACCAGTACCGGGTTGGCGATCCATTCTGGGTAGATGGCTTCTCGTATGAACTTATTGGCAAGTAGGTTCTTTACTTCTTCCTCGAGGGCTGCTGATCGTTCCGCCCCCATGCTTCTCTTTTTCTTCTTTACTAGCACCTTGGTGGGATCGATGTTCAGTACGTGGCATGCTACGTCTGGGGAGATTCCAATCATGTCAGCGTGCGTCCATGCGAATACATCCATGTTGTGGCGAAGAAAATCGACGAGTTGATCCTTCAATTCTGCTCTTAACCGAGACCCGACTCTCAGCAGTCTACTTGGGTTGTGTTTGTCTACAGATACAAATTCCATAGCCTCTGCAGGCTCGATGGTGGCCTCCTCCTCCTTGTCCCTGGGTTCTAATTCATTGAAAGGATCGCTGGTATATCGAAAAGGATGGGCTTTCTTTAATTGCTATGCTTCCAAGTTTTTCTTGCAGAGAGAAGTCTCAGCATCCTTCCCTTTATCCTTCCTGCAGTTATTGCGAAGTTCAGTTACATAGCAATCTCGAGCGACGTCTTGATCTCCCTCTATTTCCCCTATTCCGTTATCTGTTGGAAATTTCATCTTCAGGCACCACGGGACTAGGACAATTTGAAAATCAGACAAGGCTGGTCTTCCCAAAAAGGCGTTGTAGGCCGAGTGGTTCTCTATTAGCACAAATGTTTGTTTTCGCACAACGGAGCAGGGATGGCTTCCTATTTTGACAAAGAGGTCCAGTTGCCCGAGGGGCATCTTCGCATCTCTGGTGAAACCATGTAGCGGTTTGCTGCAGGGAGACACATCCTTTATTGACAGCTTCATTTTGTCGAAAGCGTGCTTGAATAGGATATTTACCGAGCTTCCAGTGTCTACTAGGATTCGGAAAACCTTGGCTGGGCCGAACCAGGCAGAGATGACCATAAGATCCATGTGAGGGTACTGCCTTCCCTCTAGATCACGCCGACTGAATGTGATATCATCATTCTCTTTCCGTTTCGGGTGGCGCTCTTCTGTAACAGAATTAACGTAGCCTTCATTATTTCTAAGTGACTTACCGTATCTCTCCATCTCTCCCCAGCTTCCGTCGGCGATGTGTGGTCCTCCTGATATGGTAAGGACCACTATCTTCTCTTGACTGGAGCCGCTGGTGTTGCGATTTCCTCCGCTTACTTCCGGAAGGGGCAGCCCTGGGTTCTCATTGGCAGGAGTTGAAGTCCTGTTCTGACCTTTCACATAGTGCTCTAGTCTCTTCCTTCTGATGTGTTCTTCAATCAAGTCCCGGAGATGATGGCATTCATTGGTGTCATTCCCATGAGATTCGTGGAAGCGGCAGAACTTTCCAGACTTAATTGCATTATCTGATTCTTTCTTGTGTGGGGGGGGGCGCTTATATCTAACTTCATCTTGGGTGGCCAAGAAGATGTTTTCGATTGTTTCATTTAAAGGAGTGTAAGAGTCAAATCTCGGTCCTGGCCTATATAAGCGCTTTTCCCCCTTCTTGTCCCCAACACTATCTCTGGAGTCATTTCTTCGAACGTCCTTTGCTACTGCGGGTGTGTTGCCACGAGCTGCCTTGGTTTGTTGCCCTATCTGCCTTTCAATGGCAGCGTCTTCAAGTCTCATATATTTCCCGGCTTCGTGGAAGAAATCGGGTAAGGTAGCTGGCTTTTCTTTCGTTAATCTCCTAGCAAACTTGGTATCCGGATGCATACCACCGCAGAGGGACATTAGGATAAATTTCTTGTCGGTATCTTGGACTGCGGCTGCTGCGACTTTGAATCAGGTTAGATATTGTTGCACTGTCTTCCCGGGCTTCTGTTTGATATTAGATAGGGAATAAGCATCCTTGGATTGTTCCACATGAATGCGGATTTGGCTGATGAACTTTTCTTTCAACATTTCCCATGAGCTGATGGATCCTTGGGGCAAATGGCAGAACCAGGAGGTAGCTAGATCTGCCAAGAATAGTGGAAAGAATTTACACAACACTCCCTCTGTTGCTCCGCTCATGAGCATATGTTGTGTGTATCTCTGCAAGTGTACAACGGGGTCAGAGGTTCCCTTATAAGGTTCCATTGTTGGCATTTTCCATTCCCGGGGGATGATGGCAGTTTCGATATTGCGGGTGAAGGGGCTGGTTACCCTAGCGCCTATCCCCCGATCCCTTTGTTCCCGTTGGACGCACTCTCTGAACAATCGTGCCATCCTTTCATCAGAACTTGGAGCGGATAGAAATGAGTTTAGTTCTTCCCTGCGGGATTAATTCCGTCCAGTTGACCTATAGGGATGGTATCGTCTATCGCTCCTAACATTCTCCAATGACGGCCTCTGGTCTTCCGGGGGCACGCTGGGGTCAGTCTCAGTTGGCTCTTGCCTTGATCTTCCCCTGTTGGGTTCTGTTCTCAGCACTTCTTCGGGTCCAACTTCGGGCTGGACTCTGGCTCGGCCCCATCTATTGGTTTTTTCCATGGTTAGGTAGCATGGCAGGCTCAGCCATATCCGACCCCTGCCTGGTACCTCCCCCGTTGGGTTCGGTTCCAAATGTTTCCTCGAGTCGGAATTCGGGCTGAGTCAGGGCTCGGCTCCTTCCATGGTTGTTTCTGTTGTTAGCCTCTTCGAAGAAGAAAGACCTTTGTTGTCTCCCAGATCCTCCATACCTGGACTCACCCCATGATTTAGTGTTGCGGCTGGTTTCTTCAACATCCCTTAAGCGTGACATGAGTTGATCCACCAAGGCTTCTTGTTGAGATGCGAAGCGGTTAGTTACTTCAGCCACAACCCTGTCCAGATCCGCCCTTGTAATTGGTTGTTCCATAGCAGGGGTTGTCGGATTTGCCTGATTTCCTTTTGTTGTTGGAACCGGACGATTGTCTTGATCTCTGATCACTGGACCTGGGATACTGCCAGTTGCGAAGTTCTTTCCTTTGTTAGCATCCTTCTTCCGTCCGGGAGGCATGTTTTCCAAGTAATGAACGATGCTGACAGGAAAAGGGATAAGTGGGAGAAGCTGAAGCTTCGAGCTCCTGCTCTCGGTGAAAGCACCAAAAATGTTTGCACAAAAAATGGGCAAACACCTCCAAGTCGTATGATTTAGTTGATTATATATGGTTCTCAGCGATTTGGGTGATTTATGCGAACATATAAAATAGATGGACTAAACTCTAAAAGACACACAGATTTATAGTGGTTCGGTCAGAATGTGCCTACGTCCACTTTATATGTTATTCTCCTTTTCTATTCAGATTACAAGTACAAAGCTTTGATTACAAGTAACTGAAAGTTGTTTGAAAGTTCTATCTGTGCGTGAGCTCTCAAACTTGTCTGCCATTGTTGTACCCCTGCCCCTCTATTTATAGAGTGAGGTTGGGGGCAGGGGTCCTGGATGTATATAGCCGTTGGTGGGCCTGGGCTGAAGCAATCTGGCCTGGCAACTTTGGTCCGGCAATGCCTTGGTTCGGTAGTAAATGGCTGGAGTTGAGGCCTTGGTCCGGAAGTACTTTGGTTCGTGTTGGTTCGGCATTGAGTTGGTGATCTGGTTCGGTGGCGTTGGACCGGTAGTGGATGGAAGGTGGATGATTCGTTGGTGTTGGTTCGGTAGTGGATGGAAGGTGGCTGGTTCGATGGTGTTGGATCGGTAGTGGATGGAAGGTGGCTGGTTCGGCTATGTGGGGAAGGGAGTTGGCTCGGCAATGCATGGAGAGGAGATGGTTCGGCATTGCTTGGAGAGGGACGGTTCGGTAGTGAAAACGTGCCCAATATATGGATTGGTAGAGGTAAATAAAATTGATTTTTGGAATCAGTTGAAATAAATATGAGTTGTTTGGATTAAAAATAAATTGAATGTAAGAAATTGAAGTGTAAACCATTAAAATTGAATGGAATGGCACATGAATTGGTTGAAAGCAATTGAATTAGTTTTGAATCATATAAATTGCTCACTGAAAGTGTTTGGTGCATGTTGCTTATGAAATGCATGTGTTTAGCTATTGAAATAAGTGAAACGTTAATCAATTTCGTATATTTAGTCCTTACATGTTTGAATAGAGTAAGTACAGGTACCGGGAAGCCGTTTGGCTGAATTTGGATGCGCTAATTGCTAAAATAGTAAGCCACTTACTTAAAAATGCTAAATAAATGTACGCCTACGCAATAAAAATAGGAAATATGAAATGTTTTTGTTTTTTCGACCGTGTGGGTCGATGTATATATATATTTATATCTCTTGTCAAATTGCAAAAGCTCCTCCGTGCAAAGGAGACTCTACCAAAAAATTTCGAAAATTTTGGGAGTTAGAAAATTTTTGAAAAAATTTTTGTTAGCGAAAAAATGATTTCAAATTGGAATTGAATAAGTAATTTTGAAAATGGAAATTGGAACTAATTGTTTAGTTGGAACAAAGGATTAGAAAAGTGAATATGGGATTTTGAAGTAAATGATAAGCTTTGATAAGTGAATAGAAATTAAAATGAATGTGAATGAAAAGAGAATTGATATAGTTGATAATAGATTGAGATAAATACGTAGGATGTACGTATATTATTTTATTCGCATAGCAATTTGATCCAGAATGGAGCACAGAATTTCGAGATAGCATATCGATCCGAGTTGGGATTTTTCACTCAATTTTCAACGGCGAACCCTGCATATGGATTTTTGATTGATTTTGGAAATTCTCTATCGTAGTTATGACTATGCAAGAAAAATGATGGTTTCTGATCAAGAACCAGATCTGGGTCCGCACTAGTAAGTCGGGTGGACGACACAAGTTCGGAAGTGAAATTGTGTGATCGAGCGAGCGATCGAATTTGATATTGCATACGGATGGTATATGTGCATCGTATGGATGTGAATGAAATAGATATGAAAAATTCTGTAAGGAAATATATAAAATGATTTTAAAACCTATGATTGGATATTATTGCTAAGTAGGATATGCAGGTATTATAAAGGGAAAGGAAAATTGGTTTTGATTTCAGAAGATAAATTTGAATTGCTCGACAAAAAGGTATGTGTTTAAATTTCTGTATGAAATATGATTGGGTTTTGATCTAACCACTTGGCCTTTTGTTTTCTTTTGGAATTTGGGGGCCTGTAGAGGCTTTTTGTAGTTGTACCGAGCTAGCCGCGCAAAGGAGACGCTGGCAAAAATTTTCGAAAATTTAGGGAGTTGGAAATTTTTTGAGAAAATTTTGATAATTCGAATTTGGTTTTAAATTTAAATTTGAAATGATTGAATAAGTAATATTGTTTGGAGGTTATAGAGGAATTTAGGAAATTAATAAGAGTGTAGTGTCTTTGATGACAAGGTTATTTGGGTTGATGTTAAAACTGTTCGGTTTTGGTAAAATAGAAAAACAGGTATTGGACCATTCTTCTTAACTGGTAATTTCAGGGACGAAATTATTTTAAGGGGGGAGGAATGTGACGACCCGGAATTTTTGAGCATTTGAAATGGGAATATTTAATTGATTTTAAATATTTGAAAGGTTAAATTTAACTTGAATTCCAAATATCACTATTTATTTGTTAACTAAATTATTGAATTTAATAATTGAAAGTTAGGTGAAATATGGAATCTTCAGTTTTAAGCTTGTTAAAAATAATTTGAAGGCTTATAAAATTTATATTGATAGAACTGATTATAGTAAAAGTGTTAAAATTTAATTTGGAAGTGTTTTGTTAAGTTTTGAAATTATATCATTTAAATTGAATTTAAAAATAGCCTTTCGAGGCACAGTCTCGGAATTCGACGAAGCCAGTTTCATTGGATCCATAATACGGAATTATTATCGGATTTTAATTTTCGTAGTGTTTGGAGTGATCGTTTAGCCGTATGGTAGATATAAACGCACTAAAATCTATAGCGAAAAATTTAATAACTGGGTTCAAAAAGCTATCTTCTCCATACGATCAAATTAGGACTCAAAACCTCTTTCATTATGTTCGAAATAGGGGTATAACATTATAAACGCCTAGTGACGTGCCTTGATAGGAGATCTAAATTTTAACTTGATAAAACAATATATTTTATAATTAAATAAAATTATATATGATCAAATCAAATCAAGTCAGCTGCCTATTCACGTTTAAATCACGTTCTACTTTTCCCTTTGAATCAGTCAAAATACAAAATCGTTTGAAACATGCCACCTTCAAAATTAAAACCCCTGTCCTCACGCTTTTTCTTCATTCATGGAAGTTCAAATCCATATTGACATCCCTCTTTTCTTCTTATATAAATCAAACATTAAAAAATTCAAATCGATATCGCGAAAGAGGTAACTTGCGAGCGAAGAGCGAGAGGCGAGGCCCCATTTATGCTCGTTTGCAAGCTAGGGATTCTCGTGTTTACAGGGCATGGTAGGAGAGTGACGACCAAGGCGAGCTAGGGCTTCTCGTTCGAGAGATGGCAAGAGACAGGGACAAGGCACGTAGGTCGTGCGAGTTGGGAGAAGTTTCGAGCGGTCGGTCTTGGCGACCTCGGTGAAGGTCGGTGGGTGAACAATGGTGATGGAGGGTGTAGTAGTCACGGTGTTGAAGGGGTATCAGGGCGAGTCGTATGAGAAAGGGACGAGGGCGAACATGGCAGTTGACGTTCGACATGGAATTTGTCATGTTGATGGCGGCGGTAGGTCTCGAAGGGGGAGGTCGAGGTTTGGTTCGAGCAGAGGTATTCGATTCTTTTTCTTTTTCGATTTAACTTGACTTAATAAAAATATATACAGAGAAAAATTAACATTAAGTTAAAGCCCTTATTTTTTAAAAAGAAAAAAAAGAATGTTAAAAACTAGATTTTTATTTTACAAAGATATATATATATATATATATATATATATATGTGTGTGTGTGTGTGTGTGTGTGTGTGTGTTAAAGGGAAAAAATTAATTCATAGTAAAGGAATTGCTGATTTGTATATGCAGAAAAGGAAATAAAAATAGAGCGAGGTACAGCAGTTTCAGTAACATGTATGTATATGTATATGAGTTTACAGTAAATTATCTTTCAATGTGAGGATGTGTATGTACATTTGCATATATAATATACTGTTATTTTAATCAGGGTTAGATCGGAATATAACATAGATAAGATTTGTGAAACAAGGATTTTAAAATGTTTAAATCGAAAGGTTACATAAAAATTAGATTTTTGAAATCGTATAGATCATTTTATATATCGAATGTGATTTTCAAGGTAAATTTTAACTGGTTATAACAATTTAAAATTTGTAAGTCAGCTTTAATTTAAAACAAAAATTTAATTACCTTAGCGATTAATAAAGATATGTAATTTGGTTATACAAGGTCTGAAATCGGGAAGGAAGTAGCCGGTTTGGATTGGATTTGCAACAGTAAAATCAAAGGTGAGTTAATCTCACTCATCTGGGTTATTTAAATTTAAATGGTTTAATTTAAATAATTGCTTGAATGATTGAATTGATTGGATGTGATATATTATATAGTAGTATATAGTATATTGGAGTGATTGATTTCCCGTATTATATAGCGGATGAGACCCTATACGTCAGCATAATAGCGGATGATATTATAATAATTCCATATACCGCGATATTCCACCTCGAAGTGGAATTGGTATTGTGCTAACATCTGTGGATGCAGGGAAACAGGTTGGAGGGATCCAACTGGATTCCTCAAAATTATTTAGATTGTTTAATATTATGTGTTATGAATATTTGATATTCTGTGATGAATTATATTGATCATTGGAATATTGAATGCTATGGTTTTCTTGTATATATTTCGGTACACTGAGTTATCAAAATATTTAGAATTGGATTTTTAAAAAAAGAAATATAAGAGTGAATTTTTAAGTAAAATAGTTATAGAGAATTTGAATAAAAATAAAAATGAATTGGAAAGGAATAGAAGTGATTTTTAAATCCTGATAAATCCCGGGTATGAAAAAGGGATTTTGAGTAAACATAGAAATAATGAATTTTAAACTTAAGTGACGTTATGTCAAGAAAGAAAGAATTTATTTTAAAATTCAAGGTTTGAAGTTATTCGCAAGGACAAAGAAGAAGTTTGGAAAATATTAAATTGGTAATTTCAGTTAAACAGATTTTAAATCATAATTAAGGAATAAAGTCTGAAATTAATGGATTTTGAAATAAATTGAGTAAGTAAAGAAATTTATTTCAAAATGGAGTAAATTGGGAATCAATTTGGAAATTGATCTAAGTGTTTGGAATCGGAATTTTAAAAGGAAGTTGAGTCTATGAAACTTATAAACTGGGTTTATAAAAGTGAAGCAATATATCAACGGATATTTGAAAGAATAAATTCACGATGAGAATTTATTAATGGAATGGATAAATTTGTTTAAAAATAAATAGTGGTTTATTTTTAAAAGATGAGAAAGAGAAGCGTATTTCCCTGGATAGCCAAGTACGTTTCAAACATATTTTTAGTTTAAGTAAAAAGTTTTAAGTTGTTTAAAAGGTATGTTTAGAAAACTTATTAGTTCTAAATGTTTAAATTCTAAAGTAATTATTTTCTTTAATCTATTGTAGCAGTAATTATTTAAAGGTGGCTTGGTGTTATGTATTAAAAGTTAGAAATTTAATTTTACATTGTACAAAGTAGTAATTTTCTTAAAGTATATATTTTGAATAAGTATTAAAGTAATTTTTAATTTAAATGTTTTAAAGGATATTTTACAATAAAGTGTTTTGAATTATTTTAAAATCTTAAGTTTTTCTGCTTGGTGTTTTCGGTGGAAATAAATATTTGGAAATTTATTTCATGAGAAAAGTGTGGTTTGAAAACTGTTTTCAAAAGGGGTTGAAAAGTGGAAAAGTATCTTGCGCAGATATTTTGAGGTTGATAAATAATTTGGGGAAATTATTTATGTTTGATAGTTGTTTATGAATGTTATTTGATAGTTAATAACCGACTATCAATATTGGCCATTGCGTTGATCGTTTCGAAGAGACCGGGATCGGGATTTATTTCCTGAAAACCACTTCAATCCGGTTTGAATGTTTTTGTGTGGAAAATAAGAGTTTGGATTCGAAGGTGGAGCAGTGAAGTGCAAGGGCTAGTCGCTACTAATCCTGAGGATGATTCCAAAATGGATGTAGTATGAGTAGTGCCTTCGGTTCCGTTCGAACACAGGACGCACTTGTATGGATGAATGCTTTCAGAACATCGTCAGGTGGGCGATGAGCATTCTAAGTGAAATGTTCTAAAAAGGTAACACTTAGCCTCGAGCTTCATCAGCCGGTTTTGACTGAAAATCAGGGGATATGAAGCAAGGCTAAGTGGGTAGCAACCATTAAGGTGAGGTCATCCCTATCTAGATGTCCCTTTTATTCGGCTTAGTGGTGCAGTTGCTGATCCCAACCATGGGGTGATCTTACTCGAGATTATCCAGTAAGGGGTAGTCCCGGTCTTGTGTTGCAGGGGATTGGGAGTAATCCTCGGTACGGTGATCTAGGCCACGTACTGTGACAGGTGGTACTCCATTGCCTAGTCATTAGTTGGAAATCCATTCTCCATACGCGCCTGTACAGTTTTGATTGTGCCCAACTATTACTGAAACGTGAGATGCAAGCATTTCAGCTAGATTCTATTTTACTGTCTATAGACACTATTATAATATCAAAGGATTTTGATGAAAAATGATTTGGCAATCGTAAGGTAAAAAACCGACATGTTTATTTGTAGCGTGGTCTTACGAGATTCTTTTGTTTTTAAAAGGATTTTGAAACTTAAATAATAAAATTGAGTGTGATTTTTTTACGCTGGTATTCCAGACTGACTCGGGTGTTATTTCACTATAATGCTTGGGTGAGACCGAGTATTATAGATTACAGGAAAGGATGTTGTGGAGCTGGATGGCAATACATACTTCCATATTTGTATAAAATAAACCGTTGTATATTCAGTTTTGGGAAGGATGAGATATTATAACCGTCCTGAGTTGTGTTTTTGTTTGTATTGAACTCTGATGATGTAATGTATAAACAGATGTATTTGTTTTTGTGTAAAGATCATTTACTATCTATTATATTTTATTCCGCTGCGATAGTTAGATTCTGATGTTGTTTTCTGTTTTCTTCTTCTACCTCTTCTTCTTTAACCATAACGGTTCGTATTTCCGTTCACCTTGAGTTGATGTGTTGGAAAATAGTGTCGACTCAAGGGTACGGGTTTGCAGGCTATTACATTATCCTTTTCAGTTATACAGAAATAATGATAAAAAGATTTATCATTTTCCTGTATAACTTAAAAAGATAAATGAATTTATCATTATTCTGTAAATTGTCCTTAAAACTAATTATTAAGAAGTGATGTTCTTAAAACTTATTACCCTGTAAATAGAAGCCCTTTAACCTAATTTCCATCTTTTATATATTTAACATGACTTTATAAAGTGGTAGTGAGGTTAAAAGAATAGGAAAGATCGTCAATCATGGAAACAAACCTTAGTAATAGCCAAAATAACCTCGAAATGCAAAACGTTGTATTACACAATTCCTTGAGTATTTATTGATAAACTAAAGGTTAAACTTGTGCATTATGGTAATTATAGTAAATAGTTACAATAATCTAAGTAATGTATAGATTTAAGCAAACTGTTAAAGAAAACAATATTTGCTAGTTCTTTACCATAATTTTAAGGCAAGCGAGGGAAGGAAGTACGATAAATTGTAGGGTATGGGTACTAAATGAGAAGAATAAGAAAAAAGAAGGAAAATGATAAGATTTAAAATGCAAATGCAGAAATGATTAATAAAAAAAGCAGAAACGGTTGCTAGTACTTAGGAATTGAAAGAAATATAGTTTGTAAATTTGTAAATTCGTAGAAGTTAATAAGAATCGATAGAAATTCGTAAACATAGTTTATATGACGAAATTTGTGTGATTTGTTTTGATACGTATCAGAATGTTGAATGAAACATTATTCAAAATTTGATGTCAAATGTTAGTCTAAATCATTCGCGGCATTCAGGATGTTACAGAGTGTTTTTATTAACAACCCACTGTGATGATTGGTTTAAAATAGAGGAAATTTTGATTATAGTATCGTTTATTCATAAATATCCCGTTGTTTTTCATTTTTGAAGTCCTGAATTAAAACTTCATCTTGTTTGGTCCATTTTTTCTTAATTCTGTTTTCATTTCATATTTCTTTCCGTTTAGGTACTATCAACCTTGAAGTAATATCGTGTAATACCTTATTAATTATGAATTCATTTATTTAAATTTCATGCACAAGGTTGCTTATGTCTTAAGATAAACCAACAATATTATATGCTTTAATATACATGTTGAACTTAAGTTCTTTCCTCCTTTGAGCCACTGGATAGTGCATCCTCTTGGAAGTAGTTCTTAAGTTAATTTTCATTTGTACTACTACTATAATTTGTTGCTACTCCAGATGACAAAAATATATGTCTTGTTACTCTATGATATAATTTTCTTTTCATGTTGATCTTCCTCTAATGCAAATATCTGTTTTGCTACTCACTGATAAAATTTGCTCCTTTAGCAGCCATTCTTTTCTTTACTGATAATGTCAACGATATCACTGAATATTTACTTAGATGATGTCATGTTATGTTTAAAGCAACAGGAGCTCTAAATTCAATTTAATAACACTGCTATGAATATTGCAGAAAAGGATTAAATAGTCCGATTTTGGAGATATAGAAAAACTTAAAGCAATAGGAGCAGCATTCTCTATATACCTTATGTTGAAGATTAATCTCAGCATATTGAACAAGTCTTCAGGAGCAAAGAATAATAGAAATAGTCAAATTCCTATTCAGACGTAATAAATAATGGTTCAAACAAATGATCCTATTTTTTAGCATCTATAACTCTATATATATCTATTCAGTTTAGCAAACAAGGTGTACAGAGAGAAACAAAAGAAGTAATAAAAAAAGTTAGTTTTTCTTCCTCCTGCAGTTTTTGTTTTACTGTTCAGTTGCTCAAATAATTTAACAAATTGGTATCGGAGCTGATGGCAAGTTTCGGGGGCACGTCGTTGGGGCATGTGCCGTTGCCTCGTCTTACGAAGACAAATTATGACAACTGGAGTATACAAATGCGAGCATTGCTTAGTGCACAAGATGCATGAGAGATAGTCGAGAATGGCTACATGGAACCGGAGAATATCGGTAACTACACAGCTGCCCAGTTAAGGGAATTAAAAGAGTCATGCAAGAAAGACAAAACAGCGCTTTATCTCATGTATCAAGCAGTGGATGAGTCAGGTTTTGAAAAGATTGCCGGTGCAAAGACATCAAAGGAAGCATGGGAGACTTTGCAAAAGGTCTACAAAGATGCTGATCGTGTTAAACAAATTAGACTTCAAACTCTACGAGGAGAATTGGAGACTATGAGGATGAAGGAATCTGAAGCAGTATCTGATTACATCACCCGTGTTCAAACGGTGGTAAATCAGCTTAAGCGTAATGGAGAGATTATGACTGATGCTCGGGTTGTTGAAAAGCTCTTACGGTCGTTAACCGAGAATTTTGAGAACGTCGTCTACGCTATTGAGGAGTCGAAAAATTTAGGAGAGTTAACCGTTGATGAACTCGCGGAGTCTCTCGAGGCGCATGAGCGGCGTAAAAAGAAGAAACATGAGTCACTTGAGGAAGCTCTACAAGCCAAGGTGGAAATCAAAGACGAGGAGTCATTACTCGCACAGCAAAACCGAGGAAGAGGACGCGGTTGTGGAGGACGTAGTTTTGGTCGCGGGAGAGGTCGCGGACACGGAGACAACAATTCTGAAGAAAGGGGGAAGCCGAGCAAACAACGTTGGCATGATCGAGGACATCGAAAAGGTGGTTGGTCTAATCGATCAAATATTGAATGCTACAATTGCGGAAAGTGTGGACATTATGCTAAAGAGTGATGGTCGGACAAGAAGGTTAAAGAAAATGCGAATCTAGTCGAGAAAGAGGAGAAAATAGATGACGGTGTTCTCATGATGGCCTACAAAGACACCGACCAATTCAGCGACACAGTCTGGTATCTTGACACTGGAGAAAGCAATCATATGTGTGGGCACAGACATCTATTTATGGAGATGCAAGACATAGAGTGCGGACAAGTATCCTTCGGAGATGCTTCAAAGGTCCAAGTAAAGGGCCGAGGTAAAATTCGATTCTCACAAGAAGACGGCCGAGTAGGATTGATCGATGATGTCTATTATGTTCCAGACATGAAGAATAATATTATTAGCATGGGGCAACTACTTGAAAAAGGATACTTGGTTATCATGAAAGACAGGTACATGTACTTGAAGGACAAGAAAGGTCAGTTAATCGCACGAGTAGAAATGGCCAATAATCGTATGTTCAAACTCAACTTGGGAAGCATACGAGAAAAATGCTTACAAATTGACATGAAGGACAAATCTTTGTTATGGCATTTGCGGTTTGGGCACTTACACTTTGGCGGGCTAAGAGAGTTAGCCAAGAAGGACATGGTTCATGGGCTGCCTGCTATGAATTATGCTGGAAAATTTTGTGAAGGTTGTGTGCTTGGCAAGCATATGAGGAATATTTTTCAAAAGAAGGCTAGATATCAAGCATGGGGACTGCTTGAGACAATACATACCGACATATGTGGCCCGATCACACCTAAGTCATTCAGCGAGAAGAGATACTTTATCACATTCATAGACGACTACACACGGAAGACATGGGTTTATTTCCTGAAAGAAAAGTCTGAGGCTCTTGAGGCATTCAAGAAGTTCAAGTCGTCGGTAGAAAAGGAAACTGGCCATTATATAAAGGCTTTACGATCGGATAGAGGAGGAGAGTACATGTCAACTTTGTTTACGAGGTTCTGCGAGGAGCAAGGCATAAAGAGGTTCTTAACCGCAGCCTACTCACCTCAGCAAAACGGTGTGGCTGAGAGGAAGAATAAGACTATCCTTGATATGGTTCGGTCAATGTTGAAAACTAAAGACATGCCGAAGGAGTTTTGGGCCGAGGCGGTACAGTGTGCTGTGTATATACAAAATCGTTGCCCACATATAAAGTTGGCGAATCAAACACCACAAGAAGCTTGGAGTGGACAGAAGCCAACTGTGTCACATCTAAAGATATTTGGCAGTGTGGCTTATGCGCATGTACCGGATCAAAGAAGAACCAAGTTAGATGATAAAAGCAAGAAATTCGTGTTTATCGGATATGACATGAAGACGAAAGCTTTTAAGTTGTTTGATCCAATCGAGAATAAAGTAGTCGTAAGCCGAGATGTACACGTTAATGAAGAAAGTGCATGGGACTGGAATAATCAAAAGGAGATAATGTTCAAGGAAGAAAAAGCTAAAGTATCGGTTCCCATACCGACATTTACACCTACTAGCCCGTCTACATCTGATGATGAGGATGAGCTGAGACAACCAAAGATGCGAACTTTGCAGGATCTATATGAATCAACGCCGGAGGTTCATTTAGTATGCCTTTTGGAAGATGCAGAAAACATTACATTTGAAGAGGCAGTGCGGGATAAGAAATGGCAGGCCGCAATGGATGAGGAGATCAAATCCATTCAGAAAAATGAAACTTGGGACTTGGTTGAGTTACCAGAAGGACATAGACCAATTGGAGTGAAATGGGTATACAAGAAGAAGATGAATGCTCAAGGTGAGATAGAAAGATACAAGGCACGGCTTGTTGCTAAAGGTTATAGGCAAAAGGCGGGGATCGATTATGATGAGGTTTTTGCTCCAGTAGCAAGATTGGAAACAATTAGACTTCTTATATCCCAAGCGGCACAGTTTCAATGGCCGATCTATCAGATGGACGTAAAATCTGCATTTTTGAACGGTATGCTCGAGGAAGAAGTATATGTGGAGCAACCACTCGGATACATGAAGGTCGGGGAGGAGAGAAAAGTTTTGAAGTTGAGAAAGGCCCTATATGGGCTGAAGCAAGCACCACGAGCATGGAACATTCAGATTGACACTTATTTCAAGAAGAATGGATCTTTGCAATGCTCTTACGAGCATGCATTGTACGTAAAAAAGAAAAAGGACAATTTGTTGTTTGTTGCTCTCTATGTTGATGATCTCATCTTGGTGGGGAATAATGAGAAGATGATCGAAGATTTTAAAAGCGCCATGACTCGTGAATTTGAGATGAAGGACTTGGGGTTGATGAAGTATTTTCTTGGTCTTGAAATCAAGCAAGGAAAAACAGGAATTTTTGTGTCACAGGAAGCTTATGCAAATGATATTTTAAGGAGATTCAAAATGGAGAATTGCAACCCGGTTGCAACACCGATGGAACCAGGCGCAAGACTCTCTAAGTTTGAGGGAGAAGAAAAAGTCGATGCAAGCAGATACCGAAGCTTAGTCGGAAGCTTGCGATATCTCGTATGTACAAGGCCAGACATAGCATACAGTGTTGGCATTGTAAGTCAATTTATGGAAGATCCGTGTTACTCGCATTGGAAAGCTATCAAGCGGATTCTTCGATACATTCAAGGAACAAAGTCACTCGGATTATTTTACTCGAAAACTGATGAGTATAGATTGGTCGGTTATTCAGATAGTGATTCGTGTGGTGATGTTGATGATCGGAAAAGCACATCCGGATATGTGTTTTACATGGGCGACACAACTTTTACTTGGCTCTCAAAGAAGCAATTGATAGTGGCATTGTCAACATGCGAGGCAGAGTATATTGCAGCTTCTTTGTGTGTGTGTCATGCAATATGGTTAAGAAAATTGCTGCCCGAGTTAAGGCTCCCACAACACGAGCCCACTGAGATACGGGTCGATAACAAGTCTGCAATCGAGTTAGCAAAGAATCCAGTTCATCATGAAAGGAGCAAGCACATAGATGTTCGTTTTCACTTCATTCGGGAGCATGTCAAGGAAAAGGAGGTGCAGTTGAATCATGTTACAAGTCGTTATCAGGTAGCAGATATCTTCACTAAGCCGTTGCCAAAGCTGTTGTTCGAAAATTGCAAGAATATGATTGGAATAAAGGATGGTAAATGCTTGAGCTTAAAGGAGGGATTTGTTGAAGATTAATCTCAGCATATTGAACAAGTCTTCAGGAGCAAAGAATAATAGAAATAGTCAAATTCCTATTCAGACGTAATAAATAATGGTTCAAACAAATGATCCTATTTTTTAGCATCTATAACTCTATATATATCTATTCATTTAGCAAACAAGGTGTACAGAGAGAAACAAAAGAAGTAATAAAAAAAGTTAGTTCTTCTTCCTCCTGCAGTTTTTGTTTTACTGTTCAGTTGCTCAAATAATTTAACACCTTAATGGTTGACATACGCTCAATCATCTTGGAATGGAAGCCTTAATTAATTAACTAATTAATTAGAGAACATCTGTTGGATGGTTGATTTCAAGGAATTAAATGAAGAATAATTCTTTGGGCATCATTAGTTCTAGAATATGAGGTAATTCTTCTTTATTACCTAACATAACACAAAAAAGACAGTGTATTCCTTGGTGAACTAAGTCCTGATTCTAAATCAAATTTTTCTCTTTCGTTTGAATGACACTTGATGTGATTAGTACTGTACCAACGAACCCATGGAAGAATATATGTCCAATTCATTATTTTATATTTCTTATTTTCTACTTGCTGATATACTATCTATTATATATGTGTGTTTGTGGTATATGCAAGATAATTGTACAAAATCAGAAGGGAGAATGATGGAGTTATATTTATTGTGCAAACTTGAGGCCTAGAGTGTATGAAAGGTGGTGCAGCAACTAGAAGGAAGTTGTGGAGTATATATTCTGTTGTAGTTGAAGTCTAAACAGGGGCATGATGATGTTAGTATGAATGATGTGACAAGGATGAGACTGCTAAATTTGATGCCAGAATAGGGCTGCTGCAATGCGTTTATGGCTGAGATACAAGCTTGCTACAACCTTAATTTGGTTGTAATGGGTGTGAGTCAAAACGTGAATCAGAAGATAGAATCTGAAAGGTGGCACCGAGGATGAGATGCACCTCAAGATGCATGAATATCAATTCTAATTTAGTGAATAACAATTCAATTTAATTAACCATATTAGTTAATGAACTTAGATATATCCTAAGATCAGCACCTCAAGATACATGAATATCCAACAAGTATCTCATGTTATGTAAAATTGCACAACTCTTTGATCCTTTTATTTTAGCGAAGTATTATGATTCTGAAATTGAATCTGAACATCATATTATATTTTTCTACCATTAATTCGTTGTAAACTAGATTTGATTGACAACTAGCTATTTTTACCTTGCTCCAATATGTAGGTTGAAAATAGTGGTGGAATCGGAAATGAAGCAATAATTTCAGTGATGCAAAATTTTGGCACTCTGCAATGGCCATAGGTCCCACGAATGAGGAAGAAGATATACGGAGGTGACATCTATCATTATATCTTAAAACATAGTCTAAGGTTTATAGAAAAAAATCGAACTGTTAAATGTTTCATTTCAGTGAAGCATCCTAGAAAATCGCGTCGGTAGGTACAAAACCGTTAGGTACTCCTGCCTATAATCAATCAGGAGTGACACATACCTTTGCATTAAAACTTGAAGATAGGAAGGGAAGAATGTATAGATTCTACTGTGGTAGGTTAACTTTGCTATTTGGGTTATTTTACTTAAGAAGAATTACACTTATTATTATCATTTTTCTGTATCTTCACAAGTAATAGCAGTATAATAGTCATAAGAATGACCTCAACTGATGATTGCCTGGTAAAACGTATAGATTTCACACGGTGATAGCGTCTGGCTTACATGGGTATTTAAAAAGGACACACACACACACACACACACACACATATATATATATAAGAATGATGTGTTTGAAATGAATATTCAATGTTATTAGTTTAACTAAACAAATGAACCACTAACACCATTCCTTACATGTAAACAACTTAATACATTTATCTAATGATTTGTGAAAAATGTAGGGATAACGATGACATACATAATACAATAGGAATATCAATGACAATATTAGTAAACATGATTTAATGCACTTTTTTCCTACCCTGTTCCAAATCTTTTTGAATGGCTATGCTTTGCTGACTACTTTGGAATTATGTTCTTTTATGAATTTTTGTTTATTATATTTTGTGTTGCCATGACATATACACACTCCATGACGAAACTCATGACTTGCATTCTTCAATGAGTGGGCAGTGACATTGATTGAAATCATCTCCTACAAATTCTAGTATGCTAAATATGGACACACAATATTTTATGTAATTAAAAATGATGTATTTCTTTATTGATATTTCTTTATGTAATGCTTTAGTATGAGGATCAAGATAAAGACAAGGTTCTCCTAGCTTCAGACAGCGACCTTGTAACTACTGTGGAGCAAGCTAGATTTGTTGTTGGACGGTAATTGTTTTGCTATCATGTACACTAACACAGAACACATGATACACATATTTTGATGCTTTACCATATTGATCAAGGAAAATATAATTCTATATTCAATTCTCAACTTGAAATGAGGGAGGGTTACAAATTTGTTTTCTGGTCTAATTTTATTATCTCCTGTCTATATGAAAATTTGAAATGTCTTGAGTGGGGATATCTGTTCTTGTATATGTTACTAGAAATCTAATTAATTATCACAAGTTGTAAATAGAAAATAACAAACAGTTCGACAGAGGTCTGAAAGTCAACAACCCTAGCCAGGAAATCTAATCATATTTTGTCATGTCATCATCACTACACATGATAATAAAAAGTGTCTTAGATCTTCTCCAGTAACATAATACATTGCGATGCGTCTATATCTCAAGAGATGCCAAAATAATGCATCTAATTTGTATTCAGTTTGGCTAGGGAAATTTATTTCGTAATATGAATACTGTATGATGGAATCAAAGCACTTATATGTATAATAGATAATGACTGAATATATTGGATACTGGATGCAGAATTTATTCAAAATGAGTGTTGTTTAGTGTAACATGTGTCATCTATTCTTTTCTTTACATGTAAATAAGATACAAATAGCATCAAGGATTCATCATTGAGTTCTTTTAATTGGTCTTTTATCCTCGGTAGGATATCATTTGCTAGCAAAGAGTGAAACTATATATGTGATTTTACAGGTGGGTATACCATCATTATGGTACTATGCTCATGGCACTTGTCAATATTACATGGGACTCGGTTTTACTCAGGCAATGAACAGCAAAAGGCTTTTGCCTACTTCTCAATTGCTTTTTTCTTTCTATTTTTTTCACTACACAGAGTTCAACTTAAAATTTCTGGACATTTGGTAGTTTGTAGAGCTAGCAAGTGGAAAATATTGTGCTTCAACATGAATATGTGATGCAGAGGTAAGGACAGTGAGGTGGTTTTGAGGTGGGACGTGTAAGTAAGAAGAAGAGCTGCTGCAGTAGATCTTCTAGCAGGCAAGTGGGACATGCAGGCAGGATAGTGATGATGGTGATAACTTGAAGAAAGAATAAGTAGACGGAGTCAGATCCCAGTTACACATAAACCTTGATGGCCCAAATGCAAATAGCCCAGTTACTGATCGTATGAACTATCGTGTCAAAGCGAACTTCTCCTACCATCGAGTATGTTACCCAACCTGTTTTAATTTATATATTTATCACAAACTTCTTAATTTATAGGATACATGAATACATAGTAAATATTATCAACTGAAGAAGCATCTCTTCGAGTTCCTTTCGTTTGCGGTAGATCCCTACATACAACAACCAAAATAAAATCATGCCTTCGGATCTAATTTTTTAAAATAAGGATAAAACGATAAAGTGACACTTGTCTTGTGGGTGTTTGATGTGTAGTTGCATGCTATTTATTCATTGTAATTGCGTGCTGTTTATTCATTTAGATACGAAAGAGTGCACCAAGGAACACATAATATGACATAAAAGTTATGATTTTGAGATAACTCCATTACTTTTGCTTTATAGGTAGATAGATGACTATGATGCAAAAAAGATTGCAACAAGTTTGGATGGAAATTATTTTTGCTTCTAGAACTACCTTTTGGTTTTAATGTATACTACTTGCTTTTGTTTTGCTATTGCTACTTGTTCTATATTTTGTTTACGAACTATTGATGACAAACTATTTATGTTTGGTGTGGGAATATTGTGTATTTTGATTATGAAATTTCATACTTAGTTATCAAATATGTGTCCAAAATGTGGTATTGATACAATATGATGATTTTGAAAAGTGGTACTGATATAATATGCTAATTTTGAAATGTCGTATATATACACATTGTGACTGATGTTTACTGAAATGGGATTTACAAGAAAGTAGAAAACGCCTAATTGATTTAGCTTTGTATACAATTTAACGACGTTTTTAAAACGCTGTTAAAATATTCCACAGCGTTTTTTAAACGCGGTTGAATGTGCATTCTTAAAAATGCTGTTAAATTGTATTTAAAAACATAACCAAATATAATTTAACAGTGTTTTTAAAACGCTGTTAAAACATTCCATGATGTGTTTTAAAAGCGTTGAATGTTTTAGTAGCTTTTAAAAATGCAGTTGAATTGTTTTAAAAGCGTTTTTTTAGAAATGCTGTTAAATTAAACCAAAGGCTGTTGAATGTTTTATGACACCAGGGAAACGCTGTAAAAAAGGACATTTGACAGCGTTAATTCCTTGTCATTGTATAACTCTGACATATAACTGCATGTCGATATACAGCGTATGTAAAAACACTATTAATAGCTTTTATACCCTTTTGAAACGCTGCTAAGGTCCTGTTTGTTGCAGTGCCCTTTAAGTTACTTGTATTTCGGTTGACATTTCATTTGAGTTGAATTTACTGATATAAAAACGTTAATCCTGACTTGAATGTTTTGTGTTTTTCTTTATGCTTGGGTCAGACTAAGTGACATAGCATTTAAGGCTCATCTTTGAAGATTTGGAGCTTTATTTAAGGATCTATCTATCCAGCTTTCAGTTATTTCAGTTTATTCCAGATTTTTATATTCAGACTCGTCAGTTGCTTATGTATTTGAAACTACATTGTACTTGAGATTTATGTTGTATTTTGTTTCGGACTCTGATGTTTTATAGTAACTTCATGAGCTACTATTTATCTATTCCGCTGCTTATTGTTGTAATACTCTATGTCTATGACTCTATGATTGATTTATTTACTGTATATGTTGAGTTTTGCCAAATACAAATTAACAATCTGACATTTTGAGCAATTCAACTCCGACAAGTGTGGATGCGAATGGTTCGAAATACCTAGTGGTATCAGAGCTCTGGTTTAGGCAAAACTTAGCATATAGAGTAAATTTAATTACAGAATCACCTTCGTTCGAGCTTAAATTTCTTCCTCTTTGATTCAGATTTCTTTTGGATTTTTGGAACTCTCCCCTTTGTTCTGAAATCCATCCTTGTCTCTCCATGTTCGTGTTCTTCTTAATAATGGAGCATCTCATAACTCCATTTTTGCTCCAACAACCTTAGTATGATTTGTAAAGGGGTAAACTCCTTTACAACAAGCGTCGATTCACAGGAGATTTATACGTCCTCGGTTTAAATGCTATTATTTTTTGAAAATCTCGAACCGTCTCTAGTGGACGATCAGTGTAATTCCTTTGTAATCTTGACTCCACTTCGATAATCAAAGATATCCAGATATTGGGTGAAGCAACTTCTCATCCTCCAAAGCGGGAAATTGAATTTCCGCATCGTCTTATTCCTGGAATCTCGATTGACCCGGTTAAAGTCACCGTGATGAAAATAGGTCTATCCATTTCTTCTTTTGTTATTTAATTATTTATTGTCCTTTCGAGTCTATCTTCATGGTAACGTAGAATTTTCTTTGACTAGGATTCATCAAAATTTGAATCTCTATCCTTATTTTGAATTCCATTCTTGAATCATCATGTGAGGGAGTGTATTTATTATTAATATAAAATGTTTTGTATTGTGCTGTTTGAGTTGTCAAGTTTGAATTTTGGGTTTCGATCGATTCATCTAGTTAACGCTGTCGATAGGAATTCCAAAATACTTGAACAGAGAAAATTGACACAATACTGTTTTCAAAATTTGTAAATGAAATAATTTTATGACGATTATCCAGAGTTTAGAAAGGGAACAATAATCTCCAGGTCAGTCACGGTACTGATGTGAGATCTTAAAAACAGTTATTTTCACAAAGAAAAGAAATCCGCTATGCTTTTGTAAAATGAAACTACCATAAGGCCTCCCGCCACACACACAATGCAAACGCAGAATTGGAGGAGATTTCTCCTTATGATAGTAAAACATGCTTGATTCACAAAATCTTTTTTATAGTAACATTAGTGCATAGTGTGGAAAGCATTTCGAAAGTATAATATTAATCTTAGCCAGCATACAACTGTTATTGTATGCCTACTATAGCTACCATGTTCAATAGTAGGTTACCGCCACATTCCATGGCAGGTTATACAACTAAAACCGTACAAGGCGCGTATTGTTTCTCTGGATTTCCAACAAATAGTCGGGCTAAGGAACTTCCTATGCCACATGGGTACACCTCTGGGGGACGCCCTGAGAACCTAACCGGATCTCTGCCAACACAAGGCCGAGTTACCTCACGCATCCAGTGCAATTAAGCTGTAACATAGATAACTCCACACACGAGTATGTAATCCCCCAGTCGTTACCAACCTTTATCCGAGGATCCTTAACCATATAGCAACAACTATAAAATAATAAATTTGCAGCAACCACATAGGTTAAATATCTAGGCTCCATACCATGATACAACCTTTTTCCAGAAAGAAATGGACATACTATGAGAGCGCTACCCTCAAAACAAAAACCTTGCTACATTCTTCATGTTTCGACCATTTTCGGGTTGTGAGGTCCGACGAAGTCTCGTCCACAAAGCTACGCTTTTCACAAAACCATGCTTCGATCAACATATGATCAGCAGCACTTCATATTCCACATTACCAAATTAGGAATATATCACTAGTAACCATCAACTACATAACCTATGAGCTTGTACGTCTTAGAGAAGGGTGTTAAGCTAAGAGAATAAATTCTCCGCCACCGACAGAAATATATTTGAGAGAAACCAGCTTTACATATCAAAGTGTAACATCAGACATACATCCCTACAAGTCCATTTTGGGTTCGAACGGAACCGAAGGCACCTCAAAGAAGCCCTTGCAATCCTAATATTCACTAATCACATCCGGAATCCCCATCACAAAGGGTGATCAAATCTCTATACCGGAGCCATTCGGTGTAGAAATATTCGACAGGTAATCATTTTGTTTTCGAAAATACCCAGTCTTCAACACCTTCTTCAAATGCAGTCCCATTTCGTCGTATCATTATTCGAAATGGGTTTTATGACACAAAATCCTCTCCAGGTAATCCGAATAATGAGTGCTTATTTTTTTAAAATAACTGTTACATTCAGATTTCAAACAAATCACAACAAACTTCCATTTTGATCTTTAAAACAAAAGATCCATCACTATCACAAAGATTTGATGTGGTTTTCGAATATCCATTTGGAATCCGACCCCCGGTCGCATCGAAATTCAAACGCCATTTAACGGCTAATATTGACAGTCGGTTATTTAACAATCAATCAATATTTACAACAATCACCAGATTTTTAAATAATTTTTCCCCAACTATTTACTTTCAAAATATCTTCGCAAGATATAATTTCAACTTCAACCTTTTGAAAATGAATTTCAAATCACTTTCCTCACGGGTAATATATTTCCAAATATTTATTCGTTTTCCAATGAATATCTGCGGGGTTCAAATACTTTAAAATAATTTAAATTACCCATAAAAAATATATATTTGGAAACATTTAAAATACAACTATTATTAAAACACTTTATTTTAAAATATTAGTTATAAAATTTTATACCTATATGTCATATAAATTTTATACCCAAAATAATTTTGAAGTAAAATTATTAGATAGAGTATAATTATTTAAACAACCCTTTTTTATAAATCAAATATCAACTAAATCTTTGAATAATCACTTCTATAATTAATTAAACAAATCTTTACTTTAAAGATTTTCAAAATAACTTAAGAAAATAATTCCTCCAAAATATTCTTTTAAAACCAACACAAGAACTTTTAATTTATATTTGAAAGCTACTTTGAAAACATACTCGGCTTTCTAGGGAAAATACACTTTCCTTTTCAAAATAGTCCATTTAAATCAATTAAAAAATCCTTCTAGATTTATTTTAAATTTACATTCCAAATCCATAAATTTCTTTCCATACCTTTTTAAAAATAAACTCATATTTATTTTTAAAACAAATTTCCCTTTCCTCTATAAATTCCCATTGTGAATTTAAATTTCCAAATATCCACTGATATACGATTTTCAAATCTGTTTCCAAATATTCACTTCCAATCACCAAAACAATTTCCAAATTAATTCCCAAATTCATTTTCAAACACCAAATCAAATTTCAAATCGATTTCCCAAAGACTTATTTTTAATCATCAAATCAATTTTCAAACTGATTTCCAAATTTATTACTTTTTAAAATAAATCCCTTTATTACTCCTAAACTATTTAAAATCTGAATTTTAAATAAATTCTTCAACTATTAAACAATATTACTTAAAATTCCCTTATAAAAATATTTTCCCATATTTTGGAATTAATTCGATAAGGTTTCAAAAATCAACATTTATACTTTTAAATTCGTTCTTTTAAATTTATTCAATTCCCTAAAATAAATTTAATATTTCTAGTATCTTACGATACCGAAAATAAAATCTGCCAAACCATAGCCTACGACAATTTTCAATCACAAATATAATCACACACAGATTATAATTAAATCAACACACAACATGCGAAACAAATTCAAATGTTTGAGGAATCTATTTGGGTCCCTCCAACCTGTTTCCCTGCATCCATAGATTTTAGCATGACAATTAAATACCAATTCCACTTCGAGGTGGAATATCGCGGTATATGGGATTTATATAATATCAACCGCTATTATACGGCGCATAGGGTCTCATCCGCTATATAATGAGGGAAATCAATCACTCTAAATATATATATACACATACATATACACACATATGCACACTACAACATCCATATAGTAAATCAATAACTGAAATTCAAATTTTAATTTGAGTGAGAAGATCTAACTTTGCTTTCTTTTGCAATCAATTTCCATTTCGACTTGTTTACTTCATGTTTTTGACCTTGTGTAAACAATTTATGATTTATTAACATTTGAATAAATCAAACAATTAATCACCACTTATTTTTTTAATTTAAACTAAAAATTTGATTTGAACTTATTAATTTAATTTTAAACTAACCTCCTTTAAATTTCATTTATAAATTTCATTTTAAAAGTCTTTCAGTAACTAAAATAATTAAATAAGTCAATTAACAAAATAAATCACCTTATTCTAGAATAACATTGTAAAGGGAAATATGTAAAAGTACATAAATTTTCTTTAGGAACTACATATATAATTATAAAATAATCTTCATAGATTTCATAAAAATATAATTTAGATAAACTTCCAAATGTTTTTAAAATTCATATTATTTATTTTATTTATCCTTTTAACTGTTTATAACTATGTATAAATATATATATATATATATTATTTCCTGTTTACTTCAGTATTAAATATGCACATGTATTTGTATATATAGATACCTCACTGCTCGCTGCTGCCATCACCACCATCTGCCCCTAAAACCAACGAACTCCAATTTTAGAAAAAAAATCGCGACCCCATCTACATATTCGAACGACACTACAACCTACCTCGTCGCCACACCTGACATCAATCTCCACCATCGCCTCACCCCCATATGCACGCTGCCATCCACGAACATTGATATGACCCAACCCTAGCCACAGTCTCCACTGTTCCTGCCATTGCCATCAACCCCCGACACCGCCTCGCTTCCTTCTGTTCAAGCTCGCGCACAAGCACACGTGCGACTCATTGCGCCGCGACGGTGCCGCGACCACTACAGCGAGACAAGACTCGCCATTGATTTGACTTCGGCCCTAAATCAATTTGGATTTGATTGATTTTATCTTCGGCCATTGATTTTTTATTTTGTTTCGATTTGAAGTTTGAATGAGCCACGAACTTGGTTCAAAGTTGATTTTATTGAACTGAAGAGATGCGACCATTTTTATTTGATTTTTCGAACCAAGAAAATGTTTTCGTTCCCCTTTTTTAATTTTAAAGGAGATGAAGAAAGAATAA
Organism: Allium cepa; assembly: GCA_030765085.1. Taxonomy (NCBI): domain Eukaryota; kingdom Viridiplantae; phylum Streptophyta; class Magnoliopsida; order Asparagales; family Amaryllidaceae; genus Allium; species Allium cepa. The sequence continues at coordinate 484,450,923 of CM060935.1, forward strand.
AACTCAGTTATAAAAAATTTCTAACGCGTGTAGCAATTTCAGAGAAAACGTAACGCGTGTTACAAGAGAATTGCCAAATGTTAGCTGAAGAGAACGTGTAATTTCTAACGCGTGTTACAAGAGAATTGCCAAATTTGTCTTTATGAAACATTATTATATTTAAATTTAAATTTAAATTCAAATCGCTCCGGTAAATGCAACTAAAAATCTCGATCTCCAATCGAGGCGTGCCGCTAGGTGTCTATAATGTTAAACCCCTATTCCGAACACAATGGAAAAATGTTCCGAGTCCAAATTCGATCGTATGGAGAAGATAGCTTTTTTAGACCCAACGATTAAATTAAATTTAGATATAATTTTCAGCGCGCTCACTTATCATACGGTCACACGACAACTCTGAATGCTACGGAAATTGAAATCTGATAATAATACCATATTACAGATCCAATGGAACTTGTTTCGTCGAAATCCGAGATTGTGCCTCGGAAGGCTATTTTTAAATATCGATTTAAATGATAAACTTTCAAAACTAAACAAACATTTCAAAATTCAAATTTTAACAATTCCATTATCTTCAGTATTATCAACATAGATTTTACAAACCTTCAAATATTTTAAACAAGCCCAAAACTAAAGATAAAATATTTTGCCCAACTTTGATAATTTAAATTCAATAATTTAGTTGCCAAATTCATAGTTATATTTCAAGTTCAAGCTAAACCAACTTCTAAATATTTAAAATCAATCAAATATTTTCAATTTCAAATGTTAAATTTTATGGGTCGTCACATTCTTTCCCCTTAAAAGAATTTCATCTCGAAATTACTAGTTAAGAAGAATGGTCCTCAACCCGTTTACTATTTTTCCCAAAACCCTACAGTTTTATCAATTTTTCAAAAAATATCTTTTTATTAGAAACCCATTATCATTTCATCTAACTTTCCAAAATCTTCCATAACTTCTAAATAATATTATTTTCTTGACAATTTAAATTTAAATTTAAATTCAAATTTTAAATTTTCAAAATTTTCTCAAAATTTTTCTAACTCCCTAAATTTTTTAAAAATTTCACCAACGTCTCCTTTGCAAGGCTAGCATAGTACGGCTACAAAATGCCACAACGAGCCCCCAGGTTTCAAAAGAAAACAAAACGCCAAATGGCTGGACAAGAAAATCATCAAATTTCATACTGAAATTTAAATACGTACCTTTTTTGAGCAATTCAAATTTTATCTTCGAAATCAAAATCCAATTCCCTTTTCCTAATAACACACCTGTATATCTTGCTTATCACTTTGCACATTCCTTTACAAAAGTTTGAATATCTATTTAATTCACATCCGTATAATGTACTTACATCATTCGTACACAATACCAATTTCGATCGATCACTCGATCACACAATTTCACTTTTGAACTAGTATCGTCCACCCGACTTCCTAGTACGGACTCAGATATGGTTTCTTGATCATAAACCGTCATTCTCCTTGCATGGCCGTAAACTATGATAGAGAATTTCCAAAATCAACCAAAAATCCATATCCAGGTTCGTCGTCGAAAATCGAGTGAAAAATCCTAACTCGGATCGATACAGCTATCTTGAAATTCTATGCTCGAATTATGGATCAAATCGCTATGCGAATAAAATAATATATGTACATCCTACGTATTTATTTCTATTTATTATTAGCTATATCAATTTCCTTTCTTTCACATTGATTTTCATTTCCTTATTCACAATTACCATTTTACAAAGTTTAATGTTCGTTCACTCATTAATTTAGAATATTTTCTCAACTCTAACTTTTTCTTAAGAATTACACCATTCGTTTTCTTAAGTTCAATACAAGTATTTTACAAACTTCCTATATTATTTTCAATTGCCACTTTGGTTAATATCTACTTATATTTAAACTAGGTTACAAATTCAATATGAATTCAATTTTTTTTCATCTTAAATTAGTTTCACTTACTAATTTTTATTTCAATACTTTGCTTTGTTTATCACAAATCAAATTCAATTCCAATTCCAGTTCTATTTACTTACAAATTCAAAATGAATTTCAACATTCAATTTCACTTTCATTTACTTGCAATTGTAAATTCATTTATTCATTCACAATTTATTTTCCACCTAAATAATGTTTTTATAAGTTATCAGACTTATTTTATTCAAATCCGTAATATTTTAAATAAAATTCTAGAGTCTTTCCATCATTCCAAAATCATTTTTGAAATCAATCCAAATTATCTTTTGAATTTTCAAAACCAAATTCAAATTTTACAAACAACTTCCATTTAAAATAATTTGGCAGCAATTCCTCTCTCGGAAACTCGAAAACGATCATCGGTGATGCTCGAGTCATCACCGAAATTATTTTCCAGTGACCGAAAAGAGTTTAGTGCTTTTATCCATTCTAAAACGTTTTCCAAAACCTTTGAAAACAATTTCCAAACTCCAAGGGGATTTAATCTTTTCCAAATTTTAAAATTTTCAAATTCTTTCAAATATTTTTTTGGAATTCTGTTTCAAATTATAAATCACATTTACAATTTATATTTACAAATTCGATTTGTATATAAATTTATTTCTTAACCTTTGGTTATGTTTTCAATTTCTTATTCAACAACAATGATAATAATCTAATATTATCACTTCCCAACAAACAAGCAACCGTATACTATAATAATATATGGAAAATTATCTTTCATATACAAAAATAATTTGGGAAAAATTATTTCATTTAGTCGATTTTAAAATAATACTATGTCGAATTGTTCTGTACAAGTGTTTAGAGATCCCTATCAATAACGTTAATTACTCTTATTGATTAGAATCCATATACCACTCAACAAACCAATCAACATAATATTAAAAAAATATTTACTAACAAATACGCGCTCATATCTATTATTACACTCAAACTCATTCTAGAGTACTACTGACTCTATCTCTAATGTGTAATCCCTACCATAGCCAAGGTTATCGCTTAACCAAATGCTCTGATACCACAATGTAACAACCTAATTTTTCGACGTCCGAAAGTCGACATCAATACGACCACTGTATCAAATGCCGACAATCGAATGCCGAAAAACCGAACCGTTAGGGTCAAAGAAGAAGAAGATAGAAGAAGAAACATAAATAATAACAGAATCTCACATTTTGCAGCGGAACAAATATAATAGATAAATGAATAATTTTTGAAACAAAAGCACTATATCAGTTTATACATCACATTATCATAGTTTACAACAACAAACAGCGGAAAAGAATATAACATATACAAGTGATACGCCTCGCCGTCCAGCTTGCCTACAGATCTCCACAGCATCTTTTATGACTTTGCTTCCCAACAACTGATAACCTAACTCTAGGTTGTCCGTATGGAAAATTATGGACACCTAGAGTTTAGAAAGGGAACAATAAACTTCAGGTCAATCATGGGACTAGTGTAAGATCTTAAAAACAGTTATTTTCACAAAGAAAAGTAATCTTTTATGCTTTTGGAAAATGAATGTAACGAACCGTAAATTTTTAATAATTTTATTTGTTTTATTTATATATTAATTGAAATTTTGTGAAAGTTTAAAAAATAAAATTTTGAAATAAAAATTTAATATTTGAAATGCGTCTAGTTAAACATGGCAACTGGTAAATTTTCGTCTGAAAATATGAGGTTTATTTTCGTGCGTAAATTGATTTCAATTTAATCTGTTAAAAATCGATGAAAATAAAACGTTTTTGAAACCTAAATATTTTTGCATACAAAAATTGTAAACCATCTTCTTAGCAAGATGTCGTTTTTCGTTTTTCAAAATTTGGACTTCTTTAGCTCCGTCGATCTTCTTTTTCTACGTTTTTGCTGCATTTTCCGCTAGTAGAAAATTCAAATTTTTATAATTCAATCGTATCACTGATATCCATATGCCATTTGGATCGTCTCATCATGCTGATCTATATGGCATACTCATTTCTGTGTTTTGATGTCCGATGCACGACGGAATCGGTGAACCGATTTATCGCATCGGTACTCGCGAGATAACGAATGGTCTGTAACTTTTAATATTCCTAACTGTTCAAAATTCTAACAGCCACCTACCCGTTGAATTTAAAACATCACTGTTCAGATTCCCTAGATGCTTTGTAAATTGGAGTGCCTTTCCGTTTTTCTCGGTTCATTCAAAAATCTAAGCTAAATGAAAGAAGAAAAACAGAAAACTATTTTTTTCTTCTCTCTCTCCAATATAATGTTGGAGAACAATATTTTTTTCAATCTGCTCGTATCCTTCATCTTTGCAAACCCCCTTCTCATTTGAAAAAAAATATATTAAGATGGAAAGCTTGCATAATTATTTGAATGCATCTGTAACCTGCTTCCTTTGCTTCGAGATTTCATCTAGTTCATTTTGGGATTTCAATTGGTTTGCTTTGGGAAAACTACCTGATAACTTTCCCTCCCACCCCACTCTTGAACCCATCGCCACACTGAAGCTCCCTTCCACCAAACGCATAGTCTACCCATATTTCCCTTCCCATCCCTCCATCACAACCGAGCAGATCTCGGCCTTGCATTTTTTGTCACCTTCTCCTATTGTGAAACCTGCCCCGCAAATACAACCCGACATCTCTCCCCTCGCTTTGCACCCCGCCCATCATCTCCAAAGCCCCAGCCATGTCCTCCGCTGCAGATCTGAACTCATGGACCCTGACCTGCCAATGCCTTGCCATACCAACGCCTACACTACCACCTGACATGTCTTGCCACACGACCACTAGCAGCGCTGCAACACAGCAACCACCTTACCGAAGTTCGTGTGCCCATCACCATCTACACCTACTCGCCGTCAACAACCATGCAACCTTTCCTCTGTATGAATACAGTAGCCACCACACCTTATTTTTGCAACCCCATCTTTCCCTCGCCGCTCAGCCTCTCCCTTGCAACCTCTCCTCCCTGCCGCCTTGAAACCGAGTGTCGCAGCCTGGTCTAGCATTAGCCGAGTACCATTTTCGTCTTTACTCAGCAACCTATCATCTCTTTTATACAAGGTATATTATATAAACAAGTTTTCTTCAGTTTTCATGATTTTACAGACCTGTATGTATTTTATTTATGTATAATATATTAATCAGTTACATAGATTTTAAATATAATATATGATCTGGTGTCAGTTTTATTATGTAGGTAAATCTATGTATAGCCTCTGTTTTATAATATAATCTAGTATAGATTATATACCTTATATTGCATATTAGCATATATCTATTGGGGTATTTTATTTTACTATATAGGTAAGTATATATAAACGTGTGTATATATTATTATTATTATTATTTAGTTCACAGATTTTATATATATAGAGGATGAATTATATAAGTTTTATTTGGTCTGGTTGAAACATTTTAGTAGTTCATATAAATACAAGTTTTAAATGATACTTATAATATGCGAATTATAGATATATAACTTCTTTTGTTTTATAAAGTACTATTCTATATATATTATTATAATATAAGTTATGCCTGATGGCTCTGTTCTTACATATAAAGTTGTTTATTTATATATCTGTATCATATACAATGATATGTTTAGCTAGTATACATATTTTATATTATCTGTTACATGAGTTTATATTTGTGTACATATATAAGTTTATTTATGAACTATTTGAATTTACATGCTTTTAATAATAAAATAATGTTATATTGAATTTTAATATCAGGTGAATATAAGTATAAATATAGGTATTTATTTCAAATTGTGTTATGCGTGTATATATGTTTGGTTGTCACATATGTGTTTTGAATTTAAAAACAAGGATGTTTGAAATACATATATATTAAATTTTATTTATGTTTGAATTTAGAATATGGATACTATATATGTAAATAATTATATATAGTTATATATATATATATAAGTTCATTTATACCATTTATCTTTATCAATCCAGATCATCTATTCCTGTATATCAGCTTTGTTTGTCGAATTTGTGCCAAATTACCTTTAATTTGGAATTCGTGCTTGGATCTGTAACTCAATTCACTATCTGTCCTCTCTAGCCATGAAAGGTGAGAAATCACTCACGATTAATGTTCTTTTATTTATTAAATTTGATTTCAATTGAAACGACAATTGAAATATGATGCTGTTGGTTATTTACACTGTTATATATGCTATTACCTATATCAGTTCACCCGTGACATCTGACACCATTATCTGTTACTTATACGATAATAATCCAGTTTGGTTGATAATTGATTGATTGTTAGTATTTACATTGGACGTTAAATTGTTAATGTATGAAGTGACAAATAATTTACAATTGAAATTGACGTAGGAGTTAACAATTTGAAATTGATATATGTGTTGAATTTGATTTGTTAAAATTGTATAATATGACCCTTTAAATGTTAAATAAATTGACATGCAGAAATAATGTTAACTACACCTTGAACCATTGAATGTATGTTGTATAAAATTGATGTAGTATAAATTGAATAATGAATATCAAGTGAAGAACCGTATAAATATTAATGTAATAATCTTTAATCTACATGAAATGATAGTGTAGATTCTAGAAATAATTATATTAATTTGCACTAACAACAATGTAAAGTAGGACGATTATTTTGGGATTATTTAAAATAAATTATTGGTTTGTTATTGATGTTTGCTATTGCTTGTTTATTTATTTTGACACCATCCCAGTTATCACACTGCAAGTTCCTTTTGCTATGCTTTGATTTTTGAATTGAAATGGAATCGGGTCGAAATGATAAATACCCAAATGAACTTGACTTAGGATAGAAAATTAAATAAACCCGATTGGTCAATAATTTGATTTTAAAAAATAAAATAAAGATTCAGTTGAATAAATAATAAGTATTTGAAATAAAGATGGAATCTGAATTTTAATGAAAGGAAAAATGTTGATATTAAATAATCTGAAACAAAATATGCAACGACCCAGAATTTCTGTCAGTTAAAATTTATATATTTAATTGATTTTAAATATTAATAAGTAAAATTTGTAAGTCGAATAAATTTTATTTCAAGTATCTAGATTTAATTGGATAATTAAATCTATAATTTAATATTGAAAATTACCGAAATAATTGAAAATTGGGTTTAATACGATTAAAAATGATTTGTAAAATTTTATTTAATCATATTGAAGTTATAACGATGTTACAGAACTTTTAAAATTGAATTTAAAGTTGATTTATGAAAATTGAATATTTTAATATTTAATTGACGAGTTAAAATAGCCATTTTTCAAACAGTCTCGAATTTCAACGAAACTAGTTTCATCAGATCCATAATGTCGTATTATTGTATGGTTTCAAATTTCGTGTAATCGGATTTACGGTTTGTCCCGGGCGAGCCAAAACGCATAGAAATTGGTGTAAATCGATTTAATTTAAATTTGATCGTTTATTTCCGTAACTCGCACATATGATCGAATTAGCCTCCGAAACACGTTCCATTATGTCCGGAACACAGGGTAAACCCTAGAAACGCCAGCCGGCACGCTTCGTTTGGAGTTCAGAATTTTTTTGGATGAATAGTGTTTTGGGCAATTTTCTATATAAGGACCTCACATCTCCAATTTGCAAACTAAAATCAAACCCTAACCCTAATAGTCCCAGCCGCCACTTTCAATTTTAATGGCTGAAAGCTTATAAACTTCTTCCTCTAATATCTTCAAATCCACACATTATTTCAAGAAATCATCAACTACAAAATTGAAGAACTCAACGAGTACTAGCTATCCAACGGTTGAGATTGGATTTCGAGCCGTAGATTGACAGCTACGTAGCCGCGTTCATTGGGGAGTTCGGCATTGTTTTTCGAGGCTCAATGATAGCCGAGTTTCACAAGGCTTCAGCCGAAGGTAGAGCTTGGGTTGGCGAGTTGAACGACATCACTTGATCGTTGCATAGTTCGTCGTGGTGGCCGCGATTTTTATCCCTAGATAGTGATTATGGGTTCGGTTTTCACGTTCATTTCCTGGAGAAGGAAGAAAGCAAGGGACGGCCTGATGTTGAGGCAAAGAAACGTGCGGTCCAGATTGCAAGTGGGTTTGAAAATTGAAAATAAAAATAATTTGTGAATTTGTATTATATAAATTGTGTACAAACTTTAAAATGTGATATCTCTTTCATATGAGGTCGGAAAATTACGAAATGAATTGCGTTGGCTTCGTTTTGACGAGCATTACGCAATGGAACTGGATTGGAGTCGTTTGGAGTTAGTGATAATTTCGGGTCAAATTAAACACACGTTTAATTTTATTCGAAATAAAACACTGCAACGATATTGGAAACAAGGTGAGAACTTCTCACTCAATCGAATCAGTTTCGATTTTAAATTTTAAACAGTTAGATTTAAAAATTGCTTGATTGTATGTTTGAATGATGATTGCTATCTGTCGTATTGAAATAGACACTATACGCCGTATATTAAGCGAGGTTATTTATTAAAAACATATACCGCGAATATTTCACTGCAAAGTGAAATTGGTATTATATATGTACTTGGAGTTGATTTCCCGCATTATATAGCGGATGAGACCCTATTGCGCCGCATAATAGCGGATAAGATTCTATAAATCCCATATACCGCGATATTCCGTTTGAAAACAGAATTGGTATTGTGCTAATGTCTGTGGATGCAGGGAAACAGGTTGGAGGGATCCAACTGGATTCCTCACTAGTATTTATTTGATTACAGATATTGTGATATTTGTTGATTATCATATGATAATATATGATGTTTGGATGCCATGATTGATTATTTGGTGTTGTTGCATCATTGGGTCTATTTTTGGAGTTTTAAAAATGTTAAAGTAACTATTTTTAATTTAAAAGGATTTTCAAGTGATTTTTGAAAGTATACATTTATTGAATTTTGAATTCGTTCAGTTTAACTAAATAAACGTTATGAAATTTAATGTTATTAAATTATGATTTTTTGTGAAATATAACCGAAATGTGATTTTTGAAATAAGTAGTTGATGAAATTATAAAATGGTTTAAATTGGGATTTTGAATTATTATAAACGATTTATATAAAAGATTTATTGATATTTATAAATTAAAATATTGGAATTATAAAATGAATTTTTATAGGTGTTAAAAATGAAGTTTGTACATGGATTTATAAGTAAATAAGAATTTTAGATTTATAAATTGATGATGATATAAAAGAATGAATTTGTGAATAGATGGATTACAAGTAATTTACTTATAAATTGGATCTCGACATGTAAATGAAATATAAATAGAATTGGTAAATAAAGGAGATTTATAAATCGAAGTTGTTATAAAATATAAATGGAATTTATAAACATCGTTTTATGAATCCGAAATCAATTGAATTTGATAAATTAAACATAGAAGTTTATTAAAGGAGATATATTCATGATTTTGGACAGCGAATTATCCTTTAAGTTAAATGTTGTAAAAGTAAGAGTTTGGTTGGGAATTTTATCCACGATTTTGGATAGTGGATAATCTTTTAATAAATGTGTTGAAACATTGAATTGGGTAAATAAAGTATATTCACGATTTTGGACAGTGAATATATTATTAATGAAAATGGATATGTTTTTGGGGAAGTGATATTATAAAATGAAGTTAATTGTTTTAAAGATGTTTTAAAATGTATTAAGCATCGAAACCATATATTTCAACATTCATTGTTGAAATAGATGTTTTCGAGAAACAAGGAAATAGTGGACTATAACACTGTTGTTAAAGTAAATGATTTCCGAAAGGAAATGTTTTATATAGTATTGGTTTATATCTATCTTAATGTCGAATCCCTGTACTAGTGGTTTTTGGTTGTCGTAACGATGTTTTACGCAACATTCGTTTTGACTCAAATAAATGTGTTTAAGAGAATGTTTTCCTTATAGAATAAATTATATACTTAATTGTCATTTAAGTATATTGATTATTTCCAAAATGTTGAAAATGAATAGTTCTGTGAATTACTTATTATTAAGTAAGTATGGAAATGTTTTTCCAATATGAAGTGAATGTTTTGAGATTTTATCTTTTAAAGATAAATTGAAAATGAATATTAGAAATCGATTTGAAAATCGTATATTCATAGATATTTTGGAAATGTAAATTCAGTATGGAATTTATAAAAGAAAGGGAAATTTGTTTAAAAATAAACATTGATTTATTTTTGACGTGTGAAAATAAATTTACGGATTTGGAACGTAAGTTTAAAATAAATCGGTAAGGATTTATTAGATTGATTTAAATGAACTATTTTAAATTTAAAATGGATAAATATTTAGAAGTGTTTCCGTTTAAGGAAATTGATTTGAAATTTGTTTTCAAAGATTAAAAGGTGAAAAACGATTTGAAATTTGTTTTCAAATGGTTGAAGTGTGGAAAATATATCTTGTAAGGATATTTTGAAAATAAATAATTTGGGAAGATTATTTATAATCGCGTGATGTTGTGAATATTGATTGACAGTCAAATAACCGACTATCAATGTTGACCTTTAAATAGGTATTTGTTGTGAATTGGTTGAAATTGAATGCTACACTTATTTTTAAATTATTGCGCTTGTTATTCGGATTACCCATTCCGAATAGTGGTACGACGTAATGGATAGCATTGAAGACCGGTGTTGAAGACCGAATATTTTGAAAATGGAAGGATTACCATCGAATGTCTCTGCATCGGCTGATCTCCGATATAGAGATTTTATCACTCTTTGTGATGGAAAGTCCGGTCGTGATTAGAAATTATCCGGATTGCAAGAACTCCTTTTGAAGTGGCTTCGGTTCTGTTCGATCCCGGAACGGACTTGTATGGATGTGTGTCTAACATTAAAATTTGAGATGTAAAGCTGGTTTCTATCAAATATATTTCCGTTGGTAGTGGATAATTTATTCTTTAGCTTAACACCCTTCTCTGAGACATACGAGCTCAGAGGTTATGTAGTTGATGGTTACTAGTGATACATTCCCAAATTGGTAATGTGGCACACGAAGTGCTATTGAGCATTTGTTGAACAAAGCACAACTTTTGTATAAAGCGTAGCTTTGTGGACGAGACTTCGTCGGACCTCACACCCCGGAATTGGTCAAAACAGGAAGGATGCAGCATGGTTATTAGGGGGTAGCGCCCTTTTAGTGTATGTCATTCCTTCTGGATAGAGGTGGTATCATGGTATGGAGCCTAGATACTTAACATATATTGTTGCTGCAAATTTATTACTTTGTGGTTGTTGGAATTGAGGATCTTTGGATGAAGGTCGGTTACGACCGGGGGATGGCATATTCGTGTCAATAGTTACCCAGTTAGGGGTAACCCGGCCTTGTGTTGGCAGAGATCTAACCGTAATGTTAGGTTATGTTCTCGGGGTCGTCTTTCCAGAGGCGTACCCATGTGGCAATGGGAAGTTCCTTGGCCTGACCATTTGTTGGAAATCCAAAGAAACAATACGAACCTTGTACGGTTTTAGTTGTAGGACCTGCCTTCTAATATGGTAGCTATAGCAGGCATAATATAATGGTACCTATGCAGGCTAAGATTTATATTCTACTTTTGAAATGTTTTCTACACTATGCACTAATAATAATATCAAAAATGATTTGATTTTGCGTAGTAAGCATCTTTGACTAACATAAGAAGAAATCTCCTCCAAGTCTGCGTTTGCATTGTGTGTGTGGTGGGAGGTCTTATGGTAGTTACATTTTCAAAAAGCATTGCGAATTGACTTCAAAAAAATTATCCTGTTGTTTGTTTTAAAGATAAACTATTTTAAGTTCTCACACCAGTCCCATGATTGACTCGGAGTTTATTGTTTCCTTCCTAAACTCTGGGTGCCCACCAATTTCCACACAGGCAGTCTAGAGTCAGGTTATCAGGTCATTCTGGAATTCGGGAGTTGCTGTAGAGATCTGGAGGCAAGCTGGAGGGCATGGCGTATCAAATTAGTATATAGTATTTCTTTTCCGCTGTTTGTTGTTGTACACTCTGATGATGTAATGTAATGTAATATGATGTAATGTAATAACTGATATAGTTCTTTGTTTAAAGATTATTCATTTATCTATTATATGTTGTTCCGCTGCGATTGTGAGATTCTGATATTGTTTTCTGTTTCTTCTTCTTTCTTCTTCTTTTTTTTCTTCTTCTTTAACAATAACGATACGGTTTTCCGGCATTCGATTGCTCGACGGTTGATATAGTGGACGTATTGACGTTGATTTTCGAGCGTCGAAAAGTCGCAACGTTACAAAATATTAACATAATAGTTGATAAAAGAACGTTGTTTTAAAATTAATTATTTAATAATTAAGTTTGGAATTATTTAATAATTAAGATTGTAATTATGTAATAATTAGGTTTTGGAATTATTAAATAATCAAATTTGAAATTATTAATTATGTTTTGAGGTTATTTAATGATTAAATATGATTGCATTATTTAATAATTAAATAAAATTGGATTCTTTAATAAGTGAAATTGAACTTCTTGAATAAGTAAAATTGAGTTTCTTTATTTATTTGAGTTTTGAAATTTGTAACTAAGTAAATAAATAAGTCAAATTGAATTTCTTGAACAAGAAATAAAAATGTGATTTATTGGAAATAATGTAAGACTTGAAATTTAAAAATTTGATTTGATGAATTTAATTTAATTCAATTTGTAGGTTTTGAGATAATGGAGTTGAACTTAAATAATTGATTTAATGAATTGTAAATTTAAATAGATATTGTTTTGAATGATAAATTCAACTTAACGAATATTGAATGAAATCGATCAATGAATTTAAATTGATTTGGATGTTAAATTAAATTAAATTAAATTAAATGATTTCAGAATGAAACTTACATACGAACTTGAATCAACATTTGAATTGTTTTAAATAAAAATTGAAATTGAATTGTAAGATTTTGCAAATAGTAATTTGGAAGTTTTGAAACGTAAATTTTGGGAATTGTTTTAGAAAGACAAATGAAATTTTGGTTTATAAATTCCAATTGAAATTGAACTTGATTTGGTTTTAAGATTTATTAAACGACCAATCTGTGTAATAATTATGAAAGCTATTAAAGAGACCGGAATCGGTTATGGACATACTCTCTGTCTAAACCAAAAACCACTTTAATAACTATACGCGGAGTGTGATCCAGAATGAAGTGGTTGGAATGATGTACGTGATCACTGAAGAAAGAGAACGATAATGGATAGCCTTGACACTTGTGTCAAATTAGAAATAATAGATGGGGTTATGATTCAAAACTTCTTCGTGCCGTGCCGGGCCAAATGGGGTTAGCCACCTCGAGCGAACACACTTCTTCGTAAACTACTCATTACTTGTTATTGATTGGTGCACCCTCGAAATTTTGGGAGTGTTGTTTCGCGGTGTTGCGATCATTGCGGCGATGCGTTCTTACCAGTTCGGATCAGGCAAATGGTAGTTTCACTACCTTGGGTATAGCCTCATGTGTCTTGTCATACTTGTATCCCTATATACGCGACCACTACGAATTTGTTTTGTGTTATATCTATGGAGTACTCCCTGATATCCCATTAGTTTACGGTGGAGTTTACAGTGCTGTATAGACTACAACACTTATATAAAATGTGTTAAGGGGGACAATGGTAACGCCTTAACACTATTTTGATACTTTATATTACCGATAGACATTATCTACTTAGCGTACACTACTACATAGTAGATAGTTTAACGGATCCTTAGAGGATGGTTATTCCAACGTCCTATGAGTTACTTGTATTTCAGTTGTTATTTCACTTGAGTTGGATTTATTGATATAAGAATGTTAATCTTGACTCGAGTGTTTTGTGTTTTGCTTTACGCTCGGGTCAGACTGAGTATACCAGTATTCGAGACTTACTTTTGGAGTTGGAGCCTCGCTTGGAGATCAAGCTATCTATCCAGCTTTCAGATATTTAGTCGATTCTAGTGATGTATTCTGATTTTTGTATCTGGCTATTGTATTCGAGACTTCCGTTGTAACTTATTTAACTCTGTTATTTATAGTAGCTTCATGAACTATTATCTTTTGTTTCCGCTGCATTTATTACTCTGTGTATGTGATCTGTGATTATTTATTTTCTGTATATGTTCATTTTTTTCCAAATCTAAATTAACAATTAGGTATTTGGAATCATTCGAGTCCGACATGTGCGGATGTGAATAGTCTAAAATAGCGGGTCGTTACAATGAAACTACCATAAGGCCTCCCGCCACACACACAATGCAAACGCAGAATTGGAGGAGATTTGTCCTTATGATAGTCAAACATGTGTGATACGCAAAATCTTTTTAATATTATCATTAATGCATAGTGTTAAAAACATTTCAAAAGTATAATATTAATCTTAGCCAGCATACAACCATTATTGTATGCCTGCTATAGCTATCATGTTTAATAGCAGGTTACCGCCACATTCCATGGCAGGTTATACAGCTAAAACCGTACAAGGCACGGATTGTTTCTTTGAATTTCCAACAAGTGGTCGGGCTAAGGAACTTCCTATGCCACGTGGGTATTCCTCTGGAGGAACGCCCAGAGAACCTAATCGTATCTCTGCCAGCATAAGGCCGAGTTACCCCAAGCTTTCGGTGCAATGAAGCTGTAACATAGATAACTCCACACACGAGTATGCCATCCCCCGGTCGTTACCGACCTTTATCCGAGGATCCTCAACCACAAAGCAACAACCATAAAGTAATAAATTTGCAACAACCACATAGGTTAAATATCTTGGCTCCATACCATGATACCACCTTTTTCCAGAAGGAAATGGACATACTATGAGGGCGCTACCCTCAAAACAAAAACCTAGCTGCATTCTTCCTGTTTCGACCATTTTCGGGTTATGAGGTCCGACGAAGTCTCGTCCATAGAGCTACGTTTTTCACAAAAGTCATGCTTCGATCAACAAATGATTAGCAGCACTTCATATGCCACGTTACCAAATTGGGAATATATCACTAATAACCATCAACTACATAACCTTTGAGCTCGTACATCTCAGAGAAGGGTGTTAAGCTAAGAGAATAAATTCTCCGCCACCAACAGAAATGTATTTAATAGAAACCATCTTTACATGTCAAAGTGTAACGTCAGACATACATCCATACAAGTCTTTTCGGGTTCAAATGGAACCGAAGGCACTTCGAAAAACCCCGTGCAATCCAGATATTCACTAATCACGTTAATCCACATCACAAAGGGTGATCAAATCTCTATACCGAGGCCATTCGGTGCAAAGACATTCGATAGGTAATCCTTTCATTTTCGAAAGTACCCGGTCTTCAACACCTTCTTCAAATGTAATCTCATTTCATCGTATCATTATTCGGAATGGGTTTTATGACCCAAAGTCCTCTCTCGGCTAATCTGAATAATGAGCGCTTATTTTTAAAAATAAGTGTTACATTCAGATTTCAAACAAATCACAACAAATTTCCACTTTGATCTTTTAAACAAAAGATCCATCACTATCACAAAGATTCGATGTGGTTTTCGAATATCCATTTGGAATCCGACCCTCGATGGCATCGAATTTCAAACGCCATTTAAAGGCCAATATTGATAGTCGGTTATTTATCAATCAATTAATATTTACAACAATCACCAGATTTTTAAATAATTTTTCTCCAATTATTTAATTTCAAAATATCTTCGCAAGATATAATTTCAACTTCAACCTTTTGAAAACGAATTTCAAATCACTTTCCTCGTGCGGAATATATTTCCAAATATTTATTTATTTTCCACTGAAAATTTACCGGGTTCAAATACTTTAAAATAATTTAAATTACTTATCCAAACATATATATTTGGAAACATTTAAATAAAACTATTTTTAAAACACTTTATTTTAAATTATTAGTTATAAAATTTTATACCTATATCTCATTTAAATTTTATGCCCAAATTAATTTTAAAGTAAAATTATTAGATAGAGTATAGCTATTTGAACAATCCTTTTTTTAATAAAACAAATATCAATTAAATCTATAAATAATAACTTCTATAATTAATTTAAAAAAATCTTTACTTTAAAGATTTTCAAAATAACTGAAGAAAATAATTTCTCCAAAACAATCTTTTAAAACCAAAACTAGAACTATTAATTTATATTTGAAAGCTACTTTGAAAACATACTCGGCTTTCCTAGGAAAATACACTTTCCTTTTCAAAATAGCCCATTTAAATCGATTAATAAATCCTTCTGGATTTATTTTAAATTTACATTCAAAATCCGTAAATTTCTTTCATACCTTTTTAAAAATAATCCCATATTTATTTTTAAAACAAATTTCACTTTCTTTTATAAATTCCCATTATGAAGTCAAATTTCCAAATATTCGCAGATATACGATTTTCAAATCGATTTCCAAATATTCACTTTCAAACACCAAATCAAATTCCAAATTGATTTCCATATTCATTTTCAAACACCAAATCAAATTTCAAACGATTTCCCAAATATTTCTTTTTAAAAATCAAATTAATTTTCAAACTGATTTCCAAATTTATTACCTTTTAAAATAAATCCCTTTATTTCTCCCAAACTATTTAAAATCTGAATTTTAAATAAATTTTTCAACTAGTAAACAATATTACTTAACATTCCCTTATAAAAATCTTTTCCCATATTTTAGAATTAATTCGATAAGATTTCAAAAATCAACTTTTATACTTTTAAATTCCTTCTTTTAAATTTATTCAATTCCCTAAAATAAATTTAATACTTCTGGTATCTTACGATAACGAAAATAAAATCGGCCAAACCATAGCCTACAACAATTTTCAATCACAAATATAATCATACATAGATTATAATTAAATCAACACGTAACATATGAAACAAATTCAAATGTTTGAGGAATCCAGTTGGATCCCTCCAACCTGTTTCCCTACATCCACAGATGTTAGCACAATACTTAAATACCAATTCCACTTCGAGATGGAATATCGCGGTATATAGGATTTATATAATATCATCCACTATTATGCCGCACATAGGGTCTCATCCGCTATATAATGCGGGAAATCAATCACTCCAAATATATATATATACTACCACGTCCACACAGTAAATCAATAACTGAAATTCAAATTTTAATGAAATTAATTTTAGCCTTATGTACTACTTTTAAGTACTCGGCCAACTCAACTTCGTCACCATTAATCATACTTTCTTCAACAAAGTTTGAATACTTCTTATTGATGCATTATTATGCATCATTAAGAGTAGCAGATTTTAAGATTGAATCTTTATTCATTTTTTAGGTACATTTATAATACTTTATAATATACTCGCCTATTCGATTAAATCAAATTGCTTTTATTTTCTATTACATTATGTTATTTATTTCTGTTTTATATTCAATGAGCTTATCATAGACGTGTTATATGTGTATCAAATACACATGTTATATCTGTGGTAACTCATTGATGAATACAACGAAGTACATAGAAACGTTTCGGTACTATTAGACTGATAATTACATACATCTATATGTATCGGTCTGAAGGGTTCCTTAACTCCTATGATGCTCCCGGTCAATGGGTTCTTTGTCCTTTATTGTTTGAGACACAATTCACTAGTATTATATGATTCATAATCATATAATCAAAATTATTTCTCCAAACAATGGCTTAGTCTATAATTCCAAAATAATTGCAAATAAATTTAGATATTTCTGTATTTTCCAATGCATCACAAATATCACTAATATAGTTTTATCTTATAACGAATATTGATAATATTCATATTGAAATAAAACTATGTATATTTCTTGTTAACAGTGAAAACAGCTATTATTTCATAAATAATGTTTGGTATGTTTTACAAAAATATTTTTTGTAAGTTAATGAAATTAATAATAGTTATATAGCGTGCTCCCACTATTTCCGTCATTAATAACATATGAAATATGGAGGTCTATATAACAAATTAGAATAGACTACTCACTTCATATACTGTAACTAGCTTATAGTCGAAAATTTTCAGATCAAATATCCTAAATTCAAAGAAATAAACTTATATGGATAATTTTTCTATTTGAAAGTGCATTTTGGAATAGAAATCATATTTCTCATTCCACTGTGAAAAATTGTGATGTATGCTATTGATTGACGTTTTAGAAAATTTGGATGTTTATTTACTTTGCTATATTCTGCTATCATCCTATTGTTATTTACAGTATATAAAACTGTAAATTTGATTATTTCGGATAAATTTAGTAGTGGATTCGTATGATATGTATCCAACCCTGAAAATTGAATAGAAATAAAATTGAACTTATGAAAATGGAATCATTTTGAACTTAAGTTTGAAATAATTAAACAAACTTGTCAACCGGAATGGTTTAAGAATTGGATTTCAAAGTTTGAAGTTATAATTGCTAAATAAATTGAATTCCTAAAATTGATTTGTTAACGATTTGAACTCTCACTCGAACCTTGAAATAAGTTTAAGTAGAGGTAATTTAAATGAATATTTTAAAATTTGGGCTTAGAATTTAATTACTAATGATGTAGATTGTTAAATTAAATATTAATGGTTACTTTGGTTAAGTGATTAAATTGGTATTTTGAGAACCGAAACGAATTTATATAAATCAAGATGGTTGAAAATTGAGAACGGAATTGAAATTAATTCAAAATTGAAATTGAATTGAATTAACTGGAATTGTAATCGAAGTGGAATTGGAATAGGAATCAAAATTAATTCAAACTGGAATCTGGATTGAATTAATTTGAATGGAAGTGGGAATTGAAAATTGATTTGAATTGGAGATTAGGAGTGGAATCAGCTTGACTCTGAGACTATTTTCAAATAAATTATTTTAATATAAACTGTCTTAAATCTATAATCTTAAATATTCAAATTGTTTTGAATTTTCCAAGTTATTTACTAGAAAAACCATTTTTTTAAAACCCAAACAATCTTATATTAATTATTTAACTATTTTAAAACTATTCAAGCTATTTTCTAAATTCAAACTGGTCAGAGTGGAAATTGTCTATATTTAAATCATGGATTTAAATACAAATTAAGATAAATTGAAATTATAACCCAAATGGAATTTGGAGGAACTCTGAATTTGAACCGGAATCGAGATATTAAGGCAAAAATGATTTTGAAGTGAAAGAGTATATTTTTGAGTAAATATGATGATTTTAAAATAAAAGGTTGATAGTATTATAATTGAAACTCACTTTATAAGCAGTAAGTAATGTTACAAATGACATTGAAAAAGGAAATCGAACTTGAAAATTTTGATTTGGCATAAATGAGGTTATATATATTTGTTATATATTAAAGCTCCCCTTATTGAAATTATAACAAGAAGAAGTAATCTTTGAAAGATATTTGGTATACTAAATGGAGTTTATATGAGTATGAAGTTGACTCAGAAATTATTGATCTAAAAATTATTCGAGTTGAAAGGAATGATTTTATATGTATATGAGAATGAAATTCGATAGGTTTTGGAACCCATTGATTTTGAAAGGAATTTGATTTGGCAAAAGACAATTTTGGAAATTTGAGAATTGTCGATATTGAAGATATCGATTTTGCGTAAATGAGGTTTATATGTGATACATATAAAGAGTATGATTTGAAAGGTACTGTACATATATAGTATGATATGTTTTGAGAAAGGTATGGAAAAAAGGCACCCCTATTGAGAGTTGAAACTTATAGTAGGAGATCCACTAGGTGGTTCTGCCTAGAAACCTAAGGACGGGTTCAATGAGATTGGGATCCCAGACGACGTACAGACAAAACTCGAGTTCCTGAGGATTGTGTATGGGGTAGCGTAATTCGAGTGGCGCTGATACATATAGTTACATTAGGGTTATGCTGTGACGGCAACATAACCCTTGTGTAACTGTGATCTACTACGCTCCATAGTGCAAGTCGAGTGGCAGTGATTGTCTATAATCTACATTTGATTTCGCTGGAAGAGCGACGTAACATCGATAGATTACGATCTATGTGGTTCCATGGCGGAATTCATGTAGCACTGAGTGCCTACAGTCTACATTGGGATTCGACTGGTGTAATCCGCGATCTATGTGGTGAAGTTTCGTTTGCCACCGGAATTCGAGTGGTGCTGATGCTTACAGTTACATGGGTTTTGCTATGATGGCAACACAACTCTGTGTGTAGCTGCGATCTGTAGCAGTTCCCATGGCGAAGTCGAGGGGTGCGGATGCCTACAGATTTCTTATGGATTTTCTCGAGATGGCCACGCAATCATCATGCTAACTGCGATCCATGGGAAGGGGTGATAATTTCTGTAGCAATTTTGAAAAGAAGTTTTCTAGTATTTTCACTGGGTGTTGAAAACGAGTCTACTAAGTACTTTTAGATTTTCTGTCCTACACCTTATCAACGTATGACTAAATTTCTGTGAGAACAAGGATGAACTTATTTAGACATCGAGTTATAAAAAGTATTTTTTATATAAAACTAGCTTGGTAATACTATATAACTTAAAGTGTTTTAAAATTGTATAATAAAAGAATAAGGAGTTAAAATGTACAATGAATGATTTAATAAATAATAAACATCAAAAATTAAAATTTTCGTCTTGTTCCTTTTCGTGAACGAAAAGTTCTAAGGGGGAGGAATGTAACGATCTAGATTTTTGACTTCTGTTAATTGGGTGATTAATCGGTTTAAATTATTAAGACATTAATTTTGATTGGTCAAATAAATAAATTTTCGATATTAAAAATACCTGAATCTATATATTGATTGAAAACTATGTTAATTTTAAATATAAATTCATGGGCATGATAAATATCATAGTTATATGTATATATATAACTCCACCATTTAAATTAAGACAAAATATCCATAAAAATATATATATAAATATATACAAGCTTTGTGCTGTTTAATAATATATATAAGTATATAAATGTAAATATATGTATATATTTGCCCATATGAAATAAAATATAAGAAAGTTTGTGTAAATGTGAATATATATATATATATATAATGGCAAAATATACATAAGAAATGTATATGAGAATATTCATAAGTATAAATGTATGTAAATGATGGTAAAACATTTGTAAGTTGATAAATATGTATAAATGTAGGTAAGCATACATATGCGAATATAGATAAATATGTAAATAGAGAATAATGTGAATATGTATATATATATACGTGTAAATATGATGACAAATACAAGAAAGTGTGTGTGTGTGTGTGTGTATTAAGTGGCGAAAATGTAAATATATATGTATATATAACTATATATAAAAGTAAATGATAATATGTATGAGTATGAACATATTTGCGCATGATGATGACAAATACAAATGCAAGTATAATAGGATAAAATACATATGCATAAGTATACATATATATACATAAACATGAATATATATATATATATCAATAATATAAATGTCCATGTAAACATACAAAGGAACATCATCATAGAAAAATCTCAAATCATGGCAAAATTTTATTTCAAGCACTCAAACATTTAACCAAGTCATGAAATAAATCAAATCCACAAAAGAAATCAGGTCAGAGGTAAAATCAAATCATCAAATCAAGAAAGCAAAAATAAAATATAAATTAAGAAAAATCTTTTAAAAAAATTTGAAGCCTGTAACAAAGCTTCAGCCCCTATGGCTTTCTCTGTCCACTTTACCTCCTCTTATATATATAACTCATACTCACGCAAGAAGAAAAATTGTTAGGTAAAGAAAAAGTAATGCAAGCTGCCATTAAGACTTAGAGAAAACTTAAAACCAAAGTACTCAAGCTTAAAAAAAAGCAGGCTTCTTGTTCAAAGTGAAGAAGAAAAACTGTGAGTAAACTCTTTTAAAATCTTTTACTTCAAATCATATACACGATTATATGTTTGTGGGACTTTGATAGATTCGTTATTAGTCAATTATAAATGTTTTAAAGATCGGTTCTTATGCTTTTAGACATAGTTCGTTATGGGGGAACACCTGGAAAGCTCAAAGGTCATGTACAGCCTCTGTTTAAAAAAATAAATAAAGTGTTGACCTTGGAACTTTAAACTTCATTTTCTCACAACCCAAGAAATTTTGTATGATGATTCCAAAAGCATAACCGTGTGTTTACGAATGTTGTCTATTTTAAAATTTATTTGGTTCGATATTTTCAAGCATGGAGGAAGTAAGGTACATTTCACAGTCTAACAGCTTATAATAGAAAATTTTCAAATGTCGAGATTTAATACTTTGTTTACATGATTGTGATCGTCCTTGAAAGTGCTGATTTTTGAAAGTGATGAGGGAATTTTTAGTGAGGTTTTGAGTGTGAAATTTGTGAATGAACGGATTCCTAATTCTGGTCAATTTCCGATGAGGCGCTCGTTTTCGAAGATCGATGTTCGGCCAGAAGGTAGC
The DNA here is from genome assembly GCA_030765085.1 of Allium cepa. Taxonomy (NCBI): domain Eukaryota; kingdom Viridiplantae; phylum Streptophyta; class Magnoliopsida; order Asparagales; family Amaryllidaceae; genus Allium; species Allium cepa. The sequence continues at coordinate 484,473,375 of CM060935.1, forward strand.
TCGGAGGAGGGGGAGCGTGGGAAAAATGGCATTGGATTTTATAACATGGTGTGGTGGTTGGTTGGAGGTGATATAAGGTTTGGAGGTGGAGTTTTAGTCATGTTCGGTTATGTGGTGACAGTGGCGTCGTGGAGGAGATGCGGGCTGCGGTATGGGGGAAAAAGTGGGGAAGATAGGGGCGTTTCTTCTGGTGGATTGTTGTGGTTGATGGTGGAGCGTGGCGGCGAGACGAGGCGATTTTGGTAGATTTCGTTTTCGTTCTAAGTAGCATTGGGGGTTTGAATTTCAAGCAGTGGGTTTTGGAGTGAGTTCCTAGTGGCGTGGTGGGTGAGGGCGTCGTAAGTGACATGGGGCGATGGTCGGTGGCCACGGGGAGGCTTCGGTGGACGTGTGCATATGCACGGTGCTCATATGCACCTAGGTTGCCCCAAAAAAATAAGAGAAAAGAACAGAGGAGAGAAAGATTACGGGGAAGAAAAAAGAAAGGGAGGGAGTGACGGGCCGGGTGGGGCCAAGGAAAGAAGGAAAAAAAGAAAATAAGAAGAGAAAAGAAAAGAAGAAACAATGAAAGAGAGAAAAGAGAAAAGAAGAAGAAAACGAAAGGAAAAAAAGGAAGGAAGAAGAAATGGAATTTGTACATAAACATTTATAAGATAATTTATATTCTCTTTCTTTAACTAAAAATCTATTTCCATTTTAAATCCGTAATTTAAAGTGAAATGGTATGTTATTTTATAATGGTAATTAATTATATTATTATATTATTATTATTTGACTTAAACTTATGGGTAATTAATGATATTTTATAACTAGTTAATAAATTGTTTAATTTGAAATTAATTTGGATAAAACTGTAAATGGAATCGTAAATAAAACCCTGATGAGTGAATCGTCTTGATATTTGTTATTGATAGTTAAATTAGTAACAATCTATAACTTTGCTTAGTTCTATTGGATAATTACTTTATTCTTGTATGTGCCATCAAGTGGTCAAACGAGTTAGAATAATTAGATTAAAATGATAATACGTTTTATTTGAAATAAGAATCTATAATAAATTCCCGTATTTGAATATTGCCACCCTAAAAAATAAATTGTTTATGTAAACAATTTACCCTTTTAAAATTTATTGCTTGGATTCGAAGACACCAGGATCGGATATTAGCATTATCCAAAACCACTTCGATTTGAAAATCACTACAAACCTATACGGAGTTGACTATAGACTCTAATAGGCTGGAATTGAATAAATTAAGTAAATTTGACTATTAAATAAGTAATTGTACCTAGACATTATTATAATATCGATGGATTTTCTGTAAAAGTGTTTGGTTATAACAAGATAAAATCTCATAGTTTTGTGCGAGTTACCTTGGTTTTTCGAAAGATTTTTATAACCTAAGTATTTCAAATTAATTGTGTTTACTAACGCTGGTTTCCAGCCTAACCCAAGTGTTACTTTATTGTAATGTTCGGGTCAGACCGAGTGTTATAGAATTTCATGTTAGGATGCTTTTTTGGAAGCACAGGAGGTGATTTGGATGGTAGTGATGTAATGAACATATTTGGTTATGTTTCGTTGTGCATTATAGACCATATAGTCGGTATTTAGGGACAAGTTATTATAACTGTCTAGATTTATTTGCTAATGATTGTACTCTGAAAACATATACATGTATATTAATTGTTACAGCTTTTCTTTGTATAAAATGCTGTTAATTGTATATTATAGTTTATTCCGCTGTGATTGCGAGATTTTGTGTTGTTTTCTGTTTCTTCTTCTATCTCTTTTCTTCTAAATCCTAACAACCTGGTATTTCCGACACTCGATTGCTCGGCACTCTATACAGTGGACGTATTCGTGTCGATTTTCGAGGGTCGAAAATTGCCCGGTCATTACAAGTATCATTTATTATCTAACAATTTCTGTTTTTGATGTTTACTATGAAGAGGAAGTGTCCATTCATTTTCTTCATCCCAACCGTGCCTTAGGTTACATCCACTCTTATACATTCAATTTCCTTTTAAGCATTCAGTCCATTCAAAGGAAATCCTTACTATGACACCGTAACTAAGTTTTTACAAAAGTGCATTTGGTTGTCCTTAACTTTTAAGGATGTCAAATAAATTACACTTTAAGTAAACTGATCAAACTGACGTTTCAGTGATCGAATTCTTAGACCTATCTTGTATCCTTTGGTCTAGTGTTACATTTAACACAACAAGATCATTATTGTACTCAATCATATTGAATATACGATCTCATACTAAAATTTACTTGCATATTTTGAATGAACCAATTTCATCGAAGTTTCGTACATTACGAATGGTGATAGTTCACCATATAACATTTATATGTGATTGGAAATGAATCCAATATTTATATCCTTGTATTTCTTTTAGATTTCAAAACTCGTTGAAGACAATATATAGTATTACGTAAGTAACCAAGTTATAAACGTATTTAATAGTTGTATAATTAGGCATTTGAATGAGTCAACATGCAAAATTATTTATCGGAAAGTATATCTTATATTCCTATTTTTCAATATTAATTCAGTTCATTTGTATATTTTAATTGATAAACATTATCAATTTTATTAGTTGCCAAAATTCATTGATGTAGATTATTTTAACTTTACATATAGAAGATGTTCTTACAATACTAGAAGTGTCAAATGTTTCCGTTTCATTTTTCTAATAAGTCGTCCACTAGATTTTTTTCTCAAAACCATAAGACGAAACATGGAAGTCTCTCGACTTTACTCCATGCTTCTCCTTCTCCAACTTCACAAAATTTCCCTTTCAAATTTTTCACAATTTTTTTTGACCAAATGTGGATAGCAAACAAAATCATATTTAGAAGCATCAATTAAACTGAGAATTCCATTTCGAGAACAAAGAGTATCAATCTAATAAGTAGAAAAATCATTAAAAATTGCAAACTTTTCATTAGAAACTTTAACATAATTCATACAGTTGATATAAGCTTTCAGAGCTTCTTGATCTTGGAAGAGAAATGTTATGACCCAAAATTTTTGAACATTTGAAATCGGAATATATATTTTATTTTCAATATTTCAAAGTTAATTTTTGACTTGAATTCAAATATCACCATTTATTGGATAATTTGATTATTACATTAAATGATTTGAAATTGGGTAAAATGTTGAATCTGGAGTTTTAAGCCTATTAAAATAATTTGAAGGCTTGTAAAATTTATATTGATAGTGTTGAAGGATAATAGAAGTTTTAAAATTAAATTTAACAGTGGTTTGTTTGATTTTAAAATTTTATAGTTTAAATTGAATTTAAAAATAGTCTTCCAAGGCACGGTCTCGGAATTCGAAGAAACCAGTTCCATTGGATCCGTAATATTGTATTATTATCGGATTTCAAATTTGAAATGATTGGAGTTGTTGTGTGAGCGTACGATATATATATATATATATATATATATATATATATATATATATATATAGCGCTGAAAATTTATATTGAAAATTCAATATAATAACTGATCCAAAAAGCTATCTTCGCCATACGATCGAATTAGGACTCGAAACCTTTTCTATTGCATTCAGAATAGGGGTATAACGTTACAAACGCCTAGCGGCACACTTCGATAGGATATCGAAATTTTAACATATGAATACAAGACAATTTAAATTTAAATATAAAATATACTTTTTTGACTGGTCAATATACCTCCCATCAGCTGTTATTCTGTCCTTTTTCAAATCACTATGCTTTTCCTTCTCAAGCACGCTTCCCCTTCAACTTCGTCTCTCTCCTTCCTTTTTTATAAATAGAAATATTTTAAAACCCAAATAAAAATCTTCAGAACAAAATTAAAAAAATAAATAGGACCGAGCCTTGCTTATCCTCTTAAAGCAAATTTCGAAATTGATGTTCGATAGAAAATTAATGGCCTCTGTCCAAAGAATCGTTCTTATTCAAGTCGCGTGCTTCAAAATCAATTTGAAAACCAGATTCGAATTTCGTTCCTCTTCTTTGTTCAAACCGGTATCATTCGAGTTCTCATGAATTGAGTTAAGGATGAATTCTCGTTCGAGCTCAATTTCGAGGCTCAGGCAAAGGCGCGCGTGGTAGGGTTAAGCTAGGACGCCGGTGAGAGGTCATTCGACGAAGGGGGTGCAGGTTTTTGGGTGGTGGAGCCGAATTCGAGTTCGATGATTATCAGAGGTGTGTGTTTGATGATGTGAGGAGATGATGTGGGTGAATTTTCTCTGTGCAATGGATATTTGACGGCGATGTTCTTAATCCTGATTGAGTGAGGCTGGTCTCGATTCGGAAATGATGGTTTGGAGGTTTGATGCTTGGTCGATGGAGTATGCTGCAGTGAGGAATTGTAGGAGGAGAGTGGTTGATTTGTTGAACTGCACGGGGGACGGTAGGGTGTAGTTTGGCAAGGCGTCGAGGTGAAGGCGTAGGGCTGCATTCGTTTGGGTATGGCATTACTTTTTTATTTAATTCAAATTGAAAAAAATGTTATGTCACGGATATTTTTTTGTTTTAACGTATATCTTTATGCAGAAATGAACAGAGAATTTATATAACATTTCGGGAAAAAACGAAATTTTAGAATGTTGAACATAAAGATTAGAGTTTTAGGTCTTTACGGGTTATTTTCAAAAGAAAACTAAAAATACATATACACATTTTTAAATCCACTAGTTCGAATTTTAAAATAATGATTGATTAGTTTGTTTAACTAACTTATTTAATTATTTTAGAAATTGTTAAAGGAAAATTAGTTTAAAACTAAAACTATTTGTGAATTAAATTTCAAAATGGAAAATAAATTGTTAAAATTAATTCAAATATTAATAAATTGTATAATGTTTATACAAGGTCAAAAATAATGAAGAACAAGCTAGTTGGATTGGATTGCATACAAAATCAAAGGTGAGTAAATCTCACTCATCTGGTTTTTAATTTGAATTTAAATAGTTAAATTTAAATATGTGGTTAAATGATTGGATTGATTTGATGTGCTATATTATATATAGTAGTATATATGGTATATCTTGGAATGATTGATTCCCTGTATTATATAGCGAATGAGACCTTATGCGCCGCATAATAGCGGATGATTTTATATTTAAAACCCATGTACCGTGATATTCCACCTCGAAGTGGAATTGGTATTTTATGTTGTGCTAACGTCTGTGGATGCAGGAAAACAGGTTGGAAGGATACAACTGGATTCCTCAAAATTATTTATATTGTTTAAAATTCTCTGTTATGAATATTCGATATTCTGTGATGGATATTATTGATAATTGGAATATTGAATGCTATAGTTTACTTGAGTATATTTCGGTACACTAAGGTATCAAAATATATAGAATTGGATTTTTGAAAGAAATAAAAGAATGAATTTTTAAGTAAAATAATCGTTGAGAATTTGAATAAATTTCAGAATGAACTGGATAAGAATAAAAGTGATTTTAAAATCCTAATAAATAATTCCGATTATGGAAAAAAGGAATTTTGAATAAACAGAGTAATAATGACTTTTAAAAAAAATAAGTGATATTATTCAAAGGAATAAAGAATTTATTTTAAAATTCCAAGGTTTGAGGTTATTTAAAAAGATAGAGAAGGAATTTGGGAAAATCAGAAATTGGTGTTTCGGTTAAAATATTTTAAATCATAATTAAGGAATAAAAATCTAAAGTCGGTGGGTTTTGAAAAAATGAGTAAGTAGAGGGATTTATTTCAAAATGGAGTAAATTGGAAATCAATTTGGGAATTGATTTAAGTGTTTGAAATTGGAAATTTAAAGGAGAATGTGACAATGAAAATTTATAAACTGGGTTTATAAGCGAAGTGATATATCAATGGATATTTGAAAGAATAAATTCACGATGGGAATTAATTAAAAGAATGGGTAAATTTGTTTAAAAATGAATAGTAATTTATTTTTAAAGGATGTGAAAGAAAAGCATATTTCCCTAGATAGCCAAGTACGTTTTCAAACAAATTTGTAGGTAAAGTTGAAAGTTATAAGTCGTTTTAAAGTATGTTATATAAAAATTATTATTTCTAAATTTTTAAATTCTAAAGTAAATATTTTCAAATCTATTATCGCAGTAATTATTTAAAAGGTGACTTGGTATTTTGTTTTAAAAAGAGAAAATCTAGTTTTATATTTTATAAAGTAATCTTATTTCAATATTCCTACAGTATATATTTTCAATAAAGGATTAAAGTAATTTTTAATTTAAATGTTTTAAAGGATAATTTATAATAAAGTGTTTTAAATTAATTTAAAAATCTAAAGTTTTGTGCTTGGTTGTTTTCAATGGAAATAAATATTTGGGGATTTAATTCATGAGAAAGGTGTGTCGGAAACTGTTTTCAAAAGAGTAAAAATGGAAATATATCTCGCGAAGATATTTAGAGGTTAATAAATAATTTGGGAAATTATTTATGTTTGATGGATGTTTGTGAATGTTAATTGATAGTTAAATAACCGACTATCAATATTGGCCAACGCGCTGATCGTTTCGAAGAGACCGGGATCGGGATTTATTTCTCGAAAACCACTTCTATTAAGTTTGTACGTTTTCGTGGGAAAAACGAGTTCGGAGTCGAAGATGGAGCAGCGAAGTGCAAGGGCTAGTCGCTACTAATCCTGAGGATGATCCCAAAATGGATGTACAGTAGGAGTAGTGCCTTCGGTTCCGTTCGAACCCAGAACAGACTTGTATGGATGAATGCTTTTAGAACATCGTCAGGTGGACGATGAGCATTGTAAGTGAAACGTTCTAAAAAGGTAACGCTTTGCCTCAAGCCTTATCAACCGGGAATGACTGAAAATCAGGGGTTATGCAGCAAGGCTAGGTGGGTAGCACCCATTTCAGGGTGAGGTCATCCCTGTCTAGATGTCTCTTTTTATTCGGCTTAGTGGTGCGGTTGCTGATCACAACCGTGGGGTGATCTTACTCGGGATTATCCAGTAAGGGGTAATCTCGGCCTTTTGTTGCAGGGGATTGGGAGTAATCCTCGGTACGGTGATCTAGGCCACGTACTGTGACAGGTGGTACCCCAGTGCCTAGTCATTAGTTGGAAATCCATTCTCCCTACGCGCCTTTTACGAGTTTTGTTTGTATTACCCACTTTGTGGCTAGTAGCTGGAATTTAATCATGCAACAATTTCGGTTATTTTAATAAGTATTTGTAAATAGACCCTATTATAATATCAGAGGATTTTAATGAAAAGTGTTTTAGCTATCGTAAGGTAAAAACCCGACATGTTTATTTGTGGCGTGGTCTTATGAGATGCTTTTGCTTTCAAAAGGATTTTAAAACTTTAATAATCAATTTTGGTGTGGTTTTTCACGCTGGTATTCCAGACTGACTCGGGTGTTATTTAAGTATAATGCTCGGGTCAGACCGAGTATAGAATACAGGATATGATGCTGTAAAGCTCAGGAGACGGGCTGGATGGTGATACGTACATCCGTATTCGATTATTGTTCCACTGTGTATCCAGTTGTATGTTACTGATGTTGAACTCTTATGATGTATTCTGATGATATAATGTATAAACAAATAAATTTGCTTTTGTGTATTAGTTATTATCTATTATATTTTATTCAGCTGCGATGGTTAGATTCTGATGTTGTTTTCTATTTTATTCTTCTACCTCTTCTTCTTTAACCCAAATGGTTCGAACTTCCGTTCAACTTGAGTTGGTTGATGTATAATAGTGTTGACTCAAGGGGTACGGATTTGTGGGCTGTTACACTTGGTATCAGAGCTGAAGGTTAAGCGAGAACCTTGGCTCTGGTGGGAATTACTCATAGAATAGAGTCTCTTGTACTCTAGAATGAGTTTGAGAGTATTAATTGTATGAGCTCGTATTTGTTAGTGAATCTAAAATCGTTTTATATTGTGTTGATTTGTCGGTTGAGTGTTTATGGATTCTGGTCGATATATGGGACGCCATGTTATCGGTACAGATTTCTAAACTCTTAAACAAGATAAACCGACACAGTATTGTTTTCAATAGGGTAAATGAAATAATTTTACCCAAATTGTTTTTATATATAAAGGAAATAATTTTTCGTAAATTGTTATAGTTATATATGGATGCTTGGTTGTTGGAAAATGATAATATTAAATTATTATCATTGTATGAGAATTGAATAAGAAATTGAAATAATAACCAAAGATTAAGGAATAAATTAATAAAATAAATGGGATTTGTAAATGTGAATTATAGTGTGATTAATAATTAAAATAAGATAAAATTCCAAAGTAATGTTTGAATATAAATTTAAAGGATTTGGAATTTGAAAATTTGGGAATTTAAATTCCTTTGGATTTGAAAATGATTCTCAAAAGGTTGGGAAAAATAATATATATTTAAGAAATATTTTTGAATCAGATTTGAAATCTAGAGAGATATGGAATTTAAAAATATTTGAAGGGATTTTAGAAAGATAAAAGCATTGAACTCTTTTCGGTCACTGGAAAATAATTCAGATGATGATCGTGACATCATCGGTGTTCATTTTCGAGTTTCCAAAAAGGGGGATTGCTACCTGGATGTTTGGATTAATGTTTGTCTGCAAAATTTGGTTTGATTTTGAAAATGCAGAGGAATAGTTTGGTTTAGATATATATGTTTCCAAAATTGAATTTGGAACCTTTTAGTAATGATTTAAACTCTAGAGTTGGTTTGAAATGTTTTGGTTTGTTTAAGCAATTGTTTGAAACTCTGGGATCTTATTAAAAATGGTTATGGAATAAGTTAATGAAATAAAATTTATTGGTTGAAAATAAATTTTTGAATGAACAAATGAATTTATAATTGTAAGTAAATGAACTGAAATTGGATATTGGACGGAGTAAACTAAAATATAAATGTATTTGGTATTTTGGGAAGTGAAATAGAAATCTAAACTCGAATTATAAATTAGATTGAACTCAAGTAAAGTAATAAAGTGATTTTTGAAGATAAAAATCAAGGATTGAATTGTAAATTGGAAGTGAGCCAACTGGATAATTAATTATGAAATCTGGAAATGGAACACTAGTTGGATAAATAAGAGTTGAAATTTGAGTTAATGATGGATTTGTAAATGAAACCCGAGTTATAAATAGAAATTCAACTTGGAATTGTAAGTGAATTAAACATGAATTAAATATGGCCTTGGATATTATTTTAAAGAATTGAGAATGGAATTAAAATTTAAGTGGATTATGAGAATGGCTAATTGAATAAATGAGTCGTAAATGAATTGAATTTGGAAATTAAAATTTGAAACGAACAAAAAGAACTAATCGAATAAATTTGTAGATTGGAACGAGATTTGATAAGTTAAAGTGAAAAAGAAATTTTATTCACAAATGAAATGAGCTTAAGTTTTGAAGTTGGAATAAATTGAAGTAAGTTACTTAGGTTAAAAATAATTTGAAGCTCAACTTCGAGTAAGGATGAAAGTTCATTAAATAAAAGTTTGGGTTAAATTAATTCGGGAAGTGGTTATTAATATAAGAATCGAATGTTGTCAAGCTCAATGAAATGATTTTAAAATATATAGTTGGTGAATAAATTAAAATGGGATGCAATCAAGTGTAAATTGAGTTGGAATCAATTTAAATGGTTATAAAGCTTAAGTAATTATTTATTCACGTTAATATTGTCAAATTACATAAGAAAATGGGTTGTTCGATGTAAACGGGATTAGATAAAATTCTATGAGTTATTAGAAGTGAAATAGGATGATTTTGAAATCAATTGGAATGAATATGAGTTTATTTTGCTTAGAATGAATTAAATATAAGCGAGTAAGTTGTAAATCACTTAAACTGAATGGAATAGTTTGAGAATTGGTTGTAAGCAATTGTAATAAGTGTCGGAACCTTATATGTTCTTATGGAAATTATATAACGTGCATTATATGTGAAATTTATGTGTTAGATATTGGAAGTAAGTGAAATGTTAATAAATTGCATATATTTAGTACTTATATGTTTAAACTGAGTAAGTACAGGTACCTGAAGGCCGTTTGGCAGAATTTTGGTCGAGCTAATTGCTAAATAATAAGTCGCTTGCTTAAAAATGCTAAATAAAGGTACGCCTACGCAATAAAAATAGGAAATATGAACTGTTTTTGTTTTTTCGACCGGGTGGGTCGATGTATATGTATTTATATCTCTTGTCAAATTTCGAAAGCTCCTCCGCGCAAAGGAGACTCTGCCAAAATATTTCGAAAATTTTAGGAGTTAGAAAAAAATTTGAAATTTTTTGGAAACATTTTGTTAGCGACAAACGATTTCAAATTGGAAAATGAAATAAATTAGTGAATGAAACTAATTTAAATAATGATATAAATCAAAGATAAAATTTAATATTCAGAGCTGACGATAAATCGAATTCATATGGAAATGAGAAACTAATTTGAATAGAAATAGATATGAAAACTCCTGTAAGAAAATGTATCAAATGATTTTAAAAATATGATTGGATATTATTGCTAAGTAGGATATGCAGGTATTATAAAAGGAAAGGAAAATTGGTTTTGATTTCAGAAGATAAATTTGAATAGCTCGACAAAAAGGTATGTGTTTAAATTTCTGTAAGAAATTTGATTGGGTTTTTGATCAAGCCACTTGGCTTTTTGTTTTCTTTTGGAATTTGGGAGCCCGTGGAGGCATTTTGTAGTTGTACCGAGCTAGCCGTGCGAAGGATACACTGGCGAAATTTTTCGGAAATTTAGGGAGTTAGGAAAGTTTTGAGAAAATTTTGATAATTCAAAATTTGGTTTTAAGTTCAAATTTGAATTGCTGAGTAAATAATATTATTGGGACTTATGGATAAGTTTGGAAAGCTAGGAAAAGGGTTGGTGTGTCTTTAATGAAAAGACTGTTTTGATAATTGTTTGGAATTGTTTGGTTTTAGGAAAAAGTAAACGGGTATTGGACCATTCTTCTTAGCTAGTAATTTTGGGGACGAAATTCTTTTAAGGGGGGAGGAATGTGACGACCCGGAATTTTTAAACATTTGAAATTGGAATATTTAATTGATTTTAAATATTTCAAAGTTAATTTTTAACTTGAATTCAAATATCACCATTTATTGGATAATTTAATTATTAAATTAAATAATTTGAAATTGGGTAGAATGTTGAATCTGGAGTATTAAGCCTATTAAAAATAATTTGAAGGCTTGTAAAATATATATTGATAGTGCTGAGGATAATAGAAGTTTTAAAATTGAATTTAACAGTGGTTTGTTCATTTTTAAAATTTTATAGTTTAAATTGAATTTAAAAATAGACTTCCGAGGCATAGTCTTGGAATTCGACGAAACCAGTTCCATTGGGTCCGTAATATTGTATTATTATCGGATTTCAAATTTTGAAATGATTGGAGTTGTTGTGTGAGCGTGCGATATATGTACACGCTGAAAATTTATATCGAAATTCAATATAATAACTGATCCAAAAGGCTATCTTCTCCTTATGATCGAATTAGGACTCGAAACCTTTTCTATTGCGTTCAAAATAGGGGTATAACGTTATGAACGCCTAGCGGCACACTTTGATAGGATATCGAAATTTTAAACTACGAATACAAGACGATTTAAATTTAAATATAAAATATACTTTGTTGACTGGTCAATATACCTCCCATCAGCTGTTATTCTGTCCTCTTTTAAATCACTGTGCTTTTCCTTCTCAAGCACGCTTCCCCTTCAAATTCGTCTCTCTCCTTCCTTTTTTATAAACAGCCGAATATTTTAAAAACCCAAATAAAAATCTTCAGAACAAAATTAAAAAAATAAATAGAACCGAGCCTTGCTTATCCTCTTAAAGCAGATTTCGAAATTGATGTTCGATAGAAAATTAATGATCTCTGTCAAAAGAATCATGCTTATTCAAGTCACGTGCTTCAAAATCAATTCGAAAACCAGATTTCGAATTTCTTTCCTCTTCATCGTTTAAACCGGTATCATTCGAGTTCACACAAATCGAATTGAGGATGAATTCTCATTCGAGCTCAATTTCGAGACTCCGGCAAAGGCACGCATGGTAGGGTTAAGCTAGGACGGCGGTGAGAGGTCGTTCGACGAAGCAGGTGCAGGTTTTTAGGTGGTGGAGCTGAATTCGAGTTCGATGATTATCATAGGTTTGTGTTTGATGATGTGAGGAGATGATGTGGGTGAATTTTCTCTGTGCAGTGGATATATGACGGTGATGTTCTTATTCCTGATTGAGTGAGGGTGGTCTCGATTCGGAAATGATGGTTTGATGCTTGGTCGATGGAGTATGCTGCAGTGAGGAATTGTAGGGGGAGAGTGGTTGGTTTGTTGAACTGCACGGAGGACAGTAGGGTGTAGTTTGGCAAGGCGTCGAGGTGAAGGCGTAGGGCTACATTCGTTTGGGTATGGCTTTTTTTTTAATTTAATTCAAATTGAAAGCAAAAAAGTTATGTCACGGAATTTTTTTTGTTTTAATGTATATCTTTATGTAGAAATGAACAAAGAATTTATATAAGATTTTGGGAAAAATCGAAATTTTAGAATGTTGAACATAAAGATTAGATTTTTAGGTCTTTACGGGTTATTTTCAAAAGAAAAATAAAAATACATATACACATTTTTAAATCCACTAGTTAGAATTTTAAAATAATGATTGATTAATTTGTTTAACTAACTTATTTAATTATTTTAGAAATTGTTAAAGGAAAATTAGTTTAAAACTAAAACTATTTGTTAATTAAATTTCAAAATGGAAAATAAATTGTTAGAATTAACTCAAATATTAATAAATTGTATAATGTTTATACAAGGTCAAAAATAATGAAGAACAAGCTGGTTTGCATTGGATTGCATACAAAATCAAAGGTGAGTTAATCTCACTCATCTGGTTTTTAATTTAAATTTAAATAGTTAAACTTAAATATCTGGTTGAATGATTGGATTGATTGGATGTGCTATATTATATATAGTAGTATATATAGTATATCTTGGAATGATTGATTCCCCGCATTATATAGCGGATGAGACCCTATGCGCCGCATAATAGCGGATGATTTTATATTTAAAACCCATATACCGTGATATTCCACCTCAAAGTGGAATTGGTATTTTATGTTGTGCTAACGTCTGTGGATGCAGGGAAACAGGTTGGAGGGATCCAACTGGATTCCTCAAAATTATTTATATTGTTTAATATTCTCTGTTATGAATATTCGATATTCTGTGATAGATATTATTGATAATTGGAATATTGAATGCTATAGTTTACTTGAGTATATTTCGGTACACTGAGATATCAAAATATATAGAATTGAATTTTTGAAAGAAATAAAAGAATGAATTTTAAGTAAAATAATCGTTGAGAATTTGAATAAATTTGAGAATGAACTGGATAAGAATAAAAGTGATTTTAAAATCCTAATAAATAATTCTGAGTATGGAAAAAAGGAATTTTGAACAAAAAGAGTAATAATGAATTTTAAAAAATAAGTGATATTATTTAAAGGAATAAAGAATTTATTTTAAAATTCCAAGGTTGGAGTTTATTTAAAAAGATAGAGAAGGAATTTGGGAAAATCTGAAATTGGTATTTCGGTTAAAATATTTTAAATCATAATTAAGGAATAAAAATCTGAAGTCAACGGATTTTGAAAAAATGAGTAAGTAAAGAGATTTATTTCAAAATGGAGTAAATTGGAAATCGATTTGGGAATTGATTTAAGTGTTTGAAATTGGAAATTTAAAGGAGAATGTGACTTTGAAAATTTATAAACTGGGTTTATAAAAGCGAAGTGATATATCAATGGATATTTGGAAGAATAAATTCACGATGGGAATTATTAAAAGAATGGGTAAAAAGATTTAAAAATAAATAGTAATTTATTTTTAAAGGAAAAGAAAAGCATATTTCCCTGGATAGCCAAGTACGTTTTCAAACAAATTTGACGGTAAAGTTAAAAGATTTAAGTCGTTTTAAAGTATGTTATATAAAACTTATTATTTCTAAATGTTTAAATTCTAAAGTAAATATTTTCAAATCTATTATCGTAGTAGTTATTTAAAAGGTGACTTGGTATTTTGTTTTAAAAAGAGAAAATTTCGTTTTATATTTTATAAAGTAATCTTATTTCAATATTCCTACAGTATATATCTTTAATAAAGTATTAAAGTAATTTTTAATTTAAATGTTTTAAAGGATAATTTATAATAAAATGTTTTAAATTAATTTAAAAATCTAAAGTTTTGTGCTTGGTTATTTTCAGTGGAAATAAATATTTGGGATTTAAATCATGAGAAAGGTGTGTCGAAAACTGTTTTCAAAAGAGTGAAAATGGAAACATATCTCGCGAAGATATTTTGAGGTTAATAAATAATTTGGGAAATTATTTATGTTTGATGGATGTTTGTGAATGTTAATTTATAGTTAATAACCGACTATCAATATTGGCCAATGCGTTGATCGTTTCGGAGAGACCGAGATCAGCATTTATTTCTCGAAAATCACTTCGATCCGGTTTTTACTTTTTCGTGGGAAAAACGATTTCGGAGTCGAAGATGGAGCAGTGAAGTGCAAGGGCCAGTCGCTACTAATCCTGAGGATGATTCCCAAATGGATGTAGTAGGAGTAGTGCCTTCGGTTCCTTTCGAACCCGGAACGGACTTGTATGGATGAACGCTTTCGAAACATCGTCAGGTGGACGATGAGCATTCTAAGTGAAACATTCTAAAAAGGTAACACTTATCCTTAAGCCTCATCAACCGGGAGTGACTGAAAATCAGTGGTTATGCAGCATGGCTTGGCGGGTAACACCCATTTCAGGGTGAGGTCATTCCTGTCTAGATGTTCCTTTTTATTCGGCTTAGTGGTGCGGTTGTTGATCACAACCGTGGGGTGATCTCACTCGGGATTATCCAGTAAGGGGTAGTCCCGGCCTTGTGCTACAGGGGATTGGGAATAATCCTCGGTACGGTGATCTAGGCCACGTACTGTGACAGGTGGTACCCTAGTGCCTAGTCATTAGTTGGAAATCCATTCTCCCTACGTGCCTTTTACGAGTTTTGTTTGTATTACCCACTTTATGGCTAGTAGCTAGAATTTAATCATGTACCAATTTCGACTATTTTAATAAGTATTTGTAAATAGACCCTATTATAATATCAGAGGATTTTAATAAAAAGTGTTTTAGCTATTGTAAGGTAAAAACCCGATATGTTTATTTATGGCATGGTCTTACGAGATGCTTTTGCTTTCAGAAGGATTTTGAAACTTTAATAATCAATTTGGGTGTGGTTTTCTCACATTGGTATTCCAGACTGACTCGGGTGTTATTTAACTATAATGCTCGGGTCAGACCGAGTGTTATATAATACAGGATATGATGTTGTGGATCTCAGGAGACAGGCTGGATGGCGATACGTACTTCTTTATTCGATTATTGTTCCGCTGTGTATCCTGTTGTATGTTATTGATGTTGAACTCTGATGATGTATTCTGATGATGTAATGTATGAACAGATAAATTTTCTTTTATGTAAAGATTAATTATTATCTATTATATTTTATTCCGCTGCGTTGGTTAGATTATGATGTTGTTTTCTATTTTCTTCTTCTACCTTTTCTTCTTTAACCCAAATGGTTCGTATTTCCCTTCATCTTTAGTTGTTGATGTAGGATAGTGTTGACTCAAGGGGTACGGATTTGCAGGATGTTACAAGATAGTTTTTGATGGTTTTGGAAAGTCTCATGGATGTTGGAGTGCTTGAGGATGTCATTGATGAATGATTTGAGGAGATAAGCGAGATAATAAAAGTTTGAATTTTGAAAAGAAAGGTGAATTGAATGGTTAGAGATAGAGGTAATAAGTAGAGAATCAAATGACATATTCTCTTGTAACGATTCAGAATTTCACCACTTTGATTTGCGAATATTAAATTAATTTTAAATATTCAAATAATGGATCACATATTTGAATAAAATCACTTTTAAATAATAAATAATGATAGTGAAATAGTTTTTCAAATTTGTTTGCAAAAATAATGAGTTCGAAGAAAAATCGAAAATATGACCGGAATTCATTTTTCGAACCTTCGACATTTCGTCGACTAAAAGTTGTCAAAAACATTGTGAACTCTAGTGTAAATCTATACATATGCCTTTATAAATAAAAATATAGGATACGTGGAATATACATACACACATAGATGTATATTTATAATGATGAGGCATTTATGAATTATAAAATTTAAATAAATGTTTAACATGAAAAGATACTTAAAGAAGCATAAGTACACCGTACATTAAAATTATGTTGGAGCTTGGAAAAGGAGAGGGGACATGAGGGTGGGTTAAGGTACATGATGGTGATGTAGCATGATGATGTGGCAAGAGGAGGTGGAGGGTAATGGACCAAGGGTGTTTAGGTATTTACTTTGTTCTTGCTTATAAATGCCTCTTTCATTTCATCAACTTTTCCTTCTCTTCCTTCCGCCATATCTTTCCCATATTTGATCCAAATAGAGATTTCATTCTTTTTAAATCATATAAAATTTCAGTGGCTACAACTTTTGTGCATATCGCTGCTTTAAATTTTGAGCTTAACCGTGTTTAAATATCATTTCTTTGAAGAGCATTTTTGAACCCAGATTTTCAAGTCAGGAAATACTCTTCTTATTTTGACTATATATCTCACAAAATGAACTGAATTGAGTAATTATTTTTTTAAATCGAAGAGAAAATAATTTCCAAGTACTTTTCTTTTGATAACTTTCCCAAATTCCATGAGTTACTAGTCCAAAAATCAATTAGAAGAAGACTAATTTTCAGGTTGGATTTTTATGAATTCAATGATAATCCGGACCCCCTCCACCTTTCGATGCTGAGATCCACCACCTGTGGACCATGTACACCATGCTTTGGCCGAACCATAAAGCCACCACACTGCCACCAAATCTTGTTCTTACTAAAGTCAAAGCATGCATCTAGGCTCGGTTCAAAAGTTAGGGAAGTTCGAGTCATTTGGTGGCTTTTGGGTGAGTATAACTCACGAATTCATTTAAAAGTTCTAACTTTAAATATGGTGCTTGCTTTATAACAAATATTGTTATTTGGTTGTTAAGTATGTTGGAAGTTTGGTTTAGACAATATTGAATGTTGTTGTATGTGATTAGAAGTTGGACTTTAAATGAAATCTAATGTTCAAGTTAGTTTGAAAACTATGATTTTGGTTTATAGTTGTTGCTTATGTATGTTGTTATGGCATGTTTTTGGACATATGAGCTTATGTACATATGTATGTATGTATGTATGTATGTGCTAAGAAGGTTAGCATTTTGACTTATTAAAACAACATCGAGATCGGTTGGTTTAAAATTGTTTCCTAACTTTACTTTTGGAAACGTTTTATAAAAGTTTTAGAAACCTTACCTTTGTTTTCATAAACTTTATACAAAGTTTATAAAGTAGTTTAAATATAAACGAAAGAGTTTGAAAAGTGATTTAGAGTACAAAAAGAATTTTTGAAAGTTCAGGTCGTAGAGCGATAGTCGCTATAAATGTAGTTCGTGAAAAACAAACACTTTTTGAATTTCAACATTTAATTTAAATATATTTTTTGAAGACTGTTTTCAAACATATTTTAAATATTTTAAAACAATCAATATTTAATTAATTAATTTATTTATTTATTTATTTAATGATTATTTAGTTAATATATTAAGTAAGGTAACTAGTATTTAATCATTAATTAAATTAGGATAATTAGTACTTAATTATTGTTAAGAAAGTTAATTATAATTTGTTAATTGATAAAGAGTAAATTATTATTTAATTAATTATTTTAAGATTAATCATTCTTTAATTGAGACTAATTTTTTTAATTTGAGAAGGGTTTAATTATTAATCAAGTTAAATTTAAGTTATGATTTAATCAAAACTTAATCATGATTTAATTATTTTAAATGAAAGTTTAATTTATTATTTAAGTTTTAATCAATGAATATTTAATTAACTAATTGAGATTAATCAATGTAAATTATTATTTAATAATTAATCAAATATTTATTAGGGCTTAATTATTTATTTAATAATTAATTATTATTTAATTATTAATTAAAGGTTTAATTATTATTAAAGAGTTTAATTGTTATTTGATTTTTAAATAAAAGTTTAAAGTTTTAAACCACTTTATTTCTAAAGATCGGTTTTGTTTTAAAGTGACTTTATTTTAAAAGAATATTTTAAATCCAAGGGATTTCTTTATCGACTATCCTTAAGTAAATCCAATTGAATATGAAATCCAATGACATACATTTAGCAGAATAAATCACCATTCTGCTAGTTAACTTGTATTTGACATCTGTTTGGTAGAATAAATCACCGTTCTACCATAGTTCACCAAGTAGATTAGGTTGACATCTACTTAAGCAGAATAAAAACTCATTCTTATATTATATTAACTTGGACATGTGTTTAGTAGAACAAATCTCCATCTGCTATTATAGTAACTTGGACATCTAACTTATATATTGAGTTGTTTGTTGTTAGATGACTCTGTTATGCATATCTGCTTGTTATGGAAATAGCCATAGTATAACTTGAAAAGTAAACTTAATTAAAAGAGAATCATTGCGGTCACTAAGAATGTTTCTAATATTTAAGGTTAATCATACTTTTAATAACAGTTTCTAGTTAAGTAATGATTTTAGCAAATATGTTTTAAATAATCGTTTTGTTTATCAAAAGGACTTTATTAAATGATTTTGTTAAAGGATTTATGTTTTAAATAAGAAATATTTATAAGAAAGTTTTATAAATGATTTTGGATATTTATAAAGGAAGCTTACAAATAATTTCAGAGATTTATAAAGAGATGTATAAATGGTTTTGATATTTATAAAAGAGTTTTGTAAATTTAACTTGGTGATATGTAAAGAGTTCTGCAAATGGGTTTGGAATTTAAGTAAATAAGCTTTATAAATAAAAGAGATTTATTAGGAGAATTTATAGATAGAAATTTATAAAAGGATTTGAGATTGGGTTTCCTTTAACTGACCTTCTTAATTCTGGTGGTATGAACATTCGTTTCACACTTAACACCGACGGAATATTGTTTGAGGTTATCTTTATCTCCAATCTAAATAAATTTTATTTTGATCCTTTGATATGATTTTAAAACGAGAAATATTTCACAAATGCTTTGTGAACATATTTATATCAGTGAGATAAGTATAGGAATGTTTTTGATAAATACTTTTAAAAAGAGTTTTAATAAATGAAAGGTTTAGTTTAAGGCTAAGTGGTTGTTATAGGTCATTAAATTTATGAATTTGTTGTTATTTGTTTATTTGATAGTTAAATAATCGACTATCAAATTTGGGCAAAAATATAATTCAAAAAATATCTAGGAGAACACATGGGTTATATGGCACAATCGTCTTTGATGATGTTGTACCGTGCGTATAAATTTCATTTTGTTCTCCTAGGACAAATGATAGGAAGATCCATCCACTTAAATGGATAGGGGGTGATCCCTGCTCCTATGTATTGTCTGATTATTTCCAAAAGAACCAGGGTTGAGTTTTGTAACGACCCGCATATTTATCGATTTTATATTTAAATATTTTATTTAAATATTTTGTCGTTAATCGGATATTGGTCCGAAAAACTACTTTTCGCAAACGGTTAAATTAGGACCTGAGACCACTTCCATTGAGTTCGAAATGCCGTTTACAATCTTTCTAAGTATAAACTTTGATATGTTTGGGGTTAGTGGAATTTCACTAACTTTTCCTGCTTTGGACTTTGGGTTGGTTTAGCCTATTAAACCTAAGTTCCAACCCCTTCTCCTCATATCTTCATAAATTCCTACCTAACTCTAGTTTTAGCATTAATGGTGAGTGGAAAGGGAAATTAAAATTCCAAGCCCAAGTTCATTAGCAAGTTCAACATCCAACTCCAAAATCAAAGTAAAGACATTGGATTCAAGCTTGTAGTTGCTTCTCTATTGACTTCAAGCTTCTTCTTCATTGAATTTGTGCAAAGGTGAGATTTTTATCTCACAATTCTAGCCTACAACTATTTTGGACTGTTGGGAATGATTCCCTATCACTTTTTCATGTACACTTGCATTTGGTTTGGATTGGATTGCCGAAAAATTCCAATTTCTAATGTTTTTGGTGAAAAACTGCACCTAGGTCGCACTGCCTCGAAACCCTCGGCCTGCAAATTTTCGTTCGCCCTTGGGTCGTCCGGTGTTAGGTCGGTTGGGTGTTGGGTCGTAGGTCGTTGGGTCGTAACTCGTTGGTCGTTCCCTCTGTTGGATAAGGCTCTCGGTGTTAGGTCGTTCAGTATGGCTAGGTCGTACAATAGTAAGGTCGTTCACGACCTTATTCCTCTCGGCCACGTTTGGGTTGCTTAACCCCTTTAGGTCGCTAGGTCGTATGACCTTAGGTCGTTAGCTCTTATGGCTTTTAGGTCGCTTCCACGCTAAGTCGTTCGACTCTTAGGCCGTAACACTTAGGTCGCTCGCCTCTTAAACCGATAGGTCGCATGACCTTTATACTTTTAGGTCGTTATACCCTTAAATCATTAGGTCGTTAAGACCTTAGGCCGTCTACTCGTTAGGTCGCATGACTTGTTTGCTTTCACTAGGTCGGTTGACCTTTATATGCCGTTAGGTCGCTTGAGGGTTAAACCGTTAGGTCGCTCGAGTGATAAACCCCTTAGATCGCGTGCCGCTGGGTCGTTCAACCTTGACCCTGCTTGAACCCAATAGGTCGTAGGTCGCTAGGCCTTCAACCTTAGGCCGTTCTATTTAGGTCACTCGACCGTGCTAATGATAGGTCGTTAGCTTCTTAAGTCGCTCGATCCTATCCTCCCTTAGGTCTTCACTAGGTCGTACCGTTTTGGACGGGGGCTGCCCCCTGGACCCCCGCGACCTGACCGGGCAGGTCGAACCCCGTAGCAGGGGTGTTGCCCCCGCACCCCCACGGACCCCCCTCCATAGGGGATCTTATCTGAAAAACATTCAAAAGAACTTGCTTTGTTGAGATGCTGAGTTGATCATTCTTCGAGACAAACTATCTTTGGCTTCTCGGTCGATTTTATGGTATCACGGACTTGCTAAGAAGGCGGGATAACAACTTTAAAAATATGAAGGTTTCAATATTAGTAGTAAATATCAAAACTCTTTCAACAAAATGATTTCAACTCTATTTACAATAACAAAGCTCTTTTCTTAAACTGTTTTCCAATTTACTAGTATATACAAACCTTTACCTCACTCGGATGAGAAATCTAATTAAACGGGTTAGTAAAACAAATGGTATGAAACGCTTGCATTCACTTCATCGGGTAATTCTTGGACTTGTTCGATTGAACCTCTTGTGACAATTTTCTAGTAAAGATTTACAGTTTGTTCGTAAATATTTAAGTTAAGCAAGTGGTTATGGGACACGAAAATAAACTTTTATATTTACTAGCTTAATGTAATTGACACTTCTCGTTGATCATGACGATCATTTTATGATTTAGACTGGCAATTGTGCAATGTTTCTTTGTTTGCAAGGTTATACTAGACCTCATGGGTGTGATTCCGACTCACACTTATCTCTTTGTCCGCAAGGTTAGTCTAGACACCATTTGTGTGATTCCACTCACACATACCTTTTTGTTGCGAGGTCAGGCTAGACACCATTTGTGTGATTCCACTCACACATACCTTTTTGCTTTTTGGTTAGCCTAGACCTCATCTGGGTAATTCCCACTCACCCATATGGGGTAGCTCCCCATGGTCTTCGGACCGTCATGTGATAGGCCTCTTTCCCTTTTTCTGTGATTTCTGGATTTCTTGTGTTGATTTCTGGAATTTATGTCATTGACTTGTTATGAGTACAAGTTTAGGGTATGATGCCCTCTTTGGATCTTTGAGAAGATTCTTGTGATATTGATTTATCTCTTATTGATTGATCTTCTGTTGATCATCATTTGCATACTTATAGTAGTATGTCAGTATGGATATTTTATGTTTATGCCATATCTTTTATTTTATACCATGTCATCTGATATTTATAGCTAGACTGATCCGTTTATTATTTTCTTAAATAACACTCAGGTCAGACCAAGATATTACAGGTGCTTCTGCTTGACTTCTTCACGGGATTTGCTACTCTGACTTTTGGCTAACTATTTAGATTAGCAGTTTTTCTTGTATACACTTGAGATATAGACTCATAGTTGTATTCTTTTGTATAGCACGTGCTGCTATTCTTTTATATTATTGTGGATCTTTTTGACCACTACTCTGATGTACACTTTCAAGTGTTAGTCATATATTCATATCTTCTTCCGCCTTTGTGATATGGATGTCTGTGACTGATTTGTGTTATGCTTATTTCTATGTTTGTTTCGGAAGATTATTTATAGCCACCGTGTGATAAGCAATCACATGGATGGTCGCTCCTCAATGGCCTTATTCTCCGTGCTAGTTGACAGCACTACACCGTAGTGTTCTTGGCTAGCGTGGGTATAGAGGTGGGGAGCCACAGCTTGGTATCGGAGCCAAACTTCGGAACAATGCAGAATAACTTAACAAGGATCATTGTCCTAAGTCCACCTTAGGAGTTATGTCTTAAGATTAATTCGAGTCGTTGTACCGATTCATCCTACATCCTTTATGATTCCTTGTTTTATCTAGCAAGATTTCTTGATATTCATTAGTGAATAATCTTCTTCTTTCTCTTCTTTCTTTCTTAAGGAAGAGAAATGGTTAGACCTAGTCGTCCCAGAGCTGGACCATCTAGTGCTCCACCCCAAGATAGATTTTTTATGACTACCCAGCAACATCTTGACCTTGTCACGAATGCTCAAGCAGCTGGTTCTGATTCGGAATCTACTCACCCTAAATTTGGGTTTGCACGTTTGTGCAATGATTACACCAACCTGGGTGGGAAGCCATTTATAGGTTCTGAAACTATCATCGAGGTCAAGGCTTGGTTGAGGACCTGCGATCGTATCTTCATTCGCATGAATCTCGTCAGTCTTCACCGTGTTCAGGTGGCTTCCAGTATGCTCCAAGAGAGAGCATTGGACTGGTATGAACTTCTTATTTCTGAAGTCAACGAAGCGAACCTTACCTGGGAGCAATTCCGGACACGCTTCGAGTTAAAATTTGTACCAGAAGCAGAGAAGGTAACTCTGGCTCGACGCTTTATAGACCTTGTTCAAGGTGAGTCCTCTGTGACTGATTATGTCGCAGTCTTTGAGTCGCTTTCCAAATATGGGGTTGAATACATCAACACCCCATTGAAGAAGAACCAGAGGTTCGTTTATGGCTTAAACAAAAGCCTCAAGAAGCCATTACTTCTAAAGTTAGAAGTTCCTTTTGACCAACTTATAGATATCGCTCTTCGTTTGGAAGAGGTTGATAAAGAAAGTGATGTTTAAGTAGTAGCTTCCAAACCCAACTTCAACAACAAAAAGAGGCCCAGTAAATTCAAAGGCCCTTATCCCAACAAAAAGGGTAAGCATGCAACCCCTACGGCAAAGTGTCCTTCTCCTCATGGTGCGAGATGCTTCAACTGTGGATCTGGGGATCATTTTTCGAACAAGTGCTCTAAGCCCAAATCTTGTTGCTATTGTAAGAGCCCGGATCATTATATACATCAATGCCTCAAACGTGAAGGCAAGAAGGAGGGAAATTTAAACGTGGCTCAAGCCCCTGGCAACACATCTCGTGGCCAAGGTATTTCTCATTCCATTCTTGATGGTATTATTTTATTTCATGATCAACCTATTAGAGTTCTCTTTGATACGGGTGCATCCCATTCTTTTATATCAAAGGAACTTGTCGACACTTTCTCTTTAAATGTTGATGCTTTAATGACTTCCTTGAGAATTGCAAATCATGTTGGTGGATCCGCAACTCTTAGTTTGCTTTGTAAAAATGTGGAGATTATTTTATGTGATTTTCCATTCCTAGCCGATTTGCATGTTATGCGTTACCTAGGCTTTGGAATGATTTTGGGAATGGATTGGCTTAATCGTAATGAAGCTCATATCCTATGTCCTGAGCGGACTATTTATCTCCGACATCCGCAATCTGTAAATCAAATTTCTATTATTCTTAAAGATTTGGATTCTGCGTTGACTGCATCTTTGTATTCTTTAAATCCTCATGATAATGATGATGATGAGGAGGAAGATGTCATTTCTCGAATTCACGTCGTTTGTAAATTTTCCGACATATTTGAGCCCGTTTTAGGTTTACCGCCTAAAAGAGCAATTGAGTTCAGAATTAATCTTACCCCTGAAGCTCAACCTATTACTCGTCCTCCTTATCGCATGTCTAATAAGGAAAATGAGGAGATGCGCAAACAATTATCTGAATTGGAGACGAAGCAATTTATTCACTCTAGCTCCTCGCCTTGGGGAGCTTCGGCTATTTTCGTGAAGAAATCCAACGGTACGCTTAGGCTTTGTGTTGACTATCGCAAGCTTAACGATCTGACTATTAAAAATAAATATCCTTTACCTCGGATTGACGATCTGTTTAATCAGCTTAGCGGAGCTAGGGTCTTTTCACAGTTGGACTTGGCTACCGGTTTTCATCAGCTTCGTATTGCTGAGGATAGTATTCCTTTGACATCGTTCCGTACTCGTTATGGATCTTATGAATGGCTTGTTATGCCATTTAGTTTAACGAATGCTCCAGCTTACTTCATTGACCTCATGAATCGAATTTTCAAGGCTTTCCTTGATCGGTTTATTCTCATCTTCATTGATGATATCCTTATGTATTCTAAAACCGAGAAGGAGCATGAAAAGCATCTTCGGATTGTATTGGAAACTCTTAGGAGTAATCAATTAAAGGCAAAATTTTCTAAATGCCACTTTTGGCAATCTCGTGTGAAGTTTCTCGGTCATATTATTTTCGAATCCGGAATTTCCATGGATCCTTCAAAGATTGAAGCGATTCAAGATTGAAAGAGACCGGAGAGTGTGACAGAGATTCGTAGTTTTCTCGGATTGGCGGGTTATTACCGTCGTTTCATTAAAGACTTTTCTAAGATTGTCGTGCCTCTTACTGGCTTGACTAAGAAGGGAGTTAAATACATTTGGTCGGACAAATGTGAAGCCTCTTTTCAGAAATTGAAAGAACTCCTTTCCGATGCTTCTATTCTTGTTATTCCCGAGGGGAATCAAGATTTTGTTGTTTATACTGATGTTAGTCACGTTGGTTTGGGTGCTGTTCTTATGCAAAAAGAACGTGTTATTGCTTATGCTTCTAGGCAATTGAAGCCGGCCGAGACTAGATATGCCACACATGATTTAGAACTTGCGGCTATTGTTTTCGCCCTTCAAATTTGGCGTCATTATCTATTGGGAGAGAAATTTATTCTTTACACGGATCATAAGTATTTGAAATATTTATTTTCTCAAAAGGAACTTAATTTGCGCCAACAGCGTTGGCTTGAGTTCGTTGCACCTTATGATCTTGATATTCTTTATACCCCCGGTAAGGGTAATCGTGTCGCCGATGCTCTTAGCCGTAAACAACAAGCAGTTGTTTCTATGATGATATCCGAATGGAACGATCTTGAGATTATATCCACTTATGATATTCGACAGCGCGTGTCCGATTTATGCTCATCACTTGTTTTATGTAGCCTTGAGGCTCATCCTTCTCTTTTAGACCGCATTCTTGAAGCTCAAGGGCTAGATCCTGAATTGGCTCTTCTTAGCCAAAATGTTAAGGATAAAATTGATATTGAAGGTTTGAAAGACTTTGATATTGATTCTTGTGGCGGCATTCAAAAATTTGGTAGACTTATCGTACCAAATATTGATGATCTTCGTAAAGATATTTTAGAAGATTCCCATCGTTCTAAATTCACCATTCATCCCGGTAGTAGTAAAATGTAAGCTGATATGAAGCGACTTTATTATTGGGAGGGAATGAAATCTGATATTGCTAACTTTGTTAAGTGTTGCATGACTTGCCAACTTGCCAACTTGTCAAGGCCGAACATCAAAGGCTTGGTGGGTTATTGCATCCGTTAGAAATTCCAATTTGGAAGTGGGACCAAATTTCCATGGATTTTATAGATGGCCTTCCCCGTTCTCGTTCGGGTCATGATAGCTTATGGGTGATCGTTGATAGACTTACTAAATACGCCCATTTTATTCCCATTCGATCTAACCGAACAGTTCCTCTTTTGGCCAAACTCTTTATCAAAGAAATTGTTAAATTGCATGGAGTTCCTACTTCTATTGTTAGCGATCGAGATCCATTGTTTACTAGTGGATTTGGAAGAATCTTCAAAAGCTTTAGGAACAAAGCTTAATTTTAGCACTGCTTATCACCCCCGGTCCGATGGACAAACCGAGCATGTGAATCAAACTCTTGAAGATCTTCTGCGAGCTTGTGTGCTTGATTTTGGTGGAAGTTGGAAAGATCATATTTCACTTGTCGAATTTTCCTATAATAATAGCTTCCAATCTGGTATTGGTATGGCACCTTTCGAGGCACTCTACGGAAGGCCATGTCGATCTCCTTCTTATTGGCTTGAGGCCGGTGAGAGGCTAGTTTTAGGTCCAGACTTTATTCGTGATTCCACAGAAAAGATTGAACTTATTCGACATAGGATGAAAGAATCCCAGAGTAGACAAAAATCCTATGCCGATAATCGAAGAAGGAAACTGTTGGAGATCTTGTTTTTATTCGTGTTTCACCGATGAAAGGTGTTGTACGTTTCAGTCGGTCAGGAATGTTAGCGCCTCGATATATTGGGCCATTTCCTATCACTGAACGTATTGGTTCCATGGCTTATCACCTTTCATTACCGGCTCAGTTTTCTGCCATGCATGACGTGTTTCACGTTTCTCAATTACGAAAATGCCTTTGAGATTCTGATTCTATTCTTGAGCCTGGTATTGTGGAAGAAATTGAAGTTTCACCAAATTTAACTTACGAGCAGCATCCTATTCGAATTATTGCTTCGGAGGTCAAACGACTTCGAAATAAAGATGTTCCGCTTGTGAAGGTTCAATGGTCCTCAAATCCTAAGGATTGCTCTTGGGAATCCAGAGAATCCATCGAGCGAACACATCCGGACTTGCTTACTCCTGCTCTTTGAGGTGACCTTCCTATTTCAAATTTCTTTTGTGTTAATATGCTTCTATGGTTGTTACTTTTTATTTTCATCTTATATATTACGAGGACGCAATTTCTTTAAGGAGGGGGGTCTGTAACAACTCGCATATTTATCGATTTTATATTTAAATATTTTGTCGTTAATCGGATATTGGTCCGAAAAGCTACTTTTTGCAAACGGTCAAATTAGGACCCGAGACCACTTCCATTGAGTTCGAAATGCCGTTTACAATCTTTTTAAGTATAAACTTTGATATGTTTGGGGTTAGTGGAATTTCACTAACTTTTCCCGCTTTGGACTTTGGGTTGGTTTAGCCTATTAAACCTAAGTTCCAACCCCTTCTCCTCATCTCTTCATAAATTCCTACCTAACTCTAGTTTTAGCATTAATGGTGAGTGGAAAGGGAAATTAAAATTCCAAGCCCAAATTCATTAGCAAATTCAACATCCAACTCCAAAATGAAAGTAAAGACATTGGATTCAAGCTTGTAGTTGCTTCTCTATTGACTTCAAGCTTCTTCTTCATTGAATTTGTGCAATAGTGAGATTTTTATCTCACAATTCAAGCCTATAACTATCTTGGACTGTTGGGAATGATCCCTATCACTTTTGCATGTACACTTGCATTTGGTTTGGATTGGATTGGCGAAAAATTCCAATTTCTAGTGTTTTTGGTGAAAAACTACACCTAGGTCGCACTGCCTCAAAACCATCGGCCTGCAAATTTTCGTTCGCCCTTAGGTCGTCTGGTGTTAGGTCGGTTGGGTGTTGGGTCGTAGGTCGTTGGGTCGTAACTCGTTGGTCGTTCCCTCTATTGGATAAGGCTCTCGGTGTTAGGTCGTTCAGTATCGCTAGGTCGTACAGTAGTTAGGTCGTTCACGACCTTATTCTTCTCGGCCATGTTTGGGTTGCTCAATCCCTTTAGGTCGCTAGGTCGTATGACCTTAGGTCGTTAGGTCCTATGGCTTTTAGGTCGCTTCCACGCTAAGTCGTTCGACTCTTAGGTCGTAACACTTAGGTCGCTCGCCTCTTAAACCGATAGGTCGCATGACCTTTATGCTTTTAGGTCGTTAGACCCTTAAATTGTTAGGTCGTTAAGACCTTAGGTCGTCTACTCGTTAGGTCGCATGACTTGTTTGCTTTCACTAGTTCGGTTGACCTTTATATGCCGTTAGGTCGCTTGAGGGTTAAACCGTTAGGTTGCTCGAGTGATAAACCCCTTAGGTCGCGTGTCGTTGGGTCGTTCCACCTTGACCCTGCTTGAACCCATTAGGTCGTAGGTCGCTGGACATTAGGTCGCTAGGCCTTCAACCTTAGGCCATTCTATTTAGGTCGCTCGACCGTGCTAATGATAGGTCGTGAGCTTCTTAAGTTGCTCGATCCTATCCTCCCTTAGGTCTTCACTAGGTCGTACCATTTTGGACGGGGCGCTGCCCCCTGGACCCCCGCGACCTGACCGGGCAGGTCGAACCCCATAGCAGGGGTGTTGTTCCGCACCCCCACCTTGGGTGGTTGCCACCCCCTCCCCCCCCACCCCCGAATCCCCCCTCCGTAGGGGATCTTATCTGAAAAACATTCAACAGAACTTGCTTTGTTGAGATGCTGAGTTGATCATTCTTCGAGACAAACTATCTTTTGCTTCTCGGTCGATTTTATGGTATCACGGCCTTGCTAAGAAGGCGGGATAACAACTTTAGAAATATGAAGGTTTCAATACTAGTAGTAAATATCAAAACTCTTTCAACAAAATGATTTCAACTCTATTTTCAATAACAAAGCTCTTTCCTTAAACCGTTTTCCAATCTACTAGTATATACAAACCTTTACCTCACTAGGATGAGAAATCTAATTAAACGGCTTGGTAAAACAAGTGCTATGAAATGCTTGCGTTCACTTCGTCGGTTAATTCTTGGACTTGTTCAATTGAACCTCTTTTGACAATTTTCTAGTGAAGATTTACAGTTTGTTCGTAAATATTTAAGTTAAGCAAGTGGTTATGGGACACGAAGATAAACTTTTATATTTACTAGCTTAGTGTAATTGACACTTCTCGTTGATCATGACGATCATTTTATGATTTAGACTAGCAATTGTGCGATGTTTCTTTGTTTGCAAGGTTAGACTAGACCATATGGGTGTGATTCCGACTCACACATATCTCTTTGTCCGCAAGGTTAGTCTAGACACCATTTGTGTGATTCCACTCACACATACCTTTTTGTTGCGAGGTTAGGCTAGACACCATTTGTGTGATTCCACTCACACATACCTTTTTTTCTTTTTGGTTAGCCTAGACCTCATCTGGGTGATTCCGACTCACCCATATGGGGTAGCTCCCCATGGTCTTTGGACCGTCATGTGATAGGCCTCTTTCCCTTTTTCTGTGATTTTTGGATTTCTTGTGTTGATTTCTGGAATTTATGTCATTGACTTGTTATGAGTACAAGTTTAGGGTATGATGCCCTCTTTGGATCTTTGAGAAGATTCTTGTGATATTGATTTATCTCTTATTAATTGATCTTCTGTTGATCATCATTGGCATACTTATAGTAGTATGTCAGTATGGATATTTTATGTTTATGCCATATCTTTTATTTTATACCATGTCATTTGATATTTATAGCTAGACTGATCCGTTTATTATTTTCTTAAATAATACTCGGGTCAGACCGAGATGTTACACGTGCTTCTGCTTGACTTCTTCCCGGGATTTGCTACTCTGACTTTTGGCTAACTATTTAGATTAGCAGCTTTTGTTGTATACACTTGAGATATAGACTCATAGTTGTATTCTTTTGTATAGCATGTGTTGCTATTCTTTTGTATTATTGTGGATCTTTTTGACCACTACTCTGATGTACACTTTCATGTGTTAGTTATATATTCATATCTTCTTCCGCCTTTATGATATGGATGTCTGTGACTGATTTGTGTTTTGCTTATTTCTATGTTTGTTTCTGAAGATTATTTATAGCCACCGTGTGATAAGCAATCACATGGATGGTCGCTCCTCAACAGCCTTATTCTCCGTGCTAGTTGACAGCACTACACCGTAGTGTTCTTGGCTAGCGTGGGTATAGAGGTGGCGCATCACAAGTTTACTAGAACTCCCAAAGTTGTTTCGTACCGACCTAGATCAGGTAAGTATAAATTATCTGAAAACCACTTTGATCCAACTCAAATGTTTCAAACTGAAGATATCTTGAAGATGATTAGATATGAAGCTTTTGAAGTGCATATGCTACTTGCTACTAATCCTGAGGGTGATTCCAAAATGGATGTAGTAGAGGTAATGTATTCGGTTTCATTCAGACCCCGAATGAACTTGTATGGATAAATGGGGACACTGCATTGCTGCCTAGAGGGCAGTGTTAGCATTCCAAGTTGGTTTGCTATATAAAGTTAATCGCAGCCTCAAGCCTCATCAACTTGGAACTAAAATAAGGGGATATGCTTCAGGGTTTGTGGTTTGCTACCATTAAAGGAATGGTCGTCATCCAATCTAGATCAATATTATAGACCATGTATGCTCGATGCCCATTGAGGTTGTTGATCCCAACCAAGGTGACGACATATTCTGCGCTATCCAGAAAAGGGTAGGGTCTGTCTTGACTCGCAGGGAGTCCATGTGAGGCTCTCGGTGTGTTTTATCTAGAGATGCATTGTGACAGGTGGTACCCCACTGCCTTGTCGTATTACGGAATCCAATCTCCAATACGAGCCATTACGATTTTGATTGTGCCCAACTGTGTTGGAATGTCAGATGCAAGCATTTTAGCTATTTTATATATTTACCTTGAACCCTTAGACGTTATTATAACATCACTGGATTTTATATAAAAGTGTTTTTGTTATCATAAGGTAAAAACTTGTTCGTGTTTATGTGCGGCATGGTCTTACGAGATATCTTTGATTTTAAAAGAGTTTACAAGTTATAATAAATTAATTACTTATGATTTGAGTTTCTCATGCTGATTTTACCAGATTGATTTAGGCATTATTTTTCTTATAATGCTCGGGTCATCCCAAGCATATTTTCCAGATTTAGCTAGATCCTTTGGCGCTTTCAAGTGACGAGCTAGATTTTCCAAGACGTATTCACGAAACTTATATCCTTCCACTGTTTTCAAAAGTTTTGTTTTTGTATGTATCTATTAGTAATTGTGAGCACATGCTGTTATAACTGTCCAGTGATAATAGGTTAATGTACTCTGATGATGTGTATAAAAAAGATAATTTCTATTTGTAAAGACTTATTCATATTATATATTACTCCTCATACTTTGCGAGATTCTATTATTTCTTTTTCTTTCTTTCACCCCTAATGACCTGTCTTTTGGACACTTATCGACACACAAATACCGAGGATGTATTAAATGTCATCTTTAGGTGTAAGAAAGGCCGATCATTACATATGGTATCAGAGCTTAGGTTTTGCGAACATCTAGGCTTTGGTGGGGTGAGCTCATTCGAGATTGGGTAAGCGAGACCTTAGGATGAGTTTGAGTGTATATATAAGAGCGCTTATTTGTTAGTGCTATAAAAATGTGTTATATTGTGTTGATTTATTGGTTGAGTGGTTATGAATTTTGGTCGATACAGAGAGAACAGCTGTATCGATAGGGGTTTCTAAACACTTAAACTAGGCAAATCAACATAATATCGTTTTAACTAGGCAATGAAGTAGTTTTACCTAAATTATATTTTATATATCAATGGGTAATTTTCAAAAAAAAAAAGTTATATATAATGTGATTGTTGTTAGGAGTTGATAATATTTAATTATTATCATATATGGTTTGATTAGTCATGATCGTCCAACTTTGAGCATTGACTATTATTTGAATTATTGGTAATTTTCCCTTTCCATCATAATTTGGGTAGGTAGAATTTGTGGGAACATTGAAACGAACACCTTCTGAATTGAGGTTCATAGTTTGACTATAAGACGTTCGATGAAAATGTTGAGTCAAACGGATTGAATTTAAATAAAAGGGTGTTTATTAAAAATAAAGGAAACATATTTTAAAAATGAATATTTGAGAAAAGGTTTTATATACGGTGATCAATAAATCAAAATTATAAAATATATTTTGAAACTAAGCTGGATTTTTAAAGAATCTAAATCCCGGTTGCTTTGATAAAGTTTCCAAATGATTTTTGGAAAAATAGTAATAGCTTTACTTAACAATACTTTAAGGTATAAATATTTTGAAAAATAATTTGAGAATAAGATTTTTCATTGGATAATTCAAGAAATGAATCTCGATCTGTTTTGTGATGATCTGAATAATCTTCTAAGTGACAATAGTTTTCTTAGGGAGATGTGATAGTGCACTTAGTAAATTATTCTCTTTGTCATTGTACGATAGAAACAAGTTTCAAATCCAAATGAATTCAAAGCAAGTGGATGATAAACATTTTGTTAAAATGATTTAGTTGAAATATATGTGTATATAGTATTGTTTCAAAAAAAGGAATTGAAAAGAAAGAAGTATTTTTATAATTAATAATTTCGAGTGACTCGAAAGTGACTAAAAATGGACAGGGAATGTGTTCGGATCGTGTCACTTGAGTATTACCCTTCTTGTAAAGGGATTTATGTTACTATTCGGTAGTACCCATTTCCTTGATATCATTTCAAAAAGATTTTTAAAATAAAAACCCGGTATTCGACTCCTAAATTTCAAAATAATAAGCCATTTTGATTAAAGAGTGGGTAAATAAATAAAGTTTTAAAACTGAATTGACTTAATAAGGAGGTTTAATAAACTATGTTTTATTAAACTGTGTATTTTGATTTTAACATCCAGAAGTGAAAATTTGTTTGACATTATTGGGCTGGTTAATAAACATCTTTACCTTAAAGGTTTCTAAAAAAAGTAGACTCTTGGACGGAGTTTGGATACCAGCATCCTACTCCTCTTAGCTACTTACAAAACTGAATGGGTAAAGAGGTTGAATCGATTTTAAGAACGTAATGGAACAAGTTTCGAGTCATAATTCGACCGTATGAAGAAGACAGCTTTTTGGACCTTATTATTATATTAAATTTCAATATTAATTTCAACGTGTTTCTATCCCATACAATCAAACGAAAAATCCAAAAGCTATTAAATTTAAAAGCCGATAATAATACATTATTACGGATCCAATAGAACTGGTTTCGTCGAATTCTGAGATGTTCCCCGGATCGCTATTTTAACGCGTCGATTAAATCGACGATTTCCAAAATTTATGAAATCGCTTGAAATTTTCAGTTTTAAAATCTTACTAACAAAATTATAATTCAAAAATCAATATTTAAACCATTTAACTTTAACCGTCGAAAAATTTAGGTCGTTACATTCCCCCTCCCCCTTAAAATAATTTCGTCCTTGAAATTGCTAGGGCACGAAAATGCTTCAAACTCATTTACCTATCAAAATGTATTAGTGAAAACTCAATATTCACCTTTCTAATCTTTCAATTCCAATAAAAACAATTAGTTCTCAATTCTAATTCCAAAATCTTTTATTCCAATTAAAATTCGAAATCAAATTGTCGTTAACAAAAATTTTCGAAAAAATTTCAAAAATTTTCTACCACCCTAAATTTTCAAAACTTTTTGGCAGAGTCTCCCTTGTACAGGGAGCCTTTTGTAATATGACAAGAGAGATAAAAATATATACATCGATCCACAGGGTCAGAAGACGCAATATATATCAACATCTATATATTTTTCGATATTTAATCCGAAAACTTACGTTAATTTAGCATTTTTAAGCGAGCGACTTATTTATATGTAATTACGCAAACCATCTCTGGCCCAATAACCTTCGGGTAGCTGTACTTACTCAATTTAAACATTTAAGTACCAAAAACATGAAATTTAATAATGTTTCATTCATTTGAATGGTTAAAACACATATAAAACAATGCATTCTAACATATAATCATAAGCAATTAAAAGGTTCCAACACCAATTTAATTACTTCCAGTCGATCCATATACCATTTCATTCAAGTATAATGATTTAAAACTAAATTTTCTTGCATTCACTTCATATTTACACCATATAATTTCATATTCGTTCCTAATTGATTTCAAAATCAATTTATTCACTTTTCAATTATTCGCAGAATTTTATTTACTTCTGTTTACATCAAACGACAATTTTTCTATGCAAATTTGGCGATATTCATTTAATAAAATAACCATTTCAGTTGATAGCTATTTTAAATTGATTAAAAATCAATTTATATTTAATTCTATTCCATTTCAAATTGATTCCCACTCAATTCGTTTATATTCCATTCATATCCATATTCATTATATTCAATTTAGTTTTATTTAAATTGATTCCTATTCAATCAAATTCCATTCCATTTACTAATAAATTTAATTAGTTCATTCATTTAATCCACTTCAAATTTTTATTTCCATACTCAAATTCATTCTTGAATTTATTTAAATTATATCCAAGGCCATATTTAATTTATTTACACATAAATTGAATTTATTTATAACTTAAGTCATCACCTGTGAGGACCCGCAAATCCGTACTCCTTGAATATACACTAATCTCCGTAGATTAATTCAAGATGAACATAAATATGAATTATCAATGTTTAAGAAAAAGAAAGAGACAGAAGAAGAGAGAAAAGGATAGAAAATAGAGCGAAAAGAACATAGAAAATTAGAACGGAATAGAACATAACAGAACAATAACAGAATCTCACAATTCGCAGCGGAACAACATATAATAAATAAATGAATAATCTTTAAACAAAGAACTATATCAGTTATTACATTTCATACATTACATCAGAGTGTACAACAAACAACAAACAACATCAAACAGCGGAAAAGAAATATTATATACTAGTAATACGCCATGTCATCCAGCTTGCCTCCAGCAACTCCAGAATATCCAGAATATCCTGATAAACCTAACTCTTGACTGCCCGTGTGGAAATTGGTGGGCACCCAGAGTTTAGGAAGGAAAACAATAAACTCCGAGTCAGTCATGTGACTGGTGTGAGAACTCAAAACAGTTTATTTATCTTTGAAAAACAAAATGGATGAATATTTTTAAAGTCAATTCGCAATGCTTTTTAAAAATGAGACTACCATAAGGCCTCCCGCACACACACACAATGCAAACGCAGAATCGGAGGAGATTTCTCCTTATGATAGTCAAAGATGCTTGATACGCATTAAAAGACATTTGATATTACTACTAGTGCATAGTGTAGGAAAAATTCATTTCGAAAGTAGAATGTAAATCTTAGCCAACATACGACCATTATCGTATGCCTACTATAGCTAACTATGTTCAATAGCAGGTTACCGCCACATTTCATAGCAGGTTATACAACTAAAACCGTACAAGTCTCGTATTGTTTCTTTGGATTTCCAACGAATGATCAGGCCAAGGAACTTCCCATTGCCACATGGAAACGCTTCTGGATTGACGTCCCGAGAACTTAACCAGCTCTCTGCCAACACAAAGCCGGGTTACCTTTATCACTAGGTAACTACTACACGAGTATGCCATCCCCGGTCCTTTGGGACCTTTAACCGAGCGCTCGTAATCAATTCACACAATCATAAAGTGTTTTCAACATGAGTAAGTATCTGGGCTCCATACCATGATACCACCCTTTTCCAAAAGGAAATGCACATACCCTAAAGGGAGCTACCCCTCATAACCTTGCCGCATCTTTCCTGTTTTGACCGTTCCGGGGTGTGAGGCTCGACGAAGTCACGTCCACAAAAACATACTTTATACAAAAGCCATGCTTTGGGTCAACAAATGATCATAGAAATGATCACCAAGACAGACGATCAAATAAATGATCCTATCACAAATAATCAACACAATGATCATTTCTCAGCAACACTCAGCATGTCACATTACCAAATTGGGAATATATCGCTGATAACCTTCAACTACATAACCTCTGAGCTCGTACGTCTCAGAGAAGGGTGTTAAGCTAAAAGAATAAATTCTCCGCCACCAACAGAAATATATTTGAAAGAAATCTGCTTTATATCTCAATTTGTAATGTCAGACATACAATCCATACAAGTCTGTTCCGGGCTCGAACAGAACCGAAGGCATTTACAAAGAAGTCCTTGCAATCCGGATATCCACAATCCTGATCGGATTTCCCATCACTTAGGGAGAACTCAATACCGGAGCAACTCGGTGCAGAGTCAATCGACAGGTTATCCTATCGCTCCCGCAAATGCCGGGTCTTCAACACCGATCTTCAATGCTATCCATTACGTCGTATCACTATTCGGAATGGGTAATCCAAATAACGAGCGCAATAATTTAAAAATAAGTGTAGCATTCAAATTCAACAAATCACAACAAATACCTTTCAAAGGTAAATATTGATAGTCGGTTATTGAACTATCAATGGATATGCACACATCACCAGATTCCAAATAATTTTCCAAATTATTTATTTCCCAGAAATATCTTTACTAGATATATAGTTTTCACACTTCAAAAATAAATCAATATTTATTTTTAGACAAATTCCCCTTTTCTTTTATAAATTCCTTAGTGAATTTATATTTCATAATATCTATGCATATACGATTTCAATTATTCATTTCAATTTATCTTCAAAAAGATAGATTCTCAAAACGTTTCATTTCACATTGGAAAAACATTTCCATACTTATTTATTCATAAGTAATTCACAAATTTAATTTATTTTCAACCATTGGAAAATATTCAATATACTTAAATGGAGATTAAGTACATATTTCATTCTTTAATGAAATCATTCTCTTAAACATATTTATTTGGGCCAAAACGAATGTTGCGTAAAACATTGTTACGACAACCCAAAATCGCTAGTATAGGGATTCGAAATTAAAATAGATATATAAATCCCAATACTATACAAAACATTTCCTTTCGGAAATCATTTACTATAACAACAGTGTTATAGTCCACCATTTCCTTCTATTTCTCGAAAACATCTATTTCAACAATAAATGTTGAAATCTATGGTTTTGAGTCTCAACATATTTAAAACATCGTTAGATCGCTTTAATTCTGTTTAAAATATCACATCCTAAACAATTTCTTTAACATATTATTCACTATTCAAAAACGTGAATATACTACGTTAACAAATTTCATCACTTCTATTCATTTTATTTCAAAGGATTATTCACAGTCAAAAACGTGAATATAACTCCATTAATAGGTTTCAACAATTTACTTATCAAAATAAGTCATTGCGAATTTATAAAACAATGTTTATAAATTCCATTTCTATTTGTTTTATAACTACTTCCTTTTATAAACCTCCTTTATTAACCTATTCACTTTATAACTCAATTATAAACCAAAGGTTCATATTATAAGTTAAACACTTAAAATTTATTTGTTTATAAAATTGTTCTTTTAAACTTCATAATTATTAATCTTATAACTTATGAGATTCATTTATTTACCCAAATCTAGTCTTTTAATAACTTTATAAATTTTATAAACTTACTGCTTATAAAATTCCATTTATAGCTTCACCGTTTATAATTCTATAAATTTGATTCAATTTTGAAGTTCATTCACAATTCATTCTAACACTTATAAAAACTCGTTTTATAATTCAAATATTTTAATTTATAAATATCAATTTATAAATTCCTTATATAAATCAATTTATACTATTATTCTTTTAAAACATCTTTAATCCCCTTTATAATTTCACCATTTTGATTTATAAAATAATTAAATTTCATAAATCCTATATTTAAACTTTTCACAATAAATTCAGAAATCCCGTTTTAACTATTTTATAAAATCATTAACCCCATATTGTCAAAAATCAGTTTTTAACTATATTTCTCAAAAACCATAATTTTTATAACATAAAAATTATAACGTTTATTTATTTAAAATGAATCAATTCCAAAAATATTTTATAAACGTGTACTTTCAAAAGTCACTTTGAAATCGTTTTAAAATTCCAAAATTTGGTCCAATGATGCTACACACCAAATAGTCAATCACGACAACAACGATATCATATATCAATATGATAATCCATCAAATATCAAAATATCTGAAATCAAATAAAAACTGTTGAGGAATCCAGTTGGATCCCTCCAACCTGTTTTCCTGCATCCAAAGATGTTAGCACAATACCAATTCCGTTCCAGTACGAAATTATCGCGGTATATGGGATTTAAAATATTATCCGCTTAATAGACGGCGCAATAGGGTCTCATCCGCTATACAAATGCGGGAAATCAATAACTGCAATATATACATATGCCAATATATATATATATATATATATATATATTGCTATTATATATAATACCAATTTCACTGTTTATGAAATATTCGCGGTATATGTTTTTAATAAATAACATCCGCTTACTAACGGCGCATAATGTCTATTTTAACAATCAATAGATAACGATCATCATTCAAACATGCATTCAACAATTTTAAATCTAACTAATTAAAATAAAATCGAAAACCGATTCGATTGAGTGAGAAGTTCTCACCTTGATTTCAATTTCGCTTTAGCGATTTATTTCGAATAAAATTTAACGGACGTTTAATTTTACATGAAATTTTCACTAACTCCAAATGACTCCAATCCAATTCCATCACGTAGTGCTCGTCCATACGATTCCAACGCTTCTTGTTTCGCGCGTTTTCGACCTCGTATGAAAAAGATATCACGTTTTAAAGTTTCGTACACATTTAAATACAAACAATTAACATTTTCTTATAATTTTAAACCAACAGCAGATCTGGACCATTGATCTTTGGTGATGAGATCATGGCCGTGCTACCTGTCTTCTCCCCCAACCTGGATATCACGTAACTGAAACCCATCAAAGCCCTAACTAGGGTTTAATTTCGCAACCACCTCGCTGACTTCTAGCTCGATCAGATGGTACCACCTTGAAGCCACGACCAAGAGCTATGCTCGGCTGCCCTGGGGTGGAGCTCGGCCCCTCCTTGTGCTCTGAAATGCGTGCGCAACATCAGGGAAACGCGGCCACCCTGCCATCGAAATGCTCCACTTCACGCCATCATCTCCGTATAGATTTAAAGATCACTTCGCCCTCTACAACTTCCGTGTTGAAAATTTCTTCTAATTGTTTGTGGATTGGAAGATTATAAGGGAAGATGGTTGGCAATTTTCGTCCCTCGATTTCTGTTAGTGGCGGCTTCAGCAAATTAGGGTTTTAGTTTTTTTTTTTTTAATTTGTGAAGGTGGGTTATTTATAGGGAACCGACGAAACACTATTCATTCTGGAAATTCCGAACTCCGATTTACGTGCCGTAATCAGCATTTCTAGGGTTTACCCCGCGTTCCGGACACAATGGAACAGGTTTCGAAAGCTAATTCGGTCATCTGTGCGAGTTATGGCTATAAACGTTCAATTTAAATTAAACCGATTTAAACGATTTTCTAGGCGTTTTAATTTGTATCAGACAAACGGTAAATCCGATTGACACGAAATTTGAAACCTTATAATAATATCACATTACGGATCCGATGAAACTAGTTTCGTCAAAATCCGAGACTTTTTGAAAAATGGCTATTTTAACTCGCCAAATTAATATTAAAAACAATTTAGATGCGTTTCGAGCTACCACGGTCAAACGATAACTCCGATTGCTACGAAAATTGAAATCCGGTAATAACTAACTATTACGGATCCAATGAAACTGGTTTCGTCCAATTCTGAGACTGTTCGAAAATTGACTAATTTCACTAGTCGATTAAATATTGAAATATTCAATTTTCACAAATTAACTTTTAATTCGATTTTAAAAGTTCTAAAATATCGTTCTAACTCCTATATGATAAAATAAAATTTTACAAATCATTTTCAATCATATTTAACTCAATTTTCAATTATTTCCATAATTTAACATATTAAATTATTGATTTAATTATTCAATTAAATCCAATTATTCGAAATAAAATTTATTCGACTTATAAATTCACTTATTAATATTTAAAATTAATTAAATATTCAAATTTTAATTAATAAAAATCCTGGGTCGTTACAATCTTCCCCCCTTAAAAGAATTTCGTCCTCGAAATTATCTAAGTAAGAAAAGTTACAGAATCTATTAACTTTCCATAATCCATAGTCAAACTTCTTATAATACTTTATTAAGTTTTCAAATCATACTTAGTTATCTTTTCAAAAACAACTACTATTGTTTAACTTTCAATTCCAAATCAAAGTTAAAGTTTTCAAAATTTTCCCAATTTTTCTCGAATTTTTCTAACGCCTTAAATTTCCGAAAAAATTCGCCATAGTCTCCTTTGCGCGGCTCGATCCGAAAAAAAATGACAGTATATATATCACAAATATACATCTCATCAAGTAATGAGGCATCCCGCAGGGAAAAAAGTATAAAAGTACGGTATGTAATCCGAGATATGTACCTTATATTTTATTAGCGAGCACATACGGCTAATATAGCGCGAATTAGCGAGCACATACGGCTAATATAGCGCGAAAGCAAGCTCCAAATGCGAAGCAAACGCGATCCGCACCTACTAAACACTCAACAAACAACATGAGAACATGCATATATGAAAATAGTATCAATATACAACATATAGCAACATAATAACTATACATGCCAACATAGCAAATGAAACAAAAGCAATATATTCAACCATCAACCAACTATCATTCATATTCTCATTAATATTCAATGAAATAGGTTTTAAATTTAATCACATTTGATTCATTAACAGTGGATGTTCTTAGTAACATTCATTTTCGATTAGTTTGCATTCACTAGTTCATATTCAAGTTGGTTCACTTCCAAATCAAATTCAATTCCATTTAAGATTCACTTAATTTCCAATTGAATTTCCAATTACTTTAGCTTACAATTTCATTAATACTTAATGAATTATATACAATCAACTAACAATCAAATATCAACCAATGTATATTTATTACAACCAAATTACTTTGCTTTCAATTTCGCTTTATTGAATTGATTTTCATTCAACTATTCAACTTTCCAATAACATTAGATTTTAATGAATTACACTTACATTCATTATTTCAACTTAATTTAATTGATTAACATTCCATTCACTCATTCAATTCAATTTCTTAAGTTATATTCCATTTAACTTTAAATTCATTTTTATTTACAACTCATATTCATAAATATATTCATATAGTTTCACTTCTTATATATATAAGTTTATTTCACAATTGTAAATCACATTAATTATAATTCAATTCTTATAATTCTTTTGCTTAGATTATTCAAACAACTAAACAATCAACATATATACACTTTAATAATTCTAAAAAATTATTCCTTTATATATATAAAATATAATCAAGGTAAAATTATTTCATTTACCCAATTTAAAACAATACTGTGTCGAATTGTTCTATTCAAACGTTTATAAACCCCTTAGGCATAGTTGTCCAGACCGTGCTGACGAAGGTTCATATGCCACTCAATAAACCAATCATCACAATATAAAACAATTTTATATTCACTAACAAATACGCTCTCATAGCTATTATTACACTCAACTCATTCTAGAGCACTACTGACTCTATCTCTAATGAGTAATACCCAACAGAACCATGATTGTCGCTTAACCATATGCTCTGATACCACCTGTGAGGACCCGCAAATCCGTACTCCTTGAATATACACTAATCTCCGTAGATTAATTCAAGATGAACAGAAATACGAATTATCAATGTTTAAGAAAAAGAAAGAGACAGAAGAAGAGAGAAAAGGATAGAAAATAGAGCGAAAAGAACATAGAAAATTAGAATGGAATAGAAACATAACAGAACAATAACAGAATCTCACAATTCGCAGCGGAACAACATATAATAAATAAATAAATAATCTTTAAACAAAGAACTATATCAGTTATTACATTTCATACATTACATTTCATTACATCAGAGTGTACAACAAACAACAAACAACATCAAACAGCAGAAAAGAAATACTATATACTAGTAATACGCCATGTCATCCAGCTTGCCTCCAGCAACTCCAGAATATCCAGAATATCCTGATAAACCTAACTCTTGACTGCCCGTGTGGAAATTGGTGGGCACCCAGAGTTTAGGAAGGAAAACAATAAACTCCGAGTCAGTCATGTGACTGGTGTGAGAACTCAAAACAGTTTATTTATCTTTGAAAAACAAAATGGATGAATATTTTTAAAGTCAATTCGCAATGCTTTTTAAAAATGAGACTACCATAAGGCCTCCCGCACACACACACAATGCAAACGCAGAATCGGAGGAGATTACTCCTTATGATAGTCAAAGATGCTTGATACGCATTAAAAGACATTTGATATTATTACTAGTGCATAGTGTAGGAAAAATTCATTTCGAAAGTAGAATATAAATCTTAGCCAACATACGACCATTATCGTATGCCTACTATAGCTAACTATGTTCAATAGCAGGTTACCGCCACATTCCATAGCAGGTTATACAACTAAAACCGTACAAGTCTCGTATTGTTTCTTTGGATTTCCAACGAATGATCAGGCCAAGGAACTTCCCATTGCCACATGGAAACGCTTCTGGATGGACGTCCCGAGAACTTAACCAGCTCTCTGCCAACACAAAGCCGGGTTACCTTTATCACTAGGTAACTACTACACGAGTATGCCATCCCCCGGTCCTTTGGGACCTTTAACCGAGCGCTCGTAATCAATTCACACAATCATAAAGTGTTTTCAACATGAGTAAGTATCTGGGCTCCATACCATGATACCACCCTTTTCCAAAAGGAAATGCACATACCCTAAAGGGAGCTACCCCTCATAACCTTGCCGCATCTTTCCTGTTTTGACCATTCCGGGGTGTGAGGCTCGACGAAGTCACGTCCACAAAAACATACTTTATACAAAAGCCATGCTTTGGGTCAACAAATGATCATAGAAATGATCACCAAGACAGACGATCAAATAAATGATCCTATCAAAAATAATCAACACAATGATCATTTCTCAGCAACACTCAGCATGTCACATTACCAAATTGGGAATATATCGCTGATAACCTTCAACTACATAACCTCTGAGCTCGTACGTCTCAGAGAAGGGTGTTAAGCTAAAAGAATAAATTCTCCGCCACCAACAGAAATATATTTGAAAGAAATCTGCTTTAAATCTCAATTTGTAATGTCAGACATACAATCCATACAAGTCTGTTCCGGGCTCGAACAGAACCGAAGGCACTTACAAAGAAGTCCTTGCAATCCGGATATCCACAATCCTGATCGGATTTCCCATCACTTAGGGAGAACTCAATACCGGAGCAACTCGGTGCAGAGTCAATCGACAGGTCATCCTATCGCTCTCGCAAATGCCGGGTCTTCAACACCGATCTTCAATGCTATCCATTACGTCGTATCACTATTTGGAATGGGTAATCCGAATAACGAGCGCAATAATTTAAAACTAAGTGTAGCATTCAAATTCAACAAATCACAACAAATACCTTTCAAAGGTAAATATTGATAGTCGGTTATTGAACTATCAATGGATATGCACACATCACCAGATTCCAAATAATTTTCCAAATTATTTATTTCCCAAAAATATCTTTACTAGATATATAGTTTTCACACTTCAAAAATAAATCAATATTTATTTTTAGACAAATTCCCCTTTTCTTTTATAAATTCCTTAGTGAATTTATATTTCACAATATCTATGCATATACGATTTCAATTATTCATTTCAATTTATCTTCAAAAAGATAGATTCTCAAAACGTTTCATTTCACATTGGAAAAACATTTCCATACTTATTTATTCATAAGTAATTCACAAATTTAATTTATTTTCAACCATTGGAAAATATTCAATATACTTAAATGGAGATTAAGTACATATTTCATTCTTTAATGAAATCATTCTCTTAAACATATTTATTTGGGCCAAAACGAATGTTGCGTAAAACATTGTTACGACAACCCAAAATCGCTAGTATAGGGATTCGAAATTAAAATAGATATATAAATCCCAATACTATACAAAACATTTCCTTTTGGAAATCATTTACTATAACAACAGTGTTATAGTTCACCATTTCCTTCTATTTCTTGAAAACATCTATTTCAACAATAAATGTTGAAATCTATGGTTTTGAGTCTCAACATATTTAAAACATCGTTAGATCGCTTTAATTCTGTTTAAAATATCACATCCTAAACAATTTCTTTAACATATTATTCACTATTCAAAAACGTGAATATACTACGTTAACAAATTTCATCACTTCTATTCATTTTATTTCAAAGGATTATTCACAGTCAAAAACGTGAATATAACTCCATTAATAGGTTTCAACAATTTACTTATCAAAATAAGTCGTTGCGAATTTATAAAACAATGTTTATAAATTCCATTTCTATTTGTTTTATAACTACTTCCTTTTATAAACCTCCTTTATTAACCTATTCACTTTATAACTCAATTATAAACCAAAGGTTCATATTATAAGTTAAACACTTAAAATTTATTTGTTTATAAAATCGTTCTTTTAAACTTCATAATTATTAATCTTATAACTTATGAGATTCATTTATTTACCCAAATCTAGTCTTTTAATAACTTTATAAATTTTATAAACTTACTGCTTATAAAATTCCATTTATAGCTTCACCGTTTATAATTCTATAAATTTCATTCAATTTTGAAGTTCATTCACAATTCATTCTAAC
Organism: Allium cepa; assembly: GCA_030765085.1. Taxonomy (NCBI): domain Eukaryota; kingdom Viridiplantae; phylum Streptophyta; class Magnoliopsida; order Asparagales; family Amaryllidaceae; genus Allium; species Allium cepa. Next base: position 484,518,287 of record CM060935.1, read on the forward strand.
ACTTATAAAAACTCGTTTTATAATTCAAATATTTTAATTTATAAATATCAATTTATAAATTCCTTATATAAATCAATTTATACTATTATTCTTTTAAAACATCTTTAATCCCCTTTATAATTTCACCATTTTGATTTATAAAATAATTAAATTTCATAAATCCTATATTTAAACTTTTCACAATAAATTCAGAAATCCCGTTTTAACTATTTTATAAAATCATTAACCCCATATTGTCAAAAATCAGTTTTTAACTATATTTCTCAAAAACCATAATTTTTATAACATAAAAATTATAACGTTTATTTATTTAAAATTTATCAATTCCAAAAATATTTTATAAACGTATACTTTCAAAAATCACTTTGAAATCGTTTTAAAATTCCAAAATTTGGTCCAATGATGCTACACACCAAATAGTCAATCACGACAACAACGATATCATATATCAATATGATAATCCATCAAATATCAAAATATCTGAAATCAAATAAAAACTGTTGAGGAATCCAGTTGGATCCCTCCAACCTGTTTTCCTGCATCCAAAGATGTTAGCACAATACCAATTCCGTTCCAGTACGAAATTATCGCGGTATATGGGATTTAAAATATTATCCGCTTAATAGACGGCGCAATAGGGTCTCATCCGCTATACAAATGCGGGAAATCAATAACTGCAATATATACATATGCCAATATATATATATATATATATTGCTATTATATATAATATCAATTTCACTGTTTATGAAATATTCGCGGTATATGTTTTTAATAAATAACATCCGCTTACTAACGGCGCATAATGTCTATTTTAACAATCAATAGATAACAAACATCATTCAAACATGCATTCAACAATTTTAAATCTAACTATTTAAAATAAAATCGAAACCGATTCGATTGAGTGAGAAGTTCTCACCTTGATTTCAATTTCGCTTTAGCGATTTATTTCGAATAAAATTAAACGGACGTTTAATTTTACATGAAATTTTCACTAACTCCAAACGACTCCAATCCAATTCCATCACGTAGTGCTCGTCCTTACGATTCCAACGCTTCTTGTTTCGCGCGTTTTCGACCTCGTATGTAAAAGATATCACATTTTAAAGTTTCGTACACATTTAAATACAAACAATTAACATTTTCTTATAATTTTAAACCTACAGCAGATCTGGACCGTTGATCTTTGGTGATGAGATCATGGCCGTGCTACCTGTCTTCTCCCCCAACCTGGATATCACGTAACCGAAACCCATCAAAGCCCTAACTAGGGTTTAATTTCGCAACCACCTCGCTGACTTCTAGCTCGATCAGATGGTACCACCTTGAAGCCACGACCAAGAGCTATGCTCGGCTGCCCTGGGGTGGAGCTCGGCCCCTCCTTGTGCTTTGAAATGCGTGCGCAACATCAGGGAAACGCGACCACCCTGCCATCGAAATGCTCCACTTCACGCCATCATCTCCGTATAGATTTAAAGATCACTTCGCCCTCTACAACTTCCGTGTTGAAAATTTCTTCTAATTGTTTGTGAATTGGAAGATTATAAGGGAAGATGGTTGGCAATTTTCGGCCCTCGATTTCTGTTAGTGGCGGCTCCAGCAAATTAGGGTTTTAGTTATTTTATTTTTTAATTTGTGAAGGTGGGCTATTTATAGGGAACCGACGAAACACTATTCATTCTGGAAATTCCGAACACCGATTTACGTGCCGTAATCAGCGTTTCTAGGGTTTACCCCGCGTTCCGGACACAATGGAACAGGTTTCGAAAGCTAATTCGGTCATCTGTGCGAGTTATGGCTATAAACGTTCAATTTAAATTAAACCGATTTAAACGATTTTCTAGGCGTTTTAATTTGTATCGGACAAACGGTAAATCCGATTGACACGAGATTTGAAACCTTACAATAATATCACATTATGGATCCGATGAAACTGGTTTCGTCGAAATCCGAGACTTTTTGAAAAATGGCTATTTTAACTCGCCAAATTAATATTAAAAACAATTTAGATGCGTTTCGAGCTACCACGGTCAAACGATAACTCCGATTGCTACAAAAATTGAAATCCGGTAATAACTAACTATTATGGATCCAGTGGAACTGGTTTCGTCCAATTCTGAGACTGTTCGAAAATTGACTAATTTCAGTAGTCGATTAAATATTAAAATATTCAATTTTCACAAATTAACTTTTAATTCGATTTTAAAAGTTCTAAAATATCGTTCTAACTCCTATATGATAAAATAAAATTTTAAAAATCATTTTCAATCATATTTAACTCTGTTTTCAATTATTTCCATAATTTAACATATTAAATTATTGATTTAATTATTCAATTAAATCCAATTATTCGAAATAAAATTTATTCGACTTATAAATTCACTTATTAATATTTAAAATTAATTAAATATTCAAATTTTAATTAATAAAAATCCTGGGTCGTTACATCACTATTTCAATTCATTTCTATTTTATTCGACAACATTTCATATATAATTAATTCTCCTACTCTTTAAGTCGAATACCAATTATAACTCAAGTCCCGCATTCAATTTAAATTTTCATTCACAATTCTATTTACTTAACCAAGTTAAGTTCCACTCACATATTCAATTAACTGATTAATTTATCAAATTAGTTCACTTCCATTTTATAGTTCAAAATCCTATTTTCCTTTCAAAATCACTTTATTCAATTTACTTGAGTTCAAATTCCTTTTATAATTCAAGTACGGATTTTTGTTCCTTCACCAAAATATCGAACCATTTTTATTTTGGTTTTCTATTTCACTTTTAAATTTTATAAGTTACCCAACTTATTTTCTTCACAATTCCATAATTTTCCACTTTAAATTTTATTCCATCAAAATTTTATAACTTATAGTTATATAATCGCTTTATAATCCAAGTTATATATACAATTCCAACCGATTATCATTTCTAATTCCACTAAAACAATTATTTAGCTTAACTTAAGTTAAATTTTCATTCCAAACTTCAATGCTCCACATATTCCTTTCTTATATTTATTTGTACCATTCACTTATTCATTTTCAATTCAAGTCATTTAATTAGTTCACTTTACCAATTTGTTCCATTTTACTTTACTTGAGTTAACTCACCATTTCATTAATTTATCTCACTAAATTCATTCAATCACCATAAATTTAATTTCTAAATTTTTTATTCATTCAACATAACTTAAGTTGAATTCCATTTAATTTTATATCTCAATACCAATCGATACCACATCCAATCCAATTTTGTTTAGCTTAGCTCAAGTTGAATTTTATTCATTTTAACTCACTCAAGTTAAATTCATTTCCAAAATTCAATTTCTATATTTTTCTTTAAAATCATTCACCATTTATAAGTTCATAACTTATGTTATGATATTTCTAAAACATTTAATAAGAATTTCAAATTTTAAATATCAGGTATTTATTTTAAATCGCTTTGAAATTAAATATATACACACACACCCTGTCTACTCTAGACGTTATTTTCCTTGCCTCGATACTTTTCCATGTAAATTGCAGTCCAGTATGGAATGTTTCAATTAATCCACTTGCTGCCACACAATCATTGTATTCCGCAACTTGGGACACCTTCAGGGTAGCTCCTCCTCTCTTTTCCGTTGTTTTCAATACTACATTAAAGTCCCTCATAACCAACCATGGAATTTTGATTTGTTTAGCATGATAAGTTATTTGTTTCCACAGCACAATTCTTTCTGAAGCCAATTTTTTTGCATATACAAATGTAATGTATAGTTCCAATCCTCTTATGTTTTTAAGTAATATTGTCATTTGCTGCTCTTTCTTTTCTATTAATGAGCCATTCCAAACATTATTATCCCATAGGACAAGAATTCTGACTTTTATTTGTTGTGTGATGTTGAGCTCGGTGCTCCATTGGTTACGTATTTAATGTTTAAACATTTCAAAACTTTCTTTATTGAATTTGTTCTCCAATAAGGCTATAAAAGATGGTCTACGCAAGGCCCTTAGGTTGTGAAGGTCAATTAACGAATATCATTGTTTAGACCTCCCACATTCCAGCGCAGTATTGTCATTTAATTTTTGTTGGTTTTCCTCCTTGTAATAGGAGCAGACCCAACCTTTGCTTTCATAGAAGCAACCCTTTCTCCTTTTTTATTAAACTGTTTAACATATTGCTCATTAACCTCTGTGAATTTACCGATGTCTTCCTCTTCATCTTCATTCTCTTCTTTGGATGATTCCACCTGTATATTCATCTTTTGAATTTCCTCCAAAGGATCAGGCATTCTCTCATTCTTAGTACAGTAGTGCAACTCAATAAGAGACTCGGATGGAGGAAGGGGATCTGATTCAGACTGAAGTTCAGCCATTTAATCAAGAATTGGAGGAATTACTGGCTCTGCTCCAAAGCCTTCGGCATTGAAATCAGATTGACTGTTAGATGGGGTTAGGTTACTAACTATAGCTTTTTGTATCTAACTTTTTGTAGCAGCCATATTTTTTGGGTTGATAACAGGAGAAATATTTTGAATAAATGTTGAAGTGAGAGTTTTGTTCTTCACCACCCAAACTTGTTTTGGTTTCTCTTTTAGGTTATTGCAATGTATATAAGAATGGCCAAAACACTTGCACTCACGACACCTGGGAGGCACAGATTCATATTCAATTTCTTTTATGTATATATGCCCCTATTTATTCATTGCCTTAACTATTTTAGGTAAGTCACTATCTGCCTTTAATTCTACTAACACTTTGGCAAAGTTAATCCTTTTAACTTTTCTAGTATTTTCATCAATATCCAGTGGTTTTCCTACCATGCTTGCTAATTTACTGATGCATTTTGTGTTCCAAAGTGTCAAATTTAGATTTTGTAATCTGATCCACACTGGATAGGATGAAAGCATTTCCCATTCGAAGTTGAATTCTTCTTCCCATTTTTTCAAGAAGATAAGTTTACTATCCATGAACAAAAAGCCCACCATTTAAGACTTTTTTATAGTCTTCTTCTTGCTCAAACTTTATAAGATAAAAACCATTATCCCTTGGGAAAACATCCCATGCTCCTTATGGATTCCATACCAGCTTAATATAAGCATTAAAGTGAACGACATACGGGCATTTGCCTGCCATATAAATATAGATTAAGTTTTTTCATATTTTTTGTGCTTCTACATAATCATCCTTATCGATTAGCTGATAGATTTCATCACCTTCAGTTATTGATTCAACGTAATTAACCGATCTTTTAATTTAAACCTTATTACTGATAACATCAATCCAGGGTTTAGGACAGGTTTTTTGGGATTTTGTAATATCTCAGCAAAAGTTGCACTTCTTCCTTCTTTTTCCTTCTCCTTCCCCTTCCTTTTAACATCTACCCATCCGTCACCGTCATCATCTGGCTCAGTCGCTGGTGTAGAAGGTTCAGGAATCGTAGGGTTTCTGGTCGCCATTATTCTTTCGGGTATATATATTAATTCAATTCAGATCTTATCAATAAAATTCCTACTCTGCAAACAACAGTCTTACCCATCTCAACCAGTGACCATTGGCCCATATTAATTCAAATCAACAAAGAAAAAACAGTGAAAAAGGAAAACCATTTAGATATGCAAATCAATGGAATCAAATAGAAGGATACAATGAGGCCATAAACATGGAGAGTATTCTACCCCCTCCGGGGAACTACATGTATAAGTTCATTATGGTGCTCAAAACTATAGAAAATAGACTGAAGGAGTGGAATAGGAAGAGACCCAAAAAAAAGACTAAATTCTCAATATACAGAATCAATTGGGGGATATCCAAGAGAAAGTTAATAAGGATCCATTGAATGAAAACCTCAACTCTTCATATTATCAATTACAGGGAAATTGAAAGAAGAGCTCAGTAAACAAGCCATAGAGATCAAACAAAAAGCGAAATAAAATTGGATAACTCAAGAGGATGAATGTACAAAATTCTTATATACTAAAATGTCCCAAAGAACTCATCATAATAATTTATTGAACTATTTGAATGAGGAAGGGTATGTTGTGAGAAACTTAAAGGAGATAGAAGACAATGCTTTATTATATTTTATGGGCCTATACAATGGAGACGAATCACAATAATTACTTGTTGTTCACTGTAGAAAGAAGATCTCTCAAGAAGGTAGATCTATGCTCACAGCTCGGATTTTTGAAAGGGAATTATGGAGAGCTATACAGTCCATTCACATTGATTCCAGTCCTGGTCCAGACGGAATATGGGCAGCTATTTTCAAAGTGCATGGGATACAACTGAAAATTCTCATGTTGCAAGCATATCAGGAAGCTTTGGACAATGGCGAGTTTTTACAAGAAATAAATCATACATTTATTTCCCTAATCCCAGAAGTTAAAAAAACCAGAGAGGATAGAGGAATATAGACCAATTTAATGTTGCAATGTCTCGTATAAGATTCTTAGTAAAATAATTTGCATGAGACTAAATAAAATGCTACTAGATTTAATTTCCCAGACTCAAAGTGCCTTTATTAGGGGTAAATTTACATCTGAAAACTCTCTCTTAGCTCATGAGCTTATCAGAGGTTTCAACAAACCAGGAGCTGATAAAATGTGTCTAAAAGTAGATTTACATAAGGCATATGATAAAGTGAACAGAAAATTTGTAATACATATGCTCAAATCTATGGGCATCCTAGACAAGCTGTTGAAGTTGATAGAGTACTATATTTCCACCTTAACATATTCTATTCTTATTAATGGTGTCCCTAGGGGATACATAACAAGTAATAGGTGAATAAGACGGGGGATCCTCTCTCCCCTTATCCTTTTGCAGTGGCAATGGAATGGTTTTCCCTCCAAATGGAGGTAACAAGTTATTAAAATAACATAATCCCAGTGCACAAAATTGAACCAAAGGTAACACATCTGATTTGTGCTAACGATCTTATTATAATTATGAAAGCTTCCATGCATGAAATTAATACTCTTAAAAGTATTTTCTATCTACTTGAACTATAAGGTGGTCTGAAACTCAATGAGGGGAAAACAAAATGTTATTTCAACAAGTATTGCAAAGACGGACAAAATTACCTATGTAGAATAGGAGTCTCTGAAGGGGAGTTACAGGTCAAGTATTTAGGGATACCACTATCAACAAACACTATTACAAATATAGAATGTAGTAAACTCATAGATAGTATTGGAGATAAACTACAAGGTTGGAGGTCTAAGTTTTTATATTTTGCAGGTAGGATTGAGTTAGTCCACATAGTGATCACATCTAAAGTTAGATTTTGGTTTCAAACATTTCAAATACCAAATTGCTCATTGGGTAAGATTAATTCAGTTTGCGTAGACTTTATATGGAGGGGGAAATTACATAAAATTAGTTATAAAGACCTGTGCAAACAAAAAAAAGGAGTAGTTGGATTAAAAAACCTTTTTGAACGAAAAAAGGTATATGGTATCAAGATGGATTAGAATATATTAACATATGAGAATCTATGGCCTAAATGGATGAGAGCACGTATATTAAAGACAATTTTTGGATAGATTACTCAGACAATAATGCATCGGTCATTTTGAAAAATATCTAAAATTCCAAGAGGACCTAAAGTCGCTCATCAAAAGGAAAATAGATAATGGCTATAAAACTGACCTTTGGAAAGACCCTTGGTTTAACAATCAAAATCTGATTGATAGAATAGGATGGGAAGGTTTCTTAAACTATGGTATCCTAGTTGTATTATATCAAGCATTATAGAAGGAGATAGGTGGAAATGTGACAAGCAGCTTATTACCAAGAACTTTAAAGAAGAGATACAAAGTATGTCAATATGTAGTGGCATACTTTCGATGCATAGTGCATGAAAAATTCTAATAAAGGCCAGTTTATTCCATAAGGTATCGGAAGAGACGAGGAACAAACATCAGATTGTAGATTGGTATAAAATTGTTTGGAGCAAATCAGTTAATCCTAAGATGGCTCACGCAACGTATAAATCCATTCTAGGCAGGCTTCCTACTAAAGATCATTCGCACAATTAGGGGATAATTGAGGAAACTACATGCAATCTATGCAACGAAAAAAAATGAAAGTCATGCACAACTGTTTTTCGAATGTTCTTACAGCAAAACTATATGGAGGCAACAAAAAATGAAATTTACTCTCTCGGATGAAGATAAATCGCTGAAAGATAAGATCTTTTACTTGAACAAGAGGAGCAATAACTCGTACTTGATGTAAGAAATACTCAAAATTGGCTTCACAACTACCATATGGAATCTTTGGAGAGAAAGGAACCGCCGGGCTTTCAACAACATAAGAAAGGAAGTTCAATTAGCCAATTCCCAAATTGACAGGGAAACGAGCTTAATAGTTAATCAGATAAACAAAAGGAAGCTTACTAGCCTAATGGGACTAGAAAGACAACTGCTGTAGAAGATGAAGTGGAAGGCAGATTGCTCAAGAAATCAACGAGAATCTTGGGATCCACCATGAAAGCCTCTTTTAGAGAGTGAGAGTTGATGAAAATGGAATTGTTTGATTTTGTCTTATTTTTTTATGCATTTGTTGCTGCCTTTTTGTAGTATATGGCCGATTTTGTAATCATGAGCTTTGAGCCTGAAACATTTCTTCTTCGGCAATAAAATTATTAACCAAGTTTCATACACACACACACACACACATATGCACACACACATTTCCTTTCAGAATTTTCAAAACAATACTTGTTTTTCCCAAAAATCTCCATATAAGGTTACCCTGTTAGCAACCCGTCACTTAGAAACTCGAAAATGAATACTGATGATGCAACCGTCATCACCAGAATTATTTTCCAGCGACTGAAGTGAATTCAATGCTTCATCACTTCCAAAATCCAATTTTAAATCCAATTTAAAGCATTTTAATCCAAAAATAATATCACCGTTATTTATTTCAAAATGACTTGGAAAACCTTTCCAAAAATATCTGGGATTTAATTTTTCAAATTCTGGTTTGAATCCATTTTTAGTTTTTAACTCACCTGTATAATTCATTCTTGTACAATCTAAATTGGTTTTAATAAACCATTTCCAATTTTATAACTTTGTTTTTATTATATAATAATAAAAAAACACTAACATACTATAATAGTTTTATAAAATTATTTCTTGTATATCAAAATATAATTTGGATAAAATTATTTCATTTACCCACTCTCAAAACCATACCATGTCGAATTACTCTATTCAAGTGTTTAGAAACCCTTATCGACATCGTGGCATCCCACTATTTGAACAGAATTTATATACCACTCAACAAATTAATCTACATAATATAAAACCATTTTATATTCACTAACAAATACGGACTCATATTTATTAATACACTCAACTCATTCTAGGGCACTACCGACCCTCTTTAATGAGTAATCCCCACCAAAGTCAAAGGTTCTTAGTTAACCTTAAACTCTGATACCACTGTAACGGACAGGAGATTTTCGATCCTCGAAAATCAACATCAATACGTCTACTATATAACATGCCAAGCAATCGAGTGCCGAAAATACCAGTTCATTAGGGATGAAGAAGAAAAGGTAGAAGAAGAAACAGAAAATAACAACATAGAATGTAACAACCCGCATATTTATCGATTTTATATTTAAATATTTTATTTAAATATTTTATCGTTCGTCGGATTTTGGACCGAAAACCTACTTTTTGCATACGGTCGAATAGGACTCGAGACCTCCTCCATTGAGTTCAAAATGCCGTTTGCGACCTTTTTGAGTATAAGCTTCGATATGTTTGGAGAAAGTTGATTTTTGCTACTTTTTCCCGCTTAGGGCTTTGGTTGGGCTGAGCCAATTAGCCACTTAACTCAGTTCCAACACTCTCCTCTTCATTCACTTCTCTTCTATTTTCCTAACACTCAAGCTCAAGCAAAAATGGAGGAAGAGAATGGGAAATAGAAATTCCTAAGCCCTAGCTTCCTTTGCAAATCCAAGCTTTAGCTCCAAACTCAAGAAGAACCTTTTGGTAAGCATCTCCTTCACCTTCTCCAACTCTTTCTCCATTCAATTTCAGAAATTTCCTAAACCTAATTTAGGGAATGTTTCTCGTTTAAGCTTAGATTCAAGCTTCTAGTGTTGAGATTGAAGGGTGCTTGTTCTTGCCATTGCTTTCAAGCTTCATCTTCATAAATTTAGTTCAAAGGTGAGATTTTTATCTCACATCTATGACTATAATTATCTTTGGTTGTTGGGTATGAATTCCTAACACTTCTTCATGTGCATTTGCTCTTGATTTGGATTGGTTTTGCGAATATTCAAATTGTTTGGGTTTTTAAGTCAAATTTGTGTGAAATCCTTTTATGGATGTTTGATCATGTTTTTGGTGATGCACCGAGGAGCATATAGGGCCGGGTTGCCGATTGGCATAAACCCTTAGAGCCAATGTTCGTCCGGTTGCATTTTGGAAGAGTTTGCTCTTCATTTGAATAAGGCTGAAAAACAGCCCAGGCATGATTCAGTCGACTGAAAACTCTGTTCATTCGACTGAACCTGAAACCCGAGAGTTTCCAGGCATGATTCAGTCGACTGAAAAACTCTGCACAGTCGACTGAAACTGGAAACAGAAAGTTTCCTGAACCTGGAAAATTTCCCGGTACAGGGTCAGTCGACTGAAAACTCTGTTCAGTCGACTGAACCTGCTGTTTGAGTCCAATTTGCCTTTTTGGATTGAATTTCCAATTTAAATCGATTCGTGATGATCCTATTTATTGTCATCATTTATTATCATCTTTGATGACTTATTTTCTTTGGGAATTTTAGATATATCCACTTCGATGGATCCTTTATCGATTTCATTGGATTTTATTCACACTTCGAATGTGATCTTTGTGATTGATTGTTTCTACAATCCCCCTTGTGCTTTGTCACTTTAAAAATATAAAGGTTTTGTACACTAGTAGTAAATATCAAAACTCTTTCCTCAAACGATTTTAATACTATTTTAATACCAAATTCGTTTATAAAACCGTTTTCCAATCTATTAGTATATACAAACCTTTACCTCACTCGTATGAGAAATCTAATTAAACGACTTAGTAAAACAAGTGGTATGAAACGCTTGCGTTTACTTCGTCGGTTAATTTTTGGACTTGTTCGATTGAACCTCTTGTGACAATTTTCTAATGGAGATCTACAATTTGTTCGTAAATATTTAAGTTAAGCTAGTGGTTATAGGACATGAAGCAAAGCTCATATATTTACTAGCTTATTGTAATTGACACTTCTCTTTGATCATGACGATCATCTTTGCGGTTTAGACTAGCAATGTGCGACGTCTCTTTGTCTATGTGGAGGACTGTTCCTCATTTTATTGAGTTTCGTCTCATTTTATACATGGGTCGTACCTTTCTAGGTGCGTCAATGTTTTATTATGCATAGGGTGTACCTTTCTAGGTGCATCGATGTTTGTTTACTTCGTGGAGAAATCGGCTGAAAGTCCGCAATGGGGGACTATACCCTGTCATGAGGAACTTCGGTTCACCAGGAGGAGCTTCGGCTCAATGTCCGCAATGGGGGACTATACCCTATCAGGAGGAGTTTTTGACTCACCAGGTGGAGCTTCGGCTCAATGTCCGCAATGGGGGACTATACCCTGTCAGGAGGAGTTTTTGACTCACCAGGAGGAGCTTCGGCTCAATGTCCGCAATGGGGGACTATACCCTGTCAGGAGGAGTTTTTGACTCACCAGGAGGAGCTTCGGCTCAATGTCCGCAATGGGGACTATACCCTGTCTGGAGGAGCTCCGGCTCATTTTTCTGGGATTGGCCATCCTTTTTATTGTGATTTCTGGATTTCGTGTGTTGATTTCTGGAATTTGTGTTTCACCAACTTTTACGATTGGCATGGATATATATATGTCATTTATTGTGGTTTGGTGAATGAAATCAGGAGTATGACATTCCTTTTTATCTTGAGTAGATTATTGTGATATTGATTAATCTCTTGTTGATTTTCAAATACTTGTTAATCACAGCTTGGCATTGTGATTATTATATGTTTATGTCATATCTCTTATTATATATCACTTCATCTGATATTTATAGCTAGACTGATCCGTTTATTATTTTCTTATTAAATAATACTCGGGTCAGACCGAGATGTTACAGGTGCTTCTGCTTGACTTCTCTCTTGGGATTGATCCCTCTGACTTTTGGCTAACTACTTAGATTAGTAGTTTATTTTGTTGTATACATTTGAGATACAGACTCTATGATGTATACTTATTCTTTTGTCTAGCACGTGTTGCTACTCTTTGTATTATTGTGGATCTTTTTGACCACTACTCTGATATACACTTTTATGTGTAGTATTCATATCTATTTCCGCCTTTGTGATATGAATTGTCTGTGACTGATTTATGTTATGTTTATTTCTATATTTGTTTCCGAAGATATTATAGCCACTGTGTAGTAGCTTTGAGTTTGTGTCGGTATGTCGGATTTCCTCTTGAGATGAAAAGTTATATTTTTATCTGGCATATCGGTACTCGCACAAAGCAATTATACAGATGGTCGCTCCTCAACAGCCTTATTCTCCGTGCTAGTTGACAGCATTCACAGTAATGTTCTTGGCTAGCGTGGGTATAGAGGTGGGGCGTCACAGCTTGGTATCAGAGCCAAACTTCGGAACAATATGGAATATTATAACAAGGATCATCGTCCTAAGTCTTTCTTAGGAGTCGTGCTTTAGGATTTAATTCGAGTCTTCGTACCAATTCATCCTATTTTCTTTATGATTCCTTGTTTTATCAATCAAGTTTGATTGAAATTTATTCTGAGAATAACTTTTTCCTCTTCTTTCTTTCTTTCTTAAAGAAGAGAAATGGTTAGACCAGGCCGTCCCAGCGCCGGTCAATCTAGTGCTACTCCCCAGGATGGAGTATTCATGTCTGCTCAACAACTTTTGGATCTTGTAAAGAATCAAGAGTTTATCTATGCTTTGAGTAAGAACCCCAAAATGGTTCTACCTTTGAAACTTGAAGTTTCTTTCAATCAGCTTGTGGATGTTACTCTTCTTCATGGAGAGGTTGGTAAAGGAAGTGCTTGTGATATTGGGACTACCAAGAAGAGGCATATTAAGTTTAAGAGCCTTAATCCCAATAAGAGAGTGAAGCAAACTACTTTTGTAGCAAAGACTCCAATCCCTAATCGTGGAGGATGCTACAATTGTAATTCTATGGAACACTATGCGAATATGTGTCCAGAACCCCATTCTTGTCGCTATTGCAAGAAACCGGGTCATCTTTTATCTGCGTGTCCCAAACTTTTGAACAAGGACATGAGAAAGCTAAATATTGTGCAAGCCCCTAGCGACACTTCTCGTGGTCAAGGTATTTCTCATTCAATCCTTGATTATATTTATTTTGTGATCTTTCTATTCGAGTTCTTTTTGGTATGGGTTTCATCTCATTATTTTTATATCAAAAGAACTTGTTGATTCTTTTCTTTGAATATTTTGGGCTTATTGACTTCATTGAGGATTGCGAATCCGGATGGTAGATCCGCAACACTCAATTTGCTTTTGTTTAGATGTCGAGATTGTTTTATGTGACTTTTCTTTCCGAGCCGATATTTTTATTTAGGCTTCGGAATTGGTTTTTGAAAGGATCGGCTTAATCATTGTGAAGCCCATATCCTATTTTTTGAGTGGACTATTCATCTTCGACGTTTTCAATCTGTTAAGCAGATTTCTATTTTTCCTTTATGATTATGATTCCAACTTGATGGCATCATTTTATTCCTTAAGCCCACTTATAAGGAAAGTGTTATTTCTCTCATCTAAATAGTTTGAGAATTTTCCGGTATATTTGACTTGTCTTAGGATTATCACCTAAGTAATCTTTTGTGTGGTGCTAAGGTCTTTTTAGTTCGACTTTACCACCGTTTTCATTTGCTACAAGTTGCGGAAGTTAGCATTTCACTTATCGCATTCCGCACTTGTTATGATTCCTATGAATGAATTATTATGTCATTCAATTTGTCCAGCTTATTTCATCCATTTTATAAATCGAATATTCTATGAATATTTCGATGAGACCATTCTTATTTATGGATTTTGGATGGAAATAGAAATTTAAAATTTTGCAAATCTTTTTCATAAGATTTAATTATAAGTGCAATTTGATTTTTTGCTCTTAAAATGAGCAAAGAATATTCTTAAAACTTTTTAAGAGATTTATTTATCCTATAAAAGATGATTTTGTGATTGTATTGCCCGTTGAGTGCTTTAAGAATTTTGGTCGATGCGCTTGATCAACGTTATCGATAGGAATCTCCTAAACGCTTTGATGAGACAGTCAGACACGATATATTGACTTGTAAAAATGAAATTTTTTGTAGAAAGATTATTACATAAAAGTAAAAATTTAATTTTGGAAGTTTTAACTTTTCGGGAAAAGAGAATTATTTAAAAGAAGTTCTTTCTTTTCGATACTCTTATTCTTTCTTGTGATTCCTGAAGGGGAACCAAGACTTTGCTATTTGTACCGATACTAGTCGTATTGGTTTGGAATGCCATTCTCTAGCAAAGGAGAACGTGCTATCACTTGTGCTTCTAGATCTTTATAGCTTATCGAGACTAGATATGCCACTCCTGGTCTAGTGTTCGCGGCTATTGTTTTTACTTTTGGAATTTGGCATCATCATTATTGGATGAGAAATTTGTTCTCTACCTCGATCATAAATCTTTGGAATAATTATTTTCTCATAAGGAACTTTATGTTGACTCGAGTTCCTAGCATCTTATGATCTTGATATTCTTTTATTCCCGAGAAGGGAAATCGTGTTTCCAATGCGCTTTGTCGTAAGCAACAAGTAGTTGATTCTTTGATGTTGTCTGAATGGAATTATTTTTCTATCAAGTTCATCGGACGTTTTGGTATACTTCGTTTTATTGAGCTTTATCTCATTCCTTTTAAGGACTAGCGTCTGATGTCCTTTTATTGTGTTTGATTCATCGGATGTACCGTTGTACTACATCGATGTCTTTGCTTTTGAATTCATCGGATGTACCATTTGTACTACATCGATGTCTTTGCTATTTGATTCATCGGATGTACCGTTGTACTACATCGATGTCTTTTCTTTTGATTCATCGGATGTACCGTTGTACTACATCGATGTCTTTGCTATTGATTCATCGGATGTACCGTTTGTACTACATCGATGTCTTTGCTTTTGATTCATCGGATGTACTGTTGTACTACATTGATGTCTTTGCTATTTGATTCATCGGATGTACCGTTGTACTACATCGATGTCTTTGCTTTTGATTCATCGGATGTACCGTTGTACTACATCGATGTCTTTTCTTTTGATTCATCGGATGTACCGTTTGTACTACATCGATGTCTTTGTTATTTTATTCATCGGATGTACCGTTGTACTACATCGATGTCTTTGCTATTTGTTTCATCGAATGTACCGTTGTACTACATCGATGTCTTTGTTATTTGATTCATCGGATGTACCGTTGTACTACATCGATGTCTTTGCTTTTGATTCATCGGATGTACCGTTTGTATTACATCGATGTCTTTGCTATTTGATTCATCGGATGTACCGTTGTACTACATCGTTGTCTTTGCTTTCGATTCATCAGATGTACCGTTGTACTACATCGATGTCTTTGCTATTTGATTCATCGGATGTACCGTTTGTACTACATCGATGTCTTTGCTTTGGTTCATTGGGCGTACCGTTTTTGTACTACGCTGATGTCCCAAATTGTTTGAGTTTCTAGTTTTTCGGGCGTACCGTTTTTGTACTACGCCGTTGCACCGGCTCAGTTTTCTGCTATTCTTGACGTTCCCCACGTCTTTTATCTACGGGAATGCCTTAGGGATTCCGGTTTTCATTCTTGAGCCCAGTGTTATTGTGGAAATTGAAGTTTCACCAGATTTCTTGCTAACTCTTTTGTGCACGTTAGGGTGAACTTCCTATTTCAAATTTTCTTTTGTGTTAATATGCTTCTATGGTCGTTACTTCTTATATTTCCTTCTTACTTATTGCGAGGACGCAATTTCTTTAAGGAGGGGAGTCTGTAACAACCCGCATATTTATCGATTTTATATTTAAATATTTTATTTAAATATTTTATCGTTCGTCGGATTTTGGACCGAAAACCTACTTTTTGCATACGGTCGAATTAGGACTCGAGACCTCCTCCATTGAGTTCAAAATGCCATTTGCGACCTTTTTGAGTATAAGCTTCGATATGTTTGGAGAAAGTTGATTTTTGCTACTTTTTCCCGCTTAGGACTTTGGTTGGGCTGAGCCAATTAGCCACTTAACTCAGTTCCAACACTCTCCTCTTCATTCACTTCTCTTCTATTTTCCTAACACTCAAGCTCAAGCAAAAATGGAGGAAGAGAATGGGAAATAGAAATTCCTAAGCCCTAGCTTCCTTTGCAAATCCAAGCTTTAGCTCCAAACTCAAGAAGAACCTTTTGGTAAGCATCTCCTTCACCTTCTCCAACTCTTTCTCCATTCAATTTCAGAAATTCCCTAAACCTAATTTAGGGAATGTTTCTCGTTTAAGCTTAGATTCAAGCTTCTAGTGTTGAGATTGAAGAGTGCTTGTTCTTGCCATTGCTTTCAAGCTTCATCTTCATAAATTTAGTTCAAAGGTGAGATTTTTATCTCACATCTATGACTATAATTATCTTTGGTTGTTGGGTATGAATTCCTAACACTTCTTCATGCGCATTTGCTCTTGATTTGGATTGGTTTTGCGAATATTCAAATTGTTTGGGTTTTTAAGTCAAATTTGTGTGAAATCCTTTTATGGATGTTTGATCATGTTTTTGGTGATGCACCGAGGAGCATATAGGGCCGGGTTGCCGATTGGCATAAACCCTTAGAGCCAATGTTCGTCCGGTTGCATTTTGGAAGAGTTTGCTCTTCATTTGAATAAGGCTGAAAAACAGCCCAGGCATGATTCAGTCGACTGAAAACTCTGTTCAGTCGACTGAACCTGAAACCCGAGAGTTTCCAGGCATGATTAAGTCGACTGAAAAACTCTGCACAGTCGACTGAAACTGGAAACAGAAAGTTTCCTGAACCTGGAAAATTTCCAGGTACAGGGTCAGTCGACTGAAAACTCTGTTCAGTCGATTGAACCTGCTGTTTGAGTCCAATTTGCCTTTTTGGATTGAATTTCCAATTTAAATCGATTCGTGATGATCCTATTTATTGTCATCATTTATTATCATCTTTGATGACTTATTTTCTTTGGGAATTTTAGATATATCCACTTCGATGGATCCTTTATCGATTTCATTGGATTTTATTCACATCTTCGAATGTGATCTTTGTGATTGATTGTTTCTACAATCCCCCTTGTGCTTTGTCACTTTAAAAATATAAAGGTTTTGTATACTAGTAGTAAATATCAAAACTCTTTCCTCAAACGATTTCAATACTATTTTAATACCAAATTCGTTTATAAAACCGTTTTCCAATCTATTAGTATATACAAACCTTTACCTCACTCGTATGAG
Organism: Allium cepa; assembly: GCA_030765085.1. Classification (NCBI taxonomy): domain Eukaryota; kingdom Viridiplantae; phylum Streptophyta; class Magnoliopsida; order Asparagales; family Amaryllidaceae; genus Allium; species Allium cepa. Next base: position 484,535,834 of record CM060935.1, read on the forward strand.
AAATCTAATTAAACGACTTAGTAAAACAAGTGGTATGAAACACTTGCGTTTACTTCGTCGGTTAATTCTTGGACTTGTTCGATTGAACCTCTTGTGACAATTTTCTAGTGGAGATCTACAATTTGTTCGTAAATATTTAAGTTAAGCTAGTGGTTATGGGACATGAAGCTAAGCTCATATATTTACTAGCTTATTGTAATTGACACTTCTCTTTGATCATGACGATCATCTTTGCGGTTTAGACTAGCAATGTGCGACGTCTCTTTGTCTATGTGGAGGACTGTTCCTCATTTTATTGAGTTTCGTCTCATTTTATACATGGGTCGTACCTTTCTAGGTGTGTCAATGTTTTATTATGCATGGGGTGTACCTTTCTAGGTGCATCGATGTTTGTTTACTTCGTGGAGCAATCGGCTCAAAGTCCGTAATGGGGGACTATACCCTGTCATGAGGAACTTCGGTTCACCAGGAGGAGCTTTGGCTCAATGTCCACAATGGGGGACTATACCCTGTCATGAGGAGTTTTTGACTCACCAGGAGGAGCTTCGGCTCAATGTCCGTAATGGGGGACTATACCCTGTCAGGAAGAGTTTTTGACTCACCAGGAGGAGCTTCGGCTCAGTGTCCGCAATGGGGGACTATACCCTGTCAGGAGGAGTTTTTGACTCACCAGGAGGAGCTTCGGCTCAATGTCCGCAATGGGGGACTATACCCTGTCTGGAGGAGCTCCGGCTCATTTTTCTGGGATTGGCCATCCTTTTTATTGTGATTTCTGGATTTCGTGTGTTGATTTCTGGAATTTATGTTTCACCAACTTTTACGATTGGCATGGATATATATGTCATTTATTGTGGTTTGGTGAATGAAATCAGGAGTATGACATTCCTTTTTATCTTGAGTAGATTATTGTGATATTGATTAATCTCTTGTTGATTTTCAAGTACTTGTTAATCACAGCTTGGCATTGTGATTATTATATGTTTATGTCATATCTCTTATTATATATCACTTCATCTGATATTTATAGCTAGACTGATCCGTTTATTATTTTCTTATTAAATAATACTCGGGTCAGACCGAGATGTTACAGGTGCTTCTGCTTGACTTCTCTCTTGGGATTGATCCCTCTGACTTTTGGCTAACTACTTAGATTAGTAGTTTATTTTGTTGTATACATTTGAGATACAGACTCTATGATGTATACTTATTCTTTTGTCTAGCACGTGTTGCTACTCTTTGTATTATTGTGGATCTTTTTGACCACTACTCTGATATACACTTTTATGTGTAGTATTCATATCTATTTCCGCCTTTGTGATATGAATTGTCTGTGACTGATTTATGTTATGTTTATTTCTATATTTGTTTCCGAAGATATTATAGCAACTGTGTAGTAGCTTTGAGTTTGTGTCGGTATGTCGGATTTCCTCTTGAGATGAAAAGTTATATTTTTATCTGGCATATCGGTACTCGCACAAAGCAATTATACAGATGGTCGCTCCTTAACAGCCTTATTCTCCGTGCTAGTTGACAGCATTCACAGTAATGTTCTTGGCTAGCGTGGGTATAGAGGTGGGGCGTCACATAGAATCTCACAATCACAACGGAACAAAATATAATATATAACAATAGATTTTAAATACAAGAACTGTACTGTTTTATAATTACAAACATCAGAGTATAACAATCAATAAATCAATCTGGACAGTTATAATAACTTGTCCTGATATACATAATTCACACAGTAGAAATAATACCAAGTACGTGATATACATATGAAATCCTCCAGCTTGTCTTCTGAGCTCCATAGCATTCTAACCTGAATCTGTAATACTCAGTCTGACTTGAGCATTTTAATAAAATAACACCCAAGCCAGTCTGGAGAACCAGCGTGAGAAAACACACTAAATTTAAATCATTAAATTTATCAAAATCCTTTGGAAAACAAAGGTATCTCGTAAGACCATGTCACACATAAACACAATGGATTTTTCCCTTACGATAACCCAAAATATTTTTATCAAAATCGTCTAATGTTATAATAGTGTCTAAACAAAGTAAATAGAAAATATCTGAAATGCTTGCATCTCATGTTTCAGCATAGTTGGGCACAATCAAAACCGTACGGTGCTTATTGGAGAATGGATTTCATACAATGAATAGGCACTAGGGTACCACCTATCATGGTACACATCTAGAAAAATGTACCGAGGACCTCACTGGGATCCCCTACAACACAAGATCAGCCCTATCCCTAACCTGGATAAGACCAAATATGGTATCACTCCGGGTGTTCCCACCCTTATCGAGAGCTATTTTCATGCACCACTGTGTCCATAATTTATAATATATCCGAGGGTATCTAGAAAGGTGATAACGTACCCTAATTGGGTGCATCCTACTTAGCCTTGCTGCATCTCTCCTGATTTTCAGTTATTCTGGTAGATGGAGCTTGAGGCAACGATTACCTTTCAAGAACAATTTCACTTAGAATGCTCATAGTCCTCCAGTGATGATGTTTCGATAGCATTCGTCCATATAAGTTATCCTGGGTCTGGACAAACAGAACCACCAACTTCACTGTCTTCACGATACTCATTTGTAATGCTCAAATCGGTCGAAGTGGTTTTTCGGATAATTAAATCCGACCCGGTCTCTTCGAAACAATCAACGAAATTGGCCAATATTTGATAGTCGGTTATTTGACTATCAAATAACATTCATAAGCAATCACTAAGCCCATATTATAATTTTCTTCCAAAATATTCATTTCAAAATACCTTTACAAAAGTATATATATTCAAATTCCTTTCCATATTCCAATATTTAAAAACAATTTCAAATACTTAAATCTATAATAGGATATTTCCAAACCATTTCAACACTTCGAAATATTTCCAAATTTCCATTTTAATACTTAGGAAAACATTATAAATCTTAGTTTCCAATCATTTCAAATATCAACGCTTCAGGGAATATTTCGTAACTTATCTCATAAGTCTCTGAAATCATTAATAAATTCCCTTTAACAATTTCCAAAACCCAGTATACTTATTTATAACCCCATTCAACAATTTATAAATCCTTTCATGAATTCAGATTTCATTTTCAAAGTTTCCATATTCAATATCTTGAAATTCCATTTCCTCCAAATCTCTTATAAAATTCCTCTCCTCAAAATCTTATCCATTTATAAGCCTCATTTACGAATCTCGAGAGAATTTATAAATAAAATTTTCAATCATTTCAAAACTCTATATACATGTATAATAAGTATTTAAAAGAATAATAATTTATTTTAAAAACAAGTTTAGCGGTCATTTAAAAATATCGACACCATTTTTATAAACATCAATAAAATCATTTTCAAAGCTGTTCTTTTAAAATTAGAATTTATTAAAATAATTATTAAGTATTTGAGAAATTCACTTTTCGATGTACTTTAATTCTACTTGCTCAAAATTTCATAGTTTGATATATAACATTTTCCTTTTAAAAACAAACTTAAATTCTTCAAAGTAAAGATTATTTTTTAAAATTAAAATAACAAATTCAATTTATAAATGTAACGACCTATAAAATTTTAATAATTTTTAATAAATCAATAGGTAGAGAATAATAGTATAAATTAGTAGGTAGAGAATAAAACGTATAAATTAATAGGTAGAGAATAATAGTATAAATTAATAGGTAGAGAATAAAACGTATAAATTAATATGTAGAGAATGAAACGTATAAATTAATAGGTAGAGAATAAATAGTATAAATTAAAAGGATCTGCAACATCGTAGTTGTAAATTATGAATGTTATTGTTTATAATCATACATGTACATCTAATGATACGATTTTAATAATAAATTCCGTATACAAGATATAGTATTTTCTTAATATTCTTAGCTTTCAACAATAATCAATTAGCGACCTTAATCTTAATAGGATTTTTTTTTGTTTTTCTTTTAAATTGAATTTTATAAATAACCCCAAAAGCTGTCAACATGCCTGACAGGTAACCAAAGCATAAGGAAATACATAAAGCGCGGAAAAAGCAATAAGACAAACAATAACAGACGACCGTAGAAATGGCGAGAACAGACAATAAGGAGAGGAAGTCGCCCTCATGATATAGATGCCAAACAAACCGGCCGAGATCCAAACAACCGCAAATGAGAACGCCGATAATGAGCTCCGGGTTTTCCACCACCCGTGATCCAATATAAGAAGAGGAGTAAAGTCTTCGATCCAAACCTGAATATCCAGAGCCTGAAAACCAATAGCCACAAAACCAGAGAAAAAAAGGGGGGAGGATGAATCAGAGACGAGAAAGCCATAGCCACCTGGCTCGGAATCGGGTATCATCCAATTCCTGCTCTATAGGATGACTGAGAACAGGTAATAGATAACAGGTCCAGAAGGCGACCAAAACGAGAACTGACCGAGCACTTGAAAGGTCTTCCACGAAAAGCCAAGAAAACATCGTTTCTAACCCGACGAATAATGGAAGAGGGATCCATGGGTGATTCCTCAAAAATTGCCTTATTCCACGCGCACCAGATGTGGCAACAGATCAGACATGGAATCAAGCGGAAGATGATAGATCGAAGAGATTTACCAGAGATTCCTTTCCACCAGGTTCTCTGTAATTCATCCGTCGAACTGTTGCTACCTCGGATACCCATCAGATTTTCGAAGTAATTCCAGCAGGATCTGGCAGAGAAACCTGAAAAAAGCAGATGATCCAAAGATTCTGTATCCCCATTTCCGCAGCATCTACAACGGGAGACATAAGGAATGCCAATCCTCTGAATGTTCTCATCAACTGGCAACCCTTTATGAAGGGTTCGTCACATGAACAAAGGCACTTTAGGAGGGATTCTAGCGTGCCAGATGAAAGAGAAAAGAGGGAGAACGGGAGCGGGATTACGAGCTGAGCTCCAGGCCATTAAGATGGAAAACGGACCGCCATCCCATCCGGAATGACCTCCATGTGAATCAGAAAACGATTTTACCGATTGCATGTGCTGCCAAGTCTCACTGGCGAATGATGGAGATCCGGAAAAGCCAACAGACGCCAGCCTCTGGTACTTGGCATGTAGGAACTTCCCCCATAAAGAATCGTTTGTCCCAAACCTATACCACAACTTGCAAGCAAAAGCCGAACAAATATCCTTTGGGTTTCGCAAACCAAGCCCGCCCTCGTTCTTGGGACGGCATACGACGTCCCAAGATACCCAGTGATGACGATGATTGTCAACCTTCGACCCCCATAAGAAGGAAGAGGCCAAAGATTGGAATGACCGAAAGAAAGAAGACGTAGGGGTCATCGCGGCGAAGACATGAGTTCCCAACGATCCTAATATCGACATGATGAGAACCAATCTTCCTGCTTGAGAAAGAAGAGACGCATTCCAACGGATAATCTTTCCCCTAACTTTGTCCGTCAGAGGATCGAAAAGAGCATTAAGTTTCCTACCTCTGTAAAGAATAATACTCAAATAAGGAAGAGGAAGGGAGGCTTCCCTGAAACCGGTAAAAGATTCGACCCAAGAAACCCTGGAAGGTTCCATATCCTTCGCATGGACGAAACAACTCTTCGAAGAGTTGATGAGCTGGCCCGAGCACCTCTCGTACAGGTGGATAAATCGAATAAGCCGGCGAACAGAAGTCCGGCTTCCGTTGGAGAAAATGACAATGTCGTCCGCAAAGGATAGGGATGAGACGAGCGGGCACCCTCTCGGAAGGCCAAATCGGTGAATTTGGCCAAAAATCGTTTAGGTGTGGATCCCTCGAATGAAAGCCTCTGCCGCAATCACGAAAAGAGAAGGAGATAGAGGATCACCTTGATGAAGACCTCTACCCGCCTTGAAGAAACCATTGGCCGATCCGTTAATGAGAACGGAGAACCAACAGTTGGATATGAGCCTCCAAACCAAATCGATAAGGGTTTTAGGAAACCCAAAGGCACGTAGAACCTTAATGACGAAAAACCATGACATACGATCGTAGGCCTTTTCCATATCAAGTTTGAAAACAATATTAGATCCTCTGACCTTCCGATCAATCTGAGAAATCAGTTCCTGGGCTAATAGGACGTTATCAGTGATTAAACGTCCTTTAACAAAACCCGCCTGAGAGGAGGAGATGATACGATCAAGGTACGGAGCCAAACGATTGGCCAATACCTTAGAAATCACTTTGTTCTAGAAATTACATAGGCTGATCGGATGAAATTCCACGCATGACCGAGGGTTATCACACTTCGGAATAAGGACCAAGTTAGTGGAAGACCAACTAATGGGAAGAATGCATCCGGAGAAGAAATGTTGGATTGCCAAACAGAAGTCTGGCTGAATGATAGGCCAAACACTCCAAAAGAAGGAACCGTTGAAGTCATCCGGCCCACTGGCACTATCCTTGCTAAGAGCAAAGACACAGGCACGAATCTCTTCCGATGAAGGTGGAACAGCTAAAGCGTCACTTCCCTCCGAAGGGACCAGACGGGGAATGAAGGAAAGGAGATCCAAATCCGGTTCTGACACAGAAGGAGAACCCAGATAGGATTGGAAGTGAGTCGCAATGATCTCTCTGACTTCAGTAGGAATTGTAGCCACAGAGAGATCTGATCTTAAAATTTCATGAATAGAAAGCAAATTGGCTTTCTTACGAATAGATGAGTGGAAAAATTTGGAATTCGAGTCTCCTTCGACCACCCATTTGACCCTCGCTTTTTGGCGGAGATAGAAGTTTTCGATACGAAGTTCCGATGAGAATGCCAGTTGAGCAGAAGCCCACTTCTCCTTGTTTTCGGCTGAAGGAGTCTCGTCGAACAAAGATTCGGTAAGGATGAGGGTCTCTTCTGCCGCCCGAACACGATCGAAAATGTTCCTGAAAACAAGAGAATTCCAATTCTTAAGGCAGGCCTTAAGACGTTTCAGCTTTTGGGAGAAAGCCCCCAAGGGAGAAGCAGAAATAGGAGAGGACCACGAGTCCTCCACTACCTGAAGAAAAGTATGGTGGGAGCTCCACATACTTAGGAAGCGGAAAGATGAAGGCCCCGATAGAGAACACGGAGAATAGCGCAAAACTAATGGGGCATGATCAGAACAGGAACGATGTAGATGAGAAGTAGAGAAGGAGAAGGGGAGATTAATCCAGTCAGGAGAACCAAAAATTCTATCCAACCGGGATAGGATCCGGTTCGGACCCTCCTGGTTGTTAAACCAATTATAAGCAGAGCCTACGAAAGGGATTTCTGATAAACCGGAGCTCACAATGAAAGAATTGAAGTCAGAAACCGAGGGGCGATTGACGGCCACCCCCCCCCCTAATTTTTCAGCCTGACTAGCGACAACATTGAAATCACCACCCACCATAGAGTATGAGAACCCCATCTCAATTAGTGAAAGAATGTCATCCCAAAGGGATGATCTCTCCAACCGATCACATTTGGCGTATACCGCCGAGAAAAGAAACGGTTGAGGAAAAAAGGGAGCGGTACACACCATAGAGATAAGCTGGGTCGAGTCAAAAACAGGGCGAACAACACAGTCTTTGGACCATAGAATCCAGATCTTACCCGAAGCATTGGACAAGGCACCGCCAAATCCAAGCGACAGCACAACCTTGTTAACCTCTCCAGGACCCAAAAAAGGTTCTAATAGAGCCACCAAGCAAATATAATGCTTCCGGACAATGCGCTTCAGCCTAGCAGAAGAAGCATCATTGCCAATACCACGAATATTCCAGGAGAGAAAGTTCGACATGAATGCAGAGACAACAGAGAGGAAGAAAGCAAGCAAAGGAAAGCAGAGCAAACGCAACTCAGATAAGATACAATGAATAAAGAGAAGACCGATCGGTCTGCTCAGTCGCCGCTATAGAGCGAGTGCGGATAGTGCGTGGAGTGATGGAAAGACCTCTCGATCTGCGTCGAGAGGCTCGATGAAGATGTGAATCGCAGATACTCCAAACGGCTCCAGCGTGCCCTGCTACCTAAAAGAAGATCTGGAGGGAGCCGAGTTCTTAGTTAGACGACTAAGACGATCATTAATGATCGCAATCTCCTCTACGCTAAGCATCGGAATGGAGATCGATAAAGCACAAGAGGAAGAGGGAAGGGAACAAAGAGAAGAACAACATGCAGACGATGGTACTGGAGGAACCGGATCTTTCGGAAGGAAACGAAAGTATGTAGGGGTGCTGGTAATACGTATCCCACGATGCTGTAGGAACCTAACCCAAGCCGGACTGTCACTAATGAGACAGCCCTGCGAGACATGTGTGGTTCGCAAGACTGCCCTAGCAGAGAGATCAACCGAGCGGACCAATGAAGGCTGGCAAAATTCTCGGTTGATCGCATAGTGGTCCGAATCAGTGGCCACTATGCGACCAGGGCTGGAATATCGCCCGAACCAATCGATCCAGGCTGGATGAAATCTCCGTAGAGACCATAGGAGGCCAGCCAGAAGAGGAAGTCTCATAATAACCATAAACGACACAGAACAGGCCTCGCAATGGCTCAGAACTAAAAACCAACAAAAGGACCCGCATTGTCCGCTCCAAACGGAGCGCTCAATGCTAATAGGACCTGACACGCCACCTAACAACAACTGGGTAGCAGTGTCAGGGAGCACACACCAGAGCGTGTCATGGCTCAAAAACACAATATAAAATCCATCAGCCACAAACCAAAAATCCACTGCTAACCCATCAACATCGGCCAAATAAGAAAGCAAAGGCGAGAAGCTCACCTGCCTGCTAAGGCCACCACTTACTTGCTGTTCCGATGCAAGATATAGAACTTGAGAAACATCCAAACACTGCTCACTTCCCAATTCGTCCACCAAACAGGGGGACTCAGACCCATCTGTAGGCATAGCTCGGACAGAGCCAAGCAAGGAATAGTCCCAAGACTTGGAAGCCATAGCATTGCTACCCATAGCCAAGTCAAACGTTCCAAACCTAGCAGGGGACAACACTGTCACAGGAGAGGAATCTTCATGCACATGACTGGAAGGAGCGGTGAACTCCCCTTCAGCCGGCACACAACCAATATAACCAGAATCACAAACCACCATGCCCACCGAAAGCGGCTCCTCCCCGAAAAGCAATAGCTCACACGATGCAGAAAAGGATAAAGATGGTTCGAATTGGGTGATGAACTCCCGCCTCGAAACAACATCATATAAACAGGGTGAAGCCGAAGCCACCTGCAGATCATCTACCTGGGAGAGGCGCCCACTGGAGGGAAGCTGGGTCTTTAACCCATCAACGGAAACCGGCAGAATTTCCATAAAGCTATTCTCGACCATCAGAAAACGAGAACGACGGAGATCCCCAAAATTTTCAAACGAGAAAACCCTAATTTCAAACGAACAATCACCAGTGAAAACCACCGACATGGGACCAGTCACCTCCGCCAAGATGGCGGTGCCAATAGCGGGGAAGGAAGGCAAGCACGCAGGAACGTGCCAGAGAGAGTGAACTCTCCATTGGTCGAGAACGGCATCAGTGACAAAAACCAGACAATAACAGAACGCTAGCTTCCCAGAGAAGAAGCACAGAAAATAGAGATAGCTAAAGGAGAGATTAAACCGCAATGTACAAGAGAAAAGTTTTCAATCGCTATTCAGAGGCGGCCATTAGTGTCGTTGAGAAGAGAAGAGGATATATGAAATGTTTGACCTTAATCTTAATAGGATTTGAAAATCATCAACCTTCGGATAAGTCAAATGATATTCTAAAGGTTTAATAATAATCTTGAGACCAAAAAAGAAAAAAAAACTTCATCAGAAGAACATTTTGAGTACACATAAATTTTTGTGGGATTATGTTAATATGTATTCAGTAGGCATATGCTAACAACCGCTCAAAAAAGAAATAATCACTAATACACAGTGTAAATTGTTAAAAAATCAAACTATCTATATTTATCACACAAAAATGCAAAATCATAAAGGTTCTTAGTGAAATTATGCAAATCTTAACATGTGCGTAGAGGGCACATGCTGATTTTTCCAATTTTGTGCATTGCACTAAGAATTGTTGGATCCTATTCATCATTAATTTGCTACCATTTCACGACTTTGACCACCACCTTAATTTGTTGAATGCCACGAATGCCAAAATGATGAATGATGTTGCAAGTCAGAAGAAAATGCATGCTCCTATATGCGTTTCTTTTTTTAACATGGGTGTCTGACATGATTGATGATAATTAACGTTAAATGACATTAGATGCCAACAATATTATTATGCATTTTCATTATCTTAATTCTTTTATCAATTAAACTCTCCACTTTTCTTTCCAATCTGATTTATAACATGCCTATTTACTTTTCTTACCTTGCGTGTCCATTTCAATCTACTGGTCCACCACTTCCATTTGCATTTAATTTTTCCTTGATTTTCGATTTCAAACGCGTGATTGGTGACGGCAAATTTGCATTTTATTTATTTGCCAACGTGACCTTTACTTTTCTAGAATTTACTCCCTCTTTTTACGTTATTTCCCTGCTTACAAGATTTGTTGTCGTTCACCTTTATTTACTTACTTTCGTTTCTATTCCTTTAATTTGTTGTTGCCTTTATTTGACGGTACCCTAATCTGTGACTTTATTCCTTCCTTCGGTTTCAAAATTTTGGAACGTGAATCCCAAGCAATAAAATATATTGCTTTAATAAATTTCATAACTCCGAAATTTAAGGGACTGTAACTATTCCCAATTCAGTACAAACGTTCTATTCTTTAATTCGAACGTCTCAAATTGGAAATTTTGATTTTTGATTGCTCCCTGCCTTTTTTCACCTTAATCTATTGATGGTACGTTGATTTCATTTTTCATTCCTAACCTTAGGCCCTACGCAATGTTTTATAACCATTGAGAAAAGCAAACGTACGTTTGCATTGATTTTTTAAAAATCAAACGGTCCATAATTTATTGCTTTACGTTGGGTTAATTAATTTGAACGTTACTTTTGTGGCGTTCCTTTTTTTATCGGTTGCTCTAATCTCTTGGATTCCAATTCATACTTATATATATATCCATTCTCTTCTATCTGCATCATTGTTCTCTTTTGTCTCCCCTGTTCATTTTCTCTCTGCCATTATATTTCTCCTCCCCTTCTTCTCTTCTTTCAGACCCAAACGAAAAAAAAATGTTGATAAGTTGCTAGCTCCACCTCCAACGTCCGCTCACCATCTCACTCTACTGCTTCGGCTGCGTATCTACATATAGTGGATACATATCCTTATTCAAGTATGGGTATGTTTTATGATTATATATATTTCACAAGTTATAATATTAGTTCCATTTGTTTTGACTTTAACTATAATATGTCAGGTCGTGCCTTGATTTTTCTTTTATGCGTTATGTTTATGTTTTACATAAGTATAAATTGTTGATTCGGTCTGTTTATATAAATTGGGTTATATAAGTTACAGTATGTATAACATAAATTATCTTAAGTTATAAAAGTTGGTACAGTTTATATTTTTAAGATATATTAAGTTTAAAAGTATAATATATGTGGTAGTTGATACGTTGCAAATAAACATGCATTATATATATATATATATATATATGTATTTATATTTTAATTAATATTATTTCAACATATATATTGCATACATGTCTGATTTTAGTGTATATACGTTTTGTTAAAAACAATGATTTGGAATGTATGTATATTAAATTTAGAATATGTTTTAATATTGATTTTAATATTTTATTTACAAGGGTTACTTTATAAAGATTTAAATTTTTAAATGGTGTTGGATATTGGTTTGTATATAGGTTTAAACATATACATTATTTTAAACTATACTACATATAGATATGTTTTATTTAGACCAATGGTTTTTGAAAATATATATTGAATTTAATATATGTCTAAATTTAGAATACAGTTTTATATGGTTATATATAGCCCACTTATCCTATTTATCTTCAACCGACCCAACTCTGATTTGAGTTTCGTCAACTCCTCTTTATCAGCTTTGATCGTTAAAATTCTTGCCAATATTGCGTTGCTTCGAAATCTGTGCTTGGATTCGTATCTCTTCTCATTCTGCCCTTTCCTCTAGGCTCGAAAGGTGAGCAATCACTCACGATTAACGTTCTTTTATTTATTAAATTTGATTTCAATTGAAACGACAATTAAAATATGTTGCTGTAGTTATTTAAATTGTTATATTTATGCTATTACCTGTATCTGTTCACCTACGGGATATGACACCATATCCTATTGTTTATACTTTATTTAATTACTGATGATATATTCCTGTTGTATATTATTATCATATCTCGCTATATTTTTGTTATCTGTTATCACTCTGCAAGTTCCCTGTAGTTTAGAATTCACTATGGGTTGAAATGATACATACCCGAACAGACTTTAGAATAGGAGAATTTCATTATGGGTTGAAATGAAAGACCCAAGCGATTTTCATTTAATTAAATTTGGGATTACAGATTGGAATGATATCCACCCGTATATATTTAGTGTACGGATTTAAATGATAAATATCCGTAACACTTGACCAGATGATAAGGAATATATACAGACACCGTGGTTCATATATAAATATTTTTGGAAATAAATTCTTTGTTTGGAAAGAAATATATGGTCTTAATAAATGTTAATTCTTAAATTTCTATAAATATAGATTTAATAATATTTAATTTAATTAAGTTTGATTTAATACCTAAACTATGTCAATATTTATGTAAATTATATTTCAAATAGATTTTTGAAATAATTGGGATAAATTAAGATGGGGAGATAAATTTGAGTTTATTAAATGGTATCTAAATAAGGATTTATTTAATTAAATCGATCTAAAATTTTTAAATGAGAAATTTTAAAAAGGTAGGATTTTATAACTGGGTTTTTGATTTAAGCGATTAAATGCATATTTCACGTTTAAGTAAATTAAAGAAAATATTGAGAAAAATGGAATTTAAGGTTAATTAAATAATCTTGAATCAAATGAGGAAGTATTTCAAGACTAAATAATAATGAGGTTAAATCGAGATCTATATGAAACGGTTAAATTGAACATTTAAATTTTTAAGCCTTAAACTATATTGGAATTTAAATGGTTTAAATTTGAGATTCGGATCTGTATTTGAAATCAATATAGTTGAATTTGTTATTTAGAAACTAAATTGAATTAAAATGAAAATTTAGGTTGAACTAAATTTGAATTTATTATTTAGAAAACTAAATTGAATAAAAATTTAGTTGAAAAGTTGAATACTTAAAGGTTTAAAAATATTGAATATAAAGGGGTATTTTGTGATTACAAATCCGAATTTGAGATCGATAAAATTGAAGTGGTTATTTTAGGAATTGAGTAGAGTTTAAATTGATAAATTGAGATTGAATTTAATTTAAATGGGAAGGTCGGGTTGATGTTGAAACAATTTGTTAAGTTGAGGGAATTGAAAATATTTTACGGTATAAATTATTTAATATATCTAAATACTATTTTGGAAAATAGCTATATTTGAAGTGAAATGATATTTGATTTTGAGGTATAAATTAAGATGAAAGAACCACGGTGTTATAGTGTATATTTCTACCCTGTAGATAGTTCCATGGACCCTTAGAGGATGGTTATTCCAAACATCCTTTAAGTTATTTGTATTTCAGTTGATATTTCACTTGAGTTGGATTTATTGATATAAGAATGTTAATCCTGACTCGAGTGTTTTGTGTTTTTCTTTACGCTCGGGTCAGACTGAGTGATACAACATTTGAGACTCACCTTCGAAGTTGGAGCCTTGCTTGAAGATCCAGCTATCTATCCTTTCAGTCATCCTGTTGATTTGTTCAGAGAAGTCATCTACGCATACTGGAGACTTCACTACATCTAAGATATTCAGTTGTATTTTATTTCTAACTCCAATGTATATAGTAGCTTCGTGAACTACTATTCTTTATCTATTCCGCTGCATTATATTACTCTGTGTCTGTGATCTGTGATGATTTATTTACTATATATGTTAAGTTTTGCCAAATTTTAATTAACAATTCGGTATTTTGAATTATTCAAGTCGGACATGTATGGTTTTATTGTCGATTTGAATGGTCCAAATTAGCGGATCGTTTCAATAAATCCTCTCGATTTACAACCCATTGATTCCATTCCAGCATCCTATCCATTTCCACTTTTCAAAAATAGTATCCACTTTTTTCCCCAACCCTATTTCCATATTTTAATATAAATTCACCCTGTGAATTTTATATTCCCAAATTTTCATCTGTTATCGATTTCCTTTATTTACAAAAATCATTTATAAATTTATAACTTCTCTGACTTTCACTTTTTATAAAGATAATCTCGCTTATAAAATTCCATTTTATAAATTTAATTCCTTATAAATTCTATTCATTTCTGCCAACTTATTTTAATATCGATTTCAACTTCTTTCTATATTTTCCAGAATATCGTTTAAGAATCCAACGTTTAAAAATCCTTTATACAAATTATTTTAAAAAATCTCTATTTAAAATATTTTTACAAATAGTTAAATACAACCCAAAAATCAATTTATCATTTTACCCAAATTAATTTCTTTTAAAATAATCCAAAAACTTCGATATACTTATTTTTTTTATTCAAAATCTCCTTTTAATTTCTTCAAATTCAAAAATAATATTTATGGTATTTAAAATACCAAAATTTAGGCCAGTGCTACTATAGCATTCAATAACTCACATCAAACAATAATCTAACACATTATATATTATTATGTATGAAAAACAACCAATATAAGTTTAGGAATCCAGTTGAATCCCTCCAACCTCTTTTCCTGCATCCACAGATGTTAAAACAACATATAAATACTGATCCCACTTCGAGGGGGATATTGTAGTATATAGTGTCATCCGCTATTATGCGGGACGCATAGGGTCTCATCAGCTAGATATGCGTGAATATCAATCCAGCTACTAATATATATACTACTATAAATAATATAATCATCCAACAGATTATTATAATTTATTAATCCAATCAAGCATCCAATAATTAAATTTAACTATTAAATTTAAATTTGACAATCCAAATGAGCGAGAATTTCCCACCTTGATTTTTATTTTACCGAACATGTGGATTTTAAAAATTTTAAAATCCAAGCCGACTCCAAAAATTTCCAAACCTGGTTCACTGTGAAGCTCTCGTCATCACGATCGCAATGCAACTTGTTTTGTTTGATTTCAACCTCATATGCATAAGTTATAATTTTTTAAACATTCGAATAAATTTAAAATAATTAATGTTAACATAATTACAGTAATTAATAAAAATTAATTACCCTCACACTTCCTGCTTAGGCGTTAACCACCCTCGTTACTACCAGATTCGCATAGACGTTCTCAACTATTTGGACGCCACTGCAATCTTTCTTCTGCCGCCACACTCCAGTTATCCATGCTGCTGCGCTCTCGCGCTTGAAGTCGCCTCCTCCAAACCGCCGCCCTGAATTGTCGCCGTGTCGAACCGTAACCTTCTCTTTCGTAACGCATGCCGTTTGAAGCCATGCCCCAAATGACAATTCGAACCCAGAACCACTTGCGCTCACGCGAGCACAAAATTCAAGCCAAATCCTAAGTCGTGCACACCACCAGCCACGCATGCGTACGCACCTCCGCCATTCCAATTGATTGACATCTCCTCGCGTCTGGTCAATGCTCTCACGCACACCAACTCTCCACTCATGCCGCCTCCATCACGATTTGATATCGTGAGATTGTTTTGTTTTTTATTGTTCTCTCTGGATTGAATTCAAGTTGAAGAAACAGGAAGAAGATAGCTCGATTCGTTTTTTTATTTGAATCTGATTTCTTTTCTATAGAAGGAAATGAAATGTATGCTACTTTTAGAAATGAAGAAGGAGGTGCTTCGTACGTGATAGCTTGCATGTTTGAAAAGGTATAGTGACTGAGTGAAAGAAGAGACAGCCCAGTCCAATCAAAGAAAATAAATAATTTAAATTTTTTTCTAAATCTCTCGATTTTAGTAACTCAAAATTTCGATCCCCTATCGAGGCATGCTGCTAAGTGTTTATAATATTATACCCCTATTCCAAATGCAATAGAACAAGTTCTGAGTCCTAATTCAATCGTATGAAGAAGATAGCTTTTTGGACCCAATTATTATATTAAATTTCTATATTAATTTTGGCGCATTTCCATCCCGTACAATCATATGATAACTCCAAATGCTACGAAATTTGACATCCGATAATAATACATTATTACGGATCCAATGGATCTGGTTTCATCAAATTTGGAGATTATGCCCGGATCGCTATTTTAACGCGTTGATTAAACCGACGATTTCCAAAATTTACGAGATCGCTTGAAATTTTCAGTTCTAAAATTTTACTAAGAAAATTATAATTCAAAATCCAATATTTAAATCATTTAAATATTTCAAATTTAACCATCTAAAAATCTGGGTCGTTACATGAGTGATGCTAATTCGAAAGTAAAGCTATGTATTCGAGTGAGCGATCAAATCAGATTTTTGGTATAAAAACGATCATGTACATCATACAGGCAACTGTATAGTATTCTCGGTTGTTTTGTGTTTTGGGTTTAGGGCTGTGATAAAATTTCAGGGTCGAAATTCTTTTAAGGGGGGATAGTGTAACGATCCGAGATTTCACCACTTTGATTTATGAATATTTAATTAATTTTAAATATTCATATAATGGATTTTATAAAATATCTTCTAAATAATAAATAATGATAGTGAAATAGTTTTTCAAATTTTTGTATAAAAATAATTAGTTCGAAGAAAAATAAAAAATGTGACTGAAATTCGTTTTCAAAATCTTCGACTTTTCTTCGACTTAAATTTGTCGAAAACATTGTGAACTCTAGGGTAAATCTATACACACACTTTATAAATAAAAATAGGATATGTATGATAGATATACATACATAGATATATGTTTATAATGATGAGGCATTTGTGAATAATAAATTTTAAATAAATGTTTAACACGAAAAGTTACTTAAAGAAACATGTGTACACCATGCATTAAAAACACGTTGGAGCTTGAAAAAGGAGAAGGGACATGTGAGTGGGCTGAGGTACATGATGGTGAGGTAGCAAGATGATGTGGAAAGAGGAGGTGGAGGGTAAAAGACCAAGAGTGTTTAGGTAATTTACTTTGTTCTTGCTTATACATATCCCTTTAGTTTCTTCAATTTTTCCTTCTCCTCCTTCTGCCATATCTTTCTCATATCTGATATAAATATAGGTTTTCCTTTTTTTCAAATCGTAGAAAATTTCGATGGCTACAATATTTATGTGTATCACTTTTTCAAATTTTGAGCTTAACCATGTCAAAATCTCTTTTTTTTAAGGGCATTTTCGAACCCAGATTTTCAAGTCCAAAAATATCTCTTCTTATTTTGACCATATCTCCCTCAAAAATCCAAGTTGAATGATTCCTTGTTTAAGATTAAAGGGAAAAGAATTTCTAAGAACTTTTCTTTTGACAACTTTCCCAAATTCTGTGTGTTACTTGTCCAAAAATCAGTTAGAAGAAGACCAATTTTTGGGTTGGATGTTTTATGAATTCGAAGATAATCTAAACCCCTCCACCTTTCAAGGCCGAGCTCCACCACCTTTGGACCTTGTGCACCATACTTTGGCTGAACCATAAAGCCACCACAAGGCCACCAAATCTTGTTCTTACTCGGTTCAAAGTTAGGGAAGTTCAAGTCATTTTGTTGGCTTCTGGGTGAGTATAACTCACGAATTCATTTAAAAGTTCTAACTTCAAATATGATGCTTGCTTTGATAATCCATATTGTTATTTTATTGTAAGTATGCTAGATGCTTGGTTTAGAAAATATCGAACGTTATTGTATGTGATTGGAAGTTGGACTTGAAATGAAATCTAATGTTGAAATTAGTTTGAAAGCTATAATTTTGGTTTATAGTCTTTGCTTACGTATGTTGTTATGACATGAGTTTGGATGTATAAGCTTATGTATGTGCTAAGAAAGTTAGCATTTTGACTTGTTAAAATGACATCGAGATCTGTTGCTTTAAACTTGTTTTCTAACTTTACTTTTAGAAATGTTTTATAAAAAAAATTAAAACCTTATCTTTGTTTTCTAAAACTTTATTCAAAGTTTATAAGTAGTTTAAATATAAAAGAAAGAGTTTGAAATGTGATTTAGAGTATAAAACGAATTTTTGAAAGTTCAAGTCGTATAGCGATAGTTGCTATAAATGTAGTTCGTGAAAAACGAACTCTTTTTGAATTTAAAATGTTTAACTTAAAAAAAATTGAAAATTGTTTTCGAACATATTTTAAATATTTAAAAAAAATTATTATTTAAATAATTATTAATTTATTTGTTTGATGATTAGTTAATTAAGTAAGGTAATTAGTACTTAATCATTAATTAAGTTAGGGTAATTAATACATAATTATTTTTAAGTAAGTTAACTGTAATTTGCCAATTAATAAAGAGTTAATTATTACTTAATTAATTATTGAGAGACTAATCATTATTTAATTACGATCAATTAATTTTTTTATTGAGAAGGGTTTAATTATTAATCAAGTTAACTTTAAGTTAAGATTTAATTAAAACTTAACCATGTTTAATTATTTTAAATGAAGGTTTAATTTATTATTTGAGCTTTAGTTAAGGAATATTTAATTTATTAATTGAGATTAATTAATTTAAATTATTATTTAATAATTAATCAAAGATTTATTAAGGTTTAATTATTTATTTAATACTTAACTATTAATTAAAGGTTTAATTATTATTGAAGAGTTTAATCATTATTCAATTTTTAAATAGAAATTTAAAGTTTGAACCACTTTATTTCTAATGAAAGGTTTTGTTTTAAAGTAACTTTCTTTTAGAAGAATATTTTAAATCCAAAGGATTTCTTTGTCGACTATCCTTAAGTAAACCCAATTGAATATGAAACCAAATGACATCCATTTAGTAGAATAAATCACGTTCTGCTAATTAACTAGTATTTCACATCTATTTGGTAGAATAAATCACCGTCCTACCGTAGTTCACCAAGTAGATTAGGTTAACATCTATTTAAGCAGAATAAAAGCCCATTCTACTATTATATTAACTTGGACATGTGTTTTGTAGAAAAAATCCATGTCTGCTATTATTGTAACTTGGACATCTTACCTATATGTTGATTTGTTTGTTGTTCGCTAATTCCCTTATACATATCTGCTTGTTATGGAAATACTCATACTATAACTTGAAAAGTAAACTTAATTAAAAGAGAACCATTGCGGTCAGTGAGCTTCTTTATGATTTTTAAGGTCAATTATACTTTTAATGATGGTTTCAAATAAAGTAATGATTTTAGCAAAGATGTTGAAAATTATCATTTTGTTTATCAAAAGGACTTTATTAAATAACGAATATTCATAAGAAAGCTTTATAAATGATCTTGGATATTTATAAAGGAAGTTTATAAATAAATTTAGAGATTAATAAAGAGATATATAGATGATTTTGATATTTATGAAAGAGTTTTGTAAATTTAATTTGGTGATTTATAAAGAGTTTTGTAAATGGGTTAGGAATTTATGTAAAGAAGCTTCATAAATAAAAGAGATTTATTAAGAGGATTTATAGAAGTAAATTTATAAACGGATTTGAGATTGGATTTCTTTTAACTGACCCTCTTAATTCTGGTGGAATGGACATTCATTCTACACTTAACACTGAAGGAATGTTGTTTGAGGTTATCTTTATCTCTAATTTAAACAAATTTTGTTTCGATCCTTCGATATGATTTGGAAATGAGAAATCTTTCACAAGTGCTTATTGAATATACTTATGTCAGTGAGATAAGTATAGGAATTTTCTTAATAAATACTTTTGAAAAGAGGTTTAATAAATGAAAATTTAGTTTGAGGCTTAGTGGTTGCTATGGGTAATTAAATCTATAAATTTATTGTTGTTTGTTTATTTGATAGTTAAATAACCAACTATCAAATCTGAACCGAAATATAACTCCCAAAATATCTAGGTGAAACACGTGAGTTATATGGCACAGTCATCTTCGATGACGATGTACTATGCGCATAAATCTCGTTTTGTTCTCCTAAGACAAATTTTAGGGGGATCCGTCCACTTAAACGGTTAGGGGGTAACCCATGCTCCTATGTATTGTCTGATTAATTTCAAAAGAATCGAGGTTGAATTTACCAAAACTATTGAAAGTTGTTTCAAAGAAACCAGAATCGGATAAGTATAAATTATCCGAAAACCACTTCGATCCAACTCAAGTGCTTCAAACTGAAGATATCTTGAAGATGATTGAAGATGAAGCTTTTGAATTGCAAGAGCTACTTGCTACTAATCTTGAGGGTGATTCCAAAATGGATTCAGTAGAGGTAGTGTCTTCGGTTTCGTTCAGATCCAAAACGAACTTGTATGGATGAATGATTGCACTACATTACTGCCTCGAGGGCAATGTTAGCATTCCAAGATGGTTTTCTATAAAAGATAATTGTAGCCTCAAGCCTTATCAACCCGAAAATGACTAAAATCAGGGGATATGCTTCAAGGCTATATGGTTCGCTACCATTAGGATATGGTCATCATCTAATCTAGATCAATATTATAGATCATGTATGCTCGGGGGCCATTTGAGTTGTTGATCCCAACCAAGGTGATGACATATTCATTGCTATCCAGTAAGGGGTAGTGCCGGTCTTGACAAGCAGGGAGTCCATGTTAGGCTCTCGATGTGTTTTTATATAAAAATGCAATGTGAAAGATAGTACCCTAGTGTCTTGTCATGGTATGGAATCCAATCTCCAATACAAGCCATTATGATTTTGATTGCGTCCAACTGTGTTGGAACGTGAGATGCAAGCATTTCAGCTATTTTATAAATTTACTTTGAACCCTTAGACATTACTATAATATCACTGGATTTTATATAAAAGTGTTTTGTTTATCGTAAGGTAAAAAATCATCCGTGTTTATGTGCGGCATGGCCTTATGAGATACCTTTAATTTTAAAAGATTTTACAAGTTATAATAAAGTAATTCCTTGTACTTTGAGTTTCTGGCGCTGGTTTTACTAGACTGATCTGGGCGTTATTTTTTTATAACGCTCAGGTCAGCCCAAGCATATTTTTCAGATTTAACTGGATCTTTTGGAGCTTTTAGGTAATGAGCTGGATTCTCCAGAATGTATTCATGTACCTTACATTCCTTCACTATTTTCATTTGTTTTGTTTTTGTCTGTATCTATCAGCAATTGTAAGGACGGGCTTTTATAACTGTCCGGTCCGATAATAGGTTAATGTACTCTGATGATGTTTATAATAAAGATAATTTCTTTTTGTAAAGAATTTTTCATATTATATATTACTCGTCACATTTTGTAAGATTCTGCTCTTTCTTTTTCTTTCTTTCACCCCTAATGACCTATCTTTCGGACACTCAAATGATCGGCACACGAATACCAAGGACGTATTAAGTGTCGTCTTTAGGTGGAAGAAAGTCCCATCATTAACCTATGGTCAAGAGATACCTTTCCAGAACATTGGGGTAGGTGAAAAGGTGGAGGAAAAATTCAAATTTTGAAACTCAAATTCTAATTCTAATTCTGGACATGTATGTCTATGTATACTATAATGGTATGTCGGCATATCTATTGAATTCAAAATTGAATTGTTTTTAACTATATCCTACTTTATTTATATACAACTATTTATAATTATATTATTATTATTATTTACATAAAAAAATATAAAAATAGTTAAAAATAATTTTAAATATATTTTATATTATTATTATTATATTTTTTTAATACAAAAATATAATAATATAAAAATATGAGAATCAGACATTATTCAACCAATATTATTATTAATCTATAGGACATTCCTAACAATCAAATAATCAAAAATTCAAATGATAAAGCTTTTAATATATTAAATGCGTGCCTTTTTCTGATCCTATTTTACCACATATATCTGAATTCTGTATTGTTGTGAAGCACATATTGGCTATTTCTGTATCTGATTCATTTTCACTTGATGATGTGTCTGGGTTATCTTATGTTGCAGTATAGACTCTTCTCCATTTTCTAGATGAATCGGTGTTTGGTGTGGTTCTTAGTTTCTCAGGATGTGAGCAGTCTTATTTTAAGTGACCAGGTTCATCGTAGTTATAACATCTGATGCCATTTCCGCATTCGCTTCTGTTTCCGTGAGTTTTGTTGCCATTTCTTTTAAAATCATTCAATTTCCTATATTTCAGGAATTTTTTGATATTCCTTGTCATGAAAGAAATTTCTTCATCATTATCACTATCTGAATCTAGATTATCCGCCATTGCACTAAATACTATGGATTTCTTCTCTATTGCTTTGCTTTCTTTTCTTCCCCTTCATTTGTGCCTCAGATGACATTAAATTTCCAATAACTCTTCATCTTTGGTGTACTAATGTCATTAGCCTTTTTAATTGCAAGAATCTTTTGATCCCATTAAGAAGTAAGTAAATTGATGATTTTTCTAACTTAGATAATCTTTAGAGAAATTTTTACCCAATAAAATAAGTGAGTGTACAATATCTTAAAATCTACTATACATATTAGATATGGACTCATTTTAAATAGTTGAATCTAGTTTGTTAACATGGAAATCTTAGTTCCTTTGGCTTTATTTGTGCCTTCATGTGTTACTTGCAAAGTTCTCTAAATTTCAAATGCAGACTTGCATATAGATACTCTATTAAATTTATTTCTGTCTAGTGAACAAAATGATACATTATTTGCTTTAGTGTTACTTTGTACAATTGCCTTTTGTTCAGCAGTCCTGCAAAATTTGTCTTGGGATCAGTGTACTCGGTTTGTGTGATATTCCAAGTATATAATTCAATTGATTGTAAATAAATTTTCATTCTAGGTGAACAGTATATGTAGTTACTAACACTAAAAGAGGTGTTTTGGCAGTGGATTGTCCTTCGAAAAATGAATTACTAACAAATGTATTAACAGTGTTATCGACAGTGCTATTACCAGTGTTGGTAGCCATTTAAAATTTTCAAAAATAAGATTATAAATTTTTTGAAAACCAACACTCTGATACCAAATGTAAGATTGCAAAATAAAGATCTTAAGGCTAAATTAACATTAGAGGGAAGGATGAATAGTGTTTTATAATTTATATGAACCTTTTTGAAATCTTTTGAAATTATAGTTATAATAATGAGATTAATAATCACAGAAACAATCATAGCATCAAAATATAGAGAAATGGTAAATGCAGTAAGAGTAAAAGGAAATAACACACAAGGAATTATACTGTTTCGAAGTTACTCTACATTTAGTCTCATACAATTCCTTGTACGGATTTCTTTTCAACTAGTAAATGCAAATACAATATCGATTTCAAGGCTAGAAGAGACACCCTCCCGAATCCCGACCTCTGGGTAGAACCGCTTGATTTCTAAGCTACAAGCACACCCACCAGATTTATGGGCTACTAAGCACACCCAATTGATTTCACGGGTTACAATCACATCCACAAGTATATCGGTTTGATTTTATAGAGATATACAAACTTAGAACTTCAATCTTGATTAAATGATTCTATAATCCTTGAATAGCACTTAGATCTTGATTGGATGAGAGAGATGATAAAAATCAGAGAACAAAAGATAGAGAATCAAACTAATGGCAATGGATTTTGATTCTAGTTGAAATTTGGCAGAGTATGGTTATAATTTGTTTTAGAAAATGAGAGAGAAAAAGGAGAAGAGAAGAATAATGAAAAGTGATTGAAAAATTCGTTAGGAAGACGGGTATTTATAGAGAAATAACGGTCATATTCATTCATGAAGAGATACGACGAATAAACACTTCTTTTGAAATTTGATTTTTGAAACTCACGGTTAGTAGTCGACATATAGGGTTAGAGTATGTCGACATACTCTTTGTAATTTTGAAATACATTTTAAAATATTATTTTGAAAATGTATCGCTTTGTGAAATAATTTTGTACTTTGTAAATATGTTTAAATATAATATATATACATTATAATCATAATAAAAATTAAGTATAACTATATGATAAGAATTTTGAAAAATAAACTAACATAAATCAAAATTTAATAAAAATAATAGCTCGATAAAATATTAAAAACTAAAATGATAAATATAAGAAAATGAAAATTATATGAAAGTTTTTGAAAAGAATATTTAAAACTTATTGAAAAGTAGAGAGAGAGAGAGAGAGAGATGAGAGAGAGATCAAGTGCTGTCAGAATTTTAACAAATATTTTACACTCTATAACTTATCTGGAATATCTTGAAATCTTGAACTCTTGAATACTCATGAGTCTTCATTCTTGAGTTCCTATACCAACATCTTTAACTCTTCAATCTTTACTTGATATTGTACAGTCTTCTTATATCTACGCTTGTTTAATAGCCTACACTATATATATATATATATATATATATAAATAAATAAAACATTAGTATTTATATTTCATATAATTTCTTAAAGTTGTTTTCATCAAAACCAAATCCTTAGGTACTAACAAGGAGATGGTATGGAAGTAGAATGGCTGGAAACAATATGGGATATTGCAAACTCTCAAAAAATGGCTCATATGTGTACTTTGCTATTAAATCGTTTTCCAACAAGAGAGGATGTTCTAAATGGAACAGAAATGGAAGTATCAACTGTCTCCAGTGTAAAAAAGAGCCAGAAAACATAGATCATTTATACTTTGATTGTACATATTCTAGGCATGTATGGTACATAGCCAAAAACAAATTAAAGCTCAAACAACAACAAGCTTATCAAAATATCATAGAAAGTATTCAACATATACAAAAAGTGTTCAAAAATAAGAAGAAAGAATTCAACAGAGTTTGCATTGTCCTAACCACTGTAATATATTTTATTAGGGAGAAAGAAACAACAGACTACACAAAGGAACTGAAATAGATAGTTTATGGCTCTGGAAATCTATAGAAGCATAATACAATATTTTGTTTCTAAAAACTTGTAAAGAAGACAACATCAATAGCCAACATCAGAGCATATGTGAGCTTGAAAATTACAAGGATAGAGTTAATGCTACATATAAAATGGGAAACTCTCATCAAATATTTCTCGGACAAAAGTTTGCAGTAGCTCTTCAACTTAATGATCATCACATGTCAAAGGATTTAGGAGTTAAACAAGACGGCAACTCCGTCGGCGATCCAACTGGGGCCGGCCATTCCAGAACCCAAACCAGGGTCGTATCTTGCAAGGGAAGTCAACTGGCTTTTTAATAAGTTTAAATCAGATAATAATTTAAGTGTTAGTACTAACAACTTGTTTTTTTCACCTAATTTGGTTGGAAGCCGCCGCCAACAGTGAGCTTAAAGAGCCTTTATCGTTGCAACAAGACACAAATTTACAGCTGGAAATCAATAACCAAAGAGTAGGGCCAACTATTACAGAAGAAAGCTTGATAATCAATTATAGCACTTATCTGTTTGGAGTAAAGGTGAAAGCAGCAAGCTTCAAGAGCAAAGGAAGCAAGCAGCTAAGGATTCCAACAACTTAAGCAAATCCAGAAATATTTTCATCGATTCAAAGCATCCGGATGCTAGCAAATCCGAGGAGAGACATGGAAACCTCCTTGAAGGAAGCGCACCTTAAAGATCGAGACGAATCGCCAACAACTCAAATAAATTCAGAGATTTATTCATCGATCTATTGATTCAAAGCATTCTGATGATTACAAAAGGAGAAGACATGAAAGCTTCCTTGAAGGAAGCGCGTGCTCTAGCTTGAAGATCGTGACAAATCGCCTCAATCGCATTGAAACTCTAACTTACTAGGTTTTTGTCTCTACAGAGGATCGATAAATATAATGCAAAAAGCGACTAGGGCTTGAGTTGATGTAGTAGTGAAGCGGGTTGTTATTACTTATCGGATGCTTACTTTCGGGTTGTTGTATTGTATGGGCCTTAGGCCATGTTTTTATTATTTTTAAAAATAATAATTGTCAGAATAATAATTTAAGGTACACAATACGCCAAAAATTGGATTTACTAGGTACGAAAAACGCTACCATAACTTATAGTAGCGTTTAGAAAACGCCGTTATATGACATGCAACTAAAATTTCAGGACTTTCTGTTGCGTTTTCATAAATGTTCCCAAAAACAACATATTACAACCGTATGAATATGCAACTTAAATTTTATATTGTAGCGTTGTATAAACGCCAATAAAAAGTATTATTGATGCTACTACAAAATATTATAGCAGCGTTTTCTGTCTGCCAGCATTTATATTTTGGTCGTATTTATTAAACGCTGCTAAAAATTAAAATTATTGATTTCTCGGGTAGATTTTCTCTCGCTGTCATAGCTCGTTCAATTTTCACTCCATTTTATTCACAAATTATATATTATACAGTAAAAATTAACATATTTCAGTATGGAACCAACAATCACTCATACAATTATCACATTCAAACAATCGGAAAAAACATTAATCATACTAGTAAATGCACTAACATAGTACTTGTAGTTAAATCAGACTCAAACCCATTCTGATTCATCTCTCTAATTAGCTACACAGTCAACTTCAACCTCTCTTCTCAGATAACAATTTAATTACAGCCGATGAGTCAATCTATCTACCGCATATCCAGACTAAACCATCTTATCATAAAGATTCATATCTTCCCTCACTTTACCAACCCTCAAAATATGTAAATGGAAAGCGGGGGTATTTTTTGGAATTTCAAAAAGACACCGAGTAAATTAGTTCAACGATTTTTTTTTTTATTAGCAGTAGAGATAATGAATTAAGATATACAAACAATTCGATATAAAACATTTTAAACACTACTGAACATAGAGAAGTTTATACTAGTAGTGCTTATAAAATGTTATATAACATAGATGATGATTAAAGATAAGTACCAATTCATTGCTACAGCTAATCGTTTCTTCGGAAAATCTTATGTATCTGCAGATAAGTATAATAATCAAGAATAAGAACTTGTACAAAAATCTTTTAAAAAATATGATACATAATTAGTTTAAACTGCGTCATACAATATTGATGATAATTAACTGAGCCAAACAAAGACTTTCAATCTGGGAAGTTAATGATTCACTGGTTAGGATGTGCATCTCTTAAAAATAAACATAAGATAAGGAAAAGGCTTGTGGTTAATGGTGTGGCCTCTCCGCTTGTGCACATGACATTTTTATTTGCAAAAGTGACCGAGAAACTTTCTAGAAATAGGACGTCCGTCAGTGGGTAGAATTCTGAAAGATATTTATGCAGATTTATATGGTAACGGAAATTCACAAACAAGGACATATTCATAATAGTCATTATCACCCGTATCCTCTACAGTGGATTAATTTCAGTGAACTATTCGTTACAAGGTAAAGAAATGTGTTATGATTGAAGTTTGAAGTATTGTTTTACGCTTAACAAATCTACAGTATGAATAAAAATAATGATTGGTCACCAAATAAAACTTACTAGCCCTGTGAGTAGTCTCCTTCATTGTCATGGCCACATTGGATGAGGAAGAAATATTCTAGTGCCCTATCAGTTACGGCAACCACTTATACGATTTAGATACAAAGATCATTTTGAGTGATCGATATATACTTTTATAGAAGTTTAATAAATAAACCGTCTTTTGTACCTGATCCTTTTGCTTGTCTGCCGATATGAGCTCCTCATCACTGGTTAGAATTTGGAAGCAAGAGCTGCTCACTTTCAACCGTCATCACTAACAGTTTCAACAAATTCAGAACCCCTAAAAAGAACGACTGCCCTCTCTGCTCAATCTCGTATCTTTCCTTGTACTGAAGCTATGAGCAGATTTTCATGTCATCCTCCCTCATAACTTGGCTCACAACAAGGCACTGAACCCTCCAAACCTTCTTCCACCTTGTTGCTACCATCCCCATCACCAACACCTTGATCTCTCAAAACCACTAAAACAATACATTGTTCTGCATGTACACTTTTCACCTCACCTTTTTTCTCGTCTCTTGAAGCATCTGCATTGAAAGAGCTGTTGCATTTAGAAACACAGTGTGCAACACATATACATTTATCACTGTTTAAAAACTCCTCACCATTCAACTCAATCGAATCAATTGCAAAGATAAAACCTATACTGCCATCATTATCCATGCCAGATACCAAAGTTCCAACTTAGTTTTGTATGCCACTAATGAGTATACTAATTATTCTTTTCTAAAATTAAATCTTTAACCTTGTCATAAAAGTGTCCAGCTAAGAAGATTGATGCACATGTGACAATCATACTTCATGGCATAAGACTTGAATAACAAAAGCCTAGGTAACATTTTGTTGCATAACCTCATTAACAGATGGAGGAGAGAATAAAATCTAGAAAATAAAAATAATAATAAGAAAGCTCAGAAGCCAAGCGTAACATGAACATTTCATTGAAGACCCAAAAAGATTTGGATCTACTTATATGTTAACGCCTCATCACAGTAATTCACACAATTGATATTATATTGAGAAAAAACACATAAAAGAAAGGCAGCTGTCATATAATGCATAGTATATAAGTAGTCGAAATTCACACGAAAATTGATGCAAAATCTGTTTTGGACAAAAACAAGTAAATCCACAGCTCAGAAGCCGAGTGTAACAAAAATATTTCGCTGAAGACCCATAGTTAGGTCTCCTTACATGTTAACAGCTCATCATCGCTTGGTAGCATTAGTGCTATTGCCTGTAACATCAGTGCTCGTATACATAGACTTCTTCTCCTAACTCTTTAAATATGCTAGTATTAATTCATATAGCTTCTAAAATGGGAGCGAGAGCAATGTAACAAAAAGAAGGTGTCCTCTTTTGTTGGCTTGCCTACTTAAATAACAATGTACACAGGCAATATTGAGCATCCTTGCAAAGCAAAATTGCAGTTCAAACTAGAAGCAGCAACATGTGGACCAGTGTTTTCATGACTCTACCCATCCTCGGTCTGAACTCGAATAATCTGAACTTTAGATTATCACGGTCCGAAACTCAACTACACCTCATTCATCAACGAATCATGGTCGGACTTTCAAACCAGTGGTTCAACTGTCAATTTTATCTGATTGAATCGTGTCTCTTTTGTTTTTTCCTACTTTCTTATCGTGTAATTCTATTTCATTTTCATCTTTTACATTGCTTTGAAAAAACAAGTAAATATATATTCCGAAAATCATAATCGTACCAAAATCTAAACCACGAACTCCACCACTTCGCTCTTCACTACTACAAACTCTTCTAATACCACCAGAAGAAGATTTGTTAAGTTTGTCGTCATTAAACTTTTATCGTTGTGTACTACTCTACTGTATACATAGCTGTAATTGTGCAATGCAACAACATCCAAGTTTTTGCAGACTTTGAAAACCATCTGCAGTTTGTGTACATAGCATAATTATTTAATATTTATGCATATGGTTTGTAATTAAATGCACAAATTTTTATTAAATAGAAATCATGATTTCGACGATTCGACGGGTTGAACCATCAAAACCTTTAATCTTCATGCATAGCAGTTCGAGACACGGCAGAGTCACGAAAACTATGATGTGGACACAGTATTACACACCATTGTTACCAAACTCATCAAACTAATCTTATTTGTCTGGCTTTGTCTAATTTCAACCTGGTAACTTGCAAAACTAAACCAACAATGAAGCATTTATTCACACCAAAACCCGTACAAAATAATGTGGCTTTATCAGTTAATAAAACAGGCATAATTTTGTTTTGGATATTTTTAAATCTTTCCACGATTTTGTTAAGTTTATTCATGCAATAAAAATAGGAAAGTTTGACTACTAAAACTATTTAGAATTTACTAAACTTATCCACAAACTATCCTGCACAACTCATCTACTTCTTTTTCTTCCCAGTCATTATATTTTTCAATTTTTACTCTATCATTCCACCATTTTTCTTTTCTTCTTGTAAATCCTACGTTCATCCAAACATGTAGGTGATTTTTCATCATATATTTATCCAATCCATTGAAGCAATGAATCAATTAGGCCATAGACAGTTATCTGCTTGCTTACATCTATGTTATCAGTGTCAATGAGATAACCAGTTTTGCGTTTCCAGAAAAAAGATGAGGGAAAAATATGTATAAAAAACTACTGAAACTTGACGTTACTTCACAGTATTCATATAAATCATTTTATAAGTTATATCATTCATTTGCATAAGTTCTTTTCTCTGGGTCATACTTATATACTGGTAAAAAAGTTACCAACACCATCGAATTTCCATCATATTTTTAGTGCTTACTGTTTGCGTCAAAATTGGTCACAAACACCCAATACCGTGAAAGCACCCGTTTATCAACACAGATCAGCAATAACAAACACAGAATTCAGATCTAAGAGATAGTAAATGCAGCAAATCACAGATAACAGTAAACAACACAGGATTTATAGTGGTTCGGCGTTCGTGCCTAGTCCACTTTGAAGGTTTTTTTTCTTTATTGATTCACTTGATGATTTTCAATCGATTACAGCATATTACAGCAAGTTGTAGCTTTCACACTTGATTACAATGATGTTGGAAGGACCTAGGATTGAATCTGGCCGAATCTAGGCTTGTTCTCTCTCTTCCTAAATCTCCCACCCCTTTTCTGAATGACCAGGGGCTCTATTTATAGGCGTGGAAGGCTGAAATCCCGCCCAAAACCTGGGGAGGCCGCTTGGCACGTGAGGGGGGGCCCACAGGCCCGCGTTCTCGGGATCCGTGCTCAGCTTGGGATCGATTCGAAGTGAAGTTCGAATCGATCAAAAATGCATCCAATCGAGGCGAAATTTGGTGTGGACATTCTTCAGTGTGTAGTCAAGCTCCTGTGAAAATTTCATGGCATTTGGATTATGGGATTGAGAGATATGATCGATTCAAGATTGGATCTTCGGCATGCTGATTAGTTCGAATCGATCCTATGGGTCGTTCGAATCCATATGTTTCGAATCCATATGGTTCGAACCCATAGGTTCGAATCCATATGGTTCGAACCCATAGGTTCGAATCGATCCTTTAGCATGCGGAGGCGGCGACACGGTGCTCTCTTGTGTGGGTTCGAAGTTACTATTGTAGGATGGACTATGGATTCGAGGCAAGGTCACAGGATAGATTCGAGGCAAGGTCGGCCGATGGAGTCGAAGGTGATGGAGTCGAAGTTGATGGAGTCGAAGGCAATGGAGTCGAAGTTGATGGAGTCGAAGCAGGCACTGGCTGGTGGATTCGAATAGGGCAAGTAGCAAGCAGATGGGTTCGAAGCAAGGACGTTGGATGGTTTCGAGGTAGATGGGTTCGAAGGTGATGGTTTCGAAGTAACCCAACGTGATGGGTTCGAACCAGACAATGACTGTCTTTCTTAAA
Organism: Allium cepa; assembly: GCA_030765085.1. Lineage (NCBI taxonomy): Eukaryota > Viridiplantae > Streptophyta > Magnoliopsida > Asparagales > Amaryllidaceae > Allium > Allium cepa. Next base: position 484,567,304 of record CM060935.1, read on the forward strand.
CTGAATCCATCATATATTGAGCATACGAACTCGGATTGACTTGAAACTTGAAATGGCAACTCCTACGACCTTTCTTGTCATGTCCTATCAATTGTGGCTTGATCCGGACTCGGACAAAATTCATCGATATCCATAGCGAAGTGAAGTACGACCAATCTCTGAGGTGAACTGTCTTTTGTTTTTGACCAATCTTTTGGTATCACGGCTTTACCAAAAAGCGGGATAACACTTACAGCTCCAGGATAAAGATATATAATCATCATTGGGTAAAGGAATGATGTATAATAAGTGGAAAACATCAAATAACCATAATACCATAGTTATTTTACATTGTTACAGTAATATAATCTTTGTGTACATACTTTACTGAGAAACTAACAGCCAAACGAATTATGTATTGATCGTAGGGGTGTTACGGTTGTGGTAACCATTGTTATAACCATCAACCGTACACGTGACCGTTGTTGATGGTTATTAATTCTTATAACCGTTACCGCACCCGTCTATAATGGTTAACCATCATATTTTCAATTTTGAAACATGTCGTACATATATTTTTAATTATATGCATTATTGATGATAAAATGATATAACTCTAATCGGTTTTTGCAAATTTATTTATTTGTTTATAAAATGACCAATATTATGCATGCACATGTTATTAGTTTATGAAGACGCATATTATTAATGTACAAAGATATTCATTTAACTTAAATTACTAATTTTTATACTTTAATGTTAAATATTACACAAAACAATCATGTATAGTTAATATGATAAACCGCGGTTTTAAATTCTTCAACCGTTACCGTAACCGTTATAGATGGAAACCGCATGAACGGTTGGTAAGATTGAGCGGTTGAGCGATCAACCGTAACAGCCCTAGTTAATCGTGTTGAAGGAAAAAAGAAACCCTAAATAGTACACGCCTTTATTTCTGTGGAAAAAAAAAGTATATAATTTGCATGAACAAAGTAACATGTATGATGGTCAAATAATGTCTGGTAGACCAAAAGATATATATTCCAAAACATGACCATGTAAAAATAAATAAGACCTTTTAAGTTTCTTTTGAAAATCAGATATATAATCTTAACGGACATTTGTGTTCATGTCCATGTGGATTGATTAAATATCAAACTTCCCTGTGTGCAAACGGGCCTCAGATATTTGAAAAGTGTAGCCAAATGAATGACACCCATTTGTTAAAGACAGTGAAAAGTCAAAAGTATTGTGAGATGAATGATGGACAAATAACAATTATACATTTGCTAAGACTGCTCCAAATTCAGTGCAGAAGAAAGTTCTTCCTTAGGAGAGTTCAATTCATGTTCCATTCTTATCCATCCCCATTTACCATAAGAAATCATTGTTATTCATCGTAATAAAATAATAAATCAGTGGGACTCTTAATATCATATGAATGGTTGCTGATGAAAAATCAATGGCTGGAATGTATGTAACACATAAAAACAAATACAAAGGGACAGAAGATTTGAGTTGTACTTAGGAAGCAAGCTTATTGAACCATAGGAAGAGACCCAATAAAGTTAGAACTTAGAAAGCATGAAACTTATTTTATTTGTTAGTTCATCCTCATGAGAATCAACTTTAAAAAAAGTAGTGGATTAACTTAATAAATTCAAATTGTGGATTAAGTAATAGAATACGTGGATACAAATAAACTCTTCCTTTTGTTTTTTCTATTGTTTAGCTTGCCTACATTTATACAAGAAGGCTAAGCAAAATTCATCTCAACTTAATGAGTATTATTTGAATAACTGGTGCATACCAGGTTGATTGAGACCGCAATTACAACTCCACTGCTTTAATACTACTTCCTTTATTTTATTTTTCTAATTTTAAAACATACATTTAAAATCAAAAATATCTGTAGACTAGACTTACGGCTTTCAACATCTGCTCCCATATTAGACATTGACGTCAAACGGTTTCTGTAAGTATGAATATACATATAAACATATACAATCTACTTATATAGCCTACTTGCTGAACTAAAAATGGCTTTGTATGTACACATATAAAACTGTTTTGGAGTAGTGACTTGTTTAAAAAAATGGCCTAATAATAGGTATAATATGCATTCAGCTTAAATATCTTATAATTTTGTTTTGAACCCATGGTTGCGATTGTAACATACACTATCAGATACGAGTACAGATATAGTACAAAATGGCTTTTATTCAATTGACCATGTGATGCGGATTAATAACAGGAGAACGAGAAAACTGAGAAAAACTTGAGATAGAGAGAAATCTGAGGAGAGGAAGAAGAAATAGTGAAGAAGAAATATAACTTCTCATTTCAGCACCCTCTTTTCTTCATAGATGCGAACACATGTAGCCTTGTTTACATAGGATCCCTTATAACTAACTGTGCTAGCTGGTCAAGTTCTATTTGCTGTCTAAAAGTAAGAATTGCAGCCAAGCATTTGTACAAAAATAAAAACAGCAAATGCAATAAAACTAACTATTGTTATAACTATTTTGTCTCTAGTGCTTTTGATTGTGTGCTTGGAAAATGGAGATGCATCCATGCTATTTGGTGAATGGCTAACCGTATCACCATGCACATGCTTTTGTGCTTAAATATATCTGATCCAAAAAATAATAGTAAACAACAAGTTCATCAAATCATACTTCTTTGATAGGGAAATGAAAATATGGAAAAACAAGGTTGTACCAGTCAGTCAGGCTTCATCGACAACTTGGGAAATTTGTAGCATTTCCAACATATGTGAAAGCTACAATTTCAAAAAATGGCGGAATTCAAAAATCTCAAAGACAATCCAATCTTTATCCTTGATCATATTGGAGGGTCTTCTCCTTCTTCCTCATACCTTTCTCCTCCTCCACTGGATCCAATTCTGCATTCACAATCATTTTCCTCAAAAATTACTCCTGAATTCTATGAAGAGGGGTTTCAGATTATTCAGTCCAGAAAAAGCAGAAGTGAGAATCAAAAGCATCGATCTGGAATTGGTTCAAACCAACTGAGCCTGAATAAGGGAAATGCAAACCACTCAAAACAATTCATCAAAAATACTAATCGAGATTTTCTCAATTCAAGATTCACAGAGAATTCAAGAACTCAGCAAAATATGTTGAAAACCCTTCTCAGACTGATTTGAACTCAAATTCACAAATTAAAATTTCAAGAAATCATCCAAGAAACAGTCAGCTGTCAAATAAATCTGATTCTCAATTCAATACTAACTTGAATAAAGCTTCTTCATGGGTTGATTTGATAAAGAAAGGAGGATCAAACTATGAAGCTGGTCTCAAATATGTTGCTCCTCTCTCAATCAATGATAAAAAAAATTGTAGTTGCGAATGCAGAGGCCAGTAGAAGGGCAGAAAATAAATGGTGCCATTCAGTTATTGCCTATGTTTTTGGCAGCAGACCCGCTTATCATCACTTCAAGACTGTCATAGAAAAATCGTGTACTCCTACTAGTAATTTTGATATATTTACTCATAATAATGGGTTTTTCATAATTAGAATTTCAAATGCAATAGTTTGTGAAAAGGCTATTAATGGAGGTCCTCATTTCATAAATGGAAAACTCATTATTATGAAAAAATGAATAATAAAATCAATCTAGATAGAGATTTGCTCTCTACTATGCCAATATGGATTAGACTTCCGAAATTGAATCTTAGATTATAGGATAAAGAAATATTGAGTGCTATAGCTAGCATTGTGGGCATTCTTATTAAATTAGATGAACATACAGCTAAGGAATCAAGACTTTCTTTTGCTAGAATATTAGTGGAAATTCATGCAAATACTGATTTACCAAATGAAGCTTTTATTTCAATGCATGATGGGGAAAATTTAATGAAAAGCATGGAATATAAATGGATTCCCCTTAGATGCAAATCATGTTGTTGTTTTGGACATACCATTGACAATTGTCATCAAAATGGTCTGGAAAGAGAAACAAAAAAATCAAGAAAAAATTGATGTTGATAGCAGTTTTACAAAGGAAAAAGGAGATGCATTGATAATTAGAACATTTGAAACAAATAATGGATCCATCTGTCTATCCTTGTATGAAAACAGTATCAATGAAACAATTACTGTTCAAGAATCAACACAAGAAATGAAAGTTCAAGAAGGCAATAAGTCACAGTGTCTGGGAGAAATATTGAAACCGCAAAGAGCATTTCAGAAAATCTTTTTGAAACAAATGCAAACAGGAAAAGTGCTATTACCCAAATCAGGGAAAATAACTCAACATCAGCAAACATGAACATGGATGATGGTTCATATATTAATGCTATTCTCAGCAAAGAACCACCTGAAAACCCTAATATCAGTCATGTTGCAACCCTCCTTTCCTTTCATACCACAAATCAAAGTTCTAAAATCAGTCTACAAAAGGTAATCAATTCAGTGGCAAACTCCTCTTCAATATCAAGGAAGAACAAGAAAAATAAAAAGGAAAAAAGAAGAGGAAAAATGAAAAGCATCAAAGACATAGTCACTGAAGATAGCACATAAGATATTGATGACAATGACTTCAAAATAAATTACATCTCTAAAAATTCAAAATGGGAAGAGTAGCTCAAAGCAATTAGCAAAACAACATACAAGAAAAAGGGAAAGAGGTTGGAGACTCTGGTGGAAGAGAGCAGCCACAGTGCTTAGCTGCTTTTCCTTTGTATCCTTTATGTATCCTTTCTAATAATACTATTATCATTAAATCGATAATCTCATGGAATGTTAACGGTTAAACTCTCCAGAAAGGAAATTATATTTATCTAATAATAATCTGATTATCTAATTATATTCTAAAATTATTGATTTAGAGATTAAAAATCTTTATAATTGGAAAATTATTAATAATAATCAAATGGGGGTACATGGTAGAATATTGGTTTTTTGGGATCCTAACATCTAGGATATTTTTTAATATTTTATGAATTTTCAGTTTGTCCACTGTAAATGTGTAAACAAAGGTGGTTTTCAATTAGAAATTACTTTTGTTTATGCTTCCAACAGTGAAACTGGAAGACTATCTCTTTGGAATAATCATGAACAAATCAACTCTAATATGAGACTTCCTTGGATTGTTATTGGTGATTTTAATACTGTCATGCATGGTCTTGGGAAAAGGGGTGGGAATCCTATTCCTTTTAAGAAACTTGAAATGTTATATAACTTTCTTCTTAAAAATGGTTTATTTGAGCCAACTATTTTTGGAAATACTTTTACTCGGAAATATGGAAAATTCCGAAATATCCACTGTAAATTAGATAGAATTCTTTTAAATCATGCTTTTACAAATTATTTCAAAGATTTCAACTATTTCGCCCTTCCCCGGGTTACCAGCAATCACACTCCAATTCAAATTTATTTAAGTTAAAATGATAATATTAGGAATAACATTCCATTCAGATTTGTTAATAGCTGGGTTTATGAGGATGGTTATAAAGACTTCATCAAAAATTGCTTAACCACAAAAGTATTAGACATTGCCCAATTCAAATTCAATAAACTTCTTCATATTACTAAAGAAAAACTGAAAATCTGGAATAAAAACAGAATTAATTATGAAATCCAAACCATTAGAAATGAATGTGAGCTTAGACAGAATGAATTAGACAAGGATTGCTCAGACATTAATAAGGTCAACAACTTTTTGTAGCCCAAAATAAACTGGTCAAGTCCCTTCGTATGCAGTCTATAAATTTAAGGCAAAAACCAAAAATAGACTGGTTATTACATGGAGATGAAGCTAGTAAATTTTTTTATGCTAAAATGTCCAGTAGGAAACATAGGAATGATATTGGGAAAATTATTGATGTTAAGGGTAATGTAATCAATGACCTGGCTTGTATTAGGAAGGAAGCCATCAATTATTTTACTAATTTATATAATACTAATCCCTATTCTAATTCCTTCCCTAATATAGAACCTAAATTTAAAGTTAATAAAAACAGTAATGATATTCTTTTAGCTCCTATCAGACTTGAGGAGATTAAAAATATCTTTTTAAATTCCAATAATGATAAAAGTCCAGGACCTGATGGCTTTGGTGCCAGATTTTATAAAACTCACTGGGAAGAAATCAAATTATTTTTATTTGATTCTATCACTGAATTTTTTAGGATTGGTAAATTAATAAAAAAATTAAACCATACTTTTATTACATTGGTCCCAAAGGTTCAAATTCCCAACAGTTCAGAGGACTATATGCCTATTGCCTGTTGTAATTTCATTTACAAAATTATTTATAATACTTTATGTAATAGGTTAAAAATATTTTTAAAATACCTTATTTCTGAAAACCAGAGTGCTTTCATTCCTGGAAGGTTAGTTGTTGAAAACACTTTGCTAGCATATGAATTAATAAGAAACTTTAATAATAATAATAAAAATCTCATGTGTGTTAAAATTGATTTACATAAAGCTTTTGAAAAAATAAATTGACACTTCATTATTTACATGATGATACAAATGGGCTTTTGCAGTAAATTTTGTGATCTTATCCTTGAATGTATTGACAATGTTTCTTATTTTATTTTGGTTCAAGGTTCTCCTAATGGGTTTATACAAAGCAATAGGGGAATTAGACAAGGAGACCCACTTTCTCCTTATTTATTTACTATTGCAATGGAATATTTCTCAATTCTTATGGAAAATTATCTTATAAATGAAATATCAAACCAATCAATAGAATCAAGCCATATATTACACATTTATTATATGGTGATGATTTGCTTATCTTTTTGAATGCAGACACACAAAGTGCGAAATCCATTGCAAATATTTTTGACAAATTAGAAGAGCGTGCAAGGTTAAAAGTCAATGAACTCAAAAGAAAAATATATTTTATAAAGGCTGCTTCAATAAAATGGATATTTTAAATATCTTAAATTCAAGGAAGGTAATCTGCCTGTTAAGTATTTGGGTCTTCCTCTTAGTGTTAACCAAGTCAACGACAAAGACTGCACAAGATTATTAGATATAATTCAAAATAGATTTGAAGGGTGGGCTAGCAAACTTTTGTCTTTAGCTGGAAGAATTGAGTTAACTAAAACTGTCATCATCGAAATCACCATGTATTGGATTCAAGCTCACAATATCCCAGTAAAAGCAATTCACAAAATTGAAAAAAATCTGTGCAAATTTCATCTGGAAAGGAAAACGACACAAAAATGCTTGGGAAAACAAATCTGTTTATCAACGAAAGCATGTGGTTTAGGTCTGAGAGACATTAATGAATTGAGAGAAGTGTGTAAACTCAAATTATTCAGGAAGTTTGTAAATAGCAACTCATTTAGGGAAAAATGGATGAAAGCAAGTTATCTTAAAAATAAGAATTTTTGGAATACTGGAATTGAATCTTTTATCTGGAAAAATATTCTCAACGGCAGAGACACTGGCATCAAGTTTTTGGAAAGAAAAAATAAAGATAGTAATCATACTAGTTTATGGTTTGACCCTTGGATTCATGGAAAAACATTAATTAGTCTTGTGGGATGGAACAGCTTATATTTGTTTTTGGTGAAATCAATGGAAAAGTAAGTAGCATCATTCAAAACAGCAGGTGGAATACATTTTGGCACCCAACTTCTTCTATTTTCAGTATAGCCTTTAATCAAATCACAATTGATCCTAATCTTCCAAAAGATAAGTGGGAATGGAAATCATCTACAAAAGTTTCTTTCTCCTTCAAAAAAACTTTGGAATTTTTAAAAGGTCATGAAACTGAAGTGGATTGGCACACTATTATATATAATAAATCAAATTGTCCAAAAATGTCCCATTGTGCCTATTTTGCAATTATTAACAGGCTCCCCACTGAGATAGATGCTTAAAATGGAATAAAAAACAGGATGCAATATGCCTGCTATGCCGAGAGGAAAATGAGTGTATCAATCACTTGTTTTTTGACTATACTTATGCAAAACATTTATGGTTTGTTGCCAAAACAAAGCTCAAAATTAACCAAAATCAGGCAGTTGAAAACACCAGAGAAAGCATCGACTATATCCAACAAAACTTCAAAGAAAAATCCAAGGAATTCAAAAAATCTAGTATTATGCTTACTACAACAATATTTCACATTTGGAAGGAAAGAAATCAAAGATTTCACTCTCAATCGGAAACAGAAAGCATTCAACTTTGGAAGAAAATTGAATTAGATTGCCAGATTCTTCTCAGTAAACAAAGAGATCAAAGAAAATATTCAGAAAATCCAAATCATAAAAACTGGCACAAGGATAAATATGAAGAGAGTTTAGAATCTTTCTTACAGAGTGGGAAAATCACTTCTGATTCTCCCAATGTGAGACTTCTTCATCACAATGGCAGTCATTGGATGAAAAAGCCTTTGAGTAATGTTAATTCCACTCCCAAATTAGTTAATACTGGTGGCGGCCACTTCTACCATCACAATAGGAAATTCTTATGTAATAATAAGGGAAGTATGATTAAAGATTATTTATTACTTTCTAATAATAAGCATTATTTGAGCTCTAATAATTGTTATCTCATACCTGGTAGGGGCAGAAGCTACCGTGCACACAGTATTCAAGATCAAATGGGTAATCATCTGAGTATGGATAAAGATTGGCAACCGACAGTTAATATCAATCATGTTTCTACTACTCCATATTCAGGAGATAATAATATGTATATCAATAGACACTTATCTGAAAAGGGATATAGAGATCGAGCAGGCAATTGCTCAAACAGCTCCCTTCAGAACAATAAAATACCAACTGATAACTATAAGGGAAGTATCAAGGCACATATTAATAATAAGGATATTAATTTCAATATTTCAAATTACAATGCAAACTTTTCTCTACCTGACAATTCTGGAGGTTACTGTAAGAATCGTAGTCTTCGAGAGCATGAAAAAAGGCTCTAATAGGCTATTAAATAGCAAAGATTAGGACTCAATCATTATAGAAGCAAAATAAACAATCAAGTCTTTCACTTATCTAACTGGGTGAGAGGAGAAAGCAGCTGGATGACTGAACTTGAAAGTCCATCCACTGTTGGACATAAAAGCAGCAAGCTTATAGCTCACTTAGTCGAAGACTCTAGAGGCTCACATAAATCATTTAGTTGTACCGACCTCCTCTCAGAGCTAAGGCTCGATAAAGCTCCTAGCAAAAGACTGACTTTGCATGTTGAAGCAAAAGCAAAAACCAGTCAGGAGAAGGATTTTTGCTTCATATCAGAATTTTGCAAGATGCAAAGATCAGCTATGAAGAGTTGGAAACCTCCTTAGGCTATTAACAAAGGCTTAAGAGAGTTGATTTTATGATCTTAACTGAGTTCGACCTCAGCGAATCACATTTTTGTTATTTTTTCGATGTTGTTGGAGGCACTGATTTGCCCTAATGTTTTTAGGGTAAGAGTGTTTGTAGTGAGATTGCCGGTGTTATTCACTTTACCCGATTTCATCTTCTTTTGTAATCTTTCTGGGCTAGGCCCATTTACTGTTTCAAAAAAAACATATGTGAAAGCTAACCATTTAAACTCAACCTCAAATAAGTATGTGTGTATACATATATGTATACATATATAGAAAATTGAGATCCATCAAGGTGGCCTTTTAAATTGCTTGGTAATCCCCAGGCTATGTTTACTTCACTAAAAATCACCACCACACAAACCATTCATGAAATTATGATCAAATATAAAGGAAGATTAACCAAACCATATCATGTATAATAGTGTATGTGAACTGAAGATTGACATGTTTATTCTACTTTAGTATAGAGTTCGGGTGCAATGTATCACTAACCCCACTTGGCCCATTTATTCTTATTCAGTCTCTTTATATACAAATAGAGTACAGTCTGTATGTTATCAATTATCAAAGCTTCTAATAAAATACATTTTTCATCTGTTTTAAATTCTCTGTTATGGTATCATAGCCTCTGCCCAACGGCATCATAGGCTGATCATCTTTGTTGCTGACTGAACTCCATCAAAGAGTTCTCATCATCTGGAGTTTGTTTTCAGATCAGCAATTCTCTTCAGATTAAATATCATCATCAGAGAACTTACATCCTTATCCCTCGACAGTAATCAAGAATCAGTTTCTTGAATAGTTCTCTTGTAGAGTGCCTTGCCCAGAGATTCAAATCATGATCAATTGAATCTTGGCTGCATCTCAGCCATCAGAGAAGGTCCGCATCATCTTCTCATCATCGATCATGTATCTCTACTCTCAACTGCATACTAAAACTCAGTGAGATACTCAATTTCAGTGTGCCTCATCAAGATAGCTATAACCTCTTGTTCGTCAACGAAAATTCTATCGGTTTAGAAAACCGTCGAACGAATTTAAATTATAAAAATAACCGCAAGCGCACGGTGTACGAATGTAGTACGTGGCAAATACGGGTCGATCCGTAGGAAATTGATTATTTTAAAATTCTACTCAATCAAATTAACCAAAGTTGAAAGAGTGATTAACTAAAAAAAAGAAAAATGACAAAAGAAAATAGATAAAAAATATGAGAGTGTTAAGACAATTTAGAGGCAACTTCCACTCTCTAGATCACATAAATCAACAAAATGAAGTTATGATCTCTCTTTTCTTGTCATTAGTGAATTAGTTGATGTGCTTATCATAAGTATGGTATATTTGTGCTCTCAGTTAGCTCAATATAAACCATCAAACTATAACACAACTACTAATACACTTTTAAATCTCATAAAATATGACAACAAAGTTGAAAGAAAAATCTATTTTAAGCATGGCCTATTAACTATTAATTAGAAATATAAGCCATCAAATTTTAATTTCAACAATCACTTCTTTGTCATAATCATATGTAGATGAAGAGGCAATTTGTGTTTTGTTTGTTTAAGCATAGCCTATTTGTTATGAACAACATAGACTATCAAATTCAAAGCTAAACAACATCATTAAACCACTTCAATCATTCTCATGAAGCATAAAAAGAGAGCATAAACATCAAATAAGTTGAAGCTACATGATTAGAGAGCTTCATTACCCCTAAATTGAAGGGGTTTAGCCTCTCAAATTTTTCATCATATGAACAAATGTAGCAAGCAACATTGAATAAAAAGAAGAGGAAAAAGAGAGCGAAATGAAAGGAAAATTATTCTACTTGCATAAAAGAGAAGAGATCTACACTACAACATGAAAGTAAATGAACATGAAAAGGAAAGAGCATGTATTAAATTGCATAAAAAAAAGATTACATAAAATAAAAATGGCTAAGTAGACATGAAAAGAGAAAGAGGAGCTTTCATTTTATTTTTTGATCTAAATTAAACTAAAGAGAAGGAGCCTAAGAGAGACTAAGAGAAGAGAGGGCTACATGAAACATATGGGTATTTATACATGTATGAAACCCTAATTCATATTTTTGGGGAATGCCTAAAATACCCTTGAGGTAGTGTGGAGGCCAAGTAATCATTAGCTTCTACTAATCATCATTTAAGTGTACATGAAGCCATTAATTTCATAAGCATGTGCTTTAGCCTCTAACTTGTACACCAAGGTAGGTGAGTAAGTGGGGTCCTCCATGTTCTTCACTTTGAATTAGTTCCATCTTATTCCTTTGTATTCATTTTGTGCATGTATATTCCTTCATGAACCCACTTGTAATTGAGTTTAATTTCCTACAAAATAATATAAATATTTCCAATTAAATTTTCTCAAATTAATATATGCACAAAAATGACCATTTTACCCCTGGATGAAGATTAAGATGTGACAATTTCAAATAATATGAATTTTGGTTTAAATAAGTTAAAATACCCAATATGATCATTTATTTAATTTAAATAGATTAAATATGGTGGTAAAAATATGCACATTTACGTGCACATTAAATACCCCCACACTTATCTTTTTATTCGTCCTCGAATAAAGAAAAACGAAGATAAATCCGTTTTCGTAGGGAGCACGATTGCATTGAGCGTATGCAACAAGCCGTTAAACCTCTGGGTGTCTCCAGTAGGAGAGTGTTGTCTCGTGAGGGTTTTCAGCGGATACTACCCACAAAATCCAAATGCAAGATGAAAATATTTACAAAATGCAAGACTTATTTACAAAGAGATGAATGCGAGTTTTTGAAAAATATTTGCGAATGTTTGAAAAATATTTACAAATTAAGGATTTATTTTTAACTTGACACGAACAAGTTAAATATAGGTTTTGGTCATTATCTTGAAATTTAAGTTCTTTACTCGTCAATATTTCCAATAAAAATGAAGTTATCATAACAAATAAACTGTAGTTTAACTTGCTGTTTTGGTTAGTAACACGGTGTAATTATGAAATGGATCCTTTGTTGATTATCGAAGTTTATCAAAGTGGTATTTTCATTTCTTTTTAATAACAAATCAAATCAAATAAGTAAAAATAGTGTTGTGATTTCAATTGCTTGCTCTCTCATTATTTGCAAGAAAAATTACACACCTAGCTCAGGTAAACTGAGGCCGGATATACCACCCATGCACTGCCTTTCGGGCTTATGTGAGGGGAGTACAGAGCATGGCGAGTGCACACACTTTCGTGCATTCACCTATCGGCCGTAGATGGTTTTTATTAAATCTATTTTTTTTACATGTGTTCCATACATGCAAAACCGCGAGGACTTTTAAATGAGTATGAAAGCACGTAATTAAAGATTCCAAGTAATTCACCCATGCATAACCGTGAGGACTTTTAAATGAGAGTGAATACTTTGGATGTTTCTATTTTTTTGTATATTTTTTTATAAGAGAGAGAGTTTTGCAAAATCATCTTAGCACCATTTAACTTAGAAGACAAAAAAAATGTTATATCTTTACTTTAAATCAACCACTTTTTAAAACAAAGATTTTCAATTAGGATGTATTTCATAATTAACGCGTATGAATCTTCCTATATACTAGTTAAACCATTGTTATTTGTAATAAAATTTCATTTTTATTTTTGTTAAGACGAATAAACTTCCAAAAATTTCTATTTAATAAGCCAAAACCATATATTTATCCTATAGTGTTTCTTTAAAAATAAATCAAAAATGCTTAAATAAAATTGTTGTTGTTTTTTTTTTTGTTTTTTTTTTGAGATTTTTTTTTGCAAAGAAAAAGTAAAAATAAATCATGAAAAATCAAAAACGAAGATGAGTCTCCTCCCAAACTTGATTTTGACTGTGTCCCCACAGTCAACCCAAGTGAAAGGAACATTTATTATTATTTACATGAAAATGAAATGTATTTACACGAGATCAGAAAGTATATCGTCAAAAAGTAAATGAAACGGTCTTCCAAAAATCGATTATTTGTCTCGTCAAGTATGTGAGACACGGCTTAAGCTCGAAAAACCAAACCATAAAAGATTTCGAAGTCGATTGTTGATTTGGAAAAACGAATTTTGTTTTATTAAAAATTGAACGAGTTGTTTTGTTTTCAATGATTTTTGGGGTTGATAAGACAATTGATTGAAATTCACATTTATTTTCACCAAATTGAAATTCAAGTTTATCATTGAAAACTTCTTCCAAATTATCGATTTCAAAGTCAAAACGGTGAACGAAATCTTCCTCATCAAAATTTAGTGACTCATTTTCGTAAATTCCATAAAACTCGTGTTTGTTAAATTCATCTTCCTTTGTTGGATTATCAACAACTTCGTCGCATATATCCATTTCAAAATCCAAAGTTGTTGTATTCAAATTTTCAGAAAAAGGAAGATCGAAATTTAAATCGAGTTTCTCACCCTCAAAAGAATTGAAATCCAACTCAACTACCGTCTTTTCAACAACTTCGTTAAGATCATTATTTGCAGTTTCAAAAGTTGTTGTTTGAAAATTATCGATTTGGGTAAAAGATGGATTATCACTTGACTCGTCACACGTTGAAATTTGATTTTGTTTCTCAAGAAAATTTTCCAGTGTTTTAATGAACAAATTCGTGTGATCATCGTAAATTTCATTCATTTGCTCAACAATGTCAAATTTGTAATTATTAACTTGAAAATTTTCGATTTGGACTTGTTGATTACAAGAATTTTCAATTCCGATAAACGGTAGATTATTATTTAATTCTTCGCAAGTTGAGTTTTGATTATGATTTTCACGAAATTTTTTGTATTTTTCAAGTAATAAATCCCCAATATCTTTTTCCATTTCTTCAAAAAAAATCAAATTCATGATTATTAATTTGAAAACTTTCATTTTGAATTTGTTGATAACCAAAGTTTTCAACCATATCATTATTGAAACTATTCTCATTGCCAAAATTATTTGAAAATTGGTTCACATTTTCGTTTTGATTTTGAAATTCATCTTGAAACTCGAAATTGAATTGGCATGGGTTACACTCGAAATCATTTGAATTTGGAAGTGAATTCAAATTTTGATTATTTTGAAAACCTTTATTCGAGTAATAGCACAAATATGAATTGCACAACTCATTTATCTCTTGATTTTGTTGCGTAGAGAGTTCAAGTAACGACGAAATGCTATTTTCAAGGGTTGAGGGTTGACCATTATTTTGGAAATTTTGTGGTTCAAAATTCGAATTGTCTAAACAAAAGTTGTTGTTAAAATATCCATACGAATTTGGAGTGAACTCATATTGATTTTCACAACTAAATTCAAGTGAGTAAGAAAAAGGAAACTCGGACATGTTCAAGATTTTTTTTTTTTTGGTTTTTTTTATAAAGAAAAATATTTACAAGTAGAATTTATTTTTTAAAATGGAAAATAGATTTTTTTTTTTTCGTTTTTGGATTTTCAAAAATTTTTTGTCTTTTTTTTTAAGAAAAAGTTTTATATATTTTTTTGGATTTTTGTTTTCCAAAATTTTTGGAGTTTTGAAATTTCAAAGGAAAAGGATTTAAAAATTTCAAAGAAAAATAAAAGAAATATTTACAATTTTTTAGTTTTGGATTTTGAAATCTTTTTGTTGTTTTTTTTTAAAATATGCATGAATTAATGCAACTAAATGAATGCAGTGGTTAGTTACAAATGATTTATCCTAAGTTAACCCAAAATTGTATAATCACAACTTTATCTTAGATAAACAAGATAGTTCTCAGCCAGGTAACGGACAGGATTTATCGATGCACCATGAATCACCGTAGCAATGCAGCCGAAGGTTTAAGTACCTTCAGAGGAGCAACCACTATAATATTTACGAATCACCGTAATATTTATAAATGGTTATTACTCTGTCGTAGCCTAGACACCAAGAAATGAAATTGTTCAAAGAAGACAATTTGTCAATATACAATTAAAAGTTATCGATATCTAATCGTTATTATTAATCAAAATTTAGGATGAAATGCAAAACAAAAATTAAACGTGAATTAAAAATGCAACTGCGAATGATTTTTGTTTTTTGTTTTTTTTGAGTTTTTTTTTTTAAATGCAAGCAAACAACAATGCAAGACAAAAAACAGTAGATATATACAATGCAAGGCAAATAAAAAGAAAATTATAAATAAGCTAGCATTTTTTTTGGCAAGCAAGGCAAAGCAATTATTTTTGGCAAGCCAAGTGAAGCAAACGACTCTTCCAATCTACTTTGGCAACCTGAAAATAAAAACAAGGTATATATACAGGTGATTTTTTTTTAAATTTAGATGGTAACTTAAATCAAATTAAAACAAAATAAAACAAATTTTTTTTCCTTTTCTTTTAAATAAAACATAACTGAACTAAAAAAAATTAGAAACAAAACAAAACAATTTTTTGTTTACTTAAGTTTGAGCTAAAAACAAACTAAGCAAAATTAAAACTGAACCAAATTAATTCACAAATGAAATCTCAAAACGAAATTCACTTAACCAAACAAACCCGGCCCAAAATTATTCACATGTCACCCCTTTTTTTTCAAAAGAAACAAAGACAAATCAATTTACTCTTATTAAAAAAACTCAAAATCAAACCACAGCCCATAAATCAAATACAGCCCAAACCCGCAACTGTCCCTTGGTACCCAAAAAGAATTCTCAAAGCACTGAAACGCAAACTAAAAATAGAATTCAATCTCAATTCACTGATACCACAAACTAAAAAAAATTCAATCTTCACTTAAACGCAGTTCTCCGGTCTCAATTCATAATCAAAATTCGACTCGGGAGGCTGTTCGATGATCGAAGTGGTTGGTGAATGCTTGCGATTGGTTTTTTTCTATGGATGTTCGATTGTAGTCGAGTTCGATTGAATGGCTATCGCGAGTGGTTGTTGCGCGAAATCGCGATTGATGTTTAGGTTTTTTAAATTGATGCTGAGTTGCTGGAAGGAAATTGAGGGTTGTCGAGTATGCTTTGAGGTTGACAGAGCACGACGTATGTATGTAAGAGGATGTGCTGTGACAATGCAGGGAGAGGTTTATGTGGAGGAGATGGTCTCGGGTTGATGGTGGTTTTGTGGCTGACAGGGAAGGCAAGAATGTGATGCTCAGGTAGGCAAAAGGTAGGGATGTTTCAGCATTGAAGTACTGACTATGGTGATGGTGGTTGCGGGCAGATGATCTTCGAGTTTGAATGGATGTTGCGGTGTGATATGGTTGTTGCAGAATGTATTGGTAGGTGATGACAGGCAGTGGAGTAGTGGTAGTTTGTTTGATAGCTGAAGAAGTGTGGGTAATCAGAGGTAGTGGAATATGCAGGGGGATGTAAGTGTTGAATCGAATTGTAGTGGAAGGAGGAGGTAGCAAGGGTTGTGGCACTGGAGGGTATGCAGAGGTGAGGAGTATGTTGAAGGTTGGTTTACTTGCTGAAGCAATTGAAGTTTGGGCAAAGGATGTGATGTATGGTGAAGTTTGTTGATGAAGAGTTGTATGTAAGTTGGTTATACTGTTGCAGTGGAGTGGTTTGAGAGGAGTTCAGGCAATTGGATGGCAGTGGAAAATTGATGGTTTGGAGGTGTTGTGAAAGTGGAGAAGAATGTGGCTGATGGAGTTGTGGTCAGAAGTGAATTTGTAGAACTTAAGTTGCTTGCAAGAGTTGATGGTAGAGGGGTGGGTCTGGTTTGTAAACAGAGAGGGTTTGAAGGTGTGGTGAATGGAGATGTAACAGTATCTAAAAGTTTCTACAGAATGTTTGTAAACAATGGAAAACAGAGAACTTGGAAATTACAGAGAATGGATTGCAAAATGAAATGTAAACTGAAAATGAAAAGAGATAACACACTATAACCATCAGCAATATAAACCAAGATGTTGTGTATACTCCAAGATGTAAGAATCAAAACAGAAATGCACAATTTTTTTTTGTTTTTTGTTTTTTTTAAAGTAAAATAAAACAGTGAAGAACAACAAAAATTGGCAACAAAACTCAAACAACAAAGACACACAATTTTTTTTAATGCAAGCAAACACACATAAAATAAAAACACACCAAAAATTAAAAGAAAATTAATCCGAAGAATAGAAAATCAAAATCAAAACAAATCCTCGGCAACGGCGCTAAAAACTTGTTCGTCAACGGAAATTCTATCGGTTTAGAAAACCGTCGAACGAATTTAAATTATAAAAATAACCGCAAGCGCACGGTGTAAGAATGTAGCACATGGCGAATACAGGTCGATCCGCAAGGAATTGATGATTTTAAAATTCTACTCAATCAAATTAACCAAAGTTGAAAGAGTGATTAACTAAAAAATGAAAAATGACAAAAGAAAATAGATAAAAAAATATGAGAGTGTTGAGACAATTTAGAGGCAACTTCCACTCTCTAGATCACCTAAATCAACAAAATGAAGTTATGATCTCTCTTTTCTTGTCATTAGTGAATTAGTTGATGTGCTTATCATAAGTATGGTATATTTGTGCTATTAATTAGCTCAATATAAACCATCAAACTATAACACAACTACTAATACACTTTTAAATCTCATAAAATATGACAACATAGTTGAAAGCAAAATTTATTTTAAGCATGGCCTATTAACTATTAATTAGAAATATAAGCCATCAAATTTTAATTTCAACAATCACTTCTTTGACATAATCATATGTAGATAAAGAGGCAATTTGTGTTTTGTTTGTTTAAGCATAGCCTATTTGTTATGAACAACATAGACTATCAAATTCAAAGCTAAACAACATCATTAAACCACTTCAATCATTCTCATGAAGCATAAAAAGAGAGCATAAACATCAAATTAAGTTGAAGCTACATGATTAGAGAGCTTCATTACCCCTAAATTGAAGGGGTTTAGCCTCTCATATTTTTCATCATATGAACAAATGTAGCAAGCAACATTGAATAAAAAGAAGAGGAAAAAGAGAGCAAAATGAAAGGAAAATTATTCTACTTGCATAAAAGAGAAGAGATCTGCACTACAACATGAAAGTAAATGAACATGAAAAGGAAAGAGCATGTATTAAATTGCATAAAAAAAAGATTACATAAAATAAAAATGGCTAAGTAGCCATGAAAGGAGAAAGAGGAGCTTTCATTTTATTTTTTGATCTAAACTAAACTAAAGAGAAGGAGCCTAAGAGAGACTAAGAGAAGAGAGGGCTACATGAAACATATGGGTATATTTATACATGTATGAAACCCTAATTTATATTTTTGGGGAATGTCCAAAACACCCTTGAGGTAGTGTGGAGGCCAAGTAATCATTAGCTTCTACTAATCATCATTTAAGTGTACATGAAGCCATTAATTCCATAAGCATGTGCATTAGCCTCTAACTTGTACATCAAGGTAGGTGGGTAAGAGGGGTCCTCCGTGTTCTTCACTTTGAATTATTTCCATCTTCTTCCTTTGTATTCATTTTGTGCATGTATATTCCTTCATGAACCCACTTGTAATTGAGTTTAACTTCTTACAAAATAATATAAATATTTCCAATTAAATTTTCTCAAATTAATACATACACAAAAATGACCATTTTGCCCCTGGATGAAGATAAAGAGGTGACAATTTCAAATAATATGAATTTTGGTTTAAACAAGTTAAAATACCTAATATGATCATTTATTTAATTTAAATAGATTAAATATGGTGGTAAAAATATGCACATTTACGTGCACATCACCTCTCTCTAATTCTGTGCCCACCATGTTAGAAGGAGGAGACAACGATTCAACTGCCACATTTGTCATCGAAACCACCAACCAACCTCTAATAAAGCCTAAGAGTCATCTCAATAATGTTCAACTTGACTAAACCAACTTCTTGCTTTGGAAATATCAAGTTGAAACTGTAATAAATGGCTATGGGCTAGAAGGATTTATCAAAGGAACCATTGCAATTCCACCTATAATGACAGCAGACGAAGATGGCAAGATGATAAGCAATCAAGATTATGTAAGATACAAGAGACGAGATAGTCTACTATCAGCATGGCTTTTATCATCTATCAGTGTTAATCTATTGCATCAAATTGTTGGATGTGGATCATCATATGAAATCTGAAAAACTATGAAATGGATTTTCAATTCTCAATCTGCTGCACGTATGACACGTTATAAGAGAGAACTGCAAAACTTAAAAAAGGAAAATATGTCAATGAGAGAGTACTTGACTAAGATTAAATCATTCTACGATCTTCTAGAAACTGCATGTCATAAAATCTTTGAAACTGAGCAAATCTTGACCATAATGTATGGTCTTGGGGAAGAGTACGAATCTGTCATTGTAGTTATTGTCTCTTCCAGAGAGACACTGCCAATATGCAATTTGTTCACTCCTCACTTCTTGCTCATGAAGGGAGAGTTGAACAAAGAAAGTCAAGTGCATTAGCTTACTCAATTAAGTATGCTTCAAGTTCAAAAACCAAGAATCAAGAAAATACTCAAAACAATAGAGGTGGTTTTAATCAGAGAGGTAGAGCGAGCAGTGGAAGGTGGAACAACAATAACAGAGTTAAGTGTCAAATATGTGAAAATTTTAGCCATATTGCAAGCAAATGCTATTTCAAATACAGTACTGACAACGACAACGTTCATTAAAATCAAGGCATACAACTTTAATCCAAATGCAAATGTAGCTCAACTAAAGAAATCATCAAGAAGTCAGAGTGAGGATACACAAAGTGCTCAAATGAATTCAGAGACTCTTACCAGACCTGAAGACATTCATTGTGAAGAATGGTACCCAGACTCAGGTGCCACCAATCATTTGACTAACAACATTCAGAATTTGAACCTTCGTAACAAGGAATATTCAGGTACATAGTCTATTTATATGGGTAATGGTGAAGCTATAAGTTGGAAATGGCAGCATCAAAGGTAAAATACAAATTTACTGGAATAACTTGTTGACTGTTCCTCAAATTAAAAAGAGTCCCATTAGTGTTTCGCAATTTGCCAATGACAACAATGTATACTTTGAGTTTTACCTAAAATTTTCATTGTTATGGACTTATCAAATCATGATATATTGTTACATGGTAGGTTGCACAAGGGGCTTTACAAATTCAATCTTGGGAATACAATAGAATTTATTCATAAAAGACCATGGTGAAACAATTTAAAAACTAATGGCACTAGCAGTAAGAGTGTATTTGATCTATGGCACTATAAATTGGGACATCCCGGTGTTAAAATTGTAAAACAAGTTCTAAAAAGTAATAATATTCCTTTTGAAAATATTTCAATTCCTTATACATGTACAAGCTGTCAACTTGGCAAAAGCCACAAATTACCTTTTACAGACTCCGTTACTGTTTACAATAAACCACTTGAGCTTATAGCTACATATCTCTAGGGACCCTCTCCAGTAAATTCATACTATGGTTCAAGTACTACATTTCATTTGTCGATGCTTATTCTAGACATACTTGGATATATTTTCTCAAAGCTAAATCAGAGGTATACAAAGCAGTTACTCAATTTATTAGTCAAGTTGAAAAACAGTGTAGCGGTGAGGTTAAGATTATTCAGCTAAATGGAGGAAGTGAATTTAAACCTCTGAAAAAATATTTTCAAAATAGAGGAATTATACACAGAGTTACTTGCCCACACACCTCTGAATAGAATGGCCTAGTGGAAAGAAAACGTAGGCATATGGTTGAAACTAGGTTAACACCGTTGGCTCAGAGCTCCTTACCAATGAAATTCTGGCCTGATGCATTTACTACATCAGTTTATCTAATTAAAAAACTACCAAACAAGGTTCATGGTTACAAAAGCCCAATTGAAGTATTATTTAACATAAAACCAGTTTATTCAGACCTAAGAACCTTTGGTTGTCTGTGTTTTCCATGTCTCAGGCTATATAATACTCACAAGTTAAGTCTTAGATCTGCTCCTTGCACATTTATAGGGTATGCTAGTAATCAAAAAGGGTATAAATGTCTTAGCAATAATGGTAGAATTTATATTTCAAGACATGTTGTATTTAATGAAAACATTTTTCCTTTTGCAGATAAAGGAATAAAAACTACTCAGAAAATAAACGATACAAAGGTGTCGACACCACCAATACCTGAAGTTACTGACTGGAGCAGTGGGCAAAAAGTTCATGAGACATAAGGACCACAATACACTTTGTCTTCCATTAGACCAGGTCATAGTACAATCGAGTCAAGTGATCATCTCAACATCTCACCATAAAACAGTTCCAATCCCGAAGAAAGCTCAGAACATGATGAAAGCAATTCACCATGTTCTGAACACTCCAGTGTTAGTGAAAACAATCAACCCAACATTCCTGTAAGAACAGAACATCATATGATTACAAGAGCTAAAAGTGGAATCTTTAAACCTAAAATATACACAGCTCATCTATATCAAAAGGAACCTACTACTTATAAAGAAGCAGTCAAGCCATGGATGAAGAGTATAATGCCCTCACAAAGAATAAAATATGGAGCTTAGTACATCCACCCAGTCACAAAAATGTTATTGGAAGTAAATGGACAAACAAAGTAAAGAGAAATCCTAATGGCAACATAGCAAAATACAAAGCAAGACTTGTTGCAAAGGGGTATACACAGCAATTCGGGTTTGACTTTAATGGGACTTTTTCTCCTGTAGTAAAACCAGCCACCATACAAATTATTCTGACCATAGCACTACACAACCAGTGGAAAATCAAGCAACTAGATGTAAACAATGCTTTTCTAAATGGTGAGCTATAAGAGGATGGCTATACGCAACAACCAAAAGGCTACATTCAATGCAACAATGCAAACCTAGTATGTAAACTTCACAATGCTATTTATGGACTCAAGTAGGCTTCAAGGGTATGGCATGAAAAAAATTAGTCAACCTTGATCAACTTAGGGTACAAGTCAACCAAGTCAGACAATTCACTACATATGAAAACAAGTCATGGACAAACTGTCTATCTACTAGTATATGTGGATGACATATTAATCACAGGTAATGACAATAATGAAATCATCAAAACTGTTCATCACTTAAATCAAACTTCCTCTATCAAAGAACTTGGTGACTTAAGCTACTTCTTGAGTATAAAAGTCCTACAGAGCTTGTTTTAAGTCAAAATAAATATTTTCAGAGATTCTTGCCCGAGCAAAAATGGATCTAGCCAAACCACTGCCCACTCCAATGACTAGTAATCTACATCTTACTAAAGACAAAGGAGAACTCATTTCTAATGATTGACAATATAGAAGCATAGTGGGTGCTCTACAATACGTTACAATTACAAGACTAGAAATATGTTATAGTGTCAATAGAATATGTCAATATATGCAACGACCAAAAGATAAGCATTGAAAGGCAGTAAAGAGAGTACTGCGCTATCTTAGAGGAACAATTAATCATGGAATATCATTACGTACATGCAAAGAGTTAAATATACAAGCTTACACCGACCCCGACTGGGCTACCGACCTAGACGACAGAAGATCCACCTCTGGTTTTTTCATTTATCTTGGTGATAATCCGACCTCATGGTGCTCAAAGAAGCAAGCAATGGTCTCACGCTCCAGTACCGAAGCCGAGTACAGATCAGTTGCCAGTACAACTACAGAATTAATTTGGATCGAACATTATTATGCGAAATCGGAATTAAGCCAACAAAAAGGTCAATAATTTGGTGTGGTAACCTGAGTACAGTAGCTCTCTCTGCTAATCCAGTTCTTCATTTACGAACAAAGCACATCGAGATTGATATGCACTTTGTTCATGAACAAATCGGTAAAGGAAAGAGTGTTGTTCGTCATGTTCCTGCTAAATATCAATGTGCTAACATTTTAACAAAGGAACCATCAACTAATAATTTCTCAAGACTCAAAATCAACTTAAAATTGGTGGACAGCAGTGCTGGTGATGAAGCAAAAGAAACCCAGGCTAGGGTAGACAAAGCAAGTTAGATCTACGAGATCTAACTCGACTTGGCATCTCTGATCTGAAGATGCTGATGGCTCTCATATAAAAAATTCCATTGTGGCGCAAGAGAATAGAGAGGGCGAAAACCGTAGATAAATTTGAGAGGGAGTAATAATGTATACGGACTAAATATTGGTATGTTTATTCTACTTTAGTATAGAGTTCGGGTACAATGTATTACTAACCTGACCTGGCCCATTTATTCTTATTCAGTCTCTTCATATACAAACAGAGTACGGTCTGTATATTATCAATTATCAAAGCTTCTAATAAAATACATTTTTCATCTGTTTTAAATTCTCTATCAATGTACGAATATTGTCTCCTAATTAACAAAGAATTAGCATGTGCAATGGGCACATCTTTTCCTAATAATGATACGTACTTTGCTATCACAAACAATTAAGTATTCAACAATGATAGTATGATTTAGTAATAACAGATAAAAATAAACAAGAACTTTATTATGACATAAAGCAGAGTCATGTTTCAAGATAAATGTAAATCTTTGAAATCTCATATGGTGAAGTTGACGATATATAACTATTTACAATGCAAATTACTTGTGTTCGAAGGCTTTAAAAAAATTTAAAACTCAAACATCTAATCATTTACTTAATATTGTGTTTTGTATTGTAATGCATTGTCTCTACTCTTTTTTTCTCCTTAGATACATATATACTCAGGGATGAAACCAGGATTTGACCAACGGGGGGTGGGGGAGAACTCAAGAGGGAGGGGAAAAATTAAAAGTTTTTATTAATTTACCCTTCATTTATTTTAATTCGGGCATACAGAGTGCCACAGTCAAGTTTTAGACAAAAACACTGTAAATATCAGTACATATGCATTAAAAATACCGACTTCTACACTGTGGATTTTGACCGACACATAAAAAGTCTTTAGTATTTTTTTTTAAGAATAGAGGGTGGGGGTGGCATAGCCCCTACTTCCCCCCCCCACTGGGTTCGTCCCTGTATATACTTAAATGTTTCCCCATCTTAAAGTGCTCATTCCAAAGGTGAATCATTAAAAGATAATTTTAAACACAGTAAATAAGGTAAATGTAAATACAACAGAATAGTTGATTGGGATAGACACCATACAACAAGTAACTAGGTTTCAGAGCAATCGTACTCGTTATTAATAACAATTGCCAGCCACTTTATAAATTAAATTACAAATTGCCAGTTCACTTTTAGTATGCAATAGGGCGAATCAATGATACACCAATTGATTTATTTGAGCAATTGCTAAACAATAAATATATATATATCCACTTATCATTTCATATGACTTGGTGAGAGGCGATGCCAGAGCTGAGCAGCACCAGTGAGTTGTGCGATGTTGTTGCAGACGAAGAGAGATGCACCTTTTACTTTTGGATTTACGGTTTTAATCAGAATAAAGATGAAGGTGGAGTAGATTGCAGATGTGGTTTTTGGGTTGTCGTTTAAAGGTGGAGTAATAAAGAAGATTGTTTTGGATGAGAATATTGCCAAGGGAAAAAACAAGGTAAGAAAATTTTGAGAGACGAAGGAGTTAACATTTTTTGACAAAATTTTTGGTGGGACAACCAAATATTAATTGTAGCATTTTCCGCATTAATAAAAACAAACCCAAACATCCAGTGATGCTTAGTTTACAAACACTGTCAATAGATGCGACTAAAAGTCAGTTTTCTTATATATGTGTGTCTACACATATGTATAATTATTATAATGTAAATTATAATTGTTGTTTTAGGTTTTACAAAAACCTTTTGACAACAAAGGCATATATAACAAAGACATATATAAAATGGACAAATGTGTTTGTTAAAGTATAAATCCCAACACATATATATACACTTCATATTTGTTGCACGTGCACTATACATATATAAGAGTATTTTATACATTTATAAATTAAACTCATTTGATTCAAATTAAACTAAACTTCCTTTAAATAAAATAAAAAATATGATGAATTATTTATAAATTTAGTAAGTATTATTTCTAATTAATTACACATTTATTACATTTATGACCTGTTAATCATTTACAAAATTGACAACTTGACTCTTCACCTACCCATAATAATAATACAAAACAATTAATTATTACATTCATACAATAGTATATTTGATATACTCTAATTTATGTAAACATAAAATTTATGAAACTCTTTTTTGAACAATTTAAGTAAAATGAGATTTTTTTTTTTTTAAAACAATATTAGATTGTA
Organism: Allium cepa; assembly: GCA_030765085.1. Taxonomy (NCBI): domain Eukaryota; kingdom Viridiplantae; phylum Streptophyta; class Magnoliopsida; order Asparagales; family Amaryllidaceae; genus Allium; species Allium cepa. The sequence continues at coordinate 484,592,816 of CM060935.1, forward strand.
TCTAACAGCCCTTTAAGATTCATAGGCCCGGTATTCAAAATAGTAATTTTTTTAAAATCTAACTATTTCACCTGCTTTCGAATAGCCCTATTCCATTAATGGTACCAAAACCCAAATGTCTATGTGGTCTAAATTAGCAATGCTATGGTTAACTGATTTAAACTTATACATTTCATAGATTGTCTAGAAAGGTGGTGTCCAAGGTTTGATTTGGATAATAAGTACTCTTCCCCATATGGCTACTGGCATGGTCCAAAAGATGAAGTAAGCCCAAAGATTATCCCAAACATAAAGGCTCGATTTGATTTTTAGCCTTGGGCGGCTAATTTTCAAAATTTATTTGAAAATTTAAAATTATATTTAAATTTTGAAGTTAAGTTTAAAATATAAATAGGAAATTTATAAAGTTATAAAATAGATTGCAACATTTTGAAATTGTTTTGAGAAACTAAATAATTAATTTTGAAATTTAAATTTGATTTATATGATTAATTAAATTAAATTAAATTAAATAATTAATTAAAAGTTAATTGATTAAAACACACACACACACACATACACGCATATATATATATATATATATATATATATATATACATACACCGATATATGTGTATAATTATAATTATTGCAGTTATTGATTTATCTTAAAATTGTTTATGATGAATTAATTTAAAATTTCAAATTAAGTAAAATATTTAATTAATCTATTGATTAAATAAAATTAACTAAAAGATAATTAGTTAAAATGTATACATATATTGATAGTACACATGGGCAAAATATAAATATTATAGTTTATTAACTATATTAAGCAGTTTAAGATGAGTGTATAAAATTTTAAAAAATTTATATAAAATAAATTTGATTAACTAAATATGATTTAGTTAATAAGAATTAAAATTAACTAAAGAATATTTAATTAATAAGTTACATGTGTATATTGAAGGAAGTGGATCAGCCCACAGGGAAAGAAATTAACGAATTTAAAAAAATTACCCTATTGGATCTTAGTTGGGCTTATGAAGCATAATTTATTTAGTACATTTCTAAAAAAATTTAAGTAAAATAATTTATTTTACTTAAATTAGTTAAAGGAACGTTTTTAATTTCAAATGTATAGTATCAAATACACCTAACATTTAGTTAATATATAGGGAATGAAACCTTTCATTTCTTTTCCTAAGACAAAAATTAGCTGAGAGTTTTAGTCGCATCAAATAGAGAGAGAAACCTTTTATTTTCTCTCTTTAATTTAAATTGATTGATACATTAAATGTCACTGATTAATAATTTATTCATGGCAAGATTTATTATTACTGTGTCCATATGTATTCTAATAGTACAAATTGTAGTTCCAGATTTATTTAATTTTGTTTCATTTATTTATAACTATAAATATATATATATGAACCATAAATAAACACACACATGCATATATATATATATATATATATATATATATATCTGTGTGTACGTGCGCATGTGTAACATTATAATCCGTGAAGGGTATAATGTGCCTGTATATAGATGCTTGGATTTACATTGCAACAAACACGTTTGCTCATTTTGTGTGCACTTTAATTTGTTCAAATATGTGCTTCTATAATATGTTAAATTAGGATATTAATATATGTACATGAGTATATATATATATATATATATATATATATATATGTATATGTATATGTAAGTATGTATGTATGTATGTATGTATAAATTATTGAATAAAACAGTTTCTACCATAATAAATTAATGTAAAATAATCACATATAATTTTAGAAAATTTATAAATATATTTTGGGCTTAAGATTATGTAATTTTTTAACTAAAATAATATTTATTATTAAATAGTTAATAATAGCCCTTAATCAAATTAATTCTTAAAAATACGAAATCAAGTTGAAAAATTCTGAAGGTAGATGAGACATATTTTGGTCTTATGAAAATTTTCTAGAATTTTATCAATAGAAATTATATTTTTAATTAAATAATTAACTGTAGTTATAAAATAAATTAATTATAAAAATTATTAAATTAAGTTTTGTAAATCTAAATTTTTTTCTAAAGGTACCTGTGAAAGAACTAATGCTTATGAAAAATTCCCAAAACTTTATCAATTGAATTTATATTTTTAATTAAATAATTGATTGCATGCCAAAAGTAAATTAATTTTAAAAATAATAAATTAAGTTCAAAAAATCTTTAAATTTTACAGTAATTTGCATGGTGCAGAAAGTATGAAAATATAATATTGAAATCTTGAACCATTAATTATTTTATACATAATAAACAATTTATAAAATCATTAAATAATAATAAAATACGTGTATACATATTTAATAAAACAATTTTATATTTTATGATTCACAATAGGTATAAAACATTATATGAAATTTTTTAGATTGAATATATACAAGATATAAATATATATACAATTATACATATAAACAATTTGCAAATCTGTACGTTAGAAATCAAAATTAATTTTTTTGGAAAAATAAATTCTAAAATAAATTAGTAAACAAAATACTATAATATGCACATAACCAATCCAATTGTAACAAACACATGTGCCCGTAAAAATCTCACCTAATTTAAACAATAAACAGATCTGAATACAAACAAGTGATGAATACAAACAAGTGATTTAGATGCAAATTAACATTCATATGATAAACTTGAAATCAAAACAATAATAAAAAATAAAACTTCACGTCCTAATGAAGCCTTTGAGTTCACGTTGAACAATGAATTCTCTTCTAAAAACAATTTCCAATCCATCATGTGCTAATTCGGGATTGGAGAACTTCTACTACAAATTAGTATTTTTTTAATTTAATTTGAAATTGAGAATTTTTGGGATGATTTTAGAGGAGAGTTACTACCATTAAAATAAGGAAGAAGAAGAAGAAAGCAGCGGCTCAAAAAATGAATTAGCCTTTGACTAGGGTTTTGAGATTAGCTTTTATAAGGATACGATAAAAGAGCAAATAATGATCTCAACCACACATCTCAAAAAAATAATCTCATGCATAGTAGCTGCCCCCTTCCTCTATAAAAAACAATTACTTTCACCACTAAAATTCATGGGTTGTGAGCCCACTTAACCTAATTTAAATATACATAATTATATTCAACTAAATTTGTTGTCGATATCTCATATCGATCTACAAGCTTATAACTTCTTATAAATACATGAAATAAATTTATTTCTCAAGTCAAATCCAAATTTTATAATTAATATTTCATACATATTTATTAATTTAATCGATTTATAATAATTATAAACTAAATAAATCATTCGGTCTTAAGATTATTCATCGATTCGGTTGTGTGACTCTTGGATATAAATTCGGCTAGCGATTTACGTCGAATTATTCGAACGTTAACATTCACACTTCACTTAGTAGGTGGTGTGACATTATGGCTAAATTTATCACTTACTCATTCTCGAAAAAAATTAATTTAATTTAATAAGCATTACCCAATTGTGACAATTATTTACACCAATTCTCTTCGTCAAAACAATATCACTTTGGACTTATTGAATTTGGTGGTGGTAAAAAATTCCAACATCTTCAACGTTAAACTTTATAGTTCAAACGCAAAGTCCTTGGTTCAATAATAACAATTATTATTAACCGAACTACTCTGGCCAGAGATTTTCACTTTGGGTTGACTTAAGTTGACCGTGATGCTAACCCCATATAACTGAGGAGACGAATCCTCTCTTGAATAGTGTTTCACTTCTAATACTTCAACTCAAGCCAAATATAGTCACTCGATGGACGTTGTGCCACGATTTGACTATAACCAAAGCTAAGCTTTTATTTTGAAGATTCATAGTATTCTCAAGTCGAAAGAACTGTGTAAATTATTCACATCGGTATTTTCTGTTTGACCTTAGTTAATACCACAGAAAACTATCAAATGAATCGTTTCATATTTATCCAATAACTGTTAGTACGTAACCTCAAGGTTCCCAAGCAGTCATGAGTAATACACTGCCCAACATTTGGAGAGTGTTACGTACTATAGTCTCAACGGATACATCGATATCCAGCCTTGATGCATCTTGACTAGGAACATTTAATATGGTATATTTATTTTTATTGTGATAAATTACTCATGGTCATAACACTTTGTAACTACTATCACAAAACATATCATTTATGGATTTCTATGAAATATATTTTTAATTAGTTAATTTATTGATATAACTACATTATATCAAGTATATAATAGAAAGGAAACACCTTTATTTCGAACAAGATTAGTCAACGAGTTAGATACATAACAAATTACATAATTACCCCTAAGTAAATTAAATTATAAAATTATAAATAAGTAAATATTTATATAACTATTTGTGTATAAAATTAAGTGCAACTAGAAAGAAGTTTAAATATGATTTAAGGAATAAATACATACATATAGTATGTATACTGTGATTTCAGGTGTAATTGACACTTGAGTCATGATGGAATTTCACAATAAATATATTACTCCTTAAATCGATATCATTCATTATATCTATATTAAATATTATGAATCCTTGAATTTAAGTTGTGCTCTACCATTTTTATATTAGTAGATTACTTGCATACTCTTTAGTTATTGATATTCCTCGAGCTAGAGTTGTTATGTATAGTACTAATGTACTATTAATATACTGACTAGATGAGGTAAGATACATGTACACATTTGTTGATATTCCTCATGATACGTGCATTATACTTAAATCATTGTGAAATGGTGGGTACAAGTGGATAATCTCTTTCAATTTATTGATATACCTCAAGATCAATATAAGATTAGGACAAAGACCATGGATTAAGACTTGTATATGATACAACTGATAAAGTGTTATCCGTTGCTTTGTAGTATGATTTTTTGATATTCTTTAAGGCTAGAATTCTAAGGCAAGCGAGTCCTAACTCCCACTAGAGAAATCAAATGATTTCTATGTTATTCTTTTGGTTTTGAGAAACTTAAAAATTATAGTGGGAACTTTATTAGGAAAAATGAAATGATAACAATCATCCTTTCTAAAATTGTAAGAATGTATGCTATAAAGTTAAAATAATCTACTTAGATATATTTGTGCAACCATTATAATTGATAAAATGTTTATCTAGTAAATATACTAATGAAGTGAACTAAGTTTGACATAGAAATACAAAATATACAAATTTTAACGGTTTTATAACGTAATTAACTGAAATTTTTCTTGAAATTAAATAATTGAATTTAGAAATGAAAATTTGATATCTGGAATATGTCTATTTAAACATAGCAAATGGTAGAATTTCATTGGAAAATATAAATGTTAGTTCTATTATGTAATTTCAATTTAAATTTAAATCAGTTAAGAATTGATGTAAATAAGATCTATTGAAATCTGAATATATTTATATAATAAAAATGTAAATCATTTTCTGAGTAAGATGTCATAATTTGTTTCGTCAAATTTGGACTTCTCTAGCCCTGTTTATCTTATTTTCGACGGATTTGCAGTAGTTTGGCAGCGAAATATCGACTTTTGATAGGATTGTCGTATCACTGATATTTATGTTGTGACGCCCCACCTCTATACCCACACTAGCCAAGAACACTATGGTGTAGTGCTGTCAACTAGCATGGAGAATAAGGCTGTTGAGGAGCGACCATCCATGTAATTGCTTATCACACGGTGGCTATGAATAATCTTCGGAAACAAACATAGAAATAATCATAACACAAATCAGTCACAGACATCCATATCACAGGGGCGGAAGAAGATATGAATATATATCTAACACATGAAAGTGTACATCAGAGTAGTGGTCAGTAAGATCCACAATGATACAAAAGAATAGCAACACGTGCTATACAAAAGAATACAACTATGAGTCTATATCTCAAGTGTATACCACAAAAAAAACTGCTAATCTAAACAGTTAGCCAAAAGTCAGAGTGATGAATCCCTGGGAAGAAGTCAAGCAGAAGCACCTGTAACATCTCGGTCTGACCCGAGTATTATTTAAGAAAATAATAAACGGATCAGTCTAGCTATAAATATCAGATGACATGATATAACATAAAAGATATGGCATAAACATAAAATATCCGTAATGACATACCACTATAAGTAATTAAATAATGATCAACAGAAGATCAGTCAATAAGAGATAATCAATATCACAAGAATCTTCTCAAAGATCCAAAGAGGGCATCATACCCTAAACTTGTACTCATAACAAGTCAATGACATAAATTCCAGAAATCAACACGAGAAATCCAGAAATCATAAAAAGGGAAAGAGGCCTATCACATGACGGTCCGAAGACCAAGGGGAGCTACCCCGAATGTGTGAATGGAATCACACAGATTGAGGTCAAGACTAACCAAAAAGCAGAAAGGTATGTGTGAATGGAATCACACAAGTGGTGTCTAGTCTAACCTTGCAATGAAAGAGACATCGCGCAATTGCTAGTCTAATTCATAAAGCGATCATCAAGATCAACGAGAAGTGTCAATTACACTAAGCTAGTAAATATAGAAGTTTAGCTTCATGTCCCATAACCACTTGCTTAACTTAAATATTTACGAACAAACTGTAAATCTTCACTAATAAAATTGTCACAAGAGGTTCAATCGAACAAGTCCAAGAATTAACCGACGAAGTGAACGCAAGCGTTTCAAACCACTTGTTTTACTAAGTCGTTTAATTAGATTTCTCATCCGAGTGAGGTAAAGGCTTGTATATACGAATAGATTGGAAAACGGTTTAAGAAAAGAGATTTGTTATTAAAAATAGAGTTGAAATTGTTTGTTAAAAGAGTTTTGATATTTACTACTAGTATTGAAACCTTTATATTATAAAGTGACAAAACACAGAAGCAATTGTAGAAACAATCAGTCACAAAAATCGCATACGGAGATGTGAATAAAATCCAAGGAAATCAGCTCAATGTTTTTCAGATAAGATCCCCTACGGAGGGGGGGTCCAGGGGGGTGGCAACCCCCCTAGGTGGGGGTGCGGGGGCAACGCCACCGCTTACGGGGTTCGACCTGCCCGGTCAGGTCGCGGGGGTCCAGGGGGCAGCGCCCCCTGCGGGGTGCGGGGCAGCGCCCCATCCAAAACGGTACGACTTAGTGAAGACAAAATGAGGTCTAACGACCTAAGAGGGATAGGGTCGAGCGACCTAATGGTTGCGACCTAGGGGTCTAAGGGGCACGACCTAGTGAAGGCAAAAAGGGGGTCTAACGACCTAAAAGTATTCGCGACTTAACGGGTTATAGGCCTAACTCGTGAGCGACCTACGAGATAGGCAAGTGGAACGACCTAAAGATGATTGGGTCGAACGACCTAACGTGAGCACAGGTGAAGCGACCTATCGGTCTAACGACCTAAGGGGAAAAGGCAACCTAGGTCTAACGACCTAACTGCTCGCGACCTAAGGGTCTAAGGTTATGCGACCTAAAATGGGTTCGCGACCTAACACTCAAACGACCTAAAGAAAATAAGGGGTCGAGCGACCTAAAAGAAGCAGCGACCTAAATAGAATCGAGGTCCAACGACCTACGAGTTAGGTCATGCGAGTTAAGGAGGTCAACGACCTAACAGAGACACACGACCTAATAGAGGGACGCGACCTAAAGGCACGCGACCTAGCGACCTAAGCAGGAAGCGCGACCTATAAGGGACAAGCGACTTAAGTGGTTTACGCGACCTAGTGGACGAACAGGTTGAGCGACCTAAGAGGTTCGCGAGTTATCGGTTTAATAAGGCAGAGCGACCTAATGAAGGAACAAGGCCGAACGACCTATAGGGCTCGCGACCTACGACCTATAGGGCTCGCGACCTACGACCTAAAAGGCTTGCGACCTACGACCTAAAACCGAGTGAATCAAATACGAAGGCCGTGACTTTTCCACCCCGAGCGACCTAATGAAGACAGAACGACCTAAGAGCAGTTTTTCACCAAAAACACTAAAAATTGGAGTTTTTCGCCAATCCAATCCAAACCAAATGCTAATATGCATGCAAAAGTGATAGGGAATCATTCCCAACAGTCCAATATGGTTATAGGCTAGAATTGTGAGATAAAAATCTCACCTTTGTACTAAAGTTTATGAAGATGAAGCTTGAAAGCAAGGAGAAGCAATCCAAAGCTTGAATCCAATATCTTCTACTTGAATTTGGAGTTGAATGTTGGATTTGCAATTGAATTTGTGCTTGGAGTTTTAATTTCCCATTCTTTTCACCATTAATGCCCAAGCTTGAGTTAGTTAGGAAATTTATGAAGAGTGAGGAGAAGGGGGTTGGAACTTGGGCTTAATAGGCTAAACTAACCCGAAGTCCAAAGCGGGAAAAGTTAGTGAAATTTCGCTAACTCCAAACCTATCGATGTTTATACTTAAAAAAATTTGTAAACGGCATTTCGAACTCAATGGAAGTGGTCTCGAGTCCTAATTTGACCGTTTGCAAAGAGTAACTTTTCGGACCAATATCCGATTAACGACCTAATATTTAAATAAAATATTTAAATATTAAATCGATAAATATGCGGGTTGTTACATATGTATCATACTGTTCATCTCATCATGCTAATCTCCATAGTATAGTCATTTGTGTATTTTGGCATCCGCTCATGGCGAAATCTGAGAACGAATAGCCGCATCGGTGCCGAAATTTCAACCTTTTGTTTTTCAATGTCTATTCATTTGTCCCTCAGCTAAAGCTAAATGACGTTAGCCCTTAATATTTGCTGAATTCTCGTGCTTGACAATCTTTATTCCTATTATAAATATATATATAATGATTGGTTTTCTGCCTTTATGGGTTCTGCTGTTCAAAATAATAATAATATATATAATCACATTTTTTTTCAAAACTATTCACTCTCCATCTTCTTCTTTTTTGCTAGACCATTTAACTCGTCCCTTCGTTCTTCATCCTTCATTCTTCTTGGCTTTGGAAAAAGAAAAATATAAATAAATAATATATTATACAAATTTCTGATATATATATATATAATATATAATTTCGTATATAATTTGATTGAAATTGCTTCTCTCTTTTTTCCCTTTCGAGACCTACATGTGCATACCTTTATTTCTGCGGAATCAAGCTTGTTCGTCCACCACTGCTTGGCCTTCACCGACCGTCGAAACCCTGGACCCACCTCTCCTTGAGCGCCACCTAGCTTCCATGAGACAGCCCTCCACCTTATCCCCCTCGGCCAATACCGTAGATCCACCCTTTCTTCGCCAGTAACAGCCAATCACAGCATACGCCTCACTTACGTCTACCCATCCCCGTTCACATCGCTCAGCCCCACTCTCCTCCGCCACATCCCATGTCCTCATCCCTGACCGTCGCCACCACTTAACTTCGACACCCCAACCAAGAGCGCATCCACCTGTTCATCCACCTTTTCGTCTCACCACTGACTGAACTCCAAATCCAGGCCGGCCTCCCCATGGCCAAGCTCCGACCAAACAACTCTACCTAACATCGCCTACCACCCCTAGCCAAAAGAATATCCACAGTCTCCAACCGGTCTACCTTCTTCACCTCTTTTTATAAAAGTATACTATATGTTTATAATATATATTATAGAAGAAGCATTATATATGTTTTGCAGTTTATATATATGTATTTACAATAATATGTATACGTACAGTAGTATGTGTGTGTGTGTGTATATATATATTTCTATAAGTTTCTAAAGGATCCGTTGGTATATGCTGCCATAAAGTTGTTTATAATATATGTAAATAATGTTTATTTTAAATAATGTTTATAAGTATATATTAGCCCTGACTTGCTGTAGCCAGGTCTAGTGCTTTTGCCGTTGTTTCGATATATATATATATATATATATATATATATATATATATATATAGTAAAGTAATATTTTATGAATGTGTCTAGTGCTTTTGCGGTTGTTTATATATATATATATATATATATATAGTAAAGTAAAAATCTTATATATATATATATATATGTAAGTTGTATATTTAGATTTAAAGTATATATGTTAAATATAAAGTACGCTGGCATTCCCCTTTTAAAATACATATATAGATGTATATGTCTGTAAGTATGCACATATATTGTTTTTTTATCGATTTTGTAATATATGGATATATTGATATATATATGTATGTATGTATGTATGTATGTATGTATGTATGTATGTATGTATGTATTTTTAAATGTTGATAATTAAAATATATATGTATATAATATGTCAGGGTAGCATTTTGAAATGAATGTGTATCATTTATATACTCACTTTATCCTATATGTTGAATTGAATTTCGATTTTTAATATTATATATATAAAGGTTTGAATTTTTATATATTTTAGTTGAATATTTATTTTAAATATAATATATATTTCGTATAAAATTTTGTATGTTGTCCCATCAACCTCTAGCTTGTTGTGATTTGTTTTCATCGACCCCTAATTATCAGCTCTGTTCGTCAAATCCGTGTTCAGCTTGCTTCGCTTGAAATTTGTCGTTTGTATTGGTTGATTTTCGAGTTCGTGATTCGATTCATATCTTGTCACGTTGTCTATATGCCCTAGCCTCGAAAGGTAAGTAATCACTCACGATTAACACTCTTATAGGTAGTAAATTTGATTTCACTTGAAACGACAATTGAACTATATTGTTAAATTTGAATTGTTAGTGATTTAATTGTTAAATATGATATGGCATTTTCTGCAATTGATCACCTGTGATATATGATACCATATCCTGTTGTATATATTTTATTTAATCTATTACTGATGATATCTGCCTGTTATTGATATGTTATATTATTATTATATTTGTTCTCACTCTGTAAGTTTCATGTTAGTTTAGAAATCCCTATGGGTTGAAATGATATATACCCGAACGATACTATAGATTTGGAGAAAACTATTATGTGTTGAAATGATAAACCCAAGAGATTTTCATTGATTTTGAATTTTAGGATTGCGGGTTGAAATGATATATACCAATATATTTAAGTTGCGGATTGAAATGATAAATATCTGTATCACTTGACTATAGGGTAGAAAATTGTATACGGACACCATTGATCTATTTTGAAAAATGATTTCCAGAGTTTGAAAGAGAAAATATGATTTTATAAAAAAATTATTTTTAAATTTATTTTAAAATATGTGTAAGATTTAGATTTTTAAAATTATATGATTTGAAATTTTAAATTTATAAATTAGTTTTGAAATATAATTTTTAAGATTTTTCTTATAAGTTTATTATTTTAAAAATATATATAAAATTAGATTTAATACAAAATACATTTAATAATAAGATTTAATTTAATAAAATTTAATTTAATTGGTTTATAATATGTTTAAGTGTTTATTTAAATTTATATTAATATTTTAAAATAGATTTTTCAATAACTTTAATAATAGAGGTTGCGAAGATAAATTAATGTTAACCTGCAATTACATTGGTTAATAATTGAATTTAAATAAGAATTGATATAACTTATTGATTTTGAGGTTTTGAAAGATATGATTTATAACTTGATTGACAAAGAAAAAATGATTAAATGAATATTCTCAACTTTAAATAAAAACTGAGACTCAATATTTGATATTGATTTAAATCCATAAATTGAGAATTTAATAAATTGTTATTAAAAATGATTAAGTGAATATTTTCCAATTTGAATAAAATTAAAGTTAAATGTTGAAATATAAATGAAACTTATATTGAAATTGCTTGAATATTTAAAACTTGAAGCTTATTGGAATCGAAGTGATAGTTCAAACTCGGATTTGAAATTGATACAAATTCAAATGGTTTATTGAGAATTTGAATTGAATCTTTAACCCATTAAATTGAAAGTGTTAAATGAGGATTTATTTGAATTGAAATTTGGAATTTAAGCTCATTTGAATCGATTCGTGAAATTAGAGGATATTATATAAAGTATTTTAATATATATAAACTATTTTAATATATAAATTATTTTAATATATAAATTATTTTAATATATAAATTATTTTAATATATAAACTATTTTAATATATAAACTATTTTCATTTATAACTATTTTAATATATATACTATTTTCAATATCTAAACGGTTTATGTTGGAAGTGATATGATTTTAAAAGTGTTATGATTTCAAAAGCATTATGATTTCAAAAGTGCTATGATTTCAGAAGTGATGATTTCGAAAGTGTTATAATTTTGAAAGTGTTGCAATTATGGAAATGAATATTTTTTTAAGTGAATAATGACATCAAATTGATATAGGTTTGAAATGAATATGATATTTTGATATAAAAAATATACTATTTGAAATGAAATGACCACGGTGTGAAATAAGCGTTTGGTTGTTAAAGAGACCGAGATCAGATATTGTCATACTCTTTGCCGATACCATAAACCACTTTAACACTGTGTGCGTGGTGGAGATTCTAGAATGAAGTAGGATGGTTTGGCGACGATTCTATATGGTATTTACGTAGCCCTAACTCCCGCGAGTCAGCTGGATGTGGCTAAAACAAGAGCTATACCGGGCCAAGTGGGGTCATTCCCCCGATCGGGCACATTTCTTCGATATCATTCTATTGTTTTTGTAATTTGATTGGGTGCACCCTCTGATTTGGGAGTGTGTCACGAGGTGGGTAGTAGTAGCTGATATGCGTTATCACCAGTCCGAGAGTGCAAATGATATATCTACCCTGGCATTGCCTCAAGTGCCATGTTACATGCCCTATCGCACCTTCTACGAGTTTGTTTTATACTGTACCTATGTGGTGTCCTCTGGGTGAACCTCCATTTACGGAGGAGCGTACGACATTGTATAGACTATGGGAATATATAAAATATGTTAAGGGGGATATGGGTAACGCCTTAATGCTGCTTTAATAGTTTACTTTACTATAGGTATATTATAATAACGTATTGTACTACATAGTAGATAGTTCCACGGATCCTTAGAGGATGGGAATCCTAAACATCCTTTAGTTACTTATATTTCAGTAGACATTTCACTTGAGTTGAATTTATTAATATATGAGTGTTAATCCTGGCTCGAGTATTTTGTGTTTTGCTTTATGCTTGGGTCAGGCTGAGTGTCACAGCATTTGAGACTCACCTTTAGAGATTGGTGCTTTGTTTGAATATCTATCTATCCGGCTTCCAGTAATTTAAGTTTATTTCGGTCATTTTGTTCGGACTCGTCTGTTGCTTATGTAGTAGAGATTCATTTATATTATAGATTCTGTTGTATTTTGATTTAAAATATGATGTTTTACAGTAGCTTCATGAACTATTAGTTATCTATTCCGCTACTTGCTATTACATTACTATGTGTCTGTGATTATGTGATTGATTTATTTACTGTATATGATGAGTTTTGTCAAATATAAATTAACAATCTGACATTTTGAGTAATTCAAGTTCGACATGTATGGATGTGAATGATTCGAAATACCGGGTTGTTACACAAATAATAAATACGTTTGTAACTTGGTTAATTACGTATATATTTCCTCAAGACTGTGTATTGTCTTCTATGAGTTTCAAACTCTAAAACAATACATGAATATGAATATTCGATCCATATTCAATCATATATAAATATTATACGGTGAACAGTCAAATTTCGCAATGTACAAGCCTTCAATGAAATTATTTCATTCAATATAAGCAAATAAACCATAATACAAGATCATGTATTCAATATATTTAATTGCAGTAAGGATACTGTTGTGTTAAATATAGCCCTAGACCAACTACAAGATTTACCTAAGAATTCGACCACTGAAATGTTAGTTTGATCCGTTTATGTAAAGTGCAACTTATTTGACATCCTTAAATGTTAAGAATGACAAATTGCATTTTTGTAAAGAGTTCATTATGGTGTTGTAGCAAGGATTTCTTTTAATGGTTTGATCATTTTTCAAAGGAAAGCGAAGGTATAAAGGCGGATGTAGCTTAAGGCACCAGTTGGATGAAGAGAGCGAGTGGACAATTCTGCTTCATGAAGAGACATCAGAAATAAGAATTGTATAAAATACTAGAAAATACTTAATATGGAATAAGAAATGTGATTTCTATTCCAAATATATTTTCATTAAGGAAATTGTTTTCCAGAAAAGTTATTTTCTCGAGTTTAAATAATTGATCTGAAACCGATGATTGTAAACTAGTTATAGTGAATGAAATAAAATCCTGTGATAAGTAGTTGAACGAATCTTCATATTTCATACACTATTATAGTAATAGTGCAAATAATGATAATATACATATAACACTTCTTAATGGTTGCATCAGGCCACGATTATTTTCGTAAACATGCCAAATATTATTTATGAAATAGTAATTGTTTTCGGTATTGATTGGATATAGATATTTTTATTTTGATATGAACATTGTGAATATTCGTTATAAAATAAATATATAATAATGATATTTATAATGAAAGTGATGCATTAGAAAATACAAAAGAATTTGAAATTTAACAGTTATTTTGAAATTATGGACTATGAGAAATAATTTTTTAATCATATGATTATGAATCATGTGATACTGGTGAATTGTATCTCAAATGATCAAGGTAAAAACACCTGTTCAGTGGGAGCGATATAAGAGTTGATGAATTCTAAGAATTGATATGTATGTATGTATGTATGTTAGTATGTATACAATCGTAGGTCTAATGATACCAAAACAGTTCCACATGCTTTGTTTAATTCATAGATGAATTGTCATAAAACAAACATGTGTATTTTATATACATATAGTATATCTATGATAAGTTCATAGAATATAAGACGGAAGTAAATAACATGACTTACAAAAGAAAATAAATGCTCGACTTGATTGAATAGGTGGATGTAATAAAAATGGTTTGAAAAGTACATAACAATGAATATGGTCCAATCTCAAAATTCACTCATCTATATGATATGTAATGATGTTCTAATAGAGTAATCGGACTTTGTTGGATAAAGTATTGAAGGAACCGGGCCAATCGAAAGCAGGTTAAATGGATGAATTACAAAAAATTCCATTATGGTCTTAGTTGACTGTATGAAGTCTAAATAGATTATATATACACACACATACAGAAACACACACACATACAAAAACACATACATACATACATACATACATACATACATACATATTTTTTTATATCTTAGTTTACAAATATATCAAATACACTTGTTTATGCGAAGTGCACATGCTACAGATAAGAAGTATACATAGTTAATGTGACCTCATGTATGTGATGGGATTTACACCGCAATAGATCTATTTCCCTTTATGTGTCTTTGTTGTCCAAAATTTGATATACATACATACATACATACATACATATATATATATATATAAAAGATTTGTAGAAGTATTAGTGTGTTTGCGTATATATAAATTGAAAACATATTAGACAATTTTATATGTTTTGGAATCTAAAATTAACAATAATAAATTCAGTTTCAATTAGATAACGCTTGATATTAATTATTAAATTGTTACATAAGATCCATCTTGTGCTTTTGAATTAAAGCAACAAACGTTTGCTTTCATGTATATAAATATTACAATTAATGTTTAATTTTTAAAGCGACTTATATACATGTAAACATTGTAATTCATAATATGTGTGTGTAAATGTGTTAGAATTTAATGGTAAAAATTTAAATCAAACTTTTATTTTAAAATGGAAATAAGATTTTACACAAATTTAAATTTAGGAAAGAGACGAATGATTTAGAATTTACACCACAGTTCATTAATGAATTTTAGATCAAAACAATTTTTTGTAAATAATATCTAAAATATTCATATTCAAAATATCAATCGTATAACATAAAAAATTAATTTTTAGGTAAAAATTTTATAATTTATATATACAGTACATCTACATATGTATGTAAATATTATAAAATTATTAAATAGATATCAAACAAAAATGGCCTTTTTTATTAGCAAAAATTTCAAAAGAAAAGAAAAGGGAATGGACAAATTAGGCATATGTAAACTCGTGACAAGAACATTCAGATCTAAATAATATAGTGAATAACAATAATTATCAAAGTTTATAGAGGATCTAAATCATATCAATTATGATACGATGAATATATATATTGAAAGAAGACGAAGAACAAAAGTAGATCTGAACCAAAATAACATAATAAACATACTTTTAATTAAGATGGACCAAAGGAGATTTGAATCACATGTTGCAAGATGAACAACTAAAAGACAAAAAAAATTATATAAATACAAGCATATGAACAAGAGAAACAAATAAAGAAATTGATCAGAGAAATACCTTAGGATGTCTCCAAAAAAACACACCTTGAATAACATGGATTCTTGAATCAACCTATAGATTTTTGCAAAGATCAAGAGGTAAAAACTAGCTTTAATAAAATGATTTACTTTGTATTTGATTTTAGAATTTTTAGCCCTAGACCACCATGGAAAATTTTGACCATGACTTGATTGGAAGAGAGAAAAGAGAAGGAGAAAGAAAAATAATTTTTATCATAAAAGAATAGTAGAATGAATGAAAGAAAATATATTTTAAAGGAAACAATGAAATCTTTCGATTCTCCCCTTCAAAACCTTCCCTATTTAATTTATAATTAAATCTCATCAAATCTTCCGCTCAGAATGGAGAACTACAGAAAAAGGCAAAGTGGGCCTTCAAAATTTCCAAATCCATTCAGCATATATTCCATTTAAATCTAATTTAAATATTCTATCGATATCGTATATCGATATGCACGTTTATAACTTTTATACATGTACTTTATTAAATAATAATGGTATTCAAAAAAAATAAAAAAAAATGATAATTAATATTTCATAAATATTAATTAATTTAATTAATATACAGCGATTATAAATTAATTAAGTCGTATGTTTTATTAAGAGTATTCATCATTTCAGTTGTGCAACTCGATGTGTAAATTCAGTCAACGATTAATATCGAACTATTCGAATATTAACATTCATACGACACCATAGCTAGTGGTGTGACATTTTGTTTGAATTTATCGCTTACACATCTTTTCACTAAATTCCAATTTTACTTCATATAAGTAGTACCCGGTAGCAATGATTATTTACGCAAATTCTCCTTTTCAAATCTATATCACATTAGGATTCATGGAATTTGATTTTGGTTAAAATTCTCACATTGTCCATATTTAACTTTTTAAGTCCAAAAACAAGTTTTCGGTTCAATCGTAAAAATGATTATTAATTGTACTACTCAAGCCAGAGACTTTGAATTTGAGTTGACTACAGTTGACTGCGATACAAACCCATAAAACTAAGGAGGAAAAATCTTTATTAAATAGTGTTTCACTTCCAAAGCTTCAACTCAGACCCAACTATAGTCATTCGATGGATGTCATGCCACGATTTAACTATAATCAAAGTGGAATGTCCACATTTGTAACGACCGGCTTTTTTAGACGTTTAAGCAGACACACATGTCATACTCAAACTATTCAAAAGGGCGGCTTGTTATAGGGTAACTAAAAAAAAGAAATAAAACAAATATAGAATCTCACAGCGAAAATGAAAAAATATAATAATCAAATAACAGTTCATAAAGATGTTTATGAATAAATTTGATTATACAAATATAATACAGACCAGAGTTACAGACAACAAGAATAAATAAATAAATGCAGCGAAACAACATGATGCAGTGGAATACATATCATAAATAATAATAGTACAAATCTTCTCCTTCATCCCCCAAAAATAAGGTCTTCAACGCCGAAATGCTCAGGCTGACCCGAGCGAATTGAACAGACTAAACATTCGAGTCAAAACTAAAAGATCTTATGTAAGTTAAATCAATGGTAATTAAATATGAGTGGAACAGCGTCAGATATGTTTACGGGGTTTGACATCTCTATCCAGTGTCTAACGTGAGTATAGTAACTTAAGAGATGTTTGGGATTCACATCTTCTTAGGATCCGTTTAAACTATCTACTATGTAGTACAATACACTATTATAGTATGTCAATAGTAAAGTAAAAGTATTAAAATAGCATTAAGGCATTACCCATATCCCCTTTAACACATTTTATATGTTCCCATAGTCTATACAGTACCGTACGCTCCTTCGTAAACTAGAGGTTTACACAGTGGGCACCCCATAGGTATGGTACAAAACAAATTCGTAGAAGACATGTTATGGCATGTGAACACGGCACTCGAGGCAATGCCAGGGTAGATATAACAGTTGCACTCCCAGACTAGTAGTAACGCATAGCAGCTATTACCGCGCACATCGGAACACACTCCTAAATCCAAATCAAGGGTTGCCACCAAACCTATCACAAAGTCAAAATATAGTGTCGCAGAAATGTGCCCAATAGGAGGAATGACCTCATTTGGCCCGGTATAGCTCCTATTTTAGTCACATCTAATCCGACTCACGGGAGTCAGGGTCACGTCATGCCTCATATAGAAATCTTTTACCAAACCATCCTACTTCATTTCTGGAATCTTCACCACGTACACAGTTGTTAAAGTGGTTTTTGGTATTGGTAGAGAGTATGACAATATCTAATCCCGGTCTCTTTAATAATTGAACGCTTATTACACACCGGATGGTTCTTTAATAATTTCAAAACCATTTCATAATTGATATCAAAATATCATATTCAATTCAAACCATATCACTTTCAAAATTATATTCACTTTGAAATCATATTCACCTTTGAAATCATATCGTTTCCGAAATCATAATTTCTTTCAGAAATCATGTTTCCAAAATAGGTTAAATCCTTACTTCAAAATCATCATATTCAATTAATTCTAACTTTTAAAATCCCAACTTAGGTTATAACATCATTTAACCATATTTGTTGTTAAACCAATGAATTTGAAATTAGATCCTTTCCTTCAATTTAGCCTGAAAATTTAGAAAATAGTTTAAATAGTTATAAATAGTTAGATTACTCTAAATTAGTTTAATTATAGACTAAAGATATTGTTAAATTGATTTAATAATAGTTAAATAGATTTAAAACAAATCAAATAGATTTAAAATAGATTAAATATTATTAAAATAGATTAAATAGCTTTAAAATAGATTAATTAGATCTAAAATAAGTTAAAACAGGTTAATTAGTTTTAAAATGAATTAAATGGTTTAAAAAGGGTTAAAATGATTTAAGCTATTATAGTTTAAAATAGTTTCACAATTTGAAAATCTTAATAATTAGACCTTTAATTAAAATATTTATTTAAAACAGTTTATATTAAATATGAATTTGAAATTTATATCAAATTAAACTATTTATTTTATTTCAACACATTTGGACCATTTCAATTTCCAAATCAACAAAGCCTCATTTCAAAACTTCCAATTCAAATTCCCAATAAAAATTTCTATATCGATTCAATCCATGCTTAAAATGTCAAATTAAATTACTCAAATTTCAATATATCTCAAAGTTATATTTTAAATAATTTTAATAACCTAATTCAAATAAATTTCCATTATACTTCAAACTCAACGTTAAGATTTCAATTTAACTCCTTTAAACAATTTCTTTAAAAATCAATTCCAATTTTAACATAAACTTAGATTTTGATAATAATTCGATTTATATAATCAAATTTCATTTTAAAATATCATTTAGCTAAATTCAAGAAAATTAAGGATTTGAAATCATTAAATTTAACCAATCCGATGTCCGTATATAATTCTCTACCCTAGGGTCAAGTGATACGGACATTTATCATTTCAATCTGCAATTTAAAATTTTACGGTTATATATCATTTCAAACCGCAATCCTAAATTAAATAAAATCCATAAAATCCCTCAAGTCTATCATTTCAACCTATAACGATCTTTCCATAATCTATAGATCGTTCGGGTATATATCATTCAACCCATGGTGATTTTCCTAATAATAACTAAGAGAACTTACAGAGTGATAATAATATATAAATCAAACATAACATCCAATCATCCAATATCAAAAATCAAACATCCATCAAAAACATCATTCAATTCAACTAATAAATATCAAGAATTCACTAATTACCAATGACAGGTATTTAATTGGCAAATTTAAATTCAATAATAAATTAAATAACAGTTTAATTCAAAATAATATAAAATAATGGGAATAGCAATTTAATTATACTAAATAGCCATAAATAAATTCCTAATCACATCGAAAAATTAATTTAACATAGGAAATTTTAAAAGTTGTGAGTGGGTCAAAGCACTCAAGTTTGAATTTAAATCGATTTGAAATCCAAAAGAGGGCTAAAAATTAAATAGTCTCAGAATTTGTCCAAACTAGCATCAAAATGTCCATAATTTCGACATGATCTCGGCAAAACAAACTGCGCGTGAATCGAACCTCGTATGTAAAAATTTAATCGAGTGAGAAGTTATACGGTTTATAATATATAGAATAAATAAAATAATAATTTATATTAACACGTCACCTTTCTTCCTCACGCCTTCAACCCTAGCCACCATACGTACGAACGTGATCGGCTACCCATCTCGCAGCACGGCACTGCTACCACCGAACCTCATCGGCCACTTTGCCTCGTCGCACCGACTGAACGACACCCACTTCGACCAAGCATCGTCGCCCAAATGCCCCAAAACAAGTAGCCGCCTCCAATTACACTAAACCTTAATCGAATTATTGCCACCAATCCAACCGTTCGACCGCCCTCCAACATGCATGGATGCACTCCCCTTAGTCCTCTCTACAAGACTATATCATCGATCTGACGATCAGTCAAATTTGATCGACGATTGATGAATGGCTAAGAATAAATCGCCCAATTCCGGCCACACAGAAACCCAAATCAAAAAATGAACTGCAGAATTGACCTGCGCTCGTCGACAGCTTCAAATCGATATATAATTCGATATATTTTGAGGTGTTTAAATTTTGGAATTGAATTTGAAATTGAATTGAGGGTATGGAATTTTGGATATGTTGTAATGACCCATAAGTTTTAACGGTTTTAATAACGTAATTAACTGAATTTTGTGAATTTTTAAATAATTGAATTTGGAAATGAAAATTTGATATTTGAAAAACGTCTATTAAAACATAGCAAATGGATCATAAAATATTGAAGTTTATTCTATTGCGTAAATTTCAATTTCAATTTAAATCAATTAAAATTGATGTAAATAAAATATTATTGCAATCTGAATATTTTTATATAATAAATTTGTAAATCATCTTCTGAGTGGGGCATCATATTTCGTTTCGCCAAATTTGGACTGTTATTGCCCCGTTTTTCTTATTTCCGGCATTTTATTAGCATTTTAGTAGCATTTTTATACCAATTATCGACTTGATAGGATGATCATATCACTAATATCTGTATACCGTTTTGATCATCTCGTCATGCCAATCTCTATGATATATTCATTTCTATGTTTCGAATTTCCGGTACGTTGCGGAAACTACAAAACGATTTCGTATCAGTTCCGCATTCGACCTTTTAACTTCCCTTACCTTTCATATTCCACCATATGAAACCAATAGCTTGTTGCCTTTAGATATTTCCAGAATTTAACTATTCACCTTTGGTTATCCCGCTGGTTTATTTTATATGTTGATTCACTTTATATCTTTTCTTGGCTTCGTCCTTTCACTTTCATTTGCTCTGCCATTCTCTCATCATTTTGTTCTACTATTCTCAAAAAGAAAAATAAACATAAATTTATAAGCATAGTTACCTGTAGCCAACAATTCTTCTTCCTCCTCCATATTTTTTCTTGACCTTCCATTTTCCCATTTCTCCAATGCCAGCAGCCACCACGTCCAAGCCTTCCCTCATCCGCCTCGAACGCCACCTTGCCGAGAACTCCCATCAACCCAGGCCTCCACTCACCGAAGTAGCTCCTCCCTAACCTCCACGTCCCCTTCTCATCACCTATATTCCATCACCCACGTAACCTGAGCACACCACGTCAAACCCCCGTCGCATCATCTCCATGCTTTACCGAGCCCGCCTGTACCCTCATCACACATAAAACCATCACCGTTCGACAGTGCCACTGGCAACATACAAAGACCCGTAGCCACCTTTTCCTCTATGCTTAGAACTGCTTCCCCTACTGGTGCCATCACTCGACCCACCTCCTTAGTTAGTGTCCGCATCCGGGCCGATTTGGCAAGCAATAGCAGCGTTCCTTTTTTTTATGTAAAGGTATGTATATAAAAATCTGTTTATATGTAAAAGCCCGTATATGTTTGTATATGTATTAGTTATATTAGATGAATCTGTGGGGTTTATTTCATAAAGTTATATATATACACGACCGGTTCATTCATATATATGTTATCTAAGTAAAATATCTGCTCGTTTATGCATAAGTCTATATATATATATAATTATATGCATGTACATGAGTCGTAGGTTTATGTACATTGATTTTGGTTATTGATTTCGAATTTTATTATATAAGGGTCTTAACTGATTTCAAAGTACAATATATAGATGTCAATGTGTTTATGTATACACTGCACATATAGATATTTGGATTTTTAATATATATATATATATATATATATATATAATTTATAATATAATATAAAAATATTTCGATCTTTATAATATATAAAAAAAATCATTGATGAGAGGTTGCTGGAATTTCGCATTGATTTTTTAGATATGTCATATATATAAAGTTTTGATTTTTGTAAGTGTTTTAAAGAAAATATTGATTTTATATAAAATTTATATAGTTATATATATATATATATATATATTATATAAAGTTGTTTGTATTTATGCGACCGTACAAAATTTATTTGTTTGTATATACGAGTTTTATAAGTTTATGTATGGTCTGTGGTGTCATATATGTTTTACAATAAAGTAAGTTTGTATTGTTTCTATAACAAATATTGATTTAAAATTTGAACAGTTACGTAAGCTTATAAATATACATATATGTTTATATATTTGTTTATATATACAAGCAAATGAGTTTGGTTTCTAAAAGAAATTATATATTTATTCCATTTATATCAAGTTTGTTCTGATTCGTGTTTTCATCAAAATTGGGTTGAGTTGCTTTGCTATGTCGCTGTCCCGTTGTCACTTTGTGCTTATCCGCATCATTCAATGATTTGTCAATTATCCGTGTTTGTTCGAGCCCATTTTCATCTTGTTCTCTTCTTTCTCTAGCCTCGAAAGATGAGCAATCACTCATGATTAACATTCTTATATTTAGTAGATTTGATTTCACCTGAAACGACAATTGAAATATGCAGTTAAATTTGGATTATTAATTATGTAATTGTTAAATATGATATGCTATGATCTGCAATTGTTCACCTATGACATCTGACACCATAAATCTGTTATTTATATTTTAGTTAAATTTATCACTGATGATATATGCTTGTTATTGATATGTTATATTTTATCGTATTTGTTCTCACTCTGCAAGTTCCCTATTAATGTAGAATTCCCCATGGGTTGAAATGATACATACCCAAATGATTTGTAGAATAGGGGAAAATCATTATGGGTTGAAATGATAAACCCAAGCGATTTTCATTTATTTTAAATTGTGGGATTGCCGGTTGAAATGATACATACCTGTAAATATTTAAATTATGGATTGAAATGATAAATATCTGTATCACTTGTCAATAGGATAGAAAATTATATACGGACACCATTCGTCTATATTTTGAAATAATTTCAAAAGTTTTGGAAGAAATTTTTTTGTTAAATATTGATTTTTAAATATAATATAAAGCTATTTTATTTTGTAAAATTTAGATTTGTAAAATTATATGTTTTGGAAATTTTAAATTTATAAGTTAGTTTTTTTTTGCGCCAAAGTTGGTCACAAACCCCAAGGATTGTGAAAGCACCAGTGTATGAATATAAATCAACAATATTCAAACACAAATCACAGATCTAAGCAAGCAACACGCAGCAAAATAGAAATTATGAACAAGAACACACGATTTATAGTGGTTCGGCTATCTCCGGCCTACGTCCACTTCAAAGGTTTTCACTTTTATTGACGTTCCTCGCTGATTACAATTGATTATAGCGGATTACAATGGATTATAGCTCTGAAATCCGATTACAACAGTAGTTGAGGAGTGCAAGGTAGAGTCTTGGTGCTTTAGAATCTTGATTTAGCCAGAGAGAGATTGATTCTCTTTTCTGAATGACCTGGGGCTCTATTTATAGGCGTTGGAGGCTGATATTTTCTCCTAAAATCCGGGGAGACTGCTTCTGGCATGTGAGGGGGCCCACATGGCCGAAACCTGGAGATCCGGGCCCATATTGGGATCGATTCGACCCTTGGTTCGAATCGGTCAAAAAAGTATCCAATCATGATGAAACTTGGCGTGAACATTCTTCTATGTATATGCAAACTCCTGTGAAAATTTCATGGCATTTGGATCAAGGGATTGAGAGATATGATCGATTCAAGATGGTGTTCTTGGGCATGCTGGTTGCTTCGACTCGATCCTATGGATTCGTTCGAATCGATATGGTTCGAATCCATAGGGTCGAATCCATGCTCCTGATGACGTGGCGCGTGTTCTTCGTGTCGGTCCTCTTACTTCTCCGAGTTGAATGGGTTGAATCCGGGATTTTAGCTGCGTTTACTTGGTGGTTTCGAGTGTTGGATTCAAAGGTTCGCTACCTTCGAATCAATGGAACCGGTCTTCATTCGAATCGATCCAAATATATGACTGTGGATCGATTAGAAGTTGCTCCACCATGGGGATTCGAAGGTAAGCAAGGAATGGAGTCGGTGCTCCCTCAGTTGCGTGGATTCATGGGACCTTCTTTGATGGTCTCGAGGGAATGGATTTGAGGCAAGATGCATGATGGGTTCGAAGTATAGCAACTCTATGGATTCAAACTCTTCAACCTTGAGGGATACGAAGAGAGGTAGCATCATGGATTCGAAGCTAGGTGGTCTGGATGGATTCGAACTAAGTATTGCTTGATGGAGTCGAAGCAAGGTTTAGTTCATGGGTTCGAATCAATGCATGGATGATGGATTCGAAGTGGAGTCGAACCGATGGATGCGAAGTCCATCGATTCGAACTAGGGAGTACCCTATCGATTCGAGCCGAGCAAGGCTTACTTACCTCAACTTGAATCCATCATAACTCGGGCATACGAACTCGGATTGACTTGAATGCGGACTTCTATGATCTTTCTCATCAGGTCCTATCAATTGTAGCTCAATCTAGACTCGGCCAAAATTCATCGATATCCATGGTTATCCTACAATGCTCAATTGATATTCAAGAATAGTAATCATTGATTTTTAGTAAATTTTGGGTATCTCAACTTTGCCAAAAGTTGGGATAACAGTTTTGAAAATATAAATTTTAAGGTTTTCTTATAATTTTATTATTTTAAAATATATAAAATAGGATTTAATATAAAATAAATCTAATAACAAGATTTAATTTAATAAAATTTAATTTAATGGTTTAAAATATGTTAAGTATTTATTTAAACTTATATTAATATTTTAAAAATAGATTTTATAATATTAATAATCAAGGTTGGGAAGATAAATTAATGTTGGCTTGGAATTTAAATTGGTTAATAGGTGAATTTA
The DNA here is from genome assembly GCA_030765085.1 of Allium cepa. Classification (NCBI taxonomy): domain Eukaryota; kingdom Viridiplantae; phylum Streptophyta; class Magnoliopsida; order Asparagales; family Amaryllidaceae; genus Allium; species Allium cepa. The sequence goes on from CM060935.1 coordinate 484,618,448, forward strand.
AATGAGAATTGATTTAAACTTATTGATTTTTGAGATTTTGAAAGATATGATTTTGTTAACACTAGAATTGGTCATTAACACCCAAAGAAAGATTTGTGTAGAGAGATGAATGAAGATAGAAAATTAAAATAGAGGAATATATGCTGACTTAATTGCGATAAACTAGAACACCAGATTTACAGTGGTCCGACGTAACTGCCTATGTCCACTTTGAGTTTAACTTTATTGCTCTTTCAAATAATTGAATATAGATACAATCCATATACCAACAACTTGAATACAAGTTTTAACTAAAAAGGAATGAGTCTTGAAAATGGCAGAGTCTCCCGAGTGTTCTCTAAAAAAGGCTCCTTTCATTATGCCCATGCCCTTCTATTTATAGGCGAAGATAAGCTGGACTTCCCTCACGGGCCCAGGAACAAGGTATCTCGGCCTATAGTAGGTGACTTCTGCATGCCGGGCCAGGCATGCCGGACGAGTCGTGCAAAGCGAGGAATGCCGATCGAGAGTTGTTTGGTCGATCATTAAGTGACTCAAAGTAAGCCCTCAGGAAAACCGAAGCAAGTAGTGAGTTGACTCGAAGCAAAGTTATGTTGAACGCCCTTACTTTCTTGTGGGCTTGACAATTAGTTAACACCTCTAGCATGCATCGAGCCAGGGATGCCGAATGGAAATTCCTAAGCGAACTTGCTGAGTGGCTTTGCTAAATAATGTTGCCAAAGAAGGTTGCCGAACGGTATTAGCCGAACGATAGATGCCAGGTGGCAATAACTGAGATATTTGCGCTTCTAAGGTTGGAACAATTTTACACCGAGCGGTAATCGACCAAATGGTGAACTTTGGGTAGTTGACTTGAACTAGATCATGCCGAGCGATGGCCCTTGAACTTAAGATGCCCAGCGATGGCCCTTGAACCAAAGAATGTCGAGCGGTGGCACTTGAACTCAAGATGACGACCGGTGGCCTTTGAACCAAAGAATGTCGAGTGGCAGCGCTTGAACTCAAGATGCCGCACGACGTTGGTCGAAACAGAGAGTGTCAAGCGAAGGCGTTTGAACCTAAGATGCCGAGCGATGTTGGTCGAAAAAGAGAGTGTCGAGCGATGGACTTAGGCTGAGCGGAATTTAGGCCGAGTGGCACTAAACAGTTTGCCTCTAGTAGCCGAGCCAAGCAACCGGGTAACATTTGCCCCCCAAAGTGTATCGTGTGAGTCAAACACGACACGCTTTGAACCATAAGCAAACCATGCTTCCTCTCGTTCGGCAAGTTCATTGTCGCTCGGCCCAATTGCTTACCGAACCAATGAAATACCTTGACCGGGTCTACTGGTTGATGCATGTTCACCTCCCCTTCTTTACATATAAAAACCAACACTTCTCTTTATCACTTCTCTACTTTCACCTCGACTCTACAGGAACTCCTAACTTACCTTCCCTCGAACTTCGGCTACCTCCCTAATTTTCCCTCCCTACCCTGAATCTAGCAAGCTCTCACTATAGCTCCTCCCCAGATCGAGTCTAAATGACTTTCAATCTCAAACAGATCCCTAAGCTTCAATCATCCTCTTTGGTAAGAATCTCTCGTTCAAACGTTTTTTCAAACTAGGAAGTTTAGCAAGAAATTCGAACTCGCGAATTCTCTTTAGATTATGGATGGTAGGAGGCGTGTAGATGAGGAAGACAAATCGAGGTTCGAACATGTCTTAGGGCTAGAACTTAGTACGACTTTAACCGATCTCAAGGCTGGTGGAATGGAGAGGAGAAGGGAAAGGGACACCGGTGATTTCTAGGTCGTAAGTTCATGCCGGGTAACCAAGCGTTGGAGTTAGGTTGTTGAAGTGGAACTATATTGCCAACCGAGCCTTCGGCATTTGTATTTTGAGTGGAGAATGGTCAACTACGAAGTAGGTGGCTCAGTAGTCTTCATGTGAGAGTGGTGTTAGAGAGGTAGGAAGTAAGCGGATCGGTGTATCTGGTTTAGGTGGTCGTTTGGTCGTGTGTTTCGAGTGTCGCTCGGCATTGAGCCTTGAAGTAGGCAACAACAGTCGAAATCATTCCAACTTGAAGATAACTTGTGTCGAATTCACTTACTTCCCATGCCTAATCATATGACAACAAACAAGGACAAGGACATAAGCAAACAAGCATATCGAACTAATCCAGACTAATAACTCCCCAGTTTAAGCAATTATAAACCTAAGTTTAACTCGATTAGAACAAAAAATAGCCTTCAACATATAGTGCCACGCCTGAGTTCAAAACTGAAACCATCATTAGACGGGCTTTCGGAGACGGTTAATGATGATGGTCTTCGAAGACGATAGTTCAAAGCTAAACTTTACTTTATCAGCTTCATGACTTTTAATTCTTTTACACTTATACTCGAACGATTGCATTAGTCCACACACCACATGGGGGGAGCATTTTTGTCGTTATGTCTAATATTGATTATCTTTCAAGTATAGTTCAAACTGGTGTTTAATCAAATTCAACGCTTATCAGAGATGTCAAGAAAGTCAAGCTCTGCCACAATCTCAGATAAACCTGAGCCAAGTTTTCAACAAGAAGTAGTCGGAACTTCAAATCCATCGATAACTCCTGTACATAATATCCCGAGTCCAACAATTGCATTTGTTGACTTGACTCCTGATGCCCTAGATGCAGCTATCATCCTAGACAATGCAATTGATTCTTAAGCTTTGAGAATCAATGAAAACGCTCTTCTCCGACTATGCTCAATCCATGGAATTCCTTTTGATGATGTACTGGTTCCATTGGGACAAGATCGTCCTCACCTTCCACCAGTCGGATATACTGCCTGCAAAAAATTCATGTGCTGGGTTGGTAGTGTGCCCCTATTCAACTCCTTCCTCCGTGATGTATTGCAGTATATTGAGATCGCCCTGGCATAGTTACATCCCAACAGTCATGCGTTTATATATGGCACGTGCATTCTTTTCATGAGCATTCTATGCAGGCTCCCTACTCCCGGCGACATCCGCTATATTTATCGTTTCAAGAGGCGGTCTGATAGCCCATCTTTCGTATTCCTTGGTCCACATAACAAGTGCCAAATCCTTACGGGGGCGCGGAGCAAATTCGTCCAATATAAGCAAAAAAAAATTTGTATGCGCTGTCCCGCTGCCTTTGCAAGGAGATGGCTAGAAGGGAGTAAGTTACTTTTCTGGATCTATACTTGTATGTGGCAGAAAGTGCATCCTTCCTAAACCCTTTCTCGACTTTTACAGGTATCAGCCCACGTCCCGAAGGCTCCGGGTACTCTGAGGCCATTAAAGCTATTCGAGCTATTCCCGCGGACGACCAGGACATCAAATCCATCATTTCCAATGAATCGCTCTCAAAACTTATGTTGTTGGCGGAAGGTCGCCGAATAAGTCTACCTCCGGCACCACTACAACTGGACCTGCCTTGGACAAAGGCAAAAGGCAAGCTGGGCCTTCGACACATGATGCCCCCGACACACCCGAGGAGGGCGAGATTAGAGAGACTAAGGTGTCAAAAGCACCGGGTGAGAATGTAAGTCCTGCTCGGGAACTAGTGGTTGAGGCACATGGCACTGATGTAACACCTCCCCCTTCGAAGGGAAAAAAGAAATTGGCATACAAACTGAGGAAAAAGATAGTTGGCGGAACCTCAAAGGTCACAATCACTCCAGTGGAGAAAGGGCCATCTCCTCAACACTCAACGGGTTAATTGAAAGGCTTATCTGACATCAATATTCTCGATGACTTGCTCAATTATGGCTTCAATGATCTAGAAGCCCTAAAACTCCATTCATCCACGAGAGACGATGAAGGCGTTCAAGCCCATAATCAAGGAGAAAAAACTCCAATAAGTAAAGCCAAAGAAACTGGTCCGTCGGGGGAAAAACTAGGGCAAACACAATAATACTCACACCTCACCTTACACCTAAACTTTAGCCATCAAGTTATTCCTGCCAACTCATGTTCACTTAATTTTTGTGTAGGTGATATAGGACGCTCCCACAGATTCGACCGCCTTCATGGGTCATCTATTTTTCATCATTTCGATCGGGATTCGGGCTTCGGTAAACGTCAGGATAGAGGTGACGACAGTGATGGGTATCGCTCTCGAGACTCGTTATCTTGAAGGAAAACTTAAAATCAGTCTTCATACCATCACGATCCTCTCTCTCATTTGGTGCAGGACAGGGAGAAATCTAGTCATAAGGGGTCCCAGTACGATATTCCCACGACCAATACTCGGGTTCATCTAGCACCAGGAAATCCTGGAAACTTCACAAAAAACCCGTAATCTCTAGACAAACTTCTTCCGCTCCCGCACACGATCCGTCTATAGCGGAATAGCTAACCGAGCTCAAGGCCACGTTTCCAAAAATATGCTTCGATGGTTTGAAGTTTCTTCCAATGATTCATCACATTCCGGGGCACGTTAAACAAAGTGCCATTGCTTGCAATAATGAAGTCTATGTTCAACACGACTGTAACAACCCGCATATTTTTCGATTTTTATATTTAAATATTTTAGCGATACTCGGAATTTAGTCCGAAAAGCTACTTTTTGCATACGGTCGAATTAGGACTCGGGACCACTCCCATTGAGTTTAAAATGCCGTTTGCGACCTTTTTGAGTATAAGCTTCGATATGTTTGGAGAAAGTTGATTTTTGCTACTTTTTCACTTTGGGTTTGGGTTTGGGCTCAGCCCTATGTTTAACTTATACTCAAATTTGAGCCACTCCTCCCCATTCACCCTCACTTTCTCCTCTTTTCAGTTTTAAAACATCAATGGTGGGAGAGATGGGAAATTAAAACTCCAAAACCCTAGTTTCCTTTTGCAAATCAAGCTCTAGCTCCAAACTAATAGAAGAACCCATTGGTAAGCTTCTCTTCTTCTTCTCCAACTCATTCTCTTATCAATTTCAGAAATTCCTAAACCTAATTTAGGAAATGTTTCTCTTGTTAGCTTAGAATCAAGCTTCTTGAGTTGGATTTGAAGAGTGGTTGATTCTCTTTTGCTTTCAGGCTTCTTTTCCAATTGCTTGGGTTCAAAGGTGAGATTTTTATCTCACATCTACGCTTATATTTATCTTCGAATGTTAGGTATGAATTCCTAACACTTATTCGTGTGCATTAGCTTTTGGTTTGGATTGATTAGGTGAAAATCCTAACTTTTGGTGTTTTGGGTTCAATTCCTTAAAAATCATAGCTTTATGTTCAAATGTGTTTTTGGTGATGCAACAAGGAGCTCATAGGGCCGGGTAGTCGATAGGCATAAATCCTTAGTGCCGATGCTCGTGCGGTTGCAATTTGGAAGTGATTGGCCATTGTATTCAATGGGCTAGGAGGGGACTGGGAACAGGTTCGGCCGGCCGAGCCCCATGGCCGGTCGACCGACCTGCTACTATGGTGCATAGGCACCTTTCTGTCTCTGGTCCGGTCGACTGGCTACAGGGCTCAGCCGACCGACCTGCTTCCCGAGACTTTTTTGGAACAGGGTCCGATCGACCGAGCTCTGTAGCCGGCCGACCGACCTGATGCAATTTTGCCTACTTCGCCTAGTTGCTTGAATTTCCAACTTTAATCGATTCGTGTTGTTTCATATTTATTGTTATCAATTATTATGACTTTGATGACTCCTTTTTAGGGATTTTTGAATATCCATTTCGATGGATTCTTTATCGGTTTCGTTGGATTTTTATTCACATCTTCATATGTGAATTTTAGTGATTGATTGTTCCTACAATCTTCTTCGTGATTTGTCACTTTAAAAATATAAAGGTTTCTATACTAGTAGTAAATATCAAAACTCTTTCTTTAAATGATTTCAACACTATTTTATTACAAAGCTCGTTTTCTTAAACCGTTTTCCAATCTATTAGTATATACAAGCCTTACCTCATTCGCACGAGAAATCTAATTAAACGACTTAGTAAAACGAGTGGTATGAAACGCTTGCATTTACTTCGTCGGTTAATTCTTGGACTTGTTCGATTGAATCTCTTGTGACAATTTTATAGTGGAGATCTACAGTTTGTTCGTAAATATTTGAGTTAAGCAAGTGGTTACGGGACATGAAGCTAAACTCATATATTTACTAGCTTAGTGTAATTGACACTTCTCGTTGATCATGATGATCATCTTTGTAATTTAGACTAGCAATGTGTGACGTCTCTATGTCTGCGAGGGAGACTAAACCCCGTTTTGTGGAGTTTCGACTCAAATTGGTGGGATAGCAACCCATGGTCTTCGGGCCGTTTGTGGAGCTTCGGCTCAATTTGTGATGGTTAGCAACCATGGAATTAGCATTCCGTTTGTGATACACGTGTTGGTGAGCTTTATGCTCCCGTTTGTGATAGGCCTCCCCTTCCCCCTTTTTGTGATTTCTGGATTTCTTGAGATGATTTCTAGAATTTGTGTTTCACCAATTTTCGTGATTTCTATTGATAAGTTTTATCAATATTTGTGCATTGGTGAATTTGTGCGTCATTGACTTTTGTGATTGACATTGATACAATTGTCAATATTTGTGGTTTGATGAACGAAATAAGGAGTATGACATTTCTTTGATTCTTGTGTAGATTTTGTGATGTTGATTTATCTCTTGTTGATTTTCAATTACTTATATATATCACAGCTTGGCATTGTGATTATTATGTGTTTAGTCATATCTCTTACTCTATATCATTTCATCTGATATTTATAGCTAGACTGATCCGTTTATTATTTTCTTATTAAATAATACTCGGGTCAGACCGAGTGTTACAGGTGCTTCTGCTTGACTTCTCATCCAGGATCATTACTCTGACTTTTGGCTAACTACCTAGATTAGTAGTTTATTTTTTTGTATACACTTGAGATATAGACTCATAGTTGTATTCTTTTGTATAGCACGTGTTGCTATTCTTTTGTATTATTGTGGATCTTTTTGACAACTACTCTGACATACACTTCCATGTGTTAATTATGTATTCATATCTTATTCCGCCTTTGTGATATGAATTATCTGTGACTGATTTATGTTATGTTTAATTCTGTATTTGTTTCTGAAGATTATTATAGCCACTGTGTAGTAGCTTTGTGTTTGTATCGGTATGTCGGATTTTCCTCTTGAAATAAAATGCATGTTATACTATCTGACATATCAGTGCTCGCGCAAAGCAATTACACGGATGGTCGCTCCTCAACAGCCTTATTCTCCATGCTAGTTGACAGCATTACACCGTAGTGTTCTTGGCTAGCGTGGGTATAGAGGTGGGGCGTCACAGCTTGGTATCAGAGCCAAACTTCGGAACAATATGGAATATTATAACAAGGATCATCGTCCTAAGTCCATCTTAGAAGTCGTGCATTAGGATTTAATTCGAGTCTTCGTACCGATTCATCCTATTTTCCATATGATTCCTTGTTTATCTATCAAGATTGCTTGATATTCAATTTGGTGAATAACCTTTTTCTTCTTCTTCTTTCTTTCTAAAGGAAGAGAAATGTCTAGACCAGGCCTCCCCAGAGCCGTACCATCTAGCACTCCACCCCAGGATGGAGTTTTTATGACTGCTCAACAGCTTCTTGATTTAGTGACAAATGCTCAAGCAGCTGGAGCTAACCCGGAACCTACTCACCCAAAGTCGGGATTTGCACGCTTGTGCAGCGATTATACTAATTTGGGTGGGGAGCCATTCAAAGGTTCCGAAACTATTATTGAAGTACAGGCTTGGCTAAGGTCATGCGATCGAATCTTTTCTCGCATGAATCTTATTGACCTTCACCGAGTTCAGGTGGCCTCTAGTATGCTCCGAGAAAGAGCATTGGACTGGTACGAGCTTCTTATTTCTGAGATTAATGAAGCGGATCTCACCTGGGAGCAATTCCGGGAACGCTTCGAGTTGAAATTTGTACCAGAAGCAGAGAAAGTGACATTGGCTCGACGATTTATAGACCTTGTTCAAGGTGAGTCCTCCGTGACTGATTACGTCGCCTCCTTCGAGTCGCTTTCCAAATATGGGGTTGAATACATCAACACCCCTTTAAAGAAGAACCAGAGGTTCGTCTATGGCTTAAACAAAAGTCTCAAGAAGCCATTACTTCTAAAATTAGAAGTTTCTTTCGACCAACTCGTTGATATCGCTCATCGTCTTGAGGAGGCGGATAGGGAGAATGATGTTGAAGTGGTGGGTTCCAAACCAAGCTTCAACAACAACAAGAAGAGGCCAAACAAATTCAAAGGCCCCTATCCTAATAAGAAAGGGAAGCAAGCAACCTCCGTGGCAAAGACTTCTTCCTTTGGTCGTGGGGAATGCTATAATTGTGGTTCGAAGGACCATTACGCGAAAAAGTGTCCAAAGTCTCTCTCTTGTCGCTACTGCAAAGGTCCCGGTCATGTTATATCCTCATGCCCCAAGCTTCAGGGCAGGAAGGAGGGAAAGCTTAATGTTGCTCAAGCCCCTGGCAATACGTCTCGTGGCCAAGGTATTTCTCATTCTATTCTAGATGGAATTATTTTATTTCGTGATCATCCTATTCGAGTTCTTTTTGATACGGGTGCGTCCCATTCTTTTATATCAAAAGAACTTGTTGATACTTTTTCTTTGGATGTTTTGTGTTTAATGACTTCTTTGAGAATTGCGAATCTGGTTGATGGGTCCGCGACAATCAATTTATTGTGTAAAGATGTCGAGATTATTTTGTGTGATTTTTCTTTCCGAGCCGATTTGCATGTCATGCGTTATTTAGGCTTTGGAATGATTTTGGGAATGGATTGGCTTAACCGTTATGAAGCTCATATCCTATGTCCTGAGCGGACTATTCATCTTCGACATCCTCAATCTGTTAACCAGGTTTCTGTTATTCTTAAAGATTCAGATTCCAGCTTGGTTGCATCTTTATATTCTTTAAATCCTCGTGATGACGATGATGATGATGAGGGTGATATTATTTCTCTTATTCACGTCATTCGTGAATTTTCCGACATATTCGAGCCCGTTTTAGGATTACCACCTAAGCGAGCAATTGAGTTCAGAATTAATCTTATTCCTGGAGCTCAACCTATCACTCATCCTCCGTATCGTATGTCCAATAAAGAAAACGAGGAGATGCGTAAACAATTATCTGAATTGGAGACGAATCAATTTATTCGCTTTAGTTCCTCGCCTTGGGGAGCTTCGGCTATTTTCGTGAAGAAATCCGATGGTACACTTAGGCTTTGCGTTGACTACCGCAAGCTTAATGATCTTATTATCAAAAATAAATATCATTTACCTCGGATTGATGATCTATTCGATCAACTTAGTGGTGCTAGAGTCTTTTCACAATTGGACTTGGCTACCGGTTTCCATCAGCTTCGTATTGCAGAGGATAGCATTCCTTTGACATTGTTCCGTACTCGTTATGGATCTTATGAATGGCTTGTTATGCCATTTGGTCTAACGAATACTCCGTCTTATTTCGTTGACCTTATGAATAGAGTTTTCAAAGACTTCCTCGACCGGTTTGTTCTCATCTTTATCGATGATATTCTTGTGTATTCTAAAACCGAGGAGGAGCATGAAAAACATCTTCGGATTGTGTTGGAAACTCTTAGGAGTAATCAATTAAAAGCAAAATTTTCTAAATGCCATTTTTGGCAATCTCGTGTGAAGTTTCTCGGTCATGTTATTTCCGAATCCGGAATTTCCGTGGATCCTTCAAAGATTGAAGCGATTCAAGATTGGAAGAGACCGGAGAGTATGACAGAGATTCGTAGTTTCCTAGGATTGGCAGGTTATTACCGTCGTTTTATCAAAGACTTTTCTAAGATTGTCGTGCCTCTCACCAGCTTAACGAAGAAAGGTGTTAAATACATTTGGTCGGACAAATGTGAAACTTCTTTCCAGAAATTAAAAGAACTCCTTTCTGATGCTCCTATTCTTGTTATTCCCGAGGGGAATCAGGATTTCGTTGTTTATACCGATGCTAGTCGCATTGGTTTGGGTGCCGTTCTTATGCAAAAAGAAAGTGTTATTGCTTATGCTTCTAGGCAGTTGAAGCCTGCTGAGACTAGATATGCCACTCATGATTTAGAGCTCCCGGCTATTGTTTTCGCCCTTCGTATTTGGCGTCATTATCTTTTAGGGGAGAAATTTGTTCTTTATACCGATCATAAATCCTTGAAGTATTTATTCTCTCAAAAGGAACTTAATTTGCGTCAACAGCGTTAGCTCGAATTTCTTGCATCGTATGACCTTGATATTCTTTATACTCCCGGTAAGGGTAATCGTGTCGCTGATGCTCTTAGCCGTAAACAACAAGCTGTTGTTTCTATGATGATATTCGAATGGAACGATCTTGAGATTTATGTTCATCTCTTGTTTTATGTAGCCTTGAGGCTCATCCTTCTCTTTTAGACCGCATTCTTGAAGCTCAAAGGCTAGATCCCGAATTGGCTCTTCTTGGCCAAAATATTAAGGATAAGATTGATATTGAAGGTTTGAAGGACTTTGATATCGATTCTCGTGGCGGTATTCGGAAATTTGGTAGACTTATCGTGCCAAATATTAGTGATCTTCGTGAAGATATTTTAGAAGATTCACATCGTTCTAAATTTACCATTCATCCCGGTAGTAGTAAAATGAACGCGGATATGAAGCGACTTTATTATTGGGAGGGAATGAAACTTGACATCACTAACTTCGTTAAGCGTTGCATGACTTGCCAACTCGTTAAGGCCGAACATCAAAGGCCCGGTGGGTTATTGCAACCTTTAGAAATTCCAATTTGGAAGTGGGACCAAATTTCCATGGATTTTATTGATGGCCTTCCCCGTTCTCACTTGGGTCATGATAGCTTATGGGTGATTGTTGATAGACTCACTAAATCTGCCCATTTTATTCCCGTTAGGTCTAACCGAACCGTTCCTCTTTTGGCCAAACTCTTTATCAAAGAGATTGTTAAATTACATGGAGTTCCTACTTCTATAGTTAGTGATCGTGATCCACTGTTTACTAGTGGATTTTGGAAGAGTCTTCAAAAAGCTTTGGGAACGAAGCTTAATTTTAGCACCGCTTTTCACCCCCAGTCCGATGGACAAACCGAGCGTGTGAATCAAACTCTTGAAGATCTTCTTCGTGCTTGTGTGTTTGATTTCGGTGGAAGTCGGAAAGATCATATTTCTCTTGTCGAATTTTCCTATAATAATAGCTTCCAATTTAGTATTGGTATGGCACCTTTTGAGGCACTCTATGGTAGGCCATGCCGATCTCCTTCTTGTTGGCTTGAGGCCGGTGAGAAGCTGGTTTTAGGTCCAGATTTTATTCGTGATTCCACAGAAAAGATTGATCTTATTCGTCATAGGATGAAAGAAGCCCAGAGTAGACAAAAATCCTATGCCGATAACCGAAGAAGGAGGTTAGAATTTTCTGTGGGAGATCTTGTGTTCATTCGTGTATCACCTATGAAAGGTGTTGTACGTTTCAGTCGATCGGGAAAATTAGCGCCTCGATATATTGGGCCATTTCCTATCACTGAACGTATTGGTTCCATGGCTTATCGCCTTTTATTACCGGCTCAATTTTTAGCTATCTATGACGTGTTTCACGTTTCTCAACTTCGGAAATGTCTTCGAGTTTCCGATTCTATTCTTGAGCCCGGTGTTGTGGAAGAGATTGAAGTTTCACCGAATTTAACTTATGAGCAGCATCCTGTTCGTATTATTGCTTCGGAAGTCAAACGACTTCGAAAAAAAGATGTTCCGCTTGTTAAAGTTCAATGGTCTTTAAATCCTAAGGATTGTTCTTGGGAGTCTAGAGAGTTCATCGAGCGATCACATCCGGACTTACTTTCCCGTGCTCTTTGAGGTGAACTTCTTATTTCAAACTTCTTTTGTGTTGAATATTCATTTATGGTTGTTACTATATATCTTCTTCTTAAATATTGCGAGGACGCAATTTCTTTAAGGAGGGGAGTCTGTAACAACCCGCATATTTGTCGATTTTTATATTTAAATATTTTATCGATACTCGGAATTTAGTCTGAAAAGCTACTTTTTGCATACGGTCGAATTAGGACTCGGGACCACTCCCATTGAGTTTAAAATGCCGTTTGCGACCTTTTTGAGTATAAGCTTCGATATGTTTGGAGAAAGTTGATTTTTGCTACTTTTTCACTTTGGGTTTGGGTTTGGGCTCAGCCCTATGTTTAACTTATACTCAAATCTGAGCCACTCCTCCCCATTCACCCTCACTTTCTCCTCTTTTCAGTTTTAAAACATCAATGGTGGGAGAGATGGGAAATTAAAACTCCAAAACCCTAGTTTCCTTTTGCAAATCAAGCTCTAGCTCCAAACTAATAGAAGAACCCATTGGTAAGCTTCTCTTCTTCTTCTCCAACTCATTCTCTTATCAATTTCAGAAATTCCTAAACCTAATTTAGGAAATGTTTCTCTTGTTAGCTTAGAATCAAGCTTCTTGAGTTGGATTTGAAGAGTGGTTGATTCTCTTTTGCTTTCAAGCTTCTTTTTCAATTGCTTGGGTTCAAAGGTGAGATTTTTATCTCACATCTATGCTTATATTCATCTTCAAATGTTAGGTATGAATTCCTAACACTTATTCGTGTGCATTAGCTTTTGGTTTGGATTGATTTGGTGAAAATCCTAACTTTTGGTGTTTTGGGTTCAATTCCTTAAAAATCATAGCTTTGATGTTCAAATGTGTTTTAGATGATGCAACAAGGAGCTCATAGGGCCGGGTAGTCGATAGGCATAAATCCTTAGTGCCGATGCTCGTGCGGTTGCAATTTGAAAGTGATTGGCCATTGTATTCAATGGGCTAGGAGGGTACTGGGAACAGGTTTGGCCGACCGAGCCCTGTGGCCGGTCGACCGACCTGCTACTATGGTGCATAGGCACCTTTCTGTCTCTGGTCCGGTCGACTGGCTACAGGGCTCAGCCGACCGACCTGCTTCCCGAGACTTTTTTGGAACAGGGTCCGGTCGACCGAGCTCTGTAGCCGGCCGACCGACCTGATGCAATTTTGCCTACTTCGCCTAGTTGCTTGAATTTCCAACTTTAATCGATTCGTTTTGTTTCCTATTTATTGTTATCAATTATTATGACTTTGATGACTCCTTTTTAGGGATTTTTGAATATCCATTTCGATGGATTCTTTATCGGTTTCGTTGGATTTTTATTCACATCTTCGTATGTGAATTTTAGTGATTGATTGTTCCTACAATCTTCTTCGTGATTTGTCACTTTAAAAATATAAAGGTTTCTATACTAGTAGTAAATATCAAAACTCTTTCTTCAAATGATTTCAACACTATTTTATTACAAAGCTCGTTTTCTTAAACCGTTTTCCAATCTATTAGTATATACAAGCCTTTACCTCATTCGCACGAGAAATCTAATTAAACGACTTAGTAAAACGAGTGGTATGAAACGCTTGCGTTTACTTCGTCGGTTAATTCTTGGACTTGTTCGATTGAATCTCTTGTGACAATTTTATAGTGGAGATCTACAGTTTGTTCGTAAATATTTGAGTTAAGCAAGTGGTTACGGGACATGAAGCTAAACTCATATATTTACTAGCTTAGTGTAATTGACACTTCTCGTTGATCATGATGATCATCTTTGTGATTTAGACTAGCAATGTGTGATGTCTCTATGTCTGCGAGGGAGACTAAACCCCGTTTTGTGGAGTTTCGACTCAAATTGGTGGGGTAGCAACCCATGGACTTCGGGCCGTTTGTGGAGCTTCGGCTTAATTTGTGATGGTTAGAAACCATGGAATTAGCGTTCCGTTTGTGATACACGTGTTGGTGAGCTTTATGCTCCCGTTTGTGATAGGCCTCCCCTTCCCCCTTTTTGTGATTTCTGGATTTCTTGAGATGATTTCTAGAATTTGTGTTTCACCAATTTTCGTGATTTCTATTGATAAGTTTTATCAATATTTGTGCATTGGTGAATTTGTGCGTCATTGACTTTTGTGATTGACATTGATACAATTGTCAATATTTGTGGTTTGATGAACGAAATAAGGAGTATGACATTTCTTTGATTCTTGTGTAGATTTTTTGATGTTGATTTATCTCTTGTTGATTTTCAATTACTTATATATATCACAGCTTGGCATTGTGATTATTATGTGTTTAGTCATATCTCTTACTCTATATCGTTTCATCTGATATTTATAGCTAGACTGATCCGTTTATTATTTTCTTATTAAATAATACTCGGGTCAGACCGAGATGTTACAGGTGCTTCTGCTTGACTTCTCATCCAGGATCATTACTCTGACTTTTGGCTAACTACTTAGATAAGTAGTTTATTTTTTTGTATACACTTGAGATATAGACTCATAGTTGTATTCTTTTGTATAGCACGTGTTGCTATTCTTTTGTATTATTGTGGATCTTTTTGACCACTACTCTGATATACACTTCCATGTGTTAATTATGTATTCATATCTTATTCCGCCTTTGTGATATGAATTATCTGTGACTGATTTATGTTATGTTTAATTCTGTATTTGTTTCCGAAGATTATTATAGCCACTGTGTAGTAGCTTTGTGTTTGTATCGGTATGTCGGATTTTCCTCTTGAAATAAAATGCATGTTATACTATCTGACATATTGGTGCTCGCGCAAAGCAATTACACGGATGGTCGCTCCTCAACAGCCTTATTCTCCGTGCTAGTTGACAGCATTACACCGTAGTGTTCTTGGCTAGCGTGGGTATAGAGGTGGGGCGTCACAACGACGCATTTGTTCATTTGGCAGAAAAGGTTTCAAAAGTCTTTATCAAACGTCAACATTAAATGGATCGCCTGAAACTCGAAGCCATCCATGACAATGACATCTTCAAAGCCTAGGATGAAGAGCTTTCCTCATACAAGTCTTGGCTTGAAACTGCTCAGAAAAATGCTAAAGACACAGCTGATGTCGTTAATCGTCTGGAGGCCACACATAAGAAAGAGATCGACGAAGCAGTTCAACGCTGCAGTGCCTTAGTATTAAAGAAAGACTCCGTCCGGAAGGAGAGAGATGCGTTCGCTCAGCGAATCAAAGAGTTGGAAGAGATACTTCTTAAGGAGAAGGAAGAAAAGAATGCTTCTCAGGAGGAGTCACAACGATATTGCGATGAAATAGTTGCTACACGGCTCCTGAAGACAAAGCTCGATGAAGAACTCGCCAACGCTGAAATGCTAAAGGAAGAAGCTCATGAGGAGGGTAAAAGAATAGCATTCGCGAAGGTTGATTCTCGCCTTGAGGCAGCTACTGAGGCAGGGAGGGAGGAAATCAAGTGCATGTTTGATCCGCTTATAGCCGAGTATGATGCTCGAGTTCTCATGCAACGTGACCTAACATTTCTTGGTGAGGGTTACCACGAATCTTTGGCCAAACCATGGGAAACTATGATAAAGATCAAAAAAGGTTGAGTGGGGCACTGAAGAGGTTGACGAAGAAGCTTTAGTGAAGGAATTTCTCTAGAGGAACGAGCCTTCGGATTTGTCTGCAGCAAAAGCTCTTTATAACAGAGACTCCTCCTCGTCGAAAGGAAAGAATGACATTGTCGGCCCATCCGGAGTCGAGTCTTCAGTTCCTCCCCCTACTCAACCGACTGATCACCCATCACTTGATTTCTTCGAGCAGCACATTGGCTACGACCCAGAAGATCCTAGCCTTGATATTCTTGTTCTGTCTCCCATTCCAGAGGGTGAAACTCCCCGGACGGTTGAGAGTCAGCCAGAAATCGGTACATAACTTTTCTTCTCAAAGTTCAAAGGGTCATCGTTTTCGACGAGCAGTTAATGTATTCTAATATTTGTCTCTTATGATTTCGTGCAGGCCGTTCTAATCCTAAGCCAACTCCAAAACAAGATAACGCCACGGAGAAGAAGGAAAAGACGGGTGAGGCAATTCAAATGGGAGAGATCCCCGGTCCTGACGCTCAAGTGATTGAAGTGCCTAACGAGGACAAGTCTGAAAATCCGTCACCCACCGAAGAAAATTACGAAGTGGAGATTACAGGCGCCTCCGAACATACTTCAAAGTTGAGCATGAAGAAGCAACTTTCGGAAGAGAAGAAGAAGAAAGTTGAAATCAAAGTCGAGCCCCAAGTAGTGGAACTAGATGATCCATTGAATAAACCTTTGAAGGTCATTCTCCCCGGTGGGTCCAGACCACTGGAAGTTCCTCTTCCTTTCTCGAACACCACTTCCCTTGTGAGCAAAGCATCGAAGAGAAAATGTGTGAGGGAGGAGTCGTCTGAGAAACTGAGGAAGGAGAAGAAGTCCAAGAAGTGGCTATCATGCCTCGTTCAACGAGAATAAGCTTAGATTATGTGATTATTTCTATTTATTTTCGTATCCGATGTAAATAGACTTTTGACTCCGAGTCTAGGAGGGATTGTAGTGGAACTTTGTTTTGGGATTTGTGAATAAAACTTAGTTTCTTTGTTTTTTTATCGATGAATTTCGCTTTTCAGCTTATTATCTAACTTGTTGCCATAACTCAGAATTTGGTGAGTTACACAAGTTCCAATTCACCTCCATGTGACTTGGGTATTTTTTGAGAATCGTTGATACTCGGTTCCACGCTTTGGGTATTTAGAGTACTTTTAGTCCGCACTCTGGGGACTTAGAGATTTTGAAGTTGCTTATACTCTAGCCCACATTCTAGGGACTTAAAGTATTCCAGTCTGCACTCCGGGGACTTGGAGATTTCAAGTCATTTATACTCTAGTCCGCACTCTGGGGACTTAGAGTACTCCAGTCTGCACTCCGGTGACTTGGAGATTTTATGTCATTTATACTCAAGTCCGCACTCTGGGGATTTATAGTACTCCAGTCCGCACTCCGGAGACTTGGTGATTTTAAGTCGTTTATACTCTAGTCCGTACTCTGGAGACTTAGAGTACTCTAGTCCACACTCCGGGGACTTGGAGATTTTAAGTCGTTTATACTCTAGTCCGCACTCTGGGGACTTAGAGTACTCCAGTCTGCACTCCGAGGACTTAGAGATTTTATGTCGTTTATAATCTAGTCTGCACTCTGGGGACTTAGAGTACTCCAGTCCACACTCCGGAACTTGGAGATTTTAAGTCGTTTGTACTCTAGTCCGCACACTGGGGACTTAGAGTACTCTAGTCCGCACTGCTGGGACTTGGAGATTTTATGTTGTTTATACTTTAGACCGCACTCTAAGGAGTCATAGTATTCCAGTCTGCACTCCAGGGACTTGGAGATCTAAGTCGTTTATACTCTAGTCTGTACTCTGGGGACTTAGAGTACTCCAGTCTGCACTCCAGGGACTTGGAGATTTTATGTCGTTTATACTCTAGTCCGTACTTTGGGGACTTAGAGTACTCCAGTCCGCACTCCGGGGACTTGGAGATTTTAAGTCGTTTATACTCTAGTCTGCACTTTGGGGACTTAGAGTACTCCAGTCCTCACTCCAAGGAATTGGAGATTTTATGTCGTTCATGATCTAGTCTGCACTCTGGGGACATAGAATACCCCAGTCCGCACTCCGAGGACTTGGAGATTTTAAGTCGTTTATACTCTACCGCACTCTGGGGACTTAGAGCACTCCAGTCCGCACTTCAGAGACTTGAAGATTTTAAGTCGTTTATACTCTAGCCCGCACTATGGGGACTTAGATTACTCCAGTCCGCACTTCGGGAACTTGGAGATTTTAGTCCACACTCTGGGGACTTAGAGTACTCCAGTCTGCACTCCGGGGACTTGAAGATTTTTAGTTATTTATGTGCGTTCATACTCCAGGCAGAATGATGTAACTTTAATTTTTGCCAAGGAATTATTGCACACGGAAACATCAATAATTCATGGAAAGATGGCTTCAAGCCTTTATTACTGAAAACAAACTGGTTTGTCTTATTACGTGCTGAAAACTAAGAATCATCGAAGTAAAAAAATACAGTGGAAATAATTGCAACTAAAATGCGAAAGAAATAGAAAAAATATAATAACGTCGCATATGCTCGCTATTCCATGCTCGGGGAAGTGTCGCGCCATCAACGGTAGCTAGCTTGAAAGTTCCCTCTCCAAGCCTTCATTCAATGACATATGGACCTTCCCAAGTGGGATTCATATGCAATGGGACCGGGAAAACTCGCTTCAAAATGAGATCGCCCATATCGAAGATTCTCGGACGGACTTTTTCATTATAATACCGAGTGACTCGGTGTCTATATCCAGCCGCACTTAAATTAGCTTCTTTACGTTTTTCATCAACGAAGTGCAGCGATTCCATTAATAGATCTCAATTCATCTTGGGGTCATAATGAGTTACCCAATGTGAAGGAACTTCAAGTTCCAAGGGTATAACGGCTTCCGTACCATATGCCAATGCGAATAGAGTGTGACCAATCGCGGACTTGTGGGTGGTTTTGTAAGCCCATAGTGCTGTTGGAAGCTCATCCACCCACTAGCCTCTAGCATTTTCCAAACGTTTTTTTAGTATGGACTTGATTATTTTGTTCACGGCTTCTACTTGTCCATTGACTTTTGGATGAGCAACTGCTGCAAACCTTTTTTCAATGTCATACTTTTGGAAAAAGTCTTTGAACTCCCTACTTTCGAACTGAGTTCCGTTGTCCGTAACGAAAGTGCTTGGGAGGCTAAAATGGCATATAATGTTTCGTAAAACGAAATTAATGACCTTATTGGTAGTGATTGTGGCTAAGGGCTCTGCTTTCGCCCACTTGGTAAAGTAATCGACCACAACTATTGCGTATTTTGCACCACCTTTGGAGATATGTAAGGAACCGATTATATCGATTCCCCATATTGCAAAGGGCCAGGGACTAACCATTTGTGCAAGTTCTGTTGGCGGAGCTCTTGGGAATTACGCGTATTTTTGACACTTGTCACATCTTCTTACATAGTCTATAGCATCTCGATTTACAATTGGCCAATAGCATCCATAGCGGAGGATCTTTTTTGGTAGTGTCTGCGCCCAGTTTGGCCACCACATTTTCCTTCATGTACTTCCCTCAAGACTCGTTTTATCTCACCATGGGAAATTATCCTGAGTAAGGGGACCGAGAATCCCTTTATATACACTATTCCATCCTGCATTACATATCGCGAAGCTTTACGAATGACTTGTCGTCTTTCGCTCTTTCTTTCGAGCAAGACCTGTGTAGCAAGTATAGTTTGAATGGGGTTATCCATGACTCCTTCTTGATTTATGTTTCTAACACGAAATCTACCTCCATCACATTTAAACTCGGAGAATGTAAGGTTTCAACTGGAACCAATCCCATTCGCTGTGCATCGGCAGTACTTGCAAATTTGGCCAATGAATCGGCTTCTCTGTTTTGTTCACGCGGGACATGCGAAGTATCGTAATACTCAAGGCCTGCCAATAGTTCGTGAACCTGAGAAAGGTACGGAGCAAGCCTCTGCCCCTTCGCTTGATAATCTCCTCATACCTGGTACACCACCAATTGTGAGTCGCAAAAGATTTCAACCGATTTTACTCCAAGTTCCCTGATAGCAATCGATGCTTCATACTCGGCTTCGTTATTTGTAGCTGGGAAATTGAGCTTCAAAGCATAACAAATTGACCAATTTTTGGGAGTCACAAGAATTATACCAGCCCTAGAACAAAGGTCGTTGGATGCCCCATCGGTGTATAGTTTCCATCGAACAGAGGGGATAACACCATCACTATTTGGTTCATCTGATATAGTAAATTCAGCGATAAAGTCCGCTAGCGCTTGCCTTTGTATGGCCCTTTATGGAAGGTAGGTAATATCGAACTGACTCAACTCGATATTCCATTTTAACATCCTTCCAGAGGTTTCTGGTCATTGGAGTACCTGCCGCAAGGGTTGATCGATATAAACACTGAACGAGTGAGCCTGAAAGTACGGACGAGCGTGATGTAATCACCAAGCAATAGGCCAGCTTTTCAATTTTAGGGTAATTTATTTCTGCTGACGTTTACTGACATAGTACACCGACTTTTGAACTCGGTCCTCCTTGCTAACCAAAGCTGTACTAATGGCATGTAGGGATACGACCAAGTATACATACAACACTTCATGGTCTACATGCTTCGACAGCACCGGGGGGCTTTCCAAATGCCTAACTAGAGCTCGAAATGCGTCCTCATAGTTAGGCGTCCATTCGAAATTTCTCTTTCCTTTCTTTATGACATCGAAGAAGGGAATACACTTATGTGTTGCTTTGGATATGAATCGACTCAGCGCGACCACTTTTCCGTTCAGGCGTTGTACTTTCTTTATAGTTCTAGGCACTTGTATGTCTCGAATAGCCTGAATATGTTCTGGATTAGCTTTAATTCCCCGTGCACTAACAGGGAAACCTAAAAAATTCCTCGACACAGCGCCAAAGGAACACTTCAGAGGATTGATCTTCATTCCATAATATCTGAGTATATCAAACATTCCGCTAAGTCTCGAATGTGGTCGTTTGACTGTTGTGACTTCATGAGCATGTCATCCACATAGACTTCCATTGTTCTACCGATCTGGTCTTTAAACATTCGATTCACTAGGTGCTGATAAGTTGCTCCCGCATTTTTCAGTCCGAAAGGCATCACTACATAGCAATATATCCCAACGTCCGTGACAAAACTAGTGTGTTCTTGGTCTGGAATATGCATTAGGATTTGATTATATCCTGAGTACGCATCCATGAATGACAATAACTCGTGTCATGTTGTTGAGTTGATCAGCTGGTCAATTCAGGATGAAGGGAAACTATCCTTAGGGCATGCTTTGTTTAGGTCAGAGTAATCTACGGAAATTCTCCATTTCCCATTTGCTTTTCTCACTAGCATGGGGTTAGACACCCATTCAGGGTAGAGGGTGTCGCGGACGAACCCATTGGCTTTGAGTTGTCCACCTCCTCTCTGAGAGCTGCGGACCTCTCCGGGTCCGTGCCTATCCTTTTTTGCTTTACTGGTACACACCTTAGGTCTATGTTCAACATATGACTCGTAATGGCAGGAGAAATCCCGCACATATCAGAATGTGTCCAAGCGAAAACATCCAGATTCGCTCGAAGGAAATCAGTGAGATCCTCGGCCATTGAGGGGTTGAGTTGTGATCCAATCTTAAGTACTCGCGATGGATCATCTCGGCTGACTGGAATGTCAATCGTTAGGTCAGCGGTACTGCTTTTGCTTCCCTGGTTTCCTCATCATCATCTCTCGGATCTATGTCTCTATAGATCCGATCGCGTTGCCCGAGCCAGGGCTTGGGCACTACTTGTCAATTTTTAGTGACTCGAGTGCGGATGGAGCTGTCCACAACCTTTCTTTTCTCTCTTCACTGGGCCTCTCTCAGCTCAGGCACATAACATGCACGACCGGTCGCTTGATCGCCATGCACAACATCAACTCCTATGTCTGTCGAATATTTCAAAGTTAAACACCAAGGGGCCAAAGCTGCCTTAAACTCTGCCAAGGCCGGTCGATCCAGGAACACATTGTACGGAGAAGCGACATCTAAAACAATGAAAGGCAGGATTTATGCCCTTCTATGTTCACCTTGTCCAAGTTCAACTGGCAATCCAACATAACCCACCGCATCGGTAGCTGCACCATTAAATCCAATGATACGGGCTTTAGATGGTTTTAAATCCTTCATGTCCATCTTCATTTGGTCATATGCTTTTTTGAAGATGATTTTAACAGAACTTCCACAATCAATCAAATTTTTTTCACAAATGTTGTCCTGGTTGTCGTGGAGATGACCATCGGGTCAACGGTAGGAGCCTCCACCTAATCAGCATCTCTGCTCCTAAATACATAACATCAATCATCGTTCGTTGCTGCTTAGCCGGGGACCCATCCTCCGTATTTGAACAACATTCAAAATTTGCATGCCTTAAGGAGTTAGCATATCGCTCCATTTCCTGCCAATTCTTATCTACAGGGTGATGTCCACCGACTACCGTGTTTAAGAATAGTCTACCCATAGTTCGAGCAAGTTCCTCTGGATGGCATGGAGCTTGCCCGCGACCGGGGTTTGATGTTCCTTGTCTACCTTCCTACGAGTTTTTGACAAACTCCTGCAACTTTTTCTGTCGAATCAGCTTTTCTATGGCATCGTGGAGCTATCTACACTTCTTGGTATTGTGCCCATAAGTCTCATGGAAGTGGCAATACTTCCCAGTCCGCTTTTATTCCTCTATTGACTCTTTTGGGTGTGGCTTTTCGATATTGGAAAGTGTTATAGGTTGATAGAAAAATATTTTCCAAGATGCATTCAAAGGAGTGTATTCGTTGTAAGTTGGAATCCTTGGTTTCCATTTTCCTGCTTCCCTTTTCTTTCCGGGATTTCCTCCTTTGGATCCTTTAGATTGACCAGGCTTGTTCTGTACATTGACCTGGACCTTCCTCGGGTTATCACCGGATTGTTTTACAGCAATGTTGCTCTTCACAATCTCCTTACCAGGCCCTGGTGCATTATCTCGCCTCATCCACCTGGCTTCCTCCCTTCTTATGAATTGATGAGCCTTTGAATAAAAATGCTCTAGCGTAGTCGGTGACTTTCCTGCCAGCCAATCGCCAAACTCCGAATCTGGATCTACCCCTCGCATGACAGCCATCAGAATGGCATGGTCATTTGGGTTGCTAACTTCAGTAGCCACAACATGAAATCTCTGTAAGTACTTCTTTAACGACCCCCCTAGAGCCCGAATCACGTTGGACAGGTCCTTGGGATGAGTGGTATTAATCCTGAACCATTCCATCAATTTCGTTGCTAATTCATCAAAGTTGGAGATAGACCGGGGAGGAAGTCGAGTGAACCACATAATAGCAATTCTAGATAAAGTTACTGGGAAGAATCTACACTTACTTGCATCATTCGCCCTAGCTAAATCCATCATCCATTCATATCTCATCACATGCTGTTGGGGATCGGTTTTCCCTTCGTAGGCCGGAATAGTTGGCATGTTAAACTTCCTAGGGTACTCGGCCTATAGAATAGTATATGTGAATGGAGTATGACTCCTAGATATCCCCCAATCATCATTAGTCAAGCCTTGATTTTCTATCATCAGCTGTCTGACCATAGCCAATAGGTCTGGGATTTGTATGGAAGATGGCGGGTTGGAATCTGTACTACGAGACCGTTCTAGTTGGTGTCTCCTCTATTGGCGATCTACCAAACATGTATCATGGGACCATCTTCATTAGGACCTTGGTGAGCTGGCCATCCATCTTTGACTCGTGCTCCATACCTTAACTTTCCTTGATATAAGTGAGGTGCCATGGCTCCAGGTAGGGAACCTAGACCATCTCTGGTTGATCGATCAGTAACACCTGCTTGTGTTGTTTCAGTTCTGTGGCGCCTACGCCTGGGAGGTTCATCGGACGAAGTCGAGCTGTCAGACGAGGAGTAAGGAGCGGGTTACCTCCAGCATTCTGATGCTATTGTTTAGTAAGCTGGGTCACGAGGTTGGCGTTAGCTTGAATCTGTTCGTTAAGTTGTCTCCTGCTTTCTATAAGTTCTCTCATCAGCTCGTTGAACTCCGTTTTAGTGACAACCTCCACTTAGTTTTGGGCGACAGTAGTCCCTGCGCCTGGATTAACTTATTGATTGCTGGGTCTTACTTACTGAACACTAGTAGTCTTGTGGGTGCCCGCGTTGTGAGTGGCCGATCTAGTACGAGATCTTTCCACTGTAGAGTTATTGGTAGAAACTCTGAGTAGAATCAACAGACTTTCTGTGAACGACTTGGATCTCCTTCGGGGGATTTCTTCAATCCATTAGCTACAAAGTAGATCTTAATAACCTGAGAATGTGCTCTCAGTGAAAGCACCAAAATGTTAGCACCAGAATTGGTCACTAACACCCAAAGAAAGATTGGTGTAGAGAGATTAAGGAAGATAGAAAATTAAAATAGAGGAATATATGCAGAATTAATTGCGATACACTAGAACACTAGATTTATAATGGTTCGGCGTAACTACATACGTCCACTTTGAGTTTAACTTTATTTCTCTTTCAAATAATTGAATTCAGATACAATCCGTACGCCAACAACTTGAATACAAGTTTTAACTGAAAAGGAATGAGTCTTGAAAATGGCAGAGTCTCCCCAATGTTCTCGAAAAAAGGTCCCTTTCATTGTGCCCCTACCCTTCTATTTATAGGCAAAGATAGGCTGGACTTCCCTCATGGGCCCAGGAATAAGGTATCTCGGCCAGGTAACTTCTGTACGCCGGGCCAAGCATGCCGAATGAGTCGTGTCGAGCGAGGAATGTCGGTCGAGAGTTGTCTGGTCGATAATCAAGTGACTCGAAGTAAGCCCTCGG
Organism: Allium cepa; assembly: GCA_030765085.1. Taxonomy (NCBI): domain Eukaryota; kingdom Viridiplantae; phylum Streptophyta; class Magnoliopsida; order Asparagales; family Amaryllidaceae; genus Allium; species Allium cepa. Next base: position 484,642,743 of record CM060935.1, read on the forward strand.
GAAAACCGAAGAAAGTAGTGAGTTGACTCGAAGCAAAGTTATGCCGAATGCCCTTACTTTTTTGTGGGCTTGACAACTAGTTAACACCTCTAGCATGTGCCGAGCCAGGGATGCCGAACGGCAGTTGTCGAGCGACCTTGCTGAGTGGCTTTGCCAAACGATGCTGCCAAAGAAGGTTGCCGAACGACATTGGTCGAAACAGAGAGTGTCGAGCGAAGGCGTTTGAACCTAAGATGCCGAGCGATGTTGGTCAAAACCGAGAGTACCGAGTGATGGACTTGGGCCAAGCGGCATTTACGTCGAGCGGCGTTTAGGCCAATCGGTACTCGACAGTTTGCCTCTAGTAGCCGGGCCAACCAACCGGGTAACAGATTTATAACTTAATTTGGAAAAAAGGTGAATAAATGAATATTCTCAAATTTAATTAAAATTGAGATTTAATATTTAATATTGATTTAATTTTATAAATTGGGATTCAAACAAATTGTTATAAAAATGATTAAGAGAATATTTTCCAATTCGGAATAAACTAAAGTTAAATGTTGAAATATAAATGAAATTTATATTGTAAATGATTGAATATATAGCTTGAATCTCTAAACTTTAAATTTGAAATGGATAAACTGGAATTTATTTAAAATTGAATCTTGGAATTTAAGCTTATTTGAATCGATTTGCGAAGTTGGTGGAAACTATTTTATTATATAAAGTATTTTTAATATATAATAACTATTTTATTATATAAATTATTTTAATATATAAACTATTTTAATTTACAACTAGATATATATATATATATACACTATTTTCAACATCTAAACTATTTAAGCCAAAGTGTTATGATTTTAAAAGTGTTATGATTTCCAAAATGTTATGATTTCAAAGTGTTATGATTTCCAATGTGTTATGATTTCAAAAGTGTTATAAATTTGAAAGTGTTACGATTTTGGAAATGAATATTTTTAAAGCGAATAATGATATCCAATTGATATTGTTTTGAAATGTATACGATATTTTGATATGAAGTATGAACTATTTGAAATGAAATGACCATGGTTTGAAATAAGCGGTTGGTTGTTAAAGAGACCGGGATCAGATATTGTCATACCTCTGCCAATACCTAAAACCACTTTAATAACGGTGTACGTGGTGGAGATTCCAGAATGAAGTAGGATGGTTTGGTGATGATTATATACAGTATTTACGTAGCCACGACTCCCGTGAGTCAGCTTGATGCGTCTAAAACAGGAGCCATGCCGGACCAAGTGAGGTCATTCCTCCAATGGACACATTTCTTCAATACCATTCTATTACTTTGTGATTTGATTGGGTGCACCTTTGATTTGGGAGTGATGAGGTGGGTGGTAGTAGCTGCTATACGTTACCACCAGTCCAGATCCGCAAATGGTATATCTACCCTGGCATTGCCTCGAGTGCCTTGTCGCATGCCGTATCGCACCTTCTACGAGTTTGGTTTGTACCATACCTATGGAGTGCCCTTTGATGGCTCTCTAGTTTACAGAGGAATTACGGTACTGTGTAGACTATGAGAGTTCATACATCTACTCAACAGTCTTAGATAAAACTCAATAGGTTATTCATACATCCTAAACAATTAGAAGTATCCTTTTCAAACAACCTGTAAACCAAAACGAACAATGACTCTAAGCATTAATCAAGTTCATCCTTATTAATTTCATTTCATTTTTTTACATTTCTTCAGTTTTATTCATACAATGATTATTTCATTCATTCCATTCATTTATTTACATATATATAATTACATTTTCTCACTTATGCTACTCATGTACAATTATTTTAGACATATGTAAATCAATTCTTAAAGTACTATATAGGTTCCTTTGTAAATAAATTCACATTCGTTCATTCAGTGCATATTTTCATTTATTTTCATTCATTCCTTACAAAATTCATTTTTCTTCATTTATTCATACAATGAAAATTTCTTTCCTTTCTTTATTTTCATTTCTTACATAAGCTATTTCCATTCAATTGTTTATAATAACCAATGAATTCATTATTCAAGTATTACTAACATTTTATTTCGGTTTAGTCCACATTTATAATTTTTCTTATAATTTGAATTCCATTACATATTACTCATTTGCATAATTTCGTATAAGTTTCTTACTTCTTAATTTTCATTCATTTTCTTATATAGTGTCATTGAATATTAAATCTATTTTATGAATCATTTCAACCTTTCTGAAGTTATAATCATTTACTAAATATAATATTTATTCATTATTTACTTTAATTATTAATGGCTTCACGCATTAATTTAAGTTTAAAATCACTTACTTAGAGTGCTCACTTTTCTATTTCATTTAATTTAGTAGCATTTCAATCATAACCAAAGTTTATAATAACTAAAATGTCAAATTCTTATTTTTAAAGTAATTTCATTGAACACTTTCATTACTTAAGTTTACCTGTATAATATTCTGTCACATGTCCTTATTAAACATTTCAACCTTTAATATTTGGTATGTTATATATATTTTAGAATGCAATTGAATATTACCCAAGTTATCATATTTATTTTAATTAATACAACGTTCAATAATTACAATTTCTTATTTCCATTTCCCTTTTTATTCACAATTTCAAAATTACAGCTTCTTATCTATTTCATTAACATTTTAACATCACATTTCTAATTTCATTTTAGAAGTTTTCAATTATTAATATAGTCAAGGTTCTGTTCATTACAATAATTTAAATTTCTAATTAATAGAAACTTAAGAACATCTAATCATACTTGGAAATTTAAAATTAAGATTTGTTATCAAAACAAATTTGTAGTCAAACTACTACAGCAGTCTTCCCACTTTGAAACTTGAAAATGAATATCGATGATGTGTGCACTCATCACCGAAATTATTTTCCAGCGATAGAGAGGGGAGTACATAACTTATTCCCTTTAAAAGTTCATTTAAAACTTTCTTTCAAATCACATTGAAATATTTATATTAGAAAATACTTCCAAATAATATTAATATTATACTCCAAAAATCATCGAAAGAAAATTTCAAAATTCCTTGAACTTAAGTTCTATATTTTCCGATTTATATTTACTTTATTTACGAATCTTATTTTCAACCAATATTTATAAATTTCACTACCTATCGAACTAATATATTACAATCAAATATATCATTTATAAAATTATTATTTTATACACAAAATATATAATAAGCAAAATTATTTCATTTACCTATATTTCAAAACAAATATTGTGTCGGTCTACCCTATTAAGTGTTTAGAAATCCCTATCGATGTCATGGCGTCCTAAGCACCAACCAGAATTTATAAATACAAAACGGACCAAATTAATACAATATAAAAATCATTTATAACACTAACAAATATGCTCTATCATATATATACACCCAGCGACTCATTCTAGGGTATTACTACCCTATTTAATATGAGTCAGACCCCACAAAGCTAAGATTATCGCTAAACCAAAGCTTGGATACCAACTATAACGACCAACCTTTTTGGACGTTTAAGAAGACGCACATGTCACACTCAAAGCATTCAAAATGGCAGATTGTTATGGGGTAAATAAGAAAAACAGAAAGAAATAAAACAAATACAGAATCTCGCAGTAGAAATGAAAAAATATAATAATCAATTAATAGTTCATGAAGCTATTTACAAATAAATTTGATTATACCAATACAATATAATACAATACAAAATCAGAGTTACAGACAACAAGAATAAATAAATAAATGCAGCGGAACAATATGATGCAGTGGAATATATATCATAAATAATAATAGTACAAATCTTCGTCTTCGTCCCCTAGAAATAAGATCTTCAACCCTGAAATGCTCAGGCTGACCCAAGTTCCCCGAAAGAATAGTTTGGATTGGTCCGACCTCACTTTGATGAATTGAAAAGACAAAACACTCGAGTCAGAACTAAAAGTTCTTATGTAAGTTAGATCAATGGTAAATAAATATGAGTGGAACGGCGTCAGAAATGTTTACGGGGTTTGAAACATCCTATCCAGTGTCTAATGTGAGTGCAGTAACTTAAGAGATGTTCGAGATTCACATCTTCTTAGGATCCGTTAAACTATCTACTATATAGTACAATACGCTATTATAATATGTCTACAATAAAGTAAAAGTATTAAAACAGCGTTAAGGCGTTACCCATATGCCCCTTAACACATTTTATATATTCATATAGTCTATACAGCACCGTACGCTTCTCCGTAAACTAGAGGTTTACACAGAGGGCACCCCATAGGTATGGTACAAAACAAACTCGTAGAAGGCGCGCTAGGGCATGTGAACACGGCACTCGAGGCAATGCCAGCGTAGATATAACAATCGTACTCTCGGACTGGTGGTAACGCATAATAGCTACTACCTCCTACCTCGGAACACACTTCCAAATCAAAATCAAGGGTCACCACCAAATCAATCACAAAGTCAAAATATTGTGTCGAAGAAATGTGCCCGATAGGAGGAATGACCTCACTTCGCGTGGTATAACTCATGTTTTAGTCATATATAATCCGACTCACAGGAGTCAGGGTCACGTCATGCCTCATACAGAAATCGTTCATCAAACCTTCCTACTTCTTTTGGAATCTCCACCACATACATACTAGTTAAAGTGGTTTTCGGTATTGGCAGAGAGTATGACAATATCTGATCCTGCTCTCTTTAACAACCAAACGCTTATTACACACCGGATGGTTCTTTTATATTTTTAAAACCATTTTGTAATTAATATCAAAATATCATATTCAATTCAAACCATGTCACTTTCGAAATTATATTCACTTTGAAATCATATTCACTTTTTAATTAATATCATTTCGAAATCATATTTTCTTTCAAAAATCATATTTCCAAAATAGGTTATGTCCTTACTTCAAAATCATCTCATTCAATTAATTATAACCTTTAAAATCCCAACTTAGGTTATAACATCATTTACCGTATCTGTTGTTAAACCAATGAATTTGAATATAGACCCTTTCCTTCAACTTAGTCTGAAAATTTAGAAAATAGTTTAAATAGTTATAAATAGTTAAAATTGTTATAAATAGTTAAAATACTCTAAATTAGTTTGATTATAGATTAAAGATACTGTTAATTTGATTTAATGATAGTTAAATAGATTTAAAACAAATTAAATAGATTTAAAATAGATTAAATATAATTAAAATAGATTAAATAGCTTTAAAATAGATTGATTAGATATAAAATAATTTAAAATGGGTTGATTAGTTTTAAAATGAATTAAGTGGTTTAAATAGGGTTAAAATGATTTAATATAGTTATTATAGTTTAAAACAGTTTCATAGTTTGAAAATCTTAATAACTAGAACGCTTAAATTAACATATTTATTTAAAACAGTTTATACAAAATATGAATTTGAAATTTATATCATTTTAAACTATTTATTTTATTTCAAAACATTTGGATCATTTCAATTTCCAAATCAACAAAGCCTCATTTCAAAACTTCCAATTCAGATTCCCAATAAAAATTTCTTTATCGATTCAATCCATGTTTAAAATGTCAATTTAAATTACTCAAATTTCAATATATCTCAAAGTTATATTTCAAACAATTTTAATAACAAAATTCCGATAAATTTCCATTATACTTCAAAATCAACTTTAAGATTTCAATTTAATTCCTTTAAATAAATTCCAATTTAACATAAACTTGGATTTTGATAATAATTCAATTTATATAATCAAATTTCATTTCAAAATATCATTTAACTAAATTCAAGAAAATTAAGGATTTAAAATCATTAAATTTAACCAATCCAGTATCCATATATAATTCTCTACCCTAGGGTCAAGTGATACGGATATTTATCATTTCAATCTGCAATTTAAAATTTTATGGTTATATATCATTTCAAACTGTAATCCCGAATAAAATAAAATTCATAAAATCGCTCGAGACTATCATTTCAACTCGTAATGATTTTTTTCTAATCTATAGATCGTTCGGGTATATATCATTTCAACCCATAGTGATTTTTCTAATAATAACTAAGGGAGCTTGCAGAGTGATAACAATATATAAATCAAACATAACATCCAATCATCAAAGATCAAAAATCAAACATCGATCAAAATCATCATTCAATTCAACCAATAAATATCAACAATTTACTAATTATCAATAATAGGTATTTAACTGGAAAATTTAAAATAAATAATAAATTAAATAACGTTTTAATTCAAAATAATATAAAATAAAGGGAATAGCAATTTAAATATACTAAATAGCCATAAATAAATTCCTAATCGCATCGGAAATTTAATTTAACTAACATAAGAAATTTTAGAAGTTGTGAGTGGATCAAAACACTCACCATTGAATTTAAATCGATTTGAAATCCAAAATAGGGCCAAAAATTAAACAGTCTTAGAATTCGTCCAAACCAGCATCAAAATATTCATAATTTCGATACAATCTCGATAAAACAAACTGCGCGTGAATTGGATCTCGTATGTAAAAGTTAATAGAGTGAGAAGTTATACGGTTTATAATATAGAATAAATGAAATAATAATTTATATTAACACGTCGCCTTTCTTCCTCGGGCCATCAACCCTAGCCGCCGTACGAATGCGACCAGCTACCCATCTTGCACGCGAGCACGTCGCCGCTACCACCAAGCCCCACCGGCCACTCTGCCTCGTCGCGCCGACCAAACGCCGCCCACCTCGACCAAGCGTCGTCGTCAAAACACCCCAAAATAAGCAGCCACCGCCAATTACACTAAACCCTAATTGAATTATTGCCACCAATCCAACCGTCTGATCGTCCTCCAACTTGCGTGGATGCACTCCCCTCAGCCCTCTCTATAAGACTATATCACTGATTTGACGATCAGTCGAAGTTGATCAATGATTGATGAATGGCCGAGAACAAATCGCCCAATTCTGGCCACACAGAAACCCAAATCGAAAAACAAATTGCAGATTTGACCCGCGCTCGTCGAGAGCTTCAAATCGATATATAATCCGATATATTTTGAGGAGTCTAAATTTTGGAATTGAATTTGAAATTGAATTGAGGGTTTTGAATTTGGGATATGTTCTGCCATTGGAAAGGAGGAGATAGAAAGGAATGTACGTGCAGACAAATGAAAATAAGAAGTAGCTAGGGTTTATAACGGACCATTTATAGGTAGATCGAAAATAGAAATGAATGGACAAGATTGATTTGGAAGTTGAACGATAAACGACCCGAAAAGCCCGTTCTGCCTCCGAAACGAAATGGGTCATCCCGTATATCAAAATAGATGTTTTTGATGATTTTAAACTGAATGGAAAAGGTTTCACGTCCTAATTCTATCGTATGAAGAAGTTAGCTTCAAATTATCCTATTTCAAATTGATTTCAATTAAATTGATTTCTATGCGTTTCGAGTCCGCACGATCAAACGACAAGTCCGATCACTACGAATCTTGAAACCATACAATAATTTACCGTTAGGTATCCGATGAAACTGATTTCGTCGAAATCCAAGACAGTGGCCAAAATGGCTATTTTTTACATTAATTAAATAAATTAATAATTAAATTAATTAAATCACTTTTTTATTTCAAAGTTAATAACTAACAATTTCCATCATTTTTGATAGCTGGGACATTTACAATAATTTAAAGTAAATTTACATATCAATTTCAATGTTAATTATTTCAATAATTGAAGTGTTCAATTTCAACTGCAATCAATCTAATTAATTAAAATTTAATTCCAATAAATTGATTTTTATTTGATTTAAATCTTTATACTCAATTAATTATTATTCTATAGACATATTCAACATTTGTTTATCTTTCATTACATTAATATCCTCCAATTTCCATCCTTTATTTGTATTAACTACTATATTTTCATTACATTGAATTTTGTCAATTTCACACATAATTATAATTTAAAATCTCCAATTAATTCATTTACCTTGGTTTCAATATTATATTAAATCAATCATTACCTTCTGAATATAATTAACATTTCTATTTATTTTATTTAACTCACAATTTACCATTATTGTCTTAACTCACATTAAGTAACATTTATTTACATTTATTTGTCATTGATTTTCGATTTAATTCAACAAACTAAATAAATAGGTAACGTAAAATAGTTTGTCACCATTTACTTTTTGTCACATTAATAAGTTTATTATTCAAAACAAATGTTATAATTACTTACATAGTATTGATTTTATTCCATTACTATTTATTATATACTATTTCATTAATTAATTCAATGTTTACATTTGTTTTCTTATGTTTAATTTATGACCAAGCACAATCTTTCAGTCACTTCAGTAAATTGAACTTCCATTAACTTGTTAATAATTAACTTAAATTAACCTTGTTACATTTCAATTTATTTATTATTTCATTAATATCACAAATTTTATTTCACCTAAAATTAAATCACTAAAATCTTATTAAAATAACAAAACTTCATTATCAAAATTACGGGTCATTACAACATTGAAGTTTAACGGCATTCTCAAGTTGAGAGAACTGCGTATAGTTGTTATTTTGAGATTATTTATTTGATCTTAGTTATATTAACCAATAAAAAGCTCTTAAGCGAGTCGTTCCATTATTATCTAATAACTATTAATATGTAATCCCATAGGTCCCTCAACAACTACGAGTAATACATTGATTAATATTTGAAGAGCTTTACATACTCTAGTCTTAGTTGATGTATCGATATACTGTCTCGAAACATCTTCACTATAAATATTCAAAATAATATGTTATTTTTAATGTGATAAATTTCTTATGATTACAACATATTGTAATTTCTATTACATAACATATCATTTAAGCATTTTCTATTTAATATACTTTTAATTAATTAATTATATCATAATACAACAAGTATATAATAGAAAGAAAACACCTTTTATTTTGAACATGATTAATTATCGAGTTAGTTATATGTAATAGACTACATAATTTCTCCTAGGGAACACCTCTTAAGGATTTTTTGTTTTGTTTAATCAAGTTAAATGTGGATGATATTGGAATTCTGACCAAAATCAATTCCCATAAGTCCTAAAGTGATATACTTTTGATGAAGAGAATTGGTGTAAATAATCGTACTATCGGGTATTGCTTATAATGGTAAAATTAGATTTTACCGAAAAGATATTTAAGTAATAAATTCGGTCAAAATGCCACACTACCATCTAAGTTTAGATGTGAATGTTAATATTCGAATCGTGTGTTATTAGTTGTTGATGGAATCTGCACCTTTGCATTGCCAACCGTAATAATAAATATTCCAAAAAAATACACTATTTAATTACTTATAGATTATTGTAAATTAATTAAATTAGTTAATATCTACAAAATATTAATGATCAAATTTTATTTTATATGTTTGAATGCCATTAATATTTAATAAAATGCGTATATAAAAGTAATGTATGTACGTATTGATATACGATAATAATAAATGTTTAAATTTGATTTAAATCAATTAACTACTTGGTCGATTTGAAAAAAAAATTAAGGCCATCCTAGGCACTTTCTTAGCCGGCCATACATGTTTAGGGGAGATGATTTGATTGATATTTAAAGAGGAATTAAAGTGGGAAGGTTTATAAGGAGGGAATTGGAAATATTTCAATGCCTTTAAAACAAATTTTCTTTCATTCACTCATGATTCTCCCAACAGTTCATTTTCGTCTTCTCACTTTTGTTTCACCATTTTAGGTTTAAAATCCTTAGCTTCTAAGCCATAACAAATTTTCAAAACAAAATTAAATCAATAAGATAATATAAATACAAAGGTAGTGCTTCAGATTGTTGTAATTTACAGAGGCGATTCAATCAAATCTAGAGTTTTATTCTTCATTCAAGACGTGATTTCTGGCTTCATCTTAAGGTAATATTTTAATTTTATTTTAATGTGTAATTTATGATGTTAATACAGTGTAGATCTACATATTCTACATCTCTTTTGATTATGCGCTCATCTTTTATGCATTGTTTAGATCCCAAAACTTTTGCAACAAATTCATATATGCCTGAGTTGTTTGATCTAGTTTTTTTATTTGTATCTTAATGATTAAATAACAACAAAAAAAAACTAAATTTTGTTTGGAAACTGATTTTAGTTTATTGAAATAATTTTGTAACTTTTCTTATGTAGATATAAATAAGCTACGGGTGTAGAACAATTAAAATCATTTTGAAACTTGCTTCAATATTTTATATGTTTGTTGAGTAATTGCATAAGATTAAATTTAGTTTCATCTTAAACAAACTCTATAAAATCATACATGATAAGAGTTAATGAAATAACCTATGTATCGTTAAGGAGAGTCTGTGACTGACCAATATTAGTTGACCAATTTATGTTATGAACATAGGTTTTGTAAACTTAAAAAACAAATTAGTTTTATATAGGCAATTCATAAAATGTTTATGAATATATATTCCATTACACTTAGAGACAACTATATTTCAAGAAATATCAACTTCACAATGAAGGAATTTCTTTTAGAAATTATTGATAGTAAAATGGATTTGAATACAATCCCAAGATAAAATTGATTATAAAGGATGAAATGAAATTGACCAAATTTAAATGGATATAACTATTATAATGTCTAATAAGAACCCTCGCACATTAAAAGAAAGCATCCTTTTCTTATCAATGTCAAGAAAAGATTTTCCTCAGTAGTTAATAGGCCATTAAGAGTTTTTACTCTGTCATATGGCATGATGCACAAATCTGGAATGGATTCCAAGTACATTATCAAAATATGATTTTGATAGTTGTACCCAAAAGGATATGATCCATCAGCCGTAAAAGTATCTCTGAGAGAAAAACCAATGCCATTGGAATGTGGTAATTAAGCTACGTTGATAGAATAACATCAAAAATTTCAATTGTTGAAATTAACGTAATAGATTCATCATTCAACGAACTTAAGTTGATTTATATTTTACTTGCAAAATCATTGCTTGATTTTGAGTTTTGGTATATGTATGTTGAACCAAATTTTCTAAATAATGTTTTAAAATATGCTGCTTGTGCTTAATAACCAAAATGTCTCAAAGTCAGTGGAAGCGATTCTAAGTTTGTGGGTTATTGAATATGATCCAAGAATTGATACAAAAGTATTATTCAACAAGCATCGAAGTTGAGCAAATATTCTGATATAAAAACCAAACAGTTTGAAGTCAAAATGCAGAGTAAACATGTGCCTGTAAGAAAGCACTACAAATGTACTAATATATTTCAAAAACTATAAGTAAATAATAAACTTATGATTGTTAATGATGCATTCATGTTAAAATCATTTTAGTTCGGTTCTTTAATTCTCAATATTAGATTTGAAATCGACACCATTTATACTTGGGTATACAAGGATGTTGGGATAGTCCCAAAACGACATACATATACACCATATTAAAACATTCAATATGTAGTATAAAAGATGAATTTCTTATGCATTGACAATAGGAATTATCGTACATATTGTATTATTTGTAATATCACATTTCACTTATGTATTTGATACACAGAGTAAGTATCAAATCCAAATTAAGATCACTAAATGACAATTTAGAGTATTCTCGAGTATTTATGAAATACTAGAGAATTGTTTATAGAAATAACAAAATCATTATAAAGGAGTGTGCAGACGGAACTTCATAAGTGATATCGAGTATAATATGTCGATCCTAAATTCATGTTCTACCTTATCTTAAGTACTTTAAGTTGGAAATGTTCCAAATAACAAGTAGCGACCGATTAATCCAAAATCCAAGTACATCGCCTTGAATAGCGCTATGATAAAAGAATTATAAATGAATGCATAAATTTATAATTGGGCGAGGTGTGATTTCAAATATTGAGAATGTCGTGGCATTACTATATGATAACTATGTTGTAATACATTTCATAAAAGAACATAAAACTCACCAGATGTCGAAAACCATGCTTTGAAGTGTTCCACGTGATAAAAACAGTTTATTAGCATCGAAGAGTATTAATTGACATAGTAGATAATTAAAATAATATAGCATATCCGTTCACTAAGGGACTGACCAAATTAGTTTTTAAGCAAATCGATCTAAGGAATTAGGATAAGATTCCATGGCTGATTCCAAATGCAAGTTGAAGATTGATAGAGTTAGAGGTATGCCTTAAGGGCAATTATTTAAGTTATTACATATATCTAGCTTGATAACCATTCTTATTCATAATAAAAGTGTTTGATTTCTATAATATACTTTGTTTTATTGTGATATAATTACTTAAGTAAATAATTTAAAGTATATTAAATAGAAAATCCTTAAATGATATGTTACGTGATAATAATTATAATGTGTTATAATCATGAGAAATTTATCACATTAAAACAACATATTATTTTAAATATTCATAATCAAGATGTTTCGAGAAAGGATATCAAATTTATCCGTTGAGACTAGAGTACATAACACTATTTGTTGGACAATGTATTACTTATGGCCGTTGAGGGCACCAAGATGTTATGTACTGAAAGTTATTGAATAACCATGAAATGACTCACTCGAGAGTTTCTTGTTGATTAGTTATAACTAAGATCGAACAGGAGAACTCGAAGTGATAATGTTATATGGTTCCCTTGACTTGAGAATACCGTGGAACTTCAATATGAATACTCCACTTTGATTATAGTTAAGTCATTGATTGAGATCAATTGAGCAACTATGGTTGGGTTTGAGTGGAAGCATTTAAAGTAAAACACTATTCAATAGAGAATTCATCTCCTAAATTACAAGAGGTTGCTATGTCAAAGTCTCAAGCTAGAGCAGTACAGTTAATAATAAATGTTATTATTGAACCTAAGATTTTTTGTTTGGACTACAGAGTTGAATGTGAACGATATTGGATTTTTTACCAAAATCAGATTCTATAAGTCCTAAAGTTGTATAGTTTCGACAAGGTGAATTGGTATAAATAATCGTTTTACCGAGTACCGCTTAAAACAATAAAATTGAATTTTTCCAAAAAGACGTATAAGGATAAATTCGACCAAACTGTCATACAACTAACTAAGATGTCTTATGAATATTAGTATTCGAATTATTTGAGATTAACTGCCGACTGAATTTATAATTTTGAGTCGCACATCCGTAATGATGTTTCTACAAAAAACCACACGATTTAGTTATTTCATAAAATGTTGTAAATTAATTAAATTCATTAACATTTTGAGTTATTATTAAATTTATTTGATTTTTGGAGTTGTTTTTAATTAGTTGAATACATTTATAAAAGTTATATTTATGCGCATCGATATATAATATCAGTGTAACTTTAAACGGATTTAAACAAAAGATAATCACACGAAAGAATTTATGTAAATTTTATGCCATTTGATGGCAAGTATTTTCAGCCAAACACATGAAGAGAGAGGAATGGAGAAAGAGAGAGATATAGAAAATCAAGGGAATTGACAAGGAACCTTTAGTAAAAAGAATGAGAAAATTTTCATTCTTTCAATAAAAACAAATCCACTAATTCATTTTTATCTTATCTTCTCCTAATATTCCATCACGGAAAGTCAAATGAACATTTCCAGAATTTTATCAACTCCAAATCAAATGAAAACACCAAATACAATAAAATAAGTTGTTCATCATTCTCTTGCAAAGCTGGGTGTGGATCTTAGAGATCTAAGAAGAAATTTTCATTCAAGGTCCAAATCATATGATATATCTTTAGGTAATCTTTTAATTTTATTATCATTTATATTTACATCATTTAATTGTGTAAATTCGATTTTATATATACCCATGTTTTCTGACCCAATGTATATATTCAAAAATTTTAAAAAAATAAGAAAACACGAAAACAACTTTTTTCATAATACCAATTGAATTAATTTTAAAGGTTTGAAATATAAAAACAATTTTTAATGTTAACTGAATTTGTTTTGAAGGTACTCATTTAAAACAATAGTTATAAAAGTTAAAGTTTTAAGGTTGAATTTATTAACAAGTTATACAAAGTTTGAACAATTTTCTTAAACATCCTTAAAGTTAAATCGAACCACTGTAAGACAAACAAAAAAGAGTTAGCAAACTATAAGAAAAAGCAAATGTAATGCAATATAATATGCCCCTTGGAGTTTTATGTAGAGGAGCATAATGCGAGTTACTTGTGTTAGAGATCATGAGCGGGAGGGGTCTTGAAGAAGGAGCCTACGCTCATCGGTGTGTTTGCTTTTGTGTCCATCTACCCCTCTTCTCCGCCTTTGGCATCTCAGAAGAATTGGAGTAACTTGAAGACCACGTGATGATGCAGACGGGAATCACCACTATTGAATACTAGTATATGATTTTTGTTTGATGATAATAAACATATATATATATATATATATATATTCATTTAAATGTATTTGTTAATGTACTATTTTATTTTTCACATAATTAAATAAATATTTACTGCATAAAATAAATAACACAGTATTTAAATTCAAACAGATATTTTATTCAAATAAATTTTTTATTACAATTTGAATAGTACAAATTTGAGCTCTCACTATAAATATACAAATTCAATTACATTACAATTTCAATCACATCACATTTTTCACTATACATACATTTGCACCTAACTATATTTCACTCATTCACTCGTATTTGATCTTCAACTCTATTCTAGCCTGAATCCAGCATTTAAATTATCTGCAAAGAAAACACTGACGCATTAAAATTGAAAAAGAAATATTTTTGCAGTGTAAAATAATATGATTTTTGAAAATATTATCTGCCTCAGTTATTTGGGTTGTTCTTCATCATTTAATTTTGAATTCATCATACATGAACAGCTTGTGCATGCACAACGTATCACTGTACATGCCACAAGGCCGTATACAACGATATACACTTGACAAAATTACAGGGACATGTGAGCACAAGGTCAAACGTAATCAAAAGCTGGATTCCACTCAAGTGCAATAAAAAGTCACGACATGAGCACAAGTTCAAAACCGAGCTGTAAGCTGGATTCAACTCAGATGCGATACAAAACTGTCAAGTACAAGTTACTCGATGCATAACAAATAAAGAATCCAAAACCAGACATCATCATCATTAATGGATCAAAATACAAATGTACTCAGACTCAAGTACAATACGTACAAAATCAATGCAATAATAGTGAATAGGACAAAAACGAGGCATGTACAAGCAACTTACTACACAATGAACACAATTTGAAGCTTACAATGAACTGGTTAGACACAAGAACAATGAAGCAACCAGACCAAAATGGCACTAACACAACACAGTCATGACCAAAACAATCACCAGAAAACAAAGGCTAGACAGTTCAACCAAACTGCAACTACCAAATTCTACAAGGCCAAATGAAGATAACAATAATGCAGTTCACATATGTATATAGTGACATGCACAAGTGAAGATATCATGTGCACCAGAACTGGACAGTCCAACTACTAGCATTCTATCAGAGACCAAGAACAAAAATGAAACAAAAGGTCGCAACATGCATATGACTCAATACTGCAAATACCAAAACAATGCATATATGTATATGGTAGCATATATGTACAGCATGAACCAGATAAAGCAGTGGACACAAAGGCTACAACTTCAAGATATTACAAGTTCATATGGATATGCAAGCAGTGCAACCGATGCAACAGACTCAATGAAACAACATTGCAAACAAGTCACACATGTATACATATATCCAGACAGTTTTTCTAAAGAAAATTAGGTTGCAGCAGTAAAATCAAAGACTACAAATGCACAAAATTCACAACATCTATGCAACAGTGCAGACAATCAGAGTAGTTCAAGATGCAATACAACATCTGGTAGCAGTTTCGAATTAAGGCAGCAATTTCATACCAAAGTCAAAGTGATAACAGAAATGATCAAGCCGAAGAAGTCAAGTGAATGTAACAGCAGTTTCAAATCAAGTCGAAGCCGCGAGTCAAACAATTTCAAAAAGAGGTATACACGGTAAATCAAACAAATTCCAAAAATCAATTTCCAAATGACCAAAGTACTAGGTGGTAGCAAGTTCAAATAGGTCAAAATCAAAGCAGTGGTGGCCAAGCAATCAAATATACCAAATTGAATAAGTCAGAAAACATCACCAACATCCAAGCAATATCAAACGGCCCAACAAAAATTCATCAAAGAATTCATATAACATATCCGAACGAAATTATAGGAATTCGAATCATATACAACCCAATCATCATTGGCATATGAAAGCATTGAGTTCAAGCATATCAATAAAATAATACAGGAAAATCACATACCAAATTCATACCGAACTCGACAATTTCAAGGAGCCTGTGCAAATCTGAGAAACGTACGATCGACAAAGTAAGCGACGTGATAAATCATTCATTCGATCGAGCAACTAAAGTCAGCTTCTATGAAAATCCAAAAGCCCTAATTTTCACACAGAGGAACGAAGCAGCCATAATGGCAAATGAAAAGATGAGAAGGAATCGGGCCGAAGAAATAAACGAAAAAGGGGAAACATCTTATTTTATCACTTAATTCTTTTTTTTGGCCGGCTTCTTTTATATCATATTGGGCTTTAGATTTTTTAAATTAGGGCTTTGTTGTTAAATTGTTTTACTTTCTATTTTTTTCTAAACTTTTGTAATTATTTTAGTCGTGTGACTAGGAGATGAACTACGGTGGTGTAGTTCAAGAATTCGCAACTCAGTGGTAGAGTTGTGGTAGTATTTTGAGCGTAGTGTTAAGTTAGTCGACAGTGGGTGTCGCGAGTTTACCTGTGCAAGCATCTGACTACTTAATTTCTAGTAGAAACATTAAGGGCAGCATGTAGTTAGAGTTTTGCCGAAGCTGAGTAAATCTATGTGTTCTATTTTCTGCTTTTAATATTCTACAATTATCTGTGTTGCTATTATTCTGCTATTGACAGTGCTGCAATTATTTTATATACTTCCACAATAAATTTTTATATATCACCCTATTCACCCCCCCCATAGGGTGAAATCGATCCTACAACCACATCCTCCAAAAGTACTGGATGATAGGCCTCCTACTCACCATTTCCATTTGGGTCTGTGTCATTAGCCTCCTTCTCCTCTATGCCCACTACCTGCTTCAAATCAGTTGCTCCCTAATAACTACTCCGTAGGCCTTCTCACCCACCTGGATTACCAAATCTGGATTGTCTAGGTATAATCAATAAGTTTGTTAAATCTTACGCCAAATAACCAAATCGTCTCTATAACGTCTTAGGGAAACAAATCTCCTTCGTCCAATGGTGCAATGAGACATGTACATAACCCTACATCCGGGAATGACAAGTCCTCCCTGGCTTGCAGGCACGAACTAGAAAAACAAAGTGTTGCTCGATTTTCTCGCAAGTACAGAATATGACGGCTTGTGTAGCCCTACTGGTCGACATGATTCAATCAGCCAACATCTTGGCCTGCATCTAGGCCCGTGTTTCATCTCGCGTACTTCCTAAAGCTAGGATCTTGGCTCGCCCATTTCTCCAAGCCCGCAACCGACTCAAGCAATCATATCTCCAATTAAGAATGGCTTGTCCAACTTCAACGTCCATATAAATCGAGCAAAGCCTATGTTGGTTACCAGCGGACGAGAACCCGATACACAGTATGACCCTTAATAGTAGAGCGGCCCATCCAACGATCCACTCTCCAACAGGGTCCACCGCTCGTCTTCCACCTCATCCGTCCATACTTTATGAAGTTCCACTGGCTTAGCATGCCAGGCCTTGTCCATAGGCACCTAACCGCCCTTGTAAAAGAAACTTCATATGCACTGTTCCTTTGAAAAGACTAGCACATATTTATTTAAAAAAAGCGCCACTATGCAGTAACCACTCTGTCTTTTACTGCCACCTTGGCAAAGTGCACTACACAAATACTCCCTGATCCTATGCTGCTTGTCCCTGACTAGACCATGTCGAAGTACGGATCATCAGTTGGTTTCATCTGCAATGAATGGACTTCAAAAGCAGTGAGCAGTAAACAAAAGAGTACAACCATGTGAACATCAGCAAAACCTGTTTAATAATCATATTAAACCTCAAAAATCAGCCATAAGAGTGGGAATCAATCTAAAATTAAGAATCAAATAGAAAAAAGAATATCATGCAAGTAAAAAAAGAATTGACAATTGTCAAGAACCACTAACTCAAATGACAAATTGTACGACGCTTCGAACAAAAGTGATGTAGTTCTTGAGTTCGAACCTCTGAGACATCTAAACGACCGCTCCGCTTAAATAAATTATCACTTCTGTTATAACTAAAAAAAGAATTGACAAATACTCCTGAACTATAATTTAAGATGGAAGTATAGATTATAAAGTTTAGATTGTTAACGCTCAATTCTACAGGTTTAGCTCTCGATCTACAAGAGCAAACACAAAATACAAAATAGAGCATTAAAAAAACCATAAAAATCAACATTGTATGTACTATAAATGCACTCGTTGAACTAGAAAAACTTACAATGGCAGCAAGAAAAAAAATTAGAAGTGACAAGTTGCATCGAGTCAACGATTAGTTTTAGGCAACAAGCCCCAAATGACGAGCGCAAGCGACGGTGAAGGCAAGCAAAACAACGATGGAAAATGATGAGAGATGGTTGATGAAAATTAAATGGATTTGGAATTTGATTTTGTAATTAGTTTTTTGCTTCCTGATTAGGGAATCAATTTTAGAACTAAATATACACAACTTGTTTCTACCCAAATGAAAGAAGGAAGAGAGTAATTAGGAAATATGGATTCCAGAGGTTGTCCTTCGAAATAATTAAAATTTCGATTGATGTTGACATGCAAACTTAATTATTAGGACCATTGTCTTAGAAACTAATTCAACCCGTGGATTGTCACTAATACCTAATTTTCAAAAAATAAAAATTATCATAGATTAAACATGAAATTAGCATTTCATCAGCCAAGCACTACAACGCTAGAGTGAAGCTCCGCCCGTTTACTATCAATGACCTAGTTCTACATTAGGTCTTTGCAAATACAAAAACTCGGCTGAGGAAGTATAGGATCCAAACTGGGCTCGATTATCTTAATAAATCCTAAGTTACGTTCATATATACTTTTATATTAAAACAATATACTAAATGTTTTTAAATAATATATATATATATATATATATATATGTATGTATGTATGTATATGTTTTTAAATAATTGTAAATATTTCAAAGTATTTTATTGTCTTCTTCCTAGCTCCCCCTCAAACATAATTTACATTTTTGCGATATGCCCCCTTAAATCATATCCTCCTTCCTAAGGCGCCTTCTCGTTAATCTCAAGAATCCCTTTGTTGGTCGATGCCTCCAATATAATATACTCGTCTTCTTCCCTTCAAAATCCACCCTGTTTCATTTTCAATTCTTTCCTCCTTTCCTTCTTAATCTCAGTTTTTCATCTATATGGCCCTTTCTTTCCCAAAATGCCCTTCTTCTATTCTTCTTGCACGGACCCATTATTTAGCTTCGTCTTCATACCTCAATCCTGTTCCTATACGTATCTCCTCAAAATCAGTCACCTATGATCTGTCCAAAAAAGAAAGTTTGCGTGTTTTTAATGTCCACGAAGGTTGGTATTTATTAATTTTATGCGTGGATTTTTCATTTTCATTTTTTTTTTTTTTTTTTTTTTTTTGTGTTGGCCAGTTTGCGACCTTAAGTATAATTCTAAGTTTGATTCTGGTAAATGTTATCATTATGTGTTTGAATCATTGCAACTTAGTTTAGTTTGGGCGACATGCCAATTTTTGTGCAGCTATTATTTTTTGGAGTGCTAAATGCACTAGATAATTACCCAAAACGGATGATTGGAGTCATAGAAAACGGTAAAGCGTGAGGGTAAACTAAAAAGGAGAAGACGAGATATTATAAACATATATAATATACATGCATACAAAGGATACAATATGCAACATATTGGGGAAGAGTGGTGGTAATATGTACATGTATGGGTATACGTACATATATATATTTATACATACGTACACACACAAACACACACAATGAAAAAGGAAAAAACACTAAATTAGCATGCAAATGAATACTAAAAACGATCTAAAAGGGCTAAATTTAACTAAAGATGTGACGAAAGGGGAAGCTTACAGAATGAGAGTTCATATGGTTGACTTCAATCATTTGGGATTAAGGTATGGATGATGGTGATGAAGAACATGAAAAAGTTAAGAAAAAACATAAAAATTATGGAAAGCAGGCCTCAAACATGTTATGTCCTGTAACACTGCAGCATTTCTAATACTTGAATACGATACACCATACAACATTGACTTCATGTCACAAAAGTGAAATTTGTATAACTTTGGCATGCAAGAAAAAAGTTACTTAAACATGGAGTTTGGTATGGTCGCCCTTTGCATCCCCCTTAGAGGCTTAGGACAACCCCTGCTTAGTTGACGTGACAGTTCGAGAATCATATTTGAAAACAACGCTGAACAATCACACGGGGTTGGGGGGGGGGGTTGTGGTTGGGGGGTGTATATTAAAGGAAGGACCAAGATCCCCTCTTATTTATCCCCCTCCACCCCCCCCCCCCCCCCCCCCCAAAAAAAAAAAAAATCTTTGCATGCAAAAAAGTATCGGATCGAAGTGATTATTTGTTGTATTTGTTGGCAAGATCATGCATGCAAAATTTTGAATCATTTCAAAACATTTAACGCTTTTAAAATTACTTTCAAAACATTCCGAATCTAAATAATATACTTTCTTTTCGTTGTCACCCATTATATTATTTAAAATTGGAATGTGTGGTTGAAATTAGGAGGAATATAGGTGTAGTAAGAATGATGTGTAGTCGATCTTTCTCCATGTATGTATGTATGTACAGGCCCGGCCCTAGCCCAAGGCTGTCGAGACATTTGCCTAGGGCAACATAAACCGGATGGACAACAAAATTTGGTCGCGACTAATTTAGGGATCTACGATAAGTAATTTCTCCAGTCTCTAATTTCCACATGTTACTCTAATTGTCAATTTCGCACTCTTTTGTAATATCGCCACCAGCACCGCCCATTCAGGCCCGGGCCTAGCCCAAGGCTGCCGAGACATTTGCCTAGGGCAACATAAACCGGACGGGCAACAAAATTTGGTCGCGACTAATTTAGGGATCTTCGATAATTAATTTCTCCAGTCTCTAATTTCCACATGTTACTCTAATTGTCAATTTGTACTCTTTTGTAATATCGCCACCAGCACCGCCCATTGCAGCAATTGTCACCACCAGCATGCCCGTTGCAGCAATTATCACCACTAGCTCCACTTCCAGTAGTTGATTATGCAAAATCAATTTGTGAGTTAATCATATTGTTTAAATTGTTGTTTGATTACGACAACAGTTTACTAATGTTTGAGTTAATTATATTATGTTTTATGAGCGATGATGCTCCAGTACTTTTTCTTCCTTTCTTTGAGTGAAGAAAAGGTTAAGCAAATTCATTTTGTTTCAAAACAGGAGAAAAAAGATAGCGAGATCACCGACAAATTTAGTACT
Organism: Allium cepa; assembly: GCA_030765085.1. Lineage (NCBI taxonomy): Eukaryota > Viridiplantae > Streptophyta > Magnoliopsida > Asparagales > Amaryllidaceae > Allium > Allium cepa. The sequence continues at coordinate 484,664,351 of CM060935.1, forward strand.
AGTGATGCATATTGTGTGCTAATAAATATATGTTATGGCCTAATTTAATTGCCAAGTTCTCTTTTATGGTTGTACAAAGAACATTTTAGGTATGCAATTTTCGGTATTGCATGCAATAAGTTATATGAGCCTAGTTCAAAGTTGTATGTAGTTTTATTGCTTAAATGTAAGAAATATATACTCAAATGGCGTAACCTAGATAGAGCTAATAAGTGGAAAAAATTGACTGACAGCACCAGTCATTAAAAAGAGGAAGAAGAGAAATTAGTTTATGTTTTCAAAGACAGATAGATATAGGTGATGATACATTGAGTTTTTTATGCATATTATAGATGTAACTGTACAATCAATGTGAAGAAATCAAAGTTTTCTTGATGCATTGAAACTTGTAGTTCTATGTACTTCAGGTGATCTTAAGTTGATGTCGATTTGTGTGGTGCAAGTATATAGTTCACCTTAGCAAAGAAGTGAGTTACTGCTGAGGCCAATAATGCTTTTAATCTGGACGAATACTAAAACTTTCATTTAATTGAATTCAAGCATTTCATTAGAAATAGAAGCATCTGTGTCCATATAAAAGCACTGTGTATGATAAAAAAACTGGGGCCACAAAATGAAAAGAAATAGTGGCTCGTCTTGGGCAACCAAACCCCTAGGGCCGGACCTGTGTATGTATGTATAAAGTATCTTAGCAAATGTAGGTCTATTCATATGTGAATATGTATTTAAGATGTTATACTTTTTGAATTGAATACATTAACTTCTATTGATAAGCCCATATAGATAATGAAGGAACTATTTATAAGTTGTGCACGATAAGTTTTAGATTTACCAATTTCTCTTGCTAGCTTTATTTACGTTGATGATATTGGGGAAAGCGTCCGCGCAAGCAAATCATAGGTTGGTTTCATCATGTACGTGGCATAGAATTTGTGCTTCTCCATGGCTGCCTATTTCTATTATCATGTCTATATAGAGTTGTTAGTTTGGCATGTATTTGTTTTAAGCCACTAATCGAAAAAAAATGTGCAATTAAAACATTTTTTGTTCCCCAGCAAAAAATGTTCTTTTAATTAGAAACAATTTTTTTCTTCTTGTTTTAGATTTTATTTATTCTAATATCATGAATTTGGAGGCATCTATATATATTTTTTACTTTGAAAGTTAGTTTGGTCACTGAAATTCGAGTTCAAACTGCCTGTATTTTATTTGGTTAACTACATCTTTTACATTAGTTTTCTTTCTAGGTTTTAAGTGCTTTATATTCATATATATCGTTACTATTATTTGATTTTTAAAACAGCCTCAAGTGGACCTTTGGCTTCCGTCAAAGAAATAGTATTAGACAAAACTGGCAATGGTTTCCCGAATGTTTCATCTAATGAGTCAATAGACATGACAGGCTCGAACAAAGAACGGTCAACTGTGAGCATTACTGTCGTTGGAGCATCTGGAGATCTTGCTAAGAAGAAAATATTCCCAGCACTATTTGCACTGTTTTATGAAGATTGCTTACCTGAGGTTTGGTTTGTATTGGTTGCTTACATTTTGAGACCTACATACACATAATAACCTTATTCCTTGTCATTTTCATCACAAGTTTGAACACAGCAATACCCAAAACTCCTACAAAAAGGTATTATAGGAAATAAGTTAGAAGGGTAAAATGCGTCAATAAATGACATTTTCAAGTGTTTATGTGCACTTAAGACCAGTTCATATTTATTTGCAGCATTTTACAATATTTGGTTATGCTCGGAGTAAGATGACAGATGCTGAACTAAGAACTATGGTCAGTAAGACACTAACTTGCAGAATAGATAAAAGGTACTCCAGTAGAAATGCATTTGTCATAGTTATCTTGATATATTAATATCACACGTTATATTTATCGTTTTCTGTTTTTTCATAGAATATTCGATGAAATGATTCTTCTTTTTTCTTTTTATTCAGGGAGAACTGTAGTGAAAAAATGGAACAGTTTCTAAAGAGATGTTTCTATCATTCAGGTCAGTATGACTCGGAGGAAAATTTTGCGGAGCTTGACAATAAGTTGAAAATGCACGAGGTAATGTGTGCGCGCGCCAAAATTGGTCACAAACACCTAAGAATAGATTTAGTAGATAAATAAATAAAGAAAAACAAAATTAAAACGAGAAGATAAATCAACAAACAACTGAGAATTAGCTATAATCAACAACACAAAAATTTAAAGTGGTTCGACATTGTTTACCTACGTCCACTTTGAAGTTTTGTCTTTATTAATCACTTATGAATCCGATTACAATGGAGAAATAAAGATAGCACTCGATTACAATGAAGTCTCCTGTAACCAGCAGCTTTCCCGAAAATAAACCATGAGGTCTGTATTTATAAGAGAGATGATGAGATATTTTGCTAAGGTTTCGGCAGAAGGCTCTCTAGGTCCATACGGGTCCGCCATAACGATCGGTGTACATAACTCAATATCCTGAAACGATCGGCCAAAGTTTAACCGTTTGTTATTTTTGTCTTCAATTTTCGTGCGATCGTTTTAGGGGGGTCCCACGTGCCTCTTGAACTTGTCCCTAAAATATGAAGTCAATCTGAGCTGTTGATTGTGAGATATGAATCAATCTTGGTTGAACTTGGACCGTTCGTTGAGTCGTACCGGTCGTTGTTAAGGATCGGCAAAAACGATCAGCCTAGAACGATCGACCATTCTTGAACTTCAATGTTTTGACCTGCAATTGTTTTTTTAGGCTCCACTCCTCATTTTATTGATGCTCTGAAAGTTTCAAGCGAATTAATCTTGTGGATCTTGATATATTGATCGATCTTCGTCAATTTACGCTGTTTTATGGATCGTTTTAAATCGATCCATATAAATTCTCATTTTTCCATAACTCGAACATACAAATTTCGATTGACTTGAAATTTGAAATGTGGCCTCATGGAGCCTTCCTTGTCACTTCATACTGATTACACCTTGATTAGGTACTTAGCCATTTTTTGAGCATTGTCCATCCGAATCCATTCAATTATTGTCCATAGTTTCTAGTGTAATCGATTTCCAATCCATCCACTTTAGCCAAATCCGTGATATCCCGGCCTAACCAAAAGGCAAGATAACATTTGTCCCCCAAAACATGCCTTGCAGTAGGAAGACGTGTTTTGAATCGGTATAAATCCAAAATCTGAAGTCCATAATTCATTGATAGCCGTATTATCCAATCCAAAATCCAGTCCATTGTTAATCCAATTCCTTGATCCCTTCGGATCATTAGCGAAATTCATGACCGTTCTGAGCCGATATTCAATTCTAAATCCATTCCAAATTCATTAACCAAATTCGTGATCTCTCCGGATCGTTATCAGAGTTCATGGTCTCTCCGGACCCTTGCCGAGCATAATCCATACTCGATGATTTTAGTAGGCCGATTTGTCGCTCTCCAGCGAAACAACCTACTTCTTGCCAAGTATAATCCATACCTAACGACCTGTTGGGTTTTGTTCTCCGGGCTCGACTCTTCGATCAAGGATTTAATCCATGGGGTATCCTTCTCGAGCCTCGATCCCCAATTGAGGACTTAATCCGTGGGGTATCCTTCTCCAGCCTCGATCCCCAGTCGATGACTCAATCTGTGGGGTATCCTTCTCCAACCTCGATCCTCAGTCGAGCACGTAATCCGTTTACGAATCCATTGTGTCGCTCTCCGGCGAAAGGATTCGTGACTTGCGGTTATTGCTCCGACTTACCGGCCGGGGCCACAACCGCGACCTTTGTTATTTATTACATCAATCCAGATTTAAGCATTCCAAAGTCCATTTGGAAAGATATAAAATAAGAGTTCGTACAACCAAAAAACCAAAATATTAGAAAAACCAGAGGTCGAAGTAAACAAGAAAAAACAAAATTTCACAAACCCGAGCGCCACGGTTCATCATCATCTCAGAGCATGCCTAGGGACCGTCCTCGATTCCGTACATATGTAAGTGACTTAGCCGTATTACTGCGGAGTTTACTATTTATTTCATGTCATCCCAATCAATTGATGACAAGTTGACGATGATGCCTTGATATAGTGTCATTTTCATTTGAGGTGGATGATGGCTGCTCTTGTTCCACCGCTGCAGCCCGTGTCCTCACGTACTGTTGCAACGACCGCTCCTCACATGTTCCTCAACTATATCCTTTAAATGCCTGCAGTCATTTGTATTGTGTCCATCTAGTTCATGGAATAGGTACTGCTTTCCTGATGTCCGCTCGTGTTCGGAGGGTTTTCTCCTTGCCGGCCTTCGATACTAAAGACGTCCTCGAGTATCCAAATAAATCATTTGCAGAATCGATCAAATCCGCATAAGAAGAGAATTTTAGTTCTCTCCATTGTCTCTTCGACACATTAATGCCATCATTCATTTTCCGTTTGCTTTATCATTCTTGTTTACATCTTCTAATGATCTTCCACTTTGCACAGCATTCTCCTCCGGTTCGTTTGCTCATGCGTCTTCCTGCCGCATGAACCTTTCTGCTTCATAATAAACTCACCAAGGTCCGTAGGTGGATCCTGCGCCAGTGAATTTTTGAACTCCGTGCCATCAACAATACCAGATACAACTGCCATCAAAATTATGGATGGATTTGGACGATCCATCGATGCCGCCGCGACATTAAATTGTGTTAAAAAACTCCTCAGGGACTCTCCGGTCTTCTGTTTCAGTGTTGTCAAACTCATCACATTTTTGGGTCTCGGGATGTGAATCCTAAACTATTTCATAAACTTTTCGATCAGTTCCGTCCATGTGCTAATAGAGCCATATTTCAACTGTCCGAACTATAGTGCCGCTATATCCGTTAAATACAAGGGGAAGTACCGTGTCATGACTTCCTCCGATGTCCCAAGTACTTTCATGTATCTTGTGTATCTCGTCAGATGAATACGGGATCTGTTTTTCCATCATATGTCTCAAGCGTTGGTAGTTTGAACTTTGGTGGATTCCTACCTTGCATGATATTAAAAGTGAAGGGGCTCCTATTTACATCTTGCAGAGCCCTATTTACCAATCTTTCTCTCATAGTCCGTCTGATCATTTCTGCCAACCCGCCGTTGTCATCTAATGGTAGTTTTCGATCATTGTCTCCAACCCGTCCCCCGAGTCCACGGAAGAATCCTGAAATCTGCTCTTCTAGACGAGCATCCATATTCAAATTAACGCAAAACCGCATGGTATTCTGCTTGGAATCGATCCAGCATGACCCGTGGGGGATGCCCGCAAGTATGCATCGATCGGCCCCGATCGTTTTTGGTTGGTCAAGAGCCGCTCTCGGCTGTTTCACTTCATCCTGCACCCTATTAACCTCGTTCCATTGGTCCTGATTCTAAATTTTCTCTGCTCTTGCTGCTCCAACTTCGTGATCCATATTTTCAGCGTTTCCTGCTTCGCCATTTTCTTGGTATTGCGCTCTAGCTCGTCCAATCTGTCTAAATATGTTCTGCATCATTTCCTTCTGTCTCTTTAGCATCCTTTCCTGTATAGCATTTATCATCGTTTTCATCTCGTCTTTGGTAATAAAGATTGACGTTTGATTAGCTCCCGAGGAACCCTCCTGACTCCCTTCATGATGGCTTCTATCTGCTCTTTGTCTCCTTATTGATGGTTTCATCATTACTCTAATTCCAAGTTCTCTAATTGATTCCAAATCTGAATTTCAAATTCGCGGAGGCTAGCTCTCTCAATGAAATCATCTAAATGTTTGCTCCAAAATTGATCATAAACATCCACGAATAGATTTAGTAGAGAAATAAGTGAAGAAAAACAAAATTAAACGAGAAGATAAATCAACAAACAACTGAGAATTAGCTTTAATCAGCAACACAAAGATTTATAGTGGTTTGGCGTTGCATGCCTACGTCTACTTTGAAATTTTGCCGTTATTAATCATTTATGAATCCGATTATAATGTAGAAATAAAGATAGCATTCGATTATAACGAAGTCTCCTGTAACCAGCAGTCTTTCCGAATATGAACCATGAGGCATGTATTTATAGAAAGAGATGATGAGATATTTCGCTAAGGTTTCGGCAGAAGGCTCTCTAGGTCCATAGGGGCCTACCATAACGATTAATGGACCTAACTCAATATCCTGAAACGATCGGCCAAAGTTTAGCCGATTGTTATTTTTGTCTTCAATTTTCGTGCGATCGTTTTAGGGGGTTCCACATGCCTCTTGAACTTGTCCCTAAAATATGAAGTCAATCTGAGCTGTTGATTGTGAGATATGAATTAATTTTGGTTGAACTTGGACCGTTCATTGAGTCATACCAGTCGTTAAGGATTGGCAAAAACGATCGGCTTAGAACGATCGACCATCCTTAAACTTCAATGTTTTGACTTGCAATCGTATTTGTAGGCTTCACTCCTCATTTTATTGATGCTTTGAAAGTTTCAAGCGAATTAGTCTTTGTGGATCTTGAGATATTGATCGATCTTCGTCGATTTACGCTGTTTTATGGATCGTTCTAAATCGATCCATATAAATTTTTATTTGTCCATAACTCGAGCATACGAACTCCGATTGACTTGAAATTTGAAACGTGACCTCGTGGGGTCTTGTCACTTCCTACTGATTACACATTGATTAGGTACTTAGCCATTTTTTGAGCATTGTCCATCCGAATCCATTCAACTATTATCCATTGTTTTTAGTGTAATCGATTTTCAATCCATCCACTTTAGCCAAATCCGTGATATCCCGGCCTAACCAAAAGGCGAGATAACATAACATGATCTGGTTTTGGCCACCCATCTTAATTCTTTGATGAGCTTGTTCTTTCGGTAATTTGTATAGCTGTATAACTTCAGCTTTTGAAGATATGATGGCAGATCAATCGTTGATGCCCACAATTGAGAGCAGTGAGATTCTGTGCTATATGGTTAAATTTCATGTGTTTTACTCGTATGCATTAATATGTTTGCTAGGAAGATCTTGAAAGCTTTCTTTGAGAGATTTTTAATACTGAATTGAAGATAGTTCTACTCTAGGAACAAAAGAAGGAAAGCTGTGATACTTACCTTGGAATTTTATCTTAATTTTTATTTCATGCAGGGTGGGAGAATCTCAAACCGCCTGTTCTACTTATCCGTACCACCAGATGTATTCATCAATGTCGTGAAAAGTGCAAGCTCCTCAGCTTCTTCTGCTAATGGATGGACACGGGTTATTGTGGAAAAACCTTTCGGTCGAGACTCAGAATCTTCTGCTGCTTTAACTAGAGGTCTAAAACAATACCTAGATGAGGACCAGATTTTCAGGTAATTTCATATTATCATCTCCCTTAAGGGACATCATGAGTAATCTACTAAGGAAATATCGTATCTTACAGAATTGATCATTACCTTGGAAAAGAACTTGTTGAGAATTTGTCAGTGCTTCGCTTCTCCAATCTAGTTTTTGAGCCACTATGGTCCAGGCAATATATCAGAAATGTCCAATTTCTCTTCTCTGAAGATTTTGGTACTGAAGGTCGTGGAGGGTATGTTGGAAACTTTACACTGACATTTCTATGGTGATTTTTATGTTAATTGTGAGTATTTGCATAAATACAGATACTTTGATAGCTATGGAATCATAAGAGACATAATGCAGAATCATCTGCTTCAGATATTAGCGTTATTTGCCATGGAAACACCTGTCAGCTTGGATGCAGAAGACATTAGGAGTGAAAAGGTTTTTATTTTACTGTTGTATGTAATAAAAAAAGAAGATCATATATTGCATTTGTCTTTCTGTTTTTTCATTTGTGCTAGATGCTAAGATGCATGAGCATCACTTTCCTTGTACATACAGGTCAAGGTATTGCGCTCCATGAGACCATTGCAATTAGAAAACGTAGTAACAGGACAGTATAAAAGTCATACAAAGGGCGGCATTACATATCCTGCGTACACTGATGATAAAACTGTACCCAACAATAGCATAACTCCAACCTTTGCGGCAGCTGCTCTTTTTATCGATAATGCAAGGTGGGATGGAGTCCCATTTCTCATGAAGGCTGGAAAAGCATTAAATACTAGAAGGTAAAGTTGAAGCATAATTCTTTCAGAGTTCCTTTTAGATATGGTAATATGGTAATATTTATGTGCCTTATAAAAATGCAGAACAGAGATAAGAGTACAGTTTAGGCATGTCCCCGGTAATTTGTATAAGGGAAGTTTTGGAACTGATCTTGATCGAGCTACCAATGAGCTTGTTATTAGGGTGCAACCAGATGAGGCTATTTATTTGAAGATCAACAACAAGATTCCAGGTCTTGGGATGAAACTTGATCGTAGTAATTTGCATCTCCATTATGCTGCAAGGTATGGAATCTAGCTTACAAAAACTTAAATATGATCAGTATAGCCTTCTTATCTTTTATGATAGCTTTTTGTTTAGTGTTTGCTTCTCAACTGTCATTGTAAGAGTAGACAATGAAAGTCAATGGACAACTAGAGATCATTCAGTATGCTAAGTGTTGAAGCTAAATATATCACCACAACGGTTCGGTCAAAAGGCATATTTATTTGGAAGTTTATCAGTACGTTCTCTTGAATTTTGTCCAAAGAAGCAAAAGATGTGTTCCAGATGCTTTAAAGTTAAAACAAGCATATATTCTAGTATTAGCTTGCGTAGGGGATGGGACAACATCGATAAGCCAAACAAGTTATCAAATTTGCTGCAAACAATTATGCTATGCTGGAAGGCATATACCACTTATTATTACCAAAACCGTAATTGTAATTCATCCTACCTTTACCCACAGTAAAATTATCATCATCCTCTTCTATAGTAATGCACTTTAACAAAATTTGTATGAAGCTATGCTCCAAAGCTTTTTTGTTGGAAACTATGCCTACAAGTTTATACCTACTTGCTAAAGTCCATTGTTATCAAAAATCTTAAAATCATATGAGTTGAATCTCTTTCAGATCAAATCTTTCCAAACACGGTTCGATTCTCAAATTCATATTTAGAACTCAATTAAAACCATAGTTGAGAAAATCTTTCAATCTGTGATGAACTTAAAAATAGCAGGATACTTCTTTGAATGTAGAGTTCAATTTTTTTATTTTTTCCTAGACAAAATAAAGATAAAACAAGAGAAAAAACATAGTTTTTTTTTTTATGTAGAACCTCATGCATCAAAATCAATTTTGAAGTTTTTAAATCAATACACTGGAAGAAAAATCAACGTTTTCAGATATTTATTTGGCAACGTACATGGAGCAAATTTTCTAGCATACAAGCATATAAACTTAACTCAAGTAGAGGCATTCAAATCTACAATTCATGATTTAAATTTAGTTTCGATTTGAAGTCTGAACCTTACTATTTACGTTTGGAATCCTATTTTGAAAACCTGGCCAATATTAAGGTTGTATATGGTGGCCATAGCTAGCTTATTTATATCTTTTGTTTCTTTCCTTTTGTAGATATTCAAAGGAAATACCAGATGCGTATGAGAGGTTGTTACTCGATGCAATTGAAGGAGAGAGACGACTATTTATTCGATCAGATGAATTAGATGCTGCATGGGAACTGTTTACACCTCTGCTTAAAGAGCTAGAGGAGAAGAAAATTGCTCCAGAACTATATCCTTACGGGAGCCGTGGACCAGTAGGTGCTCATTACCTTGCAGCCAAGTACAATGTTAGGTGGGGTGATCTTAGTGCAGAACATCACACTGGATCATAATTATGGTAATTATCACTATTGCAACATACATACATACACACACACATATCTATATATATGCTTTCAAGTCATTTATATGCCAATAAACCCAGATTTTCCTTCTTAATGTTCTTGCATATGATCACTGTGTTTGGATACAAAGATGACGACTTTAATCGTATATATTTCTTCTTCTTATAGTTCATCAGAACTCGGATATTTTAAGAATGTATTAGGTTGCCTTGTTTACCTTTCTTGCCTCTTTTACCTTTCGAGAGTTGTTGTCCTTTTAGTTTCTTCCGAGGAAAAACTCTACAGTATTATCTCCGGTATGTAGTGATTAGCTTATTTTTTGATAACTTGTTATGAAAATAATGTTGGACTTATACGAAGTCTTTTTGTTTACTTCCTTTTTCAGTTTTGATGAAGAAAGCTAAATCTTTGCTAGTTTCATTGTGTGTTTCCATTGGCGAATACTTGTGTATGCACCCGTATATCTTTTAGCTGGATATTGAAGCGAATCAATCGTGAATGCACTGCATTTGCTACGAGTACTGAGAGCAATTTTATACATTTGCAGTTGTAAAATAACGAAACACAATTAATACGTACAACCTCGAGGTAGTCAATAAAATGTTAGGCGCAAAAGTTTTATATTCCTTTGCAGTTGGCATATACATACATTCATTGTCCGTTACTTCAAACATATCTATATGCATTGGGAATTATTGTTTACACGGTGGAATTGCGTAAATTCTATGGAATAAAATATTCATTAAAAGGAATGGACCACATTAATGACGTAACGTCAGTGGAAGAACATTCATTCTTTTTTTCTTATTCTAAGATTGATTCTGTACTTGCTTAAAAACACAGTAACAATCGCCTTCACATCAAATAGCAGATCATTTATATTGTATCCAGAAATGGATGAATATGAAGTGTATCATTAGAGCATCTTAAGTCATTCGAATTCAGGCTTGAATATTACGGAATGTTCCTGCAGTCGTCAATTCAGCCTTCAATGTTAACAATATTCATTGCTGAATTGACGACAGTCTGAATTCGAACCACTGAAGATGCTTATTTATTGAGCGTCCAAGCCCTGACGTCCATTAAATGGGCGCCAGAGCTTGGGCTTTCAGTAAATAGGTGTCCAAATCCACCCTTCTTCTATCCATGGAGGGGGTCAGGAGCTCATATAATGGGCGTCTGACCACTGGGCTTACCAGCTCACTTAAGAGTTGAATATTCAATGCCCTGAATATCCAGCCCACTTAAGGGCTGAAGATGCCCTTACAAATTGGTAATCCATACCGAAGACCTGGGTAGTTTACTGTGTTGCGAGAGAATTGTCTTGCTGCTAGCAGAAATTATCCAAAGGATGTGCCTGGTCGATTAGAAACCAAATCCCAGTTCAATCAACAATAATATCAATCATATGCAATGATACGAACAACAAACACCAAATAAATAAAAGAGACAATAAAAAATTTAACGTAGTTTGACGAATTGCTTTCACAAGCCTGACAACTATCCTTTTACATGCAGAGAGCTTACCGAAGAGATTGTGAAAGAATTCCCTTTAGATTTAATTTCACTCGAAACTTCCGATTCAATTTGATTATACAAATTAGAGTTTACTCACAAGAGCAATTATAGCGGGTTTACTCTCGTCAAAGGCAACTAGCTTAACTGGTTAGTGATATGACGTTTTAAACTTAGATTTTAGAGGGCATAGATTTGAATTCGCAAGACATCAAAATGAGTGTTTTAATTGAATGAAGTATCACTCACACCATAAAAAAAATGATGGATTTATTCTCGATTCTTGTTTTTGGTTTGGGTTGAACTACAGTGGAGGCTATCTATATGTATTTAATCAATGGAAAAATTAAAAGATGAAGAATATGGAAAGCTTGAAGATATCATAAGTTCCGAAAGAGCCATTAGAGAAAATATGGTTAGTCAAAATTTACCAATATTTGAATCGCATCGCTCTACCTAGATTCAAATATCTTATCTCCCTAAATCACCACTTATCAACTACTTGTTTGTTCTACGTACCCTAGCATCTAAGTTCTACTCGAAGAGCTACAGGTCTGGACATTGCCGCCCAAACTAGACTCCCACTTCACTTTCTTTCCGCGCATAAGAAGGAAACCGATACCTGAATATCAAAATTCTTCGACATATTTGATGTAGGAGCCGAATCTGTAGATTTCAAAATTCGAAAGACCATGGAGAAATACTACGCACTTCACCTGCTTCACTTCACCTTAAAAGAGGACGTTCTTAATATTATCTTTTTCAATCTTTTTTCCAGGAATTTTGCTCAACTTCCCATATTTTACATTGTCCAACTCTCCGATAAGTTTCGCACCACTATATGCACAAGTAGTCAAACCACCAACATTATTTTGCTTATTAATAAAGATCAACTAAATTGGCCTTACTTGCGACTGAGCTCCACTCAGAGTTTGAACCTTTGAAACCCTCTCATCAATCATAGTATCGTCGAAAAATAACTCTCCAAATATGGAAATAATTTTGACGCATCCAAATGCGTGCTGACATTTTCAGCACTCCATATGTCATTAATCGATAGAACTCTACATTCAACAACGACCTCTCATCTATCAACACTTGTCTAGTAGTCACAATTCTTCAAGTTATTGTAAGTCATAAGCCGTATCCCCTCACTCCTTCTCTGCCGTTTAACAAAATGTGCTTTTTTTCCTTATGTTATACATGTCTTGCATTAGAAATATTAGTTTTACAACCAAACACTTCGAGGAATGAAATACTCACATGCTTACCTTTGCAAACCTCCTCAGGGATCTTCATATCCATGGAATTAGAAGGTGTGCGGCAGTTGAAAAATACCATCATAAATGATGCTTCTGTCCAAAATCTCTCTTTCGAATCAATAGTCAATATCAAATTTATAGCTCTCTCCCACAAAATCTAACTGAAACTATCAACCACTCTACACCGTGATTTCACAAGAATATTAGCATCTCTAAATGCAACAGCATACCCACAATAGCTAGTGAATTTTTATGATGCAATTCACTATTATTGCCTACTCCAAGAACTCCCGGTCGCTTTCTTGATTTCTTCTGTACCAAGGACTTCAACTTTAAAAAATAATGCAAATATTTTGGCTTTGGTCTTCATGAAATAAACCTAGACCTTCCATGAGAAATCACTCACAAACAAGACGATATAACTGGCTCTACCTAAAGATGCAATGAAGGTACTCTAGAAACTCTACAGCTTTAGGTCTTCTAATGTCAACCATGACATACTTCTTCTCTCTAAGAACATAAATTTTACAAAATATAGGCTTTGAATCACAAACACATTTGATCAATACTCACTACTGTAATACATCAACTCACCTCATCAATATAACTAGAATGAAATGTCATAATTGAGTAGAATCTGAAACACCAAAATCAGTAGAAACTACCAACTCTTCAAATATTGTCTCTCTTTAAAGCATATAAATATCATCAACTAGCATTCTCTTCATCATTACAAAAGGACCATTTGCCACTCTCTATCTCTCATCATCTACTGCTATCCTTGTACCAATTCCACCCAATGTTCCCACTGCCAGCAAACTACTATGCAACATCGGAACATGTCTGACACCGTGATAGTCTTAACAAAACCATCTAACATTCTAAACCCCACATGCCCACAACATGATAAAATGTTTCATTCTCCATATTATCTGCTCCGCCATCATTCTCCCTATAACTGACAAAACAACTCTTATCTGGCATAATGTGGTAAGCGTCTCCAGAATTAGTCACCCACCCTATGCCTTATAACGATGAAATATTGGTTGAAAACACTAATGTATCACTATCACTACTATCTAAATTCAAACTAACCGTTACCGAATATGAAGCTTTCTAATTTCCTTTCTTCTTCCTAAGAGCAGGACACCCTCATATGTAATGCTCTTCCTCTTAACAATGGCAATAAGCATCCTTTCTAGGATCCCTATCCCAAGACCTATGCATATCTCTCTTATCTTCAAGGTGCTTCTGTCTCTTATCTTTACTCTGATTCACTAATCCCTCTTCATCATTATCAGCACTTTCACTACAAGCCAACCTACCATTTATGTAATACCCCGTAAAATAAACAGTAATTAATTAAAATAATAAATAAATAAATTATAAGGCTCAAAAATGAAATTTAAGAAAATTTCAAAATTTTACTATGAAATATGCACCATTGTGTTCATGACGATTTTCTGATCAACTTTCATATATAAAGTTTCGCGTCTGGAGTTCAAACGAATAAGTTATCAACGTTTAAAGATTTCAGATCGAAAAACGTACTATGGTAATAATTATTGTTAGGCTTAACACTAAAGTAATCGTTAAATAATAAACTTAACATATAAGTAATCGTTAAAGTTTAATGGGAAAATAAGGTAATTAATATTGATAAGATTTACGTCAATACTTAATGTTAATAAACCGGTTGGAACAACCATCGATCCATCGTTAGCGGTCAACCGTCTATGAAAGACCGGTTAGTGTTGTGGCAGTACAACCTAAACCTTGTCCTGATGGGGCAGATTTAATAAATTATAATCCAACGAATAGAATTAACTTCGACATCTATAAATATAGGCCCAGTCCTTTACATTTCTTCTTATATTTTTTGAACCGAGCAGCGAAGCGATTCTATTTTTCCTTCTCCTTTATTTCTAGAAATTATAAAATATTACACACACCCTTTCCCCTCCCCTCGGAGAAGGACATAAAATAAAAGAGAAGAAGAGAAAGAGTGAATCAGTCATACGAAAAAGGTAAATTTAAGAATTATAAATTTATATTTCACTTAAACTCAAATCTTCTATCAGATCTATAATTCTAATGGGAACGTATACATATTTTGGTTGAAAAGAAAAATGGGTCAAGTAGGAGGAATAGATTTGGATCTAGAGATTTTGTCACGACCCTCCATTTCGTACCATTCAAATCGACAATAATCCACACATGTCGGACTTGAATGATGCGAAATAACAGATTGTAAATAAATTTAGAGCAAATGAAATCGAATACACAAAATCACAGACACAGAACAATCAGAATAACTCGCAGAGGATTATAAAATAACATAGTAGTTCATGAAGCTACTATAACATAGTCTCAACCCAAATACATAATAACAGTTTGAAAACAACATAATAGAAATCCCAAATACATAGAAGTTCACTAATACATGAGATAAACTAGAACAGCTGAAACAGAAATAGATATATAAATAGATAGGTAGGATCTCCAGCAGAGACCAGCTCCAGAAAGAGAACCCAAGGCTGTGAATACTCAGGATGACCCGAGCCTAAAGTAAAACACAAAACACTCGAGTCAGGACAATATATACTTATATAATGTAAACCAACTCAAGTGATTTGTAATAAGGTACAAGTAACTTAAAAGATACCTGGGGCCGCCTGTAACGACCCGTATTTTACGTGTCGATAAATCATAAAATAGATGCCATCAAGTCGTTAGTATTGTTGTTAAGTCGTTTAAAGTTTGAGTCGACCATAGCTTAAGTCGTATGGAAGTTAAGTGGTAGGCCATGCGTTGAGTCGTATAGTGGCTTGAGTCGTGAGTCGTGAGTCGTGGACGACTCACAGGGGCGGACGACTCATGGGGTTTCCAGCTTATAAATAGAGGCGCCTATCTCACTATTTTGGCACCGGATTTTGAAGCGACGAAGTGCTGCCATTTTGAGAGCTCGACTACAACATTTCTTCACTTCTTTTCTCCACTCTAATCTAGTGCTAATACCCATCCAAGATCGAAGATCAAGATCAAAGATTCAAGAGCCAAAGTTGAAGATCTTCATCCAACAAAGAGAGATTTCATCATTTGAAGTGGAATCTTGTCGGATCAAGCTTAGTTCTTCGCTGTCCAGATCTTAAGTTGTTATCTTTTGAGGTGTTTAGGTGATTTGGTGAGTGGTGATTATCTCTCACACGGACCCAAAGAAGTATATTGGATCAGTGGCTTGCTTGTGTGTTAAAGATAGCGATTTCATGCATTTTCCTTAAGTCTGCATGTAGATCTATGGTTTATGATGATTCAACACCTATTTTACTATATGTTCACCTATGCAAGTTCATTCATTAAGTTGTAGGAATGTTGCTTAGATTTCATACTTATTAGATTTGGACTCTTTATTTACGAAATTACCATTATTGCTGTAATTGTTTATTTAGATCTTGTTTGATTGATTACTTGGATTAATGTTTGATTTGAATGATTAGTTGATTGATAACTTGGTTTGGTCAAGTTAGTCGAAGATGATTCAAAAGCTAAGTGGAAAGGCTCTTGAATAAGGAAAGCTGCTTGTGGCATATGAAGCGGATGTTGAAGCTCATATGGATAGACTTGATGATGATGTTGAGATGAGACTTTGCCATGATGCGATGAGGCAAACCATGATGTTGAGATGGAACTTTGCTATGATGCGAATAAGCAAAGCATGATGTGAGAAAGCCTTGGTTTAATCCAGACGGGATCATCCCAAGCATGATGATACTCGATGACGTGGTTCGAGTTTGTGGATAATGGTTGGCTTGAGAGGCGCTTGAGCTAGTATGAAAATAGTCGTCAAGGAGGATGACTAGAAGGCTGAGATCTCATCGTTATTGAAGGTTCTAGCATGCTCAAAGCAAGAGTACGTTGGGACAGACTGCGACGACGTCCTAGGCACGGGCTGCGACGACGTGCGGAGTTATGTCTAGAACCGGGGTTACCATTAGCCCTTGGCGGATGGAAGAGATAATGTGATGGTCATTCAATTAACGATGAAATCAAGGCAATGATAACAGTGATAGCCAGAGTCATGGATGTTTGGATGTTTAGTTGTATCGTCGCTTGGGCCAAGAGCGATGTTTTCAGAGTGCTTATCTGATCTTGGTTTAGGCCTTGGGGGTTTGTACTTGGAAAACATCGACCTTGACTCGAGTGATAATTACTTTTCTTTGAATGTCTGAATTGCTATGTTTGCTTCTGCTTAGTGTGTCTGGGGCTATCACTGTAGAAGGAGGTGGAGTGGGATGGTTGGGTTTCTATTCCTTTAACCTTTATGCTCTTTTGGTATGTTTGATAGTTGATTTACTGCTCACTAAGACTTTTGTCTGACTCAAGGTTTTATGTTTAACTCTTATTACCTTGGGCTGTTCATCCATGTTGGGATGGGCAGACTAGGTAGCAGGTGACAGGTGCTGTTCTTAGTGACTAACGCTGTTGATGACGAAGACGAGCTGGAGGCTTTTGCATACTGTTTTCTTACTATATGTACTGGATGTTGCGCTGTTTGTATGATTCTCTGAGTGTTATGTAGTGAGGCTTGTTGTATTGACTTTTCAGATTGTTGTACCAAACTATTATGAGCTTATATGATGAATTCTGTTCTATGAAGCTTCACTATGTATACTTCTCTATTGTATTTTATCCATGCGCTGTGAGTAATACGATAGACTATATTATATTTACCCTACCTTGATGATCGTCCATGGCGGCCTGGCACATTTTTCAGGGCATTATTCCTTGTTTAAGTGCAGGAGTCTTGGGCGGTCGTCACATTTAGTATCAGAGCTTTGGTTAATCGATTTTAGCCAACGCTCGCTGACGTAACTACGTATGAGAGACGTAATTGTATTTTGATGGATGATTACTATATATAATATAGTAGCTTAGAAGGATTTGAACTTATTATGCAGTTGTTTCCTCAGGGTATATTAATCATTTCTTTTAGATATTAGGAATGAGTCGAAGAGGGAGACCAGCTGCTAGGGAAGGCCATGCTGTTGAGGGGGCTGCTGATTATGCTTCTATGTTCGAGGCTATGATGACTTCGATCATGAGAAGGATGCCAGCTCCAGGGCCATCAGTAGATGTTGGGGTTCAAGTTTAAGCTCCAAAACCAGTGGATTTTGCTAAGTTGTGCAAAGACTATACTGCTCTTGGAGGAAAGGTTTTCTTGGGAACAGAATCAACCATAGAAGTTCAGAGATGGATAAATGCTTCTAAAAGGATTTTTGGTGATTTGGGAATTGAGGATGCAACTAAGAGGAAGCTTGCATCAAGACAGCTTCAGGGAAGGGCTTCTGATTGGTGGAACTCTATCACTATTGATACTCCGGAGGAAGAGATCACTTGGGAGCAATTCCAAGCTAGATTTGAAGCTAAGTTCATTTCTACAGCTCAGAAATCTATTTTGTTTAAGAAGTTTGTGGAACTCAGGCAAGGTGGAAGACCAGTTCTTGAGTATGTTTCTGAGTTTGAAGATTTGTCCACGTATGCTCGGTCGTATATTGAATCCCCTTATCAGAAGAATGAGAAGTTTGTGACAGGCTTGGATAGTTATCTTGGGAGGCAGTTGGTGGATCATCTGGAGGATTCATTTGAGAAGCTTGTGGAGAAAGCTCTCAGGCATGAGAATTTGTTTCCTAAAGAAGGATCTGTTGTTGCTGTGACCAAGGAGCAAAGTGGAAACAAGAACAGGAAGCAGCAGCAGCAGAAGGGTAAGGATGGCCAGAAGAAGCCGAAGGGTGAAGTGACCTGCTACAACTGTCAGCAGAAGGGTCATCTCTCCAGAGATTGCAAGGAACCGAAAGTGCCGGCGAAGTGCCACAACTGTGACAAACCGGGGCATTTTAGGAAGGATTGTCCGGAACCGAGGAAGGACAAGCAGATTGTGCAAGCCTATGCTTTGGGGGCTGTGCCATCGTCTTCGAAAGCTCCTACTGCTGAAGAGAAAGGGAAGAGTGTGGTGGTTCAAGGTACTCTTTCCATTTGTGGTATTCCAGTTAGAGTATTGTTTGATACTGGAGCATCGCATTCTTTTGTTTGTAATGAACTTGTAGGCCGGTTGGGTTTGGAACCGGATATTGTTGATAGACCATTGGTGGTGACTAATCCAGTTGGGGGTTCGTCTTGTTTGTGTATGATATGCCGTGGTCTAGTTGTATCGAGTCATGATTGCTCTTTTGTTTGTGATTGTTTTGTTCTGAACTTTGTGGGGTTCGGAATTATTTTGGGTATGGACTGGCTTAGGAAGTATGCGGCAAAGGTTGATTGTGAGAGGCTTGAGGTGATAGTCGAGAATGTGGAGAAGCGAAAGGTTGTGATACGATGTAAGCATGAGGAAGGCGTCTTCATGAGCTTCATGTATTCGCTGGTTGTTCCACGGGATGGACTGTCATCGATGCCTATTGTGAATGGATTTGAGGCTGTCTTTGACGAAGTCAAAGGGTTGCCGCCGCATAGAGAGATCGAGTTTCGTATCGATCTAGTTGAAGGAGCCAGACCTGTTGTGATGCCTCTTAGGCGGATGGCGCCTAGCGAACAGCAAGAGTTGAAGGTGCAATTTGATGACCTTTTACGGAAAGGATTCATTCGGCGTAGCGTGTCCGAATGGGGTGCACCAGTTATGTTCGCAACCAAAGCGGATGGATCGTTGAGTTTGTGTGTGGATTATCGTGAGCTGAATAAAGTGACTAGGAAGAACAAGTATCCATTGCCGAGAATAGATGACTTGTTTGATCAGCTTCACGAGGCTAAGGTGTTTTCTCAGATGGATTTAGCAACGGGATTTCACCAGTTGAGAGTGGCAAAGGATAGTGTGCCGAAGACTGCTTTCAGGACACCATCCGGTTTCTATGAGTGGCTGGTAATGCCGTTTGGATTGACTAATGCACCAGCATATTTTGTGGATCTTATGAATAGAGTGTTAAGGGATCAGTTGAACAAGTTCGTACTTGTGTTCGTAGATGATATTCTGATTTATTTCAGAACTGAAGAAGAACACAAGACGCACTTACGTGTTGTTTTGGTAATCTTGCGAAAACATCAGCTGAAGGCTAAGTTTTCGAAGTGTCACTTCTGGAAGAGTGAAGTGAGGTTCTTAGGCCATGTTATCTCTGGAAATGGAATAACGGTTGATCCCGCCAAGGTGGCAGCAATTCAGGATTGGGTTAGACTTAAGAATGCATCTGATGTGAGAAGTTTTCTTGGATTAGCAGGATACTATCGTCGGTTTATCAAAGACTTTTCCAAGATAGCTGCACCGTTAACAGGATTGACGAAAAAGAACCAAGTGTTCAAATGGGATGCTAAGTGTGAGCAAGCTTTTGGAATCCTGAAAGAGCGACTGACAAGTGCTCCTGTTTTGACTATTCTAAGTGGGAATGATGAGATGGTGGTTTACACCGATGCATGTGGTACTGGACTTGGAGCAGTGCTAATGCAGAAGGATAAAGTTGTTGCATATGCAAGTCGACAACTAAAGCCGCATGAAAGGAATTATCGGACTCATGATTTGGAGTTAGCGGCGATTGTATTTGCTCTGAAGATGTGGAGACATTACCTATTGGGAGTTCGATTTGAGTTGTTTACAGATCATAAGTCGTTGAAGTATCTGTTCTCCCAAAAGGATTTGAATTTTCGACAGCAACGATGGCTAGAGTTTTTAGCATCATATGATTTTGGTATAGCATATACTCCGGGAAAAGGTAACGCAGTGGCAGATGCGTTAAGTCGAAGACATGCAGAATTGGGAGCTATGTTTTCAAAATGGAAGAGTCTCGAGTATTTGGATGGATTTGACTTCAGGCCTAGATGTGAATTGGAACCTGAGATGTTGGCAAACTTATCGATAAGACCTACTCTGGTGGAAAGAGTTGGCGAGAGCCAAAAGCGAGACGATAAGCTTGTCAAGATTATCCGTGAAGTGGAATCTGGATCAGACCCAGAAAAGGATAAAGGATTTGAAGTCGATCGAGAGGGTTGGCTTCGGAAGCAAGGACGATTAGTTTTTCTCGATATAGATAGATTGAGAGATGAAGTTCTTATGGAAAGTCATCACTCGAAGTTGACAATTCATCCAGGTGGAAATAAGATGTATCGGGATATGAAGAGAACCTATTACTGGGAAGGTATGAAGAAGGATGTTGGAAATTTTATTTCCAAGTGCATGAACTGCCAGATGGTAAAAACCGAACAGAAGAAACCCAGTGAATTACTTCAGCCACTAGAAGTTCCTACATGGAAGTGAGAGCAGATATCGATGGATTTTATCGATGGACTACCTAGAACAAGAACGGGGAATGAAGGGATTTGGGTAATCGTAGATCGTTTGACTAAGAGTGCAAGATTCATTCCTGTTCGATCAACTAGGACTGCATCGAAATTGGCTGAGTTGTATGTTAAGTGGATAGTTCGATTCCATGGTATTCCGAAGAGTATAGTGAACGATCGAGACCCATTGTTCACTAGTGAATTTTGGAAGAGCTTCCAGGGAGTTTTGAGAACCAAGTTGTGTTTGAGTACAGCTTATCACCCCCAAACAGATGGTCAGACCGAGAGAGTCAACCGAGTTTTGGAAGATCTCCTTAGAGCTTGTGTTTTGGACTTCGGAGGATCATGGGAAGATCATCTTCATTTGGTAGAATTTGCGTATAATAACAGTTACCAGTCAAGTATTGGTATGGCACCATATGAAGCGTTGTATGGAAGACCGTGTAACTCTCCGACATGTTGGTTAGAAACAGGAGAAAAGTTGATATTTGGGCCAGAAATGATTCGACAGACTTCGGATCATATAGAGATCATTCGGCAACGAATGAAGGCAGCCCAAGATCGTCAGAAAAGTTATGCCGATAATCGTCGTAAGGATTTGGAATTCGACGTAGGTGATATGGTTTTTGTGAAGATTTCTCCATTGAAGAATGTTATTCGATTCGGGAAGAAAGGAAAATTGACTCCGAGATTTGTTGGACCATTCCCGATCATTGAGCGAATTGGAAAGCTCGCCTATAGATTGGAGTTAGCAGAAAAGATGGTGGGTGTGCACAATGTTTTTCATGTATCTTATCTACGGAAGTATGTGCACGACTCGAATACGGTGGTTTCTGCTGAAAGCTGTGAAGATTTAGAGGTTGATCCAGTTGTTACGAGACCTCGTAAGCCGCTTCGTGTTGTGGAAACCGACACGAAACAGCTTAGGAGGAAGACGGTTATGTTGCTCAAGGTACAATGGAGTGATGATGTTAACGACTGTACGTGGGAGGAGGAAGAGAGGATGAAGGCAGCTCATCCTGAACTCTTCGAGGTATGGCCCTAAGGTGTCGTGACATCTCACGAATTTGTAACTTGTTCTAGTCTTAGAATTCTACATGCTAGGCTAGTAATTGGATGCATGGTTTGTTGATTGCTATGGATGGTAGGCACGCGGAATAACTTTGGTTGCTCTTGTTTGTTTGGAATTTCGGGGGCGAGATTCCTAAGGGGGAGAGAATGTAACGACCCGTATTTTACGTGTCGATAAATCGTAAAATAGATGCCATCAAGTCGTTAGTATTGTTGTTAAGTCGTTTAAAGTTTGAGTCGACCATAGCTTAAGTCGTATGGAAGTTAACTCGTGTGGTGCTTAAGTCGTAGATAGCTTAGGTCGGGTATTTCTTAAGTCGTAGACGACTTAAGGGGTTTCAAGTTATAGAAGTTTCGACCTATAGAAGTTAAGCCGTGTGATGGCTTAGGTCGTGTGTTGATTTAGGTCGTGGACGGGTTAAGGATTTACCGACCTATAGATTTGAGCGACTTAGGGGGGTAGACGACCTAAGATAGTTAGAGGCTTAAGGGTTTAAGTCGTGAGTCGTTTGGAACGACTTAACAGGATAGCGACCTAGTGGTTAGCCTGTGTTGGAGTTAGGTCGTAGGTCGTAGGACCTGTTGAGTCGTTGGGTCGGCATCAGGTTAAGTGGTTAGGTCGGCAGGGTGTGTTGAGTCGCTAGGTCGGCCGTGTTTGTTAGGTCGCATAGGAGTTAGGTCGGTATCATTGCTGAGTCGTATGCCGTTAAGTGGTAGGCCATGCGTTGAGTCGTGAGTCGTATAGTGGCTTGAGTCGTGAGTCGTGGACGACTCATAGGGGCGGACGACTCATGGGGTTTCCAGCCTATAAATAGAGCCGCCTATCTCACTATTTTGGCACCGGATTTTGAAGCGACGAAGTGCTGCCATTTTGAGAGCTCGACTACAACATTTATTCACTTCTTTTCTCCACTCTAATCTAGTGCTAACACCCATCCAAGATCGAAGATCAAGATCAAAGATTCAAGAGCCAAAGTTGAAGATCTTCATCCAACAAAGAGAGATTTCATCATTTGAAGTGGAATCTTGTCGGATCAAGCTTAGTTCTTCGCTGTCCAGATCTGAAGTTGTTATATTTTGAGGTGTTTAGGTGATTTGGTGAGTGGTGGTTATCTCTCACACGGACCCAAAGAAGTATATTGGATCGGTGGCTTGCTTGTGTGTTAAAGATAGCGATTTCATGCATTTTCCTTAAGTCTGCATGTAGATCTATCGTTTATGATGATTCAACACCTATTTTACTATATGTTCACCTATGCAAGTTCATTCATTAAGTTGTAGGAATGTTGCTTAGATTTCATACTTATTAGATTTGGACTCTTTATTTACGAAATTGCCATTATTGCTGTAATTGTTTATTTAGATCTTGTTTGATTGATTACTTGGATTAATGTTTGATTTAAATGATTAGTTGATTGATAACTTGGTTTGGTCAAGTTATTCGAAGATGATTCAAAAGCTAAGTGGAAAGGCCCTTGAATAAGGAAAGATGCTTGTGGCATATGAAGCGGATGTTGAAGCTCATATGGATAGACTTGATGATGATGTTGAGATGAGACTTTACCATGATGCGATGAGGCAAACCATGATGTTGAGATGGAACTTTGCTATGATGCGAAGAAGCAAAGCATGATGTGAGAAAGTCTTGGTTTAATCCAGACGGGATCATCCCAAGCATGATGATACTCGATGATGTGGTTCGAGTTTGTGGATAATGGTTGGCTTGAGAGGCGATTGAGCTAGTATGAAAATAGTCGTCAAGGAGGATGACTAGAAGGCTGAGATCTCATCGTTATTGAAGGTTCTAGCATGCTCAAAGCAAGAGTACGTTGGGACGGGCTGCGACGACGTCCCATGCACGGGCTGCGACGACGTGCTAGTACTCTGGGCAGATTCGATAGTCCTAGGCACGGGCTGCGACGACGTGCGGAGTTATGTCTAGAACCGGGGTTACCATTAGCCCTTGGCGGATGGAAGAGATAATGTGATGGTCATTCAATTAACGATGAAATCAAGGCAATGATAACAGTGATAGCCAGAGTCATGGATGTTTGGATGTTTAGTTGTATCGTCGCTTGGGCCAAGAGCGATGTTTTCAGAGTGCTTATCTGATCTTGGTTTAGGCCTTGGGGGTTTGTACTTGGAAAACATCGACCTTGACTCGAGTGATAATTACTTTTCTTTGAATGTCTGAATTGCTATGTTTGCTTTTGCTTAGTGTGTCTGGGGCTATCACTGTAGAAGGAGGTGGAGTGGGATGGTTGGGTTCCTATTCCTTTTACCCTTTATGCTCTTTTGGTATGTTTGATAGTTGATTTACTGCTCACTAAGACTTTTGTCTGACTCAAGGTTTTATGTTTAACTCTTATTACCTTGGGCTGTTCATCCATGTTGGGATGGGCAGACTAGGTAGCAGGTGACAGGTGCTGTTCTTAGTGACTAACGCTGTTGATGACGAAGACGAGCTGGGGGCTTTTGCATACTGTTTTCTTACTATATGTACTGGATGTTCCGCTGTTTGTATGATTCTCTGAGTGTTATGTAGTGAGGCTTGTTGTATTGACTTTTCAGATTGTTGTACCAAACTATTATGAGCTTATATGATGAATTCTGTTCTATGAAGCTTCACTATGTATACTTCTCTATTGTATTTTATCCATGCGCTGTGAGTAATACGATAGACTATATTATGTTTACCCTACCTTGATGATCGTCCATGGCGGCCTGACACATTTTTCAGCGCATTATTCCTTGTTTAAGTGCAGGAGTCTTGGGCGGTCGTCACACCGCCCATCCTCTAAGGATCCGTCAAACTATTTACTATATAGTAATATTGCGCTTATAATAATGTCTACAGTAAAATAAACATACTTTAAAATAACGTTTCGGGCTACCCATATCATCCTTCATACATAATAGTCCCAGTAGTCCATCCAGTATCAGCATATCTCCAGATTGGGAGACTACCCTAAATACTCTATGGGCTACGGGAGAAAAACAATCTCGTAGTAAAGGCTCGGTATGGCAGGTGATACGGCACACAAGGCAATGCCATGGTAGATATAACAATTACGCACATGGGCTGGTGGTAACACAGCAGCCACATATGCCCACCCCGAACAACACTCCAAATCAAGGGGTGCACCCAATCAATCACAACAGTAATAGAATGGAATCGAAGAAGTGTGTCCAGCCAGATGTGCTACCTCCTTTGGCCCGAGATCGCTTCGTTTTAGCCACCTTAAGCTAACTCACGGGAGTCAGGTCCACGTAATGTACCCCAGGAACGTCGTCACCATCCTACTTCATTCTGCAATCTCCACCGCGTACACAGTTGTTAAAGTGGTTTTCGTATCGATAGAGAGTATGTCCATATCCGATCCCGGTCTCTTTAACAACCAATTGTTATTATAACCCGTAGTTATAAATTTAAAAATGGTATTTATATTTCAAAAATCAAATATCATTTAACAATTCAATATCATTTCAAATCCATTTCAAAATATCCAACTTATCATATCATTTCAAAACCACATTCATTTTATTCAATTTAAAATACCATTTCAATTCACATTTCAAAATAGGTTATATTTCAAAGCGAATTACTTCATTTAAATCATTAAAATGAAGTTATTACATTTAATAATTAAATTATTAAATTTCCAAAATTTTAAGCTTTTCAAAGTTCATTCATTCACTTAAATTTATAAAAACAGTGAAATTTCATATTTCGCAGTACTTAGAAAATGCTACGGAAAATTATATTTAAAACAGTTCAATTTAACAAAAGACAGCATTTAACATGCGGTAATAGGGTTACTTTAGTTCCAAATAAAACCTAGTTAAATTTAGCAATTACAGCACTTACAAAGTACTATAATAACGCTTTATTAAAATTTAGCCATTTGGTTCATTTATATTAACTACAGTATTTACAAATGTTGTAGTATCATTTACATTAGAAATAATAGCATTACAACAATTGCTGTAATTAACTTTCAAATATCCAATATAATTTCATAAACCATTAAATCTTCATTTAAACCATTTCAAACTTATAAAATCATATATTTTTCACTTTTATAACCATCATTTAATTTTCCTTAGATTCATGATTTTATAAAGTTAAATTTCCACTCAAAAATCAATATTTAATAATAATTCACTTATTAAATTCCAACATTCATTTTCAATTCATATAATTAAAATTTTAACTTAACACTTAAGTCTAAATTTTCAAATATAACTTATTTTTCATTTTATTTACTTAACTTCAAAATTCACTTTTAAACCAAATTCACAAATTTCCAATTTAAGTTATATTTCAAAATTCAACTCAATATTCATTCATTTAACATTTTAACTTTATTCAAAAATCATTAATATTATAAAATTATTTTAAATTCATTTAAATTCAAAATATCCTAAATTTATCATAATTTTCATATTTAATTTAAATTCCATTTATCACCAAATTATAATTTCCAAAATCACGTACATTTCAGATTTTCTAACTTTACCATTAATTTATTTCACTTATAAATTTTCAGAAAATCAATAATACTTTACAAAAATCATTTATAATTAAGTTTAAATCAAAATATTATAATATTTACATTTCTAAAATATTTTAATTTTTTTAGAAAAACTTATATTAACTACGGGTCTGTATATCATTTTCTAGCCTAGGTAAAAAGTGATACGGGTAATATATCATTTTAACCCGTAATTCACAAAGAAAACCCGGGTTTTATCATTTCAAACCCGTAGTCCCAAGTAAATGAAATAATTTGAAAATCACTCAGGCCTATCATTTCAGCCCATAACGATTTTTCCCTATTCTAAAGTCCGTTCGGATATGTATCATTTCAACCCATAGTGATTCTAATCTAAAGGGAACTTGTAGTGTGATAAACTGATATAAATAACAGAACATCATAATATAACAGTAACAGATGTTATAACAGGTAAATAAGCATGGGTGAACATCATAAGATCATAACATAGCAGATATAATATGGTGATGCATTTTACAGATTCAAATGTGATTGATTTACAGGTCATGTAAGTATAAAACTGTCTGGTGAGAATAACTCACCACTGGTATAAGCTGGAGACATAACCAAAACACACAACAACGATCTTCAGAGGCACGAAAGCACGACAATGATTTGAGATTCAGAGAGCCAAAGATTAATTTTCTTGAATACATTGAAACAAAACAATATAACTAACAGAAGTTTTCAACCCAAATTCAACTAAACAAAGCTAGAAATGAATGCACAAAACATCACCAAAGTGTTTGCACTTGCTTTCTACCACTTGTGTTTCAGTTATAGGATGGAAAGCCACGGCTAAGGAGTGTGTTTGGGTCTGGTTGTGGGTTCATATGGTCGGCCTAGCATGGGAAGAAGATGGTGCAAAGTGGTGATGCATGAAACTACAAGCCAATGCAACAAACAAGGTTTCAATGCAACAATGGGTCACGGCCGAAGGCACATGGGCACGGCCGGGTTCAGGTGGTGTCAGGGGTGATGTGGCAGAGGGTGTCAGGTCGAGTATTGGCTGCTGGTGGTGGTGTAGGTGGCGACCAAGGAGGAGTTAGAGGTGATGGAACATCATGGTGCTCGGCTATGTACATTCAAGTGGAGTTTGTGCAAGATGGTGGTGGACCTTCAACCTAGGGTGGCTCAACATGGGATGGTCAGTGAAAAGGAGGTGGTGGTGATAGGTTCAGGTGGTGGTGGAGGCAGAAACATGGCTGGAGTGGTGAGGCGAACCTAAAGATGAAGAGCAAGTGCAAATTAAAAGAATAAAACAATGAAAAAGTAAACAAAGAAAGAAAGCTTTTACCAAATTTTTTTTGCAAAGAGGAATGGCCGAAAGTTTCTTGAGTTTGAGAAAGAAAATTTACGTGAGAAATGAAGTGGGAGAAGTTAGCTGAAATTGAGGAGTTATGGCAGCAAAAGTTGAAAAGATGTTGGTTGAAATGAAGAGGTGTGAATACAAAAGGTCAAAGAATAACAAAAGTCACAAAACTCTTCAATTTACCACATTTTCTTTTGAAATTTTAAATAACTGCAAAATGCATATAAATTCAGATAAAAACACGAAAATTTAGTAAATAAACAAAAATAAAAAAATAAATATTAATTATATATAATTAAATTAAGAAAAATGGCAAAAATTGTAAACTAGTCTTGAAAATTTGAAAATAAATGGAATAAATTTTGGAAATTTTTTTGTGTACTTGAAAAATATTTATAAATAAAGATAAGAACACAAAATTAAAATGCATTCACAAAAATAAATAAATTTTAATTTAAATATAATTAAATGAAGAAAATTGCAGAAAAATGGAAACTAGCCTTTAAAAATAGAAAATAAATGCAATAAATTTTGAAATTTTTTTATTATCACTTTAAAAATATTTATAAATGAAATCTTACAAATAAAACAAGTTTAAAATAATTTCAAAATAAAATAAAGTCAAATTTAAATTATATTCAAAATTTAGGGTTGTTACACTCTCCCCCACTCAAATCTTTTCGTCCTAAAAAAGAACAGGCAAGGAAAATAATGAGAAACAAGATATAAAAACAAAATAGTACCTGAAACGAACAATTCCGGATTCGAAGCATGAATGCTCTCCTCCGTTTCCCAGGTACAATCTTGATCGTCAGTACTCCACTGTACTTTGACCAGATTAACAGATTTCCTTATGAGCTGCTTCGTACCTCTGTCTGGCTTCCTTTCAACAGTCAGATTAGGCTCAATATTCAAACTATCAAAAGCAGAAGGCTGGACAATATGAGATGGATCATGAAGATGACGGCAAAAATGCGAGACATGGAATACATCATGCACTCCAAAAAGCTTCTCGGGCAAATCCAGACGATAAGCCAAAGAACCAACTCTTTCCAATGCGGAAAGGACCAATGAATGTAGGAGAAAGCTTCCCTCTGCAACCAAAACGAATGACATTCCTCAAGGGAGAAACCTTAAGGAACACCAGATCACCGACAGAAAATTCCAAATTCTGCCTACGCCTATCAACATACTTCTGCCTATCTTGAGCGGCTCTCAACCTCTTCTTAATCTCCTCAACTCTCTCAGAAGCTTACAAAATCACATCAGGACCAAGAAACAAACGATTACCGGATTCTATCCAGCAAGATGGGGATCTACAAGGTCGTCCGTATAGAGCAGCAAACAAAGACATTTTTGAGACTGGCCTGAACGCTAATATGGAATGAGATAGATAAAAAGATTAAGAATAGACCGAAAAATAGAAGATAAGATTATACTTGATAGCTATTATCATATGTGAATTCGGCAAGATGGAGATGATCTTCCCAAGATCCTCCATAATCAAGCACACAAGCACGAAGAAGATCCTCGAGAATCCGATTCACTCTTTCCGTTTGACCGTCGGTCTGTGGATGGTAAGCAGTGCTCAGATTCAAACGAGTACCAAGAGATTCCTGAAAAGCTTTCCAAAACTGACTGGTAAAGATAGGGTCACGATCACAAACAATACTGAGAGGAACACCATGGAGACGAACAATCTCTCTCATGTAGATCTCAGATAAGCAAGAAGCATAACGAGTAGACTTGACCAGAATAAAACGAGCAGACTTGGTCAGTCTATCAACAATAACCCAGATACTCTCATTACCCCTTCGAGTCCTCGGTAAACCATCGATGAAATCCATGGAAACCCGTTCCCACTTCCAATTGGGAATCTCAAGGGGCTACAACAAACCAGGGGTCTTTTGGTGATCGGTTTTGACTTGCTGACAAGTCGCACATCGACTAACAAAGATAGAAATATCCCTCTTCATCCCCTTCCACCAATAAAGCCTTTTCATATCCTGATACATCTTCGACACACCAGGATGAATAGAAAGCCTGGATCGGTGATTCTCCTGAAGCAACTCCTGCCTCAAACCATCAACATTCGGGACACAAATCCTTCCATTAATTTTCAAAATCCCTCTATCATCAATCTGAGCTCCACTACTACCACTACCACCAACCCTGCTACGAATACTCTCCTTCATCAATCTAAGCATCTCATCCTCATCCTGCTTAGCCATGATACGATCCAGAAGAGGAGAAGAAGAAACAACAAGCTGACACAACAAAACCTTCTTCCGACTCAAAGCATCAGCCACAACATTAGCTTTACCGGGAGTACAGCTAATATCGAGGTCGTAAGAAGCCAGAAACTCAAGCCAACGAACTTGCCTCTGATTCAAATCCTTCTGGGAGACGATATATCTCAGAGACTGATGATCGATGAATAGCTTAAACTTGGTTCCAAGAAGATGATGCCTCCAAAGTTTCAAAGCAAAGGCACTAGCAAGCAACTCTAAATCATGAGCAACATAATTTGCCTCGTGGGTTTTCAACTGACGGTTGGCATAGGCAATGACCCTACCATCCTGCATGAGAACAGCACCCAAACCCTCATGACTAGCATCAGTATATACCGTAAATCCATCACTTCCGTTCGGAACGTAAGAACTGGTGCGGAAGTTAGCTTGCTCTTTAACTCATTGAATGCAGCCTTACACTGATCACTCCAGATAAACTCGGCATTCTTACGAGTCAAAGCTGTGAGAGGTGCAACAATCCGAGCAAAATTCTCAATGAATCTCCGGTAGTAACCGGCAAGGCCCAGAAAACAACGAATATCAGATGGAGTCCTTGGAGTTTCCCAATCATTGATCGCAGCGATCTTGACTGGATCAACTGAAACTCCATTACTAGAAACAATATGTCCGAGATATCGGACTTCATCCTTCTAGAAATGGCATTTACAAAATTTAGCCTTTAACTGATGATTTCTGAGAGTCTCTAGAACATATTTCAAATGCGACTCATGCTCTTCCTTGGTCTTAGAGAAGACAAGGATATCATCAACAAAGACTAGCACAAATTTATTAAGCACATCACGAAAAACACGATTCATCAAATCAACAAAGAAAGCATGAGCATTAGTCAAATCGAAAGGCATGACTAACCATTCATAGAAACCATTCTCAATACGGAAAGCAGTCTTAGAAATGCTATCCTCAGTAACCCTGAGCTGATGAAAACCTATGGCAAGGTCAAGCTGAGAGAAAACCGTGGCACCATAAAGCTGATCAAACATGTCATTGATACGAGGAATTGGATATCTGTTTTTCATAGTGAGCTTGTTCAACTCCCTATAATCAACACACATCCGAAGAGAACCTTCAGACTTGGTGACAAAAACCACCACGGCTCTCCATTCATAAAAACTAGGCCTAATCAGACCTTTGGAAGACAAGTCCTCAATTGCTTTCCCATCTCAACCTTCTCGTGGGGTGCCATTCTTCTAGGAGGAAGAACAACAGGTCGAGCACCAGGAATAAGATCAATCCGAAAATCAATTTCCCGCTTCGGAGGTAAAGAAGTGACTTCACCAAATACATCGGGATATAATCTAACCACAGGAGTCGAATCAAGATCACTGGGAGAGGAATCCAGAGAATAAATAGAGTTGCCAGCAAAATCCCGAGGCAAGCGGCGCTGAATAATCAAGGAATTACCTTGATCATCAACAAGGTGAACAGTCTGGGCTTTACAAGAGATATGAGCATCATGATTCACTAACCAATCTCGACCAAGCAATAAATCAAAAGCGTCGAAGCCCAAAACATAAAAATCACCACAAAAGCGATGATCAAAATGGAGAAGTTTCACTTGCTTACAAATCCGATTAAGGTTAGCGGGACCCTCAATAGGATTTGAAACACATAATGGAACAGAAGCATACTCAGGAGATAGGAGATGCTCAAACTTATCACACAAATCAACATAAATAAAACCGTGTGAAGCTCCAGTATCAAACAACACACGAACATGATGATGGAATAAAGTAAATGAACCCTGGAGAGTACCTTGGTCATCACTAAGAGCAGGGGTAGGTGGAGGAATAGGAGATGATGCAGAAGTGACAGCAAATATACCAGAAGGCGTACCCCTCTGCTGGGTAAGGCAGTCCTTCTTAAAATGACCAGGCTGGGGACAGATAAATTAAGATGCGAAAGAATTTAGGACAAGATAAAGACAAGCCAAAGATAAATTAAGATAAGACAAGAGAATTCACTTGGATGAATATCCTAAAGAAAGAAAAATCTAAAAGGTAGATACGAAAGAAAGGAAGTTAGAAAACATTTGAAAATCCTTTAAAACAAGAAATTTTTTATATCAAAATAATCTTTGAAAAATCTTTTGAAAACATTTTGAAAAATCATTTTATACTTTGAAAATACGTCTCTCACAAAGCTATGATTCTGAAATTGATTCCACTCATTCTAGGGTATCTCTACCCTATCTCTAATGAGTTTTTGCTCCGTAGAGGCAATGGTTTGCCAAAAACCAAAGCTCTGATGCCAACTGTAACGGGCCGCGCCAGTGGGGTAACGCCCATCGTAGCATACGTTGGTACCCGTGTTCTGCCTTGACGGCTAGCCTCTCGACTGCACCACCAACCCCCACGGGGACATGTAGGAGTAAGTGTCAACCGTTCGCTACCAAACTATGAAGCGAGAACACCCTATCATGCTGCACCCTCCAAGTGCAATGGCAGACACACATGTCGGACTTGAATGATGCGAAATAACATATTGTAAACAAATTTGGAGCAAATGAAATCGAATACACATAATCACAGACACAGAACAATCAGAATAACTCGCAGCGAAGTATAAAATAACATATTAGTTCATGAAGCTACTATAACAAAGTCTCAACCCAAATACATAATAACAGTCTGAAAACAACATAATAGAAATCCCAAATATAGAAGTTCACTAACACATGAGATAAACTAGAACAGCTGAAACAGAAATAGATATATAAATAGATAGGCAGGATCTCCAGCAAAGACCAGCTCCAGAAAGAAAATCCAAAACTGTGAATACTCAGGCTGACCCGAGCGTAAAGCAAAACACAAAACACTCGAGTCAGGACAATATATACTTATATAATGTAAACCAACTCAAGTGAACTGTAATAAGGTACAAGTAACTTAAAGGATGCCTAGGACCGCCCATCCTCTAAGGATCCGTCAAACTATTTACTATATAGTAATATTGCGCTATTATAATAATGTCTACAGTAAAATAAACATACTTTAAAATAGCGTTCCGGGCTACCCATATCACCCTTCACACATAATAGTCCCAGTAGTCCATCCAGTATCAGCATATCTCCAGATCGGGAGACTACCTTAAAAACTCCATGAGCTACGGGAGAAAAACAAACTCGTAGTAAAGGCTCAGTATGGTAGGTGACACGACACACAAGGCAATGCCAGGGTAGATATACCAATTACGCACACGGGCTGGTAGTAACGCAGCAGCCACATACGCCCACCCCGAACAACACTCCAAATCAAGGGGTGCACCCAATCAATCACAACAGTAATAGAATGGTATCGAAGAAGTATGTCCAGCCAGAGGTGCTACCTCCTTTGGCCCGAGATCGCTCCTGTTTTAGCCACCTTAAGCTAACTCACGGGAGACAGGTCCACGTAATGTACCTCAGGAACGTCGTCACCATCCTACTTCATTCTAGAATCTCCACCGCGTACACAGTTGTTAAAGTGGTTTTCGGTATCGACAGAGAGTATGTCCATATCCGATCCCGGTCTCTTTAACAACCAATTGTTATTATAACCCTTAGTTATAAATTTAAAAATGGTATTTATATTTCAAAAATCAAATATCATTTAACGATTCAATATCATTTCAAATCCATTTCAAAATATCCAACTTATCGTATCATTTCAAAACCACATTCATTTTATTCAATTTAAAATACCATTTCAATTCACATTTCAAAATAGGTTATATTTCAAAGCGAATTACTTCATTTAAATCATTAAAATGAAGTTATTACATTTAATAATTAAATTATTAAATTTCAAAAATTTTAAGCTTTTCAAAGTTCATTCATTCACTTAAATTTATCAAAACAGTGAAATTTCATATTTCGCAGCACTTAGAAAATGCTACGGAAAATTATATTTAAAACAGTTCAATTTAACAAAAGACAGCATTTAAAATGCGGTAATAGAGTTACTTTAGTTCCAAATAAAACTTAGTTAAATTTAGCAATTACAGCACTTACAAAGTACTATAATAACGCTTTATTAAAATTTAGCCATTTGGTTCATTTATATCAACTACAGTATTTACAAATGTTGTAGTATCATTTACATTAGAAATAATAGTATTATAACAATTGCTGTAGTTAACTTTCAAATATCCAATATAATTTCATAAACCATTAAATCTTCATTTAAACTATTTCAAACTTATAAAATCATATATTTTTTACTTTTATAACCATCATTTAATTTTCCTTAGATTCATGATTTTATAAAGTTAAATTTCCGTTCAAAAATCAATATTTAATAATATTTCACTTATTAAATTCCAACATTCATTTTCAATTCATATAATTAAATTTTTAACTTAACACTTAAGTCTAAATTTTCAAATATAACTTATTTTTCATTTTATTTACTTAACTTCAAAATTCACTTTTAAACCAAATTCACAAATTTCCAATTTAAGTTATATTTCAAAATTCAACTCAATATTCATTTATTTAACATTTTAACTTTATTCAAAAATCATTAATATTATAAAATTATTTTAAATTCATTTAAATTCAAAATGTCCTAAATTTATCATAATTTCCATATTTAATTTAAATTCCATTTATCACCAAATTATAATTTCCAAAATCACTTACATTTCAGATTTTCTAACTTTACCATTAATTTATTTCACTTATAAATTTTCAGAAAATCAATAATACTTTACAAAAATCATTTTTAATTAAGTTTAAATCAAAATATTATAATATTTACATTTCTAAAATATTTTAATTTTTTTAGAAAAACTTATATTAACTACGGGTCTGTATATCATTTTCTAGCCTAGGTAAAAAGTGATACGGGTAATATATCATTTCAACCCGTAATTTACAAAGAAAACCTGGGTTTTATCATTTCAAACCCGCAGTCCCAAGTAAATGAAATAATTTGAAAATCATTCAGGCCTATCATTTCAGCCCATAACGATTTTCCCCTATTCTAAAGTCCGTTCGGGTATGTATCATTTCAACCCATAGTGATTCTAATCTAAAGTGAACTTGTAGTGTGATAAACTGATATAAATAACAGAACATCATAATATAACAGTAACAGATGTTATAACAGGTAAATAAGCATGGATGAACATCATATGTTCATAACATAGCAGATATAATATGGTGATGCATTTTACAGATTCAAATGTGATCGATTTACAAGTCATATAAGTATAAAACTGTCTGGTGAGAATAACTCACTGGTATAAGCTGGAGACACAACCAAAACACACAACAACGATATATGTTGGTATATGTTGTTTTCTATTCTCGCGCCTGCGTTTCCTCCCCCCCGTCTTCCTCCCCTCTCCCTTCCCCTTCCTATGTCGGAATCTCCTCCCCAGCTCCCCCTCATCGCAGCTCCCTCCCCTTCTCGTTCTTCCACTAGATCTGGCCGTTTTTTCAATGGCTTGCCGGCAGCGGCCCAACGTCCTATGCCACAACTTCACTAGACCTCTGATTTTCCTCCTCTGCCCGCTTTAATTCCTTCCCTTGCTCATGCAGCTTGCATTAGCTCTTGTCCTGTGGATTCGAATTTGCCTGCTGCTGTCATTCAATCCGAGGATGGGGCTATGTCTGCGTTTGGGATCGGTAAGGAGCCATTATCTATCAACGAATGCGTTGTTGGTTTGGGGTTTTCTGTTAAATCGAATTGCCATTTGGGCAAACCTGTTTCAATGCCTAATGTTATTGACACGGGTGTAGAGGTTGTTGTCTCTGATGATATTGGTATGGTTGTTGGGCAGAATGGTTGTGATAAAGCTTCAGTTGTTAAAACTTGTATTGATCCATGCACTGATGGTATTTGTGTTAATGCCTGTGACTATTGTGTTCCCCTTCACAGCAATAAGTGTTCTGGTTCTTCTCACTCCAACGCCATTGCTGGTAAGCCCTTGGATGTGGTGCATTCGGGATCATCTAGTCTTCATCCTACTTCCTTGGCTGGAACCAAATCTTGGTCCTCTCTATTCTCTTCACTGCCTCGTAATGCGGGAAGCTACAAACCGATCGTCTTTGATATTGTTGAGGAAAATGTAGTGATGATCCCTCCCCCATGTGTACTTCAAGCTAGTTTGGAGTATTGGTCTGATTATCTTGTTGGTTTCTTTTTGGATCCTAATCACCGCCTGCGTGATGCGACTTCAGTTTGCCGAAGGGCATGGAAGCTTCGTGGTGATTTGCGTGTTAGACTGGTTGACTCCATGTATTTCCTCAAATTTTCCTCCCCTGAGGAACGCCGTCTTGTTCTTGAGGCTGAGCCTTCCTTTTTTGATGGGCACCTTTTATTATTACTCCTTGGTCCCCGACCGTGGCTAGTGCTCGTGAGCAAGTTCTTTCTATCCCTATTTGGGTTCACTTTTTGCAAATCCCCTCTGCTCTTCAACCTTTACTTGGTTTGAACTGGCTAGCTTGTAACGTAGGTAAATTAAAATGTTTTGATTCAAATACAGTTGGGCGTGAAAAATTGGTGTATGCTAAGGCTATGATAGAGATTTCCCCTGACAAGCCTCTCCCTTCCACTATTCCCGTCCAGTTAGTTGTTGGTCATGTTGCGGTTGTCCGTGTTCGCTACGGTTGGGTTCCTGATATTTGTTCCACCTGTCACTCCTTTGGCCACCTAGCTATCTCCTGCTCGCATTCTGTAGTCTCTACAGCAGCTCCTAAGATACCTCTGCCTCGCCCCCCGCTCAAGAAATGGGTTCCCAAGGTTTCTTCCTCTGTCTCCCCTTTTGACCCTACTCCACCTGTTCCTTCTCCTGTCTCGGGTCCTCCTCCAGTTTCTGTCGCTAGGCCTGCCTCCCCTACTGCTTCAGTTGTCCATAGTGTTGTTTCTGCTGTTCCAGTGGATGCTCCTGATCCTGTTCCGCCTAGTCTGCCTATTGTTTGGGATGAGACCGAGTGGTGTTGGGTTGATCTCAAATCTGATATGAGATTTAACCCCACTAATGATACTTACTTTAGATTCGTTTATGATGATCATCTCGACCTTAGGTGCCTTCGTTACACACCTTCCGGTGATTCATTAGTTCTTGATATGGTCGGTCAGTTCGCGCGGTTGAATTCTGTCTTGCTTGCTGATTCTACCTGGGATCGATCTTTTATTTACTCTCCGGATTTATGGTTTTTGATCTGTGTCTTACTTCACTTTTCTGCCCTTTTGCTGGTCTTTTGGGGTCTGTCCCTTTGGTATCTACCTTGGTCTACGCGGATGATGGTGATTCTTCCTCTTCGGAGGAGTAGCAGTCTATGTAATTCATTTAGTAGTTGTGGCATGTCTGTCACACTCATGTGCTGTATTTTTTTTCCGTAGTAGTTTAGTGCTTTTACCTAACTCCTGTATTTCAACTTTTTATTACGGTCGTAATAAAAAGTGGACGGTCCACTATAAAACCGGCTGGCCTTACCAAAAAAAGTTAAATTTCCATTCAAAATCAAAATTTAATAATAATTCTCTTATTAAATTCCAACATTCAATTTCAATTCATATAACTAAATTTTTAACTTAACACTTAAGTCTAAATTTTCAAATATAACTTATTTTTCATTTTATTTACTTAACTTCAAAATTCACTTTTAAACCAAATTCACAACTTTCCAATTTAAGTTATATTTCAAAATTTAACTCAATGTTCATTCATTTAACATTTTAACTTTATTCAAAAATCAATAATATTATAAAATCATTTTAAATTCATTTAAATTCAAAATATCCTAAATTTATCATAATTTCCATATTTAATTTAAATTCCATTTATCACCAAATTATAATTTCCAAAATCACTTACATTTCAGATTTTCTAACTTTACCATTAATTTATTTCACTTATAAATTTTCAGAGAATCAATAATACTTTACGAAAATCATTTTTAATTAAGTTTAAATCAAAACATTATAATATTTACATTTCTAAAATATTTTAATTTTTTTTAGAAAAACTTATATTAACTACAGGTCTGTATATCATTTTCTAGCCTAGGTAAAGTGATACGGGTAATATATCATTTCAACCCGTAATTTACAAAGAAAACTCGGGTTTATCATTCAAACCCGCAGTCCCAAGTAAATGAAATAATTTGAAAATCGTTCAGGCCTATCATTTCAGCCCATAATGATTTTCCCCTATTCTAGAGTCCGTTGGGGTATGTATCATTTCAACCCATAGTGATTCTAATTTAAAGGGAATTTGCAGTGTGATAAACTGATATAAATAACAGAACAACATAATATAACAGTAACAGATGTTATAACAGGTAAATAAGCATGCGTGAACATCATATGATCATAACATAGCATATATAATATGGTGACGCATTTTACAGATTCAAATGTGATCGATTTACAGGTCATATAAGTATAAAACTGTCTGGTGAGAATAACTCACTGGGATAAGCTGGAGACACAACCAAAACACACAACAACGATCTTCAGAGGCACGAAAGCATGATAATGATTTGAGATTGAAAGAGCCAAAGATTAATTTCCTTGAATACATTCAAACAAAACAATATAACTAACATAAGTTTTCAATCCAAATTCAATTAAACAAAGCTAGAAATGAATGCACAAAACATCACCAAAGTTTTTGCACTTGCTTTCTACCACTTGTGTTTCAGTTATAGGCTGGAAAGGCACAGCTAAGGAGTATGTTTGGGTCTGGTTATGGGTTCATATGGTCGGCCTAGCATGGGAAGAAGATGGTGCAAAGTGGTGATGCATGAAACTACAAGCCAATGCAACAAACAAGGTTTCAATGCAACAATGGGTCACGGCCAAAGGCGTATGGGCACGGCCACGTTCAGGTGGGGTCATGGGTGATGTGGCAGAGGGTGTCAGGTCGAGTATTGGCTGGCTGGTGGTGGTGTAGGCGGCGGCCTAGGAGGAGTTAGAGGTGGTGGAACATCATGGTGCTCGGTTATGTACATTCAAGTGGAGTTTGTGCAAGATGGTGGTGGATCTTCAACCTAGGGTGGCTCGGCTTGGGATGGTCAGTGAAAAGGAGGTGGTGGTGACAGGTTCAGGTGGTGGTGGAGGCAGCAACATGGCTGGAGTGGTGAGGCCGAACCTAAAGATGAAGAGCAAGTGCAAATTAAAAGAACAAAACAATGAAAAAGTAAAGAAAGAAAGCTTTTACCAAATTTTTTTTGCAAAGAGGAATGGCCGAAAGTTTCTTGAGTTTGAGAAAGAAAATTTACGTGAGAAATAAAGTGGGGGAAGTCGGCTGAAAATAAGGAGTTATGGCAGCAAAAGTTGAAAAGATGTTGGTTGAAATGAAGAGGTGTGAATACAAAAGGTCAAAGAATAACAAAAGTCACAAAACTCTTCAATTTACCACATTTTCTTTTGAAATTTTAAATGACTGAAAAATGCATATAAATTCAGATAAAAACACAAAAATTTAGTAAATAAACAAAAATAAACAAATAAATATTAATTATATATAATTAAATTAAGAAAAATGGCAAGAACTATAAGTTAGTCTTGAAGATTTGAAAATAAATGGAATAAATTTTGTGAAATTTTTTGTGTACATGAAAAATATTTATAAATAAAGATAAGAACACAAAATAAAATGCATTCATGAAAATAAATAAATAAATTTTAATTTAAATAAAAATTAAATGAAGAAAATAGCAGAAAAATGGAAACTAGCCTTTAAAAATAGAAAATAAATGCAATAAATTTTGGAAAATTTTTATTATCACTTAAAAAATATTTATAAATGAAATCTTACAAATAAAAAAATTTAAAATAATTTCAAAATAAAATAAAGTCAAATTTAAATTATATTCTAAATCTAGGGTTGTTACAGATTTGAAAGCCATAAGATGAGCGAGAATTACACGATTTAAATAATACTAATTTTGTATCACTAAAATTTTATTTTTGTTATTATGCCCTTTTAGTAACGGTTGAATTGTGGCCTTACATAAAAAAAAAAATTAATTTGAAATCTTTGCCTACATATTCGATAAATTATTCAACTTTGATGAAATGGTAGTACATACCCTAGATCTGGAATTTTGGGAGAATAATCCCTAGAATTTGTGAAATATGATATTGATAGAATTGAGCAGTTATTTCTAGGTTTTTGTTATTTGGGTTTAATTATTAATCATTTATTTGGGAAGTTCTAATTTGATTTGAGATCCTAATTTTCTATATTTTAATTCATTAGAATTATCAAATGTAAACAATTTTTTTTGTATCGATTGCCATGAGGAACTTCATAAACTATCCAATCTTGTTATACATGAAAAGAGCATTGTTTAAATAAAAGGAATATTCACATATCCAAATGAAAGGGATATGCACAGTAAGAATTCCTCCATAGTATGCACTGTCTATCATTAGGGTTTTTCCTAGGATCTCTACATAATTAGATTTTAGAAGAGATAAGAGGTACAGAAAAAAGAATGACAAACAAATTAGTCCAAACAAAACCTTTATTAATTCAGCAATTGTTAAAAAAGAAAGCCAAAAATTGAGAAGATATCTCAATCCAAAAACCCTAGAAAACAAACTTTTCCCCCACACTTGTTTAGTTAAAACGTTTAGTGGTTCTATAGCGGTGGAGGCCAAAAAGTTAAAGCGGAGATAAAGCAGAGATATAGTGGAAAATAGCGTATGTGCGAAGAGCTTAATTAGATATAAAACCCAATATTTAAAGTTGATTTATTCTCATTCTCGCATCATTTGTTTAGGAAAAAGAAATACTATTTAGTCTTATATAACAAAACTGAATAATATCATGGTTTATGGGGTCTAGATTTTGGTGACTACAATAAATTTCTAATTTATATTAAGCATTTGTTCCTTAAAATTAGGTCTTTACCCCAACTATGTTGATTTGGTTTAGAAGAGAACTAGTCAAATTAACCTTTTTTATAAAAAGTTTCTAAAGTCGGTGTTAAAATACCCTGATTTAACGGGTGTAGCGAAAAATAGCGGGGCTTAAAGCAGATCTACTGTTCATTAATGATATATTGAAAAAATGTAGCGGTCGAAAAGTGCTATGTGCTATAGTGGAGATTTTGTGAGACTTTAACTGCACAACCCCACGCATATCTAATGAACCATATACAAATCTATTTATAATAGTCTTGACAAAATATCCTTTTTAAGAAGCTATTGAATACTTCCATAGATCTTTTCCATATAGATAATTCATTGCCTTCTTTGAACAATAAAATAGACAATTGATCACTCTTCAAAATCTATAAATAGGCAATGAATTTGAGTTACAATTCCACATAACTCAAATACCTTCAAAATCTATTTAAATATGGAATGTTGTATCACCATAATCTAACAATCTCCACCTTAATACGATATTCTATAAATGTCATCCAAGCTCCACATTGAAACTCAACCTCCAAGCAATCCCTAATATTACTATGGGAACAAATATCACATTTTCAAAAACGGACTAACCTCCAAAACACTTATATATGCACGCCGTCTAATTGAACATTGTTAACAAGAAATCTTGTTAACACCCCAAAGTATGATTAAAAGTAAGAATGACCATTTTGAAACCACCTTTCAAATCAGTCGAGGTAATTTAAGATTCCTTCGAAACCACCTTTCGAAAGGGTTGAGGTAATTTAAGGTTGTGGCTTAAAGGTGTATAAGGGTTTTAACCGTGTTGGAAGGATTTAATTCCTTTGAAAGGTATTCCTTCAATAAGCATTGATGCGAGTACTCTATAGCTAAATCCATGTACAAGCATTGAATCAAATTCTATGTATTTCAAAATGTCATGCACTTGCTTTATTAATAATTTTCATGAATACAAGAGGCTTAAGTATTACAAGGAAGTGAAATCCCCAATTTGATTTAAGGATTAAGGTTTACAAATTCTAGAAAAGAACAAGTATAGAATGAATGAATTCAGATCCCCTCAACAACATCCCTAGGGTCTTATTTATAGGCACAGGTTGGACCCTTTTGCATTAGTCCTTTCGACTTAGTCGAAAGGGTGCCTTGATGACCTTCCGTCACTTTTGAATTCAGGGTGCCTTTCTACCTTCGCTTTTGGATGGAATTTGGGTGCTTTCGACTCCATCAAAAGGTATAGAAGCGACCTTCACCTTGTTGTTGATAAGGTGCACATTCAACACTAATGGAAGGTGATGATGCTTTCTTTGTTCAAGATTTTGAAACACTTGAATCTTTCATCATTGGGTATCGAATCGGTTTGCACTCCACATTCATGCATTTTTGGTGGCTTTCAACATTGTCAAAAGGGGGGCTTTCTGGGTTTCGAATGACTTGTAGCATAGTAGAAGGCTTAGTTGCGGAAGTAGCTTTCGAAAGCATGCCCGTTGATTAATGTGGAACCTAACGTGGAACCCCCTTTTTCTGGTGTTTGAGGAAGCAATATTGGTCATATGTGAGATCTCCTTTATATTTGTGGAAGGTTTTAATCGATTCAAAAGGTCGATCTACGCTTTCGAAGGGGTCGCTTGGCAAAATGTTCTTCTGCGGAAGGTAAATAGCAACAGAACCATCAGTTTCGAAAGGTCTGATACATGTGCGAAAGCCTATTATTCGATACCTCCGAAAGGTGCTTGTAACAACCCGGTATTTTGCGTCAATTATAATCAACAATTTAAACGATTAATATTGACACAAACTTCTATTTGAAGTTTTTAAATTTTGAATTAAAATTGATTTATAAATTGATAAAAGAAATTTAGGACTTTAAATAAAAGTTTTCTTTTTATTTTTATTTTTTTTTATTTACTTATTTGGCCTTATCATTTTTTTTGGGCCGTGAATTTTTTTTTAAAAACCCAATCTCCCATTCTTCTTTTATTCGTTTGCGACCCGATCCCCCTTTCATTTTCA
The DNA here is from genome assembly GCA_030765085.1 of Allium cepa. NCBI lineage: Eukaryota > Viridiplantae > Streptophyta > Magnoliopsida > Asparagales > Amaryllidaceae > Allium > Allium cepa. Next base: position 484,707,292 of record CM060935.1, read on the forward strand.
TTCGCGTGCCCTAATCGATCGAGAGAAGGTTAATGGCGGCATCATCTCGTTGTTCGCTCGTCTTCCCTCGGTTGCTCTAGCGTCGCGCGTCTCTGTGATGCTCGACTGCTTCAATTCGTCGACAAGGTGAGTTTGCTCACATCTAATTCTTGACTCTTGTTATTTGTGTGTTTGGTTGCGTGAATTCTTGGCTGATTATTGCTTCGAATCTTAGTGATTATCACGACACTGTTTGATTTTTGGTGTAAAGTAAAACTTGGGGAATTTTGATTTGTTGAGATTTTTGGTGTAAGCAGAGCAATTTCTGATCTCTCAACGAAATTTGCCATCAACAATAAATGGTTGTCAGACAATCCTACTTGTTGAACCTGCTTTCGACACAATTATTTCTTTCCTTTTCTTATTCTTCTTCCTCTCTCTTTCATGCTTCCCTGGGGAATTTCAACCAGCTGCCTCGCAGTTATAGTTATTCAATGGCTGCACTTGGTACCTGCTATTCAGCAGGTTTTCAAACTACCACACCATTGACGTGGGCCAGAAAGTATTTTCAGGAAAGTATAAGGCCTTGTTTGGTTTGCGGTTTTCAGTTTTGGATTTTCGTAACAACCGCAATGCATTCAGCTAATTATTTCTGAAAGTTTTGAAACCTCGATTTGTGAAAATATTTTAGATGTTTCATTGTCGACCTGATGCTGCACTGTTGCTTGTTGTTGGGATTCGCTGTGTCACTTACTTGAGTGCATTGTGTATACTGCTTGACCATATGCATGCATTCATATAGTTGATGGGTTTGGTCGAATTGCCTGATTTACTGCAACCATATTATTACAGTATATTTGCCTGAGTTTGAGCATTTGAACATTGTTCACTTTTGATTTTTCTCTGTAGTATTAATTTGAAACTGCCTTATGAAGTTGTTCGAGTTTGGTCATTTAAGCTATTTTGATTTATGTATTTTTGGTTCTGTGAACCTCTGCCTATACTCGAATTTTGTTGCCTTGGTCATTACTAATATGACCTGATACTGCCACTTTGGATACTTCATATATATATGCAGACACTTGAGCATATCTTGTTGTTCACTACCATTTTTGGTTTTTGCATATTTTATATGCTGATACTTGGTCATTTTGTTGTTTTTATTGCAACTTTTGTCTGCATATTCATTATGCAGACATTTGAGCATTTTTTTTTCTTTTGTTGCTTTCCTGCTATTGTGGATTGCATACTTGATATGCAGTAACCTGTTTGCAGTCCATGTTGTCGCTTGAGTCTTTGTTGCCTTGCTTCTGACCATGTTGTACAATTTCTGGCCATTCTTGTTGCCTTGAGTACAATGTGTATATAAGTTTAGTTTCAATGGTGATATTGTTTTCAATTAAAGCTACATTGTAGTTTCATTCCTGCATGAGTTTATAATTGAGTTCACTTCACTTGAGCTTGTAGTTTTTGTACTCAAGTCTGGTGCTCACATCTTTCAGTCTCACAGTTGCATACATGTTGTACCTTAGGTACACACACTTGCTTCCTGACCTGTTGCATTATTTCAGTTGTTGCTATGTTATGTAGTAACCCAATTTTGTTTGCATTGATATGGAGTTGCTGTTGCATTCGGTCCTCACTTGAATCTGGTTCATTCATTCATGTTGGGCATTGCTTTACACTTGAAGCTACCGGGTCGATACTTACAGTTCACTGAACTTTTGTATCACGTATTCACATATTTATGTGCTGTTGACATGTGCATTGTTCTTGTCTTTGTACTTGTTTGCAACTGTAGTTTCATTGTGACACTTGTTTTGTATTTGTTTCTGTACATTGAGTTGAACCCAGCTTAAATGCTCGGGTTTGACCTTGTGCTCGCATTGCAATTTTATTTGATTATCATTTGAGTTGAACCTGATTTTCGAGTTTGACCTTGTGCTCGTGTGTGAATTTTTATTGTGTACAACAGCACTATAGTGGCAAGGCAGTGCACGCAAGCGTGAACTGCAGCCACACGGAATTCAGTTTTTGGGTACGATAGCACTATAGTGGCAAGGCAGTGCACGCAAGCGTGAACTGCAGCCACACAGTACGGCGTGTATGGTATTCTATTTGTTTTGACTTATGGAACTTTTTGCGTATTCCATATTCCGTAGTGGCGAGGCAGTGCACGCGTGCGTGTACTGCAGCCCTACTTGAATTAATATTTTAATTGATGTTTCAATGGTTTGAACTGTTTTGTTCATTTCAATTCAATATTCTGAATTGCATTCTGATTTGGTTTAACTACTGTCGCCTATTCATTATTTAATTATTATTACTTCTGTGCACTAATAACTGAGTTTGAATTAGACTGACCCGAGTATTATTTTCTTTTGAATCTAATACTCGGGTCAGACCGAGTATTTCAGGTTGTAGATATTCTGCTTTGGGTTGCTGCTAGAGCTATGAAGTTCTTTCATATCTTTTGGAGTAGTCGTCGTCATTTGTAGTAGTATGTAAAATTGTATAGGAAGATATGTATTCATGTATATTATATACGTTAATGTACTTGTATATGTAACTTCCTTAGTCGACTGTTGTAGTTGTATCATATGTACCGTGTGAATGTATTGTAACTGACATCAGTTATTATATATATATATATGAGACTTTCTATTTCATTTGTGTTCCGCATTTATATTATCTGTGTTGTTATTTTATATTTACTGTTCTAAACTATTACGAACCATCGTAGTTCGTTTTATACTGGAATTGGGGTATGTCGATGGGAGAAAATAAATCAGAGATGAAAAATGAAAGAATATATATATTTACATATCACTCCCATCGAGATAACCAATACTAGTGTAAGGCCAACTATTGATGGCCGCTCCTCAACAGCCTTATTCTCCGTGCTAGTTGACAGCACTACACCGTAGTGTTCTTGGCTAGCGTGGGTATAGAGGTGGGGCGTCACAGCTTGGTATCAGAGCCTGGGGTTTAGAACAAATATAAAACATAACTTGGATGGAACATATGTTACAACTATTTGTCGACGTTTAAATCTCTCGTATTTGCATATGATTGTCTTTGATTGTTAGGTATGAATTCCTAGCGCTTATTCATATGCATTTGATTTTGATTCTTGTGTTTTCGGCTTTGATTTGATTTAGCCGATGATTGATTTTGTTCGAATCTCTGCGATTCTGAACTTGATATTTTATGTTTTCCTCTGCTTGAATTCCATTCGACTTCGGTCACTTTGTTTTTGAGAAATTTCTAAATTCGTGATTTCCAAGACTCTGATTTGGTTTGCCGTTGAGTACTTTTATGATGATGTTGAATCGTTTTGTACTCGATTATGGCCATTAATTGTTGACTTCGGCATTGACTTGATTTTTATTTTTGTTGAAGTCATTTATGCATTTATGCTCGTTTTGTTTTGTTTTTCCAATTGTTAATCGATTCTTCTTTTCCGATTAGTTGTTATCTTCTTTGTCGACTTTGATAACTTCTATTTCTGGAATTTTTGGATATTCCTACTTTGATGGATTTAAGAATCGAATTCTTTGGTTTTTATTCACGTCTTCGAATGTGAATTTTAGTGAATTGATTTGGTTTCCAAATTTAATCGATTCTTGTTAATTTCCCGATTTATTGCTATCATTTGGTAGCAACTTTGATGACCATTTCTTCGGGAATTTTTGTGAACATACCTTTCGATGAATTCGGTATCGATTTCTTTGGATTCTATTCACGTCTTCGATGTGAATTCTTGTGATTGATTGATTTTACAATCATTTTTGTGATTTGTCACTTTAAAAAAATATATAAACGTTTTAATACTAGTAGTAAATATCAAAACTCTTTTATCAAAATGTTTTCAACTCTATTTTCAATATCAAAATCTTTTCCTAAACCGTTTTCCGATCTATTAGAATATACAAACCTTTATTTCACTCGTATGAGAAATCTAATTAAACGGCTTAGCAAAACAAGTGGTATGAAACGCTTGCGTTTACTTCGTCGGTTAATTTTTGGACTTGTTCGATTGAACCACTTGTGACATTTTTCTAGTGAAGATCTACAGTTTGTTCGTAAATATTTAAGTTAAGCTAGTGGTTATGGGACATGAAGCTAAACTTTTATATTCACTAGCTTAGTGTAATTGACACTTCTCGTTGATCTTGATGATCGCTTTATGAAATAGACTAGCAATTGCGCGATGTCTCTTTCATTGCGAGGTTAGACTAGACACCACTTGTGTGATTCCATTCACACATACCTTTCTGCTTTTTGGTTAGTCTTGACCTCAATCTGTGTGATTCCATTCACACATGCTTAGTGTAATTGACACCCATCGGTTATCATGATGATCGTTCTGATGGTCAGACTAGACACCACTTGTGTGGTTACATTCACACATACCTTTCTGCTTTTTGGTTAGTCTTGACCTCAATCTGTGTGATTCCATTCACACATGCGGGGTAGCTCCCCATGGTCTTCGGACCGTCATGTGATAGGCCTCTTTCCCTTTTTCTGTGATTTCTAGATTCCTTATGTTGATTTCTGGAAATTTTATGCTTCACCTATTCTTGTGCATTGGTGAATTCATATGTTATTAATTTGTCATGAGTACAAATTTGGGGTATGTTACCTCTTTGGATCTTTGAGAAGATTCTTGTGATATTGATTATCTCTTATCGGTTGATCTCCTGTTGATCATTATTTGCATACTTATAGTCGTATGTCAGTATGGATATTTCATATTTATGCCATACCCCTCATCGGTTGATCTCCTGTTGATCATTATTTACATACTTATAGTAGTATGTCAGTATGGATATTTCATATTTATGCCATACCCCTCATCGGTTGATCTCCTGTTGATCATTATTTACATACTTATAGTAGTATGTCATTATGGATATTTTATGTTATGCCATATCTTTTATTCTATGTCATACTCTGTTCGAGTTTTTATACTCCGTTCGAGTTTTTATACTCCGTTCGAGTTTTCATACTCCATTCGAGTTCTCATACTCTTATCTTGTGATTTCTGGATTTCTTGTGTAGATTTCTAGAATTTGTGCTTCACCAACTTTCGTGATTTCTATTGATAAGTTTTATCAATTCTTGTGCATTGGTGAATTCGTGTGTTATTGACTTGTTATGAATACAAGTTTAGGGTATGATATCCCTTTCTATCTTTGAGAAGATTCTTGTGACACTTTTGATGAACGAAAATTCATTGGTATTATATTTTGATGCCAATTATTTCGATGAAATTTTGACGTATGTCGAAGTTCCTACTGACATTGCTATTTTAATCACGTGTTTTAAAAAAATTTGTTATTCTTCAAAATATTTCAAAATATAAATCAAAATTGTTTTCAAAATTTTTACGATTTGCGCTTTCAAAAGAATGAGGAAGCGAATTAAACGTTTCAGAAAAATCGAGGACTATGACCCCTTTCTTTTACTGATTCGCTTAATTCCGGACTTGTCCGTTTGAGAACGTAAAATGTTATTTATTTAAAATACACAATTTTGCACTTTCAAGGAAACGATGAAGTGAATTAAACGATTTAGTAAAACTCGTGGTTATGGGTCATGTGTGTTTGCTATTTCGGTTAATTTCGGACTCGTTAATTGAAAAATTTGTAATTTGAAATTTGATTACCGTTGTGGTAATCTCTGATTATCGTTTTGATAATCGGATGTTTGTGATTTCTGATTATAGTTTTTGATAATCAGATATTTGTTGTTTCTAATTATCATTTGTGATAATTAGATATTTGTGGTTTAATTATCGTTTGTGATAATTAAACATTTGAGATTTGAGATTTGATTATCAATTGTGATAATTAAATATTTGTGATTTCTGATTATAGTTTTTGATAATCAGATATTTATTGTTTCTAATTATCGTTTGTGATAATTAGATATTTGTGGTTTAATTATCGTTTGTGATAATTAAACATTTGCGATTTGAGATTTGATTATCAATTGTGATAATTAAATATTTATGATTTCTGATTATAGTTTTTGATAATCAGATATTTATTGTTTCTAATTATCGTTTGTGATAATTAAACATTTGCGATTTGAGATTTGATTATCAATTGTGATAATTAAATATTTATGATTTCTGATTATAGTTTTTGATAATCAGATATTTATTGTTTCTAATTATCGTTTGTGATAATTAAACATTTGCGATTTGATTATCAATTGTGATAATTAAATATTTGTGATTTGAAATTTGATTACCGTTGAGGTAATTCCTGATTATCGTTTTAGATCTCTAGATATTTGTGTTTTCTAGTTATCTTTGTTGATAATTAGATTTGCTGATTTTGCTGTTTTAAGATTTCTTTATTCTGATTATCTATTTGATAATCAAACTTTGTTGAGAATTTGGGAATTTCTTTTATGAAATTAAAAGCTTACCTTCTCATGCTCTTATGGTTGTTACCTTTTGTCCATTTATTCCTTAGGATTGCGTGGACGCAATTTCTTTAAGGAGGGGAGTCTGTAACAACCCGGTATTTTGCGTCAATTATAATCAACAATTTAAACGATTAATATTGACATAAACTTCTATTTGAAGTTTTTAAATTTTGAATTAAAATTGATTTATAAATTGATAAAAGAAATTTAGGACTTTAAATAAAAGTTTTCTTTTTATTTTTATTTTTTTTTATTTACTTATTTGGCCTTATCATTTTTTTTGGGCCGTGAAAAAAATTTTAAAAACCCAATCTCCCATTCTTCTTTTATTCGTTTGCGACCCGATCCCCCTTTCATTTTCATTCGCGTGCCCTAATCGATCGAGAGAAGGTTAATGGCGGCATCATCTCGTTGTTCGCTCGTCTTCCCTCGGTTGCTCTAGCGTCGCGCGTCTCTGTGATGCTCGACTGCTTCAATTCGTCGACAAGGTGAGTTTGCTCACATCTAATTCTTGACTCTTGTTATTTGTGTGTTTGGTTGCGTGAATTCTTGGCTGATTATTGCTTCGAATCTTAGTGATTATCACGACACTGTTTGATTTTTGGTGTAAAGTAAAACTTGGGGAATTTTGATTTGTTGAGATTTTTGGTGTAAGCAGAGCAATTTCTGATCTCTCAACGAAATTTGCCATCAACAATAAATGGTTGTCAGACAATCCTACTTGTTGAACCTGCTTTCGACACAATTATTTCTTTCCTTTTCTTATTCTTCTTCCTCTCTCTTTCATGCTTCCCTGGGGAATTTCAACCAGCTGCCTCGCAGTTATAGTTATTCAATGGCTGCACTTGGTACCTGCTATTCAGCAGGTTTTCAAACTACCACACCATTGACGTGGGCCAAAAAGGATTTTCAGGAAAGTATAAGGCCTTGTTTGGTTTGCGGTTTTCAGTTTTGGATTTTCGTAACAACCGCAATGCATTCAGCTAATTATTTCTGAAAGTTTTGAAACCTCGATTTGTGAAAATATTTTAGATGTTTCATTGTCGACCTGATGCTGCACTGTTGCTTGTTGTTGGGATTCGCTGTGTCACTTACTTGAGTGCATTGTGTATACTGCTTGACCATATGCATGCATTCATATAGTTGATGGGTTTGGTCGAGTTGCCTGATTTACTGCAACCATATTATTACAGTATATTTGCCTGAGTTTGAGCATTTGAACATTGTTCACTTTTGATTTTTCTCTGTAGTATTAATTTGAAACTGCCTTATGAAGTTGTTCGAGTTTGGTCATTTAAGCTATTTTGATTTATGTATTTTTGGTTTTGTGAACCTCTGCCTGTACTCGAATTTTGTTGCCTTGGTCATTACTAATATGACCTGATACTGCCACTTTGGATACTTCATATATATATGCAGACACTTGAGCATATCTTGTTGTTCACTACCATTTTTGGTTTTTGCATATTTTATATGCTGATACTTGGTCATTTTGTTGTTTTTATTGCAACTTTTGTCTGCATATTCATTATGCAGACATTTGAGCACTTTTTTTCTTTTGTTGCTTTCCTGCTATTGTGGATTGCATACTTGATATGCAGTAACCTGTTTGCAGTCCATGTTGTCGCTTGAGTCTTTGTTGCCTTGCTTCTGACCATGTTGTACAATTTCTGGCCATTCTTGTTGCCTTGAGTACAATGTGTATATAAATTTAGTTTCAATGGTGATATTGTTTTCAATTAAAGCTACATTGTAGTTTCATTCCTGCATGAGTTTATAATTGAGTTCACTTCACTTGAGCTTGTAGTTTTTGTACTCAAGTCTGGTGCTCACATCTTTCAGTCTCACAGTTGCATACATGTTGTACCTTAGGTACACACACTTGCTTCCTGACCTGTTGCATTATTTCAGTTGTTGCTATGTTATGTAGTAACCCAATTTTGTTTGCATTGATATGGAGTTGCTGTTGCATTCGGTCCTCACTTGAATCTGGTTCATTCATTCATGTTGGGCATTGCTTTACACTTGAAGCTACCGGGTCGATACTTACGGTTCACTGAACTTTTGTATCACGTATTCACATATTTATGTGCTGTTGACATGTGCATTGTTCTTGTCTTTGTACTTGTTTGCAACTGTAGTTTCATTGTGACATTTGTTTTGTATTTGTTTCTGTACATTGAGTTGAACCCAGCTTAAACGCTCGGGTTTGACCTTGTGCTCGCATTGCAATTTTATTTGATTATCATTTGAGTTGAACCTGATTTTCGAGTTTGACCTTGTGCTCGTGTGTGAATTTTTATTGTGTACAACAGCACTATAGTGGCAAGGCAGTGCACGCAAGCGTGAACTGCAGCCACACGGAATTCAGTTTTTGGGTACGATAGCACTATAGTGGCAAGGCAGTGCACGCAAGCGTGAACTGCAGCCACACAGTACGGCGTGTATGGTATTCTATTTGTTTTGACTTATGGAACTTTTTGCGTATTCCATATTCCGTAGTGGCGAGGCAGTGCACGCGTGCGTGTACTGCAGCCCTACTTGAATTAATATTTTAATTGATGTTTCAATGGTTTGAACTGTTTTGTTCATTTCAATTCAATATTCTGAATTGCATTCTGATTTGGTTTAACTACTGTCGCCTATTCATTATTTAATTATTATTGCTTCTGTGCACTAATAACTGAGTTTGAATTAGACTGACCCGAGTATTATTTTCTTTTGAATCTAATACTCGGGTCAGACCGAGTATTTCAGGTTGTAGATATTCTGCTTTGGGTTGCTGCTAGAGCTATGAAGTTCTTTCATATCTTTTGGAGTAGTCGTCGTCATTTGTAGTAGTATGTAAAATTGTATAGGAAGATATGTATTCATGTATATTATATACGTTAATGTACTTGTATATGTAACTTCCTTAGTCGACTGTTGTAGTTGTATCATATGTACCGTGTGAATGTATTGTAACTGACATCAGTTATTATATATATATATATGTTAACGCTCAAATTTAAACGCTAACACCCTGGTGTATAAGATGTGATTGTGAAAGCACCACCCGTTCGTACGGGAAACAGAAATAAGCAGAAAGTATGCAGAAAAACAGTAAGAGACACAGTATTTATAGTGGTTCGGCTTATAATCCAGCCTACGTCCACTTTAATCTTTTTATCACTAGTTTGATTACAATTCTTTACAAGATCTTTCAATTACAACACACTTCAAGTGATAGGATATGTGAAACAAGTAGCTCAAGCTTTGATGTTGACAATCATCTTCAAATCCATGGCGAATGTGGATGATTCCTTCATGGAGTTCCTTTAGAAGTTTGTTGGATCTAAAAAGCTTTGAAGTAGTCTGGAATTCGGCAGAGTAATGGCGCTTGAAGAGAATGAGCCCAAAAAGTCCTTTGCATGTTGGAGATGGTTTCATATTTATAGAGAGTTCTGGGCGGAAAAAGTGCCAAGTCCTAACTCGTGGCCGACTTAAGATAAGTCGTGTTCGACTTAAGGTAAGTCGTCCCCGGGTCACTGAGCCGAGTCTATGGCAGTTCCCCTTTTTTGAACCCATCCCTAAGTTCTAAGTCGTGTGCGAGTTATCTGGCTGCAATTGCTAATTTCCTTTCTTAAGTCGTATACGACTCTTTTTATGTCGTAAGTCGTAGTCGACTTAACTAATTGCAACTGGTTTAAAGCAAGTCTTAACTCGTAGACGAGTTAAGAGGTGTGTCTTTAGGTCGTATCCTCCTTAAGTCGTATAACTTCTTTAAGTCGTAAGGGTCTGAAGTCGTACAAACTGCAGTTATCATTAAGTCGTAGGCCATCAATTTCCTTAAGTCGTAAAGACCTTAAGTCGTTAGCTTTTCTTAACTCGTATGCCTGCTAACTCGTAGAAGATCTTAACTCGCAGAGGATTAACTCGTAGAGGCTTAACTTGTGGAAGATCTTAACTCGTACACTTGCTAATTTGTAGATATGCTAACTCGTAAAGGCTTATCTCGCAAGTAGCTTAACTCGGGTACTCCTTAACTCGTAGGCTGCTTATCTCGTAAGCTTGCTAACTCGTAGAGGTCTTTAAGTTGTAGGAAGTTGCTGACTCATGTATCCTTTAACTCGTACATGCCCTGAGTCGTACATGCCTTGAGTCGTACATGCCTTGAGTCGTACATGCCTTAACTCGTGGACCTGTTAACTTGTGAACGAGTTAGGGTTAACATTTGCCCCTCGAAGCACACGCTTAAATCGTAAGTCGTGTGCTTCGACTTATCATAACTCGGTCATGTCGTTTCAAATCCCAACCTTTCCAGATATAAAAGCCTGAGTCGTCCTTCTTCTCATCACTTAACCTTTTAAACTGCTTTCTGCCATTAACGCATCTTCAAGCTCTCCGAGGCGATTTCGACCCGATTCATCTCTGATTCTTTCTAGCATCAAACAATCGTAAGAGATCTTGCTTCAAACTTCGACCGTTAACCATTGTTACTTTATGTATTCAGTTCATCATCTTTGGTTTGCCCCATTCAAACCCTGCGAATTCTATTCGAATTGATTACCGATGAACTAAAATTCATCTGATTTGGCCTATGGTGATTCGCGCTTTGGGGCGATTCATAGTGTAACGGGTTAAGGTTGTCGCTGCTGAAGAAGCCAAGGATGAACAGGTTAAGAGATTTGAAAGGGAGGCGAGTTGGTCGAATAGGTTGATTGAAAATAACAAGGGATCGTCTCATATATGACTCGGCTTCTTCCATGTGACTTAGCGATTTCCATGAGCCGTAGCCGAGTTAAGACTTGGAGGATTTCTAGTTGTTTTGGATCAGAGCCTTTCTCCTGTTCCCCGAGTTACGACTTAGGACTTAGAGGATAAGCAGCTTGATGTGTTTGATGGCTGAGGATAGGAACGACTCATCCCTTGAGTCGGTTGCGACTTAGTACTTGAGTCGGTTTTGACTTAGCACTTGAGTCCGATACGACTTAGCACTTGTGTTCGATACGACTTAGCACTTGTGTTCGATACGACTTAGCACTTGTGTTCGATACGACTTAGCACTTGTGTTGTTTTTTTTTTTTTTTTTTTAGGATCTGCTTAAACCTTGAATTGTTGCAGTGATGTTGAACTGTTGAACTTTGATGCCTTCTTTTACAAATTACTTTGACTCGCAAGTTAACAACCTGTCCAATACAACATTTACAGAAAAACCGGGGCGAATATACTGCCATTGATCGCCCTCTTCGAATGACAGATTAGCTAATAACAGTCATTAAACTTAAACAGATTGTGTGAATGAAGTGCTCAACTTATTAACTTCAAGTAAAATACTAAAGCAATACTGAAATAGTCAATTAAAATTGACCAGCTCGCATTAATATTATACTTGAACTAAAGACTAACAAGTTCTGAAATTTTTGTAATCGATCAATCGTCGACTAGTTTTATTTCAGTTATATTTACTTGTTATTATTATTTTTTTTTATTAGTTTTTTGCACAACACTTCACACTTTTTTAGGAAACGTGCACCTTCATATTTGAATATCCAGTTGTTTGTGTAGAATGACTTCTCAGGAAGGTGATACAACAGTTCGGACTGGAGAGGTAACTGTTCTTCCGGCTCCACTGGTTAATCCTCCCGAAAGAGCTCCTACTTCACTATCATACAAAGTTTTTCGCCAGTTGTGTGCTCAGTTTGGTATCGTTGAATCAGATGCCATTCTTCCCGAAAGAAATAACACTGCCGATATAGCTCCTTCTGGCTTTGTGACAATTAACCGGCAAATGTGCCTAAGTGGAGGCATTCCTCCTTTCAACGACTTTTTCCAACAACTTCTCCGTCAACTGGCCATTGCTCCATCCCAGCTACACCCCAATGGCTATGCCATTCTAATGGGGTTGTGTGTGCTTTTTAGGAGAACACTTGATCGACTTCCAAGCTTTGGTGAAGTTTGTTATCTATGCTCTTTTTCTCGGACTAAGGATCATCCTTCCATTACTGTTGTGAGGAGCGCCCGAAACCGCAAACTGATTGTTGGCCTCCCTGATACTGCTCACGGGTTTTTAACCCAATTCTTCTATGTTCGTTGCCCTCCGGGGTTTTATGGTGTGTGGAGAGTTGGAAGTAAGGGCGTTCAGCTTTATTCCTGACACATGTTTTCCTTATAAAATCTTTTCATAGCCTGAGTAGTTAGATGTTAATTTCCCTTTTTACTTTTCAGCGCTTCCACCTCCTTCTAGAGACCCAGGCTATAAGCAAATTTTTGAAAGATTGAATGCTGTGCCAGTAGAAGAGAGGAATATAAAGTTTTTGCTGAGAGATGACTTTTTACATCAATACGGGCTTCTTCACTCTTCTCGCTATACTCAGCCTCATGAAGCCCCGACTGAAGTTCCCGATTCCCCGACTGAAGCATCGGATGCCCCCGTTACTATCGAACAATCTTCATCAAAAGAGTCTAACATCGAAGCTTCATTGGTGAAATGTTCCACCCCTACCGACATTATGGGGTCATCTAGTAAGACGGCACTTGCCCCGATTGAGGAAGAAGAAGAACCTTCACAGCCTCTCGGGGGATTAGCTGATGTAGGAACTGAGAAAACAAGTCTCACCGAGCATGATGGTGACGATGTTTATGATGGGTTGAGCGACATAATAGTGACCTCACAGGAGCTTTTTAGAGATGACGTGTCTAAAACTATCTCTCCTATAATTGAGGCGACGTCCCTTCTTCGACTAACACCAACACAAACACCAACTCCTCATACCCAAGCTATCATCACCCCTACACCAATGAGTGGTTTGTAGCTTAATGCGCGTAGCTTGCACATCACACAACACTTAGGATTTTTCGGCATTTGTTCATATTTAACTTCTTTTCTTCGGAAGTTTCTAAGACTTGCTATTTTTGCCTTTTCAGATTCCTCTATGGGGCGCAGCGGCAGCGGTTCCTATTACAAGGACTTTCGACGCTATGGAGGGCGTGGCAGCTATGACTACAAGCAATACTATGCCGATCCCAGAGAAACCAATGAGCAGAGAGCTGCGCGAAAAGCTGAAGAGAGGAGAAGGTATGAAGAACGTCATGAGGGAGCGGGCACGCGACATGAATCCTTCCCAAGGGATGATGACTCCCATAAACGTAAAACGCACGATGATAGGGGGAAGAGCCATATTGAGGATTCGAGAAAGCGGACCAAACTTGGCGAGGAGCACGTGCCCGTGACATCTGAGAGACCTGGTGCCTCAGTTTCTATTGACATCCCTTCCAAATCTCCTGCTCTTGAAGGAAGTGCCATCCAAACACTTCTCAACAGGCCTTCATACCATGTTGAAAGGGGCCCCCCGACTTTGCAGAGCCGATTCCCGAACTGGTGTTTGAGGGGGGTACGCTTCGACCTTGATTTGGTCCCCATCGACAAAGAAGCTATGTACAGAAATCTCGATGCTGTCAAGCTTGATATCGATAGAATGTCTGGATGGCAAAAGCTGGTTGATGAACTTCAAAGAGTTAATCGGGCTAACATCGAAGCAATGCTGACCATGGAAAATGACAAATCAGAATGGCAGAAGATTCTTGATCAACACAACGCTGAGATGAAGGAGATAGCCGAATACAATGAAAAACTCGAAGCTGAAGTAAAGCAGCTCAAAGATGATCTTGCCTCTTCTACTAATACTTACACCCAAAGAGAAGAGGTATTGCAAAAACAAGTGCGAGATGCGCACGCCAGCCAGAGGGACGCTGAAGCTAAAGCTGAGAGGTTGGAACAAGCTGTAGAGAACCACCGCACTGATGTCACCCAGCTGCAGAATAAACTGAGCGCCCGGGACATGGAGATTGAAGCGCTAAAAGCCCAACTTGCTCAGACCGAAAAAGATCGAGATGAGGCCATGGCTGGCAAAATTGCAGCCGAAGAAACTGCTCAGACCATGGAAAACGATATCAATTCGACTTTATTCGATTTTTATTTACATTGTGTCTTGGGACGCGGCAGCCTCTCTTTTCTTGGTCCTAAGTATGAAATCACCCTGGCCGAGGTGTGGGAAGCTGCTCTTAACATGTTTAAAGACGCCGGGTATGGCGATGAAGATTTTGAGGCGCGTTACCTGGATGAGGGAGCTCGCGCTGCTCTTGCGAAGGGGCGAGAACAACTTGCCAGGATGAGAACTGGAATGGCGGAAGAGGAATGTTCTGGAAAGGAATTAACGCTTATTTCCTCTGTCCATCCTCCAGTTTCTCCTGTGGTTGACATCACGGGTTCGAGCTCCTCTACTCCGCCTGCAACTAAGACAGTAACTGAAACTACAAGTGCACAAGGCGGGGATGAAGGTGGTGAAAGCAACGAAGCACAGCGATATGAAATCAGCCTCAGAGATCCAACTACCCCAGGTAAACTTGACACCGGACCAGCTCAAGTGGTGAACTGCTCGTTCGCTCCTTGTGAACTTGACGATCTTCTTGATTATTTTTCAAATGTCAATGAATTCCCGACTTTTGATGAGCCGTCATCCCCTCTCTTTTCGAAAGATACTGATATTTTAAGTTTTTTCTCCTTTGTAGAGAAAGCACCGAGTCAAACTCAAGCTTCTTCTCCCCCGGTGATCCTTCCTCCATCTCTTCAAGTGGCGCCTCCCTCTGCTTCGCAACCTGGGTCACAAGAAGAACAAATAGAAGCTCTCCATGGCCTGGATGATCCCATTGCTTCGCAAGAGCAAAAAGATGAGGGACTTGAGGGAGGTGACATATCTCCGGAGCGGACTCCTTCTGACGATATAACTTTATCTAAACTTGTCACTCCAGGAAGTGAGTCTTCCTCAAAGAGGAGAAGGAAGCAAGGAGCATCAAGGAGGAGAGGGAAGATAATCACTGCCACTGAAGAGGAGCCAGAAGTTGGGCCAGCTGCGCCTACCTCTCCTTCCTCCCTTATACCCACTGGCCGACCTGAAAAGCTGGTCATTCGGTCGGGTAAAGGGTCCAAAGGCAGTAAAAAGAAGTGAAGACTTTAGCTTTTTTTCTTTTGTATGAACTGGCCGAGAGTTGTGCGGGTATCGGCCCCCGCTTTTATTTTGAGAACCTGTATCTGCATTATAGTTGAATAAAATGATTCTTCGTTTGTACAAACTTCTGTTTGAATTTGAGAATGCATTTACTATTTATTTTTGCACAAGTTTGTTTATATAGTGTTGCAGCGGGCTTATGGTATGTTGCTTGAGTATTACTCTGCTGATGCATCTATACTACTATACCATGTTGCCCCCATACCTTAAGCTTGCTGCAATATTTTATACTTCGAGGGGACTTGCACTCTTATTTGCTAAAGAATAATTATTTTATTCTTTAAAGAAAATTTTTATAGAGTACAACTCCCTTCGTATAAGTTTTTACGCTTGGTCGTTCGAAGAAATCACTTTTTTCTTTTGCTTATGTGCATATCTCATCAAGTGAATTCCTCTATGTGGTAAAGCGGACCTCTGAAGGGTACTTTAACTTCTTTTCTTTTTACAATCATTTCCCATAGTAGGCAAATTACTTTTCCTTTGAAAGTTAAAGTACGCTTTTGATGAGGATTTTTTTTTTTTTTTATAGAAAGTTGTACCTCTGAGGAGGGATTTTTTCACGTTTCAACACTTGGAAGTTTTATTTCAATCTCGGTGAAACGTGTACCTCCAAAGAGTTATGCTTTAGAAATCCTTTTCACGTTTCAACACTTGGAAGTTTTATTTCAATCTCGGTGAAACGTGTGCTTTCAATAAGGTCTTTGTTTTTGCATTTCAACTTTGGTGAAGTGAAATTCCGAAGAGCGGTTGCTACACTTCAACTCCTGGCGAAATGGGCCTCCGAAGAGGGCTTTTATTTTGTTTACATTTCAACTCTGGTGAAGTGAAATCCCGAAGAGCGGTTATAACACTTCAACTCCTGGTGAAATGTGCCTCAGAGAGGGTTTTCATCGCCTGGAAGTTACTCTCTCATGGTTGGAGGGTCATGACTCCTCCAATCTTTTTTGTTGAGTAGAGAACTTTCTTTTTTGTGGCATATGACCCATTAGAGGTCTTTTATTATCCGAAGAGTTGCGCCTCCGAAGAGGACTTGTGGCGCTGATGGTAGCTTTGGTTGTTCCTCTGTTCACTTGCTTATGCCTTTTCAGCGATCCTTTTTTTTTTTTTTTTTTTTTTTTTTTTTTTTTTTTTCTTTTCAAGTTTTCATCCCCCTTTTTCTCACAAGTGGCTTGTTTAATCCAAGGAAGTGTACTTCATTGCCAGGCAAGTTCGTGAGAACGGGCACTAGCTTTCTAATTGGATGTTTGTTTGTTTAAACAATCTCAATTTATCAGCAAGGGCTCGTTCCTATCGAAATCATTAGCCGTTCAATTGAAGTATTTCCTATCTAGGATTTGAATTCGGGGTCTTTGTGACTTGAAATTTGTTTGTTGAATGATGGTGAGAATCGCTCGGTCTTATTATGCGCAAGTTTTATCTCCACTGTCTGCAAAAATTTAAATCGATATTTCAGCAATACATTTTGTGTATTTTTATATCGAAAACAAAGCAAACATATAATGATAATAAGGAACACAAGATTTATAGTGGTTCGGCCATGAAATTGGGCCTACATCCACTTTATATTCTTTCATTATTTACTTGCATCAGTTTCACAATTGCTTTCAATTACAGGAATCATACATTCATAATTCTTTTTACAATGTTTCAACAAAATTTTCAAGTAAAGTATGGACGCAAGTGATTGCTGTTCCATGCCCTTGGAATTTGATCTCCATCAACTGTGGTGAGCTTGAATGTGCCGTCAAGAAGTTTCTGACCTATCACATACGGTCCTTCCCAATTTGGCCCAAACACACCTGTCGCTGTCATAATTCTTTTTAGGACTAGATCTCCAATTTCAAAGCTGCGTTGACGAACTTTGGAATTGAAATGTCTGGCTATCCTTTGCTGATGAGCTGCAACTCTGAGGTTAGCTTCATCTCTTTTTTCATCAAGGAGATCCAGCGCTTCAAGTTGCAGCTTTTCATTTTCTGCTTGATTGAAATGGATTCTTCTGTGTGAAGGGACCTCTGTTTCAACCGGGATCATTGCTTCCGATCCGTATGCTAACGAAAAAGGAGTATGCCCAGTTGCAGTTTTGTGAGTAGTTCTGTATGCCCATAGTGCAAGCGGTAGTTTATCGACCCAACCACCTTTTGCTCTTTCGAGTTGCTTTTTGATGGTTGATTTGATGATCTTGTTCACTGCTTCCACTTGCCCGTTTGCCTGCGGATGAGCTACTGCCGAAAAGCTTTTCTGGATTTTGAATCGCTTGCAAAAATCCTGGAATTCCTCGCTTTCAAACTGAGTACCATTGTCTGTGATTATTTTCTGAGGCACACCGTATCTGCAAATGATATTCTTAGTCACAAAATTTATCATCTTTTTGGAGGTGATAGTTGCCAATGGTTCAGCTTCAGCCCATTTAGTGAAATAATCTACAGCAACAATGGCATATTTGATTCCAGATTTGGCGGTTGGTAAAGGTCCGATCAAATCTATTCCCCAAATCGCAAACGGCCACGGACTGGTCATTTGTGTGAGCTCAGTAGAAGGTACTCTAGGAATTTTGGCAAATCTTTGACATCTGTCACATTTTCGAGAGTAATCTGCAGCATCTCGATTAATTTCTGGCCAAAAATATCCATATCGGAGAATTTTCTTTGCTAAAGTTTGACCACCTGAATGATCCCCACATTCTCCTCCATGTACCTCTGATAGGATTATTTTGGCTTCTTCTTTGGATACACATCGAAGCAATGGCATTGAGAATCCTCGTCTGTATAATTGACCATCCTGGATTATATATCGAGAAGCTTTTCTCAGTAGCTTTTGTCGTTCTTTAGAGTTTTCTGGTAAAGAGCCATTGAGTAGATACTTTGTTATTGGAGTCATCCATGATTCTTGCTCTTGCGACATACTCATAACCCAATCGATATCCATTTCATCAATGCTCGGATTTGACAAAACTTCCACTGGAACTAACCCTAAGGATTGGGCTTCGCCAGAACTTGAGTATTTTGCGAGAGAATCTGCTTTCATGTTTTCTTCTCGAGGAATATGACTTATCGTGTAATGGTCGAATTCACATAAAAGTTCCCAAGCCTTTGACACATAAGCGGGCAGATTTCCTCCTTTCGTTTGAAACTCCTTCTTGACTTGACATACTATAAGCTGCGAATCACTGAAGATCTGTAACGCTCGAATGTTTAGTTCTTTAGCAATTTTCAAACCAGCGATCAGAGCTTCATATTCTGCTTCATTGTTTGTTGAAGGAAATTCTAATCTTAGCGCATAGCATAACGACCGGCCTTCAGGAGTTTCAAGAACAATTCCAGCACCTGAACAGTAATCATTTCTTGCGCCATCTACAAATAACTTCCATTGGGTTGGGGAGTTCTCGATTGTTTCTTCCTCGCTGTTACCCTTGTCTGTAAATTCTGCAATAAAATCTGCCAAAGCTTGTCCGTTGATCGCTTTTCTAGGATGATAAGTGATGTCATATTGGCTCAATTCAATATTCCACTTTAAAAGGCGGCCCGAAGTCTCAGGGCGAAACAAGACTTGCTTTAAAGGTTGATCAGTGAGGACTTTGATAGGATGAGCCTGGAAATATTGCCTCAACTTTCTTGAGGCAATCAATAGACAATAGGCGAGTTTTTCCAACTTGGAGTAATTCATTTCTGCCCCAGTGAGTCTTTTGCTGATATAGTAAACTGGATGTTGAATCCTTTTGTCTTCCCGTACCAGCGCTGCACTTAAAGCATGAGATGAAACTGCCAAGTATATAAGAAGATCCTCGCCATCGCCGGGCCTGGAAAGTATTGGAGGCGTTTCCATATGTTGAATCAATTCTTCAAAAGCTTTCTGGCATTCGGGAGTCCAGTCAAAGTTTTTCTTTCCTTTCTTTAGAGCGTCGAAGAATGGAATGCATTTATCAGTAGCTTTGGATATGAACCGACTTAAGGCGGCAATTTTTCCATTGAGACTTTGCAATTCCCTCTTTGTTTTAGGAGCTTTGACTTCTTTTAGAGCAGTGATTTGAGCTGGACTAGCTTCAATGCCCCTAGCGCTCACGATGAAACCCAAGAACTTCCCAGATTCTACCCCGAAAGAACATTTTAAAGGGTTAAGCTTCATTCCGTATCTTCGGAGAATTGCGAACATTCCTGCTAAGTGTTCGATGTGATCCACTGTTTTCTTAGATTTTACTAGCATGTCATCAACGTAAACTTCCATAGTCTTTCCCAACTGCGGTTTGAACATAGCATTTACCAGTCTTTGGTATGTTGCCCCCGCATTCTTCAACCCAAAGGGCATAACTCTGTAACAGTAAAGACCGACATCGGTGATAAAGCTTGTGTCCTCCTGATCTGGCTCATGCATCATGATCTGATTATATCCGGAGTAGGCATCCATAAAAGACAACAATTCATGACCCGCTGTTCCATCTACCAATTGATCGATCCTGGGTAATGGGAAGCAGTCTTTGGGACAGGCCTTGTTTAGATCTGAAAAGTCGATGCACACTCTCCATTTACCATTGGCTTTCTTAACTAGCACTGGATTTGAAACCCAATTTGGATAGGTAGATTCTCTGATGAAATTATTCTCCATGAGCCGGTCAACTTCCTCTTTCAATGCTGTCGACCTTTCTAGACCTTGGATTCTTCTTTTCTGCTTTACTGGCGTGAACTTTGGGTCAATATTCAGAGCATGTACCGCAACTTCTGGGGATATTCCGCACATATCGGCATGGGTCCAAGCGAAAACATCCAGGTTTGCTTTCAAAAAAGATATCAAGGCATTCTGAACTGACACATTAAGTTGTGAACCCACATTCAGCACCTTGTTTGGGTCCTTCAGATCAACGGGCACCGGTATCGTTGTTTCTGCTGGTACCACCCTACTCTCCCCCGCACTGGCCTTTCTAGGATCCATCACTTTTCGTGCCCCGCTATGCTCGCCAGTGCAGGGTCCGCCCTGTAGTTGCTATAGGGTTGGTGTTTTGATGCGGATTGGGGTTGCCGCATCTTTCCCCATTTCTCTCTTCCTTGTTTCTCGCAGCTCTGTCATATAACATTCTCGCCCAGCGTTCTGGTCTCCTTTAATAACTCCTACCCCATTGTCTGTAGGGAATTTAATAGTAAGACACCATGGGGCAAGGACAGCTTTGAATGCAGCAAGAATAGGTCGACCAAAGAAAGCATTATAAGCAGAAAATTCATCTACTATCACAAAAGTCTGCTTGCGAACTACTTTTCTTTCTCCTTCTCCGAGTTCCACAAGCAAGTCAATGGTTCCTACTGGTTGCTTTGGCTCCCCAGTGAAGCCAACAATCTTCTGAGATGAGGCTTGCACATCCGCAATCGGGATTCTCATCTGGTCAAACGTTTTCTTGAAGAGGATGTTGCAAGATGCGCCGCAATCAATAAGAACTCTTCTGACAATAGCCGGTCCAATACCGGCCGAGATGACTAACGGGTCCAAAGTAGGGGCCTCAATGCCCGTGGAATCTCTAGCCCTGAACACAATATCATCATTAAAAGTCCTTTGTTGTTTCAGGGGTGTAGAGTCCTCTAAAACAAAGACATTCTCTTCAGTTGGCATATGTTTCAGAGCTCGAGTGTACCTCTCCATTTCACCCCAGCTTCTGCCTGCTGGGTGGGGTCCTCCTGTGATGACATTAATAACTGGCCTTCCAGATTCATGTCCTGCGGCCTTCTCATTTGTCCTGGGCTGATGAGCAAGAGCTTGTTGCCCCTGACTTGACGAAGCAGGATCATTACCACTCTTCTTCACAAATTGCTGCAGCTTATTTTCTCTTAGCAATTCTTCGATTATATTTTTCAATTGACGGCAGTCGTCTGTGTCATGACCAGGCTGATTATGGAAGCGACAGAACTTCCCACTTTGCACAGCTTTTCTTCCGGTTCTGAGAACAGGAGGTTTGGGATACTCAAAAGAATCTTTTGTAGCCAGGTAGATGCGCTCTGGTGTCTCTAACAAAGGAGTATATTCTGATGGCTTGAAGGATCGAGGCTTCTTTGAATTGTGTTGTTTCCTTCCATCATTATTTTCTCTTTTCTGTCCCACAGATCCATTCTTACGTGGCGCAGCAGTGTTGTCTTCAGCTTTCTCTACTGTTGCCTTTGCCGGGACAGGACGGCTTTCCAAACGCATGAATTCATCCGCCTTTTTGTAGAACTTTTCCAGAGAATTTGGCTCCTTCATGTTCAGCCACTTTCCGAATTCACTTGACTTATCAATAGCTCTCATCAAATAGGTCAAGACCATGCGGG
This sequence comes from Allium cepa, assembly GCA_030765085.1. Lineage (NCBI taxonomy): Eukaryota > Viridiplantae > Streptophyta > Magnoliopsida > Asparagales > Amaryllidaceae > Allium > Allium cepa. The sequence goes on from CM060935.1 coordinate 484,729,043, forward strand.
GTTCTGCATTATCCACCTCAGCTAACGCTATATTAAAGCGATTTAAAAAAGACTTGATAGTTTCCCCCGGATTCTGTTCCAAACCGGACAACGACATGATGTCTTTTGCCTTTGAAGCATACAGCCTAAATTGCTCTTTAAATTTCCTGGTTAGGTCTGAAAACTGATCGATGGACCGGACAGGCAGTTTTGTGAACCAAAGCAGAGCTACCCCTTCCAAATACACAGGAAAATAGCGGCATTTTATCTCGTCAGAAGCTCTGGCACCTGTCATGTGCCAATCATATTTGTACAGGAACTCATTTGGATCACTTGTCCCTTTGTAAGCTGGAATGGTCGGAGGGACGAACTTCCTTGGGAATTCAGCTTTTAGGATCTTTTCAGTAAATGGAGTCTTGCTCGGAGCGAAACCCCACTCTTTCTCATCTTCGACCCTTTGCATACTTTCTTTCATAATCTGTCGAACCATACCAGAAAGATATTCTTCGTCATTCCTATTTCTGGATCCTCCAGCCTCAGGCAATGTCTGTTCAAAGGGGCTAGCAGCCCTTTCGGGAATGTTTCTAGTTTCAGCATCATGGACATTACCGACAAAGTTCCTTTCATTATTCGCAGGTTGACGGTTTGCCCCGAGCAGATCGTTTAACCTATTCAGAATCAGAGCATTCTGAGCATTCTGAGCTTCCAATTGCGCGTTCTGGGCATTTATTTGCTGATTCAACCCAAAGATAGCAGCGTCCAATTCCGCTTTTGAAACTCCAACAGTTGGAGTGGCTTGATTTGGTGTTGGGGAAGCGGAGGTTCCCTCTTGAATGTTTGCAGATCTCACAGATTTACTTTTCCTTCCAGGAGCCATGATTTCGGATAGACTTCTGGTTCTTAAAGAAACTCTATCTACAAATCTTTCTGAAACAATGATGATAGATGTCCTGAGTTCAATTCTCAGTGAAAGCACCAAAATGTTAACGCTCAAATTTAAACGCTAACACCCTGGTGTATAAGATGTGATTGTGAAAGCACCACCCGTTCGTACGGGAAACAGAAATAAGCAGAAAGTATGCAGAAAAACAGTAAGAGACACAGTATTTATAGTGGTTCGGCTTATAATCCAGCCTACGTCCACTTTAATCTTTTTATCACTAGTTTGATTACAATTCTTTACAAGATCTTTCAATTACAACACACTTCAAGTGATAGGATATGTGAAACAAGTAGCTCAAGCTTTGATGTTGACAATCATCTTCAAATCCATGGCGAATGTGGATGATTCCTTCATGGAGTTCCTTTAGAAGTTTGTTGGATCTAAAAAGCTTTGAAGTAGTCTGGAATTCGGCAGAGTAATGGCGCTTGAAGAGAATGAGCCCAAAAAGTCCTTTGCATGTTGGAGATGGTTTCATATTTATAGAGAGTTCTGGGCGGAAAAAGTGCCAAGTCCTAACTCGTGGCCGACTTAAGATAAGTCGTGTTCGACTTAAGGTAAGTCGTCCCCGGGTCACTGAGCCGAGTCTATGGCAGTTCCCCTTTTTTGAACCCATCCCTAAGTTCTAAGTCGTGTGCGAGTTATCTGGCTGCAATTGCTAATTTCCTTTCTTAAGTCGTATACGACTCTTTTTATGTCGTAAGTCGTAGTCGACTTAACTAATTGCAACTGGTTTAAAGCAAGTCTTAACTCGTAGACGAGTTAAGAGGTGTGTCTTTAGGTCGTATCCTCCTTAAGTCGTATAACTTCTTTAAGTCGTAAGGGTCTGAAGTCGTACAAACTGCAGTTATCATTAAGTCGTAGGCCATCAATTTCCTTAAGTCGTAAAGACCTTAAGTCGTTAGCTTTTCTTAACTCGTATGCCTGCTAACTCGTAGAAGATCTTAACTCGCAGAGGATTAACTCGTAGAGGCTTAACTTGTGGAAGATCTTAACTCGTACACTTGCTAATTTGTAGATATGCTAACTCGTAAAGGCTTATCTCGCAAGTAGCTTAACTCGGGTACTCCTTAACTCGTAGGCTGCTTATCTCGTAAGCTTGCTAACTCGTAGAGGTCTTTAAGTTGTAGGAAGTTGCTGACTCATGTATCCTTTAACTCGTACATGCCCTGAGTCGTACATGCCTTGAGTCGTACATGCCTTGAGTCGTACATGCCTTAACTCGTGGACCTGTTAACTTGTGAACGAGTTAGGGTTAACAATATATATATATGAGACTTTCTGTTTCATTTGTGTTCCGCATTTATATTATCTGTGTTGTTATTTTATATTTACTGTTCTAAACTATTACGAACCATCGTAGTTCGTTTTATACTGGAATTGGGGTATGTCGATGGGAGAAAATAAATCAGAGATGAAAAATGAAAGAATATATATATTTACATATCACTCCCATCGAGATAACCAATACTAGTGTAAGGCCAACTATTGATGGCCGCTCCTCAACAGCCTTATTCTCCGTGCTAGTTGACAGCACTACACCGTAGTGTTCTTGGCTAGCGTGGGTATAGAGGTGGGGCGTCACAGTGCTTTTAACACATAGAAATTCCTTTATGCATGCAGAACCAAATGTTTCAAAAGGGTTTAACTGAAGTGGAAGGGTAGCCTCGTCTCCTTTCGACTTCTTCGAAAGTCCATAGCTCATCCAACATTTATAGAATCATTCCTTCGACTCTTTCGAAAGGTCTTGCTATTTCTATCGTTCTTCATGAATGCTTCTTTTGTATTCTTTCAGGTTTTGACAAAGTTAGAGCAATTTTTGATGTTAACACTTGCCCCTCACCCTAGCGAAGGGATGCTCTTGATTTTTCAAGTCAACTGTTTCCACACCCTTCATTATTTCGACATAAAATTTTCCCGCCATTTGATATCCCAAATGAATCTTGGCCGTTCATTTAAATCTGATCGAATGGCTTTCCTCGCATTTGCTTTGCTTATAAATTACGTACTCTTCCTTCTTCCCCCTTTTCATTTATCTGCGATTAAAAATCTTGGAGCAAGAATCAAAAAATTCAATCTCTCATTAAATTCTTAATTTCAAGAGATACAAGTTCAGATTTAAGGTGAGCATCCATTGTTCTATTTTACGGATCCATTTTTCACATTCACTTTCGATTTCAAATTCTTAGGGCTTTAGTTTGCGTCACTGTTTTAAATTTTGAAAATGACTCAAGTTTATCGTTCGTGTAAGATGATTTTAGACTCATTTTCTATGCTGATTTCGGTTGTTCTATGATATCAATTTAGGGTTCGAACTTGAATTTGCCAAATTTAAGGCTATTTGTTGCTGTTGTATGCAAATTCAAGATCGACCCCTATTACACTCAATTTTAATTTACTTTGGAAGGTATTAAAAGTTAGAAATTTACATCTCCTACTATTAATTGGATTGAGAATGATACGCGTTTTGTTACCGTTGAAACCTTTAATCCACCTATCGACTTAGTCGAAACCTCAAAACTTAAATAACCACATTTGTTTGCATTATTTTAACTTAATGTTAACGCTTCTAAGAATCTGTTATATCCTTTCGACTCATTCGAGCCATGATAGTTAACTTAGAGTATAGGTATCTTCACTTCCCAATATGGACATCGTCGAAACGTCTCAATGCCCTTTCGTCAGTGTCAACGCCACTTTATTTTGAATTTTTCAACTTAATTTGGGTATAGTATTTTGACAAAGCATATATCCAAATTGGTATTGTGTGGATAGCTGCACTTATTAATAATAGAGTAATTTTGTTTGAGCTTTCGACATTATCGAAGGGTGTGTTCGGATGCTTGTATTTCATCCTCCCTTTCGACACCATTAAAAGCTCAATGACTCTCATAATTCTTGTTAACTTCAACCCCCTTTCGAAGGCATGGAACCATATGTTTCAGAGGATATTTGAGCCATTGTAATAGGCTTTTGATACCTTCGAAAGGCGTTAATAGTGGAATGAATCATAACTTTAATGAAATTATTTCACCTGGTAGGATCATGGGTTTAAAAAGAACTCCTAAGAAATCTGAAAAGGATATAGTTTCAAAATTAAAATCTTCCCCAGAGAAGACTAAAGCAGTTTCAAGGCATTCCCTTATAGCTTCTCAAGAATAAGTAAAAGAAATCTTTAATGACTTTGGAATTACAGGGGTTGAAGCTATTCCTCCTGGTGATAAAGACACGATTCAAAATCCTCCCAAGGGTTATTTTGCTTACACCGCCATACACATTTGGCATGGTGATTTTATTCCATATCCTTTGTTCTTATCAAGATTTCTAAGTTACCTTGGAACATCCCATATTCAACCATCGCCCAACATATATACATACCTCATCTCCTTGGAGCTCATGGCCTAATAATCGGGCATTCCATCTTTAAGTGCCGAAGTTCTTAATTACTTGGTGCGTCTCGTCAAGCTTAGCAATTTGAATAACTAAATATTCAGGGCCAACCCTCATAAAAAGTTAGTTTCAGAGGGAATAAACAAGTTCAAGGATTGGGAGACACAATTCTTTTATATCAAATGCTTTCCAAGTATTAGTGGAGCCTTCTCTTCTCCCTATAAGTAGATTATTATCATTATTTTCATTAAATTATTTTCTTTTGCTGAATTTTGTTTTCTTATTAGGCCTTGCTCATAAGGATCTCGATGATGAAGGCAAGAGAATTATGAAGTTGTTAATTACTGCCTCAAATAACATTGGGAATAGGCTCTCATTACTGACCCACAGCAATCTTTAGAAACATTCTCTCCTTTCAAAAGGCCACAGGATTCTTGGAAAACCTACACTTCTCCAACATACTTCCAAAAGCAAACGCTTCTTATCCTTGGGTGACCCCAATTTTTTTTCCAACTTTGTCTCTGATTTGTCTCGACCAACTTGGTAAACTTAAGTGTACCCTTTATGACTTACCATCGCGTTACTCTTTAGATTGCTTTGCTAACCTATGCCTTTTGTTTTTAATAGCTTCTCCTCGACTGAATAAACCATAAGGGATCCACTCCCTCCATTTTATGAATCTAGTTCTTAGCTCTGACCCAAGCCATTGTTAGGTCAAGAATTGTTGATAAAAGAAAAGTAAGCGGAGTGACTGGCGTAGGTCCTTCTTTCAAGAAAACTAAAATTACCGACATCCAGCCTTCTCCTTCTCCAAAATAGGGTGAACTTGTTAATGTAGGCAAAGCTTTAGAAGATCCTACTCTTGACGCCACTATTGACCAACCCAGAATGATTCCTTCGAAGGACGACTTCATGTCTCAGTTTGATTCTCTAAGCATCATTGAGGAAAGGCAGAAGGATTTAGGCACTTAAACTCCTTTCCAGGAGTTGAATCCCCTAGAACCTCAATACCGGCGTCTCCTAATGATTTCGAGAATGTTGTATTATCGATTATGAACTCTCCATCATTTTTTTCTTATTCAACCACCTTCCTCTATACCCGATCCATCGAGTCATTGCCGATCTCTCATTGAACAACAACTTCTGGTATGTTCCATACCGCTTGATTTTCTTATTACTATTTTATATTGAGTCTTGACTCATGTTTTACTTTTCCTTTTAGATCTCCAAAAGCTGGTACTCCCTCTAAGAAAACATTTCAAAGTCTTTCGCTGAGATGTCAAACCTCAAAAAAGAAGTTTCAGCTCTAAAGAGCCAGACTACTTCCCTAAATTCCGCTAAAGATAATGCGGTGAGGGAACAAGAAAGGTTGAGAACTCCTCTTGTTTAAGCAGAATCCACAATTTCCAAGGAAAGGATGGCTAGATAAATCTTAGCCGATGAAGTCTTGGCTTTGAAAATGACTACGAAAGAGTCGAAGGACAAAAAGGCTAGGATGAACGCTAAACACATTTCTCCCAAGAAGAAATGTACTTTTTTCAAAAAGAAGTTAGAGAAGAAAAATAATTCTTTAACCATAGCCATCAAAACCATTTCCGAGGCTAAACAAAAGGTGTCTCAATTCCTGAGAACTTCTCTGAATGATATCATTGTAAATTCCTACAAGGATGTACTTATGCTATCTTACTCTGATAATATAGAGAAGTGCCCAAATTTAAGTTTTCCCTTACTCGTTCTTATGTTGGTTGAAAAATTCATGGATAAAATCAAGGAAATGGAGCAAGGGATTGAGATCCTTGATAGAGAAGAAATTGATACCTCAATGCTTCTATCTTTCAAAGTCCCTCCTGTACAAGAAGATTTCGATTCAGACGAGGAGGAAGACAATGAGGATGATGAACCCATTTTAAAGAAAGTGGCAATGACGATGACGATGACAATGATAACCCTGACGATGACGATAAAGGTAAGGTTCTAACAGCAATGGGGTGATCATGACGACTCTTATGGAGGGGGTGACGATGACACTTTCAAGGCTTCAGATAAATTTATCCTTGATCCTAATGCCCGCAAAGCGGGTCAGACTGAATTCCCTAAACCCTCTGATCTTTATGAAAAAGACGCCGATATTGATACTGGAGGGCAAGAGGGGAAAAAGCAGACCCTACAAACTTCAATCCTAGTTTCTTAGGTATGGAATTCTTGTCAAAATGGCTTTCACTTCCAAGATAACATTGACTAATATCTTTCCATTTTAGATAAGGAAGAAATCCATTAATCTTTATTAAACAAAGCTTGAAATAAAGTAGGCGGAAATAAATAGCCTGCATAAGGAGTTATATAAACAATTAAAAGAACACAATGCATCATCTGGCAAGTATTATAAGCTTAATAAAAGCGCTGCAGTATTAGCGCCTTTAAAAGATCAGGAAGCGGCCCCCTTGACTGAAAAGGGCGCACCTTCGCTGTGACAAGCTCTTGGAAGAGAACAGATAATTGGTAACACTCTTTTGGATGTTAATCGAGGACAGAGATATCCTGGTAGACGTCCTATATAAATTTTATTGCAAATACCCAATTGTAGACTTTTTATACTTGGGTGATTTTAGTGGGGGTCTGCTTAGATATCTACATAGGAGGTACTTAGACCAATTTGGATCTGATACTCATCTAGGGGCTTGCTGGAACTTACCATGAGTCAACTCAATTCCTCGTGCATTGTCACTAGAAAAAATTAAATTTTATAAGGATAAATTCGTTTCCGAGTTATTCAAAAATCAATCTTGTACAAACCAGATTAAAATTTGTAACCATGTAATTATATTGATTTGTAAACTATGATGCACCACCCTGAGACCCACATTAACAACCACATTAGCAAAGAGTATTACTGGGTAATACTGTCTGCTAATGCAGAGAATAGAGCTGGTTAGGAGCGACCATCTATAGGACTTTGCTATGCTACTTCCGCCTTGGATATTCTACTTGTCTCCTTTTTATGTAGTTTGTAGCCTTTTCTTTGACTCTAATGTGTGTATATATATGACTCATTGTATATAGTGTGGTCTTCGAACCACTTATGATGTATCATTTTGTATCGTACTTGGATGTATCAGTGTATAGATATATATCTATTGTTTGCTGTTCTGTGATGTGTTGTGCATTTTGACGTTATATTTTGTTCTGATAGATCGGTTAGCCAAGCTATGACGCCCCACCCTGAAGCCCACATTAACAAAGAGCATTACTGGGTAATACCGTATGCTAATGCGGAGAATAGGGCTTGTTAGGTGCGACCATCTATAGCTTTGTCTTAAACATCTACTGAATACATTGATTTAGTGCTCTATAATTTTTTTATAACTCAAGTGGATTGACATATAAAATAAATGCTTAATACAAAACTGTAGGTGGCTAACGGGTCTATCAGAACAAAATACAATAACCAAATGCATATCATATCACAGAACAATGAATAATCGTATATACACACATATGCAGATGCATCACCAGAATGATACAAAATGATACAACACATGTGGTATGACGACCACAATATGCACACGAATCAAAAATTTACATATATCAGAGTAAACAGAAAAGACTATAACAAAAAGTTGCTAGAAGATATATCCAAGCAGAAGTAGAAAGGCTAAGTCGACTGATTAGCTAATCTGTCAAAATCCAATATCGGTTCATTGGAACCATATAAACCCATACTTAGAACTCCTACTAAGAGAAAAATGGAACCCCCGTAGTGTACAAAATAAACTTTGTAGCCGAGTACAAACGTTTCTTTCCACCCCACATAGATAAAAGTAAGTAAACAAGAATTAATTCTAACTCCCACATGATAAAAAAAAGTAAAAGATCTCCAGAAGAAAGTAATCCTATTTGACCACTGTACATTGCTAACACCAAGAAATATAACAATCGCGAATTTCGAGTAACATGCCAAGTTGCTAAAGTAGTGATAAATCTTGTTAGCAAAATAGGTCCTATAGAAAGTCCGTCGATTCCCAATCTCCAGTGAAAATTGAAAACATTTATCCATTTAGCATCCTCTTCTAATTGAATTAATGGATCGTCCAAAAAAGTAAGAACGTAGCGATACCTTGCCAAAAAAGGGGTCATTAGCATAGGCACAACGACACAATTATCAGGGGCCTAACCTGAAATATCTCGGTCTGACCCGAGTATAAAATACACGGGCCAGTCTAGCTGAAAAAATCAGTTTAAAAGAATAAACGATAACAAAATTATAAGGACAAGGGTGATATTCTTCTTGATTAATACAAAGTAATAAACACACCAATTCAATAGTATTAAGAATAAAATAAAATATGAAACAAATATCAGAGATACACAGATCATAGCAGCATAATAAATTTAAATTCAGATAATAAGAAAAAGGTATCAATGACGTGTCAGTGTTAGTATAAAGATATATTCACAATTGATCGCCCTTAACAAGCCGTATTCTCTGGATTAGCAGACGACATTACTTGTAATGTTTTTTGGTAAACTGCATATAGCAATGGGGTCGTCGCAGTTGGTATCAAGCTATGATCCCCTAATATTGTCACACAACATGCTAAGTATTGCGAATCCCCTCAATATGATTCACAATCCTCAAAGAAGTAACAAGATAAGAAACATCCAATGGTATCAATAAGCTCCTTCGATACGAATGTGTGTCAAGCACCTGTATCGGAGAGAACTAGAATAAAATAATCATGATAAGGATTATTCATGTAATCTGATGTCATTAATTCAATTATGGAATACGACGGAATAAAATATATTCCTAGACATATTCCAAACTTATATCTACCCCAAAGGACATGAAAAAGGCCGAGGACACGATGGTTAGAGGATTTGTGACACTCATATTGTACTTTGATGTATCGTAAAATATGTTAGTATATCTCATTTAGTCATTTGGACTTTGTATAGTTAAGATTATAGAATTATTACCTGTATATTATTTGAGTCTAGTATTCAATTTTGTAGATCGAAGTTTGTATAAGATATGAAATTTATTATCACGCTGTGATATGTGTATCTCTGATATTTCAGAACGAATAAGGGGGTTCCGAAATTCAAAGGAAACCGAATCAAAAAGGAAGAATTCAGGCTTGAATGAAAGTAATTCTATAATCAGATTTACTACATATGCTAAGTTTTGCATAAAACCAAAGCCCTGATACCACACGTAACATCCTAATATTTTCAACCATTCGCATCCACACATGTTGGATTTGAATTGCTCAAAATAGCAGATTGTTAATTTATATTTGGCAAAACTCAGCATATATAGTAAATAAAATAATCACACAATTATAGACACAGAGTAATATAACAATAATGCAGCGAAAACAAAAGAATAGTGGTTCATGAAGCTACTATATATATAACAGAGTTGACAAGATACAATAGAAGTCTCAAATACAAGAGTCAAATACAAGATCGGAATATATCACTGGAATTAACTGAATAACTGCAAGTTGAAAAGATGAAGTTGGATCTCCAAAGGAAACTCCAACTCCAAAGGTGAGTGTAACGTCCCGCCTTTTTGTACGCTTTAAATCAATGATAAACCACACACGTCAGACTTAAACCATACAGAAGGGCGAATTATTATGGGGTAAATAAGGAAAAGCAGAGAAAGAAAAAAACAAAATAGAATCTTGTAGCGGAACGATAAAATATAATAATCAAATATACAGTTCACAAAGCTGTTTTACAAAATATTCGATTATACTTATACAATACATATCAGAGTTACACATACCAGAGAATAATAAATAATGCAGCGGAATAATGTGAGGCATTGGAACAATGTAGTAAATAATAATAATACAATCTTCGTCCTCATCCTTCAGAAGTAAAGTCTTCGAATCCTGAAATGCTCAGGCTGACCCGAGCGAATTGATAAGACAAAACACTCGAGTCAGAACTAAAAGATCTTATGTAAGTTAAATCAACTGAAATAAATATGAGTGGAACGTCGACAGAGATGTTTACGGGATTTGACATCTCCTATCCAGTGTCTAACGTGAGTGCAGTAACTTAAAAGATGCTCACGATTCACATCTCCTAAGGATCCGTTAAACTATTTACTATGTAGTAATATTTCGCAATTATAATAATGTCTATAGTAAAATAAACTTACTTTTAAATAGCATTAAGGCTTTACATTTTTCACCTTAACACGTAATAGTCCCAGTAGTCCATCCAGTATCATGGTCCCTCCTGATCGGGAAGCCACCAGAGGATACCACACGGGCTACGGGAGAACCAAAACCGTACAAGGCGCACTAAGGTAGGTGATACGACACAACTAGGCAATGTCAGGGTAGATATACCAATTACGCTTTCGGGCCAGTGGTAACGCATAGCGCGAAGCTACCGCCCACCTTGAGCCACACCCTCAAATAAAAAATCAAAAGTGGCCACCGAATCAATCCAAAAATCAAAATATAATATCGAAGGGATGTGTCCGATCAAAGGTGCCTCCTCATTAGCCTGTCAATCGCTCCTATTTTAGCCACCTTATGCCAACTCACGGGAGTCGGGTCCATGTATTTACCTCAAAGGAAACACCGCCACCATCCTACTTCATTCTGGAATCTCCACCCCGCACACGGTTGTTAAAGTGGTTTTCGAAGTTGGCAGAGAGCATGACAACTTCCGATCCCGGTCTCTTCAACAACCAAGCGTTATTATAACACCGCGGTCATTTCAAAATAATTATACTTCAAAACCAAAATGTACTATCCATTTCAAAACCATATAAATACGATATCATTTCCCTTTCAAAAACCAAATAAATATGTTATCATTTCTATAAAACCCAAATCAGTATAATATTATTTTTATTTCGAATATATCCTTTCCAAAATCATACACTTTCAGAATTTTAATATTTCGAAATCAAATGCTTGAAATATAACCTTTCAAAAGATAATACTTCGAATTTCATAGCTTTTAAACCATAACTTCCAAAACTTAAAGGGTTTGGATATTCAAACAATATATAAAATAAGTTTGAATTTAAAATCACTTTATAAAGTAAAATAATTTCCTCGACTTCACAATTTTATTCACTTTATATTAAATCTCAATTCATAACTTTCAACTCACTTTCAATTTCAATAAACCATTTCAATTTCAATATATTTCAAACTTTGAGTATTAAACAATTTCAAAACTAAGGTTGATAATTACGATTCAACAATTTAATGTTCTATTATTTAGTTTTGAAATATTTGCATAATAAATCCATTATCATTTAAATAAAACTCAGATTGCAAATAACTAAATATTTCCTTCAATTTATTTATACTTGAAATATTCGTTTAATTCATCTTAAACAAAAATCCAGTTATAAAAATCCCACCTTTAAAATCTCAATTTTATTAAATTTCAAATCAATTTCATATTTATCTTCAAACCTTATTCTCATTTAAGTAATTATAAACTCCAGAAATATAATTTAAATAAATATTTAACCATATTATATCTTAATAAAATCAAACTTTACTCTTAAACTTATTTTATACTTTAAATCAATTTTATACATAGCTTAAAACCAAGAATTTAACTATATTTAGAAAGTATCCAAATCAATATCTCATAAAACCATATATTTCTTTACAAAATCATAGAAAATTATTTCAAAATACTTTTATATATAGACCACGGTGTCTGTATATAATTTTCTACCCTATGGTCAAGTGATACAGATATTTATCATTTCAATCCGTAAGTTAAAATTAAAATACGGTTATATATCATTTCAAACCGCAATACCGAATGAAATAAAATGCACAACAACTTGCAGTTTATAACAACATAAAATGCAACATCCATTTATCCAATATCAATCATCAAACATTTATCACAATCATCATCCAATTCAATCAATAACATCAATATATAACAGATAACAAATCATAGGCATTTACTGGCAGTTTATATTCAATAATAAATTAACTAACTATTTAACTAGCAGTTTATATGCAATAATTAATTAAATAACAATTTAATTCAAATAAATTTAATTTAACCGAGTTGATGATTAAAAATATGCCAAACAGTCATAAATAAATTTCTAACCACATCAAAATTTAATTTAACACACATAAGAAAATTTAGAAGTTGTGAGTGGTTAAAACACTTACCTTTTGAATTTAAATCCAATTTAAACTCAAAGTTTGAACAGTCTCAGAATCCATCCAAACCTGAGCCAAAATGTCCGAAATTCCAATACGAACCTAGCGGAGAAAACCGCGCGTGAAATGACCTCGTATGTGAAAGTTATGATCATTAGAACATTATACAAACAAAAATTAAATTTGAAATGAAATAAAAGCAAAAAAAAAGACGAGCACCTTCACAGCCACGTCACCAATCACGCACGCAACTCCGAGGCAACCCTCGAGCGCACATACCCCACGCAAGCCCTTAACGACAGTAATGCGCGCCGCTTCATTTCGTCGCGCCTCCAGCCAAGGCCGACCACGATGCTCCCCAACACCGCGACCACTGTGCGCTTCCCCCACGGCCAATGAGACACCCAAGACCGCGCATCTTCCATGCGATAACCACCAGCAGCCGCCCTAAATGAAATCCCTAGGTTGAATTTTTCCTAAAATTCTGGCCGTCGATTCGACGCAAAAACTATACCGATGAACTCCCCATCGTCCACTCTACAATACCCAGAAATAGATTCGAAGATCGGACGATTTTGGTCGCGGCGTGATGAACGGCCGTGGATAGTTCCTCGATTCCAGCCACACCGAAACCCAGATTGAAAAACATGTCATATATTTGACTTGCGCTTGTCGAGAGCTTCAAATCCATACATAATTCGATATTGTTTGAAGAGATTTAATTTTTGGCTTTGGATTTTATTTGAAATTGCATTTTTGGATTTATGGTTTGCAGCCATTGGGAAGAGGAGAGCTGATGGAATTGTACGTACAAACGAGGAATAGAAAAGAGGCTAGTGTTTATAACAGGGTGGATATATATATATATATATAGAAAGAGCTGAAATAGAATAGATGGACACGATTTATTTGCGTGTTGAACGATAAAATGGCCCAAAAGCCCGTTCTGACTCCTGAACGAAATTGGGTCAACGCATATATCAATATAGATGTTTAAAAATATTTTAAACGCAATGGAACAAGTTTCACGTCCAAATTCCATCGTATGAAGAAGTTATGCTAAAATCAAGTTATTTCTTGATTTCAATTGATTTCAAGGCATTTCGAGTCCGTACGATCAAATGACAAGTCTGATCGCCACAAAACTTGAAATCCCACAATAATTCACCATTACAGATTTGATGAAACTTGTTTCGTAGAAATCCTAGTCAGTGGCCAAAATGGTTATTTTCCTATTAATTAAATAAATTAATATTAAATTAACTAATCACTTCTTCAATTCAAACTTAATTATTTACCGTTTCTATCATTTCTGATTACAATTAAACTTCTAATTCATTAACCAAAATTTCCATATCAATAAAATAGGGATTTTACAAAATTCATAGTGTTTATGTCACGTCCCGCCTTTCCGCACGCTTTAAATCGACGATAAACCACACACGTCGGACTTAAACCATACAGAAGGGCGGATTGTTATGGGGTAAATAAGAAAAAGAAGGAAGAAATAAGACAAAACAGAATCTTGCAACGGAACAGAAAAAATATAATAATCAAATATATAGTTCATGAAGCTGTTTTACAAAATATTCGATTATACTTATACAATATATATCAGAGTTACACATACCATAGAATGATAATTAATGCAGCGGAATTAAATGGTGTAGTGGAATAATATAGTAGATAATAGTACTACAAATCTTCGTCTTCGTCCTCCAGAATAAAATCTTCAAATCCTGAAACGCTCGGACTGACCCGAGCGAATTGAAAGGACAAAACACTCGAGTGAGAACAAAAATATATTATGTAAGTTAAATTAACAGGAATACATATGAGTCGAACGGCGTCAGAGATGTTTATGGGATTTGACATCCCCTATCCAGTGTCTAACGTGAGTGCAGTAACTCAAGAGATGCTCGGGATTCACATCTCCTAAGAATCCGTTAAACTATTTACTATTTAGTAATATTTCGCTAGTATAATAGTGTCTATTAGTAATATAAACTTACTTTTAAATAGCATTAAGGCTTTACATTTTCCACCTTAACACATAACAATGCCAATAGTCTATACAGTACCGTAATATCTCTTGACCGGGAGGCTACCAGAGGATACTCCATAGGTACGACACAAATAGAAACTCATACAAGGCGCGATAGGGGAGGTGACACGTCACAACTAGGCAATGCCAGGGTAGATATACCAATTATGCTTCCGGGCCAGTCGTAAAGCGTAGCGCGCAGCTACCGCCCACCTCGAGCCACACCCCCAAAAAAGAAAATCAAAAGTGGCCACCGAATCAATCCAAAAGTCAAAGTATAATATCGAAGGGATGTCTCCGATCAAAGGAGCTACCTCATTAGCCCGTCAATCGCTCCTGTTTTAGCCACCTTATGCCAACTCACGGGAGTTGGGTCCACGTATTTACCTCAAAGGAAACGCCGCCACCATCCTACTTCATTCTGGAATCTCCATCGCATACACGGTTGTTAAAGTGGTTTTCGGAGTTGGCAGAGAGTATGACAACTTCCGATCCCAGTCTCTTCAACAACCAAACGTTATTATAACACCGCGGTCATTTCAAAATTATTTATACTTCAAAACCAGGATATAATAGTTATTTCAAAACCATATAAATACGATATCATTTCAAAATTTAAAAACCAAACCAATATGATATTCCTTTTTAAAATCATAGTATTCAAAGTTATAAAATTTTGAAACCAAAGACTTAAACTATAACCCTTCCAAAACGTAATACTTTGAAATTTGTAACTTTGAAACATACTACACCACTTAAACTGTTTAAATACTTAATTACTTTATATAGTAAAATAGCTTCTTCACCTTCACAACTCAATTCCAATATGGATTTTAAATTCCCAAAAAAAACCAATATAATTTTCATATATTTCAAAGCTTTAATTATCCCACCATTTCAAAACTTATTCTTTGATAATTTCATATACATCAATTTCAACTACTATTATTTAGATTTGAAATGTTTACTAAATAAATGAAATATCATTTTAGTAAAACCTTTAGACTTCAAATAACTGGATATTCTTTTAATTAAATTAACTTTATAATATTCATTTAAATCCTCTAAACAAAATCAAGTTATTAAATTATACCCTTTAAATCTCAATGTATTTACATTTCAAATCAAAAATTTTGACGATAATTCTTAAACACTTTAATTCAAATCAAATTCACATTTATCTTCCAACCTTAATTTTATTTGAGTCATTATAAACTCTATATACAATAGAATTTAAATAGATACTTAACCATTTTTTATAAAAGAAATCAAACTTTATTATTAAACTTATTTTTATTAATCAACTTTATACATAGCTTAAATTCAAGAATTTAACTATATATATAAAATAATATTTATATAACATCAAAAATTTATATTTATTAAACTGTATATTTCTTTCCAAAACCATGGAAAATCATTTCAAAATTTTTTTTGTATATACCGCGGTGCCTGTATATAATTTTGCTATCCTATGGTCAAGTGATACGAATATTTATCATTTCAATCCGCAATTAAAATAAAAATGCGGTTGTATATCATTTCAAAGCGCAACCCCGAATCAAAATAAATGCATAACAACTTGCAGATTATGATGATAAAAATAAAACATCCATTCATCCATCATATATCATACATCCATCACAATCATCATCCAAAACAATCAATCAATATCAATATATAACTGAAAATATTTAACAGGTAATTAACTGGCAGTTAGATTCAATAATAAATTAAATAACGATTTAATTTCAATAAATGCAATTAACTGAGATGATGATTAAAAATATACGAAACAGTCACAAATAAATGCATAATCACAACAAAAATTTGATTTAACAAACATAAGATATTTTAGAAGTTGTGAGTGGGTAAAAACACTCACATTTTGAATTTAAATTGAATTTAAACCCAAAAATTTGACCGTCTCAGAATCTATCCAAACTAGCGCCAAAATCTTCGGAATTCCAATACGAACCTAGCGGAGAAAACCGCGCGTAAATCGAATATCGTATGCAAAAGTTATGCACTTTAAAACATTTGAAAACAAAAATTCAACTAAAGCAAAAAAAAAAACTCACCCACCAAAATTCAGTACGTCACCATCTTCTATTCGTGAAGCACAGGCTTCAACCCACGCACGATCCTGAAAAAGGCCTCCATCTCGATTCCTTGCGTGCGCCTCCGGGTTCGTCACCGCGGCCACCCAAGACGGCCGCTGACCTCCTCTTCCTCCCCCCGACCACGCGCAGGCGTCGAACGACTCGCCCAAAAGAAGCAGCCACCCCTAAATTACAAACCTTAGTTGAATTAAATCGACAAATCTGATCGTCGATTCAACGAACCACCAACTCCGATGCGCTGCGCTCTCCATTCTCCATGCAACAGTGCAATTGAATTGACGATCTATCGACGTTGATCGTCGCGTGATGAACGACCGTGGCTGTTTGATCAATTTCTGGCCAAACCGGCGTTCAATTAGGAAAACGAATCACAGATCTGGGTTACGCTTTTCGAGAGCTTCAAATCCATATAAAATTTGATATTGTTTGGTGTAACGACCCGCTATTTTGGACTATTCGCATCCGCACACGTCGGACTTGAATAATTCAAAATACCGAATTGTTAATTTAAAATTTGGCAAAACTCAGATATACAGTAAATAAATAATCACAGAATCACAGACACAGAGTAATAATATGCAGCGGAAGTAAAAGAGATAGTAGTTCATGAAGCTACTATATAAATATATAAGATACAACAGAGTTTACAATCAAAAGGGAAATACGATACATCAAGCACAAATCAGAATACATCACTGGAATCATCGAATACTGAAAGCAGGATAGATAGCTGGGTCTTCAAGCAAAGCTCCAACTCCAAAGGTGAGCCTCGAATACTGGTACACTCAGTCTGACCCGAGCGTAAATCAAAACACAAAACACTCGAGTCAGGATTAATATTCTCATATCAATAAATCCAACTCAAGTGAAAAAGCAATCGAAATACAAGTAACTCAAAGGATGTTGGAATCACCATCCTCTAAGGATCCATTAAACTATCTACTATGTAGTAGTGTACGCTAAATAGATAATGTCTATCAGTAATATAAAGTGTCAAAATAGTGTTAAGGCGTTACCATTATCCCCCTTAACACATTTATATAGATGTCATAGTCTATACAGCACTGTAAACTCCACTGTAAACTAGTGGGTTATCAAAGAGTACTCCATAGGTATAACACAAAACAAATTCGTAGTGGTCACGTATATAGGGATACAAGTATGACAAGGCACATGAGGCAATACCCAAGGTAGTGAAACTACCGTTTGCCTGATTTGGACTGGTGAGAACGCATCGCCGCAGCGATCGCAACACCGCGGAACAACACTCCTGAAATTCCGAGGGTGCACCAATCAATCACAAGTAATGAGTAGTAGTTACGAAGAAGTGTGTCCGCTCGAGGTGGCTAACCCCATTTGGCTCGGCACGGCTCCTGATTTTAGTCATTTTCAATTTGACACAAGTGTCAAGGCTATCCATTATCGTTATCTTTCTTCAGTCATCACGTACATCATTCCAACCACTTCATTCTGGATCACCACTCCGCGTATAGTTATTAAAGTGGTTTTTGGTTTAGATAGAGAGTATATCCATAACCGATTCCGGTCTCTTTAATAATTTTCGTAATTATTACACCGATTGGTTGTTTAGTAAATTTCAAACCAAATCAAATTCAATTTCAATTTCAATTCGTAAATTAACATTTCGTTTGTCTTTCTAAATCAATTTCCAAAGTTTACGTTTCAAAATTTCCAAATTACCATTTCAAAATCTTATAATTCGATTTTAACTTTTATTCAAACAATTTAAATATTGATTCAAGTTCATATATAAATTTCATTCCGAAATCATTTAAAATAGTTTAATTTTCATTCAAATCAATTTAAATTCATTTATAGATTTCATTCCATATTCATTAAGTAAATTTGTCATTCAAACAACTTCTATTTAAATTCCAATTCATTTAAATCAATTACTTATGTTCAACTACATTATATCAAAACATCAAATTGAAATAAATTAAATTCGTAAAATCAACTCTTTAAATTACAAGTCTTACGTTAATTTCAATCAATCCCATTCATTTCAATAAATCACATTTTATTTCTTGTTAAAGAAATTCAATTTTCACTTATTTATTGACTACGTTACAAATTTCAAACTCAATTAATAAAGAACTAAATTTCACATAATCGAGAAGTTTTGATTTCACTTATTAACTTACTTAAATATTTTTTCAAACTTCATAAATAAAGAAACCCCATTTCATTTATTAACGAAGATCAAATTCACTTAATCAAAAGTTCGATTTTCTCTTATCAAAGAATTCAATTTTTATTCAATTATCAAATAATTCAATCTTATTCAATTATTTAATAATTTCAATCTTAATTATTAATAATTTCAAAACGTAACAATTACTAACTTGATTATCAATTCAAACTTAATTATTAAATCATTTCCACTTAATTATGCATTCAAACTTAATCATCAAATCATTTCAACTTAATTATAAATTCAACCGAATAATTTCAAACTTAATTATAATTTCAAACTTAATTATAATTTCAAATTTAATTATAATTTCAAATTTAATTATTAAATGATTTCAAACTTAATAATTTCAAAACTCTATTATTACTAATTCCAAATTATTTATTTATAATTCCAAATTTAATTATTATATAATTAAATTTCAAACAACGTTCTTTCATCAATTTCTGCGTTAATATTTGTTTCAGATTTCACTCTTTACATCTTCCTTTCAAAAAAATTCAAATTCCAACTTCATTTCAAAACTTATTCTTTGCTCGAATAAAATCATTATTTTATTTTTAAATCAATTTATTGACCAATCGGATTTTATTTAATTCTCTATCCTAAGTCAAGTTCATTTGGGTATATATCATTTCAACCCGATTCCATTTCAATTCAAAAATCAAAGCATAGCAAAGGGAACTTGCAGTGTGATAACAGGGATGGTGTCAAAGTAAATAAACAAGCAATAACAGCAATCAATAACAATCCAATAATTAATTCAAATAATCCCGAAATAATTGTATTAATTCGCATTGTTGTTTGTGCAAATTAATATAATTATCTCTAGAATCTACACTATCATTTCGTGTAGATTGAAGATTATTACATTACGTTTTTCCACTTGTCGTCTATTTACAATTTTATACGTCATAAATTTAAACAACATACATTCAATGGTTCAAGGTGTCTTTAACCAAATCATTCGTGTCAATTAATTAAACATTTAAAGAGGTCATATTACACAATGTCATTACATCAATTTACACATATGTCGTTTCAAATTTTTAACTATCCTACGTCAATTTCAATTTCAAATTATTTATCACTTTATACTTAACAATTTAACATCCAATATAAACATCAAAAATCAATCAATTATCAGCCAAACTGTATTATCATCGATCGCATAAATAATTACAGATAATGGTGTCAGATGTCACAGGTGAACTGATACATAAATAACAGTGCAATAAATAACAGCAGCATATCTCAATTTTCGTTTCAATTGAAATCAAATTTAATAAATAAAAGAATATTAATCGTGAGTGATTGCTCACCTTTCGAGGCTAGAGAAAATAGACAATGAATGAGCTACGAATCCAAGTGCGAATTCTAAAGAAAAACAGAATTGGCACGAATTTGACGGACAAGCTGATATACAAGAAATAGAATACATTAAATCAGATCTGAATTGATGCAGGAATACTCGAAGCAAAAGTATATTATATTATTATTTTCTTAAACCCAATATCCGGTTTAAATTACATTTTATGTTAATATATCTACATATTATATTTATCAAAACATATGCATTAATATACAATAGTATACACATAAACCAATATACAAGTGCAGACACCACATTATAATTAAAATAATATGCATAAAGCACTTAAACACGTCACGTTATTATATATTATAGTTATCAAACACATCAAAACATATGTTATTAACATTTATATATACTATACAACATATAATAATTAGACTTTCATAAACCGACTATAAGCTAACTCATCACTCGCCTCTAGATATATGCTTTCATATGACTCACAGATTGAAACATATTTTCTTATAACTGTAAAACACATTGTAACTTGTGTAAATAATAACTTATCCAACTTTTATCCATTAAAAGATAGACCATATAACATATAAATTATATATACGAAATTATATTCTTAATTCAAAGACATATAAAATCTTAAAACATATATATATATATATATATATATATATATATATATATTAAGTTTAAACATACATACACATATCCAAAACGAAAGTCTACATGCATAAAGTATGGATATCTTTATACATCAATTCACATACTAGATCAAAACACATGTACAGGCTCAGCTCTTTAAATCAATGCATACCGTCTTTATTGTACAATATTCACTAACATGGTTTAGGATGAATCTAGCAATTCTTATGCGTAACAGTGAGAAATTTTAAACATGCAATATTGTACACCTCAACACACACGTGACACTAGTGCACACATGCATTGACACCTCTATATGAAATTTCATAAATATATTGTAGCATATTGTTATAACACAGCCTAGGACTTTAAAAGTTGCGTTTCCAACTCACTGGGCTTGACTTCGATTGTTAAACCATGAGTAATATACATATATATATATATATATGTATATATTTGTATATGTATGTATAAAACATACGCATACAACTTGCTGATTCAAACATACACATATAAAACATATACATACTTAACTCATATATATATTGTAATAGCTATACTGTATGTAAAAGTAAAACCTTACTCTGTAACTTAATGTAAACTATTATACTATATATATAAACAAGCTACTCATAAATATAGGTATATATAACAACGCATACAATTCATATATAATATGCATAATATATATACTTACTGTTGAGCTCGGCAAGGAACAGTTTTATTTTCTTTCTTTTTTTTTCGGCTGAAAGTGGGTAGAGACGGTCGAGTGGGCGCGAGGAGGAGCTTGGCACTCGGTGAAGGAGGCGATGACACGGGAGGGGTCTCGGTTGGCCATGGTGGAGAAGAAAATATGAACGGTGGATATGTGGGTAGGGGGTGGTCGGGTGATGGTCTTGGGGCGCGAATGCTGCGCGAGTTGGTGGAGGTGGCTGCTTAGTGTCAGGCGTGCCCCATTTTTCTTTTCCTTTTGTTTTTTTAAGGCCATTTTAATCTTGCTGAAACAAGAATAAGGAAGAAGAAGGAGGTGCCGTGCCTGGGAGTGAAAGAAATGAAATAGAAATCTTCCTTTTTTTATATAAATTTTAAGTACACTAATGTTGCTTTCCAATGCTATTCAATGTTATTCACCAGCTATTCAATCTGTCACGTTACCAATGCTATTCAATGCTATTCACAAGAAATGGAACTTCCTTTCAAATGCTATTGACCAGCTGACAACTGCTTCATTTAATACACCAACTGAGATTATAAATTTTCAAATTTAAATGGATACGGGTTAAAGATTTTGGGCTGAAAATGGTGTAACCGGTCCGTCCGGAACGGTTAAATTAACGCGACGATTTTCGTCGGACTCCGATTTGCACGAACGAATATACCATTTTGATTAGTGCGACGAGGCGATCAAAATGGTATACAGATATTAGCGGCACGATTGAATTATAAAAATTCGAATTTTTATACTAGGGAAAATGCATGAAAAACACATAAAAATAAGACCGACGGAGCCAAAGATGTCCGAATTTGGGAAAAGGACAAACTGACAACTTGCTCAAAAGATGTTTTAGAATTTTTCTATGTAAAAATATTTTGATTTTGAAAACGTTTTATTTTCATCGCTTTTTAACTGATTAGATTGAAGTAAATTTACGTGCGAAATAAACTTTCATATTTTCGGATGAAAATTTACCAGTTGCTATGTTTAACTGGACGCATTCCAAATATCCAATTTTTTTATTTTAGAATTTTATGTTTTAAAATTTCATAAAATTTCAATTAATAACGTTATTAAAACCTGTTAAATTCACGGGTTGTTACAGTCTCCCCCACTCAAAACTTTTCATCCTCGAAAAGGGAGGGGGTAGGAGAATAGAAACAACCAAAAGGAAATAGACTGAATTACATAATACACAATTAATTTAAACCATATAAATTCAATTTAAACAAACTTATATTCAACTATTTGTTTTTAAAATCCAAGTTTCCATTAAATTGATTTGGTTTCTCATTTATAAATGTTAGGTACAAAAGGTTTCTTTCAAATGAAATTCAATTTAAATCCGGTTAATTCAAGATATCTTATTTAGTTGATTTAATTTCAATTTATTAACTTGCAAAACAAAAATTTTATTTAATTAATCACATCTATTAGTTATTATTCATAAACATTATAATTAAAATTTCAGTGAATAACATTTATTATACGCACTCACATTTTATTTATGAAGACAATTTATATTATATATTATCCAACTTTCTTAAATTAACAATTTCAAAGATCATAAATTTGAATAGTCATTTATTATAATCATATTTTATTCGGCAAATTTAATTCTTCTTATTCCAAATTATTATTAAATTTATTCTACTTAATATATTTTATCACATATATATTAAGTATATTTACGTTTAATATAACTACTCAAATTTATTTAAAAATTCCTTTGTTATCATTTATATTGTATAATATTCAATTACATAGTTGACTTTTGAAAATTTCGGTAAGTTATATTGAGTGCAATTAAATATTACGCAGATGAATTTCTAATTCAATTCTCTCAAGTTTAAATATTAATTCAAAATTTGGTTTCATTTATAATTGAAATCGTCTTTTACCCAAATTTTAAGAATTAAATTTCCAATTAACTTCAAACAATTTAGAAATAAATATGTATACACATTATATCCAAATCAAATCAAATATATATATATATATATATATATATATTTTAAATCACGTTGTACTTTAAAATTTTCAAATCAACTTCATTTCAAAATAAGAGTGTAGCAAACTACTGATGGTCTTTCCACTTCGAAACTCGAAAATGAATGTCGATGATGCGGCCGTCAACACCGAAATTATTTTCCAGCGACAAAGAAAAGAGCACTGATTCAGATACCTGAAATTCTTTGAAACAGTTTCTATTTGAAAATACTTTAAATACTATACGCTTTAAACTTTAAAATCAAAGTTTGGAATCACCGGAAATCAAATTCTCAATTTCTTGATTTAACTTCATTTTAACTCCAGATCATTCCAAATCAAATTATAACCCAATTTTATAAATTTATTTATTTATATTATGAAATAGTCAATGGTTTATAAAACAATAAACGAAAATTAAATATTATCATTTCGGACAATAGATTCATTAACATTTTAATTCCAGAAAATCTTACTTATATATAATATAAGCATTCAAGCTTATTTTATTTGCTAAATTTGAAAACAATATTGTGTCAGTTGCTCTGCTCAAGTGTTTTGGAAATCTTATCGATATCGTTGATCAAACGAATCGATCGAAAACCCAAATCAACATCAACAACTCAAACAACACAATATATAAAACATTTTAAATATAAATTTACAAATACACTTCTTCGTTTGACGATCCAAAAATAGATTTCAAAACAAGTATAGAAATTCAAATTTGATGAAATCAATGAAAGAAGATTTTGATTCGATAATACGTTCGAAACAGAAGATAAGATAATTCAATTAATAGAATCGGGAGATGGATAAGCTTTTTTTTTTTAATTTATGGGCAACCTTAACCGGTCAACCGTTACTTCAAGAATAAGATCGATGCTGAATTTCGAGGTAAATCAACATTCGATCTCGAGAATTTGAATTCAAACATGGCAGGAAATAGATAGCATCGCAAATCGAGAATATAGAAATCTCCGGTAAATCAATGACTATTATAAAGGAGTTTCACCCCTTTACAAATCATTCGAAGTTTGGCGAGACCACCGGTTTATTATAAAGATTATTCGAAGTGGAGTTATAGGATGCTCCAGAATTGAAAGAAGACGAATAGTGAGGGACACGAATGAATTTTGAAACTGCAAGGAACGTTCCAAAATTCAAAGGAATTGAGTCAAAAGGAAGAGTTGAAACTCGAATGAGAGTGATTCTGTAAATACATTTACTCTATATGCTAAGTTTTGCCTAGAGCTACCAAAAGCTCTGATACCAACTATAACGACCCGTTATTTTGGACTATTCGCATCCGCACACGTCGGACTTGAATAATTCAAAATACCGAAATGTTAATTTAAAATTTGGCAAAACTCAGATATACAGTAAATAAATAATCACAGAATCACAGACACAGAGTAATAATATGCAGCGGAAGTAAAAGAGATAGTAGTTCATGAAGCTACTATATAAATATATAAGATACATCAGAGTTTACAATCAAAAGGGAAATACGATACATCAAGTACAAATCAGAATACATCACTGGAATCATCGAATACTGAAAGCAGGATAGATAACTGGGTCTTCAAGCAAAGCTCCAACTCCAAAGGTGAGCCTCGAATACTGGTACACTCAGTCTGACCCGAGCGTAAAGCAAAACACAAAACACTCGAGTCAGGATTAATATTCTCATATCAATAAATCCAACTCAAGTGAAAAAGCAATCGAAATACAAGTAACTCAAAGGATGTTGGAATCACCATCCTCTAAGGATCCGTTAAACTATCTACTATGTAGTAGTGTACGCTAAATAGATAATGTCTATCAGTAATATAAAGTATCAAAATAGTGTTAAGGCGTTACCATTATCCCCCTTAACACATTTATATAGATGTCATAGTCTATACAGCACCGTAAACTCCACCGTAAACTAGTGGGTTATCAGGGAGTACTCCATAGGTATAACACAAAACAAATTCGTAGTGGTCACGTATATAGGGATACAAGTATGACAAGGCACATGAGGCAATACCCAAGGTAGTGAAACTACCGTTTGCCTAATCCAGACTGGTGAGAACACATCGCCGCAGCGATCGCAACACCGCGAAACAACACTCCTGAAATTCCGAGGGTGCACCAATCAATCACAAGTAATGAGTAGTAGTTATGAAGAAGTGTGTCCGCTCGAGGTGGCTAACCCCATTTGGCCCGGCACGGCTCCTGATTTTAGTCATTTCCAATTTGACACAAGTGTCAAGGCTATCCGTTATCGTTATCTTTCTTCAGTCATCACGTACGTCATTCCAACCACCTCATTCGGGATCACCACTCCGCGTATAGTTATTAAAGTGGTTTTCGGTTTAGATAGAGAGTATATCCATAACCGATTCCGGTCTCTTTAATAACTTTCGTAATTATTACACCAATTGGTCGTTTAGTAAATTTCAAACCAAATCAAATTCAATTTCAATTTCAATTCGTAAATCAACATTTCGTTTGTCTTTCTAAATCAATTTCCAAACTTTACGTTTCAAAATTTCCAAATTACCATTTCAAAATCTTATAATTCGATTTTAACTTTTATTCAAACAATTTAAATATTGATTCAAGTTCATATATAAATTTCATTCCGAAATCATTTAAAATAGTTTAATTTTCATTCAAATCAATTTAAATTCATTTATAGATTTCATTCCATATTCATTAAGTAAATTTGTCATTCAAACAACTTCTATTTAAATTCCAATTCATTTAAATCAATTACTTATGTTCAACTACATTATATCAAAACATCAAATTGAAATAAATTAAATTCGTAAAATCAACTCTTTAAATTACAAGTCTTACGTTAATTTCAATCAATCCCATTCATTTCAATAAATCACATTTTATTTCTTGTTAAAGAAATTCAATTTTCACTTATTTATTGACTTCGTTACAAATTTCAAACTCAATTAATAAAGAACTAAATTTCACATAATCAAGAAGTTTCGATTTCACTTATTAACTTACTTAAATATTTTTCCAAACTTCATAAATAAAGAAACCCCATTTCATTTATTAACGAAGATCAAATTCACTTAATCAAAAGTTCGATTTTCTCTTATCAAAGAATTCAATTTTTATTCAATTATCAAATAATTCAATCTTATTCAATTATTTAATAATTTCAATCTTAATTATTAATAATTTCAAAACATAACAATTACTAACTTGATTATCAATTCAAACTTAATTATTAAATCATTTCCACTTAATTATGCATTCAAACTTAATCATCAAATCATTTCAACTTAATTATAAATTCAACTGAATAATTTCAAACTTAATTATAATTTAAAACTTAATTATAATTTCAAATTTAATTATAATTTCAAATTTAATTATTAAATGATTTCAAACTTAATAATTTCAAAACTCAATTATTACTAATTCCAAATTATTTATTTATAATTCCAAATTTAATTATTATATAATTAAATTTCAAACAACGTTCTTTCATCAATTTCTGCGTTAATATTTGTTTCAGATTTCACTCTTTATATCTTCCTTTCAAAAAAATTCAAATTCAAACTTCATTTCAAAACTTATTCTTTGCTCAAATAAAATCATTATTTTAATTTTAAATCAATTTATTGACCAATCGGATTTTATTTAATTCTCTATCCTAAGTCAAGTTCATTTGGGTATATATCATTTCAACCCGATTCCATTTCAATTCAAAAATCAAAGCATAGCAAAGGGAACATGCAGTGTGATAACATGGATGGTGTCAAAGTAAATAAATACGTAATAACAACAATCAATAACAATCCAATAATTAATTCAAATAATCCCGAAATAATCGTATTAATTCGCATTGTTGTTTGTGAAAATTAATATAATTATCTCTAGAATCTACACTGTGACGCCCCACCTCTATACCCACGCTAGCCAAGAACACTACGAAGTAATGCTGTCAACTAGCACGGAGAATAAGGCTGTTGAGGAGCGACCATCCCTGTAATTGCTTTGTGCGAGCATTGATATGTCAGATAGTATAACATGCAATTCTTTTAAGTGGAAATCCGACATGCCGACACAAACTCAAAGATATCACGCGGTGGATATAATATCTTCGGAAACCAATATAGAAATAAACATAACATAAATCAGTCACAGACAATTCATATCACAAAGGCGGAAATAGATATGAATACTACACTAGGAAGTGTACATCAGAGTAGTGGTCTAAAAAGATCCACAATATCACAAAAGAATAGTTACATGAACTACACAAAAGAATAAGTATACATTATCGAGTCTATATCTCGAATGTATACACCAAAATAAACTACTAATCTAAGTAGTAAGCCAAAAGTCAGAGAAATCAATCCCAAGAGAGAAGTCAAGCAGAAGTACCTGTAACATCTCGGTCTGACCCGAGTATTATTTAATAAGAAAATAATAAACGGATCAGTCTAACTATAAATATCAGATGAAACGATATAGAATAAGAGATATGACTGAACACATAATAATCACAATTCCAAGCTGTGATATATATAAGTAATTGAAAATCAACGAGAGATTAATCAATATCACCAAATCTACAAACAAATTGTAGATCTCCACTAGAAAATTGTCACAAGAGTTTCAATCGAACAAGTCCAAGAATCAACCAACAAAGTGAACGCAAGCGTTTCATACCGCTTGTTTTACTAAGTCGTTTAATTAGATTTCTCATACGAGTGAGGTAAAGGTTTGTATATACTAATAGATTGGAAAACGGTTTTATAAACGAGTTTGGTATTAAAATAGTATTGAAATCGTTTGAGGAAAGAGTTTTGATATTTACTACTAGTATAGAAAACCTTTATATTTTTAAAGTGACAAATCACAAAGAAGATTGTAAGAACAATCAATCACTAAAATTCACATACGAAGACGTGAATAAAATACAAAGAAATCGATAAAGGATCCATCGAAATGGATATTCAAAAATCCCTAAAAAGAGTCATCAAAGTCATAATAGATGATAACAACAACTAGGAAACAACACGAATCGATTTAAGTTGGAAATTCAAGCAACTAGGCGAAGTAGGCAAAAAATCATCAGGCCGGTCGGCCGGCTACAGAGCTCGGTCGACCGAACCTTGTTTTGAAAAACTTCTCAGAACAGCAGGTCGGTCGACCGAGCCCTGTAGGCGGTCGACCGGACCAGAAACAGAAAGTGCTTATGCACTTGGCAGCAGGTCGGTCGACCGGCAGCAGGGCTCGGTCGATCGGACCTGTTGCCAGTCCCTTCCCAGCCCATCCAAATGAGGTCTAACCTCCGCCAAATTGCATTCTCTCGAGCAACGGCACTAAGGGATTATGCCAATCAACTACCCGGCCCTATATGCTCCTCGATGCATCACCAAACACATGTTCAAACATCAAAGTTATGATTTTTAAAGGATTGAACCCAAAACACCAAAAATTGGAATATTCACCAAATCAATCCAAACCAAAAGCAATTGCACACGAATTAGTGTTAGGAATTCATACCTAACAATCAAAGATAAATATAAGCATAGATGTGAGATAAAAATCTCACCTTTTCACAAAATCAAACAAGAAGAAGCTTGAAAGCAAATGAAGAATCAACCTCTCTTCAACACAACCCAAATGATCTTGAATCTATGCTCAAAACAAAATCATTCCCAAAATTAGGTTTAGGAATTTTTGAAATTGGTAAGAGAATAAGTTGGAGAAGAAGAAGAGAATGCTTACCAATGGGTTTTCTTGAATTTGGAGCTAGGAATTTGAATTTGCAAAAGGAACTAGGGTTTTGGAGTTTTAATTTCCAATCTCTTCCACCATTTATACTTTAAAAACTGAAAAGAGAAGAGAATGAGGGTGAATGGGGAAGAGTGGCTCAGATTTGAGCATAAGTTAAACATAGGGTTGAGCCCAAACCCAAACCCAAAGTGAAAAGTAGCAAAAATCAACTTTCTCCAAACATATCGAAGCTTATACTCAAAAAGGTCGCAAACGGCATTTTAAACTCAATGAGAGTAGTCCCGAGTCCTAATTCGACCGTATGCAAAAAGTAGCTTTTCGGACTAAAATTCGACTAACGATAAAATATTTAAATAAAATATTTAAATATAAAATCGATAATTATGAAGGTTGTTACAGACTACCCTCCTTAAAAGAAATTGCGTCCTCGCAATATTTTAAGAAGAGAACATAAAGTAACAACCATAAAAGCATATTCAACACAAAAGAAATTTGAAATAAGAAGTTCACCTCAAAGAGCACGAGAAAGTAAGTCCGGATGTGTTCGCTCGATGTACTCTCTAGATTCACAAGAACAATCCTTAGGATTTGAAGACCATTGAACTTTAACAAGCGGAACATCTTTATTTCGAAGTCGTTTGACCTCCGAAGCAATGATACGAATAGGATGTTGCTCATAAGTTAAATTAGACGAAACCTCAATCTCTTCCACAACACCGGGCTCAAGAACAGAATCGGAATCTCGAAGGCACTTCCGTAATTGAGAAACGTGAAACACGTCACGAATAGCAGAAAATTGAGCTGGTAATAAAAGGCGATAAGCCATGGAACCAATACGTTCGGTGATAGGAAATGGCCCAATATATCGAGGCACTAGTTTTCTCGATCGACTGTAACGTACAACACCTTTCATAGGTGACACACGAATGAACACAAGACCTCCCATAGAAAATTCTAACTTCCTTCTTCGGTTATCGGCATAGGATTTTTGTCTACTCTGGGCTTCTTTCATCCTATGACGAATAAAATCAATCTTTTCTGTGGAATCACGAATAAAATCTGGACCTAAAACCAGCTTCGCACCGGCCTCAAGCCAGCAAGAAGGAGATCGGCATGGCCTTCCATAGAGTGCCTCGAAAGGTGCCATACCAATACTAGATTGGAAGCTATTATTATAGGAAAATTCAACAAGTGAAATATGATCTTCCCAACTTCCACCAAAATCAAGAACACAAGCACGAAGAAGATCTTCAAGAGTTTGATTCACACGCTCGGTTTGTCCATCGGACTGAGGATGATAAGCTGTGCTAAAATTAAGCTTCGTTCCCAAAGCTTTTTGAAGACTCTTCCAAAATCCACTAGTAAACAATGGATCGCGATCACTAACAATAGAAGTAGGAACTCCATGCAATTTAACAATCTCTTTGATAAAGAGCTTGGCCAAAATAGGAACGGTTCGGTTAGACCGAACGGGAATAAAATGGGCGGATTTAGTAAGTCTATCAACGATCACCCATAAGCTATCATGACCCGAACGAGAACGGGGAAGGCCATTTATAAAATCCATGGAAATTTGGTCCCACTTCCAAATTGGAATTTCTAAAGGTTGCAATAACCCACCGGGCCTTTGATGTTCGGCCTTAACGAGTTGGCAAGTCATGCAACACTTAACAAAGTTAGCAATATTGAATTTCATTCCCTCCCAATAATATAGTCGCTTCATATCCGCGTACATTTTACTACTACCGGGATGAATGGTAAATTTAGAACGATGAGAATCTTCTAAAATATCTTTACGAAGATCACTAATATTTGGTACGATAAGTCTACCAAATCTCCGAATGCCGCCACGAGAATCGATATCAAAGTCTTTCAATCCTTCAATATCAATTTTATCCCTAATATTTTGGCCAAGAAGAGCCATTTCGGGATCTAGCCTTTGAGCTTCAAGAATGCGGTCCAAAAGAGAAGGATGAGCCTCAAGGCTACATAAAACAAATGATGAGCATAAATCGGATACGCGGTCTCGAATCTCACAAGTGGATAAGATCTCGAGATCGTTCCATTCGGATATCATCATAGACACAACAGCTTGTTGTTTATGGCTAAGAGCATCGGCGACACGATTACCCTTTCCGGGAGTATAAAGAATATCAAGGTCATATGGTGCAAGAAATTCGAGCCAACGTTGTTGACGTAAATTAAGTTCCTTTTGAGAAAATAAATATTTCAAAGACTTATGATCCGTGTAAAGAACAAATTTCCCTCCTAAAAGATAATGACGCCAAATCCGAAGAGCGAAAACAATAGCCGCGAGTTCTAAATCATGAGTGGCATATCTAGTCTCGGCCGGCTTCAATTGCCTAGAAGCATAAGCAATAACACGTTCTTTTTGCATAAGAACGGCACCCAAACCAACGCGACTAGCATCGGTATAAACAACGAAATCTTCATTCCCCACGGGAATAACAAGAATAGGAGCATTAGAAAGAAGTTCCTTCAGTTTCTGAAAAGAAGTTTCACATTTGTCCGACCAAATGTATTTAACACCTTTCTTGGTTAAGCTAGTGAGAGGCACAGCAATCTTAGAAAAGTCTTTGATAAATCGGCGGTAATAACCTGCCAATCCCAGAAAACTACGAATCTCTGTCACACTCTCCGGTCTCTTTCAATCTTGAATCGCTTCAATCTTTGAATCGCTTCAATCTTTGAAGGATCCACGGAAATTCCGGATTCGGAAATAATATGACCGAGTAACTTCACACGAGATTGCCAAAAGTGGCATTTAGAAAATTTTGCCTTTAATTGATTACTCCTAAGAGTTTCCAACACAATCAGAAGATGTTTTTCATGCTCCTCCTCGGTTTTAGAATACACAAGAATATCATTGATAAAGATAAGAACAAACCGGTCGAGGAAGTCTTTGAAAACTCTATTCATAAGGTCAACGAAATACGCCGGAGCATTCGTCAAACCAAATGGCATGACAAGCCATTCATAAGATCCATAACGAGTACGGAACGAGGTCAATGGAATACTATCCTCTGCAATACGAAGCTGATGAAATCCAGTAGCTAAGTCTAATTGTGAAAAGACCTTAGCACCACTAAGCTGATCGAATAGATCATCAATTCGAGGTAAAGGATATTTATTTTTGATAGTAAGATCATTAAGCTTGCGGTTTTCAACGCAAAGCCTAAGTGTTCCATCGGATTTCTTCACAAAAATAGCTGAAGCTCCCCAAGGCGAGGAACTAGAGCGAATAAATTGCTTCGTCTCCAATTCGGATAATTGTTTACGCATCTCCTCGTTTTCTTTATTGGACATACGATACGGAGGACGAGTGATAGGTTGAGCTCCAGGAATAAGATTAATTCTGAACTCAATTGCTCGCTTAGGTGGCAATCCTAAAACGGGTTCGAATATGTCGGAAAATTCACGAACGACGTGAATAAGAGAAATAATATCACCCTCATCATCATCATCGTCATCACGAGGATTTAAAGAATATAAAGATGCGACCAAGCTGGAAACTGAATCTTGAAGATTAATAGAAATCTGCTTAACAGATTGAGGATGTCGAAGATGAATAGTCCGCTCAGGACATAGGATATGAGCTTCATAACGGTTAAGCCAATCCATTCCCAAAATCATTCCAAAGCCTAAATAACGCATGACATGCAAATCGGCTCGGAAAGAAAAATCACACAAAATAATCTCGACATCTTTACACAATAAACTGATTATTGCGGATCCACCAACCGGATTCGCAATTCTCAAAGAAGTCATTAAATACAAAACATCCAAAGAAAAAGCATCAACAAGTTCTTTTGATATAAAAGAATGGGACGCACCCGTATCAAAAAGAACTCGAATAGGATGATCACGAAATAAAATAATTCCATCCAGAATAGAATGAGAAATACCTTGGCCACGAGATGTGTTGCCAGGGGCTTGAGCAACATTTAACTTTCCCTCCTTCTTGCCATGAAGTTTGGGGCATGAAGGTATAACATGTCCGGGACTTTTGCAGTAGCGACAAGTGAGGGGCTTCGAACACTTATTTGAATAATGGTCCTTTGAACCACAATTATAGCATTCCCCACGACTAAAGGTAGAAGCATTTGCCACGGAGGTTGCTTGCTTCCCTTTCTTATTGGGATAAGGTCCTTCGAATTTGTTAGGCCTCTTTTTGTTGTTGAAGTTTGGTTTAGCTCCCACCACTTCAACATCACCCTCCCTATCCGCCTCTTCAAGTCGAAGAGCGATATCAACGAGTTGATCAAAGGAAACTTCTAACTTTAGAAGTAATGGCTTCTTGAGATTTTTGTTTAAGCCATAAACAAATCTCTGATTCTTCTTCAGAGGGGTGTTGATGTATTCAACCCCATATTTGGAAAGTGATTCAAAAGAAGCAACGTAGTCCGTCACGGAAGAATCGCCTTGAACAAGGTCAATGAAACGACGAGCCATCGTCACTTTCTCAGCTTCTGGCACGAATTTTAATTCGAAGCGTTCTCGGAATTGTTCCCAGGTGAGATTCGCTTCATTAATCTCAGAAATAAGAAGCTCGTACCAGTCCAATGCTCTTTCTCGGAGCATACTAGAGGCCACCTGAACTCGGTGAAGGTCAATAAGATTCATGCGAGAAAAGATTCGATCGCATGACCTTAGCCAAGCCTGTACTTCAATAATAGTTTCGGAACCTTTGAATGGCTCCTCACCCAAATTAGTGTAATCGCTGCACAAGCGTGCAAAACCCGACTTTGGGTGAGTAGGTTCCGGGTTAGCTCCAGCTGCTTGAGCATTCGTCACTAAATCAAGAAGCTGTTGAGCAGTCATAAAAACTCCATCCTGGGGTGGAGTGCTAGATGGCACGGCTCTGGGGCGGCCAGGTCTAGACATTTCTCTTCCTTAAGAAAGAAAGAAGAGGAAGAAGGTTATTCACCAATTTAATATCAAGCAATCTTGATAGCTAAAACAAGGAATCATAAAAGAAAATAGGATAGAACGGTACGTAGACCCGGATAAAATCCAAAAGCACGACTCCTAAAATGGACTTAGGACGATGATCCTTGTTATAATATTCCATATTGTTTCGAAGTTTGGCTCTGATACCAAGCTGTGACGCCCCACCTCTATACCCACGCTAGCCAAGAACACTGCGAAGTAATGCTGTCAACTAGCACGTAGAATAAGGCTGTTGAGGAGCGACCATCCGTGTAATTGCTTTGTGCGAGCATCGATATGTCAGATAGTATAACATGCAATTCTTTTTAAGTGGAAATCCGACATGCCGACACAAACTCAAAGATATCACGCGGTGGCTATAATATCTTCGGAAACAAATATAGAAATAAACATAAGATAAATCAGTCATAGACAATTCATATCACAAAGGCGGAAATAGATATGAATACTACACTAGGAAGTGTACATCAGAGTAGTGGTCTAAAAAGATCCACAATATCACAAAAGAATAGTTACATGAACTACACAAAAGAATAAGTATACATTATGGAGTCTATATCTCGAATGTATACACCAAAATAAACTACTAATCTAAGTAGTAAGCCAAAAGTCAGAGAAATCAATCCCAAGAGAGAAGTCAAGCAGAAGTACCTGTAACATCTCGGTCTGACCCGAGTATTATTTAATAAGAAAATAATAAACGGATCAGTCTAACTATAAATATCAGATGAAACGATATAGAATAATTGATATGACTGAACACATAATAATCACAATTCCAAGCTGTGATATATATAAGTAACTGAAAATCAACGAGAGATTAATCAATATCACCAAATCTACACAAGAATCAAAGAAATGCCATACTCCTTATTTCGTTCATCAAACCACAAATATTGACGATAATATCAATGTCAATCACAAAAGTCAATGGCACACAAACTCCAGAATTCAATACGCGAAATCCAGAAATCACAAAAGTCAATGACGCACAAATTCACCAATGCACAAATATTGATAAGACTTATCAATGGAAATCACGAAAATTGGTGAAACACAAATTCTAGAAATCATCTCAAGAAATCCAGAAATCACAAAGGGGGAGGGGGAGGCCTTTCACAAACGGGAGCATAAAGCCCACCAACACGTGTATCACAAACGGAACGCTAATTCCATGGTTGCTAACCATCACAAATTGAGCCGAAGCTCCACAAACGGCCCGAAGACCATGGGTTGCTACCCCACCAAATTGAGTCGAAACTCCACAAAACGGGGTTTAGTCTCCCTCGCAGACAAAGAGACATCGCACATTGCTAGTCTAAATCACAAAGATGATCGTCATGATCAACGAGAAGTGTCGATTACAGTAAGCTAGTAAATATATGAGCTTAGCATCATGTCCCATAACCACTAGCTTAACTTAAATATTTACGAACAAATTGTAGATCTCCACTAGAAAATTGTCACAAGAGTTTCAATCGAACAAGTCCAAGAATTAACCAACAAAGTGAACGCAAGCGTTTCATACCACTTGTTTTACTAAGTCGTTTAATTAGATTTCTCATACGAGTGAGGTAAAGGTTTGTATATACTAATAGATTGGAAAACGGTTTTATAAACGAGTTTGGTATTAAAATAGTATTGGAATCGTTTGAGGAAAGAGTTTTGATATTTACTACTAGTATAGAAAACCTTTATATTTTTAAAGTGACAAATCACAAAGAAGATTGTAAGAACAATCAATCACTAAAATTCACATACGAAGACGTGAATAAAATCCAAAGAAATCGATAAAGGATCCATCGAAATGGATATTCAAAAATCCCTAAAAAGAGTCATCAAAGTCATAATAGATGATAACAACAACTAGGAAACAACACGAATCGATTTAAGTTGGAAATTCAAGCAACTAGGCGAAGTAGGCAAAAAATCATCAGGTCGGTCGGCCGGCTACAGAGCTCGGTCGACCGAACCTTGTTTTGAAAAACTTCTCGGGACAGCAGGTCGGTCGACCGAGCCCTGTAGGCAGTCGACCGGACCAGAAACAGAAAGTGCTTATGCACTTGGCAGCAGGTCGGTCGACCGGCAGCAGGGCTCGGTCGACCGGACCTGTTGCCAGTCCCTTCCCAGCCCATCCAAATGAGGTCTAACCTCTTCCAAATTGCATTCTCTCGAGCAACGGCACTAAGGGATTATGCTAATCAACTACCCGACCCTATATGCTCCTCGATGCATCACCAAACACATGTTCAAACATCAAAGTTATGATTTTTAAAGGATTGAACCCAAAACACCAAAAATTGGAATATTCACCAAATCAATCCAAACCAAAAGCAATTGCATACGAATTAGTGTTAGGAATTCATACCTAACAATCAAAGATAAATATAAGCATAGATGTGAGATAAAAATCTCACCTTTTCACAAAATCAAACAAGAAGAAGCTTGAAAGAAAATGGAGAATCAACCTCTCTTCAACACAACCCAAATGAGCTTGAATCTATGCTCAAAACAAGATCATTCCCAAAATTAGGTTTAGGAATTTCTGAAATTGGTAAGAGAATAAGTTGGAGAAGAAGAAGAGAATGCTTACCAATGGGTTCTCTTGAATTTGGAGCTAGGAATTTGAATTTGCAAAAGGAACTAGGGTTTTGGAGTTTTAATTTCCAATCTCTTCCACCATTTATACTTTAAAAACTGAAAAGAGAAGAGAATGAGGGTGAATGGGGAAGAGTGGCTCAGATTTGAGCATAAGTTAAACATAGGGCTGAGCCCAAACCCAAACCCAAAGTGAAAAGTAGCAAAAATCAACTTTCTCCAAACATATCGAAGCTTATACTCAAAAAGGTCGCAAACGGCATTTTAAACTCAATGGGAGTGGTCCCGAGTCCTAATTCGACCGTATGCAAAAAGTAGCTTTTCGGACTAAAATCCGACTAACGATAAAATATTTAAATATAAAATCGATAAATATGCGGGTTGTTACATACACTATCATTTCATGTAGATTAAAGATTATTACATTACGTTTTTCCACTTGTCGTCTATTTACAATTTTATACGTCATAAATTTAAACAACATACATTCAATGGTTCAAGGTGTATTTAACCAAATCATTCGTGTCAATTAATTAAACATTTAAAGAGGTCATATTACACAAATGTCATTACATCAATTTACACATATGTCGTTTCAAATTTTTAACTATCCTATGTCAATTTGAATTTCAAATTATTTATCACTTTATACTTAACAATTTAACATCCAATATAAACATCAAAAATCAATCAATTATCAACCAAACTGTATTATTATCGATCGCATAAATAATTACAGATAATGGTGTCAGATGTCACAGGTGAACTGATACATAAATAACAGTGCAATAAATAACAGCAGCATATCTCAATTTTCGTTTCAATTGAAATCAAATTTAATAAATAAAAGAATACTAATCGTGAGTGATTGCTCACCTTTCGAGGCTAGAGAAAATAGACAATGAATGAGCTACGAATCCAAGTGCAAATTCCAAAGCAAACCAGAATTGGCACGAATTTGACGGACAAGCTGATATACAAGAAATAGAATACATCAAATCAGATCTGAATTGATGCAGGAATACTCGAAGCAAAAGTATATTATATTATTATTTTCTTAAACCCAATATCCGGTTTGAATTACATTTTATGTTAATATATCTACATATTATATTTATCAAAACATATGCATTAATATACAATAATATACACATATACAAATGCAGACACCACATTATAATTAAAATAATATGCATAAAGCACTTAAACACGTCACGTTATTATATATTATAGTTATCAAACACATCAAAACATATGTTATTAACATTTATATATACTATACAACATATAATAATTAGACTTTCATAAACCAACTATAAGCTAACTCATCACTCGCCTATAGATATATGCTTTCATATGACTCACAGATTGAAACATATTTTCTTATAACTGTAAAACACATTGTAACTTGTGTAAATAATAACTTATCCAACTTTTATCCATTAAAAGATAGACCATATAACATATAAATTATATATACGAAATTATATTCTTAATTCAAAGACATATAAAATCTTAAAACATATATATATATATATATATATATAATTTGATATTAAGTTTAAACATACACACACATATCCAAAACGAAAGTCTACATGCATAAAGTATGGATGTCTTTGTGCATCAATTCACATACTAGATCAAAACACATATACAGGCTCAGCTCTTTAAATCAATGCATACCGTCTTTATTGTACAATATTCACTAACATGGTTTAGGATGAATCTAGCAATTCTTATGCGTAACAGTGAGAAATTTTAAACATGCAATATTGTACACCTCGACACACCAGGCTGCTAAAATGTACACCTCAAAACACACGTGACACTAGTGCACATATACATTGACACCTCTATATGAAATTTCATAAATATACTATAGCATATTGTTATAACACAGCCTTGGACTTTAAAAGTTGCATTTCCAACTCACTGGGCTTGACTTCGATTGTTAAACCATGAGTAATATATATATATATATATATATATATATATATATATATATATATATATATGTATAAAACATACGCATACAACTTGCTGATTCAAACATACACATATAAAACATATACATACTTAACTCATATATATATTGTAATAGCTATACTGTATGTAAAAGTAAAACCTTACTCTGTAACTTAATGTAAACTATTATACTATATATATAAACAAGCTACTCATAAATATAGGTATATATAACAATGCATACAATTCATATATAATATGCATAATATATATACTTACTGTTGAGCTCGGCAAGGAACAGTTTTATTTTCTTTCTTTTTTTTTTCGCTGAAAGTGGGTAGAGACGGTCGAGTGGGCGCGAGGAGGAGCTTGGCACTCGGTGAAGGAGGCGATGACACGGGAGGGGTCTCGGCTGGCCATGGTGGAGAAGCAAATATGAATGGTGGCTATGTGGGTAGGGGGTGGTCGGGTGATGGTCTTGGGGCACGAATGATACGCGAGTTGGTGGAGGTGGCTGCTTAGTGTCAGGCGTGCCCCATTTTTCTTTTGTTTTTTAGGCCATTTTAATCTTGCTGAAACAAGAATAAGGAAGAAGAAGGAGGTGCCGTGCCTGGGAGTGAAAGAAATGAAACAGAAATCTTCCTTTTTTTTTATAAATTTTAAGTCACTAATGTTGCTTCCAATGCTATTCACCAGCTATTCAATCTGTCACGTTACCAATGCTATTCAATGCTATTCACAAGAAATGGTACTTCCTTTCAAATGCTATTGACCAGCTGCCAACTGCTTCGTTTAATACACCAACTGAGATTATAAATTTTCAAATTTAAATGGATATGGGTTAAAGATTTTGGGCTGAAAATGGTGTAACCGGTCCGTCCGAAACGGTTAAATTAACGCGACGATTTTCGTCGGACTCCGATTTGCACGAATGAATATACCATTTTGATCAGTGCGACGAGGCGATCAAAACGGTATACAGATATTAGCGGCACGATCAAATTATAAAAATTCGAATTTTTGTACTAGAGAAAATGCATGAAAAACACATAAAAATAAGACCGACGGAGCCAAAGATATCCAAATTTGGAAAAACGACACACTGACAACTTGCTCAAAAGATGGTTTAGAATTTTTCTATGTAAAAATATTTTGATTTTGAAAACGTTTTATTTTCATCGCTTTTTAACTGATTAGATTGAAGTAAATTTACGCGCGAAATAAACTTTCATATTTTCGGACGAAAATTTACCAGTTGCTATGTTTAACTGGACGCATTCCAAATATCCAATTTTTTTATTTTAGAATTTTATTGTTTAAAATTTCACAAAATTTCAATTAATAACGTTATTAAAACCTGTTAAATTTATGGGTTGTTACATTTGGAGAGTTTGAAATTTTTGCCTTGGATTGAAATTTGATTTGTGTTTGGATCTAGAATATGTTTGTTTGCCATTGAGGAGGAGAGATAGTTGAAATGTACGTATAGACAAATGAGAAATAGGAGTAGGCTAGGGTTTATAACCGGGTATTTATAGACAAAGTTGAAAATAGAATAGATGGATTGGGTTGAATATAGGCGCTAACAACAAAGTGGCCCAAAAAGTCCCTTTCGACTCCGGAATGAAATTGGGTCAAAGCATATATCAAAATAGATGTTTTAAAATATTTTAAACGCAATGGAAAAGGTTTCAAGTCCAAATTCCATCGTATGAAGAAGTTATGCTAAAATCAATAATTTCCAAATTGATTTCAATGAATTTCAGTTTCATTGATTTCTAGGCGTTTCACGTTCTTACAATCAAACGACGAGTCCGATCGTTATGAAACTTGAACCCTACAAAAATTCACCGTTACCGATCCGATGAAACTGGTTTCGTCGAAATCCGAGTCAGTGGCCAAAATGGCTATTTTTACATTAATTAAATAATTTAATAATTAATTAATAAAATCCAATTTTTAATTTCAATCTTAAAATTGACCAATTTTATCACTTTTATATTTCTCAATCATTTACAATGTTTTAAACAAATTAAAAGTCAATTTAAAGTTGATTAACTTATCGATTTCAGTATTATCCTCCATTCTATTCAATTCAGAAATTATAAATTTAATTTCCAAAATTTCTATTAAATTAAATTAAAAAATCATTATTCCATTCATTATTGTCAAATAGATGGATTTAACATTGGATTCAAAACTATTACATAAAATTTCCTCATATTCCATCTTCATTTCAAATAACATATTATTTAGCTATTTCAATTTCATTTGATTGCAATTAATCCAATTATTGAATTTTACATTTCAATTAAATAAAATAAAGTTTTGATTTCCATTATTCTTATCCAACTAATTGCTTTAATTAATTGGTATTGCACTAATTAAGTCAATTACTACAATTGCTTTCAAATTAAATTCTATGAATTAAACAAATAGGTAATTTATAACAATTGTAACCATTAAACTTTAATTACCTTTAATTTTATTTCCTTCAACCCAATATTATAATTACTTACAGAACATTGATTTTATTCCATTACTATTTATTTTTATGAATTCATTAATTAATTCACTAATTGCCTTTATTTTCCTATATTCAATTTATTACCAAATATTCCTATTTATAATCAATTATAACCTGAACAGTCGTTTTAATCAATTTGGATTGCATTGAATTAATTACTTATTACCTTACATCATCCTATAACCCAGTTATACCATTTTCCATTATTTCATTTATTGCAATTCCATTCAATTTACACAATTCAGCTTTAATTAACTTCGTTGTTATATTCCATCCCAGTTTTTATTTCATCATTTATTATAATTGCTTACATCATATGAATTCATTCTATTACCCTAAATCAGACATTAATTCATATATTCATACAATACTTACATTTATTTACATAACTTGCATTAGCGTTATTTCATAAATCTACATCCAATTACATTTAATATTCTCAATAAATTTACTTACTTGGTCTCATGCTTTTTATTACACCAATTACTACCTTATAATAAGTTTACGTTTCTATTCTATTTACACTCACACTTTCCGTTATTTTATAAATTATTAACCTTAATTGGCATTGTTACGTTTCAATTTACTTATTATTTCATTAATAAGTTACAAAAATTTATTTCTCCAAATATTAAATCACAAAGTCCTATTTAATTTACCATTGCTACATTTCCTT
Source organism: Allium cepa (assembly GCA_030765085.1). Lineage (NCBI taxonomy): Eukaryota > Viridiplantae > Streptophyta > Magnoliopsida > Asparagales > Amaryllidaceae > Allium > Allium cepa. Next base: position 484,771,090 of record CM060935.1, read on the forward strand.
TTTAACGTTTGCTTCATTATAAATTGCAAATTTTTTTCTTTCTCAATTTAATTACAAAGATCCAATTAAATTAACCAATTTATTTATTAAAATTTACAGGTCGTTACACTTTCCCCCACTCAAAACTTTTCGTCCCCGAAAAGGAAAAGAAGGGAAAAGAAAAAATAGGAAATCAATGTATCCTTAAAAAAATTAAATTTATAACAAATAACTTTTACAAAATTAATTAATTTAAATAAAATATGCCAATTTGTAACCATTAAATCTTTTTATACTCAAATTAATAAAGTTTGGAAAACATTTTTCAAAATCTTTCTAAGTCCAAAATTTACGGAAAATGTCGGCAGAGTCTCCTTTGTACGGAGAGGCTCGTAAGAAAATATAACATCAAATATAACAATATATAACATATTTTCCAAAATAATATATATATCCCAATCCGGGAAAACAATATAATAGCGCTATAAAACCATAATCCGAAAACGTACCTATTTGTCGGGCAATTAACTCTTAATTATGAAATCAAAAGCAGTAGCAATTGCTTCCATAGCCTGTATTTCACTTATATAATTCCAAAATGGTTAACAATTATATAAAATGAAATATTTAAAGTTGTTTCAAACAATAACAAACAAATCAATACAAACATTAATCACTTGCAACAAGCAAACAATCATCATATAGAATTAATACAAATCAATCATCCATTCGTATCAAACAAACAAATAGTTGTTCGGGTTCAAAACTTTAAATTATACAGAATGAAGAATAACTACTAAGTGTCTCCTTTACTCAACAGTCTTAGATGAAGCTAAATAGATTATTCATACATCCAGACAATTTTAAAGTGTCCTTACCCAAACAACAACAATTTCAACAATGAATCAAGTTTATTTTTTTTATCAATTTCACTTCATCCATTTGTTGTTTGATTTCCTTTTCATTCATTAGTTATTTTTATCTATTTCTATTCATTACCTACCAATTCATTTTCATCTATCTATATAATGCCAAACTCTATTTATTGCATTACATTTATTTATATTATTCATATTCAATCAAATTTCTTAGTCGGTAAATTTATTAACTTAAGTTTATAGTCATTTTTCAGTATTCTTCTTTTATTCTTATTTTATTAAGGGGAAACTTCAACCTATTTACTGAAGTTTTATTATTATTTATTTATAATACTTACCTTTCTTTTTTTGTAGCATTTCAATTATACTTAAGTCCATAACAACTAGTACATCAATTCTTATTAATAAACGCAATTTATTGAACACTTTCATTACATAAGTTTACCTGTACAAATTTCCAAGACAAATCTTTAACATTTTAACTTTTAATACTTGGTAAGTTATATATATATATATATGCTTTAAGAATGTAATTGAAGTTATTCAAGTTTTCTCATTTCTTTTAATTGATTTAATGTTCAATAAAATATCCTTTGTCTTATAGATTACATATTTTAAATTTCTTTAATTTAATTTATAACTTAGAGTTAAATCTCTTATTTCATTTGGAGGCTTCAATTATTAGTTAGATTCCATTTTACTACACTAATGGAAACCATTCATAAATGGAAACTTAGGAATTAAATACCGAGTTTTATTCAGAAATCATTTTAAAATAATAGGTAAATGTATATTATATATCCAATTATATTTAAAACAATTAAAATTTATATTTGTTTATCAAAATAAATCTGCAGTAAAACTACTACAGTGGCCTTTCCACTTCGAAACTCGAAAATGAATGTCGATGATGCGGCCGTCATCACCGAAATTATTTTCCAGCGATAGTGAGGGAAGTACAAAACTTATTACTTTCCAAAATTTCTTTTAAAACATTCTTTCAAATCATTTTGAAGTATTTATATCAGAAAATACTTTTAAAATATTATTATTATATCCCAGAATCATTTGAAAGAAATTTTCAAAACCCCGGAACTTAAGTTCTAAATTTTCCATTTTCATTTATTTGATCTTCAACCTTATTTCAACCATTATTTATAAATTACACTACTTAACAACCAATATATTTCAACCAAATATAATCTTTATAAAAATTTATTTTATATATATAGAAAATATAACAGGAAAAATTATTTCATTCACCTATATTAAAAATAAATATTGTGTCGGTCTATCCTATTAAGTGTTTTTAAATCCCTATTGATGTCATGGTGTCCCATGCACCAACCATAATTTATAAAAACAAAACGGAACAAATTAATACAATATTAAAACCTTTTTATAACACTAACAAATACGCTCTCTCATATATACACTCAGCGACCCACCATAGGGTATTACTACCCTATTAGTAAAGAGTCAGACCCCACAAAGCTAAGGTTTATCGCTAAACCAAAGCTCTGATACCAGTTGTAACTCCCGCCTTTCCGCACGCTTTAAATCGACGATAAACCACACACGTCCGACTTAAACCATATAGAAGGGCGGATTGTTATGGGGTAAATAAGAAAAAGAAGGAAGAAATAAGACAAAACAGAATCTTGCAGCGGAACAGATAAAATATAATAATCAAATATATAGTTCATGAAGCTGTTTTACAAAATATTTGATTATACTTATACAATATATATTAGAGTTACACATACCATAGAATGATAATTAATGCAGCGGAATTAAATGGTGTAGTGGAATAATATAGTAGATAATAGTACTACAAATCTTCGTCTTCGTCCTCCAGAATAAGATCTTCAAATCCTGAAACGCTCGGACTGACCCGAGCGAATTGAAAGGACAAAACACTCGAGTCAGAACTAAAATATCTTATGTAAGTTAAATCAACAGGAATAAAAATGAGTGGAACGGCATCAGAGATGTTTACGGGATTTGACATCTCCTATCCAATGTCTAACATGAGTGCAGTAACTCAAGAGATGCTCGGGATTCACATCTCTTAAGGATCTGTTAAACTATTTACTATGTAGTAATATTTCGCTATTATAATAGTGTCTATTAGTAAAATAAACTTACTTTTAAATAGCGTTAAGGCTTTACATTTTCCACCTTAACACGTAATAATGCCAATAGTCTATACAGTACCGTAATACCTCCTGATCGGGAGGCTACCAGAGGATACTCCATAGGTACGACAAAAATAGAAACTCGTACATGGCGCGATATGGTAGGCGATATGGCACAACTAGGCAATGCCAGGGTAGATATACCAATTACGCTTCCGGGCCGGTGGTAATGCGTAGCGCGCAGCTACCGCCCACCTCGAGCCACACCCCAAAAAAGAAAATCAAAAGTGGCCACCGAATCAATCCAAAAGTCAGAGTATAATATCAAAGGGATGTGTCCGATCAAAGGAGCTACCTCATTAGCCCGCCAATCGCTCCTGTTTTAGCCACCTTATGCCAACTCACGGGAGTTGGGTCCACATATTTACCTCAAAGGAAACGCCGCCACCATCTTACTTCATTTTGGAATCTCCACCGTGTACACGATTGTTAAAGTGGTTTTCGGAGTTGGCAGAGAGTATGACAACTTCCGATCCCGGTCTCTTCAACAACCAAACGTTATTATAACACCGCGGTCATTTCAAAATAATTTATACTTCAAAACCAGGATATAATAGTTATTTCAAAACCATATAAATACGATATCATTTCAAATTTTAAAAACCAAACCAATATGATATTCCTTTCTAAAATCATAGTATTCAAAGTTATAAAATTTCGAAACCAAAGACTTAAACTATAACCCTTCCAAAACGTAATACTTTGAAATTTGTAACTTTGAAACATACTACACCACTTAAACGGTTTAAATACTTAATTACTTTATATAGTAAAATAGCTTCTTCACCTTCACAAATCAATTCCAATATGGATTTTAAATTCCTAAAAAAAAACCAATATAATTTCCATATATTTCAAAGCTTTAATTATCCCACCATTTCAAAACTTATTCTTTGATAATTTCATATACATCAATTTCAATTACTATTATTTAGATTTGAAATGTTTACAAAATAAATGAAATATCATTTTAGTAAAACCTTTAGACTTCAAATAACTGGATATTCCTTTAATCAAATTAACTTGATAATATTCATTTAAATCAATTTGATATTCATTTAAATCCTCTAAACAAAATCAAGTTATAAAATCATACCCTTTAAATCTCAATTTAATTAAATTTCAAATCAAAATTTTCGAGGATAATTCTTAAATACTTTAATTCAAATCAAATTCACATTTATCTTCCAACCTTAATTTTATTTGAGTCATTATAAACTCTATATACAATAGATTTAAATAGATACTTAACCACATTTTATAAAAGAAATCAAACTTTATTATTGAACTCATTTTTATTAATCAACTATATACATAGTTTAAATTCAAGAATTTAACTATATATATAAAATAATATTTATATAACATCAAAAATTTATATTTATTAAACCGTATATTTCTTTCCAAAACCAATGAAAATCATTTCAATTTTTTTTATATATATACCGCGGTGCCTGTATATAATTTTCTATCCTATGGTCAAGTGATATGGATATTTATCATTTCAATCCGTAATTTAAAATAAAAATGCGGTTGTATATCATTTCAAACCGCAATCCCGAATCAAAATAAATGCATAATAACTTGCAGATTCTAATGATATAAATAAAACATCCATTCATCCATCATAAAATCGTACATCCATCACAATCATAATCCCAAACAATCAATCAATATTAATATATAACTGATAATATTTAACAGGTAATTAACTGGCAGTTAGATTCAATAATAAATTAAATAACGATTTAATTTAAATAAATACAATTAACTGAGATGATGATTAAAAATATATGAAATGGTCACAAATAAATGCATAATCACAACAAAAATTTAATTTAATAAACATAAGATATTTTAGAAGTTGTGAGTGGTTAAAACACTCACATTTTGAATTTAAATTGAATTTAAACCCAAAAATTTGATAGTATCAAAATTGGTCCAAACTAGCGCCAAAATCTTTGGAATTCCAATACGAACCTAGCGGAGAAAACCGTACGTAAATCGGATATCGTATGCAAAAGTTATGCATTAAAACATTTGAAAACAAAAATTCAATTAAAGCAAAAAAAAAAAACAAAACTCACCCACCAAAATTCAGCACGTCACCATCTTCTATTCGTGAAGCACAGGCTTCAACCCGCGCACGATCCTGAAAAGGGCCTCCATCTCGATTCATTGCGTGCGCCTTTGGGTTCGTCACCACGGCTACCCATGCCGGACGTCGACCTCCTCTTCCTCCCCCACGACCACGCCCAGGCGCCGAACGCCGCGCCTAAAAGCAGCAGCCGCCCCTGAATTACAAACCCTAGTCGAATTAAATTGAAAAATACGACCGTCGATTCAATGAACCGCCAACTCCGATGCGCGGCGCTCTCCATTCTCCATGCAACGGTGCAATTAAATTGACGATCTATCGATGTTCATCGTCGCGTGATGAACGGCCGTGGCTGTTTGATCAATTTCTGGCCAAACCATCGTTCAATTAGGAAAACGAATCACAGATTTGGGTTACGCTCTTCGAGAGCTTCGAATCCATATAAAATTTGATATTGTTTGGAGAGTTTGAAATTTTTGCTTTGGATTGAAATTTGATTTGTGTTTGGATCTAGAATATGTTTGTCTTCCATTAAGGAGGAGAGATAGTTTACATGCACATATAGACAAATGAGAAATAGGAGTAGGCTAGGGTTTATAACCGGGTATCTATAGACAAAGTTGAAAATAGAATAAATGGATCGGGTTGAATATACGCGCTAACAACAAAGTGGCCAAAAAGGCCCGTTTCGACTCCGGAATGAAATTGGATCAACCCATATATCAAAATAGATGTTTTGAAATATTTTAAACGCAATGGAAAAGTTTCAAGTCTAAATTCCATCGTATGAAGAAGTTATGCTAAAATCAATAATTTCCAAACTGATTTCAATTAATTTCAATTTCATTGATTTCTAGGCGTTTCACGTTCGTACGATCAAACGACAAGTCCGATCGTTATGAAACTTGAAATCCTACGAAATTCATCGTTACGGATCCGATGAAACTGGTTTCGTCGAAATCCGAGCCAGTGGCCAAAATGGCTATTTTTACATTAATTAAATAATTTAATAATTAACTAATAAAATCCAAATTTTAATTTCAATCTTAAAATTGACCAATTTTATCACTTTTATATTTCTCAATCATTTACAATGTTTTAGACAAATTAAAAGTCAATTTAAAGTTGATTAACTTATCGATTTCAGTATTATCCTCAATTCTATTCAATTCAAAAATTATAAATTTAATTTTCAAAATTTCTATTAAATTAAATTAACAAATCATTATTCCATTCATTATTGTCAAATAGATGGATTTAACATTGGATTCAAAAATATTACATAAAATTTCCTCTTATTCCATCTTCATTTCAAATAACGTATTATTTAGCTATTTCAATTTCATTTGATTGCAATTAATCTAATTATTGAATTTTACATTTCAATTAAATAAAATAAAGTTTTGATTTCCATTATTCTTATCCAACTAATTGCTTTAATTAATTGGTATTGCACTAATTAAGTCAATTACTACAATTGCTTTCAAATTAAATTCTATGAATTAAATAAATAGGTAATTTATAACAATTATAACCATTAAACTTTAATTACCTTTAAGTTTATTTCCTTCAACCCAATATTATAATTACTTACAGAACATTGATTTTATTCCATTACTATTTATTTTTATGAATTCATTAATTAATTGCTAATTGTCTTTGTTTTCCTATATTCAATTTATTACCAAATATTCCTATTTACAATCAATTATAATCTAAACAGTCGTTTTAGTCAATTTGGATTGCATTTAATCAATTATTTATTACCTTACATCATCCTATAACCCAGTTATACCATTTTCCATTATTTCATTTATTGCAATTCCATTCAATTTACACAATTCAACTTTAATTAACTTCGTTGTTATATTCCATCCCAGTTATTATTTCATTATTTATTATAATTGCTTACATCATATGAATTCATTCTATTACCCTAAATCAGACATTAATTTATATATTCATACAATACTTACATTTATTTACATAACTTGCATTAGCGTTATTACATAAATCTACATCCAATTACATTTAATATTCCCAATAAATTTACTTACTTGGTCATGCTTTTTATTACACCAATTACTACCTTATAATAAGTTTACGTTTCTATTCTATTTACACTCACACTTTCCTTTATTTTATAAATTATTAACCTTAATTGGCATTGTTACGTTTTAATTTACTTATTATTTCATTACTAAGTTATAAAAATTTATTTCTCCAAATATTAAATCACAAAGTCCTATTTAATTTACCATTGCTACATTTCGTTTTTAACATTTGCTTCATTATAAATTACAATTTTTTTTCTTTCTCAATTTAATTACAAAGATCCAATTAAATTAACCAATTTATTTATTAAAATTTACGGGTCGTTACGTTTACCTTCAATTTAAGTAAATTCAAATAAATTATATTTTTAATTCCAAATAAATTAAAACAATTCGTTTTCAATCCTTCTATTCAATCAATCATCATCTTATGGATAAATTTAACATTAGTATATAACCAATTACCCTTATATCTTTTCAATCATCAACTAAATTCATATTAACGTAGTTTTTAATTACCTTTTATTTCAATGGATTTAAATCAAATTCAATAGATGAAATAAATGGGTAAACAATTAATGATTATCACCATTTTGCCTAATTCAGTCCCATTCTTAATTTATTATCAATAATAAACATTGTAATTACTTATCTAACCTTGATTATATCAATTTACAATTTGTTATGTATTACTTCATCAGTTAATATAACTTTGAATTCACTCCCCAATTTACTAATTTCAAACAATTATAACTTTACAATTTTAATAAATTCATTAATTGTCAGTTGCCATTTCAATAAATCCATTCATTTGATTTTTTCTTATTATGAACCAATTATAAACTTACCATCTTAGTGGTAATGTCAACATGGGTACTTATCTATTACACTAATATACGCCTATTTACATCTTACATTTGTATAAATATTACAATTTTCAAACAAAAATCAAATTTAATAACAATTTATTTATTAAATTCAAGCATATCAATTTCTATTCTTTATAGTTAAACTTTAACTTAACACTTAAATTTAAAATTTCCATTTCAAATATGACTTATTTTCATTTTTCTTATTAATTCAAAATTCACTTTTAACCAAATTTCTTAAATTTCAAATTTAAGTTATATTTCAAATTTCAACTTAACTATTCATTTATTTCACATTTTTAACTTGTACAAAAATCATTATCACTTTATAAAATCATTTTAAATTCAATTTTATATTAAATTATCCTAAACTAACATTTTAAAATACTTTAAAATTTTCAAAAAATATATATAAAACCACGGGTGTGTATAATATTTTCTAACCTAGGTCAAGTGATACGGATAATATATCATTTCAATCCGTAATTTACAAAGAAAAATCCAGGTTCTATCATTTCAAACCCGTATTCCCAAAAAAATGAAATAAATACAAATCGCTCAGGCCTATCATTTCAGCCTATAACAATTTTTCTCTATTCTAAAGTCCGTTCAGGTATGTATCATTTCAACCCAGAGTGATTCTATTCTACAGGGAACTTGCTGTGTAATAAAATGATATAAATAAACAGAATAGCATTATATAGCAGTAACAGATGATATAACAGGTGTATAAACAGAGTGAACATCATATAAATCATAGGATAGGCATGTATAACATGATAATATAATCTACAGATTCACATGGTGTCAATTTACTAATTATATTAGTACATATGTCGTGTGTGAATTACTCACCTCTACAAGCTAGAGATAACAGATTCAGTTACACAAACAAAGACCCGAAAAGCATGAAAGCACGACTATAGATTCAAGTGAGGGGAGAGCCAAAGTGATTATCTTGTACAAAGCAAACAAAACAATATATTGAAACATGAATTTCAACACAAAATTCTTATTAAACAATCTAGAAATAATGCACAACATAGAACCAAACAACTTGCCCATACTTTCACAAATCATATGCTTGGCCAAGAGCAAAAATGCACGGCCATGGTGGTGTGAATGGGTCGGGTATGGTCCATAGGGTCGGCCTAGTGAGGAAGTGAAGGAGTTAGTGGTTTATGGCATGAAGCAAATACAAGTCAAGACAACAAAAGGCAATTTGTCACAATTACAAGGCACGACCTGAGGTGATGTGGGCTCGGCCTTGCTTGGTGGTGGTCAGGTGGTGGTGTAGTAGCGGCCTAGGGTTAGGGTCAGGTAGAGGCTAGTGGAGGTAGTGCTAGTGCTGGCCGAGAGGGTTATGTGGAGTGGTGATGCATGTAGAGGTCGGATAGGGTAATTTCAAGTGATGCTTGCATTTTTTATGGAGTTTTGCAACATAGGGGTGCACGGCCTTGACCGGTCAGTGGAGTTGGAGGGGGTTGCATCCGAGCTAGGTGGTGGTGAAGGTGATGTTGATGGTAGAGGAGCAATGGCCGAGCATCATAGGTGAAAGCAAGGCAAAATATCAATAAAACAAGAAGAAAAAGAGTAATAAAAAGAGTAAAAACCATTACCAAAAGTTTTCTAAAATGATGGACGAATGTTTTGGGATGAGAAGCTTTTTTTTCTTGCGTGAGAAATGAAAAAGGAATACGGCTGAAAAAAGAAAATAGTCGGCCATTTTGAATGCAAGTGGCAATTGAAATGAAAAGGTAAAAGAATATGAAAAGGTTATGGTAAATGAAAGGTTAAAGACTCTTTATATTTCTCATTTTCTTATTCATTTTAAACACATGAAAATGCAAGTAAATAAAAATAAAAACAAAAAAAATAAAGTTTGAAAAAAATAAATAAATAAATTTTAGAAAAATATAAATTAATTAAGAAAATAGCATAAAAATTGAAACTAGGATTTAAAAATTAAAACAATATACAATAAACATTTAAAATTTATAACTATACTAAAAAAATGTTTTAAAATAAAAATATATACCTAACTTGTCATATAACAAATATTCGAACATGATACGACAAATAAAAATATTATTTGTATAAATTAAAATAGACAATTTTGTTTAATAAAACAATTTATATACAATATTGTAGAAAGCACAACTTTCACAATATAAATCGGATTTCAACGAAACGAAAAAAAGTACACTTGAAATTTAATTTATTTTCATAATGACAGACAAAATTCAAGAATTCAAATATTTAAATTTTAAATTTAAAAGTCAAATTTTGACCAGATTGACCAAAATCCACATTTTCTGGAAATATTCTATTTATTCAGGTTTGGAATTATAATTCATATAAAAATCAAAATTTATAATTAAAATAACAAAATTTATCCATTTTAATAAATATAATAAAGTTTTTAAATCAGAAATTCAAAATAAATTATAAAATACAAGGTTGGTACACTCTCCCCCACTCAAATCTTTTCGTCCCCGAAAAGGAATGAGCAAGGATAATAAGGAAAAACAAGACAGAAAAAGCAAATAGTACTTGGAAAAAAAAAATTCCGGATTCAAAGCACGAATGCTCTCCTCTGACTCCCAGGTACAATCTCGATCATCAGTACTCCATCGCACTTTGATCAGACTAACAGATTTCCTTCTTAGTTGCTTCGTACCTCTGTTGACAATACGAAGTGGCTTCTTCTCATAGTCAGATTAGGCTAAATATCCAACTGTAACGACCCGTAAATTTCGACAATTTAAGTTGGTTAATTTAATTAAGATTTTGTAATTTAATTTAAAAAGAGATGAAATATAAAGGGTAAATAAAACTAAATATTAGTATAGGGAATAAATCCTAATAAAGGTAGTAGTGAGAGCGTACACTTTGAATTTTTTTTTATATATGAAAGGTAAGCAGTAAAATTATCCAATGCAATATTCGATTTATTAAAAGTAACTGCATGAAAATCTAGACAGTAAAGTTAATCTAGCTGAATTTGTATGAATTGAATGAAATAGGTTTAATATGAATGGTATATTAGGTTATAAAATCAAATGAGAAAAGCAAGCGTAATTATTTGATTTATCTAATGAATTAAACATGTTGAATAGTAACTGAATGTTAATAAATGGAAAATTATACAATTTTGTTAGATGATTTGGCCATAATGTTTAATAATTGATTAAATAATAACAGAAGTATGTATGCAAGTTTAATAGAAACATGAATAGCATGGATATAATTAAATGAAACCATGCAATACTGTGGTAAATGATGGCATTTATGAATGAAATAAGATTTGTAGGTAATTTGAATTTAATTCTAAAATGTGTAAACTGAATGTAATTTAATGTAATAAGGAGTGCAATAACAATTGATTTAGATTCAAATTCATCTTAAATAAAATTTCTATAGTAATTGAAATTTACTATTTTGCGAGTTAGGTGAGAAATAAAGTTTTAATGAAATTAAGGAATGTAATCTAATTCCATGTAAAGAGTCAATATGTATAATAGCATGGTTTTAATTAAATAAATGGTTTTATGTAGATTTCAATTGATAATTTATGAAGTCTAATGTGAGATCATATTTGCTATTAATTTTCTTAAGTTGTGCAGTAAGGTAGGTTAATTTGTCAATAAAGATAGTTGATTCTATAAGATGAAATAAAGGTTAGTATTAATTATAATATGAAGATTGTTGATAACGTTATTTGGGGATTGAGGGATAAGTCGAAATTTGATAATTAAGATATTTAGACGTACAGTATATAAAGAAAGATATATTGATTCCATTTAATAAATTGGGGATTTAATATTATCAAAGAGAATTAAATATTGTCCTAATGTAATTTAGATAAATTGTGTAATTAAATGCTGGCTCCATTTAGAATATGACAATGGGTGTAATAATTTGGATTGTAAGAAATAGTTATAAGTTACATGTTTAATTTGGTTGATGAAATTTAAATAGAAATAAATGTTAATACACTAAATAAAATTTACATTTAATATGAGAAGTAATACCATGTTAGAAGTGGTCAAATTTAGGGTGTTAAGACTTATTGTAACAACCCGCATATTTATCGATTTTATATTTAAATATTTTATTTAATTATTTTATCGTTAGTCGGATTTTAGTCCGAAAAGCTACTTTTAGCATACGGTCGAATTAGGACTCGAGACCACCCCCATTGAGTTCAAAATGCCGTTTGCGACCTTTTTGAGTATAAGCTTCGATATGTTTGGAGAAAGTTGAATTTTGCTACTTTTCACTTAGGGTTTTGGTTTGGGCTGAGCCCACTCATGTATTCAGTCCCAACCCTTTCCAACTCTTCATTACTTCATTCTAACTCCTCAAACTCAAGTTCCAACTGAAAATGGTGGAGAGGAAAGGGAATTAGAAACTCCAAGCCCTAGTTTCCATTAGCAAATCCATCTTCTAGCTCCAAACTCAAGAGAACCCATTGGTAAGCAACTCCTTCTTCTTCTCCAACTCTTTCTCTCCTTGATTTCAGAAATTTCCTAAACCTAACTTTGGGAAATGTTTCTCTTTTTAGCTTAGATTCAAGCTTCTAGAGTTGGATTTGAAGAGTGGTTGATTCCCCTTTGCTTTCAAGCTTCATCTTCATAAATTTTAGTTCAAAGGTGAGATTTTTAATCTCACATCTATGCTTATAATTCTCTTCTATTGTTAGGTATGAATTCCTAACACTTATTCATGTGCATTTGACCTTGATTTGGATTGCTTTTGTGAATATTCCATTTTTTAGTGTTTTGAGTTCAATTCATTAAAAATCCTAACTTTGATGTTTGAACATGTTTTTGGTGATGCATCGAGGAGCTTATAGGGCCGGGTAGTCGATTGACATAAACCCTTAGCGCCGTTGCTCGTGCGAATGCAATTTTGGTCATGATTGAACCACATTTGTTATAGGCTGGGAAGTGCAAGTATACAGGTTCGGCCGACCGACCCCCTGGTCCGGTCGACCGACCTGCTTCTAAGTGCATAAGCACTTTCTGTTTTAGGGTCCGGTCGACCGACTACAGGGGTTCGGCCGACCGACCTGCTTCCCGAGGATTTTTGTGGAACAGGGTCCGGTCGACCGAGCACTGCAGCCGGTCGACCGACCTGATGATTTTTGCCAGATTAGCCTATTTTGCTAATCCATTTGAATATCCAACTTTAATCGATTCGTGTTGTCTCCCTTTTGTTGTTATCATTTATTATCGACTTTGATGACCTTTTCTTTGGGAATTTTAGATATATCCACTTTGATGGATTTGATATCGATTTCTTTGGATTTTATTCACGTCTTCGAATGTGAATTTTTATGCCCGATTGTTCCTACAATCTTCTTTGTGATTTGTCACTTTAAAAATATAAAGGTTTTCTATACTAGTAGTAAATAACAAAACTCTTTCATCAAAACTCTTTCAACACTATTTTAATTACCAAATTCGTTTATAAAACCGTTTTCCAAATCTATTAGTATATATAAACCTTTACCTCACTCGTATGAGAAATCTAATTAAACGACTTAGTAAAACAAGTGGTATGAAACGCTTGCGTTCACTTTGTTGGTTAATTCTTGGACTTGTTCGATTGAAACCCTTGTGACAATTTTCTAGTGGAAATCTACAGTTTGTTCGTAAATATCTAAGTTAAGCAAGTGGTTATGGGACATGAAGCTAAACTCATATATTTACTAGCTTAGTGTAATTGACACTTCTCGTTGATCATGACGATCATCTTTGTGGTTTAGACTAGCAATGTGCGATGTCTCTTTGTCTGCGAGAGAGACTAAACCCCGTTTTGTGGAGTTTCGACTCAATTTGTGATGGGGTAGCAACCCATGGTCTTCGGGCCGTTTGTGGAGCTTCGGCTCAATTTGTGATGGTTAGCGACCATGGAATTAGCGTTCCGTTTGTGATACACGTGTTGGTGGGCTTTATGCTCCCGTTTGTGATAGGCCTCCCCCCCTTTGTGATTTTTGGATTTCTTGTGTAGATTTCTAGAATTTGTGTTTCACCAATTTTCGTGATTTCCATTGATAAGTTTTATCAATATTTGTGCATTGGTGAATTTGTGTGTCATTGACTTTAGTGATTTCTGGATTTCTTGTGTAGTCTTCTGGAATTTGTGTGTCACTGACTTTTGTGATTGACATTGATATTATCGTCAATATTTATGGAATGGTGAACGAAATAAGGAGTATGACGTTTCTTTGATTCTTGTGTAGATTTCTAGAATTTGTGTTTCACCAATTTTCGTGATTTCCATTGATAAGTTTTATCAATATTTGTGCATTGGTGAATTTGTGTGTCATTGACTTTAGTGATTTCTGGATTTCTTGTGTAGTCTTCTGGAATTTGTGTGTCATTGACTTTTGTGATTGACATTGATATTATCGTCAATATTTATGGAATGGTGAACGAAATAAGGAGTATGACGTTTCTTTGATTCTTGTGTAGATTTTGTGATATTGATTAATCTCTTGTTGATTATCAACTACTTATTTATCACAGCTTGGCATTGTGATTATTATATGTTTATGTCATATCTCTTATCATATATCATTTCATCTGATATTTATAGCTAGACTGATTATTTTCTTATTAAATAATACTCGGGTCAGACCGAGATATTACAGGTGCTTCTGCTTGACTCCTCATCGGACTATCATCTGGTCTTTTGGCTAACTACTTAGATTAGTAGTTTATTTTGTTGTATACACTTGAGATATAGACTCATAGTTGTATTCTTTTGTATAGCACGTGTTGCTATTCTTTTGTATTATCGTGGATCTTGTTTGACCACTACTGTGATGAACACTTTCATGTGTTATATTCATATCTATTTCCGCCTTTGTGATATGAATTGTCTGTGACTGATTTGTGTTATGTTTATTTCTATATTTGTTTCCGAAGATTTTATATAGCCACTGTGTGATAGATTTGAGTTTGTATCTGTATGTCGGATTTCCTCTTGAGATGAAATGCATGTTATACTATCTAACATATCGGTACTCGCATAAAGCAATTACACGGATGGTCGCTCCTCAACAGCCTTATTCTCCGTGCTAGTTGACAGCATTACACCATAGTGTTCTTGGCTAGCGTGGGCATAGAGGTGAGGCGTCACAGCTTAGTATCGGAGCCAAACTTCAGAACAATATAGAATAATTTAGCAAGGATCATGTCCTAAGTCTTTCTTAGGAATTGTGCTTTAGGATTTTATTCGGGTCTTCGTACCGTTCTATCCTATTTTCTTTATGATTCCTTGTTTTATCTATCAAGAATTGCTTGATATTTATTTTGAGAATAACTTTTTCCTCTTCTTTCTTTCTTTCTTTCTTAAAGAAGAGAAATGGTTAGACCAGGCCGTCCCAGTGCCGGTCAATCTAGTGCTACTCCCCAAGATGGAGTTTTCATGTCTGCCCAACAACTTTTGGATCTTGTAAAGAATCAAGAGTTTATCTATGCTTTGAGTAAGAACCCCGAAATGGTTCTACCTTTGAAACTTGAAGTTTCTTTCAATCAGCTTGTGGATGTTACTCTTCTTCATGGAGAGGTTGGTAAAGGAAGTGTTTGTGATATTGGGACTTCCAAGAAGAGGCATATTAAGTTCAAGAGCTTTAATCCCAATAAGAGAGTGAAGCAAACTACTTTTGTAGCAAAGACTCCAATCCCTAATCATGGAGGATGCTACAATTGTAATTCTATGGAACACTATGCGATTATGTGTCCAAAACCCCATTCTTGTCGCTATTGCAAGAAACCGGGTCATCTTTTATCTGCATGTCCCAAACTTTTGAACGAGGACATGAGAAAGCTAAATATTGTGCAAGCCCCTAGTAACACTTCTCGTGGTCAAGGTATTTCTCATTTAATCCTTGATTACATTTATTTCATGATCTTCTTGTTTGAGTTCTTTTTGATATGGGTTCCATCTCACTATTTTATATCAAAAGAACTTGTTGATTCTTTTTCTTTGAATATTTTGGGCTTGATGACTTCTTTGAGGATTGTGAATCCGGATGGTAGATCCGCAACACTCAATTTGCTTTTTTTATTGATGTCGAAATTATTTTATGAGACTTTTCTTTCCGAGCCGATATTTTTACTTAGGCTTCGGAATTGATTTTTTTGAAAGGATCGGCTTAATCATTATGAAGCCTGTATCCTATTTTCTGAGTGGACTCCTCATATTCGACATTTTCTATCTGTTAAGCAGATTTCTGTTTTTTTCCTTTGTGATTTTGATTCCAATTTGATGGCATCATTTTATTCCTTAAGCTCACTTATAAGGAAAGTGTTATTTCTCTCATTCATGTAGTTTGAGAAATTTTCCGGTATTTTGAGCTTGTCTTAGGATCATCACCTAAGCAATGTCTTTTGTGTGGTGCTAAGGTCTTTTCAGTTTGACCTTGCCACCGGTTTTCATTTGCTACGAGTTGCGGAAGTCTTACCGCATTCCACACTCGTTATGATTCTTATGAATGACTTATTACATCATTCAATTTGTCCAGCTTATTTCATCCATTTTATAAATCGAATATTCTATGAATATTTCGATGAGACTATTCTTGTATTTACTGATTTTGGATGAAAATAGCAATTTAAAATTTTGCAAATCTTTTTCATAAGATTTATTTATAAGTAAAACTGGATTTTGTTCTTGAAACGAACAAAGAATATTCTTAAAACTTTTTAAGAGATTTATTTATCCTATAAAAGATGATTTTGTGACTGTATTGCCCGTTGAGTGCTTTAAGAATTTTGGTCGATGCGCTTGATCAACGTTATCGATTGGAATTTCCTAAACGCTTTGATGAGACAATCAGACACAGTATATTAACTTGAAAAATGTAAAATTTTTGTAGAAAGATTATTACATAAAAATAAAAATGTAATTTTGAAAGTTTTAACTTTTCAGGAAAGAAGATTATTTAAAAGAAATTCTTTCTTTTCGATACTCTTATTCTTGTGATTCCTGAAGGGGAACCAAGACTTTGCTATTTGTACCGATACTAGTCGTATTGGTTTGGGTGTCGTTCTCTTGCAAAAGAGAATGTGCTATCACTTGTGCTTCTAAATCATTATAGCCTATCAAGACTAGATATACCACTCATGATCTAGTGCTCGCGGCTATTGTTTCTACTTTTAGAGTTTTGCATCATCATTTTTAGGGGAGGAATTTGTTCTCCATCTCGATCATAAATCCTTGGAATATTTATTTTCTTATAAGGAACTTCATGTCGACTCGAGTTCCTAGCTTCCTATGATCTTGATATTCTTTTTATTCCCGAAGGGGAAATCGTGTTGCCAATGCGTTTAGTCGTAAGCAACAAGGGGTTGTTTCTTTGTTGATGACCGAATGAAATTATCTTTTTATCAAGTTCATCGGGCGTTTTGATGTACTTCATTTTATTGAGTTTCATCTCATTTCGTTTATGAACTTGCGTCCGATGTTCTTTTATTGTGTTCGGTTCATTGGACGTACCGTTTTTGTACTACGTCGGTGTTCCGAAATCATTCGGGCTTTGATTCATCGGATGTACCGTTTGTACTACATCGATGTCTTTGCTTTTGATTCATCGGATGTACCGTTTGTACTACATCGATGTCTTTGCTTTTGATTCATCGGATGTACCGTTTGTACTACATCGATGTCTATGCTTTTGATTCATCGGATGTACCGTTTGTACTACATCGATGTCTTTGCTTTTGATTCATCGGATGTACCGTTTGTACTACATCGATGTCTTTGCTTTTGATTCATTGGATGTACCGTTTGTACAACATCGATGTCTTTGCTTTTGATTCATCGGATGTACCGTTTGTACTACATCGATGTCTATGCTTTTGATTCATCGGATGTACCGTTTGTACTACATCGATGTCTTTGCTTTTGATTCATCGGATGTACCGTTTGTACTGCATCGATGTCTTCGCTATTTGATTCATTGGATGTACCGTTGTACTACATCAATGTCTTTGCTTTTGGATTCATTGGATGTACCGTTGTACTACATCAATGTCTTCGCTTTTTGATCCATTGGATGTACCGTTGTACTACATCGATGTCTTTGCTTTTGATTCATCGGATGTACCGTTTGTACTACATCGATGTCTTTGCTTTTGATTCATTGGATGTACCGTTGTACTACATCAATGTCTTTGCTTTTTGATTCATTGGATGTACCGTTGTACTACATCAATGTCTTCGCTTTTTGATTCATTGGATGTACCGTTGTACTACATCAATGTCTTTGCTTTTGGATTCATTGGATGTACCGTTGTACTACATCAATGTCTTCGCTTTTGGATTCATTGGATGTACCGTTGTACTACATCAATGTCTTTGCTTTTGGATTCATTGGATGTACCGTTGTACTACATCAATGTCTTTGCTTTTGATTCATTGGATGTACCGTTGTACTACATCAATGTCTTCGCTTTTTGATTCATTGGGCGTACCGTTTTTGTACTACGCTGATGTTCCAAATTATTTGAGTTTCTAGTTTCTCGGGCGTACTGTTTTTGTACTACGCCGTTGCACCAGCTCAATTTTCTGATATTCATGACGTTTTCCACGTCTTTTAACTATGGAAATGCTTTTATGTTTCCGGTTTTTATTCTTGTGCTTGGTGATATTGTGGAAATTGAAGTTTCACCAAATTTGACTTTTGAGCAACATTCTATTCGCATCATTGCTTTGGAGGTTGAGCGCCTTCGATATAAAGATATTCTTTTTGATAAAGGTTCAATGGTTCTCAAATCCTAAGGATTTCTCATGTGAAATCTTGAGAATTCATCGAACGAAAACTTTCGGATTTATTCCTTCGTGCTCTTTATGGTGAACTTCTTGATTCAAATTTTCTTTTGTGTTAATATGCTTCTATGGTTGTTACTTCTTATATTTCCTTCTTAATTATTGCGAGGACGCAATTTCTTTAAGGAGGGGAGTCTGTAACAACCCGCATATTTATCGATTTTATATTTAAATATTTTATTTAAATATTTTATCGTTAATCGGATTTTAGTCCGAAAAGCTACTTTTAGAATACGGTCGAATTAGGACTCGAGACCAACCCCATTGAGTTCAAAATGCCGTTTGCGACCTTTTTGAGTATAAGCTTCGATATGTTTGGAGAAAGTTGAATTTTGCTACTTTTCACTTAGGGTTTTGGTTTGGGCTGAGCCCACTTATGTATTCAGTCCCAACACTTTCCAACTCTTCATTACTTCATTCTAACTCCTCAAACTCAAGTTCCAACTGAAAATGGTGGAGAGGAAAGGGAATTAGAAACTCCAAGCCCTAGTTTCCATTAGCAAATCCATCTTCTAGCTCCAAACTCAAGAGAACCCATTGGTAAGCAACTCCTTCTTCTTCTCCAACTCTTTCTCTCCTTGATTTCAGAAATTTCCTAAACCTAACTTTGGGAAATGTTTCTCTTTTTAGCTTAGATTCAAGTTTCTAGAGTTGGATTTGAAGAGTGGTTGATTCCCCTTTGCTTTCAAGCTTCATCTTCATAAATTTTAGTTCGAAGGTGAGATTTTTAATCTCACATCTATGCTTATAATTCTCTTCTATTGTTAGGTATGAATTCCTAACACTTATTCATGTGCATTTGACCTTGATTTGGATTGCTTTTGTGAATATTCTAATTTTTAGTGTTTTGATTTCAATTCATTAAAAATCCTAACTTTGATGTTTGAACATGTTTTTGGTGATGCATCGAGGAGCTTATAGGGCCGGGTAGTCGATTGACATAAACCCTTAATGCCGTTGCTCGTGCGAATGCAATTTTGGTCATGATTGAACCACATTTGTTATAGGCTGGGAAGTGCAAGTATACAGGTTCGGCCGACCGACCCCCTGGTCCGGTCGACCGACCTGCTTCTAAGTGCATAAGCACTTTCTGTTTTAGAGTCCGGTCAACCGACTACAGGGGTTCGGCCGACCGACCTGCTTCCCGAGGATTTTTGTGGAACAGGGTCCGGTCGACCGAGCCCTGCAGCCGGTCGACCGACCTGATGATTTTTGCCAGATTAGCCTATTTTGCTAATCCGTTTGAATATCCAACTTTAATCGATTCGTGTTGTCTCCCTTTTGTTGTTGTCATTTATTATCGACTTTGATGACCTTTTCTTTGGGAATTTTAGATATATCCACTTTGATGGATTTGATATCGATTTCTTTGGATTTTATTCACGTCTTCGAATGTGAATTTTTATGCTCGATTGTTCCTACAATCTTCTTTGTGATTTGTCACTTTAAAAATATAAAGGTTTTCTATACTAGTAGTAAATAACAAAACTCTTTCATCAAAACTCTTTCAACACTATTTTAATTACCAAATTCGTTTATAAAACCGTTTTACAAATCTATTAGTATATATAAACCTTTACCTCACTCGTATGAGAAATCTAATTAAACGACTTAGTAAAACAAGTGGTATGAAACGCTTGCGTTCACTTTGTTGGTTAATTCTTGGACTTGTTCGATTGAAACCCTTGTGACAATTTTCTAGTGGAAATCTACAGTTTGTTCGTAAATATCTAAGTTAAGCAAGTGGTTATGGGACATGAAGCTAAACTCATATATTTACTAGCTTAGTGTAATTGACACTTCTCGTTGATCATGACGATCATCTTTGTGGTTTAGACTAGCAATGTGCGATGTCTCTTTGTCTGCGAGGGAGACTAAACCCCGTTTTGTGGAGTTTCGACTCAATTTGTGATGGGGTAGCAACCCATGGTCTTCGGGCCGTTTGTGGAGCTTCGGCTCAATTTGTGATGGTTAGCGACCATGGAATTAGCGTTCCGTTTGTGATACACGTGTTGGTGGGCTTTATGCTCCCGTTTGTGATAGGCCTCCCCCCCTTTGTGATTTCTGGATTTCTTGTGTAGATTTCTAGAATTTGTGTTTCACCAATTTTCGTGATTTCCATTGATAAGTTTTATCAATATTTGTGCATTGGTGAATTTGTGTGTCATTGACTTTAGTGATTTCTGGATTTCTTGTGTAGTCTTCTGGAATTTGTGTGTCACTGACTTTTGTGATTGACATTGATATTATCGTCAATATTTATGGAATGGTGAACGAAATAAGGAGTATGACGTTTCTTTGATTCTTGTGTAGATTTCTAGAATTTGTGTTTCACCAATTTTCGTGATTTCCATTGATAAGTTTTATCAATATTTGTGCATTGGTGAATTTGTGTGTCATTGACTTTAGTGATTTCTGGATTTCTTGTGTAGTCTTCTGGAATTTGTGTGTCATTGACTTTTGTGATTGACATTGATATTATCGTCAATATTTATGGAATGGTGAACGAAATAAGGAGTATGACGTTTCTTTGATTCTTGTGTAGATTTTGTGATATTGATTAATCTCTTGTTGATTATCAACTACTTATTTATCACAGCTTGGCATTGTGATTATTATATGTTTATGTCATATCTCTTATCATATATCATTTCATCTGATATTTATAGCTAGACTGATTATTTTCTTATTAAATAATACTCGGGTCAGACCGAGATATTACAGGTGCTTCTGCTTGACTCCTCATCGGACTATCATCTGGTCTTTTGGCTAACTACTTAGATTAGTAGTTTATTTTGTTGTATACACTTGAGATATAGACTCATAGTTGTATTCTTTTGTATAGCACGTGTTGCTATTCTTTTGTATTATCGTGGATCTTGTTTGACCACTACTGTGATGAACACTTTCATGTGTTATATTCATATCTATTTCCGCCTTTGTGATATGAATTGTCTGTGACTGATTTGTGTTATGTTTATTTCTATATTTGTTTCCGAAGATTTTATATAGCCACTGTGTGATAGCTTTGAGTTTGTATCTGTATGTCGGATTTCCTCTTGAGATGAAATGCATGTTATACTATCTGACATATCGGTACTCGCACAAAGCAATTACACGGATGGTCGCTCCTCAACAGCCTTATTCTCCGTGCTAGTTGACAGCATTACACCGTAGTGTTATTGGCTAGCGTGGGCATAGAGGTGGGGCGTCAAACTTATAAATGGAAATTAAGAGGCAGTTGAAATTTAGTGGACTTTAATGTGTATTAATGAGAAATTTACGCTATGACTAAAGAGGTAAATGGAATAAATACAAACCAATGTGGATTGTATACATGTGATGACAATTTTAGTGAATAATAGGATTTAAACCTAAATAAATAAATTCCTTGAAATTTAAGTTGTAATCGCTGCATAAATTGGAATTGTACGTTAATTTTGAATTATTCTATAATAAATTTATGTAGGAAGTTGTTTAAGGGATTCTAAATTTACCAAGTAATCCAAACTGACAAAATTTGCAAATATTTAAAGTTGAGTTGTAAATCTGATTCAATTAACCTATTAATAATTTATTCATTTGGAATATAAATGGCTATGATAGGATTTATTGCAATTAAAGGTAATGTAATTTGTACGCTATTTTAAATTAAGTCAAAACGGGTGGATATTAGGAACCAAGACCTAAAAATAGGGTAGATACATTTTATTTCAATAAGACTTGTATGACTAGAGTGGAGGATTTTATTTTGGAGTCTATGTTATAATTTCAAAGTTTAGTAGATATTGAAATAAAGTAAACATTTGAATCTATGAATCTATCAACTCAAATTTTCATTTAAATTTGTTTAATCATTGTAATTTGTTTGAGAAAATAAAGAGGTATAATAAGTTTAGGTGTAAATGGAAGTATGTATGGGAAAATGAATTATTTGCAGGGAAATATTTGGTAAAAAGGGTGGGTCTAAGGAAAGGTTATTGTTTGTTGGAAACATTAATTAATATGGGAATATAATTAGACAAGCATAACCCACGCAAGTGTATAATTAAGAAATGAAGCAATAATTAATAATTATTAACCAATCCAAAATTTGGTAACCCATTTAATTAGTGATTGGTATAGGCTATTTATTTAAGTAACAGTGCAATACCAATTTATGTATTTGCGAAATGTTAATAAAATATTTATAGTATGGAATTCAAAACTATATATACATAGGAATGTGGATTTTATAGTATGTAAACTTAGTCGATTTACAATAGTTAAATCTATTGGGAATGAATAAGAATCTAAGATAATTATTACGGTAATTTGAAATTTAGTTAAAAATGGAAATTATTTATGAATTTGAAATTTAATGAAATTATGTTGAAACTTAAATAAAGCGTCTAAATTTATATTTGTAAATACGTTTAAAATTCAATGTAAATGTTTGAGGAAGAAATTTATTTATTTACTAATCCGCAACGTATCCAATTAATATGAAATATTCTGGTGGGCCAACAACCGTTTTGCGCATTTATAATTCATGCCTACCTATTCGTTTTCACTTTGTCTATAAATAGGCTGTGTAAACCCTAGCCTCCATCTATCTTCATTTCTCTGTGTGTTCTTTTCTTCAACTTCTTCTTTTCCAATGGCTGCAAAATTCTAGATCCAATTACAGTCCAAAATATAAATAAAAAAATTCAAACTCCTCTAAAAATTCCAGAAAAAAAATTTATATGTCATAGTTCTCGAAGAGAGGTATTCTTTATTTTAGTTTATTTGATTTTCAATACAATTTCTTTAACGTTTAACTTGTGTAATTTTCACATACCGTGTCCGATTCACGCGAGATTATTTTTGTTAGGATCGTATTGAAATTTCAGATCTGTTGACGTTGGTTTGGATGAATTTGGAGACTGCGAAATTTTGGGTTTAAATTGGATTTAAATCCAATTTAAATTCAAAAGGTGAGTGTTTTAACCCACTCACAACTTCTAAAATATTTTATGTTTGTTAAATTGATTTTTAGATATGAGTAGAAATTTATATATGATTTGTTTGGCATGTTTTATTCATCTTCTCAGTTAATTCGCATTTTTATTTATTTAACTGTTTATTATTTTAATTATTGCATATAAATTTACAGTTAGAATTTATTTTGCATATAAACTGCTAGTTAACAGTTATTAAATTTATTATTGAATATAAACTGTTATTTATTACCTATATAATTTATATGCTCTATATCGATGACTGTTTAAATTGGGCGATGATTGCAAATAATGGTTGATGATTGATATTTGGATGAATGGATGCTATATTTATATTGTATAAACTGCAAGTCATCATGCATTTTCATTTCATTCGGGATTGCGGTTTGAAATGATATACAACCGCATTTTTTTATATTTTAAATTGCGGATTGAAATGATAAACATCCGTATCACTTGACCATAGGATAGAAAATTTTATACAGGCACCGCGGTAAATATATAAAATTATTTTTGGAAATGTTTTACTATGGTTTTGTAAAGCTATACATATATATATGGTTTATGGGTTTTGATTTGATCATTAATAAAAGCTATATATATATATATATAAATTTTCCGGTTTTAGGCTTTGTATAAAAATTGATTTGAAGTATAAACCGAAGTTTGATTTTAAGATCAAATATGATTAAGCATTTAATTAAAAATTTAATTTCTGGTAGTTCTATTGACTTAAATTGGAAGTTGAATATTAAGTTAAATCGGAATTTAAATAAAAGTTAAATTTTTAAAGGATATGATTTATAACTTGATTTTGTGTAAAGAGATTCAAATGAGTATCAGGTTGTTTTAAATAAATATATCAAGTTAAATAAATTGAAAATTTTTCCAGTTATGTGAAGTTAAAGGTTTACTTAAATTATATTGAATTCAATAAGTTAACATTTCAAGTCTAAATAATAAGTAATTAGATTTGATACATATGGGTTTGTCAAATAAGTTTGTTTTTGAAATGGTGAAATATTTAAAGCTTTTAACCATTAGAATTGAAATGGTATTTGGAAGTTAAATTGATATTTAGAATTGGTTTGTGAAATCTAAAGAAGCTATTTTGTTTTATAAAAGTAGTTAAATATTTAACCATTTAAGAGATGGAAACTTATTTCAAAGCTATGTTTTTTTTCAAGGTAGTATAAGTTGGAAATATTATATTCAAGAGTTTGATTTCTAAATATTTTATTGTGGAAACCCTATGATTTTGGAAATAATATATATTGGAAAATAAAATGATATCGTATTGATTTGGGAATAAAAATGATATCGTTTTATATGGGTTTTAAATGGATATTTTATTTTGGTTTTAAAAGTATAATTATTTTTAAATGACCGCGGTGTTATAATAACGATTGGTTGGCAAAGAGACCGGGATCGGATATGGACATACTCTTTGTCGATACCGAAAACCACTTTGACTAACCATGTACGCGGTGGAGATTCCAGAATGAAGTAGGTTGGTGGAGGCGTTTCCTACAAGGTAAATACGTGGACCCGACTCCCGTGAGTTGGCATAAGGTGGCTAAAACAGGAGCGATTCTCGGGCCAATGAGGTCATTCCTCTGATCGGACACTCCTCTTCGATATTATACTTTGACTTTGGATTGATTCAGTGGCCACTTTTACTTTGATTTTTGGGGGAGTTTGTTTCGAGGTGGGCGGTAGCTGCGGCTATGCGTTTCCATCAGCCCGGATAGCAATTGGTATATCTACCCTGGCATTGCCTAGTTGTGCCGTGTCACCTACCCTATCGCACCTTGTACGAGTTTGGATTTCTCCCATAGCCCGTGTGGTATCCTCTGGTGGCTTCCCGATCAGGAGGGACTATGATATTGGATGGACTACTGGGACTATTACGTGTTAAGGGGATTATTGGGTCACTCCTTAACGCTATTTAAAAGTATGTTTATTTTACAATTAGACACTATTATAATAGCGCAATATACTATATAGTAAATAGTTTAACGGATCCTTAAGAGATGTAAATCCCGAGCATCTCTTGAGTTACTGTACTCATATTTATTTTGTTAATTTAACTCACATAAGATCTTTTAGTTCTGACTCGAGTGTTTTGTCTTTTCAAATTCGCTCGGGTCAATCCGAGCGTTTCAGGATTTGAAGATTTAGCTCTGGAGGACGAAGACGAAGATGTATATTATTATTATTTATACTAGTACACTACACTGTTCGGCTGCATTGTTATTGGTATGTGTAACTCTGATATGTAGTATATAAATGTTTTGTAAACAGATTTATAAACCATATATTTTATTATTATATTTTATCCTTCCGTTGCGAGATTCTGTTTTCTTTTATTTCTTTCTCGTTTTTCTTATTTACCCCATAACAATCCGCCCTTCCGTATGGTTTGAATTGGCACGTGTGTCGATTTAAAACGTACGAAAAGGCGGGACGTTTCAAGTTGGTATCAGAGCTTTGGTTTAGCGATAAACCTTAGCTTTGTGGGGTTTGACTCTTTACTAATAGGGTAGTAATACTCTATGGGAGTCACTGAGTGTATATATATGAGAGAGCGTATTTGTTAGTGTTATAAAAAGGTTTTAATATTGTGTTAATCTGTTCCGTTTTGTATTTATAAACTCCGGTTGGTGCATGGGACGCTGTGACATCAATAGGGGTTTCTAAACACTTAATAGGACAGACCGACATAATATTTGTTTTAATATAGGTGAATGAAATAATTTTACCTATTATATTTTCTATAAAATAATTTTTCAAAATAATATATATATATATGGTTGTAATAGATTGGTTGTTAGGTAATGAAGGTTTTGAATAATGATAGAAATAAGATTTAAAAATAAGCTAAATGAAATTTGGAAATTTAGGACTTAAGATCCGGGGTTTTGGAATTTTTCGTAAATTTTTTGGAATATAATTGTTATAAGTATTTTCAGATATGAATATTTAATATAATTTAAGAGAAATTGTTTTAAAGAAGATTTTTGGAGAAAATAAGTTTTGTACTTTCCTCTCTGTCGCTGGAAAATAATTTCGGTGATGAGTGCACGCATCATCGACATTCATTTTCGAGTTTCGAAGTGGGAAGGCCACTGTAGTAATTTACTGCGGAATTGTTAAGAAAATTTTATCGTTTTAATTATAATTGGATATATATGTTAAGTGTAGATATCTATCTATTATTTTAAATGATTTAAAATTTAACCTAGTATTTGGTTCTTAAGTTCCAGATTTATTAATAGTACAATTAAGTGTAGCAAATTTGAACCTTTAAGTTAAAAAAAAAATGAATAAAGGAAATAAACGGTTGTAAACCTTAGTAAATGGATAAAGGAAATTCTTTACTTATTAGAATTGATGTTATAAGGTTACAAATTAGGTGTAATTAAAATGTTACTATTATTAAATATTAGCATTAAATAAATGAATGAAAGTAAAAGTAAGTTGAAATTGTAACTTATAAAACGAATATATAATTAATGAACCACTAAAAAAATTAAAGGAATTGAGAAGAAACTTGTATAAATTTTCACTTACATTCTTAAAAGCATATATATAACTTGCCATATAATAAAAGTTACAGTGTTAGTAAGAAAATGTAAGGGGGAAATCTTACAAGTAAAGCTTGAGATAATGAAAGTATTCAATGAATTTGCTGTTATAAATGGGAATTTATTGTTATAAACTTAAGTTGTAAATTTAAATTTTACCATAATTAAAGGTAAGTATTATAATTAGATGATTTTAAAACTTAAGTAAATAGAATGAAATTCTACAATAAATGAAACTGTGAGAAATAAATAAATAAAATTTAGAAATACATAAATGGAATGCAATAAAAAGAAACTTACATGACATTTAAAATGGAAGATGAATATTGTAAGTAATAAATGAAAATAAATGAGGTAATCACTCATTAATGAAAGAAAGGAAATCAAACAACTAAAGTATGAAATAAAGATTTATAATAAGTTAAATTGATTGTTGGGTTGAATGGTTATTGTTTGATTTATGTTTGGTTGGGTAAGGAAATTTGAAATTGTTGGATGAATAAATAATTTATTCCATCTAAGACTGTTGAGTAAATGATGCACTTGATAGTTATTTTTCATTCCGTACAATTTCAAGTTTGAACCCAAACAACTATTTGATTTGTGTGATTGTATGGTTGTTTTGTAATTGTATGTATGCTGTTCGAGGAAATTGATGGTTGTTGTATTAATTTGGATGATTAGTGATTGGAACTACTTAGATATTTAAATTTTGGACTTAGAAATATTTTGAAATGTTCTCCAAACTCTAATAAATTTAAGTATAAAAAGATAATGTTGTAAATTTGTATATTTTAAGAAAAGTAACAGATACTGTAAATTTAATTGTTTATAAGGTAATGTTTTGAATAAGATATGTAGATTCTAAATCCTTCTTTTCCCTTCTTTTTCCTTTTCGGGGACGAAAAGTTTTGAGTGGGGGAGAATGTAACGACCCGTAAATTTCGACAATTTAAGTTGGTTAATTTAATTAAGATTTTGTAATTTAATTTAAAAAGAGATGAAATATAAAGGGTAAATAAAACTAAATATTAGTATAGGAAATAAATCCTAATAAAGGTAGTAGTGAGAGCGTACACTTTGAATTTTTTTTTTATATATGAAAGGTAAGCAGTAAAATTATCCAATGCAATATTCGATTTATTAAAAGTAACTGCATGAAAATCTAGACAGTAAAGTTAATCTAGCTGAATTTGTATGAATTGAATGAAATAGGTTTAATATGAATGGTATATTAGGTTATAAAATCAAATGAGAAAAGCAAGCGTAATTATTTGATTTATCTAATGAATTAAGCATGTTGAATAGTAACTGAATGTTAATAAATGGAAAATTATACAATTTTGTTAGATGATTTGGTCATAATGTTTAATAATTGATTAAATAATAACGGAAGTATGCATGCAAGTTTAATAGAAACATGAATAGCATGAATATAATTAAATGAAACCATGCAATAATGTGGTAAATGATGGCATTTATGAATGAAATAAGATTTGTAGGTAATTTGAATTTAATTCTAAAATGTGTAAACCGAATGTAATTTAATGTAATAAGGAGTGCAATAACAATTGATTGGGATTCAAATTCATCTTAAATAAAATTTCTATAGTAATTGAAATTTACTATTTTGCGAGTTAGGTGAGAAATAAAGTTTTAATGAAATTAAGGAATGTAATCTAATTCCATGTAAAGAGTCAATATGTATAATAGCAAGGTTTTAATTAAATAAATAGTTTTATGTAGATTTCAACTGATAATTTATGAAGTCTAATGTGAGATCATATTTGCAATTAATTTTCTTAAGTTGTGCAGTAAGGTAGGTTAATTTGTCAATAAAGATAGTTGATTCTATAAGATGAAATAAAGGTTAGTATTAATTATAATATGAAGATTGTTGATAACGTTATTTGGGGTTGAGGGATAAGTTGAAATTTGATAGTTAAGATATTTAGACGTACAGTATATAAAGAAAGATATATTGATTCCATTTAATAAATTGGGGATTTAATATTATCAAAGAGAATTAAATATTGTCCTAATGTAATTTAGATAAATTGTGTAATTAAATGCTGGCTCCATTCAGAATATGACAATGGGTGTAATAATTTGGATTGTAAGAAATAGTTATAAGTTACATGTTTAATTTGGTTGATGAAATTTAAATAGAAATAAATGTTAATACACTAAATAAAAGTTACATTTAATATGAGAAGTAATACCATGTTAGAAGTGGTCAAATTTAGGGTGTTAAGACTTATAAATGGAAATTAAGAGGCAGTTGAAATTTAGTGGACTTTAATGTGTATTAATGAGAAATTTACGCTATGACTAAAGAGGTAAATGGAATAAATACAAACCAATGTGGATTGTATACATGGGATGACAATTTTAGTGAATAATAGGATTTAAACCTAAATAAATAAATTCCTTGAAATTTAAGTTGTAATCGCTGCATAAATTGGAATTGTACGTTAATTTTGAATTATTCTATAATAAATTTGTGTAGGAAGTTGTTTAAGGGATTCTAAATTTACCAAGTAATCCAAACTGACAAAATTTGCAAATATTTAAAGTTGAGTTGTAAATCTGATTCAATTAACCTATTAATAATTTATTCATTTGGAATATAAATGGCAATGATAGGATTTATTGCAATTAAAGGTAATGTAATTTGTGCGCTATTTTAAATTAAGTCAAAACGGGTGGATATTAGGAACCAAGACCTAAAAATAGGGTAGATACATTTTATTTCAATAAGAGTTGTATGACTAGAGTGGAGGATTTTATTTTGGAGTCTATGTTATAATTTCAAAGTTTAGTAGATATTGAAATAAAGTAAACATTTGAATCTATGAATCTATCAACTCAAATTTTCATTTAAATTTGTTTAATCATTGTAATTTGTTTGAGAAATAAAGAGGTATAATAAGTTTAGGTGACGCAGCGGATTAATCAAACAAAACTTCAATCGATGAAATGTAGCAATCGGTGAGTTGAAGATACCAAAATGCCCAAGTTCGTTGATCCAAAGATACCGAACTCTAGCTATCTCAAACACGTTGATAGCGCACTATACCGTGTTTAAAGATCTACGATTCTTCGCACGTTGATCTAGCGCACTAGATTCCGTGAATCGGCTTCTACGATCGTTGAATCGAGCGCACTCGATTAACCGAAAGAGGAGATAGGAGATTACACTCAACTACCAATTGGTATGAAAGCACAAAGCTAACAAAAGAGAAATTTTATTCAAAAATCAACAACCCCAAAAATGTACAACACACGCGTATTTATAGGAGTTACAACCCAACACAACAAACAACACCCAACTCTTAGGTCGGCACCGACTCATCCCTCACGACTCATCTAAGTCGTTGCCGACTCATCTAAGTCGTTGCCGACTCAACAAAACACTTTAACGACTCAACTTGCCAAGCGACTCACGACTCAACTGAGGCCGACTCAAGCCATTACCGACTCAACATTCATACGATTCAAGCTTCCCAGTTTCTTGCCGCATGTCTCTTCGAGCGACTCAGTTAGGTCGTGCCCCCTTCTCTCCGACTCAAGACTTTCCAAAGATGGAGCTTCCCCTGGCTTTATGATGAGTCGCTGACGACTTATACTACTGTTGTTAGGCGACTTAATCCCCTCACGCTGAGTCGTGGACGACTCATTTCCCCCCAACACCGAACGACTCATAGTTTGGTTAGGTCGTCCCTTTCCTAACGCGTTCCTCTTTGTTTTAATAAGTCGCAAACGACTTGGAGTCTTCGTCTTGGGTCGTAAACTGTGTCCCATAAGTCGGTAACGACTTAAAATCCCCGAGCTACCCAACTCCCAAGCTTCGTTAAATCGGCACCGACTTATGCCTCCACTATCCCGTGACCGACTCATCAAGCATGCACCTCTTAAGCTCATGTACGTCTTACGAGTTAACTTCTGAATTCCCATATGCCTTGCTGCATCATCCTTCCCTGGTTGAGAAAAATTCGACCTCGAATTTGTAAATTCTTCCTCAACAATCTCATTCCCATGATACGGAATTAAGTATTTGATGTTAAAAACATCAGAAGTATAAACATCATCTGGTAACTTTAATCGATAAGCATTCTCATTGATTTTCTTCCAAACTTCAACTGGACCAATTTTTCGTGCCTTCAACTTGTTATAAGCACCCACCGGAAAACGATCCTTTGTTAATACTGCATAAACCAAATTACCTTCCTTAAATTCAACATTCCGACGTTTCAAATCTGCAAACTTCTTATATTTCTTATTTGATTTCTCCAATCGTTCCTGAACGATTTTATGACATTCAGTCAGCTCATCAACAAAATCGACAGCTCGTTTAACTGTTCCTTTCGATTGTGGGACTACTGCCAAATCCAACGGCCCCCTGGGTAAATTTGAATAAACAATCTGAAACGGACTGAATCCTGTGCTACGATTTACTGCATGATTATGAGCAAATTCTGCCTGGCATAGCTTCATGTCCCAACTTCTCAAATTATCCTGTACAAGACAACGCAACAAATTTCCCAATGACCTGTTAACAACTTCTGTCTGCCCATCAGTTTGCGGATGATAAGCACTACTAAATTTCAGTTTCGTTCCCACCATCTTCCACAAACTCAACCAAAAGTGACTCAGAAAACGAGTATCTCGATCAGAAACAATAGATTCTGGTAAACCATGAAGTCGATAAATCTCCTTGAAAAATAACTGCGCCACTCGAACTGCATCTGTTGTCTTTTTGCAAGCAACAAAATGTGCCATCTTTGAAAACCTGTCCACCACAACAAATATCGAATCATTTCCCCTTTGAGTTCTCGGCAAACCCAAAACGAAATCCATGCTAATATCAACCCATGGCTTAGATGGTACTGGTAATGGCATATACAACCCTGCATTCGTTGCTGTCCCCTTTGAAACTTGGCAAATATGACATCGCTCCACGAACCTCTCAACCTCTTTCCTCATCGACGGCCAAAAATAAGACTGTGAAATCAACTGCAAAGTACGATCACGGCCCACATGTCCTTCCTCGTGCAACTCCTTCACAATCTTCATCCTCAAACTACAATCCGGAATACATAAACGATTTCCTTTAAACAGAAAACCATCAACTAACATGAATTCATCGGTACTCCCATCCTTCACTTTCTCAACATATTTCACAAAGTAAGGATCTCCTTCAATCATCTCAGGCAACATTTCAAACCCCGTTACTTCAACCTTCATTGTCGTTAGTAAATGACTCCTCCTACTCAAAGCATCTGCTACTCGATTTGTCACTCCTGATTTGTGCTTAACGACAAAAGTAAACTGCTGTAAGTAAGAAATCCATGATGCATGTCTCGCTGAAATTTTATCCTGTCCCTGTAAATGTTTCAAAGCTTCGTGATCAGTGTACAGAACAAATTCCTTCTGAAATAAGTAATGTCTCCAATGCTTAACAGCCTGTACAACAGCATAAAACTCAACATCGTATGTACTGTATCTCATCTTCGCCCCAGACAGTTTCTCACTAAAATAAGCAACTGGCTTCCCATTCTGACTCAGTACTCCTCCAATACCAACCTTCGAAGCATCAGTATGCAATTCAAACAATAACTGAAAATTAGGTAGAACAAGAATTGGTGCAGACGTTAACAATTCCTTAATCTTCTCAAAGGCAACCCCCGCTTCCTCTGACCATACAAACTGCTTCCCCTTCATGCAATCAGTAACTGGAGCCATCACGCTACTGAAGTGTGGTATGAACCTTCGGTAGAATGACGCTAGTCCATGAAAACTTCTCACTTCTGTAATTGTCTTTGGCTGTGGCCAATTCTTGACTGCTTCAACTTTACTCTGGTCAACTTGAATACCTTTCCCTGAAACAACATAACCCAGGAATAAAACACTAGGTGTCATAAACACACATTTCTTTGTAGCAGCATAAAATTGTTCTTCACGAAGAATAAGCAACACTTCCCTCAAATGTAGAACATGTTCCTCCGTATTCCTGCTATAAATCAAAATATCATCGAAATAAACCACGACGAACTTTCCAATGAATGGTCTAAAAATTTGATTCATCACCCGCATGAATGTACTAGGTGCATTAGACAAACCAAATGGCATAACCAACCATTCGTACAACCCTTCTCTTGTCTTGAAAGCTGTCTTCCATTCGTCTCCAGGTCTGATTCGAATTTGATGATAACCACTCTTCAAATCAATCTTCGAGAATATAGTTGCCCCACTCAACTGATCCAACAAATCATCCAACCTCGGCATAGGAAATCTATATCGGACAGTGATCTTATTCAAAGCTCTACTATCTGTGCACATCCTCCATGTTCCGTCCTTCTTTGGTACTAATAATGCTGGCACGGCACAAGGACTCAAGCTTTCCTGAACACGTCCCTGTTCCAACAACTCTTCCACTTGCCTTCGTAACTCCTCATGTTCCTTCGGACTCATTCGGTAATGTGGTCTATGTGGTAACACTGCTCCCGGAACAAGATCGATTTGATGTTGAATGTCTCTCAATGGTGGTAACTCCTTAGGAAACTCCTCTGGAAATACATCTTCAAACTCTTTCAAAACTGGCTTTACTTCTTCAGGAATTTCAACCTCTTCACTACTCTCACGCCCAATCAACAAAAACACTTCTGGTTCTTCTTCGACTTCCTTGACAAACTCCTTCAAAGTCAACAGAGTTTTCAATTCCTCAATCTCTTCTAGTTTAATCTCCTTCTGCTGTTGCTTCTTAGGAACCAAAGTGATTTTCGTACCCTCGAACATGAAACTGTAACTATTGGCACGACCGTCATGCTGTACTGCTCTATCAAACTGCCATGGTCTGCCCAACAACAGATGACACACATCCATGTCTACAACGTCACACCAAATTTCATCTTTGTACTTCTTCCCAATAGAAAAATTAACACAAGCTCTTCGACACAACTTCACTTCACCACCCTTCCTTAACCATGCTAACTTGTACGGTTTAGGATGCTTCTCAGTTTTCAAGTTCAACTTCCTTACTGCTTCTGTAGAAATAATATTATCACAGCTCCCAGCATCAATAACGAACTTGCAAACTTTTCCCAGAATAGTACATGTCGACTGAAAAATATTGCTTCTCAACCAACTACAATCCTCCTCTTGCTTTGGTGTCAAACAACTTCTTCTCATCATAAGATTACATCCTTCATCACCCGACACTTCTTCTTCCTCCTCAACATAAGATACATTTGAATACTCTGCCTCCTCACCATCATCTGCCTCAACCTCTGCAACCATGGTTCTCTTCTTCGGCTTCGGACATTCGTTGCTTTTGTGACCCAACTCCTGACAATTATAACATTTGAAAACACTACTAGCCTTCGCCTTCTCAGCCTCCTTCACCACTGGCTTTGTAACAGGTTTAGGAACGCTAGAACTTCCACCGGCACCTTTCACTGGATTATTAGAATTAGTAAACACACCACCTCCACGCCTTCCTTGTTTCTCCCAAGCTAACGCTTTCTGATGTGCCTCCGCAACGGATCTAGGATCGAACATATTAACCATATCCTGGATCTGCATTCTCAAACCCCCAATGAATCTAGCCGTCAGCTGTTCTTCTGTTTCCATAATATCATTCCTGGCAATGAGTTGGTAAAATTCATCTGCATAATCACTAACAGACTTCGTTCCTTGCCTCAAATTCTGCAACCTTTGATACATAAGTGACTGGTAGTTGTAAGGTAAGAAAGTAGATCTCATCAACTTTTTCATCTTCTCCCAAGATTCTATCTTTGATTTTCCCATTCGTTCTCGAGTAAGTTTAGTTTGCTGCCACCACGCCAATGCTCTCCCCCTCAGCCTTGTAGCAACTAACTTCACCCTTCTATTCTCCGGCACCTCCTTGAAATCAAAGATTTCCTCCACATTAGACAACCAATCTAAAAACTCCTCTGCAACCATCCCGCCTTTAAATTCTGGAATTTCCATTTTCATACCCGACTCCCAACGACGATCATCCTCCACATCACGGTAAGAATTCCGAATTTGGTCTCGATCTCTATAATGAATACTTGCTCTATCACCCTCTTCAACAAAATCAAAAGTACGCCTACATCGATCTCGACTAATATCATCCCTTCTCTCTTGCATGCTTCTTTGACTATGTCTCTCTTCATCTCTATATGCTTCATGGTCAAATTCACGTTGACTTCTTCTCTCTTCATGTGCATAGTCATGATGATCTCTTCGTGATGAAATTGATGTTTCTCTTCTATCTCTACAAGAATGTGGTGATACCCTCCTCGCTTCTGTAACCAATGGCGAAACTCGGTTTCCTCCATGGTTCGAGTTTGGTGATCTCCTCCTTTGATTCAAATCATTCATCAATCTCTCCAATTTACCAATGCCCTCATCAAATTTATCATTAATACGTTGTTCCATAAGCTCGGCTTCTTCCCTACGATACAAAGCTTCAACGTTTTGATGTCGGTTAGCTCTCCTTGGTGGCATGGTTGTAAACTTCACAAGACTTCAAAAATTCAACACAAGACTTCAAGCTTCAACAAAATAACAAGTTATGGCTCAACACTACACGGCGATGCTTGTCTCGGCTCTCACTAACTCGGCAACGAGTTAACGACTCAAGCAAGATCGGCTCCCACTTGTCTCGGCTTGGCACAAAGTATACACGGCCTCACCTTTCAAACCTTGGCGCGCAACTTCAACAAGACTAAATTCAAACACCTTTGCTCCTTTTGATCCTAAATGGAATGGATCAAACTCTTCAAACTTGATGCAACTTCAATATGAACACAATGAACAACTTCAAACTTCATAAACTTCAAAAACTTCAAAAACTTGGCTCCAAGAATCAAACTTAGCTATGATTGGCTAAGTATGGCTCTGATACCAATAATGACGCAGCGGATTAATCAAACAAAACTTCAATCGATGAAATGTAGCAATCGGTGAGTTGAAGATACCAAAATGCCCAAGTTCGTTGATCCAAAGATACCGAACTCTAGCTATCTCAAACACGTTGATAGCGCACTATACCGTGTTTAAAGATCTACGATTCTTCGCACGTTGATCTAGCGCACTAGATTCCGTGAATCGGCTTCTACGATCGTTGAATCGAGCGCACTCGATTAACCGAAAGAGGAGATAGGAGATTACACTCAACTACCAATTGGTATGAAAGCACAAAGCTAACAAAAGAGAAATTTTATTCAAAAATCAACAACCCCAAAAATGTACAACACACGCGTATTTATAGGAGTTACAACCCAACACAACAAACAACACCCAACTCTTAGGTCGGCACCGACTCATCCCTCACGACTCATCTAAGTCGTTGCCGACTCATCTAAGTCGTTGCCGACTCAACAAAACACTTTAACGACTCAACTTGCCAAGCGACTCACGACTCAACTGAGGCCGACTCAAGCCATTACCGACTCAACATTCATACGATTCAAGCTTCCCAGTTTCTTGCCGCATGTCTCTTCGAGCGACTCAGTTAGGTCGTGCCCCCTTCTCTCCGACTCAAGACTTTCCAAAGATGGAGCTTCCCCTGGCTTTATGATGAGTCGCTGACGACTTATACTACTGTTGTTAGGCGACTTAATCCCCTCACGCTGAGTCGTGGACGACTCATTTCCCCCCAACACCGAACGACTCATAGTTTGGTTAGGTCGTCCCTTTCCTAACGCGTTCCTCTTTGTTTTAATAAGTCGCAAACGACTTGGAGTCTTCGTCTTGGGTCGTAAACTGTGTCCCATAAGTCGGTAACGACTTAAAATCCCCGAGCTACCCAACTCCCAAGCTTCGTTAAATCGGCACCGACTTATGCCTCCACTATCCCGTGACCGACTCATCAAGCATGCACCTCTTAAGCTCATGTACGTCTTACGAGTTAACTTCTGAATTCCCATATGCCTTGCTGCATCATCAGGTGTAAATGGAAGTATGTATGGGAAAATGAATTATTTGCAGGGAAATATTTGGTAAAAAGGGTGGGTCTAAGGAAAGGTTATTGTTTGTTGGAAACATTAATTAATATGGGAATATAATTAGACAAGCATAACCCATGCAAGTGTATAATTAAGAAATGAAGCAATAATTAATAATTATTAACCAATCCAAAATTTGGTAACCCATTTAATTAGTGATTGGTATAGGCTATTTATTTAAGTAACAGTGCAATACCAATTTATGTATTTGCGAAATGTTAATAAAATATTTATAGTATGGAATTCAAAACTATATATACATAGGAATGTGGATTTTATAGTATGTAAACTTAGTCGATTTACAATAGTTAAATCTATTGGGAATGAATAAGAATCTAAGATAATTATTACGGTAATTTGAAATTTAGTTAAAAATGGAAATTATTTATGAATTTGAAATTTAATGAACTTATATTGAAACTTAAATAAAGAGTCTAAATTTATATTTGTAAATACGTTTAAAATTCAATGTCAATGTTTGAGGAAGAAATTTATTTATAATCCGTAACGTATCCAATTAATATGAAATATTCTGGTGGGCCAACAACCGTTTTGCGCGTTTATAATTCGTGCCTACCTATTCGTTTTCACTTTGTCTATAAATAGGCTGTGTAAACCCTAGCCTCCATCTATCTTCATTTCTCTGTGTGTTCTTTTCTTCAACTTCTTCTTTTCC
Source organism: Allium cepa (assembly GCA_030765085.1). Taxonomy (NCBI): domain Eukaryota; kingdom Viridiplantae; phylum Streptophyta; class Magnoliopsida; order Asparagales; family Amaryllidaceae; genus Allium; species Allium cepa. Next base: position 484,809,272 of record CM060935.1, read on the forward strand.
AATGGCTGCAAAATTCTAGATCCAATTACAGTCCAAAATATAAATAAAAAAAATTCAACCTCCTCTAAAAATTCCAGAAAATTTTTTATATGTCATAGTTCTCGAAGAGAGGTATTCTTTATTTTAGTTTATTTGATTTTCAATACAATTTCTTTAACGTTTAACTTGTGTAATTTTCACATACCGTGTCCGATTCACGCGAGATTATTTTTGTTATGATTGTATTGAAATTTCAGATCTATTGACGCTGGTTTGGATGAATTTGGAGACTGCGAAATTTGGGGTTTAAATTGGATTTAAATCCAATTTAAATTCAAAAGGTGAGTGGTTTAACCCACTCACAACTTCTAAAATATTTTATGTTTGTTAAATTGATTTTTAGATATGAGTAGAAATTTATATATGATTTGTTTGGCATGTTTTATTCATCTTCTCAGTTAATTCGCATTTTTATTTATTTAGCTGTTTATTATTTTAATTATTGCATATAAATTTACAGTTAGAATTTATTTTGCATATAAACTGCTAGTTAACAGTTATTAAATTTATTATTGAATATAAACTGTTATTTATTACCTGTATAATTTATATGCTCTATATCGATGACTGTTTAAATTGGACGATGATTGCAAATAATGGTTGATGATTGATATTTGGATGAATGGATGCTATATTTATATTGTATAAACTGCAAGTCATCATGCATTTTCATTTCATTCGGGATTGCGATTTGAAATGATATACAACCGCATTTTTTTTATTTTAAATTGCGGATTGAAATGATAAACATCCATACACTTGACCATAGGATAGAAAATTTTATACAGGCACCGCGGTAAATATATAAAATTATTTTTGAAAATGTTTTACTATGGTTTTGTAAAGCTATACATATATATATGGTTTATGGGTTTTGATTTGATCATTAATAAAAGCTATATATATATATATATATATATATATATAGAAATTTTCCGGTTTTAGGCTTTGTATAAAAATTGATTTGAAGTATAAACCGAAGTTTGATTTTAAGATCAAATACGATGAAGCATTTAATTAAAAATTTGATTTCTGGTAGTTTTATTGACTTAAATTGGAAGTTGAATATTAAGTTAAATCGGAATTTAAATAAAAGTTAAATTTTTAATGGATATGATTTATAACTTGATTTTGTGTAAAGAGATTTAAATGAGTATCAGGTTGTTTTAAATGAATATATCAAGTTAAATAAATTGAAATTTTTTCCAGTTATGTGAAGTTAAAGGTTTACTTAAATTATATTGAATTCAACAAGTTAACATTTCAAGTCTAAATAATAAGTAATTGGATTTGATACATATGGGTTTGTCAAATAAGTTTGTCTTTGAAATGGTGAAATATTTAAAGCTTTTAACCATAAGAATTGAAATGGTATTTGGAAGTTAAATCGATATTTAGAATTGATTTGTGAAATCTAAAGAAGCTATTTTGTTTTATAAAAGTAGTTAAATATTTAACCATTTAAGAGATGGAAATTTTTTTCAAAGCTATGTTTTTTTTAAGGTAGTATAAGTTGGAAATATTATATTCAAGAGTTTGATTTCTAAATATTTTACTTTGGAAACCCTATGATTTTGGAAATAATATATATTGGAAAATAAAATGATATCGTATTGATTTGGGAATAAAAATGATATCATTTTATATGGGTTTTAAATGGATATTTTATTTTGGTTTTAGAAGTATAATTATTTTTAAATGACCGCGGTGTTATAATAACGATTGGTTGGAAAAGAGACCGGGATCGGATATGGACATACTCTCTGTCGATACCGAAAACCACTTTGACTAACCATGTACGCGGTGGAGATTTCAGAATGAAGTAGGTTGGTGGAGGCATTTCCTGCAAGGTAAATACGTGGACCCGACTCCCGTGAGTTGGCATAAGGTGGCTAAAACAGGAGCGATTCTCGGGCCAATGAGGTCATTCCTCTGATCGGACACTCCTCTTCGATATTATACTTTGACTTTGGATTGATTCAGTGGCCACTTTTACTTTGATTTTTGGGGAAGTTTGTTTCGAGGTGGGCGGTAGCTGCGGCTACGTGTTTCCATCAGCCCGGATAGCAATTGGTATATCTACCCTGGCATTGCCTAGTTGTGCCGTGTCACCTACCCTATCGCACCTTGTACGAGTTTGGATTTCTCCCGTAGCCCGTGTGGTATCCTCTGGTGGCTTCCCGATCAGGAGGGACTATGATATTGGATGGACTACTGGGACTATTACGTGTTAAGGGGAATATTGGGTCACTCCTTAACGCTATTTAAAAGTATGTTTATTTTACAATTAGACACTATTATAATAGCGCAATATACTATATAGTAAATAGTTTAACGGATCCTTAAGAGATGTAAATCCCGAGCATCTCTTGAGTTACTGTACTCATATTTATTTTGTTAATTTAACTCACATAAGATCTTTTAGTTCTGACTCGAGTGTTTTGTCTTTTCAAATTCGCTCGGGTCAGTCCGAGCGTTTCAGGATTTGAAGATTTAGCTCTGAAGGACGAAGACGAAGATGTATATTATTATTATTTATACTAGTACACTACACTGTTCCGCTGCATTGTTATTGGTATGTGTAACTCTAATATGTAGTATATAAATGTTTTGTAAACAGATTTATAAACTATATATTTTATTATTATATTTTATCCTTCCGCTGCGAGATTCTGTTTTATTTTATTTCTTTCTCATTTTTCTTATTTACCCCATAACAATCCGCCCTTCCGTATGGTTTGAATTGGCACATGTGTCGATTTAAAACGTACGAAAAGGCGGGACGTTACACCAACTATCAAGAGCAGAAGGCTGAAGCAAAAAGAGATGGGTTAAGAAGATACCAGAGAAGATGTGAAACGTGGAATACATCATGTACTCAACAAAGCTTCTCGGGCAAATCCAAACGATAAGCCAAAGAACCAACTCACTCCATAATGCAGAAAGGTCCCTCGAAGAGGAGGAAGGTAGAAATAGCTAGAAGGGAGAATAGGTTGAAAGAAAAGGATGAACCATATTTTAAAACTATATAAATTTCAATTAAATTTTTTATAACATTTTAAACATTTTCTAATATGATGAATAGTCATTTGATTCAAATTTGATAGTTCGAAGTAAACAATATCTAAAACATTTTTAAATTATTTAGACAAGTAAAATAAATGATCAAAATTTTATTTTATATAATACTTTACCAAAATACTTTTATAACTTGATGTCTTAACAAGTTTACTTTCATTCTTGCAGACTCTGGCCATGCGTTGATCTGGCGCAAAGCTAGAATTATCCAGGTACTTAGTAGACTTGTTTCAACACCCAGTGAAAATACTGGAAAACCTTAAAAAAACAGATATGGAATGTACAATCCACCCAAATCAACCAAACCAAACATTTTTCTAACCATGGATCGTAGATACACAATGGTTACGCCTGGATCCCCCAGAAAACATCCGTACCTGTAAGCTATTTCAGCCTGCGAATTATGCCATGATGACTAGTAGATCGCAGATACACAATGGTTATGCCTGAATCCTCTAGGAAACATCCGTACCCTTAAGCTTTCTCAGCCAGCGGATTTCGCTACTAATACGACCTACATAGATCGCAGGATACACAATGATTACGCCTGGATCCCACAGGAAACATCCATACCCCTAGGCCATCTCAGCCAGGAGAATTACGCTATGCAGTCGCGCTCGTAAGACCATGGAGATCGCCATGGAATTCGATGGACACTCGAGTATCATATTCGGAAAACCCAAATCAGAGAGAATAATATCGATACAATAAATCCACAGTGTGGCCACAAAGCGGATATCAAGTAGAAGGCACTTTCCATATCTTTACTTCGAAAATATGTACATATAGTGCCTTTCAAATCACTTTCAAATATCATACTCATACAAAGTCCATAATATATAAGGTTTTATTTCAAATCGAATACTTTCCAAAACAATATTATATCAAATCACACTTATATAGACTTCGATTATATAAGATTTTTCTTTCCAAATTGAGTACCTTTTCAAATCAACAGTTTTCAAATCAACTTCATGCTTATACAAATAAATTTTATATAATTTCGGTAACTCCTAAATCAAAGTATTTAATAAAATAAGGTTCTCAATTTCAATTCCTTTCAATGACGTTTCAGTTTCAAAATCATATATGATTTCGCCAAATCATTTCTTCCAAATTACATATATTCAGTTTCAAAGTTTCTTAAAACAACAGATTTAGAAAATAATCCTGGTTTCCAAATCGACAAAATTTAGGTCAAACAAATTCATTTCCAAAACCAAATATCTTTCTCAAAATCAATTATACCCAAAATGATTACCAAATTTATAACTATCTCTTTAAAACCCTTAAACTATTTATTTCTATTCAAAAGATCAATTTACCTTTTTTAAACTATTCAAAACTAAATTTTATTCAAAATATTCCAAAACTAAATTCCATATCAGTATAATTCAGAATAGTGTAATTCATTTACTTAACAAAACAGTTTCAACTCATTTATGTAACAACCCTAGATTTTGGAATATAATTTTAAATTTGACTTTATTTTATTTTGAAATTATTTTAAATTCATTTTCATTGCAAGATTTCATATTCAAATATTTTTAAAGTGATGATAAAAAATTTCCAAAGTTTATTGAAGTTATTTCAATTTTTAAAGCCTAGTTTCCAATTTTTAGCTATTTTCTTAATTTAAATATATTTATTAATTTTTTTTCATTCATTATTTTTTTTTATTTTTCTTTATTTATATGCATTCTCACATGTATTTTAAATTGCAAAAAGAATTTGGAGATTTGAAGGGTTTTTGACCTTTTATATGCATGCCTTTTCATATTCAAAGTTGCCTTTTCAATACCAATCAACACATCATTTCATTTGCTGACCTTATGACCATTGTTTCAACCAACTCCCTCATTCATTTCTCACATAAAAAAATTTCTCAAGCCCTAAAAATATTCAGCCTTCACCTGAGAGAAAAGTTTGGTAAATTTTCATTCATTTTTTCATTTTTCTTACTTGTTTTGTTTTGATTTTGCACTTGCATCAACTCTATGTAGTTCGGCCTTCCTCCTCCATCACCATAGCCGCCTCCACCACCACAACCATCTTCCATCCCCTCCATTCCACTGTCCTTCCATGGTCGTGGCCACCTTGGTTGAGGATCCACCAAAAATTTGAGCAAACTCCACATATACATCATAGCCGAGCTCACCATATTGCTACATCACCTCACACAACATATTGGCCGACCCTTGCACCACTACCACCATCCACTTGCTGAATCAACTACCTCTGCCACACCTGTACTTGATTCTTCAGACCTTGCCATGCATGTACATGCCTTGGCCGACACTTGATTGCATAGAAAAATCCACTTTTATTTGCCTTGTGTTGAAAATTCATGCATATATCCTTCTACTCCTTTATATTTATGTTATGGCCAACCTTTTGAACTTGAACCTGATCCAAATCCACACCTTGGAAGTGCATTTCCAACCAATGGTTGAGCATAAGATTGTTGGATGCAATTGCAAAAGTTTTGGCTATGTGTTGTGCATATATTTCTAGCATTGTTTAATAATATTTTGGTTTGAAAATTTATGTTGTATATTTGTTTTTTTTGCTATGTGACAAGGCAATTAGCTTTGGCTCTCCCAAACTCAAATCGTAGTCGTGCTTTCGTGCCTTTGTGGATCTTTGTTTTGTGTATTTGGTTGTCATCTCCGGCTTGTACAAGTGAGTAATTCTCACCATACAAATTTTTACTTATATGACTAGTAAACTGATCGCACTTGAATCTGTAAACCCATATCATTATGTTATATCTGCTATGCTATGATCGTATGATGTTCGCCCATGCTTATACACCTGTTATATCATATGTTACAGTTATATAATGCTATTCTGTTTATTTATATCAGTTTATCATGCTGCAAGTTCCCAGTAGATTAGAATCACTATGGGTTGAAATGATACATACCCGAACCGACTTTAGGATAGGGAAAAATCATTATAGACTGAAATGATAGGCCTGAACGATTTAATTATTTCATTTTACTTGGGACTGCGGGTTTGAAATGATAAAACCCGGGTTTTCTTTGTAAATTACGGATCGAAATGATATAATATCCGTATCACTTTACCTTGGCTAGAAAATGATATACAGACCCGTGGTTAAAATATATTTTTTGAAAATTTTGAAAGTATTTTAAAATTGTAAATTTATGATATTTTGATTTAAAATAAATTTAAAATGGTTTTTATAAAGTATTAACGATTTTTGAATAAGTTAAGATGTGAAATAAATGAATATTTAAGTTGAATTTTGAAATATACCTTAAATTGGAAATTTGTGAAATTTATTTAAAAAATGAATTTTAAGTTAAGTAAATTAAATGAAAATAAGTTATACTTGAAAATTTAAACTTAAATGTTAACTTAAAAATTTAATTATAAAGAATTGAAATTGAATGTTTGAATTTAATAAGTAAATTAATAATAAATTTTGATTTTTGAATGAAAATTTAATTTTAGAAAATCATAAATATAAGAGTAATTGAATGATTGTTTTCAAAGTGAAAATATATGATTTTATAAGTTAAAAATGGTTTAAATAAAATTTAATTGTTTATGAAATTGTATTGAAACCTTGAAATTTAATTAACAGCATCTTTGAAATGCTATTATCTCTAATTTAAAGGATATTACAACATTTGTAATGCTGTAGTTGATAAAAATGAACTAAATGGCTAAATTTAATTAAAGGCTATTATAGCACTTTGTAAGTGCTGTAATTGTTGAATTTAACTAAGTTTAATTTGAAACTAAAGTAACCTATTACAACATTTTAAATGCTGTCATTTGTTAATTGAACTGTTTTAAACATAACTTTCCGTAGCATTTTCTAAATGCTGCGAAAGTTGAATTTTTACCGTTTTGATAAAACTTAAATGAATAAATGAACTTTGAAAAGATTAAAATTTTGGAAATTTAATATTTAATTATTAAATATAATAACTTCATTTTAATGATTTAAATGAAGTAATTCGATTTGATATAAACTATTATATGGTATTTTAAATTTGAATAAAATGAATATGGTTTTGAAAAGATATGATATTTTGATTATTTTGAAATGGATTTGAAATGATATTGAATTTTTGAAATGGTATTTGATTTTTGAAATATAAATACCAGTTTAAAATTATGACCACGGGTTATAATAACGATTGGTTGTTAAAGAGCCGGGATCAGATATGGACTACTCTCTGTCGATACCGTAAACCACTTTAACAACTGTGTATGCGGTGGAGATTCCAGAATGAAGTAGGATGGTGGCGACGTCCTTGAGGTACATTATGTTGACCCTACTCCCGTAAGTTGGCTTAAGGTGGCTAAAACAGGAGCGATCTCGGGCCAAAAGGGGTAGCTTCTCTGGTCGGACACACTTCTTCGATACCATTCTATTACTGTTGTCATTGATTGGGTGCACCCCTTGATTTTGGAGTGTTGTTCGGGGTGGGCGTAGTAGCTGCTACGTTACTGCCAGCCCGTGTGCGTAATTGATATATCTACCCTGGCATTGCCTTGTGTGCCGTGTCACCTACCATACTGAGCCTTTACTACGAGTTTGTTTTTCTCCCGTAGCCCATGGAGTATTTAGGGTAGTCTCCCCATCTAGAGATACGCTGATACTGGATGGACTACTGGGACTATTATGTGTTAAGAGGAATATTGGGTCACTCCTTAACACTATTTTAAAGTGAATTTATTTTACTGTAGACATTATTATAATAGCGAAATGTTACTATATAGTAAATAGTTTAACAGATCCTTAGAGTATGGGCAGTCCGAGGCATCCTTTAAGTTACTTGTATCTTTATTACATTTCAATTGAGTTGGTTTACATTATATAAGTATATATGTCCTGACTCGAGTGTTTTGTGTTTTTCTTTACGCTCGGGTCAGCCTGAGTATTCACAGCTTTTGATTCTCTTTCTGGAGCTGGTCTTTGCTGGAGATTCTGCCTATCTATATTTATATCTATTTCAGTTTTAGCTATTCTAGTTTATCTCATGTATTAGTGAACTTCTATGTATTTGAGATATTTATTATGTTGTTTTCAGACTGATATTATGTATTTGTTTTGAGACTTTGTTATGTAGCTTCATGAACTGCTGTGGTATTTTATATTCTGCTGCGAGTTATTCTGATTGTTCTGTGTTTGTGATTCTGTGCATTTGGTTTCATTTGCTCCAAATTTATTTACAATCTGTTATTTTGCATCATTCAAGTGTGACATGTGTGGATTATTGTCGATTTTAATGGTACGAAATATCAGGTCGTTATATTTGGTATCGGAGCTTTGGTTTTTGGCAAACCATTTCCTACAGAGCAAAGACTCATTAGAGATAGGGTAGAAATATCCTAGAATGAGTGAAATCAATCTCAGAATCATATCTTTGTGAGAGAACGTATTTTCAAAGTATAAAATGATTTTTCAAAATATTTCAAAAGAGTTTAAAAGATTATTTCAATATAAAATTTTTCTTGTTTCAAAGGATTTTCTAATGTTTTCTAACTTCCTTTCTTTCTTATCTACCTTGTTAGATTTTTCTTTCTTTAGGATATTCATCCAAGTGAATTTATCTTATTTATCTTTGGCTTCTCTTTATCCTTGTCCTAAATTCATCCTTGATATTTTTCAGGATGAATCGAGGAAATGCTAAAGGTAGGGGTCGTGGTATTGCCCCAGCTCCTCAGCCTATTGCTCCTGTTAGATTCACTGTTCTCTGTAAGGAATTCACTCATCTTGGTGGAACCCTATTCACAAGTTCAGAGAGCATCATTAAGGCTCAGTAGTGGTTACGGAGTCTAGAGTGGATATTTACTGGTCTCGAGATTACTGATGGCCAGAAGCATAAGTTAGCAGCTTGGCAGTTGCATGATTATGCTCTAAATTGGTAGGGGTCCGTTACGGCTAACACCATCGATGTTGATATTACTTGGGAGCAGTTTAGGTATCTTTTGTGTCATCTTGAATTTTGTTCCTATTTTTCCGTTTCTTTTGAATCTATTTGAAGTGGTTCTATGTCGCTTTTCCAGGGAGGCTTTTGTGGCAAAATGGATGCCCGAAGCCGGGAGATCTCAGCTTTATCGTGAATTTATGGATCTTAAGCAGAGTAGCATGTCTTTTGTTGAGTATGAGAGGAAGTTCAATGAACTTTCCAAGTTCGGTTCTAGCCTGATTGACACTCCTCTCAAGAAGAATGAGAAATTCATTGCTGGTGCTCGTCCAGAGTACTATAGTCGTCTCATTTCTCATGTTCATGGCACCTTCACCCAGCTTATGGATATGGCTATTCGCTATGAGAAACCTACATCTAAAGGTCCTGCTGCTTCTGGTGCTTAGTCTTCCTCTGCTAATTCCAAGAAGCGTAAGCCTAATTATCATCAACAGAAGAAGAATTGGCAAAAGCGTCCTCGTTTGGGATCTTCATCATCTGCTCCTGTTCAGAGGCAGCTAGTTGATCTCTCCTCTATCACTTGCTTTAGGTGTGATCAGAAGGGACACTATGCCAATAGCTGTCCTACATTAGCTGGTGCTGCTATTCCTGCACCTGCTCAGTTGGCTAGGCATGATCTCTGCCATATCTGTCTCCAGCCTGGTCATTTTAGGAAGGATTGCCCTACCCAACAGAAGGGTACGCCTTTTGGTATATTTGCTGTCACTTTTGCCTCATCCCCAGTTCCTCCACCTGCTTCTGCTCCTAGTGATGACCAAGGTACTCTCTAGGGTACATTTACTTTATTTCATCATCCTGTTCGTGTTTTAATTTATACTGGAGCTTCCCACAGTTTTATTTCTATTGATTTGTGTGATAAGTTTGAGCATCTCCTTTCTCTTGAGTATGCTTCTGTTCCATTATGTGTTTCAAATCCTATTGGGGGCCCTGCTAACCTTAATCGGATTTGTAAGCAAGTGAAACTTCTCCATTCTGATCATCGCTTTAGTGATAATTTTTATGTTCTAGGCTTCGATGCTTTTGATTTATTGCATGGTCAGGATTGGTTAGGGAATCATGATGCTCATATCTCTTGTAAAGCCTGGTCTATTCACCTTGTTGATGATTAAGGAAATTCCTTGATTATTCAGTGTCAAATGCCTTAGGATTTTGCTGGCAACTTTATTTATTCTCTGGATTCTTCTCCGAGTGAACTTGATTCGACTCCTGTGGTTAGACTATATCCCGATGTATTTGGTGAAGTCACTTCTTTGCCTCCTAAGCAGGAAATTGATTTTCGAATTGATCTTATTCCTGGTGCTCGACCTGTTGTTCTTCCTCCTAGAAGAATGGCACCCTGCGAGATGGTTGAGATTGGAAAGCAAATTGAGGACTTTTCTTCCAAATGTCTGATTAGGCCTAGTTTTTCTGAATGGGGAGCAGTAGTGGTTTTTGTCACCAAGTCCGATGGTTCTCTTCGGATGTGTGTTGATTATAGGGGGCTAAATATGCTTACTACGAAAAACACATATCCAATGCCTCATATCAATGATATGTTTGATCAGTTTTATGGCGCCATTATTTTCTCTCAGCTTGATCTTGCCACAAGTTTTCATCAGCTCAGGGTTGTTAAGGATAGCATTCCCAAGACTGCTTTCCGCATTGAGAATTGGTTTTATGAATGATTAGTCATGCCTTTTGATTTGACTAATGCTCCTGCTTTCTTTTTTGATTTGATGAATCGTGTCTTTCATGATGTGCTTAATAAATTTGTTCTAGTCTTTGCTGATGATATCCTTGTCTTCTCTAGGACCAAGGAAGAGCATGAGTCGCATTTGAAATATGTTCTGGAGACTCTCAGAATTCATCAATTGAAGGCTAAATTTTCTAAATGCCATTTCTGAAAGAATGAAGTCCAATATCTCGGGCATATTGTTTCTAGTAATGGAGTTTCTATAGATCTAGTCAAGATCGCTGTGATTAATGTAAGTCTTTCTTTCTTCTCTTTTCTTTATCATTTAATAATTCTATCTTTTCGGTTGTCCTTATTTTATCCCTATTAGGATTCAGGATTGGGAAACTCCAAAGACTCCATCTGATATTCGTAGTTCTCTGGGCCTTGTCGGTTACTACCGGGGATTCATCGAGAATTTTGCTCGGATTGCTGCACCTCTCACTGCTTTAACTCGTAAGAATACCAAGTTTGTCTGGAGTGATCAGTGTAAGGCTACATTCAATGAGTTAAAGTGCAAGCTAACTTCCGCACTAGTTCTTACCGTTCCGAACGAAAGTGAGGGATTGACGGTATATACTGATGCTAGTCGTGAGGGTTTGGGTGCTGTTCTCATGCAGGATGGTAAGGTCATTGCCTATGCCAGCCGCCAGTTGAAAACCCACAAGGAAAATTATGCTGCTCATGATTTAGAGTTGCTTGCGTTGTCTTTGCTTTGAAGCTTTGGAGGCATCATCTTCTTGGAACCTAGTTTGAGCTTTTCACCGATCATCGGTCTATGAGATATATCTTCACCCAGAAGGATTTGAATCAGAGGCAAGTTCTTTGGCTTGAGTTTTTGGCTTCTTACGACCTCGATATTAGATGTACTCCCGGTAAATCTAATGTTGTGGCCGATGCTTTGAGTCAGAAGAAGGCTTTGTTGTGTCAGCTTGTTGTTTCTTCTTCTCCTCTTCTGGATCGTATCATGGCTAAGCAAGATGAGGATGAGATGCTTAGATTGATGAAGGAGAGTGTTCGTAGCAGGGTTGGTGGTAGTGGTAGTAGTGGAGCTCAGATTGATGATAGAGGGATTTTGAAAATTAATGGCAGGATTTGTGTCCCGAATGTTGATGGTTTGAGGCAGAAGTTGCTTCAGGAGAATCACCGATCCAGGCTTTCTATTCATCCTGGTGTGTCGAAGATGTATCAGGATATGAAGAGGCTTTATTGGTGGAAGGGGATGAAGAGGGATATCTCTATCTTTGTTAGACGGTGTGCGACTTTTCAGCAAGTCAAAGCCGATCACCAGAAGACCCCTGGTTTGTTGCAGCCCCTTGAGATTCCCAATTGGAAGTGGGAACAGGCTTCCATGGATTTCATCGATGGTTTACCGAGGACTAGAAGGGATAATGAGAGTATCTAGGTTATTGTTGATAGACTGACCAAGTCCGCTCATTTCATTCCGGTCAAGTCTACTCATTCTTCTTCTAGCTTATCTGAGATCTACATGAGAGAGATTGTTCATCTCCATGGTGTTCCTCTCAGTATTGTTTGTGATCGTGACCCTATCTTTACCAGTCAGCTTTGGAACGCTTTTCAGGAATATATGGGTACTCATCTAAATCTGAGCACTGCTGTGACGCCCCACCTCTATGCTCACAATAACAAAAGTTATTATAAGGTAATAACGTCTGCTATTGCGAAGAATAAGGCTTGTTAGAAGCGACCATCCATAAGTTATGCCTTAGACGAGTATTGATTACTCGATAGGAGTTGTGTAAATTACTCCCAAAGATATATATTCAATCCAAATATAAAACGAAACTACGATGGCTTATGAAAAATTCAGAACAATTCATAATAACAACACTGATAAGTATAATCACATCAGAACAGAAATATCAGACATATAGCAGAAGATAAGTCTGGATACATGCTACAACAATCGATGGTTCACATGAACCAAATGTACATATACATGTCATCAACATACATGAGATGAGAGTCAATACACCAAAAGTAACACCTCAAAGTCTAGACAAAAGATGATGTGAAATCCCAAAAGCTGAAGCAGCAACTGAATCAGAGATAGCGATTATCCTGAAATAACTCGGTCTGACCCGAGTATTATTTAAAAGAAAATAATAAACGGATCAGTCTAATTTAAACTTAGAAGTGAATGCATCACAAACAACATCAAAGCAAATCAATCATAGTCTCGAATGAGACTATTCAGCATAAATAATCAACATAGTTTAAATGAAGAAATCTCATTAAACTCCATCAAAATCAACTTTCAAATTCAAAATTGAATTCAAAACAGCAATACACAAAATTTAGAAATCAAAAATAGATAACTAGAAAATCAGCATAAAAGTGGATCGATCCCAGCATATGGCGAGTCTAAGATACGCCGCACGTGCATCTCATATGGCCGAAGTCTACCAAGTACCGTCATCATAATATTTGGCGCCCAACAAATGACCTGAAGGTCTAGTACTGATAATTGACCCGAAGGTCCATCATAGTGGCTCGAAAGCCCAACAAAATCATTAAAACTCTCAAACAGCAACAAATATTTCAATTAACGAGTCCGAAATTAACCGAATTAGTAAAAGCGTGGTTCCATACTCCGCACTTTTGCTAAACATTTAAATCTCTTCATTGTTTGCTTGAAAGTGCAAAATTGTGTATTTTATATAAATAAAATTTATGTTCTCAAATGGACAAGTCCGGAATTAATCGGTTCAGTAAAAGTAAGGGTTGATAGTCCTTAATTTTGCTGAAGCGTTTAAATCGATTCCTCATTCTTTTGAAATCGTAAACCGAGAAATTTTTGGAAATAATTATGTTTTAAAACGATTTAAAAATACATGATAAAAACAGCAACATCTATAGCAATTTCGACAAAGAAATTGCGCTTCACAAAACACCATAAAAACGGATTCAAATCAGCGTTGCGGGATAGCCGCTTGAAAATTCACTTTAAATTGATGGTTACTGAAGTCAAAACAACAATAATTTTTATTCGTCAAAAATCTCTTCAAAACAACACGCTTCAAAAATAAAACACTGGAGTAAAATCCGTAATAAAAATAACGGCAACAAACTACGTTTCAAAACCAAACACCGGCCCATATATAAATTAATAACCAGTGGTCTACACCATTTATATATTCATCAAAATATTGCACTGCCCACTTGCACAAAATAAAATAGGAAAATAATTAAAGTAACTTGGACATACTATAATATACATGCACGTAACAATGTATACAGGCAAAATATAAATTGGACCAAATATAAAATGACGTGTACACACTTTTGCATGAAAGGAAAGGCACGCATTTATCACGCGCGCATTTAATTGAAACGAAAATATAAGTAGCATGCCTGGTAATATAAACTTGCACGCACATACTACTTTACCAAGAATGGAATTGAAAAAAAAAGAATGACCTGGGCCATAAAAATTTTCACGTATGCATGTAGTAAATTGATGGTCTGGGCACATTTACATGCACGCAAAAATTGATGTGAACAAAAATAACGCATGCAAGTAAAAAAAACAAACAAAAGATGGCCTGGAATCTAGTTTTCGTTCTATACTTGTACACACGTTCAAATGAATAATAATGTAAAAGACCTATGCAATACTATATATGCGCACGCAAATATGGAGTAACCAAATATAGACGACCTGGCCTTTAATTTTTCACGCACGCATTCAATATACACGCATGCTACAAATGCATAAAAATGAAATTAATAAAACAAAATGATGGTCTGACAAACATTTTTACATTCTGCACGCAAGAAAATGTAAAATTAAATGACCTGGAGCTATAATAATATGCCTACACGAAATGTAAAAAGAATAATTGCAATTTAGTTAACTCACCTGGTGCACGCATATAAGAAACAAAACAAGCTATACACGTATACACGTCCAAAATGATTTGGATATTGCAACGCGTAACTCAACTTTTCACCAACAATTCGAAATGATAAAGAAAAAAGGCTTGGACTTACACCAATATGCATGCACGCTACTAATGCAGGCATGACATATTTATGTGTACACGTAGTTAACCTCAAACTCATTTTTTGTGAAGTGCAACTACAACCTGGACTTCGTTTGTGTTCAATACATCATGGACGCAAATAATAAAGTGAAGAATAAATTAGAAATGTGAGTTTTACACTCACTTTTAATTTTTCCTCCGAACCAGTTAGCATCAATAACCCAAAAGAAGCAATAATATTTAAGCTGCCATTAATACTCCTCCTACCGAGCTATTGAAATTTTAAAACAAATGAAAGATGTAGCTTTACTTTTCTCTTCTCAAAAATGTGTATAAGCCAAGGCAAATGTGTTGGCAAGGTACAAATGCATTTAAGAGAAAAACGTGCTTCAGTGGAGGAAAGCACAAGCTACATATAAAATGATGATGGCCAAAAAGTGTTCAACATTGCCTTTAAAACTTTGTTGCAGCCAAGAGAAATGTTCCAACTTTTGTTTATAAATGGACCCATTCACACGTGAAGGCAAATGAAAATATAACACAACTTTGTTGACAGCAAGGTTCCAATATTTTTGCTTTTGAATTGTCCAATTCATTTACACGCGTGAAGGCATATTTTCCATTCATTTCAAATGCGCTACCATTTGAAGTGTTCAACTAATTTTGCAAATGAATTTCACTCTTTTTATTTATTTTTTTTTTCAAATCTCAAATTAAAATTTCCATTTAATTTTTTTTCGACGGTAGTCAAAAATCACGGTTTTTACAAACTCCTCCATTATAAAAATTGCGTCCCCGCAATTTTCATACTAGCAGTAATTTATAAAGCAAATTATTCATCACAACAAAGATTTAAAATAGAAAAGATAGATAAAGAATGCCCACCCCCACCCGAAGAGGAGAGAAAACTGGGATAAGAACGCTAGATGAATTCTTTGGTTTCCAAGTGCAATCTTTGGGGTTTGCGGACCATTGAATTTTCACAAGCGGGACTTCTTTATTCCGAAGGCATTTAACCTCCGAAGCTAGCGCACGAATAGGATTTTGCACCATAGACAAGTCGGGTGAGATCTCAAGATCTTGCAACACATGAGGATCAATAATAGAATCTGAATCACGAAGGCATCGACGAAGCTGGGATACATGAAATACGTCATGAATTCTCGAAAACTGAATAGGTAGCGATACACGATAAGCAACAGGGCCAATGCGTTCCGTAATAGGAAATGGTCCAACATATCGAGGCGCCAATTTCCTGGAGCTACTAAAACGCACCACACCCTTCATCGAAGATACACGAATGAACATGCGATCGCCAATAGAAAATTCCAAAGGCTTCCTATGATGTTCGACACAAGATTTCTGCCTATTTTGAGCCTCCTTCATTCTCTGTATGATTATATCAATCTTCTTAGAAGATTCACGAATATAATCGGGGCTAAGAACTAACTTTTCCCTAGATTCCAACCAACAAGATGATGATCGACATGGCCTTCCATAAAGGGCTTCGAAAGGAGCCATACCGATACTGAATTGGAAACTATAGTTATAAGAGAATTCAACAATAGATAAGTGGTTTTCCCAACTACCACCAAAATCAAGAATACAAGCTCGAAGGAGATCTTCTAAGACTTGATTCACCCTTTCAGTCTGACCATCAGACTGCGGATGATAAGCTGTACTGAGATTGAGCTTAGTGCCCAAAGTTTTCTGAAGGCTCTGCCAGAAACCACTAGTAAAAAGCGGATCTCTGTTACTAACAATGGAACTAGAAATTCCATGAAATCGAACGACTTCTTTAATAAAAAGCTTAGCCAACATAGGAGCAGTCTGATTGGACTTGATAGGAATAAAATGGGCTGATTTGGTCAATCTGTCAACAATCACCCAAACACTAGTATGGCCCAACCTCGAACAAGGTAGACTATCAATGAAGTCCATGGAAATTTGATCGCATTTCCATAATGGAATCTCAAAGAGGCTGCAAAAGACCACTAGGACGCTAGTGTTCTGCTTTAATAAGTTAACAAGTCATGCAACGACTCACATAACTAGCAACATCACGCTTCATGCCTTTCCAAAAGTATAAGTGTTTCATGTCAGCATACATCTTACTACTACCCAGATGGATAGTATACTTAGAACGATGACAGTCGTCAAGAATTTCATTTCTAAGATAAGGAACATTAGGCACGATCAACCTTCCCTTATTTCGAGCACAACCTTGAATATCAATATTGAAATCCTTTAGATTATCACTTCGGGATTCCGATTTGCAACTCTGAATAAGATAAGAGAGATCTGGATCTTGTTTCTGGGCATCGGCAATTCAATCCTACAAACTAAGACAAGCTCCATGCTAAATAAAAGCATGGGAGAATTAGAAACCGAAGGGCGGTCTTTAATATCACAATGAGATAAAGCTTCCAAATATTCCACTCTGCTAGCATCATGGAAACAACAACTTGCTGCTTGCGACTAAGCGCATTAGCAACTCGATTACCCTTACTAAGGGTATACTAAATATCGAAATCATATGAAGCTAGAAATTCGAGCCAACGCTGTTGCCTCAAATTAAGTTCTTTTTGAGTGAATAGATATTTCAGAGACTTGTGATCAGTGAAGAGAACAAAACGCTCGTCCAATAAATAATGTCGCCAAATCTTTAGAGCAAAGACTATAGCGGCTAACTCCAAATCATGGGTAGCATAACGAATCTCGTTAGGCTAGAAGCATAGGCAACTACTCTATCTTTTTGCATGAGAACAGCATCGAGTCCATAACCACTGGCATCGGTATAAACAACAAGATCATGATTCCCTTCGGGAACCACTAAGATAGGAGCATGAGTAAGGAGATTTTTTAACTTCAAGAAAGAATGCTCACATTTAACAGACCAAATAAAAGGAACATCTTTTCTCGTGAGAGTGGTAAGCGGTAAGGCAATACGAGAAAAGTCCTTAATGAACCGGCGATAATATCCCGCCAATCCAAGGAAACTACAGATCTCAGTAATGGTCTCGTGTCTCTTCCAATTCTGAATAGATTCGATCTTGGAAGGATCGACAAAGATACCATCGGAAGAAACAATATGACCGAGAAACTTCACCTTATTCTCCCAGAAGTGACACTTGGAGAATTTAGCATAAAGCTGATGCGGATGAAGTGTACTCAAAACAATCTCCAAATGCTGAATATGATCGGCTTCAGATTTGGAAAAAATAAGAATATCATCAATAAAAACCAAGACATAGTTATCGAGATATTCCCGAAATATCCGATTCATAAGGTCAACAAAATACGCTGGAGCATTTGTCAAACCGAACGGCATAACAAGCCATTCATAAGAACCATAACGAGTTTGGAATGCAGTAAGAGGGATGCTATCTTCCGCAACTCGTAACTGATGAAAACCGGTAGCAAGATCGAGTTGGGAGAAAAGCTTAGCGCCACTTAACTAATCGTACATGTAGTCGATCCTAGGTAATGGTTACCTATTTTTGATAGTGAGCTTGTTAAGCTTGTGATAATCAATGCAATGCCTAAGAGTACCATCCGACTTCTTAACAAAGACAATGACGGCGCCCCAAGGAGATGAGCTAGAACGAATAAATCGCTTGGCTTCCAATTCAAATAATTGTTGCTTGAGTTCCTTATTTTCCTTAGCAGACATCCTCATAGGAGGACGACTGACAGGATGAGCACCAGAGATAAGATCAATACGGAACTCAATTGCCCTCTTCGGCCGCAAACTCGAAATAGGCTCGAAGACATCAGAAAAATCACAAACAACCGGAATATTAGCAATGACATCCTCCGATTCGAAGGAAGAAATGAGAGCATTCGAAGTATGGTCCATGCTGCGAAATATAATAGATAACTGCTCGATAGCATCGGGACGCTTGAGATATAAAGTTCTTTCGGGACATAGGATTTGAACTTCATAACGAACGAGCCAATCCATTCCCAAAATCATATCAAAACCAAGATGGTCCATAACATGCAGATTCACATGAAAGGAAAAACCACATAGAATAATCTCAACATCAACACATAACAAACCAAGAGTAGCAGATCCTCCAATAGGATTCACAATCCTCAAAGGGTCGCAAAGACTACAACATCCAAAGGAATAACACCAACAAGCTCCTTTGACACGAATGAATGTGATGCACCCGTATCGAAAAGAACTCTAATAGAACGGTCGTGAAATAGAATAAAACCTTCCAAAACAGCAGGAGTAATACCTTTGGGCTTAGAAGAATCACCAGAAGCTTTAGCAACATTAAGCTTCCCAAATTGGAAACCCTTAGGAGCAATAGGGCAATCAAATACCCAATGACCATCTTTCTTGAAATAGCAACAAAAGCGAAGCTTAGGACAGCTATGAAGAAGATGATCCAGAGAACCACAATTATAGCACGCCCTCTGAATAGAAGGTGCACTACTAAGCTGAGAACTAGAGGTAGCTTGCTTCTTCTTCTTCTTGTTGGAAGAAGAATTAGGCCTATGAAATGGAAGCCTCTTTTTATTGGGGTTCTTAGAAACCTCAACCCATCACCACTATCACGTTCCTTTTCAACAGCTTCAAGGCAAAGTGCCGAATCAACAAGTTCCTCAAAAGTGAGCTTAAGCCGAAGTAAAAGGACTTTCTTCAAACCATCAACAAGTCTAAGATTCTTCTTACGCGGAGTGTTAATGAAGTCAACTCCGTATTTGGATATGGCCTCGAAAGATGCAACATAATCAGAAATAGAGGACTTTCCTTGTTTCAACTCAAGGAAACTACGAGCAAGATTAGCCTTTTCTGATTCAGGAACAAACTTAAGTTGGAAACGTTCCTTAAACTGATTCCACGAGAGAGAGAGGACTCATCAACTTCCGCAATAAAATGCTCATACCAATCAAGCGCACGCTCTTGCAACATGCTAGTGCTACGAGAACGCGATGATGATCCGAAAGATCCATCCAAGAAAATATGCGCTCACAAGCGCACAACCAAGTCTAAACCTCCAATACACTTCCCGATCCCTTGAAAGGCTTGCCTCCAAGGTGGGAATAGTCACTACTCATGCGGACGAAGGCAGACTTGTGAGAGGGAGCTGCGGGAGTAGCAACAGAAGGCTGAGTACCCCAAAATAGCTCCATAAACCGATCAGCTAACATATAGACTCCGTCCGGATGAGAACCACTAGACGGGCCTGCAGAAGAACGCTACCCTCTACCTCTTCTAGCCATAGGCTGAGAGAACAAGAGAAGATAAGGATTAATTAAAACAATACAAGATTGAAAAGAAATTTAACAAATGGAATACTATGGAAATATGAAATTTATTCCTAGACATATTCCAACTTGTTAGAGAGGACAAAAGTTTAAGAACAACGAAGGAATAGATTAGAAAGGCACAGATAAAATCCTCGAATAGTTGTAACGCATGTTCCATTCTGCTTCTATTCTATGTTTATTATAATTTGTTCTGAATTTCAGCTCTGATACCAAGCTGTGACGCCCCACCTCTATGCTCACAATAACAAAGGTTATTATAAGGTAATGACGTCTGCTATTGCGAAGAATAAGGCTTGTTAGAAGCGACCATCCGTAAGTTATGCCTGAGACGGGTATTGATTACATCGATATGAGTTGTGTAAATTACTCCCAAAGATATATTCAATCCAAATCTAAAACGAAACTACTGTGGCTTATGAAAAATTCAGAACAATTCATAATAACAACAACACTGATAAGTATAATCACATCAGAATAGAAATATTAGATATATAGCGGAAGATAAGTCTAGATACATGCTACAACAATCGATGGTTCACATGAACCAAATGTACATATACATGTCATCAACATACATGACATGAGAGTCAATACACCAAAAGTAACACCTCGAAGTCTAGACAAAAGATGATGTGAAATCCCAAAAGCTAAAACAGCAACTGAATCAGAGATAGCGATTATCCTTAAATAACTCGGTCTGATCCAAGTATTATTTAAAAGAAAATAATAAACGGATCAGTCTAATTTAAACTTAGAAGTGAATGCATCAGAAACAACATCAAAGCAAATCAATCATAGTCTCGAATGAGACTATTCAGAATAAATAATCAACATAGTTTAAATGAAGAAATCCCATTAAACTCCATCAAAATCAACTTTCAAATTCAAAATTGAATTCAAAACAACAATACACAAAAGTCTAGAAATCAAAAATAGATAACTAGAAAATCAGCATAAAAGTGGATCGATCCTAGCATATGGTGAGTCTAAGCTACGCCGCACGTGCATCTCATATGGCCGAAGCCTACCAAGTACTGTCATCATAATATTTGGCGCCCAACAAATGACCCGTAGGTCCAACAAATGACCCAAAGGTCTAGTACTGGTAATTGACCCGAAGGTCCATCATAGTGCTCGAAAGCCTAGCAAAATCATCAAAACTCTCAAACAGCAACAAATATTTCAATTAACGAGTCCGGAATTAACCGAATTGGTAAAAGCGTGGTTCCATACTCCGCACTTTTGCTAAATCATTTAAATCTCTTCATCGTTTCCTTGAAAGTACAAAATTGTGTATTTTATATAAATAAATTTACGTTCTCAAATGGACAAGTCCGGAATTAATCGGATCAGTAAAAGTAAGGGTTCATAGTCCTTAATTTTGCTAAAGCGTTTAAATCGATTCCTCATTCTTTTGAAAACGTAAACCGAGAAATTTTTGGAAATAATTATATTTTAAAACGATTTAAAAATACGTAATACAAACAGCAACATCTATAGCAATTTCGACAAAGAAATTGCGCTTCACAAAACACCGTAAAAACGGATTCAAATCAGCGTTGCGGGATAGCCGCTTGAAAATTCACTTTAAATTGACGGTTACTGAAGTCAAAACAACAATATTTTTTATTCGTCAAAAATCTCTTCAAAACAACACGCTTCAAAAATAAAACACTGGAGTAAAATCCGTAATAGAAATAACGGCAACAAACTACGTTTCAAAACCAAACACCGGCCCATATATAAATTAATAACCAATGGTCTACACCATTTATATATTCATCAAAATATTGCACTGCCCACTTGCACAAAATAAAATAGGAAAATAATTAAAGTAACTTGGCATACTACAATATACATGCACGTAACAATGTATACAGGCAAAATATAAATTGGACCAAATATAAAATGACGTGTACACACTTTTGCATGAAAGGAAAGGCACGCACTTAATTTAAACGAAAATATAAGTAGCATGCCTGGTAATATAAACTTGTACGCACATACTACTTTACCAAGAATGGAATTGCAAAAAAAAGAAAAGAATGACCTGGGCCATAAAAATTTTCACGTATGCATGTAGTAAATTGATGGTCTGGGCACATTTACATGCATGCAAAAATTGATGTAAACAAAAATAACGCACGCAAGTAAAAAAAAAACAAACAAAAGATGGCCTGGAATCTAGTTTTCGTTCTATACTTGTACGCACGTTCAAATGAATAATAATGTAAAAGACCTGTGCAATACTATATATGTGCATGCAAATATGGAGTAACCAAATATAGATGACCTGGCCTTTAATTTTTCACGCACGCATTCAATATGCACGCACGCTACAAATGCATAAAAATGAAATTAATAAAAAATGATGGCCTGGCAAACATTTTTACATTCTGCACGCAAGAAAATGTAAAATCAAATGACCTGGAGCTATAACAATATGCCTACACTTAATGTAAAAGAATAATGGCATTAGTTAACTCACCTAGTGCATGCATATAAGAAACAAAAACAAGCTATACACATATATACGTCCAAAATGATTTGGATATTGCGACGTGTAACTCCACTTTTCACCAACAATTTGAAATGATAAAGAAAAAAGGCCTGGACTTACACCAATATGCATGCACGCTACTAATGAAGGCATGACATATTTATGTGTACACGTAGTTAACCTGAAACTCATTTTTTGTGAAGTGCAGCTACAACCTGGACTTCTTTTGTGTGCAATACATCATGGGCGCAAATAATAAAGTGAAGAATAAATTAGAAATGTTAGTTCTACTCTCACTTTTAATTTTGCCTCCGAACCAACTAGCATCAATAACCCAAAAGAAGCAATAATATTTGAGCTGCCATTAATACTCCCCCTACCGAGCTACTGAAATTTTAAAATAAATAAAAGATGCAGCTTTACTTTTCTCTTCTTAAAAACGTGTATAAGCCAAGGCAAATGTGCTGGCAAGGTACAAATGCATTTAATAGAAAAACATGCTTCAGTGGAGGAAAGTACAAGCTACATATAAAATGATGATGGCTAAAAAGTGTTCAACATTGCCTTTAAAACTTTGTTGCAGCCGAGAAAAATGTTCCAACTTTTGTTTATAAATGGACCCATTCAGATGTGAAGGCAAATGAAAATATAACACAACTTTGTTGACAGCAAGGTTCCAATATTTTTGCTTTTGAATTATCCAATTCATTTACACACGTGAAGGCATATTTTCCATTCATTTCAAATGTGCTACCATTTGAAGTGTGCAACTGATTTTGCAAATGAATTTCACTCTATTTTTTTTTCAAATCTCAAATTAAAATTTCCATTTTAAATTTTTATTTCGACGGTAGTCAAAAATCACGGTTGTTACAACTGCTTACCATCCACAGACCGACGGTCGAATGGAAAGAGTGAATCAGATTCTCGAGGATCTTCTTCGTGCTTGTGTGCTTGATTATGGAGGATCTTGGGAAGATCATCTACATCTTGTCGAATTCACCTACAATAATAGCTATCAGGTATAATCGTCTTCTGTTTCCAGCTTATTTTTAATCTTTTTATCTATCTCGTTCCATCTTTACATTCAGGCCAGTCTCAAAATGTCTCCGTTTGCTGCTCTATACGGACGACCTTGTAGATCTCCATCTTGCTGGATTAAATCCGGTAATCGTTTGGTTCTTGGTCCTGATGTGATTTTGGAAGCTTCTGAGAGAGATGAGGAGATTAAGAAGAGGTTGAGAGCTGCTCAGGATAGGCAGAAGAAGTATGCTGATAGGCGTAGGAGGAATTTGGAATTTTCTGTTGGTGATCTGGTTTTCCTTAAGGTTTCCCCCTTAAGGAACGTCATTCGTTTTGGTCGTAGAGGGAAGCTTTCTCCTAGGTTCCTTAGTCCTTTCCGCATTGTAAAAAGAGTTGGTTCTTTGGCTTATCGTCTGGATTTGCCCAAGAACTTTCTGGAGTGTATGATGTATTCCATGTCTCGCATCTTTGCCGATATTTTCATGATCCATCTCTTATTGTCCAGCCTTCTTCTCTTGATAGTTTGGATATTGAGCCTAATCTGACTGTCGAGAGGAAGCCACTTCGTATTGTCGACCGAGGTACGAAGTAGCTCAGAAGGAAATCTGTTAATCTGGTCAAGGTACAGTGGAGTATCGACGATCGAGATTGTACCTAGGAGACAGAGGAGAGCATTTATGCTTTGAATCCGGAATTGTTCGTTTTAGGTACTATTTTGTTCTTCAATCTTGTTTCTCTTTATTTTCCTTGCCGTTTCTTTTCGACGACGAAAAGATTTAAGTGGGGGAGAGTGTAACAACCCCAGATTTTTGAATACAATTTTGAATTTGAATTTATTTTGAATTTATTTTAAATTCATTTTTATTGCAAGATTTCATTTTTAAATATTTTTAAAGTGATGATAAAAATTTTCCAAAGTTTATTGAAGTTATTTTCAATTTTTGAAGCCTAGTTTCCAATTTTCAGCTATTTTCTTAATTTAAATATATTTATTTAAAATTTATTTATTTATTTTTTTCATTCATTATTTTTTTGTTTTACTTTATTTATATGCATTTTCACATGTATTTTAAATTGCAAAAAGAATTTGGAAATTTGAAGGGTTTTTGACCTTTTATATGCTTGCCTTTTCCTATTCAAAGTTGCCTTTTCAATACCAATCAACACATCATTTCATTTGCTGACCTTATCACCATTGTTTCAGTCGACTCCCTCATTTGTTTCTCACATAAAAAATTTCTCAAACCCTAAAAATATTCGGCCTTCACCTGAGATAATAGTTTGGTAAATTTTCATTCATTTTTCCATTTTTCTTACTTGTTTTTTTTTGATTTTGCACTTGCATCAACTCTATGTAATTCGGCCTTCCTCCTCCATCAACATAGTCGCCTCCACCACCACCACAACCAGTAGCCATCCCCTCCATTCCACTGTCCTTCCATGGCCATGGCCACCTTGGTTGAGGATCCACCAAAAATTTGAGCAAACTCCACCTATACATCATAGCCGAGCTCACCATATTGCTACATCACCTCACACACCATACTGGCCGACCCTTGCACCACCACCACCTGCCACTTGCTGACTCAACTACCTCTGCCACACCTATACTTGAATCACCAGGCCTGGCCGTGCATGTACATGCCTTGGACGAAATTTGATTGCATAGAAAAATCCACTTTTATTTGCCTTGTGTTGATAATTCATGCATATATCCTTCTACTTCTTTATATTTATGTTATGGCCAACCTTTTGAACCTAAACCTGATCCAAATCCACACCTTGGCAGTGCATTTCCAACCTATGGCCAAGCATAAGATTGTTGAATGCAAGTGCAAAAGTTTTGGCTATGTGTTGTGCATATATTTCTAGCATTGTTTAATAATATTTTGGTTTGAAAATTTATGTTGTATATTTGTTTTTTTGCTACGTGACAAGGCAATTAGCTTTAGTTCTCCCACACTCAAATCATAGTCGTGCTTTCGTGCCTTTATGGATCTCTGTTTTGTGTATTTGGTTGTCATCTCCAGCTTGTACAAGTGAGTAATTCTCACCAGACAAATTTATACTTATATGACAAGTAAACTGATCGCAATTGAATCTGTAAACCCATATCATTATGTTATATCTGCTATGCTATGATCGTATGATGTTCACCCATGCTTATACACCTGTTATATCATATGTTACTGTTATATAATGCTATTCTTTTTATTTGTATTAGTTTATCACGCTGCAAGTTTCCTATAGATTAGAATCACTATGGGTTTAAATGATACATACCCGAACGGACTTTAGGATAGAGAAAAATCGTTATGGGCTGAAATGATAAGCCTGAACGATTTTTAATTACTTCATTTTACTTGGGACTGTGGGTTTGAAATGATACAACCCGGGTTTTCTTTGTAAATTATGGATTGAAATGATCTAATATCCATATCACTTTACCTAGGCTAGAAAATGATATACAGACCCGTGGTTAAAATATATTTTTCAGAAATTTTATTTTAAAAATGTAAATTTATGACATTTTGTTTTAAAATGAATTTAAAATGATTTTTATAAAGTATTAAGGATTTTTGAATAATTTAAGATGTGAAATAAATGAATATTTAAGTTGAATTTTGAAATATACCTTAAATTGGGAATTTGTGAAATTTGTTTAAAAAATGAATTTTAAGTTAAGTAAATTAAATGAAAATAAGTTATACATGAAAATTTAAACTTAAATGTTAACTTAAAATTTTAATTATAAAGAATTGAAATTGAATGTTTGATTTTAATAAGTAAATTAATAATAAATTTTGATTTTTGAATGAAAATTTTATTTTAGAAAATCATAAATATAAGAGTAATTAAATGATTGCTTTCAAAGTGAAAATATATTATTTTATAAGTTAAAAATGGTTTAAATAAAATTTAATTGTTTATGAAATTGTATTGAAACCTTGAAATTTAATCAACAGCATCTTTGAAATGCTATTATCTTTAATGTAAAGGATATTACAGCATTTGTAAATGCTGTAGTTGATAAAAATGAACTAAATGGCTAAATTTAATTAAGGGCTATTATAGCACTTTGTAAGTTCTGTAATTGTTGAATTTAACTAAGTTTTATTTGAAACTAAAGTAACCTATTACAGCATTTTAAACGCTGTCATTTGTTAATTGAACTGTTTTAAACATAACTTTCCGTAGCATTTTCTAAATGCTGCGAAAGTTGAATTTTCACTGTTTTGATAAAACTTGAATGAATAAATGAACTTTGAAAAGATTAAAATTTTGGTAATTTAATATTTAATTATTAAATATAATAACTTCATTTTAATGATTTAAATGAAGTAATTAGATTTGAAATATAAACTATTTTTAAACGTGAATTGGAATAGTATTTTAAATTTGAATAAAATGAATATGGTTTTGAAAAGATATGATATTTTGATTATTTTTGAATGGATTTGAAATGATATTGAATTTTTGAAATGATATTTGATTTTTGAAATATAAATACCATTTTAAAATTATAACCACGGGTTATAATAACGATTGGTTGTTAAAGAGACCGGGATCAGATATGGACATACTCTCTCTCGATGCCAAAAACCACTTTAACTACTGTGTACACCGTGGAGATTCCAGAATGTAGTAGGATGGTGGCGACGTCCTTGAGGTACATTACGTGGACCAGACTCCCGTGAGTTGGCTTAAGGTGGCTGAAACATGAGCGATCTCGGGCCAAAAGGGGTAGCTCCTCTGGTCGGACACACTTCTTTGATGCCATTCTATTACTGTTGTGATTGATTGGGTGCACCCCTTGATTTTGGAGTGTTGTTCTGGGTGGTCGTAGTGGCTGCTACGTTACCGCCAACCCGTGTGCGTAATTGGTATATCTACCCTGGCATTGCCTTGTATATCGTGTCACCTACCATACCGAGCCTTTACTACGAGTTTGTTTTTCTCCCATAGCCCATGGAGTATTTAAGGTAGTCTCCCGATCTGGAGATACGCTGATACCGGATGGACTACTAGGACTATTATATGTTGAGGTGAATATTGGGTTACTCCTTAACACTATTTTAACGTTAGTTTATTTATTGTAGACATTATTATAATAGAGAAATATTACTATATAGTAAATAGTTTAACAGATCCTTGGAGGATGGGCGGTCCCAGGCATCCTTTAAGTTACTTGTATCATTATTACAGTTCACTTGAGTTGGTTTACATTATATAAGTATATATGTCTTGACTTGAGTGTTTTGTGTTTTGCATTACGCTCGGGTCAGCCTGAGTATTCACAGCTTTGGATTCTCTTTCTGGAGCTGGTCTTTGTTGGAGATTTTGCCTATCTATATTTATATCTATTTCAGTTTTAGCTCTTCTAGTTTATCTCATATATTAGTGAACTTCTATGTATTTGGGATTTCTATTATGTTGTTTTCAGACTGAATTATGTATTTGTTTTGAGACTTTGTTATAGTAGCTTCATGAACTACTGTGATATTTTATACTCCACTGCGAGTTATTCTGATTGTTTTGTGCCTGTGATTCTATGTATTTGATTTCATTTGCTCCAAATTTATTTACAATTTGTTATTTTGCATCATTCAAGTCTGACATGTGTGGATTATTGTCGATTTGAATGGTATGAAATATCAGGTCGTTACAATTTATGTGACTATCGGAATTTTTGGATGTTTGAAATCGGAATATTTAATTGATTTTAAGTGTTGAAAAGTTAATTTTTAACTTGAATTCAAATATCACAATTTATTGGGTAATTTGATTATTAAATTAAATAATTTGAAGTTGAGTAAAATGTTGAATCTGGAGTTTTAAGCCGGCTAAAAATAATTTGAAGGCTTTATAATCTATATTGGTAGGACTGAAGATAATAAAGGAGTTAAAATTTAATTTAACAGTGTTTTGTGCAGTTTTAAAAATATATAGTTTAAATTGATAATTTAAAGATAGCCTTCCGAGGCACAATCTCGGAATTCGATGAAACCAGTGCCATTGGATCCATAATATTGTATTATTACCGGATTTCAATTTTCGTAATGTTTGGAGTTGTTGTGTGAGCATACGATATATAAACGCGCTGAAATTTATATTGAAAATTAATATAAGAACTAGGTTCAAAAAGCTATCTTCTCCATAGATCGAATTAGGACTCGAAACCTTTTCCATTGCATTCGAAATATGGGTATTACATTATGAATGCCTAGTAGCACGCCTTGATAGGAGTTCGCAATTGGAAGTTGTTTTTATCGAGACGATTTAAATTTACATATATATGGTCATAATCAAATCACAGCCACCTTTCTACAGGCTGAAACGTACACGTTTCCTTTGTCTTTCCCTATACGCTACCATCGTATCTTGTCCTCTCCCTTCTCTTGTAAAACGCGCGAGAACAGATCAAAAGAAAAAAAGAAAAAAAGAAAAAAAAAAGAAAATTAAGCCTCATTCCTCCTTCTTCTCTTTAGTTAAAAAAAATCGATACATTAATTATAAAATCTCGAGTTCCCTTTTTGTTACCTCCCAGTTCGATGCTGCTTCCTAAATCCCTCTTCTTGGATACGAATTCGAATTGAATTCGTTATATATATAAAAAATGGAAAATTGATTTCGCGTTCTCGAACGAAGCGGAGGCCTGGTGAGTCATTCGCGATGGAGATGCAAGGGTTTTCGTGCGCACGAAGATGGGTTGGCGCTTAGGGTGCTTTCGAGGCCAGTAGTGGTGGAGTTTTGGGAGCGAGACTCGATGGAAGGGCTCGTGTGGCTGTAGGGTTGTTTCGTGATGGAGGCGGCTTCGATGAGGTGCAGTGGTGCGTAGAGGCAGTGCAGTGGCACTCGATGGTGGGCAGTCGCAATCTGACATCGTCTTGTGTGGTATTGTGCTTGAGGGTTCGTGTGACGGCGATTGTGTCAAATGGGTAATCTTCTGCTATCCAGTTTTATTTATTTATTTAAAAAAAAAATATATAGACAGAATGTTTATGAATAGAAATTTTATTTAGCAAGCGTAAAAGTTAGCAGAAATTTTTATATGTGAATATTTAAAGGAAGTGTATATATAATTTACAGTAGAGTATTTTTGATGATTTTAATTTAAATAATATATGAATTGTATGGTCGAATAGAAATTTATTTTCACAGTAAGGGTTAAGATTTAAATAAAACAGTAAACAGAAATAAGTAGATGTGTAGATAAGATTTGGAAGGAATAGGAATTTATAAAAGTAGATCTTTGAAAATCAATAATTTTTTTTAGTGTTTATGTAGTTTCAAAAATAAAATAAGTGTACATATTTTAAATATATTTTTTATAATAATGGATTGAGTGATTAGTTTTTTAATTTACTTATATTAATTATTTCAGTAACTAAAAGATTTTTTAAAAAGGGAAGTAGTTAAATAAAAATACTTAGTTAAGTAATTTATAAATTAAGATAAATGGTCCGATTTATTTCAATTATTTATAAATTGTTTAATGGCATACAAGGTCTAAAATCGTGGAGTATCAAGCCTATTTTGGATTGAATCAGCATATTCAAAATCAAAGGTGAGTTAATCTCACTCATCTGATTTAATTTAAATCTAAATGGTTAAATTTAAATAATTGGTTGAATGATTGAACTGATTTGATGTGCTGTATTATATATAGTAGTATATATGTATAATATATATTGAAGTGATTGATTTCTTGCATTTTATAGTGGATGAGACCCTATGCGCCGCATAATAGCGGATGATACTATATAAATCCTATATACCACGATATTCCACCTCGAAGTGGAATTGGTATTGTGCTAACATCTGTGGATGCAGGGAAACAGGTTGGAGGGATCCAACGGGATTCCTCACAGTATAGAAATTATTTTCATAATTGATGATGCGTTTTATTTATATATTGTGAAAGATTAATTTGGGAATTAAATTATGTTGTGTTATGATTGGATAAGTATAATTTGGGATTCTAAAATATAAATAAAATAAATTGGGTGGTTTGATAGGTAATTACTTAATGTAATTAATAAAATATAATTACATAGGGAAGTAATTAATAAATAATTACTGGATGTAATTAGTTGAATGATGATTTGTTAATAGAAGTAAATTGGGTATAATTACTTTGTGTAATTAACCAAGAGATTAATTAAGATAATTCATTAAGGAGTAATTAATTTATTTAATGAAGTAAATAAAAAGGTAGATAATTACAGGTTGAGATAAATCAAGGGTGATTAATATTTGTGGTTAAATTAACGATTAATTATTTAATGTAATTAAATTAGATTAGGATAAATTAAAATGTAATTAGAAATCATTAATTTATATAATCAATGATGTAATTAAAGATTGATTAATTAAGATTAATTAATCAATAATAAATGATTTATGAGAAATTAATTAATAAGTAATTAAGGATTAATGTAATTAGTATAGTTAATTAATTTGTGAAGTAATTAAAGAATAATTATTGATTTTGCTTAAGAATAATTAATTTGTGAAATTAATTAAAGACAATTACTTGAATGTAATTGAAGGATAATTAATCCAGGGTGATTAATTAAGATGGATAATTAAAGGATGACCAGTTAATTAATTTGAAATTAATTAATGTTAAGTGAAAGAATCTAAGTGATTGAGGTTAGTAATTCAACTAGAATTAATTAAATTAATTTTGGAAGTGATCAAGTTTGCTTATGGATGATTGAAGGGTATTGGATGCCTTGAATGAGACTCGAAGGGACCGGGGTTAGGTATTAGAAAATACCCGAAACCACTTTGATTCTTTAGAAATTGATATGTGAAATCAATAGGCTCGTATGGAATGATTTAAGTGAATTGGACCATTTAATATAAGTTTTTGGTACTTAGAGATTTGATGTGTTAAATAAGTGATCTTTGTAACAAATTGTGAATTTGTAAATTAATACGAGTTACCTCGGGTTTTATATAAGTTGTATGCTTTGTATTCCATGTTAGATGGGTTTACTCACGTTGTTTTCTAGCCCGAACCTGGTGTTACTTTGATGTAATGCTCGGGTCAGACCGAATATTATAGATTTTCAGGTAAGGACGCTCTAGAGCTCAGGAGACGGGCTGAATGACAGGAACATATTGAGAGTTCCCTCTGTATTATATTATTGTATATTTGAGACATGATGATTGTGTATATCCATTGTCTGTATATATGTGTAACTCTGATGTACTATAAATGTAATTGATAGATACAGAATGTGAGAATCTTTGTGGTGTGAGAATGTGAAAATCTTTGTGGTGTTTCTTCTTCTTCTTCTTCTATCTTTTTCTTCTTTTTCCTAACTATCTGGGATTTTCGGGATCGAAAATCTCGGGTCGTTACAGTTGGTATCAGAGTAGGAGGTTAAGCGAGAACCTTGGTTCTAGTGGGAGTACTCATTAAGGATATGGTTAATGGTACCCTAGAATGAGTTGAGCGTATGTATATATATGAGAGCGTGCTTGTTATTTTCTTATATAAAGATTTTATATGATTTTATATAAGAATATATTTTGATATATAAAGCAATATTTCCTTCTAATAAATATTTAGGTGATTCGTTGTTAAATTATTGGAATTAAATTAAGAAGTAATATAATACAACCAAACTGAAATTGAATAAAGATAAGATTGAAATGGATTCAAACTGAAATTGAAATCTTGAATTGGGGAAGAGTTTCAGAATAAGATGATAATGAATGGTTTCAGATATGATAATCTTGGTTATTATCATAAACGATTGTGTGTTTAAAAATTAATGAGTAAGCAAAATGAAATGTTTTAAAGAAATAAAACATTTAGGCAACTATGACTTATAAATTGGAACTGAAGTTGATCTGAATTGTGGAGTTTTAAATCTGGGTCCAGAATGTGAAAATTTTGTTTCAAAGCAATGAAGAAATAACAAAGAATGTTATTTAATATTATTTGAATGATAAAGCTTGATTCAACAAGAGCCGTTTGAAAATTTTAAAGGAATTTGTTTGAATTTAAAAACAAAGGTGGTTTAAAATTTAAAAGTAACCTGGCGTGCAAAAGAAATAAATATGAAATAAACTCTAAAGTTGAGTTTGAATTTTCCTTGGAATGTGATGTGAAACCCAAAGTGGAGTAAGTTGTAAACTTATGTGGGAAGGTTATTAGTCTGAAGTATAAAATTTGAATGGAAATTCAAATTGTGTAAATTTGACTGGACTAAGTAAATTATGTTTAACTTAGAGGAAGTTAAATAAGTTTGAATGGACAACCTGATTTGGAAATTTCAATATGAAATAGGGAATTGGGACTAATTCAAATAGGAATTGAGATGATTTGAAATTGAAGTGGGTTCAATTGGTATTAGTCCAAATTGATTGGAATAATTTGGAATTGTAATTAAAGTTGAGTAGGTTTAAAATCAAATAGAATTTGATTTGAATTTGGAAAGAAATCAAGATTAATTCAACTTGAATTGGGGTTAAATCAATTTCAATGGAAGTTGAAGTTATTTAAATTGGAGTTGGGTCAATTTAAATGGGAGTGGAAATTTGAATTGAATTAATTGGAAATGGAGATTGGGAATTGAATAGTTTGGCTTTGAAATATTTTTCTAAATAAAATATTTTAATATAAACTATTTTTAATCTATTTTCCTATCTATTTACTATATACAACCTTTCTTTTTAAACCCCAAACTATTTTATACTTATTCTACAATTATTTTTCGTACTATTTAACAATTTCTTAACTGTTTTATATACTAATTACTATTTTTCAACTATTTTACAAATTAATTTCTATTTTACTACTATATTGCAATTATCTAAAATTTCTGAAACTATTTAACTATTTTCTAACTATTTTACAACTATTTTGCAAACTAATAATTATTTTTCAACTACTTATCTATTTTTAAAATTTTCATGCTATTTTCAAAATATAAACTGGTCGGAGTTCAAACTGTTATTGATTAAATACCCAACTGAGGTAAGAATTGAAGTGATAATCCAAATGAGGATTAAGGCAATTGTGATTATGTGGATAGAAATCAAAGGAAATGTGAATAGAAAGAGAAATTTATTTAGTTAATAATCAATGAAAATAAATACAAAGGATGTATGTATATTATTCTATTCGCATAGTCATTTGATCCAAATTCGAGCACAGAATTTCGAGACAGATATATCGATCCGAGTTAGGATTTTTCGCTCGATTTTCGACGGCGAACCTGGATATGGATTGTTGATTTGTTCTGGATATTCTCTATCATAGTTATGGCTATGCAAGGAGAATGACGGTTTCTGATCAAGAAATCAGATCTGTGTCTAACTAGGAAGTCGGGTGGACAATACAAGTTTGGAAGTGTAATTGTGCGATCGAGTGAGCGATCAGATTGGTATAGCCTACGAATGACAAGTGTACATCATACAAATTTGAATGAAATTGATATTGAAAATTTGTTAATAAGAAATGGGAAATGATTTCTTTTGAAATGGAAGTATATTTTGTGAAATATACAATGGATAAAAGTGAAATTTGGATATTTTTACGATGATAAGTAAGATGGAAACAACTTTATAAAAAAAGAGTAATCAATTTTGAATATTTGATTTTGAATAAACAAAGTTATATATTTTTGTTATATAAGATAAATCTCCCCTTGTTGAATCTATTGCCGAAAGGAAAGGATTTTGGAGGTGTTTGAAGTATAAAAGGAATTTTATACAAGTTTGAAATGATCCAAAGTTTTTAAAAATTATATATATATATATATATGATCTTATGAGGATTTTGCAAAAGGTTTTGGGAACTTTTGGATTTGGAAAGACTTTTGATTTTTGGGTAAAATCAATATTGGATTTGGAAAGCCTAGTTTGAGAATTATCGATATTGGGATAATCGATTTTGAGAAAGAAGATTTATATGAGATTCATACTAGGTGTATGATTTGGAAGATACTATATGTGTATATTATTAAGTGTTTTGATAATGGCTCTGGGGAAAAAGGTGCTCCCTTGAAATGAACTTCTCAAGAGTACCACAGGGTGGTACTGCCTTGAACCCTAAGGGAGGGTTCTAAAGTTGATCATGTGAGGTGTCCGGACAAAACTAGTTCCTGAGGATTATGAGTAGTGTGTAGCGAAAGTCGAAGGCGCTGACGCCTACAAAGACATTTGGGTTATGCTGTGACGATAGTGTAACTCGATGTCACTACGATCTACTGTAGACCATAGCAAAAGTCGTGTGTGCTGCTGAGAGCCAACAGTCTGCGTTTGATTTTATATCGGTAGACTGCGACCTATGGTAACATAGCGAAAGTCGTGTGTGCTGCTGAGAGCTAACCGCTTCCGTTTGATTTTATATCGGTAGACTGCGACCTATGTGGGAGTGGAGAAGTTTCATTTTTCACAGCGAAAATCGACGGCGCTGATGCCTACAGTTACATGGACTTTTTTTGTGATGGCAACGTAACCCTAAAATGTAACTGCGATCTGTTGTGGGTTCCATGGCGTAATCGAGGGGCGCGGAGTGCCAACAGTTACATGGACTTTTGCTGCGATGGCAACGTAACCCAGGATGTAACTGTGACCATGGATGGGGGTGATGATTTCCAGAGCATTCTCACCAAAGATATTTCCTCTATTTTCAAAACTGTTTTCTATATTTTCAATAAAATTATTTTCCAAGTATTTTAACTGGGTGTTGAAACAGGCTTACCAAGTACTTATAGATTTTCAGTTCTACGCCTGATCAAAATATGACCAAATTTCTGTGAGAACAAGGATGGACTGGTTGAAACATCGAGTTATAAGAAGTATTTTTTATACAAATCTATTTGAATGGTATTATGTGAATTTAAAAGTATTTCTAAAATTTTAAAATAAAAGAGTAAGCTAATTAGCTAAATAAATTATTTGATAGAGTATGTTAATAAAATTTAACTCGGTTAAATAAAATGGATTGTAAGTTAATAAAGAAGTTTGGAAATGAACTCGAATTATAAATAGAATTCAACTTGGATTTGATAATGAATTAAAATAAGTGGAGATGTTGTAAAATTAAAAATGGAATTGGATTATAATAGAAATGATTTGAGTTATAAATAGATCCAATTCAAGTGTAAATGAGTTAAATATAAACTTGGATATTGTTTTGACAAACTGAGAATGGGATTAAAATTAAAATGGATAAAGAGTGGGGTAATTGAATTTGATGAGAATCAAATTAAATAGAAGTGAGCTTAAGTTATGAAGTTGAAATAACCAGAAGAAAGTAATTAACTTAAGTTTAAAATTTATAGAAGTTGGCTTCGAGTAAAAGTGAAAGTCCAGTAAATAAAACTATGGGTTAAATTAATTTGGGAAATGGTTATTAACTCATAAGTATTGAATGTGCCAAGCTTAATAAAATGTCTTTGAATGAAACAATTGTGGAAATAGAATGAATTGTTGTTTGACGTAAATGAAGGTAAATAAATTTCTATGAGTTGATAGAGATAAATAAATTGATTTTAAGATCAATTGAATTGAATATGAGCTTGTTTGGATTAAAAATAAATTGAATATAAGAAATTGAGTCGTAAACCATTAAAATTGAATGGAATGGCATATGAACTGGTTGAAAGCAATTGAATTAGCTTTAAAATCATATAAATCACTTATGGAAAGTGTTTGGTGCTTGTTGCTTTTGAAATGTATGTGTTTAGCTATTGAAATAAGAGAAATGCTAATAAATTTCGTATATTTAGTACTTACATGTTTGAATTGAGTAAGTATAGGTACCGGGAAGCCGTTTGGTTAGATTTGGACGTGCTAATTGCTAAAATAATAAGCGCTTGCTTAAAAATGCTAAATAAAGGCACATCTACGCAATAAAAATAGGAAATATAAACTGTTTTTGTTTTTCCGACTATGTGGGTCGATGTATATATATTTATATCTCTTGTCAAGTTGCAAAAGATCCTCCGTACAAAGGAGACTGCCAAAATTTTCTGAAAATTTTGGGAGATAGAAAATTTTTGGGAAAATTTTTATTAGTGATAAAACGATTTCAAATTGGAAATTAAAATAAATTAGTGGATGAAACTAATTTAAAATAATGATATGAATCAGCTATAAATGGAAGATAAAATTCAATATTAAGAGTTGAAAATAAATTGAATCCATATGGAATTGGGAAAACTAATCTGAATAAAGGTAGATATGAAAACTTCTATAAGGAAATGTATAAATAATTTTGAGGGCTATGATTGGATATTATTGCTAAGTAGGATATGCAGGTATTATAAAGGGAAAGGAAAATTAGTTTTGATTTCAGAAGATAAATTTGAATTGCTCGACAAAAATGTATGTATTTAAATTTCTGTATGAAATTTGATTGAGTTTTTGATATAGCCACTTGGTTTTTTGTTTTCTTTTGGAATTTGGAAGCCCGTAGAGGCATTTTGTAGTTGTACCGAGCTAGCCGCGCAAAGTAGACGCTGGCAAAAAATTTCAAAAATTAAGAGAGTTAGAAATTTTTTGAGAAAGTTTTGATAATTTAAGTTCGGATTTAAATTTAAATTTGAATAAGTGGAATAAATAATGTTGTTGGAAACTTTGGAAGGTTTTGGGAAGTTGGTTGAAGTAATAGTGGGTCTTTAATAAAAGATATGTTATGGCAAGTTGATAAAACCGTTTGGTTTTGGAAAATAGTAATGGGTATTGGATCATTCTTCTTAAGTAGCAATTTCGAGGACGAAATTCTTTTAAGGGGAAGGAATGTGACGACCCGGAATTTTTGGATGTTTGAAATCAGAATATTTAATTGATTTTAAATGTTTAAAAGTGAATTTTTAACTTGAATTCTAATATCACCATTTATTGGGTAATTTAATTATTAAATTAAATAATTTGAAGTTGAGTAAAATGTTGAATCTGGAGTTTTAAGCCGGTTAAAAATAATTTGAAGGCTTGTAGAATCTATATTGGTAGGACTGAAGATAATAAAGTAGTTAAAATTTAATTTAACAGTGTTTTGTGCAGTTTTAAAAATATATAGTTTAAATTGATAATTTAAAAATAGCCTTTCGAGGCACAGTCTCGGAATTCGACGAAACCAGTTCCATTGGATCCGTAATATTGTATTATTACCGGATTTCAATTTTCGTAATGTTCGGAGTTGTTGTGTGAGCGTACGATATATAAACGCGTGAAATTTATATCGAAAATTAATATAAGAACCGGGTTCAAAAAGCTATGTTCTCCATATGATCGAATTAGGACTCGAAAACTTTTCCATTGCATTCGAAATACGGGTATTACATTATGAATGCCTAGTAGCACGCCTTGATGGGAGTTCGTGATTGGAAGTTGCTTTTATCGAGACGATTTAAATTTATATATATATGGTCAAAATCAAATCACAGCCACCTTTCTACAGGCTGCGACGTACACGTTTCCT
This sequence comes from Allium cepa, assembly GCA_030765085.1. Taxonomy (NCBI): domain Eukaryota; kingdom Viridiplantae; phylum Streptophyta; class Magnoliopsida; order Asparagales; family Amaryllidaceae; genus Allium; species Allium cepa. The sequence continues at coordinate 484,847,340 of CM060935.1, forward strand.
TTGTCTTCCCCTATACACTACCATCGTATCTTATCCTCTCCCTTCTCTTTAAAATGCGCGAGAACATATCAAAACAAAAAAAGAAAAAAAAAGAAATCAAGCCTCGTTCCTCCTTCTCTTTGGTTAAAAAAAATCGATACTTTCATTATAAAATCTCGAGTACCCTTTCAGTTACCTTCCAGTTCGATGCTGCTTCCTAAATCCCTCTTCTTGGATACGAATTCGAATTGAATTCGTTATATATAAAAAAAGATGGAAAATTGATTTCGCGTTCTCGAACGAAGCGGCGACCTGGTGAGTCGTTCACGACGGCGAGGCAAGGGTTTTCACGTGCACGAAGATGGGCTGGCACTTAGGGTGCTTTCGAGGCCAGTAGTGGTGGAATTCTGGGAGCGAGACTCGATTTAAGGGCTCATGTGGCTGTAGGGTTGTTTTGCGATGGAGGCGGCTTCGACGAGATAGAGTGGTGCGCATAGGCAGTGCGGTGGCACTCGATGGTGGGCAGTCGCGATCTGACATCGTCTTGTGCGGGTTGTGCTTTGGGGTTCGTGTGACGGCGATTATCTCGAATGGGTAATTCTTATGCTGTCCTATTTTATTTATTTATTTTTTAAAAAAATATATATATAGACAAGATGTTTATGAATAGAAATTTTATTTAGCAAGCTTAAAAGTTAGCAGAAATTTTTATAAGTGAATATTTAAACGAAGTGTATATATAATTTACCGTAGAGTATTTTTGATGATTTTAGTTTAAATAATATACGAATTGTATAGTCGAATAGAAATTTATTTTCACAGTAAGGGTTAAGATTTAAAAAAAAAACAGTAAACAGAAATAATTAGATGTATAGATAAGATTTGAAAGGAATAGGAATTTACAAAAGTAGATCTTTGAAAATCAATAATTTTTTTTAGTGTTTATGTAGTTTCAAAAATAAAATAAGTGTACATATTTTAATTTTTTTTATAACAATGGATTCAGTGATTAGGTTTTTAATTTACTTATTAATTATTTCATTTATTAAAAGATTTTTTTAAAAGGGAAGTAGTTAAATAAAAATCCTTAGTTAAGTAATTTATAAATTAAGATAAATGGTCCGATTTATTTCAATTATTTATAAATTGTTTAATGTTATACAAGGTCTAAAATCGTGGAGTATCAAGCCTATTTTGGATCGAATCAGTATATTCAGAATTAAAGGTGAGTTAATCTCACTCATCTAGTTTAATTTACTGGTTAAATTTAAATAATTGGTTGAATGATTGAACTGATTTGATGTGATATATTATAAATAGTAGTGTATATATATAGTATATATTTGAGTGATTGATTTCTCGCATTTTATAGCGGATGAGACGCTATGTGCCGCATAATAGCGGATGATATTATATAAATCCCATATACCGCGGTATTCCACCTCGAAGTGGAATTGTTATTATGATAACATCTGTGGATGTAGGGAAACAGGTTGGAGGAATCCAACTGGATTCCTCATAATATAGAAATTATTTTTATAATTGATGATGCATTTTATTTATATACCGTGGAAGATTAATTTGGGAATTAAATTGTGCTGTGTTATGATTGGATAAGTATAATTTGGGATTATAAAATATAAATAAAATAAATTGGGTGGTTTGATAGGCATTTACTTAATGTAATTAATAAAATATAATTATGTAGGGAAGTAATTAATAAATAATTACTAGATGTAATTAGTTGAATGATGATTTGTTAATAGATGTAAATTGGGTATAATTACTTTGTGTAATTAATCAAGAGATTAATTAATATAATTAATTAAGGAGTAATTAATTTATTTAATGAAGTAAATAAAAAGGTAGATAATTAAAGGTTGAGATAAATCAAGAGTGACTAATATTTGTCGTATAATTAATGATTAATTATTTAATGTAATTAAATTTGATTAGGATAAATTGAAATGTAATTAGAAATCACTAATTTACATAATCAATGATGTAATTAAAGATTGATTAATTAAGATTAATTAATCAATTATAAGCGATTTATGAGAAATTAATTAATAAGTAATTAAGGATTAATGTAATTAATATAGTTAATTAATTTGTGAAGTAATTAAAGATTAATTATTGATTTTGGTAAAGAATAATTAATTTGTGAAATTAATTAAAGATAATTACTTGAATGTAATTTAAGGGTAATTAATTCAGGGTGATTAATTAAGATGGATAATTAAGGGATGATCAATTAATTAATTTGAAATTAATTAATGTTAAGTGAAGGAATCTAAGCGATTGAGGTTAGTAATTCAATTAGAATTAATTAAATTAATTTTGGAAGTGATCAAGTTTGCTTATGGATGATTGAAGGGTATTGGATGCCTTGAATGAGACTCGACGGAACCGGGGTCGGGTATTAGAAAATACCCGAAACCACTTTGATTCTTTAGAAATTGATATGTGAAATCAATAGGCTCGTATGGAATGATTTAAGTGAATTGGACCATTTAATCTAAGTTTTTGGTACTTAGAGTTTGATGTGTGAAATAAGTGATGTCTATAACAAATTGTGAATTTGTAAATTGATGCGAGTTATCCCGGGTTTTATATAAGTGTATGCTTTGTATTCCATGTTAGATGGGTTTACTCACGCTAGTTTCCAGCCTGACCCGGGTGTTACTTTGATGTAATGCTCGGGTCAGACCAAGTATTACATATTTTCAGGTAAGGACGTTCTGGAGCTCAGGAGACGGGCTGGATGACAGGAACGTAAGGAGAGTTCCCTCTGTATTATATTATTGTATATCTGAGACATGATGATTGTGTATATCCAGTGTCTGTATATATGTGTAACTCTGATGTACTATTAATGTAAATGACAGATACATAATTCTTTTGTAAACTGTTATTATTTGATATTATATTTTCATCCGCTGCGAATGTGAGAATCTTCGTGGTGTTTCTTCTTCTTCTTCTTCTTCTTCTTCTATCTCTTTCTTATTTTTCCTAACTATCTGCGATTTTCAGTATCGAAAATATCGGGTCGTTACAATTTACCTAATCGAATGATTTATATTTTCCCAGGATTACTTAGCTTTGAAACTTAAACCTTAATATGGAAGTGCTCAAACTTTTAAAAATATTCAAAGAAACCAAATTTCCAAATCCAAGAGTTGGGAATCATCAACAAACCAGTAAATCAATTTCAATAGATAAGGTTATACCAAAACTAATTTGGAACTCGAGGACTAAACACCGGCTTACTTAATATTATTTCAAATATACCTATATATATATACATATATCTTTCAAATATCAAACCCTACTTCAAAATTGGAAATCAAAATTGGTTTCACAAAATCACACGCATAGCAAAGCTTGGCCTCTCCCCCACTCAGAAACTTGAAAATCAATATCGAAGATGCATGCATTCATCACCGAAATTATTTTCCAGCAACATAAGTGGTTTCTGGACTTTTATTTTTTTGAAACTTCTTTGAAATATCTTTGAAATCATTGGAAATCGTTTGAATACATTTGAAACATTTCTTATTCGAAAAAATATCTTTAAATCATATTATTATTATATATTTTCCAAAATCTTAAAACCGATTTCAAAACACCTGAGTTCGATTCCTCGAAATTCAAATTCAAAACCTTCAGTGATAAATTCTTTTTATAAAAATCAAATTCTTATAAAATTTAAAATCCTTTCAAAGCTTCAAATTTTCATTTTTAAAAGATATAAAGCCCTTATCGCAAACATTTCACTTTTATTTATACAATGTTGTCATCCTTATCAAACTAATAATTTCGATGTATGCACAATTTCAAAATACAACCAAACACAAATTTCCAAAGAATGATTCAAGGTTAGATTTCAAACAAACGGAGATTCAAATTTAGAGGAGCTCTAATCAAATGGAATTTTGATTCGAAGATAAGCTCGAACGAAGATGAGATAATTTAATTACCCAATAGGAGATGATAAGCATATATAAATCGTGGGCGACCTTAACCGAGTCAACCGTGACTTCAGGAATATAATCAATGTGAAAATCTAAGGCAAATCGACATTCGATCGCCAGAGATAGAATCCAGATACAGCAGAACGTAGATAGCGTCGTAAACCGAGGATACAGAAATTTTCAGTGAATCAATGCCAATTGTAAAGGAGTTTCACCCCTTTACATTCATTCAAAGATTTGCGGAATCACCGATCTTTACAGAGGTCATTCGAAGTGGATTTATGGAATGCTCAAAAATCAAAGTAATATAAGTAGGGAAGGCAGGAATGGATTTCAGAACAAGTGGGAGCGTTTCAAAGTTCAAGGAATCCTAATCGATAAGAATCCTAACTAAGAGATACTAACAAGGTGGATACAGAAGGAATGAAGTTTAGAAAATCTGGATTTCTAAATAAGAAAATTTATACCAATATATTCTTTGAAAATCCTTAAAAATCATTGGACATCATTTTATACTTTGAAAATACGTTCTCTCACAAAGAAATGATTCTGAGATTGATGTCACTCATTCTATGGTATTTCTACCCCATCTCTAATGAGTTTTTGCTACGCAGGCTATGGTTTGCCTAAAACCAATGCTTTGATACCAACTGTAACAACCCGATATTTTCATCCATCTGCATCCACACATGTCGGACTTGAATTTCTCAAAATAATGCATTGTAAATAAATTTGGAGCAAATAAAATCATCACAGAATCACAGACACAGAAATATCAGAATAACTCACAGCGGAAATAAAGTACCATAGTAGTTCATGAAGCTACTATAACAAAAATCTTAAAACAAAATACATAAGATCAGTCTGAAACATATACAATAGAAATCCCAAATACATAGAAGTTTATAAATACAAGAGCCGAAATAGACAACTGAAACCGATATGGATAGATAACTAGATAAGCAAAATCTCCAACGATTCCTAGCTCCACAAAAAGAAATCCAAAGCTAAGCTGTGAATACTCAGGCCGACCCGAGCGTAAAGTAAAATACAAAACACTCGAGTCAGGACATATATAGTTATACAATGTAAACCGACTCAAGTGAATTGTAGTAATAATGCACAAGAACTTAATGGATACTTGGGATCGCCCATCCTCTAAGGATTAGTTAAACCATCAATTTAACAAAAATAAACGCTATCATAGAAATGTCTATATTAAAGTAAACTATGCAAATAACAGTGCTAGTGTGGCTAGCGTAGCGCAGAGCTGCAACATTCGCTCACTTCTAGTCACACTCTCAAATTGAAGGCGTACATCCAAAATCATAAGGCATTCAGAGAAGTGTACCCATGGTTAAAATTCCAAAATAGTATTTTATACTTCGAAAATGAAATATCATTTCAAAACTCAGTATCATTTCAGATTCATTTTAAAATATCAAAATATCATATTATTCCAAAACCTCATTCATTTTATTTAATTTAAAATACCATTTCAAATTACATTTCAAAATAGTTTATATTTCAAATCAAAATACCCATTTAAACCATTTAAAAATGAAGTTATTATATTTAATAATCAATTATTAAATTCCCAAAATTTAGTCTTTTCAAAATTCATTTATTCACTTAAATTTATTAAAATGGTGAAATTTCAACTTTCGTAGCATTTAGAAAAATGCTATGGTAAGTTACATTTGAAAACAATTTTATTTAACAAAGATAGCATTTAAAACTGTTGTAATAGGTTTTAGTTTAGTTCTGCGACTACAGCACTTACAAAGTGCTATAATAACCCTTAGTTCATTTTTAGATATAGTTCATTTGTATCAACTATAACACTTACAAATGTTGTAATATCCTTAACTTAAGAAATGATAACATTTCAAAAATGCTGTAAATTAAATTCCCAGTTTTCAATATAATTTCATAAATAATTAAACTTTAATTTAAAACATTTAACTTATAAAAATCATATTTTCTCACTTTAAAAACGATCATTTAAATACCCTTAATTTATGATTTTATAAAGTGAAATTGTCATACAAAAATCAAATTTAATAATAATTTATTTATTAAATTTAAGCATATCTATTTCTATTCTTTATAGTTAAACTTTAACAACACTTAAATTTAAACTATCCATTTTCAAAATATAACTTATTTTCATTTTTTTTATTGATTCAAAATTCACTTGTAACTAAATTTCTAAAATTTCAAATTTAAGTTATATTTCAAATTTCAACTTAACTATTCATTTATTTCACATTTTAAACTAGTACAAAATCATTATCACTTTATAAAATCATTTTAATTTTAATTTTAAATTAAATTATCCCAAATTAACATTTTAAAATACTTTAAAATTTTCAAAAAATATATATAAAACCACGGGTCTGTATAATATTTTCTAACATAGGTCATGTGATACGGATAAATATATCATTTCAATCCGTAATTTACAAAGAAAAAACTAGGTTCTATCATTTCAAACCTGCAATCCCAAAAAATAAAATAAATAAAAATCGTTCAGGCCTATCATTTCCGCCCATAACGATTTTTTCCTATTCTAAAGTCCGTTCGTGTATGTATCATTTCAACCCATAGTGATTCTATTCTATAGGGAACTTGCAGTGTGATAAACTGATATAAATAAATAGAATAGCATTATATAGCAGTAACAGATGATATAACAGGTGTATAAACAGGGTGAACATCATATAAATCATAGCATAGGTTGGTATAACTTGATAATATAATCTACAGATTCACATGGTGTCAATTTACTAATTATATAAGTACAGATGTAACAACTAGATATTTTCAGCCATTCGCATCCACACATGCCAGACTTGAATTTCTCAAAATACCGCATTGTAATAAAATTTGGAGCAAATGAAATACAATCACAGAAATATCAAAATAACTCGCGACGGAAATTAAAATACCAAGGTAGTTCATGAAGCTACTATAACAAACTCTCAAAACATAATACATAATATCAGTCTGAAAAACATATAAAATAGAAATCTCAATTATATAGCAGTTTATAAATACCAGAGCTGAAATAGAACAACTGAAACTGAAAGGGAACATATAACTAGACAAGCAGAATCTCTAGCGATTCCTAGCTCTAGAAAAGAAATCCAAAGCTAAGTTATAAATACTCAGGCTGACCCGAGCGTAAAGTAAAACACAAAACACTCGAGTCAGGACATATATACTTATATAATGTAAACCAACTCAAGTGAACTGTAGTAGAAATGCACAATAACTTAAAGGATGCTTGGGATCGCCCATCTTTTAAGAATCAGTTAAACTATAAATTAAATACATCCCATGGTTAAAATTTCAAAACATCAAATATCATTTCAAAATTCAATATCATACAAAATCCATTTCAAAATATTAAAATATTGTATCTTCCAAACCACGTTCATTTATTTAAAATACAATTTCAACACACATTTCAAAATAGTTTATATTTCAAAACAAATTATTTCATTTTAAATCATAAAAATGAAGTTATTATATTTAATAACTAAATTATTAAATTTTCAAATTTTTAATCTTTCAAAATTCATTTAATTCACTTAAATTTATTAAAACAATGAAAATTCAACTTTCGCGGCATTTTGAAAAATGCTACGGAAAGTTACTTTTAAACAATTCAATTTAACAAAAGACAGCTTTCAAAATGCTGTAATAGGGTTACATTAATTCAAATAAAACCTTAGTTAAATTCAAAAATTATAGCACTTACAAAGTGCTATAATAGCCTTTAATTCAATTTAGCCCTTTAGTTCATTTATATTAATTACAGCATTTACAAATGCTGTAATATCCTTTACTTTAGAAATAATAGCATTTCAAAATGCTGTCAATTAAATTCCAAATATTCACTATACTTTCGCAAACCATTAAATTTTTATTTAAACCATTTCAAACTTATAAAATCATATATTTTTCACTTTTAAAACCATCATTTAATTTTCCTTCAATTCGTGATTTTATAAAGTTAAATTTCCATTCAAAAATCAATATTTAATAATAATTCACTTATTAAATTCCAACATTCAATTTCAATTCATATAATTAAATTTTTAACTTAACACTTAATTTTAAATTTCAAAATATAACTTATTTCTCATTTTATTTACTTAACTTCAAAATTCAATTTTAGAATAAATTCAAAATTTTCCAATTTAAGTTATATTTCAAAATTCAACTCAATATTCATTTATTTCACATTTTAACTTATTCAAAATCCATTAATATATTATAAAATCATTTTAAATTCATTTAATTCAAAATATCATAAATTTATAATAATTTCATATTTAATTTAAATTCCATTTATAATTAAATCAAATTTCCAAGATAACTTATATTTCAAATTTCCACTTTATCATTAATTTATTTCACCTATAAATTCTCAGAAAAATCAAAATACTTTACAAAAATCATTTTTTATTAAGTTTAAATCAAAACATTATAATATTTACATTTCTAAAATATTTTAAAATTTTTAGAAAAATATATTTTAACCACGGGTCTGTATATCATTTTCTACACTAGGTAAAGTGATACGGGTAATATATCATTTCAACCCGTAATTTACAAAGAAAACCCGGGTTTTATCATTTCAAACCCACAGTCCCAAGTAAAATGAAATAATTGAAAATCGTTTAGGCCTATCATTTCATCCCATAACGATTTTCCCCTATTCTAAAGTCCGTTCGGGTATGTATCATTTCAACCAATAGTGATTCTAATCTAAAGGGAACTTGCAGTGTGATAAACTGATATAAATAACAGAACAGCATAAAATAATAGTAATATATGATATACAGGTAAATAAGCATGGGTGAATATCATATGATCATAACATAGCAGATATAACATGGGGATGCATTTTACAGATTCAAATGTGATCGATTTACTAGTTATATAAGTATAAAACTGTCTGGTGAGAATAACTCACTGGTATAAGCTGAAGGCAACAAATCAAATGCACAAACTGAGATCTTCGAAGGCACGATAACACGACAAAGATTCGAGATTGGGAGAGCCCAAGATTAATCACCTTGAAGAAATTCAAACAAACAAAATAATCTACATAAGTTTCCAACCCAAATTCAATTAAACGATGTTAGAAATGAATGCACAAAACAACACCAAAGTGTTTGCACTTGCTTTCAACCACCTGTGCTTCAGCCTAGGGTCAGAAACACATGGCTAAGCATGGGTTAGGATCTGGTCTTTGGGTTCATAGGGGTCGGCCAAACATGGGTTTGATGACGGTGCAAAGTATGGTGCATGAACTACAACACAATCTAAGCAATACCACATGGTTTCAAGCAACCAATGGGCTCGACCAAAGCAAAGGAGGGCACAGCCAGGTTCAGGTGGGGTCAGGGGATGATGTGTCAGTGGTGTCAGGTAAGACTGGGGCTGGAGATGGTGGTGCAAGTGGCGGCCAAGGTGGAGTTTGAGGTGGTGGAACCTAGATGTGATCGGCTATGCATATACAAGTGGAGTTTGGTGCATTTTAAGGTGGATCTTCATCATGGGATGGCTCATCTTGAGATGGTCAGTGAGAAGGAGGTGGTAGTGACTGGCTCAGGTGGTGGTGGAGGCGGCAAGTGTAACGACCCCGATTTTTGAACGGCTAATTTGCAATATTTAAATTGGATTTAAATATTTAATTTGAACTTTAATTTGATTTTAATATGAACAGTTTGGTTTTATATGATAGAAAGGATTCAAAATTTAAATATAACGACCTGTTGAATTAATTAATTATTAAAATAGTAATTGAATATCGGGTAAAATATTAAATCTGGGGTTGTAAGCTTGTTAAAAATATTTTAAAAGACTTGTAAAATCCATATTGATAATAATAAAGGTAATAGAAGTGTTAAAATCGAATTTGGCAATGATTTGTTCAATTTTAAAATTACATCGTTTAAATTGATATTTAAAAAAATAGCCATCCGAGGCACAGTCTCGAATTTCGATGAAATCGGTTCCGTTGGATCCGTAATATTGAATTATTATCCAATTTCAAATTTCGTAGCGTTCGGAGCTATTGTGTGATCGTACGAAATATAAACGCCTAGAAAACAATTAATTGAATTAATTTTAATAGTCGATCTAAAAGCTATCTTCTCTATACGACCGAATTAGGACTCTTAATCTTTTCCATTGAGTTCGGAATAGGTGTATAACATTATAGACGCCAAGCGGCACGTACTGATAGGAGGTCAGGATTTTGAATTGCGTAATTCGAGAAGATTATAAATTTGAGTTTAAAATAAATTAATCAAGCTTCCTCAACATGCAGCCGTTCCATCAAAACACTATTATTCGTCTTCTTCCATGCGCTTCTTTTTTTATAAACGCGATGCTGCCTGTTTCTTTCTTGGATCAGAAAACTAAAATTAAATTGATGGCCACTTCATAATCGCGATACCACTTATCATATTTTAATCGATCAGCTCTTTTTGTTTCCCTCTATTCTTCCTTCATGACGATTCAACGGCATATAAAAAAAATGAAATGAAAACCCTAAATTGAGTTCGAGCAATCGGCGGCGTTGTAGGCAAACTAGGGCTGGTGATTTTCGCCGATGGAGGATCGCGCGAGTGATTCTCGAGCAGCAGCAGGTCGCGCGAAGGGGGTGCATTGGCGATGGAGGCGGGTGGTCGCGCGCGTGCGTACAGGGGAGGCTCTCACGAAGTCGCGAAGCGACTGGAGATAGCCGTGAAGGGAGGCAGCGAGGTTGTGAGCACAGTATTGGCCGGGGTTTTTTGGGTCACAGCTTCGAGTTGGACGAGGTTGTTGAAGTCTCAATCGATTGTAGGAGGTCGCGCCGCAGCAGGTTGGGTCGAGGTTGCTGTCGCGTATCTGAGGGCGTGGCTAGGGTTTCTCAAGCAGTAAGGTATAATCATATGAATTGTTATACATTTAGTTAGTTAATTAAAGTTTTAAATTTGAGGATTTGTTAGTTATGCAGAAATTTAAAATTTACAGTAAGTTAGAGTTTTGATTCTAGAAAAATATTTTACTGTTAAATAGTTTTAGATCTTAAAAGTTATCCTAGTTTAATTGAAATATATGTGTATACAAAGAAGAAACTAAAAAAAATTTATCTTTACATTTTAAATATTGCTAACTCATTTTTAAATAATTTAATTAGGGTGATTTATTTATTTAATAAGCTCATTTGATTATTTTATTACTAAAGGTTTTAAAAAAAAAAGAAATTATTAGTTTAAAAATTTAAGTATTTGTTTAAATTATATCACTTGTTAAAAATTAAATTATTAGATTAAAGAATAAATTTATTAAACAGAAATAAATCATTCGATTTGTTTAAATATTAATAAAATCATATAATTGTTTATATAAGGTCAAAAGTCAAGAAATCGGATCAAGAGTGGAAGGATTGCAAACAATTAAAGCAAATGTGAGACTTTCTCACTCATTTGGATGCCATAGATAAAAATTTAAATGTTAAATTTAAATCATTGGATGTGTTTGGATGATTTATAATAATTTAGTCATTGGATAATATCATAACCCATATACCGTAATACCCACTTTGAAGTGGAATTAATATTTTATTTTGTGCTAACATCTGTGGATGTAGGAAAACAGGTTGGAGGGATCCAACAGGATTCCTCAATAAATATTTATTTTATCTCATATATATGTTTTTCCGTAACAGAATGATAAATTGATATGGATGGTTTTATATATGAATTGAATTATTAACTGTTAAATAACAGAGAAGCTGAAATTTAACAATTTAACTACCATTGATAAATTAATTCAAAGAAGTTAAATAAAACTCAAATAGAAGATATTATTGGAATTTGAAACTTCAACTTGAGAATGAAGAAAAGAAATAAAAGCATCTTATAAATTGTAATTAGTTAAAGTTGAGTTTTTGGGAAATTTTAATATATTAAACACTGGAAGAATTATTGTAATCAACAAGTAAAATTTTATTTAAGAATAAAAAAAGAAAATGTTGTTAAGAAGTACAAATAAGGAATTTTTATTAAGAAATAAAAAGAAATTTTGTTATGGAATAAAAAGTAATTTTTATTAAACGAAATGGGAATTATTTAAAGGAGTAGTATGAGAATTTATATAAGAATTAAATTTTTAAGATGGATTTCCTAAATAAAAATTATTTTATAATAAATGGAACTCAAAGAGATTTTATAAATTTATAAAATGAGTTTATAAATGGGAAGGGAGATATCAGTGGATATGAGCAGAAATAAGTCATGAACTTATATTGAGTATGGAATCTGTTTTGGAAGGAAATAGTAAAATTTTCCGAAGGTGATTATGGACAAGAGGCATTCATAAATGGATATTGGATTTTCTAAAATTATAAATTTATTTAAAAAGGGATATTTTTAAATTACTATACTATATAGGTTTTATAAATCATTTTTGAATTTTAAATATTTTGAATTAGTTATTTTTAAAGGCATAACAACTATTTGTAATAAACTCTAATTTTTCTAAAACCAGCTTTGAAATTTATAGATAACTAGATATAAATTTTAATATTTATATTTAATATTATTTCTTATTTTATAAATCTAGATGTTTTTAAATGTTTTTAAAATCCAATTAAAATCCTCTTGTGATGGTAAGCAAGTTGATTTAAATGAGATAAGATTTAGGAGAAATCTCATGAAATGGAGAAATAGAGTTTGAGAATTTATAAGAAAAGTGAAATTGATTTTTTGAGAAAGGAGTGAAAAAATAAAGAATATTTTCGAAGGGTAAATCAAAATGTGAGTAGGTATAAGAAATCATTTAAACGATTTCATGGAAATAAAAGGGCTTTGAAAATTGTTTCAAATGGGTTAAAATGGAAATAATATCTAAATGATATTTGAGATAAATAATTCGAGGAAATTATTTGATGGTTGCTTGTGAATGATTAATTGATAGATAAATCACCGACTATCAATATTGGACAATGCGTTGATCGTTTCGAAGAGTCCGGGATCGGATTTAATTATCCGAAAACCACTTCGATCCGGTTTGAACGATTACAAATGAAGATCGTGAAGAGTTAAAGACGGTGATTCGGTTTGTCCCGGCCCAGGGCAACTTGTATGGACGAATGCTTTTAGAACATCGTCAGGGGAACGATGAGCATTCTAAGTGGGACTCGTTCTTGAAAGGTAACGTTTAGCTTCAAGCCTCATCAACCGGGAATGGCTAAACCAGGGGAGGTGCAGCGAGGCTTCGTGGGTAGCCCCCACTTGAGAGTAAGGTTTCCCTGTCTAGATGTCCCTTCTTATTTCGGCTTAGTGGGTGGTAGGTCGCGCCAACCACGGGGTGATCTTACTTGGGACTGTCCACTAAGGGATGGTTCCGGTCTTGTGTTACAGGGGAGTTAGGGTGGCTCCTTGGTACTCTGATCTAGTCCACGTACTGTGACGGGCGGTACCCCGGTAGCCCTGCCATTGTATGGAATCCAATCTCCATTAAGCGCCTGTATGGTTTTGATTGTGCCCAACTATTGCTGAAACGTGAGATGCAAGCATTTCAGCTAGATTCTATTTTACTTTCTATAGACACTATTATAATATCAGACGAATTTGATAAAAATGTTTTGGCTATCGTAAGGTAAAAACCCGACATGTTTATTTGTGGCGTGGTCTTACGAGATGCTTTTGTTTTCAAAGGATTTTTGAAAATATAATAATCCTATTGAGTGTGATTTATCGCGCTGGTTTTCCAGACTGACTCGAGTGTTGTTTTATATGATGCTCGGGTCAGACCGAGTTAAACAGGATCAGGTTAAAAGCTAAGGAGCTCAGAAGACGAGCTGATGACAGAGCGTACTTCCGTATTTGACTATTATTTCCGCTGTGTATGGACAAATATTAAGTTGTCTCTGTATGGATGTTTGTTGTACTCTGATGATGATATGTATATATGTACACAATATAGTTTTCTTTGTATTTAAAAGCTGTTATTATATATTATATTTTGTTCCGCTACGATTGTGAGACTCTGATGTTGTTTTTATTTCTTCTTCTTCTGCCTCTCTCTTTTTTTTACCCGAAGACTTTTACTTTTATGCCACTTTGGACAGAACTGTTGTGGGATTTTGTTAGTTCAAAAGGGTACGGATTTGCAGGCCTTTACAGCAAGATGGCTGGAGATGGCAGGCTGATCCTAAAGGTGAAGAGAGCAAGTGCAAATTCACATAAACAATGGAAGAAAAGTGAAAAAGAAAAGAAAGATTGCCAAAAAATTTCCACAAAGAAGAGGCCGAACTTTTTTGATGATGAGAAAGATAATTCACGTGAAAATGATATGAGAGAAGTGGTCGGCTGAAGGAATGGAGTTATGGCAGCAAATTAAATGAAAAGGTGATGGTTGAAAATGAAGAGGTGTGAATACAAAAGGTCAAAGAATAACAAAAGCCACAAAAACTCTTCAAATATCTCCACTTCTTTTGCAATTTTTAAATAACTGAAACATGTATATAAATTTGGATAAAAACACAAAAATTTAGAAAATAAAAAAATAAATATGAATTATATATAATTTAATTAAGAAAAACAACAAAAATTGCAAACTAGTCTTAAAAATTTGAAAATAAATGCAACAAGTTTTGGAAAACTTTTATGTACTTGAAAAATATTTATAAATAAAGATAAGAACATAAAAATAAAAAAAATTCAAAAAATAAATAAATAAATCTTAATTAAATATAATTAAATGAAGAAAATAGTAGAAAAATGGAAACTAGGCTTTAAAATAGAAAATAAATGCAATAAATTTTGGAAAAATTATAACATTACTTTAAAAATGTTTTAACATGAAATATATACCTAACATGTCATATAACACATATTAGAACATGATTTGACAAATAAAAATATTATTTATATAAATTAAAATAGATAATTTTATTAAATAAATCAATTTACACCCAATATTGTAAAAAGCATAACTTTGACAATATAAATCAGATTTCAACGAAACGAAAAGTAGTATTCTTGAAATTAATTTTTTTTCATAATAGAAGATAAAATTCAAGGATTAAAATATTTAAATTTTAAATTTAAAAGTCAAAGTTTGACCAGATTGACCAAAAATCCACTTTTCTGAAAATGTCCTATTTATTCAGATTTGAAATTATAATTCGCACAAAATTAAAATTTATATTTAAAATAACAAAATTTATCCCTTTTAATAAATAAAATAAAGTTTTCAAATAGAATAATCAAAATAAACAATTAGAATAAATCACAAAATTCAGGGTTGTTACAACAGATGTCATGTGTGAATTACTCACCTCTACAAGCTGGAGATAACAGATTCTGACACACAACCTAGGAAGCACGAAAGCACGACTACAAATTCAAGTGAGGGGAGAGCCAAAGTGATTATCTTGTAAATAGCAAACAAAACAAAATATTGAAACATGAATTTCAACACAAAATTCTTATTAAACAATCTGGAAATAAAGCACAACAAAGAACCAAACAACTTTCCCATCCTTTCACAAATCATATGCTCGGCCAAGGGTAAAAATGCACGGCTATGGTGGTGTGAATGGGTCGGGTATGGTCCATAGGGTCGTCCTAGTGAGGAAGTGAAGGAGTTAGTGGTTTATGGCATGAAGCAAATATAAGTCAAGGAAATAAAAGGCAATTTGTCACAATTACAAGGCACGACCTAAGGTTATGTGGGCTCGGCCTTGTTGATGGTGGTCAGGTGGTGGTGCAGCAATGGCCTAGAGTCAGGTAGAGGCTGGTGGAGGTGGTGCTAGTGGTGGCCTTGAGGGGTATGTGGAGTGATAATGCATGTAGAGGCTGGCTAGGGTAATTCCAAGTGATGCTTGCATTTTTTTGTGGAGTTTTGCAACATAGGGGTGCACGACCTTGACTGGTCAGTGGAGTTGGAGGGATTTGCAGCCGAGCAATGTGGTGGTAAAGGTGATGTTGATGGTAGAGGAGCAATGGCCGAGCATCATAGGTGAAAGCAAGGAAAAATATCAATAAAACAAGAAGAAAAAGAGTAATAAAAAGAGTAAAAACCATTACCAAAAGTTTTCAGAAATAATGGCTGAATGTTTTGGGATGAGAAGCTTTTTTTTCTTGCGTGAGATATGAAAAAGAAATGCAGCCGAAGAAAGAAAATAGTCGGCCATATTGAATGCAAGTGGCAGTTGAAATGAAAAGGTAAAAGAATATGAAAAGGTTATGGTAAATGAAAGGTTAAAGACTCTTTATATTTCTCATTTTCTTTATTCATTTTAAACACATGAAAATGCAAGTAAATAAAAATAAAAACAAAATAAAATAATGTGTGAAAGAAAATAAATAAATAAATTTTAGAAAAATATAAATTAATTAAGAAAATAACATAAAAATTGAAACTAGGATTTAAAAATTGAAACAATATACAATAAACATTTAAAATTTATAATTACACAAAAAATGTTTTAAAATAAAAATGTATACCTAACATGTCATGTAACACACATTTGAACATGATATGACAAATAAAAATATTATTTTTATAAATTAAAATAGAAAATTTTGTTAAATAAAACAATTTATATACAATATTGTAGAAAGCATAACTTTCACAATATAAATCGGATTTCAACGAAACGAAAAATACTATTCTTAAAATTTAATTTATTTTCATAATGAAATATAAAATTCAAGAATTCACATATTTGAATTTTAAATTCAAAAGTTAAAGTTTGACCAAATTGACCAAAATCCACATTTTCTGGAAATATTCTATTTATTCAGGTTTGGAATTATACTTCACAGAAAAATCAAAATTTATAATTAAAATATTTTTTTTTATCCTTTTTAATAAATACAATAAAGTTTTAAAATCAGAAATTCAAATAAAATAATCAAAATAAACAATTAAAATAAATTACAAAATACAGGGTTGTTACAATTTAGGATTTATAAAAATAAATATTAAGTATTTAAGATTTTACTTTTCAATGTATTCCAATTCTATTAGTTCAAAATTTCATAGTTTGGTAAATAAAATTTCCGTTTTTTAAAAACAACATAATTTCTTAGTAATAAAGTATACTTTTTAAATCTCAATAACCAAATAATTTATAGATTTATGTCAATTCAAAGTATACTTTTTAAATCTCAATAACCAAATAATTTATAGATTTCTGTCGATTCACGACCCATCGATTTCATTCCGTTCTCTTAACCATTTCCACTTTTCAAAAATAGTATCCACTATTTTCCTCAACCCTTTTTCCATGTTCTAATACAGATTCGCTCAATGAATTTTATATTACCAACTTATCGAATGCTATCGTTTTCCCTTATATATAAACATTGTTCATAAATTTTTAATTCCTTTGGTTTTCACCTTTTATAAACTAATCTCATTTATAAAATTTCATTTTATAAGTCCATTATCTTATAAATTCTATATTTTTATTTTTAATATTGATTTCAACTTCTTTCCATATTTCAAGAAAATATCATTTAAATATCCATCTTAAAAAATTCCTTATATAAATTATTTTATAATCTTTGTTTAAAATATTTTTATGAATAGTTAAATACACCCAAAATCATTATTGTTTTTATGCAATTTTTTTTTAAATAATCCAAATTTCGATATAAATATTTTTACATTCAAAATCCTTTGCTAATCCTTTAAAATACCAAAAATAATACTTATGATTTTTAAAATGCCAAAAGTTAGGCCAGTGCTACTATAGCATCCAATAATTCACATCATAACAATAATCTATAACAGATTATCCTAACAGATCATATAATAGTATATATGAAAAACAATCAATATTTTTAAGGAATCCAATTGGATCTCTACAACCTGTTTTCCCTGCATCCACATATGTTAATAACATAAAAATACCAATCCCACTTAGAGGGGGAAATCGTGGTATATATGGTCATCCGCTATTATGTGGGGCGCGTAGGGTCTCATCCGCTCCAATCGCCGGGTATATATCCAATTACTAATATACATATACTATATATATAACATCCAACTGATAATAATAATTATCAATTCATCCAATCATTCAATAACCAATTTTCAACAATTTAAATTAAAATAGTAATCCATGTCGAGTGAGTAAAACTCACTTTGATTTTTAATTTTGCTGAACATCCAGAATTTTATTTCCATCGCGTAGAACGTGCAACTACGACTCCATCGTGATTTATTCCATGATTTTGGACCTTGTAAAAACATTATAAATTTTATAGGGGATTATCGAACTTCGAATATATTAATTGAAAATTATCCTAAACTTATAACTATCTTAAAATAAAATTACCTTCATTAGCGTAAATCCCGAATTTATAGAACCAAATTTTCTTCATGCCCTGTCCTGAGAAAACCTACACCATAGCCGCTTCTTCCCGCTTCATCCACACGACTTCTCTCCTCCACGACCACTGACGTCACCACCTCAAATTCTCCAACATGACCATGGCCAATAGAAAACGAACAAAACCTTCACCGAACCCCTCTGAACCAAAGGCGTCAGCCACCACTGCCACTATAGCACGACTGTGTCGCGACTCCATTTCCAGTTACCATCGCACGCCCACTGCCTTCATCCTTCATACATGCACAGAAATCGACCTATACCCTGAAGTCGTGCACCCCCATTCGATGATGTTTCCCCTTCGTTCACCACCCCAAGACCTCGCCGCATCGCCTCCAGTTCGCCAGTGCAGCCGCCTCCGTGTCCCACTGTAACATTCCTGTTTTTAATCAAATTTAAATTGGTAATTAATTTAATTTTTGGATTAATTGTGAATTAATTTGAAAAAAAATTGGCAAATAAATAGATGGTTTATGGAATAATATATATACATATATATATATATATGTATATATATATATTTATATAAAAGATATTTGTTTGTTTATTCATTTATAAATACAAATTGATTGTGTATTAATTATTGAATTTGAAATTTAAAAATAAATGTTTTAAATAATATATTGGATTTGGAAACTCTAAAATTTAATACTAACAGGAATTTTTTTTGTATTTATAATATGATGATTTGAATATTTTATTTTGAAATTGATTTACAAAGGCAATTTAAAGAGTTAAATTCAAATATATACATATTATACACTTATTTTTTAATGTGTTATTGATTTTAAATCATAATCCTTAAAGATATAAATATGTATGTAAAAGGAAGTGGCTATTTAAATTTAAAATATAATATAATTTTTTTAAAACATAAATACATGTAAAAGACATGTGTAAATATTTTAAAAATGTGAATGAACAAATGTAAATTATAATAACATAAGGGATTAAAACACAATTTATAAATTAATTTAAAATAAGGATTTAAACATAAAATGTTTACATTTCAACATTTGTAAGAATGAGAGTATATGTAACTACAAGTGTTACTTAATTTTAACAAGTGTGAATGATTTAAACCATGCAAAATTACATGTGTTAATTCAATAACAAGTGGCAATCAAATCTTATTTTAAATTAAGATTATAAACATAATGTATAAGAGTGAAACCAGGCTAGTGTATGATCACCTTTCATCCTTCTCAAGAAATGAAAAACCAGAGAAATTCAAACATGGAAATTGAAACCAAAAAAATAAAACAAATCAAAATCTTTTTTCAAAATCTTCAACCTGGATCCTCAAAGATCTGAAGCAAGCATGGGAACAAGAATCAAACATCATGTACAAAATCAAAGTCTAATACTCAAAACAAAGATCAGTCATGGGTCAAATATGATCAGCAAGTAAATTACAAAACCGGGAATCAAAATTATAATCAGAGCAACTAAGATTCAAATTCAAAACCTGGAAAGGAGAATCAAAAGAGAATTAAATCAAGAACAAAAGCATCTTCAACCTGATTCAAAACAACAGATCATTTCAAAATCAAGTTACAGTCAAGCTTCAGATCAGAACAAAATGTTCCAGTTCTCAAGCAATTCCAGGTTTCTGCTTCATCAAAACCATGTGAGCAAACTAACCATTTAAGCCTGAATCTGTGATTTGTCTTGATGTGTTTGCTTTTGGTCATTGAGATAAATGTCTGCATGTGTGTGTATATATACACATATATGTGCGTGTGTCTGTGCGTGTGTGTGGATTGAAATGTGTATGTATAGGTATATAAACTTGTTCCCTTGTTTACAGGTTTAAGATTTTATTAGAAAATTCCTATCTTCCCATACATTTGATTTTAGTCTAGGATTTGTAAATGAAAAAGGTCTCAAACAATGTATTATAAATTTTAAAAATGGATTCAAGAATTTATATTAAGTATTTATCTCAGAATTTTATAAATTACAGTGAAAAATAAAAATGGGTTAAAATCAAACATGCTAATTTCAATTTTTGATTATAGAATCTGAATTGTAGCGCAAAATGATGAATTTAGGTGGTGAACTCTTAATTTTTAGTATGGTGTAAGTTGAGATAATCGGAGTCAATCGATTTTGGGTATTTTTCCAATTCTTATTGATCGACGGTGAGTGGAGGTTTGTGGTTGTTTCTGGAGGTGGAGGACAACTCGGTGGTCTCGGGAGAAATAGTAGAAGATTTTACTAAGGGCTGGGGTGGTCGGCCAACGACGAACTAGAGTTCGAAGGGGTGTTTTGGTCAAGGGTATTGGTGAGCTTCGTGCGAAGTCCATCGATCATCGGGGGTGGTTGCGATAGGGGGATATGGTTCGTCCAAGTGTGGAGTAGCTTCGGTAGGTCGGCAGGTGATCCAGTAGCCGAAGTTGGTATGGCGTGGTGATTTTGACAATTGAGTCTGGTTCCAGTTGAGTGCTGTCATACTCGATTTTAAACCACGGTGATATCATGGGTTCTGGGTGCTCTGTTGTTTTGAGATGGTTGTTATCGACACGTCGATGTCGGTGAAGTCGATCAGTGGTGATCGTGGTGGTGTGCACGATGCATAGATACTTGTCGTATCGATGGGTTGATGTTGAATTTAGGTAGAAGGGGGTAGCTCGTGTTTGGATCAAGTTTTCTTCATGTTCGACTCGAAGTCAATAGGGGTAGGGGAAACTCAAAGTTGAGCTCGGGTATGCAAGAGTTTGGCTCGGGTAAAACGAGCGTTAGTCTTGGGTTTGTGATTTATACAATTTTAAAATTTAAATTTAATGGGTTTTTCATTTAATCAAATTTTAAAAACCCTTTCTTGATTTATTTTTGTAAGATAATGAATGTTTATTTTAGTTTTGAATAAATTAAAGGTTTTAAAATATTTTAATTTATCTAGTTTAAAGTGATTTAGATCCTTTATTAATTCTTAAATTTGTTTTAAATAAATTAATAGTATAATTAAGAATTTAGTTAAGAAAATTAAATGTTTTTTATCTACTTAAAGATTTTAAATTAAAATAGGCAATAATGATAATTTATCTCAAAGGACATTTAAAATAAGACTTAAATAATGATTTTATAGTTAATAAATATAAATAGTTGATCTTTTAAAATAATTAAGGTCTTGAGTAATTTCTTAATGAAATTTTAAAGATGACGTTAATTACCTAATGTAATTAATCAAAGATCGATTAATTGATATGATTAATTAAAGGTTAATTTATAAATTAATTTCTAAATGGTTTCTAATGAAGTATTTAAATTAAAATAAAGGACTTATCTTTACCTAATTAAGATTATGATTTATTAGGGGTAATCAATTAGTAAAATGAATTTAAAGTTAATCACCTATTGTAATTAAGGATAATTACTTAATGACGTAATTTAGTCGATAATTAGTGAATGTGATTAATTAAAAGATAATTAATCAGTGTAAGTGATTATGGGATAATCAATTTATGTAATAAATTATGGTAAAATAAATTTATAAAAGTATTAAGGATAATTACTTAAATGAAAGTGATTAAAGAATAATTACTTAACGGAAATAGTTATTGGATAATTAATTGGGATAATTAATTAATTAATATTTATTAATGTAAGTAATTGAAGGTAATTAATTACTTAAAGATAATACTTAATCAAAGGTAATTAATTAATAATTAAAGTTGATTAATCAAGTGATTGAAATTGATGTGTATTAATATAAGTAGTTCGGGATAATCACTTATTGTAATTAACTAAAGATGATTAATTAAAATGACAATTAATTAAGGGTTAATTAATTGATTAAGGTGATTAATTAATTAAAGAATAATTAAATAATTAAGGGTAATTATTTAATGATTAAAGGTTGATTAATTAGTAAATAAAGGTTAATTAATTTATGATTAAAGGTTAATTAATAAATGATTAAAGAATAATTAATTAAAAATGGTTTGTAATTAATTAATGTTAATTAACCAGAATTAGAAATTTATTTATAAGTAGTTAATATGATTTAAATTTATCAGATGATTAATTAATCTTACTTATGGATGTTTGGATTGCATTGAATGCTTTAAATTGTTTGATATCTCTACTGTGTGATGCTTTATGATATGAATTATTTTGATTTGAGCTATGATGAATGTAATTTATTTATCTGTGCTGAATTTACTTATTTATCTATGAATTTGTGAATGAAGATAAACATTATAGGATTCTACCGCTTATCGATATTGTTGTGTTTGGATTGCGATGATTGATCATATTGTGTAAAACCCCTTGGCTACACCTTACACACACAAATATGGGTTGCATGAGAAAATTGGTAAAGTCAAAGATATTTTGAAATCTAAATATTATTTTTTTAAAAGTTGAAGTTTGAATCCAAATGGTTTTGGGAAATAGAATTGAATCAAATATTAAAAGCCTTTGAAAGGTAAGTCCTGAAATTGAAATTCAGTTTCGAATATACTATATCTTGTTAAATGTTATTTTAAATGTTTTGGAAATCATGGTTTGAAAGGTTTATACAATTTATATATGGATTTAAAAACTATTCTAAATAAATTGTTTTGGGAATTTGAATTTAATTTAAATAAGAACTTGCCAATAATACGGCAGTTCGTTGATTCTCTGGTTTATACTTTTAAAGGCTATAACCTGTGTATATTTAACCAAATTATTCCCAAGCAAAATGTATTTGTTTTCAAATGATAATAGCTCTCAAATAAAGAAAGGATTTTCAGTTTATATTGAAAGGGGTTTCAAATTTGAAATGGAATTGTTTTGAAAGCTATAGATGAATCTTTGTGAAAAATTGGTGAACTTTGTTTTAACATCGAAGTAGATCTTAAAGGTGTATCTTTTGTACAAAAGATTTGGAATTGGAATAGTTTTGAAAAACTATGAATGAATCTTTGTGAAAGATTGGTGAACTTTGTAAAGTGAATCTTTTTGTTTAAAAGATTGAAAGTGGAAATTTGTTTTAAAACCATTCAAACGAAAGGTTTTGATTAATAAGTTGTGACTTAACTAAGATCCCCATATCAATATGGTTTTAAAATTTAGCGCTCATTATTTGGTTTAGCCGGGACATGACTTTATGTCATATAATCTTTTCCGAATAAAGATACGCCGTAAATGGATAGCATTTGAAGACCGGTGGTGAAGACCGGGTATTTTCGAGAACGAAAGGATTACCCGTCGAATGTCTCTGCACTGAGTCGCGTCGGTATAGAGATCTCCATATGTGATGGGGAGTCCGATCGGGATTGTGGATACCTAGATTGTAAGGGCTTCTTTGAAGTGCCTTCGGTTTTATTCGAACCCGGAAGAGACTTATATGGATGTGTGTCTGACATTACACTTTGAGATGTAAAATTGGTTTCTATCAAATACATTTCTGTTTGGCGGCGGAGAATTTATTCTCTTAGCTTAACACCCTTCTCTGAGACGTACGAGCTTAGAGGTTATGCGGTTGATGGTTACTAATGATACATTCCCAGTTTGGTAATGTGGCATACGAAGTGCTGCTGATCATGTGTTGATCGAAGCATGACTTTTGTGTAAAGCGTAGCTTTGTGGACGTGACCTCGTCGGACCTCACAACCCAGAAATGGTCAAAACAGGAAAGATGCGGCAAGGTTATTTAGGGGTAGCACCCCTGAGGGTATATCCATTTCCTTCTAGATAAAAGGTGGTATCATGGTATGGAGCCCAGATATTTAACCTATGTGGTTGATGCAAACTTATTGCTTTGTGGTTATTGGTGTTGAGAGCTCTTGGATAAAGGTTGGTAACGACCGAGGGATGACATACTCGTGTCAGTAGTTACCTAGTTACAGAGGTAACCCGGCCTTGTGCTGGCAGAGATCTGATAGGTTCTCGGGGCGTCCCTCTAGAGGCATACCCATGTGGCCTAGGAAGTTCTATAGCCTGACCAATGGTTGGAAATCCAATCACCAATACACGCCTTGTACGGTTTTAATTGTATAACCTGCCATTTACTTATGGTGGTGACCCAATGTTTAGATGGTAGCTATAATAGGCATAGTATGAAATGTCTATGCTAGTTAAGATTGATTTTATATTTTCGAAAGTTTTTCTGCACTATGCACTAATAATAATATCAAAAGGATTTTACGTATCAAGCATGTTTGACTATCATAAGGAGAAATCTCCTCCAATTGGGCGCTTGCATTGTGTCTATGGCGGGAGGTCTTATGGTAGTTTCATTTTCCAAAAGCATTGCGGATTTCAATTTTTTTTTTTTTTGTTCAAAACTGTTTTCGTTTTCTCACACCAGTCCCATGACTGACCTGGAGTTTATTGTTCCCTTTCTAAACTCTAGGTGCCCACAATCTTCCACACAGGCAGCCTAGAGTCAGGTAGTAAGATTGTAGATGTAGATTCGATATCTTGGGCGTCTTTGGATTTTGGCTATCGCTTTGTGCTTCTTTTCAACATTCGGGATTAGACTTGCTTAAGTCCAACTTGATGGTGGTTCGAGCTTTCAATTTGGAGTTTTGGATTTGGGATGCAGTTTGTGGATTCATTCTTTCTTGAAGATTATATTGGAGTTATATTTCCCGTTGTTGTATCTTTCCGCTGTTATGTATCTCTGATGTATATTGATAACATTTGTATTAATTATGTGCATCAATAATATTATTCAATTTTCTTCCACTGTGTTGTATTTACTTCATGTGTTATAAGCTCCGGCGAACCAGATTTGACGTTTGAATCTGCGACATTTGAGTACGGGTGATGTATTCGGTGCTGGTTTTCGAAGGTCGAGTCAGGGTCGTTATAAGTGGTATCAGAGCTGAAGGTTGAATAAAAACTTTAGCTCAGGAGTATAACACATTAGGTGACTCATTAGAGATAGGGATATAAATGCCCTAGAATGAGTATATCCTTAAGATATCCGTTCGTATGCCTCAGTAGTTTCTCTTACTATCCACTGATAGTAAGTATGAGTGCAAGAAGAGGACGAGGTAAGTGACAGGGAAATACCACTACAAATGGTCAATACTCTGCAACAACCAGGAAAAAATCTTTTCTATGTTAATCTCTTTGATCATCAATTCTTGATCGTTTTCGTGGCAGCTACAAGAAGAAGCTTTGGTGTGATGGTGGCCTTACGAATCGTGTAGATAAGCTCCTGTTTCATATTCTATTCATCGTTTTCCTATCAATCTTTTCGTTTTTAAACTTTAATTAATTTGAAATAATTGGTTAATAAAAATATAAAGCCAAGTTGAATTGTATCCATTTGTCCATTCTTTTGGGTCTAGATATATTCTACAAATGGTTAGTTATCCCTTCGAACTAACCAATGCCCCTGTATATTTTGTAGACCAGATGACCCGAGTGCTTCGTGAAATCTTGAATAAATTCGTTCTCATATTTATTGATGATATTCTGATTTGGTAAGCCAAATGCAAAATAGACATTCAGTTTAATCTGGAAAATCAATTCTCTATCTTAGATGTGTTTATCTATTCTTTGTTGTCTCATTGTCTTGCAAATTTCGGGGACGAAATTTTCTTAAGGGGGGAATCTGTTACATTCCTATTTTTAAATCAAATTTAAATTGGTAATTAATTTAATTTTTGGATTAATTATGAATCAATTTGAAAAAAAATGGAAAATAAATAGATGGTGGATGGAATAAAATATATATATATATATATATTTATATAAAAAGATATTTGTTTGTTTATTCATTTATAAATACAAATTGATTGTATATTAATTATTGAATTTGAAATTTAAAAATAAGCGTTTTTAATAATATATTAGATTTGGAAACTCTAAATTTTAATGCTAATAGGAAAATTTGTTTTGTATTTATAATATGTTGATTTGAAAATTTATTTTGAAATTGATTTACAAAGGCTATTTAAATAGTTAAATTCAAATATATACATATTATACACTTATTTATTAATTTTTAATTGATTTTAAATCATATTCTTTAAAGATCTAAATATGTATGTAAAAGGAAGTGGATTATTTAAATTTAAAATGGAATATAAAATTTTTTAAAACATAAATACATGTAAAAGACATGTGTAAATATTTAAAAAATGTAACTGAACAAATGTAAATTATAATAATATAAGGGTTTAAAAATTTTTATAAATTAATTTAAAATAAGGATTTAAACACAAAATGTTTACAATTTAACATTTGTAAGAATGAGAGTATACGTAATTACAAGTGTTAGTTAATTTTAACAAGTGTGAAGGATTTAAACCATGCAAAATTTCATGTGTTAATTTAATTAACAAGTGGCAATTAAATCTTATTTTAAATTAAGATTATAAACATAATGTATAAGAGTGAAACCAGGCTAATGTATGATAACCTTTTATCCTTCTCATGAAATAAAAAACCAGAGAAATTCAAACCTGGAAATTGAAACCAGAACAACAAAACAAATCAAAATCTGTTTTCAAAATCTTCACCCTGGAAACTCAAAGGTCTGAAGCAAGCCTGGGAACAAGAATCAAACATCATGTACAAAATCAAAGTCTAATGATCAAAACAAAGATCAATCTTGGGTCAAATAAGATCAGCAAGTAAATTACAAAACTGCGAATCAAAATTATAATCAGAGCAACTAAGATTCAAATTCAAAACCTGGGAAGGAGAATCAAAAGAGTATTAAATCAAGAACAAAAGCAACTTCAACCTGATTAAAAACAACATATCATTTCAAAATCAAGTTACAGTCAAGCTTCAGATCAAAACAAAATGTTCCAGTTCTCAAGCAATTCCAGGTTTCGGTTTCATCAAAACTAGGTGAATAAACAAACCATTTAAGCCTGAATCTGTGATTTGTCTTGATGTGTTTGCTTATGGTTATTGAGATAAATGTCTGCATGTGTGTGTGTATATGTGTGTGTGTGGATTAAAATGTGAATGCATAGGTATATATACATGTTCCTTTGTTTACAGGTTTCAGATTTTATTAGAAAATTCCTATCTTCCCATATTTGATTTTAGTCTAGGATTTATAAATGAAAAAGGTCTTTAACAATGTATTATAAATTCTAAAAATGGATTCAATAATTTATATTATGTATTTATCTTAGAATTTTGTAAATTACAGTGAAAATTAAAAATGGGTTAAAATCAAACATGATAATTTCAATTTTTGATTATAGAATCTGAATTGTGGTGCAAAATGATGAATTTAGGTGGTGACTCCTGATTTTTAGTATGGTGTATTTGAGTTAATCGGAGTTAATCGATTTTGCGCATTTTGTCGATTCCTGTTGATCGGCGGTGACTAGAGGTTTGTGGTTGCTCCTAAGGTGGTGGACAACTCGGTGGTCTCGGGAAAAATAGTAGAAGATTTTATAAAGGGCTGGGGTGGCTGGCCAACGTCGAACTAGGGTTCGAAGGGGTGTTTTGGTCAAGGGTATTGGTAAGCTTCGTGCGACGTCGACCGATCATTGGGGGTGATTGCGATAGGGGGATATGGTTCGTCCAAGTGTGGAGTAGCTTCGGGTAGGTCGGCAGGTGATCCAATGGCTGGAGTTGGTGTGGCGTGGTGATTTTGATAACTGAGTCTGGTTCTAGTTGAGTGATGTCATACTCGATTTTAAACCACGGCGATATCGTGGGTTTTGGTTGTTCGGTTGTTTTGAGATGGTCGTTGTCGACTCGTCGCTGTCGGTGAAGTCGAGCAGAGGTGATCGAGGTGGTGTGCACGATGCACAGATACTTGTTGTATCAGTGGGTTGATGTTGAATTTGGGAAGAAGGGGGTAGCTTGTGTTTGGATCAAGTTTTCTTCATGTTCGACTCGAAGCCAAGAGAGGTAGAGGGAAACCCGAAGTTAAGCTCGGGTAAGCAAGATTTTGGCTCGGGTAAAAGGAGTGTTAGTCTTGGATTTGTAATTTATGAAGTTTTAAAATTTAAATTTAATGAGTTTTTCATTCAATCAAATTTTAAAAACCCTTTTCTGATTTATTTTTGTAAGATAATGAATGTTTATTTTACTTTTGAATAAATTAAAGGTTTTAGAATATTTTAATTTATCAAGTTTAAAGTGTTTTGGATCTTTTATTAATTCTTAAATTTGTTTTAAAAAAACATAATAGTATAATTAAGAATTTAGTTAAGAAAATTCATTTTTTTTATCCACTTAAAGATTTTAAATTAAATTAGGCTATAATGATAATTTATCTCAAAGGATTTTTAAAATAAGATTTAAATAATGATTTTATAATTAATAAAGTTAAATAGTTTATCTTTTAAAATAATTAAGGTCTTGAGTAATTTCATAATGAAATTTGAATGATGATGTTAATTACCTAATGTAATTAATCAATGATCGATTAATTGATACGATTAATTAAAGGTTAATTTATGAATAGATTTCTAAATGGTTTCTAATGAAGTATTTAAATTAAAATAAAGAACTTATTTTCACTGAATTAAGATTGAGATTTATTAAGGGTAATCAATTAGTAAAATGAATTTAAAGTTAATCACCTATTGTAACTAAGGATAATTACTTAATGAAGTAATTTAGTCGATAATTAGTGAATGTGATTAATTAAAAGTTAATTAAACAGTGTAAGTGATTATGGGATAATCGATTTATGTAATAAATTATGGTAAATAAATTTATAAAAGTAATCAAGGATAACTACTTAAATGAAAGTGGTTAAAGAATAATTACTTAACGGAAATAGTTATTGGATAATTAATCATGATAACTAATTAATTAATACTAATTAATGTAAGTAATTGAAGGTAATTAATTACTTAAAGATAATTACTTAATCAAAAGTAATTAATTAATAATTAAAGTTGATTAATCAAATGATTGAAATTGATTTGTGTATTAATATAAGTAATTAGGGATCATCACGTATTGTAATTAATTGAAGATAATTAATTAAAATGATAATTAGTTAAGGGTTAATTAATTGATTAAGGTGATTAATTAATTAAAGAATAATTAAATAATTAAGGGTAATTATATAATGATTAAAGGTTGATTAATTAATAGTTAAAGGTTGATTAATTTATTCTTAAAGACTAATTAATAAATAATTAAAGAATAACTAATTAAAAATGGTTTGTAATTAATTAAATTTAATTAACCAGAATTAGAAATATATTTATAAGTAATTAATCTGATTTAAATTTATCAGATGATTAATTGATCTTACTTATGGATATTTGGATTGCATTGAATGTTTTAAATTGTTTGATATCTCTACTGTGTGATGCTTTGTGATATGAATTGTTTTTATTTGAGCTATGATGAATGTAATTTATTTATCTATGCTGAATTTACATTTTTATCTGTGAATTTGCGAATGAAGATAAGCGTTACAGGATTATACTGCTTATCGATATTGCTATGTTTGGATTGCGATGATTGATGATATTGCACTATTGTGTAAAACCCCTAGATTACACCTTACACACACAAATATGGATTGCACGAGGAAATTGGTTAAGTCACTGATGTTTTGAAATCTAAATATTATTTTTTTCAAAAGTTGAAGTTTGAATCCAAACGGTTTTGGGAAATAGAATTGAATTAAATATGAATGCCTCTGAAAGGAAAGTTTTGAAATTGAAATTTAGTTTTTAATATACTATATCTTGTTAAACGTTATTTGAAATGTTTTGGAAATCATGGTATGAAAGGTTTATACAATTTATATATGGATTTAAAAACTATTCTAAATAAATTCATTTTTATGCCCCTAGGTTGAGCCATTTAGACCATAAGGCCTAGCCAAACTCCACTTGACACATATTTATGCCATGTATTGCTTTGCCTTCCCCTTTCCATGTCATGGCCATACCCTATGACCCTATAACCTAGCCTAATTTGCACCTAAACACCATGGCCGACCTATGGGTGATGAGGCCAAGCCTATAAGGATTGTGGCGAAGCCACTTGATGATTCATTCCATTTAGTTTCACTTTAAATTCATTTTTGCTCTTTGATTTGATAAATTTTTTTATTGAATTTTGTTCTCATGGTTTAATCCATATTGGTCTGTGGAAAATCATATATTTATAATTTTTTATTTATTTGAATTACAAGACCTTAATTTGGTTGTTACTTCTTCCCAAATCTTGTCGTTCCTTCTCGTTCATTGCGGTGTGTGGATCTTTTTGTTTTAATTGAGCTCTAGCTTCAAAAAAGGTGAGTTATTCACTCTAGACATTACATACTTATATTATTGTGAAATGATGACAAGTGGATCTGTACCTGCAATGTGATTATATGATGTTAAATCCTGTTTATAAGATTGTTGCACCATCTAATATGACATGTTATATTTAACTGTTCATTTTATTTCCGCATCTCACACTGCAAGTTCCTTTATCACTATGGGTTGAAATGATACATACCCGAACGGACTTTAGATTAAGGAAAAATTATTACGGGATGAAATGATAGGCTCGAGTGATTTTTATATGCATTTATTTTCTTGGGATTGCGGGTTTGAAATGATAGAACCCAGATTTTTCTTTTTAAATTATGGATTGAAATGATATATTATCCTTATCACTTGACCTAAGTTAGAAAATATTATACAGATCCATGGTTATTTTTAAAGTATTATTTTTGAGGTATTAAGTATTTTGAAATATTAAAATACGAAATTTTAGCAAAAATTTGGATTAAATGATTTAAATAAATTGTATAGTTATTTTCTATAAGTTAAGTGTATAAATAAATAAATGGGAAAAGTGTATTTTTAATATGACTAAACTTGGAATTTGGAAATTTGGTTTAAATGAAAATTTAAGTTAGGTAAATAAATGGAAAATTTATTTTATTTAGGAGATGGGTATGTTAAATAAAATGTTGAGTTATTGGTTGAAATGAAAGTTAAGCAATTTATAAAGTATTGACTCAACATATGAATTTATTCTAAATTGGATATTTATTAATAAAAATGATATTTTATTACAATTTATAAGTTAAATTATATCCAAATAATTTTTTTTGAAAAGTGGAATAAGTTTTGATAAGTTAAAAAGAGAAAATTGAACATATATTGTTTTAAAGGGTATAACAGAAATTATAGCGGTTCAGGAATGCTGTGAAAAATATGAACTATGGCTTGAATTACACTAAAAAGGAGCTATAACAGCATTTCAGAAGTGCTGTAAATTCTGGGAATTTGAACTATGGCTGGAAATACACTAAAAGACCTATAACAGCATTTCTGACGTGATGTAATTTCTGAAAATTTGAACTATATGCTGAAATTATTAAACGAACCTATAACAACACTCCTAAAGTGCTACAATTTCTAAATTTGAAATATGCTTTGATATATACTAAATATACTATCGTAGCACTTTATAAGTGCTGCAGTTTTGGAAAATTCAATGCTTTGAAATGTTGAAATTAAACTAATGACCTTAGGAATTTTTGAAATTCTGAAAATTGAATAATTGATTTGAAAGGATAACTACTTCATATGTAAATGGTTTAAATGAATTTTTTTGATTTGGAATATAAACCATTTTTGAAATTGATAACCACGGGTAATAATAACGTTGGTTGTTAAAGAGACCGGGTTTGGATATTTGGGCATACTCTCTGTCGATACCGAAAATCACTTTAACAACCGTGTACGTGGTGGAGATTCCAGAATGAAGTAGGATGGTGGTGATGTTTAATTGAGGTATATACATGGACCTGACTCCCGTGAGTTGGCATAAGGTGGAAAATCAAGAGCGATTGACGGGTTAATGAGGTATCACCTTTGATCGGACACACTTCTTCGTATGCCATTCTATTACTTTATGATTGATTGGTGCGCACCTTTGATTTTGGAAGTGTGATTCGAGGTGGGCGGTAGTAGCTTCTTCGCATTACCACCGGTCCGGAAGCATAATTGGTATATCTACCTTGGCATTGCCTAGTTGTGTCATGTCACCTACCCTAGCGCGCCTTGTACGAGTTTGATTTTCTCCCGTATCCCATGGAGTATCATCTGGTGGCTTCCCGATCAGGAGGGATTATGATACTGGATGGACTGCTGGGACTATTATGTGTTAAGGGGGAGATTGCGTAACTCCTTAACGCTATTTTAAAGTAAGTTTATTTTGCTATATACATTATTATAATATCGAAATATTACTACATAGTAAATAGTTTAACGGATCCTTAGAGGATGGGCGGTCTCAAGCATCCTTTAAGTTACTTGTACTTTTATATTACGGTTCACTTGAGTTGGTTTACACTATATAAGTATGTATGTCTTAATTCGAGTGTTTGTGTTTATTTGCTTATGCTCGGGTCAGCCTGAGTATCACAGATTGGATCTATCTTCTGGAAGTTAGAGATCTTTGGAGCTTATCTGCTTGTCTAGCTTTATCTATTTAAGTTCAGTCCTTTTATTTCAGCTATGTATTAAAGACTTATGTACTTGGGATTTCAACTGTATTTGTTTTTAGACTATGTATTTTGTAACCGTTTTGAGACTGTGTTTGAGATTTAGTTTGTAGTGGCTTCATGAACCACTATGGTTATTTTTAATTCCGCTTCGTGTATTCTGACTTATCTGTGTCCGTGATTCTGTGATTGGTATTATTTGCTCCAAATTATTTCAATCTATTATTTTGAAGTATTCAAGTCAGACATGTGTGGACTTATTGTTGATTTGAATAGACCAAAATAGTGGATCATTACATTTGGTATCAAAACTTTGGTTTTAGGCAAACCTTAGCCCGTGGAGCAAAAACTCATTAGAGATAGGGTAGAAGTGCCCTAGAATGAGTAAAATCAATCTTAGAATCCTTTCTTTGTGACAGAACGTATTTTAAAGTATAAAATGATTTTTCAAATGATTTTTCAAAGGATTTAAAAAGGGAGTATTTTGATATACAATTTTTTTTTGTTTTAAAGCCAAATTTTCTTAACTGTCTTCTTTCTCTTATCTACCTTGTTATTAATGTCTTTGATTAGGACCTTCATCAAGTTAAATCTTATCTTATTTAATCTTGTCTTCTTCCCAATTACCATTTTCATAAAATTCATTCTTAATTTCTCAAGATGGACCGTAGGAATGCCAGAGGTAGGGGCCATGATGTTTCCCCAGTCAGGTTCGCTAAGCTTTGTAAGGAATACACTAAGCTTGGTAGCACCAAGTTCACCGGATATGAGGGCATTATTGAAGCTCAACAGTGGTTGATGGATTTGGAGAGAATCTTCTCCAAACTTGATATCACTAATGCCCAGCAGCGTCAGTTGGCAGCTTAGCAATTGAAAGGAGCGGAGCAGCTTTGGGTTGGTGGTAGTCTGTCACAACTCTCACCGCTGAGGCTGACATTTCTTGGGAACAATTTAGGGATACTTTTCTTGAGAAATGGACGCTCGAGGCAGGAAAGTCTTAGCTGTATCGAGAATTCATGGATTGAAGCAGGGTGATATGTCTTTTGCTGAATATGAGAGCAAGTTCAATGAGCTATCTAAGTTTGGACTTAATTTGATTGATGCCCCTCTCAAGAAGAATGAGAAGTTTATTGCTGGTGCGGGTGCGGAGTACTATGATCGCCTCATAGCCCATGTGCATTGTCCTTTCACCACTCTGATGAACATGGCTATTAGATATGAAAATCCTACTTCTAAGGATCCTCCAGCTGCTCGTTCGGCATCAGCTCAGTCTTCTTCTGGTAGTTCTAAGAAGAGGAAGTCCAACTTCTACCATCATAAGAAGAATTGGAACAAGACTCAAGGGTTAGGATCATCTTCTTCATCTCAGAGGCATTTTGTAGACTTATCTGCCATTACCTTCTACAGATGTGATCAAAGGGGACACTATGCTAATAGTTGTCCTACCTTGGGTGCTGCTATTCCTCCAGCCCAGTTGACCAGCCGTGACCTCTGCCACATTTGTCTGCAGCCTGGCCATTTCAAGAAGGATTGTTCTACTCAGAAACAGGGCAAGTCATCAGGTATCTTTTCTGTTACTTCTGCATCTTCTCCAGCTGCTGCACCTACCCTTGTTCCCGCTCCTTCTCCCAGTGATAACCAAGGTACACTTCAGGGTATTTTTTTTCTCTGTTTTATTTTCCGGTTCATGTTCTGTTTGATATTGGAGCTTCTCACAGCTTTATCTCGGTTGATCTTTGTAATAAATTTGGGAGTCTTCTTTCTCCCGAGTTTACTTCTGTGCCTTTATGTGTTTCAAATCCTATTGGTGGTCCTGAAAACCTTTGTAAGATTTGTAGGAATGTGAAACTCTTCCATGATAGTTATCGATTTTCTGGTGACTTCTATGTTCTGGATTTTGATGCTTTTGATCTATTGCTTGGGGGTGATTGGCTGCTGGGGCATGATGCCCATATCTCTTGTAGTTCCCAAACTGTTTCTCTTGAGGATGATTTTGGTAATTCTTTGGTGATTGTAGTTTGGCCCAGGATATCGCTGGCAGCTTCATTTATTCTCTTAATACTTCTCTTAGTGATATTCATTCAACTCCTGTAGTCAATCTATATCCCGATGTATTTGGTAAAGTCACTTCTTTAAATCCTAAGCGAGAAATTGATTTTCATATTGATCTTATTCCTGGAGCTCGACCTGTAGTTCTTCCTCCTAGAAGAATGGCACCCCGTGAGAAGGTCGAGTTAAGGTAACAAATTGAGGACTTGTCCTCCAAGGATCTGATCAGACCCTGCCATTCGGAATGAGGAGCAGCGGTGGTTTTTGTCACTAAGTCCGATGGTTCGTTGAGGACATGTGTTGATTATAGGGTGCCGAACAAGCTCACTATGAAGAACAGATATCTTATGCCTCGCATTAATATATGTTTGATCAGCTCTATGGAGCCACTGTTTTCTCTCAGCTTGATCTTGCCACAGGTTTCCACCAGCTCAGAGTTGCGGAGGAAAGCTTTCCTAAGACTTCTTTTCGTACTAAGAATGGTTTCTATGAGTGGATAGTTATGCCTTTCAGTTTAACTAATGCTCCTGCTTTCTTTGTTCATTTGATGAATCGTGTTTTTCGGGACGTGATTAATAAATTTGTTATAGTCTTTGTTGATGATATCCTTGTCTTCTCCAAGACAAGGGATGAGCATGAGTCGCATTTGAAATATGTTCTTGAGACTCTTCGAAATCATCAGTTGAAGGCTAAATTCTCTAAGTGCTATTTCTGGAGGGACGAAGTCCGATTCCTTGGACATATTATTTCTAGTGATGGAGTTTCTGTTGATCCAATCAAGATCGCTGCGATCAATGCAAGTCTTTCCCTTCTCCCCTCTCTTTGATTTGATCATTCTGTCTTTTCAGTGGTCCTTATTCCTCCCTATTCTGTTACAGTATAGGGAAACTCCCAGGACTCCAACAGATATTCGTAGTTTTCTGGGCCTTGCTGGTTATTATGGAGATTTATTGAGAATTTGCTTGGATTTCTGCACCTCCCACCGCTTTGACTCGGAAGAATGCTAAGTTTATTTGGAGTGATGAGTGTAAAGCTGCATTCAATGAGTTGAAGCATAAGCTTACTTCTGCACCAGTGCTCACCATTCCAAATGGAAATGAGGGATTAACGGTATACACTAATGCTTGTCGTGAGGGTTTGGGAGCTATTCTGATGCAAGATGGGAAGGTGATTGCTTATGCTAGTCGCCAGTTGAAGACTCATGAGGCCAATTATTCTGCTCATGATTTAGAGTTGCTTGTTGTTGTTTTTCTTTGAAGCTTTGAAGGCATCATCTTTTGGGTGCTAAGTTTGAGCTCTTCACTGATCATCGGTCTTTGAAGTATATCTTCATCCAGAAGGATTTGAATCACAGACAAGTTTGGTAGCTTGAGTTTCTTGCTTCTTATGACCTCAATATTAGCTATACTCCCGGTAAAGCTAATGTTGTGGCTGATGCTTTGAGTAGGAAGAAGACTATGTTGTGTCAGCTTGTTGTTTCTTCTTCTCCTCTTTTGGATCGTATCATTGCTAAGCAGGATGAGGATGAGATTCTTAGGCATATGAAGTAGAGTGTTCGCTGTAAGGTTGGTGGTAGTAATCTTGATGGTAGTGGAGCTCAAATCGATGACAGAGGGATTTTGAGGATTAATAATCGAATTTTTGTCCCGAATGCTGATGGTTTAAGGTAGGAGTTACTTCGGGAACATCATCGATCCAGACATTCTATTCATCCTGGTATGACGAAGATGTATCAGGACATGAAGATGTTTTATTGGTGGAGAGGTATGAGGCGAGATATCTCTCTCTTTGTTAGCAGGTGTGCTACTTGTCAGCAAGTCAAGGCAGATCATCAGAAGACCCCTAGTTTGTTGCAGCCTCTTGAGATTCCCAATGGGAAATGGGAACAAGTTTCCATGGATTTTATTGATGGTTTATAAAGGACTCAGAAGGGCAATGAGAGTATCTGGGTTATCGTGGATAGATTGACCAAATCAGCCCATTTCATTCCGGTCAAATCTACCTGTTCTGCTTTTAGTCTGGCTGTGATCTATATGAGGGAGATTGTCCGTCTTCATGGTGTCCCCTCAGCATTGTTTGTGATAGAGACCCTATCTTTACCAGTCAGTTTTGTAAGGCCTTCTAGGAATCCTTAGGTACCCGTCTGAATCTGAGCACTGCTTACCATCCATAGACCGACGGTCAAACGGAAAGAGTGAATCAGATTCTAGAGGACCTTCTTCGTGCTTGTGTTCTTGACTATGGAGGATCGTGGGAAGACCATCTCCATCTTGTCAAATTTACCTATAACAATAGTTATCAGGTATGTTTTCAATCTCCTATTTTAATCATATCTTAATCCTTTATCTGTCTCATTCTATCTTCTATCAAGTTAGTATCGAGATGTCTCCGTTTGCTGCTTTTTACGGAAGAACTTGTAGATCTCCATCTTGCTGGATTGAATCCCGTAATCATTAGGTTCTTGGTCCTGATGTGATCCTAAAAGCTTGGAGAAGGTTGAGGAGATTAAGAGGAAGTTGAGGATTGCCCAAGATAGGCAGAAGAAGTACGCTGACCGTCATAGGAGGAGTTTGGAGTTTGCTGTTGGTGATCAGGTTTTCGTTAAGGTCTTTCCCTTAAGAAATGTGGTTCGTTTTGGTCGTAGAGGGAAGCTTGTTCCTAGGTTCGTCGGTCCTTTCCGCATTGCGGAAAGGATTGGGTCTCTTGCTTATCGTTTGGATTTGCCTGAGAAATTTTTCGGAGTACATAATGTATTCCATGTATCGCACCTTCGTCAATATCTACATGATCCATCTCTTATTATCCGGCCTTTTGCTCTTGATAGTTTGGATATTGAGCCTAATCTGACTGTTGAGAGGAAGCCATTTCGTATCGTCGATCGAGGTATAAAGCAGCTAAGAAGGAAATCTATCAACCTGGTCAAAGTGCAATGGAGCACTGATGAACGGGATTGTACCTGGGAGACGGAGGAGAGCATGCATGCTTCGAATCCGTAATAGTTTGATTCAGGTATTTTTGCATTGCTACCTTATCTTCCTTTGTTTTCCTTCTTTCGTTCCTTTTTGGGGACGAAATGTTTTGAGTGGGGGAGAGTGCAACAACCCAAAAATTTTAATAGATATTTTAATTCATTTTATTTAAAACTTTGGTGTTTAATTATTTAAAATTTGAATTTTGGAAAATTTTCCAGTATAATGTTAGAAATGGTTGTAAATTATTTTCCTAAATTCAATGAAATAATTTTTTTTCTAGAATTGTATATTTTAGATCAAACTTTGACTTTATTTGAAAATTTTAAAATTTAAAATTTTCTATTGTAATCTTTTATTTAAATCTGTATATATTTATAACACCTATTCTACTTTTTGTTTCATTTAATTCTGATCTATACTTTGAAAATTAGATAACATACAACATTTTAAAAAGCAATTAATCTCTGCATTTTATTTTATATGTTTCTATATCCATCTCCTTATTTCTTTTCTATGGTGTTTGTATAAACTTTATTTTTATTTGTTGAATGTTTCTTTTGTATATATCTTTATCTAGTGGATAGGAAACAAATCAATTAAGATACGTTACTCGTTTTCAATTTGGGCATACGTTTCATTTTTTTTATTTCCTGCCTTTATACTGGCCACCCTTTTGATCTCCTGCCATAGCTATTCCTTAATTGTAGCCATGTATATTTGCCTCCAACCTTATCATTCACGAGCAAAAAAAAACATCTCATCTTCATTTGTCTCCAGAGAGAAATATTGTAAGTCCATGGCTTCTTCCTTTTACCTTTTCTTTTATTTTTCCCATGTTTTCTTCATGGAATGCTCATCCTCCACCACTATTCCGACCACCATCTCCTCTCCTCCTCCACCATGACTTACCATCACTCCTTCACTCAAGGCCATGAAACCCTAGATCCCAATATCCATCGCCAAGTCAGGTGATAAACCCTAGCCGAGCCTATGGATGCAAGCCCCTCCTTGGTTGCCTTGAAACCCTAGCCTACCCTCCCCACCTTGCTTTAGCCATGACTATCTCCCCTCCTAGCCATGCTTCAGATCTGATTTGACCCAAGTCTAGCCTTAGGCTGAGCCATTTAGACCACATGGCCTAGCCAAACTCCACTTGACCCATGTTTATGCCATGTATTGCTTTGCCTTCCCCTTTCCATGTCATGGCCGTACCCTATGACCCTATAACCTTGCCTAACTTGCATCTAAACACCATGGCTGAGCCTATGGGTGATGAGGCCAAGCCTATAAGGGTTGTGGCAAAGCCACTTGATGATTCATTCCATTTGGTTTCACTTTAAATTCATTTTTGCTCTTTGATTCGATAAAAATTTTGTATTGAATTTTGTTCTCATGGTTTAATCCATATTGGTTTGTGGAAAATCATATATTTATAATTGTTTATTTATTTGAATTACAAGATCTTAATTTGGTTGTTACTTCTTCCCAAATCTGGTCGTGCCTTCTCGTTCTTTGCGGTGTGTGGATCCTTTTGTTTTAATTGAGCACTAGCTTCAGAAAAGGTGAGTTATTCACTCTAGACATTACGTACTTATATTATTGTGATATGATGACAAGTGGATCTGTATGAATTGATATGTTATTCATATTTTCCTGTGATGTGATTATATGATGTTAAATCATGTTTATAAGATTGTTGCACCATCTAATATGACATGTTATATTTAACTGTTCATTTTCTTTCTGCATCTCACACTGCAAGTTCCCTTATCACTATGGGTTGAAATGATACATACCCGAACGGACTTTAGAATAAGGAAAAATCAATATGGGCTGAAATGATAGGCTCGAGGGATTTTTATTTGTATTTATTTTCTTGGGATTACGGGTTTGAAATGATAGAACCCAGATTTTTCTTTTAAATTACGAAATGATATATTTTCCGTATCACTTGACCTAGGTTAGAAAATAATATACCGACCCATGGTTGTTTTTAAAGAATTATTTTTGAGGTATTAACTATTTTGAAATATTAAAATATGATATTTTAGAAAAAATTTGGATTAGATGATTTAAATAAATTGTAGAGTTATTTTCTATAAGTTAAGTGTATAAATAAATAAATGGGAAAAGTGTATTTTTAATATGACTAAACTTGGAATTTGGAAATTTGGTTTAAATGGAGATTTAAATTAGGTAAATAAATGGAAATTTTATTTTATTTAGGAGATGGGTATGTTAAATAAAATGTTAAGTTATTGGTTGAAATGAAAGTTAAGAAATTATAAAGAATTGACTCAACAAATAAATTTATTCTAAATTGGATACTTATTAATAAAAATGTTATTTTATTAAAATTTGTAAGTTAAATAATATTCAAATAATTTTTTTTAAAAGTGGAATAAGTTTTGATAAGTTAAAAAGAGAAAATTGAAGATATACTATTTTAAAGGGTATAACAGAAATTATAACGATTCAGAAATGCTGTGAAAAATATGAACTATGGCTTGAATTATACTAAAAAGGACCTATAACAGCATTTTAGAAGTGCTGTAAATTCTAGAAATTTGAACTATGGATGGAAATACACTAAAAGACCTATAATAGCATTTTTAAAGTACTGTAATTTCTAAAATTTGAACTATATGTTGAAATTACTAAATGAACCTATAACAGCACTCCTAAAGGGCTGCAGTTTCTGAATTTGAACTATGCTTTGATATATACTAAATATACCTATCGCAGCACTTTATATGTGCCGTAGTCTTGAAAATTTCAATGCTTTGAAATGTTAAATTAAATTAATGAACTTAGGAATTTCTGAAATTCTAGAAATTGAATAATCGATTTGAAAGGATAACTACTTCATATGTAAATGGTTTAATTGAATTTTTTAGATTTGGAATATAAACAATTTTTGAAACTAATAACCACGGGTAGTAGTAACGTTGGTTGTTAAAGAGACCGGGATCAGATATGGGCATACTCTCTGTCGTTACCGAAAACCACTTTAACAACCGTTTACGCGGTGGAGATTTCAAAATGAAGTAGGGTGGTGGCGATGTTCTATTGGGGTATATACGTGGACCGACTCCTGTGAGTTGGCATAAGGTGGCTAAAACAGGAGCGATTGACGGGCTAATGAGGTAGCACCTTTGATCGGACACACTTCTTTGTATGCCATTCTATTACTTTGTGATTGATTGGTGCGCAACTTTGATTTTGGGAGTGTGATTCGAGGTGGGCGGTAGTAGCTGCTATGCGTTGCCACCAGTCCGGAAGCGTAATTGGTATATCTACACTGGCATTGCCTAGTTGTACCGTGTCACCTACCCTAGCGCGCCTTGTACGAGTTTGGTTTTCTCCCGTAGCCCGTGGAGTATCCTCTGGTGGCTTCCCGATCAGGAGGGACTATGATACTGGATGGACTACTGGAACTATTATGTGTTAAGGGGGAGATTGGGTAACTCCTTAACGCTATTTTAATGTAAATTTATTTTACTATAGACATTATTATAATATCGAAATATTAATACGTAGTAAATAGTTTAACGGATCCTTAGAGGACGGGCGGTCTTAAGCATCCTTTAAGTTACTTATACCTTTATATTACAGTTCACTTGAGTTGGTTTACATTGTATAAGTATGTATGTCCTCACTCGAGTGGTTGTGTTTATCTGCTTATGCTCAGGTCAGCCAGAATATCACAGATTGGATCTATCTTCTGGAAGCTAGAGATCTCTGGAGCTAATCTGCTTATCTAGCTTTATCTATTTCAGTTTAGTCTTTTTATTTCTGCTATGTATTAGAGACTTATGTACATAGGATTTCTGCTGAATTTGTTTTTCAGACTATGTATGTTGTAACCGTTTTGAGACTGTGTTTGAGATTTAGTTTGTAGTAGCTTCATGAACCACTATGGCAATTTTTAATTCGTTTGTGTGTATTCTGACTTATCTGTATCTGTGATTGGTTTTATTTTCTTCAAATTTTATTTCATTCTACTGTTTTGAAGTATTCAAGTTAGACATGTGTGGATTTATTGTCGATTTGAATGGTCCAAATTAGTGGATCATTACATATAGGCTATAACTTGTGTATATTTGACCAAATTTTTCCAAAGCAAAATGTATTTGTTTTCAAATGATAATAGTTTTCGAATAAAGAAAGAATTTCTATTTTTTGTTGAAAGGGGTTTCAAATTTGAAATGGAATTGTTTTGAAAGCTATAGATGACTCTTTGCGAAAAATTGATGAAATTTGTTTTCAAATTGAAGAGGATCTTAAAGCCGTATCTTTTGTATAAAAGATTTGGAATTGGAATAGTTTGAAAAACTATGAATGAATCTTTGTGAAAGATTGGTGAACTATTAAAGTGAATCTTTTTGTTTAACAGATTGAAAGTGGAAATTTGTTTTAAAACCACTCAAAAGAAAGGTTTTGAGTAATAAGTTATGACTTAACTAAGATCCCAATATCCATATGGTTTTAAAACTTAGCGCTCATTATTCGGTTTATCCGGGAGAGGACTTTATGTTGTATAACCCATACCGAATAATGATACGACGTAAATGGATAGCATTTGAAGACCGGTAGTGAAGATCGGGTATTTTCGAGAATGAAAGGATTTCCAGTCGAATATCTCTGCACTAAGTCGCGTCGGTATAGAGATCTTCATATGTGATGGAGAGTCCGATTGGGATTGTGAATACCCGGATTGCAAGGGCTTCTTTGAAGTGCCTTCAGATCTGTTCGAACCCGGAATACACTTGTATGGACGTATGTCTGACATTACACTTTGAGATGTAAAATTGATTTCTATCAAATACTTTTCTGTTTGGTGGCGGAGAATTTATTCTCTTAGCTTAACACCCTTCTCTGAGACGTACAAGCTCAGAGGTTATGTAGCTGATGGTTAATAGTGATACAGTCCCAATTCGGTAATGTGGCATACGAAGTGCTAGTGATCATGTGTTGATCGAAGCATGGCTTTTTTGTAAATCGTAGCTTTATGGACGCGACCTCGTCGGACCTCACAACCTGGAAATGGTCGAAACAAGAAAGATGCGGCAAGGTTATTTGGGGGCAGCGCCCCTTGAGGGTACGCCCATTTCCTTCTGGATAAAAGGTGGTATCACGGTATGGAGCCCAGATATTTAACCTATTGGTTGCAGCAAACTTATTGCTTTGTGGTTGTTGGTGTTGAGAGCTCTTGGATAAAGAGTGGTAACGACCGGGGGATGGCATACTCGTGTTAGTAGTTACCTAGTTATAGAGGTAACCTGGCCTTGTGGTGGCAGAGATCCGGTTAGGTTCTCGGGCGTCCCTCCAAAGGCATACCCATATGGCCCAGGAAGTTCCTTAGCATAACCATTTGTTGAAAATCCAATCACCGATACACGCCTTATATAGTTTTAGTTGTATAACTTGCCATTTACTTATGGTGGTGACCCACTATTTAGATGGTAGCTATAGTAGGCATAGTATGAAATGTCTATGCTGGCTAAGATTGATATTATACTTTTGAAAGGTTTTCTGCACTATGTACTAATGATAATACCAAAAGGATTTTACGTATCAAGTATGTTTGACTATCATACGGAGAAATCTCCTCCAATTGTGCGCTTGCATTGTGTGTGTGGCGGGAGGCCTTATGGTAGTTTCATTTTCCAAAAAGCATTGCAGATTTCAATTATAAATTCTTTTGTCTTTTGTTTTTGTTCAAAACTGTTTTCGTTTGTTCACACTAGTTCCATGACTGACCTGGAGTTTATTGTTCCCTTTCTAAACTCTGGGTGCCCACAATTTTCCACACGGACAACCTAGAGTCAGGTTGTCAGATTGTAGATGTAGATTCGATATCTTGGGAGTCTTTGGATTTTGGCTATCGCTTTGTGCTTCTTTCCAACATTCAGGATCGTACTTTCTTAAGTCCAACTTAATGGTGGTTCGAGCTTTCGATTTGGAGTTTTGGAGTTTTGGATTCGCGTGGATTCATTCTTTCTTGAAGATTATATTGGAGTTATCTTTTTCGTTGTTGTATCTTTCCGCTGTTATGTATCTCTAATGTATATTGATAACATTTGTATCAATTATGTTGCA
This sequence comes from Allium cepa, assembly GCA_030765085.1. Classification (NCBI taxonomy): domain Eukaryota; kingdom Viridiplantae; phylum Streptophyta; class Magnoliopsida; order Asparagales; family Amaryllidaceae; genus Allium; species Allium cepa. Next base: position 484,891,233 of record CM060935.1, read on the forward strand.
TCAATAATATTATTCATTTTTCTTCCGCTGTGTTGTGTTTACTTAATGTGTTATAAGCTTTGGTGAACCAGATTCGACATTTGAATCTGCGGCATTTGAATACGGGTGATGTATTCGGTGCCGATTTTAGAAGGACGAGTCAGGGTCGTTGTACCACCCCCTTGGTAGTTCGTCGTCGTACTCAGTCGATTAGAGCAATCGCACTTGTCACAAAATCTTTTTTTAATTTACAGAATGTCTATTTCGATTTGGGACTAAAGGAGTTAAGGGAAATGTCATTTAAGTCCATTTTTTTCGAATAGATTTCGAATTTTTTTCTTGCTTCGGACAGGAAAGGAAGAAGGAGATAAAACAAATTTAAAAAGGAGAGAGGTGGCGTGCAGAGAGGCTATGGTCAGCATCCTAGGTTGCAAAGACAAGATAGAGTTTGAATTCAATTTACGGCTGAAGTGACCTTTTGATAATAACAAATGTATATAAAATTTCCAAATATCGAGATATTTATTTTGAACTTCCATAAAGGCGTACCGCTAGCGTTTATAATGTTATACCTCTCTTTTGAAGGCAATGGAAAAGGTTTCAAGTCCTAATTCGATCGTATGGGGAAGATAGCCTTTTGGACCCAATTATTATACTAAATTTCGATATTTAATTCAACGCGTCTATATCTGGTACGTCCAAACCGTAATTCCAAATGCTACGAAATTTGAAATATGATAATAACACACTGTTATGGATCCAATAGAACAGGTATTTTCGAATTCCGAGACTGTGCGCCAAATTGCTATTTTAAATCGTCGATTAAGTCGACGATTTCCTATTTTTAAGAAATTGCTTAAAATTTTAGTTTTAAAAACTTACTAACTAAATTATAATTATTGTAGAATTTATATCAACATTAGAAATCATTTTCGATTCATATTCTACTCCAGTTCAATTTTTCTTTAAACGATTTCCAATTTCTAATTCAACAATTAAATTAGTCTAATAAATCGCTATATTTGGAACTTAAGTTTTATTCCACTTATTTGATTGTTAAATTCCATATTAAAATTCTATTCACATTTCTAAACTCAACGTTTAAAATAGATTAAATGGTCAAAATCAACGACCAAAAATCTAGGTTGTTACAACATTTTATATATGTATATCATATACACATATGTGTGTATGTACACGTACAAAAGAATAATGTATACATATTTTAACATGCTTGTATATAGATGTTGGGATTCACACCAAGATGGACGTGTCAGCCCTTTGTGTATATATGTAGATTATCTAAATATTTATATATCTGTGAATGAAATTATTATGAAAGTAATATTATGTAAGATATAATACACACACACACTTTAAAAAAGCAATTCTAAATAAATTGTTTTAAATATATTTACGATATATATTTGTATGTATGATAAAATTATTTTAAAATTCATTTTAAAAATTAATCTTGAGAATATGTGTATATATATGTATATATTAAAACATAAAACCGAATAGAATTTTTTTAATTAATTTACATATACTATATATAAGCATATAATTAGTGCTTTAGTTATATATATGTAATAAATAATAATAGAATTATGTTCACAAGTATTTATTGTAATGCACATGAGCCAGATATATTTTGTTTTATATATTATATAATTTTGAGCATTTATTAACTATAAAATCGTGTAAAAATTAAAAATAAAATAAACAAAAATTATTTTAATAAAAAAGAAAAATAACTAAAATATGTTGCGTGAAATTTTTGTAGAAAAGGTTATTATACACACACATATATGTTTTATTTATACAAACAATTTTCAAATTAAACAAAAGAATTTATATGTATATATATAATATATATGCAAAAAATTATATTTGTATTTAGATGTTGAAAGCCTTTATAACAAAACTAGATTTTTTATAAAAATTTAAAACATATATTACATTTTATTGAACCTTTTAAATTAGATTTAGTATTTAAAATCATTTAATATTATTATTTTTAATTTTGAAAAAAATAATAATATTCTAGGCCGAGAGCCTATACAAGCAAATGTGCATAAAAAATTTATTTTTAATTTTTATAAATACAATTATATGCATAACCATCTATAAGTGACAATCCATCAATATACTGATCCATGATATTTCCAACAAAGCTATATATAGAACAATGATAATATAAATTTTTTTGTATGATAATAATATATATGAGTACCTTTCACCAAAGTCCATAGTTGGCATGTTGAAATGAAGAAGTGAACTCCTTGAATCTGATTCCATTTTCGAAGTTGCAAGCTCCCAAATTACCTAATCACCGATGATCAAATAGAAGTGTTTTGATTTGATTTCGTACTTGGAATTTTGGGGCTGATATGAGTTATGGCCGACCTCCATTTTTGTTTAAAAAAAAATCCTAGATCAAGTGAGGGAGAGGTGGCATATGTAAAAGAAAGATCAGAGAGCAAAAAGTGGAACCAGATCCTTTTTTTCCTCTTACCATTCTCTCCATTATTTTTCATTCAAAAATCGCATACCATATCAATATATAGCTGACCTTGCAATGGCCTTCTATAGCCGACTATCAAAGCCTCCCTTTGGGTCTAAAAAAATTCTAAGCCCAAACAATATTCGTTGCATTTAAATCTAATTTAAAGACGTATCGATTTTGCATACCGATTTGTTTTTATATAACTATTATATGCACTGTAACGACCGACCATTTTGGACGTTTTAAGCAGATACGCATGTTGGACTCAAACCATTCAAAAGGGCATATTGTTATGAGGTAAATAAGAAAAAGAGAAAGAAATAAAACAAATACAGAATTACGCAATGGAATGACAAAATATAATAATCAAATAACAATTCATAAAGCTGTTTACAAAAAAAATTGATTATACTAATTCATCATAAAATCAAAGTTGCAGACAAAAATAAATGCAGCGGAACAACATGATGCAGTGGAATATAATAAATAATAATAGTACAAGTTGTCGTCTTCGTCCTCTAAAAAATGAGTGAAAGAGGCTATGCGGTAGGATCGTGTAATATAGAATAATGAAATAGTCTAGATAGATAAGGTAGATAAATGCAAGGTGACACCATGATTTTATACTGGTTCGGACCTCTCGTCCTACGTCCAGTCCCTAAGCTTCACTTAGGAATTTCACTAACTATCACCCTCACTTCACCCGGAGGAATAGGTTTACAACTTACCCGAACAACCGAACGGGATTTCTTGCCTCAACTACCGAAGAGGACTTCAACTCAATTACTAAAATACGATATTCGACTTGTTGTGTTCTTGTCAACACTAATGAGTCTAATGTAGTACAATATTCCTATAATCTTATCCTCGAGAATATGCAATGTGTTTGTGAAGATTTAGGAAATGTGAATTGCTATGAATCAAAATAATGTTATAAACAAAAACAGTGATTCAAGCAATAGATTGGTGATTGCTTTGAGAATATCTAGAGAATATGAACAAGAGAATAGTAAGATTAAAGCAAGAGAATTCGGTGAATTAAATGATGTTATAATCATGTATTTATACTTGTAGAAGAGATGCATATGTTGTCAAAGGTTGCAAACAAGAGATGCTTCCATTTCCATTGATGAAAGGTTGCAACTCTTGGGAAGAAGAAGGTGTCTTTTCAGAGAAAATTCGCAGGTTTAAATTCAGTCGACTGAGCAGGAGATTCAGTCGACTGAAAATATGAAGACAAATTTTCAGGAACAATTTCAGTCGACTGCACAGGTAATTCAGTCGACTGAAACTGTGCAATTTTGTATATGTGTACAGTTTCAGTCGACTGGCCATGTCTGTTCAGCCGACTGAAGTATAAAAGTATGCACTGTGAACAATCTCTTGAGGATAGATTTTAACAAATAATCTAGACACATAGAAAATCATACTAATGTTTATACTTTGGTCTTCATCTATCTTCTTCTAGCTTTTGCATTCTCTTCCTATTTGTTGAAGCTCATTGTCATTGATCAAAATCTTCGTGTATCAACATTCTCCCCCTTTTTGATTGATGAAAATACTATTCTAGAGATGTTTATACTTACTTTCTCCCCCTGAATGTATGCATTATCTTTTCTACAAAACAAAGTTAGTACCATAGATTTTCTCCCCCTTTGTCATCGACAAAAAAGAAGAACTAACAGCAGTAATAATATATCAAAACAATCACCAAATCATAGAGAATATAAGCATGAACTAAGAGAAATAAAAATGTTATGACAGACAAGCATAAAATGGCTATTTATACAACAAAATAGACATCAAAACAACAAAATCACTCATCCTTATCCCAGTCATATGAACCTTCCCTTCCAGTTGGTTCACGTATGACGGGTCCTCCTGTTGGTGGTCTAGGTGCTCTTCCTCCTTGGCCACAACTAGCTCCGCTTGCGCTGCTACTTGTATGCTCTTCGGATGTCGTCCATGTAAACGTGGGTGCCGGACGTTTGCCGCGAGATGTTGAACCAGTAGTGGTGCTTGAGCACGAGATTGCGTCCCAAAGCTTGTTGAAGAATCCTTTGATTTTATCAAGCTTATGATCTACCTTTTTAAGACGAGTGTCAAGAATTTGTTGACTTCTTGACAATATCCCCAAGGATTGGTTGGTAGTGAAGCTTGGGTCAACAAGACGAATTTCATCATCTTGCTCGAGATGTTCTTCATGGCGAGGTTGAGGAGGTTGTTGTTGTTGTTCTTGTTCTTGATGCCTTGCTTCCCATTCGGCAAGTGATATTATGCGAGGAGGTCGAGATGGGAGTTGCATTAGGCTTATGGTCCGATGGTTAATCTGATGGACCATTGTATTCTCTGATTCAGGTAATGGCGTATCGACATTTAGGAGAAGTCGCATGATGTACTCTCCAAAGTAAATAGTGCGCAATTTTCCATTGTTGAAAGTGAGGAACTCATCAAAAATAAGCTGTACCCAATTAACTTGTATATTGCCAAAAATAGCATATAAAGCTCGATAGTTATTTGGGTAGACAATTTCGTATGAGCCCGTGCGAGGAGTAATCGTTCTCATTAGGGCTTTATGGAGGATTCTTGCCATAGGTCGAAGGGAGGTGGACTTAAAATACGTAAAGTTGATGTTATCATTCATAAATCGATGGTTGATGTTGTCACGAATGTGTGGATTGAATTCTATCTCCTCGAGCTTTCTTCCAACATTTGGGGACTCTGAAATGTGTGCTATTCTATCCAAGGAGAACCAAACTTTCTTTCCACACACCATACTCCAAACACTATTGTTTGGATTTCTTGGAGTTTGGTGTCCAAGATTAAGATTAGCATAAAATAATTTTACCATTACATGATTAATGGCATGATCATTTCTTTTCAAATCTAGAAGTGGAGTCAAACCTGCCGGATCTGTTAACGCTTGAAGGTTGTAGGTTTGAAAGCTTTGAAAATCAACGAAAGAATGCTAAAAAATTCGAGAATTCTTCATCTTGTTCCATCGAGTGACAGCGGTTCCATCATAAAGCCATTGTGCTATTTGAGCATCAATTGGCTCGGAGGATGAAGAAGATGAGGCTCTTGATCTTTTGGGTGCCATTTTGGTGAGAATTGATTTGATTTTGAGGAATTTGAGAGCTAGGATTTCGAAACTAATTTGGGGAAGAAGGTTTGTAGGAGGTAAAAGTGAATTGGTAGGGTAAAATCTGGTGGTTAAAAAGGGAAATTCTGCCTGGGAAGCAGCATTCAGTTGACTGAATGTTCTGTTCAGTCGACTGAATCAAAGGCCGAAGTATTCTGTGATAGATTCAATTGACTGAGCAGTACATTCAGTCGACTGAATTTTGTTGCTGAAATTTTCTGTTGAATTTTCAGTCGACTGTGCAGATGGTTCCAGTCGACTGAACTTTGCATATATTGTTTTCTGTCATATTTTCAGTCGACTAAGCAGGGGAATTCAGTTGACTGAAACATGCAATGTTGTTGTTTCAGTTAATTTTTGAAATTAAACAATTTATTTAAAGGAATAGTTACAAAAATATTGATATAAATATTTCAAAATTCAACTATTTCTTTGGGGATGGACTTGGAGTCTTCTTTCCTTCATTCTTCATGTAATTTATATCCCATGAATTCGGACTATATTGAGGAGTCTTAGGAGACATCCAAGGATTCACAGGATCAACTGGTGTACGATAAGATGAAGATGGATCAAGTGAGCTAACAGGGCGAGGTAGAGGTTCAGCTACTTCGTTCTTCTTTGATCCATAGAAGCGTAAACCAATTTTCTCTAGAAAGCTTAACCTTCTAGCCGTAACTTTTTGCTCGAAGTATAGCTCTCGTTGATGATCTATTTGTTGTTGTTGAAAGTGATGAATTTCATCAATCTTTCTTTTTGTGTCAGGTGAAATAAAGAGTCCACTTTTCGCCTTTTTCGATTCTGGTGTGAAACCAGTACGATAATTTTCCCATTTGTAAACCGGCTCATGTGCTGGTGTTGGTGTGGGAAGTTTTGGCGATGTTGGAGTGTTATCAACTGACGAGGTGATATTGATCGGAGAGAAGGAGTTGTTTGACGACATTTTATATTGAAATTGTTTAAGCTTTTAATCGTAAAATCGAGATGTGAAAATAAAATTTTTTAGAATTTATTTATAGTAGAGTTTTACTAAACAACTAATGGTTATAATTTATTTAGATTTTTTAACCGCATAATGATTTAATGGTTAGGAGAATTTTGTTAGAAAAGTATGGTTCTTATTAAAAATTCAGTTTTTAAAATGTGTGGTCTATAAATTATATAATGTAGCATATAACATTTCCGAAAAATATTTGATATGTTGATTCAGTCGACTGAACAGATTGTTTTAGTCGACTAAAATGAGTGAATATTTCAAATGCATCTCTAATTGATATCATTAAAGGATATTATACCTAATTCTCGTCGAAGTTTTATAAAGGAGTTTTCTAATAGAGGTTTAGTAAATATATCGACAATTTGATTTTCGGTAGAAATATGTTCTAAATTAATTATTCCTTTTTCGATATTATCACGTAAAAAATGGTGACGAATATCTATATGTTTTGTACGAGAGTGATTAACCGGATTTTTAGATAAGTTTATTATACTTGTATTATCACAATATATTGTAGAATTTGTTAAATTTATATTAAAATCTTTAAGTGTTTGTTGCATGTATATAATTTGAGTGCAAGCTAAAGCAGCTGATATATACTCTGCTTCGCATGTGGAGAGCGAGACACAATTTTGTTTCTTACTAAACCAAGATACAAGTGATTTTCCAATGAAATGGCAAGTACCACTTGTACTTTTTCTATCCGTTCGGGATCCACCAAAATCAGCATCACTGAATGATACTAACTCAAACGAACATTCATTTGGATAGAAAAGACCGAAATTTTGAGTTTGGTTAAGATATCGCATTATTCGTTTTACTGCTCTTAAGTGTGAATCTTTAGGATCGGATTGAAAATGTGCACATAAACAAACACGCATCATTATGTCAGGTCTACTAGCGGTTAAATAGAGCAAAGAACCTATCATACTTCTAAACAATTTTTGATCCACACTTTTTCCATTTTCATCTCGATCGAGATGTGTAGTTGTACTCATAGGAGTAGGTTTAGCAGAAGTGTTTTCCATACCAAATCGTTTTATTAAATTATCATAATATTTTTCTTGGTTTATAAAAATTCCATTTGTTAATTGTTTGATTTGAAGTCCGAGAAAATACGATAGTTCTCCCATATGAGACATTTCGAACTCATTAGTCATTATATCTGAAAATTCTTTACACAAATTTTCATTTGTTGAACTAAAAATAATATCATCTACATATATTTGAATTATTAAAATATCTTTGGCAGTATTTTTAATAAAAAGTGTTTGATCTACTTTTCCAATTTTAAATCCTGAGTTTAATAAATAACTTTTAAGTCTTTCATACCAAGCACGAGGAGCTTGTTTAAGACCATATAGTGCTTTCTTTAATTTAATTACACGATCCAGATATTTTTCATGTATAAATAACGGAGGTTGTTCTACATATACATTTTCTTTAATAAAACCATTTAAAAATGCACTTTTAACATCCATTTGATAAAGTTTAAAATTGTGAAAACAAGCAAAAGCTAATAATATGCGTATTGCTTCCAATCTTGCAATGGGAGCAAATGTTTCTTCAAAATCAATACCTTCTTCTTGATTATACCCTTGTGCTACTAGTCTTGATTTATTCCTTGCTATATTACCTTGTTCATCTACTTTATTTTTGTAAATCCATTTTGTTCCAATTACTGATTGATTATTAGGACGGGGAACTAATTCCCAAACATTGTTACGTTCAAATTGATTTAATTCTTCTTGCATTGCGATAATCCAATAATCATCTGTTGATGCTTCTTTTGGATTTTTAGGTTCTATAGATGAAATGAAAGATACATGACCCATTTGATTTAGTTGATTTCTTGTTCTAGCTTGAGGATTTATTTCTCCTATTATATTTTGAGTTGAATGATCTCGTAATATTCTAGGAGGAGATCTTAGTTCATTATTATTTTCAAGGTTTATTTCTTCTATATTTATCAATTCTTTATCATCTTTTATATTTACATTTTTATTAAAATTTTCATCAAAAGATATATGCAAAGTTTCTTCAATTAAGTTTGTTCGTTTATTAAATACTCGATATGCTTTACTTCGTTCAGAATATCCTACAAAAATTCCTTCATCGGCTTTTTGAATCGAATTTTCCTAGTTGATCTTTTGTATTTAAAATAAAACATTTTGATCCAAATATTTTAAAATAAGATATATTTGGTTTTTTATTATTGAATAGTTCATAAGAAGTATTTTTAGTTAAAGGTCTAATTGAAATTCTATTTAATACATAACATGCAGTAGCAACGGCTTCTGCCCAAAAATATTTTGGTAGAGAACACCCATTTAACAATGTTCTTGCGCATTCTTGTAATGTTCTGTTCTTTCTTTCTACAATTCCATTTTGTTGAGGAGTTCTAGGAAAATAAAAATTATGATTAATTCCTTTCTTTTTACAAAACGTTTCAAATACTTCATTTTCGAATTCGCCTCCATGATCACTTCGAATATTTTTAATTTTCAAATCTTTAGTGTTTTGAATTCTTTTGACAAATGTTTTAAAATGCTCAAAAGTGTCGCTTTTATTTTCCATAAAAATAGTCCATGTATATCTTGAAAAATCATCAACAATTACAAATACATATCGACTATGATTAATGGATTGAACTTGTGTTGGTCCGAATAAATCCATATGTAGTAATTCTAATGGTTGTAAAGTTGAAATATTTTTCTTAGATTTAAAAGATGATTTCGTTAATTTTCCTTTTTGACAATCATCACAAAAATTATTTATTTTAAAATTTATTTTGGGTAATCCTCTTACTAATTCATTTTTAGAAAGTTTTCTAATAGTTTTAGAATTTATATGACAAAATCTTTTGTGCCATAACCAAGGATCATTATCTTTGGCAAGTAAACACATACTTGAATTATGATTAATATTCATATTTAAAACATAAATATTTCTATCTCTATTTCCTTCAAAAATAAGATTTTGGTTTTGATCAAAAATACTACATTTATTATTCGAGAAAGTTATTTTAAAACCTTTGTCACACAGCAGACTTATGCTAAGTAGATTATGTTTTAAATTTTCAACTAATGAAACATTTGTTATAAAAGGTAAATTTGATGTACCGTAATTGTTCACATCTCCTTTGCCAATGATATAGCCTTTTGAATTGTCTCCGAAGGTAACCGAGCCACCATCAAAGTATGTGATGTTTGTAAGCATATCTTTGTCTCCAGTCATGTGTTTTGAACAACCACTGTCTAATATCCATTTTTTCTTTTTAAGTGGGACCTGAAAAATAGATATGAAATTATTGGTACCCACCTTTTAATCGGGTCCTAAGAAGTTAGAATTTTAGGAAACCAAACCAATTTGGTTTAGTGTCCTTTTTATAAATATAGTTTTTATTATGATGAACATTATCCATAAATGTTTTAATATATTTATTTCTTATTAATACATTGTTAGTTTTTGGTACCCAAATTGTAACTACCTTGTTTTCTACTTTCGTTTTAACAGGTTTCTTTATTAATATTTGTTGTTTTGAATACATATTCCACTTAAAATGTGTATTTTTCTTTTTAGAAATTTTGGACTCCTTTTTATATCCTAATCCGTGTTTACTTGAAGAGGATTGAGAATTTTCTAAAATCTTAGATAAATTTTCTCTTCCTTTGTTGAAGTTAGAAACATTTTTTGTGATGTTATCTAATCTAGCTTGAAGACTATTATTTTCTAACTCAACTTGTCTAATCTTAGTTTTTAACTCATGATTTTCAGAAACAATCATATCATTCTTTATCTTTTGAGTTTCAATTTCTTGACTTAAAAGTGATAATTGAGTTTCTGAATTTGAATAAGATTCTTGAACTTTTTCAAGTTCTTCTTCAAGAATTTTCTTTTCATCATTTAACATATCTCTTTCAAATTCAGCTTTGTTTTGATTTTCACGAGTTTCTTTGAGTTTCTTTTTAAGAGTTTTTATTGTGTTCAAAAGTTCAGTGTTTATATCAATTAAATCGTCGAAAGTTAAATTATTTACCTCAGATTCTTGAGCCATGAAGCATACATTTGCCTGTTCATTGTCGCTATCACTATCATTTTCGGATGATGATGAATCTGAATCGTCCCATGTTACAGAAAATGCCTTCTTTTTGAATTTATCCTTCTTGTTTTTGAAGTTTTTCTGATTTCCTTTATTTGTTCTTGACAATCTTTTTGCATGTGTCCTTTCCTGTGACAATTGAAGCATTCTATATTTGAGGATGATGGTTTGTTCAAGACATTCTTTTTGAATCCGTTTTTGTTTCCTTTTCTATACTTCAGGAATTTCTTGAAATTTTTAGCTATAAATGCTAGATCCTCATCTTAAGACTCTGATTCTTCCTTTTCCACATGAAAAGCAATATTCTTTCTTTCTTGAGCTTGATCCTTTTTAGCTTGCATATTTACTTCATACGACATAAGATTTCCAATCAATTCTTCTGGTTTCATAGTAGATAAATCATTTGCTTCCTCGATTGCTAGTTCTTTTCTCTCCCATTCATCAGTGAGTGAATTTAGAACTTTAGACACAATGTCAAAGTCCGTGTATCTTTCTCCTAGTCCGATTAGAGCATGATGAATGTCTTGAAATCTTGAGTACATGTCATTGATGGATTCATTTTGTCGCATTCTAAAGTTTTGGAATTGATTCTTCAGCATGGATATCTTTGTTTGTTTAACCTTGTTTGTGCCTTCTTGTATGACTTTAAGAGTTTCCCATATCTGATATGCAGTAGTACATATGCTAACACGGTTGAATTCATTTCTATCCAGGGCGTAAAATAGCATATTCATAGCTTTGGCATTTGCACTTGCTTCATTCTTTTGAATTTGTGTCCATGTAGGATAATCGGTTGTAGGTACAACGAACTCTGCTTGAGTAGCATTCCAGGCTTCGAAACTTGTTGCTTGCATATAAATTCTCATCCTTGTAGCCCAATAGTTATAGTTGAGTCCATTGAATAGAGGAGGTCTTTGGGTGGATTTTCCTTCCGCAAATGTAGAACTATAGGCAGATGTTGTGCTTGTACTTGCGTTATTTTCCATATTATCAATATGTCTAATAACGGTGTTATGGTTATAGGACGGCCAAGCTCTGATACCAATTGAAAGAGGCTATGCGGTAGGATCGTGTAATATGGAATAATGAAATAGTCTAGATAGATAAGGTAGGTAAATGCAAGGTGATACCAAGATTTTATACTGGTTCGGACCTCTCGTCCTACGTCCAATCCCTAAGCTTCACTTAGGAATTTCACTAACTAACACCCTCACTTCACCCGGAGGAATAGGTTTACGACTTACCCGAACAGCCGAACGAGATTTCTTGCCTCAACTACCGAAGAGGACTTCAACTCAATTACTAAAATACGATATTCGACTTGTTGTGTTCTTGTCAACACTAATGAGTCTAATGTAGTACAATATTCCTATAATCTTATCCTCGAGAATATGCAATGTGTTTGTGAAGATTTAGGAAATGTGAATTGCTATGAATCAAAATAATGTTATAAACAAAAACAGTGATTCAAGCAATAGATTGGTGATTGCTTTGAGAATATCTAGAGAATATGAACAAGAGAATAGTAAGATTAAAGCAAGAGAATTCGGTGAATTAAATGATGTTATAATCATGTATTTATACTTGTAGAAGAGATGCATATGTTGTCAAAGGTTGCAAACAAGAGATGCTTCCATTTCCATTGATGAAAGGTTGCAACTCTTGGGAAGAAGAAGGTGTCTTTTCAGAGAAAATTCGCAGGTTTAAATTCAGTCGACTGAGCAGGAGATTCAGTCGACTGAAAATATGAAGACAAATTTTCAGGAACAATTTCAGTCGACTGCACAGGTAATTCAGTCGACTGAAACTGTGCAATTTTGTATATGTGTACAGTTTCAGTCGACTGGCCATGTCTGTTCAGCCGACTGAAGTATAAAAGTATGCACTGTGAACAATCTCTTGAGGATAGATTTTAACAAATAATCTAGACACATAGAAAATCATACTAATGTTTATACTTTGGTCTTCATCTATCTTCTTCTAGCTTTTGCATTCTCTTCCTATTTGTTGAAGCTCATTGTCATTGATCAAAATCTTCGTGTATCAACAATGAGATCTTCAAATTGTGAAATGCTCAGGCCGACCCAAGCGAATTGAAAAGACAAAAAACTTGAGCGAGAACTAAAAAATCTTATGGAAGTTAAATCAATGGTAAATATGATTGCAACGGTGACAAAGATGTTTACGGGGTTTGACATCTCCTATCCAGTGTCTAACGTGAGTGCAGTAACTTAAGAGATGTTTGGGATTTACATCTCTTAAAGATCCGTTAAATTATCTACTATGTAGTAAAATACGCTATTATAATAGTGTCTACAGTAAAGTAAAGTATTGAAATAGGTTTAACGCGTTACCCATATCCCCTTTAACATATTTTTATATATTATCGTAGTCTATACAGATATTGTAAACTTCACTCACAAGTGGGCTATAAGGGAGCACTCCATAGGTACGACAAAAAACAAACTCGTAGAAGGCTTCTAGGGCATGTGAATACAGAAACTCGAGGAAATGCCAAGGTAGATAAACCAATTGTGGATCCGGACTGGTGGTAACGCATAGCAGCTACTATAGCCAACCTCGGAACACACTCCCAAATCAAAATCAAAGGTGGCCACCAAATCAATCACAAAGCAATAGAATGGTATCCAAGAAATGTGTCCGATCGGAGGAATTACCTCACCTGGCCCGGCGTGGCTCTTATTTTAATGACATCTATGTCGACTCACGGGAGTCAAGGTCATGTCATACCTTATACAGAAATAGTTCGCCAAACCATCATACTTCAATTCTGGAATCTCCACCATGTACACGGTTGTTAAAGTGGTTTTTGATATTGGCAGAGAGTATGACAATATCCAATCCCGGTCTCCTTAACAACTAATCGCTTATTACACACCGGATGGTTCTTTTACATTTCAAAAAAAATCAATTCACAATTTATATCAAAATATTATATTCAATTTCGAATCAGATCTCTATCGAAATCATATTCACTTCAAACCATATTCACTTTCAAATCATATCGTTTCCAAAATCATAATTTCTTCAAAAATCATCTTTCCAAAATAGTTTAAGTCCTTACTTCAAATTAGTCATATTCAATTAATTATAACATTTAAATCCCAACTTAGGTTATAACATCATTTAACCGTGTTCTCTTTTAAACCAATGAATTGAATATAATCACTTCAACTTTATTTAATCTGGAAATTTAGAAAATGGTTCAAATAGATACGAATACTTAAATAGTTACAAATATTTAAATACTCTAAAGTGGTTTAATTATAGATTAAAGATACCGTTAAATTGATTTAATATAGTTAAATAGATTTAAAATAGATTAAATAGCTTTAAATAGATTGATTATATTTAAAATAATTTAAAATGGGTAAATTAGTTTTAAATAAATTTTATGGTTTAAAATAGGTTAAATTGATTTAATATAGTTAATATAGGTTAAAATAGTTTAATAATTTGAAAATCTTATATGATCTTTACAATAATATATTTTTAAAATAGGTTATATTAAAAATATGAATTTGGATTTCATATCAATTTAAACTATTCATTTCTTTTCAACACATTTGGACTATTTTCAATTTCCAAAATCGAATTTCAAATCTTCCAATTCAAATTCTCAATAAAATATATTTTTTCTATATCGCTTCCAAATCCCTGTTTGAAATATCAATTTAAATTACTCCAATTTTAATATATTTCAAAGTTATACTTCAAACAATTTTAATAACGCAATATCGACCAACTTTATTTATACTCCAAATTCAACTTTAAGATTTCAATTAAATTCCTTTTTAAACAATTCCTTTAAACCAATTCCAATTTTAACGTAAAACTTGAATTTCAATAGTAATTCAATTTTTATAAATCAATTTTTATTTCAAAAATATCATTTAACTAAATTCAAAAATTAAGGATTGTAAAATTATTTAATTTAACTAATCCAGTGTCCGTATATAATTCTCTACCCTAGGATCAAGTGATACGAATATTTATCATTTCAATATGCAATTTGAAATTTTACGGTTATATATCATTTCACACCGCAGTCCCAAATTAAATAAAACTCCAAAAAATCGGTCGAATCTATCATTTCAACTAGTAATGATTTTTCGCTAATCTATAGATCGTTCGGGTATATATCATTTCAACCCATAATGATTTTCCTAATCATGACAAAGGAAACTTGTAGAGTTAGCATTTCATAAATCAAACATAGCATTCAATCTTCCATTCATAAATTCAAGCATCTATCACAATCATCATTCAATCAATCGATTAATATCAATCATTGACAGATTATTATATACAGGTAATTAACTGGAAAATTAAAATCAAAAATAAATTATATGATAATTTAATTCAAAATAAATTTAAATTAATAGGAATAACAATTTAAATATACCAAACAGCCATAAATAAATTCCTAATCACATCATGAATTAATTTAATAAGCATAAGAGATTTTAGAAGTTGTGAGTGGGTCAAAACGCTTACCTTTGAATTATTAGTCGAATTTAAATCCAATTTAGGGTCCAAATTCAAACAGCCTTAGACTTTGTTCGAACCTATGTCAAAATGTCCAGAATTTCGATACGATCCTGCCAAAACAAACCGCATATGAATCAGACCTCATATGAAAAAGTTATGCAATTCAAAACATTTATAGTTTGAATTAAATTAAATAACAAAATAATATATATAATTTACCACGTCGGCCAATCATCTTCTTGTGACCCTAAGCACGCAGGTTGTTCGAAAGCCTATAGCCGCTGCGCCCATCGCGCATGCCATCGCGGCAGGGGCTAGTCGCGATCGAGCCCTGACCTCCGCCTTCTCCTACGCCTGAGTGATCTTCCCCCCCCCCCACACCTAGGGTGACCGGACGACGAGCTTGAGCTCGAGATCACACCAGCCGTCGCCAATATCGTTTAACCCTAATTGAATTCTACACGTCGATCCACCCGTCATCTCGTCAAACGAACAACATCAGCTCTCTGCACAATACGGTACCACTGATCTAACCATCCATCGACGTTAATCAGAACCCCATGGACGACCAAGAATAAATCATAATTTCCTGGCCACATAGACATCCAAATCTAGCAGATTTGATCTACGCTTATTGAGTGCTTCAAATTGGTATATAACTCCATTTATTTTGAGGAGTTTAAACTTTTGAATTGAATTTGAAATTGTATTAAGGGTATGGAAATTTGGATATGTTCTGCCATTGAAAAGGAGGAGATAGACAACAAATGTACATAATGTAAATGATGAGTGAGAAACAATTAGGGTTTATAACGGTCTATTTGTAGGCAAAGCTGAAAACAGAAAGAATGGACTAGATTGATTTACATGTTGAACGATAAATGACCCGCAATGCCCGTTCTGATTCTGGAATGAAAATGGGTCATCCGATATATCAAAATAGATGTTTTCACTATTTTTAAACTCAATGGGACATGTTTCAAGTCCTAATTCCATCATATGAAGAAGTTATGTTAAAATCATCTTATTTTAAATTGATTTCAATTGATTTTAATTAAATTGATTTCTACGTGTTTTGAGTTCGTACGATCAAATGACAAGTCCAATCGCCGCAAACTTGAAACCTTACAATAATTCATCATTACAGATCCGATGAAACTAGTTTCATTGAAATCCGAGACAGTTGCCAAAATGGCTATATTTCAAGTTAATTAAATAAATTAATATTAAATTAATTAATCACTTTTCAATTCAAATTTAATAATTTACAATTATTGTCATTTTAGATAACTTAGTAATTTATAATCCTTTAAAAAATTTCTATGTCAATTTATTGTTGAATATTTCACAATTTATAGTGCTAAATTTCCATTTCAATAACTTTAGAAATTATCAATTTAATTTCCAATAATTCCATTTGTTTGAAAATTCAT
Organism: Allium cepa; assembly: GCA_030765085.1. Taxonomy (NCBI): domain Eukaryota; kingdom Viridiplantae; phylum Streptophyta; class Magnoliopsida; order Asparagales; family Amaryllidaceae; genus Allium; species Allium cepa. Next base: position 484,907,904 of record CM060935.1, read on the forward strand.
CTTATTATTTAACATATTATTACTCCATTGATATAATCAACATTAGTTGATATCTTATTACATTAATGCTTTCCAATTTCATCATTATTTACATTAACGTAATATTTTATTACATTTAATTGCAATAAATCCAATTATTATAATTTAAATTCCAATAATTTGGTCAACTTGATTTTAAAGCTTTATGCTAAACCATTCATTGTTCTACGTTATATTAACATTAGTTTTTATCTAATTACATTAATATTCTATAGTCATTATCTTAAATCCATTTAATGCTATATTAAATTTCATTCATTGCAATTAATTTCCAATTTAATCTAACTGATTAAATAAATGGGTAACATATAATAATTGTTACCTTTAACTTTTAATCACACTTGTATGGGTTTATTATTTACATCCAATTATTATAATTACTTACATAATACTAATTTTATTCAATTACCATTTATTATATATTAACTCATTAATCAATTCATATTTACATTTGTTTTCTTATATTAAATTTACAACCAAATTATAACATTTACATTATTTCAATTAATTGAACTTCCATTAATATGTTATCAATTTATCAAATTAACCCTATTCCATTTCATTCTAGTTATTATTTGATTAATAAATCACAAAATTTTATTTCTTCCAACATTAAATCCCAAAATCTTCTTGAATTAACTATTTTTAATTAACAAAAATTATGGTTCGCTACATGCACACTATTTAATATTTTTCAATACACATCAAATAAAATTTTGTAATTAGTATTCCATAAATATTAATTAATTTATAACAAAAATAAATTAATTAAATTGGGCGGTAAAAGGAGTATTCAACATTTTAGTTGTGTGCCTCTTAGGTGTAAATTCAGTCAACGATTAAAATCAAACAATTTAAACATTAATGTTAATACATCATTTAGCAAGTGGTGTGAGATTTTGACCAAATTTATCGCTTACATGGTTTTGGTAAAATCCAATTTTGCTTTGTTAAGCGTCATCCGGAGTTGACAATTATTTACACCATTTCTCTTCGTCAAAACGATACCACTTTGGACTTATGCAAGTTGGCAATGATCAAAATTACAACATCGTCTATATTCAACTCTATGATTCAAACATAAAGTCCTTGGTTCGATAATAATAATTATTATTTACCGAGCTGCTTCGATTAGAGACTCTAAATTTGAGTTGAATTTAGTTGACCGTGATACTAACGTCATATAACTGAGAAGGCGAATCCTCTCTTGAATAATGTTTCACTTCTAATACTTTCATTCAACCCAACTATAGTCGTCCGATGGACGTCGTATCACGATTTAACTATAATCAAAGCGGATCTTCTACATTAAAATCAACAGTATTCTTAAGTCGAGAGAACTGTGTAATATTGTCACATCACTATTTTCTGTTTGACCTTAGTTATATCAACCAACATAAAACTATCGGCTGAGTCATTCCATAGCTATCAAATAACTACCAATATGTAACCCCTTGATGCCCCTAGCAGTCATAAGTAATACACTGCACAACATTTGGAGAGCATTATATACTCTAGTCTCAATAGATTTATCGATATTCGTCTCGATAATCTTGACTAAGAATATTTAAAACGGTATGTTTAATTTCATTATGGTAAATTGATCATGGTTACAACACTTTGTAACTGCTATCACAAAACATACCATTTATGGATTTTCTATTGAATATATTTTTATTAAATTAACCAACTAATAACACATTATATCAAGTATATAATAGAAAGAAAACACCTTTTTTGAACAAGATTGGCTATTGAGTTAGACATATGTAAAAAAAATTACATGATTGCCCCTAGGGCATACCCCTAACTCTATCACTAGCGTTGATAGCTGTGGATGGGCTTGAAAGGGGTAGAGGTGGAGTAGTACAAATTTTAGCTTCTTTAGATTTATGGGAACTCAAAATAGTAGTAGTTAGAGGCTGAGTTGTCGGATGAAGTATGCAGTTGAGAAATGCTAGTGATGGGCCTAAATTGATCACGGGAATCATGTAGTCTCTTCTCTGAATCATTGAGCTCCTTTTCATCTAGATGACACCTTTTCATTTCCTCATTATATTTACATTCCTTCTCCTTCTTTCCCCTTCTCTGCTTCTCCGACTCTCAATGTGAGGTAGAGCGATGCGTGTAACAGTCAAAAGTCTATAAGCACAGTTTGCCAATGCCAGAACGAAGATAGTTCATGTTATCTCGTGTCATTATACCTAAAAAGATTATGAAGGTGTATCAGAACAAACACATTAGATTAAGGACGAATGTAGATTGTTGGTGTTCATGATTGTAGAAGTGGGTGAAGTGTGGATATTTTTCTAAGTACTCTATGTGTCGTGAATTGTATCACCTTCGACGGATGTTTGCTTATATGATTTGTTCTTCCCCAAACCAAAATCTTCATCATGGTCCCCTAAGTCCTCTTCTTCTTTCTTCGTCTCCTTCCTCTTCTCTTCCTCTTCCTTCTTTTCCTTTTTTCTTATTCTTCTCTTTCTTCTTTTCTTCCTTCATCTCCATCATTTACCACATCATCTTCCATATCCACTCCTCTCCTTCGTCGGTATTCACTTTGCCACCTTGTCTTCTTCATCCCCTTGGTTGTCATCGTAAGAATCATGGATGAGGGCAGAAGACCCACCAATTGCACAAGATTTCTTGGAAGGGAGCAGAAGATGAATAGCTTGTTTTTCGAGCTGTAGAAGGTCATACTAGTGAATCATTTCATTGTTAAGCAAGTAGGAGGTACTGCAAAAATAGAATTCAACTTCCTTTAGGAGCGTTAGGGTATCAACATGTGCACTACTGTCATCTCGATTGCTTTCACTGAGAATCGAATCCTCAGGCCGATAGGATTTGCTTTGAAATTACTAGATTGAAAAATCCCCTGAAGGAGATCCGACTTATTCATAGGACGCCCGTGGAATCTATTCAGAGTTTCGACCGACAACTCTACTATGGGAAGACCACGTACCCGATCAGCCTCTCACAATGCAGACGTCCATGAGACTGCTAGCGTGCAACAAGTTGGACCTAGTAATCAACGAGCAAATTTAGGTGCGGTGACTACCTCCCAAACTCAAACGGAAGTCGCCACCATGACGGAGTTCAATAATTTGATGAGGGAACTCCGGGAAAGTAGAAGGCAACTCGCTGAGCATATTCAGGCTAACGCTAATCTCATGACTCAGTTGACTAAGCAACAACATCAGAATGCTAGAGGTAGCCCTGCTCCTTATTCTTCGTTTGATAGCTCGAGCTCAACCGATGAACCTCCTAGGCGTAGACGTCGTAAGACTGTAGCTGCATAGGCAGGTGCCGCTGATCGATCCACCAAGGATCAGGCACTTGAGGAGACCAGACGCTCGGCTCACCAAGACCTTAATGATAGGTCTAGAGTTTGTATGGAGGATGCACATTTGGACGATCGCCAGCAAGCGGGACATCAACCCGCATGGTCTCGTGGAACAGAACCCAACCTTCCATCCTCCATACAAACTCCAAACTTATCAGCCATGGTCAGGCAGTTAATGAGAGAGAACCAAGGCTTGACCAATGAAGATTGGGGAGTGTCCAGGAGTAATACTCGCTTTACAGATACTATTCTACAGGCTAGTATCCCAGAAAGTTTAGTATGCCGACTATCCCAGCCTACAAAGGGAAGACTGACCCTAGGCAACATGTGATGAGGTACGAACGGATGATGGATTCCGCAAGAGTGAATGATGCGACCAAATGTAGGTGCTTCCCAATCACTTTGTCCAGAATCGCCACCATATGGTTTACTTGACTTCCTCCGTAGTCTATCTCCAACTTCGATGAGTTGGCAATGAAATTTGTTAAACAATTCAAGATACATGCTACTCGTCCAAAGGATGTGATGCCCTTATCAAGCGTAATCCAGGCTCTGGGAGAGTCTTTGGAAGCATACTTGCAGAGGTTTCATGTTGCCGCCACTGAAATTAGCAACCCTAACGACCACACAATTTTGATGGCGGTAATGCGAGGTGTAGATCCAGACACGGAGTTTGGAGATTGGTTGGCGGGAAAGCCCCCAACTATGTTGGAGCGTTTCTATTCCAAAGCTCATCAGTTCATAAAGAGGGAGGAAGCTCGACGGACAAGACGAGATAAGGCACCCAGGTCTGTTCAGGAGACTGTGAAAAGTAACATCGTCGTGAAGCAATTCCGTGGCAACTCGGGAAAAGTTCAAGTCAACGTCCAAAACAAGCCTGGCAAATCTAAAGGATCCGGAGGTGGAAATCCTGGAAAGAAAAAAGAGACAGGGAAATGGAAGTCGAGGATTCTGACCTACAACAAATACACCCCCCTGAATACATCTCTTGAAAACATTTACCTATCTAGCTATAACACCTTCCAATACAGAAAGCCATGCCCGAAAGAGTCCACAGAGCAACAAAAGTGGACGGGGAAGTACTAGCGCTTCCAAGAGACCCACGAGCACAATACTTAGGAGTGTAGACACCTCCATGACGCCATAGAAATGTTGATCGGGGCAGAAAAAGCTACAGGAGTTTATTAAGAACCCACCAGAGGGTAGGCAAGGAACGTCAAACCTCGGACGCCGGCTGGCTCCATGCCATCCAGAGGAACCTGACCGAACCGTAGGTAGATTGATCATCAACACTATAGTCGGAGGACCTCATCCTGCGGACAAGAACTGGCAGGAGACGGAGCGATATGCTACCTCCTTGAGGCATGCGAATCATGAATGTTGTTCGAATGTGGAGGATGGAACCCCTGCCAAACAACAACGCATGATGACAGACGATATAGTGTTTAGCAGTCGAGATGCAGACAAGGTGGAGGCTCCTACTATTGACCCGATGGTCATATCTGCGATGATCGGGCCATCTTACGTCAAAAGGATTTTGATTGACCGTGGAAGCTCTGTCAACATCATCTTTAAGAAGGCTTATGACCAAATGAAGATGGAGACAAAAGATTTAAAACCATGCAAAGTCCATATCCACAGCTTTAATGGTGTCGCGACTGATGCAATGGGGTATATCTAGTTACCAGTTGAACTGGGAGAAGGTGAGCGTAGGAGAGTACGAATCCTACCGTTCATAGTGATGGATGTTGACTCTCCATACAATGTATCTCTGGGTCGTCTGGCCCTGGCAAAGTGTAGGGCAGCTTTGGCCCCATGGTGTTTGACATTAAAATTTTTGACAGACAAAGGAGTTGGAGTAGTGCATGGAGATCAGGCGATCGATCGCGCATGTTATGTTGCAGAGCTGAGAGAGGCTCAGTGGAGAGAAAAGGGGAAGGTTGCGGACAGCTCCGTCCGCATCCAAAACACTGACAATTGACAAGCAGTGCCCGAGCCTTGGCTCGGGCAACATTCTCGGATCTACAGAGACATAGATCCAAGAGATGATGATGGGGGACCCGGGGAAGTGAATGCAGCACCGGCTGAGCTGACGATTGACATTCCAGTCAGCCGGAATGACCTGTCACGAGTACTTAAGATTTGATCGCAACGTGACCCGCCATTGATCGAGGATCTTGCTGATTTCCTCCAAGCGAATCTAGATGTTTTCGCTTGGACACTTTCTGATATATGCAGGATTTCTCCCGCCATTGCAAGTCATATGTTGAACATAGACCCAAAGTACATCTCAGTAAAACAGAAACAGAGGGGCATGGACCCAGAGAGGTCCGCTGCTCTTAAAGAGGAGGTGGACAGACTCAAAGCCAATGGGTTCGTCCACGACGCCCTCTACCCCAAATAGGTATCTAACCTGTGTTGGTAAGAAAAGCGAATGGGAAGTGGAGAACTTGCGTTGATTATTCTGATTTAAACAAAGCATGCCCGAAGGATAGTTTCCCCTTACCTAGGATTGACCAGCCGGTCGATTCAACGGCCGGGCATGAGCTAATAGATGCGTACTCGGGATACAATCAAATCCTGATGCACATTCCAGACCAAGAGCACACCAGTTTCGTCATAGACGTTGGGTTGTATTGCTATGTAGTAATGCCCTTCGGATTGAAAAATACTGCAGCGACTTATCAGCGTTTAGTGAACCGAATGTTTAAAGATCAGATCGGCAGAACAATGGAAGTCTATGTGAATGACATGCTCATGAAGTCACGATGGTCAAACGACCACATTCGAGAATTAGCAGAGATGTTTGATATACTCAAGCATTATGGCATGAAGATTAACCCTTTGAAGTGTTCTTTTGGCGTTGCATCAGGGAAGTTCTTGGGTTTCATTGTAAATGCACGTGAAATTGAAGCTAACCCGAAAAAGATTCAGGCTATTCGGGACATACAAGTGCCCAAAAGTATAAAGCAAGTACATAGCTTGAACGGAAAGCTGGCCGCACTGAGTCGATTCATATCCAAAGCTATGGATAAGTGCGTTCCTTTCTTTGATCTAATAAAGAAAGGAAAGAGGAATTTCGAGTGGACGTTTGACTGCGAGGAAGCATTCCAAGCTCTGTTTAGACATCTAGAAAGTCCCCTAGTGCTATCAAAACCAATTGGCCATGAAATGCTGTATGTATACCTAGCTGTATCCCAACATGCTATCAGTAGGCTCTAGTTCGCGAGGAGGACCGAGTTCCAAAGCCAATGTATTATGTCAGTAAACGTTTGATGGGGGCAGAAAGAAATTATCCCAGGATTGAGAAACTAGCTTACTGCTTGGTGATTGCATCACGCAAGCTTCGCCCATAATTCCAGGCACACTCGATCAGTGTTTACACTGATCAATCCTTGCGACAGGTAATCCAACGACCGAAAACTTCTAGAAGGATGTTAAAATGGAATATCGAACTGAGTCAGTTTGATATTACCTACCTGCCACGAAGGGTCATACAGGGGCAAGCGCTAGCAGATTTCATTGCTGAATTCATCATAACAGACGAATCAAATGGCCATAATGTCATTCCTCCCGTTCGATGGAAGATGTACAACAATGAGGCATCTAACGATCGTTGTTCGGGGGCTGGCATAGTTCTTGTGACTCCTGAAAACTGATCAGCTTGCTACGCTTTGAAGCTCGAATTCACAGCACGAATGACGAAGCCGAGTATGAAGCATTGATTGCTGGCTTGAGAATTATCAGAGAATTAGGGGTAAGATCGGTTGAAATCTTTTGTGACTCACAAGTGGTGGTGTACCAAGTCCGGAGGGACTATCAAGCGAAGGGGTAGAGACTTTCCCCATATATTGCCCAGGTTCAAGAGCTGCCAGTGAATCTCGAATATTATGATATTTCACATGTCCCGCGTGAGCAAAACAGAGTAGCCGATTCATTGGCAAAATTTGCAAGCACTGGCGATGCGCAGCAGATGGGATTGTTTCCCGTCGAAACCTTATATGTTCCGAGCATAAATATGATGGAGGTAGATTTCATGTTAGACACAAAAATCGAGAAGGAATCATGGATGACCCCATTCAAGCAGTACTTGTTACATGGGGTCATGCCCGAAAGAAGGAGCGCAAGACGACAAGTCATTCGTAAGGCTTCGCTTTATGTAATGCAAGATAGGGTAATGTATCGAAGGGGATTCTCGACCCCCTTACTCCGGTGCATTGCCCATGATGAGATAAAACGAGTCCTAAAGGAAGTCCATGAAGGGGAATGTGATGACCATACCAGAGGGCAGACGTTAGCGAAGAAAATCATCCGCTATGGATATTATTGGCCGACTGTAAATCGAGATGCCGCAGACTATGTGAGAAGATGTGACAGATGTCAGAAATATGCGAAAATCCCGAGAGCTCCGCCAACGGAACTCACACAAATGGCTAGTCCCTAGCCGTTTGCAATATAGGGGATCGACATAGTCGGTTCCTTACCCATATCCAAAGGTGGTGTGAAATACGCAATAGTTGTGGTGGATTACTTTACCAAGTGGGCAGAAGCAGAGCCTTTGGCCACTATCACCACGAAAAAGGTCATTAATTTCGTTGTACGAAATATCATATGGCATTTTGGGCTTCCGCGAACCATCATTACAAACAACGGAACTCAATTCGAAAGCAAAAAGTTCAAAGAATTTTGCCAAAAATATGGTATTGAGAAAAGTTTGCGGCAGCTGCTCATCCGAAAGCCAATGGACAAGTGGAAGCCATGAACAAGATAATCATATCCATATTGAAAAAGCGTTTGGAAAAGGGTAGGGGAAATTGGGTGAATGACCTTCCAATAGCACTTTGGGCTTACAAAACGTCCCACAAGTCCACGACTGGCCACACTCCATTCGCATTGCCATATGGCATGGAAGCTGTTATATCCGTGCAACTTAAAGTTCCATCACATCAAGTAACTTATTATGACTCTAAGTCGAATCAAGATCTTTTGCTAGAATCATTAGACTTCATTGATGAAAAGCGTGAAGAAGCTAATTTAAGAGCGGTCGCCTACAGACACCGAGTCGCTCAATATTATAATGAAAAAGTCGGACCAAGAATCTTTGGTGTGGGTGATCTCGTATGAAACGAGTTTTCCCAGTTCCATCACATATGATCCCCGTACGGGAAGGTCCATACGTCATTAAACGAAAGCTTGGAGAATGAACTTTCAAGCTAGCGACCGTTGATGGTGCAACACTCCCCCAAGCCTGGAATAGCAAGCATTTGCGGCATTATTGTACTTAGTTCATTTCTTTTATATTTTAGTTGCAATTATTTCCAGCAAGTTTTTATTCCTAGTTTACAGCATGTAATAAGACAATGTAGCTTATTTGCATTAATAAAGGCTTGAAGCCATTTTTTTCATGAATTGTCGTTGTTTCTGTGTATGATAACCCTGTGACGACTAACTAAGATACATTATTCTATCATATGTACGAATGCGAACGAGCAATATAAATCTCTAAGTCCCCAAAATGTGGACTGGAGTACTCTGAGTCCCCAGAGTGCGGATCAGGATATAAACGACACAAAATCTCCATGTCCCCAAAGTATGGAATGGAGTACTCCGAGTCCCCAGAGTGCAGACTAGAGTATAAACGACTCAAAATCTCCAAGTCCCCAGAGTGTGGGCTGGAGTACTCTGAGTCCCCAAAGTGCGGACAAGAGTATAAACGACTCAAAATCTCCAAGTCCTCAGAGTGCGGACTGGAGTACTCTGAGTCCCCAAAGTGCGGACTAGATTATAAACGACTCAAAACCTCCATGTCCCCAAAGTATGGCTGAAGTACTCTGAGTCCCCAGAGTGCGGACTAGAGTATAAACGACTCAAAATCTCTAAGTCCCCAGAGTAGGGAATGGAGTACTTTGAGTCCCCAGAGTGTGGACTAGAGTATAAACGACTCAAAATCTCCAAGTCCGCAAAGTGTGGACTGGAGTACTCTGAGTCCCCAGAGTGCGAACTAGAGTATAAATGACTTAAAACCTCCAAGTCCCCAGAGTGCGGACCGGAGTACTCTGAGTCCCCAGAGTGCGGACTGGAGTATAAACGACTCAAAATCTCTAAGTCCCCGGAGTGCGGAATGGAGTACTCTGAGTCCTCAGAGTGCGGACTAGAGTATAAACGACTCAAAATCTCCAAGTACCAAAGTGCGAAATGGAGTACTCTGAGTCCCCAGAGTGTGGACTACAGTATAAACGACTCAAAATCTCCAAGTCCCCAACATGCGGACTGGAGTACTCTGAGTCCCCAGATTGCAGACCGAAGTATAAACGACTAAAAATCTCTAAGTCCCTAGAGTGTGGACCGACATACGAATGACTTGAAGTCATCAAGTCCCCGGCGTACGGATTAAAAAGTATTCTAAGTGTTTGAAGCATGGAATATAGGATGAACAACTCCAAAGAATTTCAGAGTTATATGAAGATAATGTGAGAAGTTCATGTAACTCACAACAACTTGGGTTTCGACCACAATCATACAGAAAGCTGAATGATAAAAGTCTTTCAAAAGACAAAAGAACTAGGCTTTATTTATTCAAAAATGAGTTCCTACTGCAACTCCTCTAAAATTTGTAGTCAAAAGTTTATTTACATGGACTACGAATAAAAATAAAAATAATTGCATAACCTAAATTAACCCTCGTTGAACAAGTGCAACGATTACTTCTTCGACTTCTTCCCAAACGACTCCTCTCCCATGCGTTTTCCCTTGGTAATTTTCATTGATGGAGAGGTAACAACTAAAGAAGTATGGGGAACTTCCATTGGCCTGGACCCGCCAGGGAGGATGACCTTCAACGGCTTATTCAGAGGATCGTCCAGGTCCACAACTTGAGGCTCGACTTTGATCTCGACTGTCCTTTTCTTCTCCTTCTCAAGCTGCTCCTTCATGCTCAGTTTAGATGTGTGTTCATAGGCGCAATTATTTCGATTTCATAACTCCCATTGATGGGAGAGGAAGTCTCGGACTTATCCTCATCAAGCGCTCCGATCACTTGAGCATCTGGACTGGGAGCCTCCCCTGTGTAAGTAGCCTCACTTGTCTTTTCCTTCACCTCCTTGGCGACGACGCTCATCAGAGTGGGCTCGGGATCAGAACGGCCTGCACAAAATCGTGAAAAACAAGCATTAGAATACAATAGCCCCTCGTGAAAAATGACAGCCTTTGGAATGTTAAAGTGAAGGGTTATCTACCAGGTTTCGACTGGTTCTCAACCGTCTGAGGGGTCTCACCCTCTGGAATGGGAGACAGAATGTGAACACCGAGGCCGGGGTCCTTCGGGTCGTAACCGATATGTTGGTCAAATGGATCAAGTATCGACCGATCGGCCGATTGAGTAGGCGCATGAGCTTGAGACTCGATCTCGGATGGACCGACAATAGCAACTTTCCCTTTCTTTGAGGGGGAGCCTTAGCAGTAAAGAGCTTTCGCTGTAGACGGGTCTGAAGGCTCGTTTCCCTTAAGAAATTCTTTTATCAAAGCTTCTTCATCGACCTCCTCGGTGCCAAGTTCGACCTTCCTGATTTTTATTAAGGTCTCCCACGCCTCAGCTAAGGATTCGACATAGCCCTCACTAAGAAAAGTTAAGTCTCGGTGCATGAGGACGCGGGCATTATATTCTGTAATCAGTGGGTCGAACATGCTTTTGACCTCCTCCCTACCAGCTTCTTTAGCCGCCTCAAGGTAGGAGTCAACCTCCGCAGATGCTATTTTCTTGCCCTCTTCAGGGGCTTCATCTTCTAGCACCCGGACTTTAGAAAGTTCATCATCAAACTTTGCCTTTAGAAGTCGTGTAGAAACGATTTCGTTACAATATCGTTGTGATTCTTCTTGGGCAGTGATCTTTTCTTCTCTTTCTTTACAGAGTTGGTCCTCTGGCTCTTTGACTCGGAGGCCAAATGCATCCCTCTCTTTCTGCACTGAGTCCTTCTCTAAAGCTAGGTCCCCATAGCATTGGACCGCCTCATCGATTTCTTTTTTATGGGTTGACTCCAGACGAGTAACGGCCTCGGTAGTGTCTTTAGCGCTCTGCTGGGCGGCTTCAAGCTGAGACTTATAAGAAGCTAGCTCTTTGTCCTGAGCTTTAATAATGTCTTTATCATGGATAGACTCAAGCTCCAGGCAATCTATCTCGTGCTAGCGCTCTATGGAAACTTCTGAAACTTTCTCAGCTAAGTACACGAACGCATCATGCTGTACACAGACATCATTGGTGCATGCAATGGCACTTTGCTTGACATGCCCTGGAATATGGTGAATCGTCGGAAGAAACTTTAAGCCATCGAAGCATATCTTCGGAAACAAGGCCTTTTTTCAGCAAGTCATTCAGTGACCGTTGGATCAGTTACAGGAGTAAGAGGAGTCTGCTTGGAGACCGCAGGCGTTCTGTGGGGATTTGGAGATTGCCTGGTACTTGATGAACCGGAGTGTTGATCCCAATGTGCCTCAGGCTGAGACCCCTTATGTCCAGATTTCTCTTTGCTGTGCTCCGGTTGAGAAGGAGGATCGCGAGGATATGAGGGCTGGTTATAAGTTTTTCTTTGGTGTGATGACTCTCGACGGTGGTAGTCTCGATCGCCGGATTCATCTCTGTCTCGACGCTTGCCGGAGCCCGAATCCTGGCCAGTTTGGTAAAAAAAAGATGAACCGCGAAGGCGGTCAAGTCCATGTGTGTGCCCCATGTCACCTACACAAAATTTAAATAGCGATGAGTTAGCAAGAGGTAGAGTGACAACAGAAATTTAAGTGTAAGGTGAAGTGCCTGTCCTAGTGTTTCCTCCCGACGGACCAGTTTCTTTACTAATAGGAGTTTTTTCTCCCAAGTTTTGGGCTTGAACGCTTGTATCTCCTCTCGTGGGTGAATTAAGCTTAAGGGCTTCTAGATCGTCGAAGCCATAGTTGAGAAGATATTTCGGTATGGTGTGATTCGACAGGCCCTTCAGAGAATTTTTTAAGTGCTGAGAGGAAGCTTCTTTCTCCGCTGGAATAAGGGTAACTTTAGAAATTCCACCCACCGTTTTCTTCCTCGGCTTATAGGTCAGTTTCTTCTTCCTCTTCGAAGAGGAAGGTGACGTTTCAATGTCATGTACTTCAACTATTGAGTCCCGGGATGGACTAATATTTTTTCCCTGTGCTTCGGACGTTTCGGTTTCTTTAATCTCCCCCTCCTCTTGCGTCTCTGGGGCATTGTGTGCTGAAAACTCGGCCTTTTACTTTCATGTGCCCAAAGTAGGCCTAGGTATGGAAACACCTTGGGGATGGCTTATTCGGCGACCTTCTGCCAGCAACCCGAACTTTGAAAGCGACTCATTTGAAATGAGTGATCTGATGTCCCGTTCTTCCGTGGGAAGGGTTCGAATAGCTTCGACTATCTCAGAGTATCCGGAGCCTTCGGGACATGGGTTGATACCTTAAAAAATGAATGAAGAGTCAAAAACGATGTAAGTCCCGGCAAATTCAAGGATCGATCCGGAAAAAAGAACTTACTTCCTTCTACCCATCTTCTGGCAAAGCCGGGGGGAAATGCACATAGAACCCCTCTTTCTTCTACTGGGCAACTTTACTCCATGCCCCAGTCAGAATTTGGCATTTGTTATGCGGCTCGAGAAATATGAAAGATGGGCTATCCATCCATCTCTTGATGCGATAGATGTATCGAATATTGCCCGAAGTCGGAAGCCTAAAGAGGACACTCATAAAGAGGATGCAAGTGTCGTATATGAACACATGGCTGTTCGGATGCAGTTGCGATGGGGCAATCTCGATATACTGTAACACGTCTCGAAGAAATGAGTTGAATGGTGGCACACTTCTAACCCAACACATGAATCTATTGCAAGTTGTGTATCCGACTGGGGGCAAGTGCGGACGATCACGCCCCGATGGATCTAATACATCATCGAAGGGAATTCCATGGATAGAGCATATCCGACGAAGTGTACTTTCATTAATCATTGAGGCCTGTGAGTCGATTGGGTCATCTAAGAAAATAGCTGCCTCCAAAGCATCGGGAGCCAAGTCGACAGATGTAGTCGCAGGGCTCGATAAGTCTTGAGCAGGGATAGTTGATGGATTTGAAGTTCCTATAACTTCTTGTCGAGAGAATGGCCCTGGTTTATCGAAGATCGTAGTAAAGCTTGATTTTCTAGACATCTCTAATGAAGATTGAATCTGAAAAGGCACCTGTTTGAACTATACTTGAAAAACAATTGACATTAGACTTAACGACATAAATATTCCCCTATGTGGTGTGTGAACTAGTGCGATCATTCAAATGTAAGTGCCGGGCAATGAAAAGACACTAGATTGATTAAATAAGTCTAAGCTTTGAATTGTTGTCTTCGAAGATCGTCATCGCTGACCGTCTATGAAAGCTTGTCGTATGATAGTTTATGTTTTGAACTCGACATCGCACTGCATTTGAAAGGTTATTTATTGTTAAGAAAGTTAAAGTCCAAGTTTTCAGTTGTTTAAACACGGGATTTATCGGTCCTGATTGTTCGGTATGCTTTGCTGTTTGAGTCTGTCCTTGTTCATTATCCTATGTGCAGGCATAAAACATGTATTGAGATAATTATGCATTAGGTTCGACTGGTGATGCTATTGTACACAACCTTCCTAACTAATCATTTCATCATTCGGCATTCAACTAGTCATGTCGAACCACAATTATGCCGAGCCACCTCGCTCAGCATTCTATCCTCAACAACACTCACCTACCACTCATCATCATTGTTCGGCATGAGGCAAAACATGCCGAGTCGCAAACATGCCGAACCTTGTCGTTCAACACGCCACTCTTCCAACTATCCTCTTCATCGTTCGACATGGCATAAAGGAGTCATGCCAAACCACATTCACGCCGAGCCGCATCGCTCGGCATTCTACTCAGCTCCTGCTTCTCCTCTTCTTTCCCTCCTACCTCGTTCGGCATGAGGTAATCATGCCGAGCCATGACCATGCCGGGCCACATCGCCCGGCACATTAATAACTTAAACTTTACTATGGTACAACCGCTCCTCGCTCGACATAAGCAAGCCTTACCGAGCCACACTAATACTCCTTCCACCAACACTCTCCTTTGAACACCTCTAACACCTCTTTCCTCCCATCACTCCTCCTATCCCTGAAACGTATTTGACCTTCAATTCATTGTCCTTTATCTACGCGACTCCTATCATCGTTAATCTCACCGGGGCCCATGAATTTGAACCTCATGCTATGCTTTTCATTCGAGAATAAGGTCTTTAAAGGATAAGCCATTACCTAAGAAATGAGTCGAAGCTTGGGGATGTTCTGGAGTAGGAGGTGCAACTCTATTCGGGTTTGTCTGATTAGAGAAGGAAGTGACGCGACGTGTAGTGTTTGAAAGGGGAAGAGTAGTTAATTCTCTGAAGATGGTTAAGAAGTAGAGTTTGTAAGTATGGGGAAGCGGAGGTAAAAGTAAAAAGGAGGAGAAGAAAGAGCATGAGCTTATATATAGAGAGAAGAGAAGACGAAGGGACAGCGACCGGTAGAACCGGTCAAAACACCTCCTTCGTTCGGCATTTGTGTGTCGTTCGGCATCTGTAGGTTGTTCGGCATTTGTATGTGGTTCGACATCTGTAGGTCGTTTGGCATTTGTATGTCGTTCGACATTTGTGTGCGTCGCTCGGAATTTGTGTGCGTCGCTCGGAATTTGTACGACGTTCGACATGCATTGCCTCGATCAGCATCCAGAATAAGGGCTCGAAGCAAAACATGGAGAACTTGTGATTCAAAGCACATCATGTTCGACCACATGATGCACTTTGGGGGGCAAGTGTTACCAGGAGGTTTGACTAGGTAACTGGAGACACGGTATTTGTGCACCGTTTGGCATCCAGCGCCATTCGGCATTCAGCCTCGTTCGGCACAACTGGGTCGACCGGCATTCAGCCTCGTTCGGCGTTCATGCCTCGTTCGGCATTCTAGCCTCGTTCGGCATTCAGCCTCGACCGGCATTATGCCTCGTTCGGCATTCCAGCCTCCTTTTGCATTCTCCCCTCGTTTGGCATCAGATATCGTTCGACCTGCATGATTCACTCAACATACTGCCTCGTTCGGTTTAGAGACATGGCTCGACATATGCCACTCGGCATTTGTGGCTCGACACACAGAAGTCATTCATTTTGGCCCGAGATATCTTGCTACTAGGCCCATCAGGGAAGTCCAACCCATCTTCGTCTATAAATAGAGAGGCAAGGACACAATAAAGGGGACCTTTTTTCGAAAACACCAGGGAGACTCTGCCGCATTCAAGACTCGTTCAAGACTTATCTTTTTTGCTTAAAAATTATAATCAAGTAGTTGGTGTACGGATTGTATCTGTAATTGATTATTGAGAAAAGTAATAAAGATTAAGCTCAAAGTAGACGTAGGCAGTTATGCCGAACCACTATAAATCTAGTGTTCTTGTTTTCTGTATTTAATTTAGCATATTATTCTCTGTTTAAATTTACTTTCTTCATTAATCTCTCTTCACAATCTCTCTTAAGGGTGTTAGCGACCATTTCTGGTGCTAACATCAATCAGGAAGGTCCGTGAAGAGCATAGAAAAGGAGTTAAGTGTTTGAATAAGGAGAATCTGAATGACGGGAAGATGGTAGAAGAAATGACTTACGTCCAAGAAACCAGAGTCGGTTGAAACCGTAAAGACAATGAATAAAGAAATATTCACTTTTGAAATAACTGTGCTTATTATGAAGCACCTCAATTACTTTACAATGTTTCCAAGTTTCGACGATCAGAAGAGAAGGCGAGTCTTCTCTCTTCTTGAGACTTAAAATATGTCAGCTCCTCAAAGTGTGAGGATGGTTAAATCCGTCATGAGTAGAGCATATCTATTGGGATGCGCTTGAGTCAAAGCTAGCCCAAGATCTTGTACGAAGAATTTGAAGAATTCATTAAAGGGCAGAATGGCTCCATCCAAGCACATAATTTTATTGCAAATTTTATATCCTTGATGTGGATCATATTCCTATTAGTCAATCATTAGCAATAGAACATCTCTCTTTGAGATTCCGTGATAGAAGGAGATGGTTTAGAGCGATTCCGTGGTTAACACAAATGGTGTGTAGTCCAAAGGGTTGTCCAAGATTCTTGGGGCATGTTGCTCGTTCAATAGAGGAGGCTGATTTTGAATAGGTACAATCAGAACAATTTTCTCCTAGAGACAGCTGTTATTAAACGTCTTGTTCTTGATCCAATAGACGTAAAGCCCTGCTATAACGACCTAGAATATTAGTCAACTGACTTTGAATTATTTAATTTATTTTAAGTATTAATACATAAATTCTATCGTCAATAGCTTAAATTTCAAATATTGAAAACATTTAATAATTGAATCTTGGATTTAATTTGAATAAAAATGATTTAGGAATCTTATATAAACCTAGTTTAAATAAGAATAGAATAATAAACTATTAAGTTTATATTTAAAAAAGATTTATTTGGTTTTAAATAATGGCTTATTTTAATTAACATATGAAATTATCATTCTGAGGCACTATCTTGGAGTTTAACGTAACCAATGCCATTGGAACCGTAATAATAAATTTTTGTATGTTGACAAATTTTGTAGCAATTAGACATATCATTTGGTTGTGCAAGCTCGAAACTCATAGAAATTAATTAAGGAAAATTAATATAATATAATTCAATTTTAAAAGATAACTTCTTTATATGATCAAATTAGGTCTCGATAATTGTTCCATTGAGTTTGAAAAGGGTTATTTGGTATAGAATGCCAGGCGGCGTGCCTACGTTAGAGTTTGAGATTTTAGGGTTCATAAACTTGATAATTTCGAATTAAATATTATGTACTCTATCCTTTCAGCCACCCTACCCTACTGTTCGGCCCCTACATTAGCCCATACTCTCTATATGGTTACCCATACTTATCTACTACGCTACCATACCATTCCTATATATAAGTACGCCCACTGTCTTCATTTTTTTTGAAACGTTTAAACAAAAGAAATCCACCCATAATCCAAATGACCGGTATCGATTAGGAACAATCTGTCCACTTTTAGGCCTCGAGTTCAACTGTAAAAATGATCATGGGGATGAGCTTAACATGTTGGATGATGATGATGGGGAATAACGAAGCAAAGCGATTAGCGTTCGATGTAGCGGTGGTTTCTGACCATTTTCTCATCGACGACGACGATTGAGGTCTCATTCTGGTGGCGTTAGGGAGCTTAGGGTCGGGGCGACCTCTAGTAGTGAAGCTGGGGTGGCCAAGGGTTTGGAGGCATGATAGTGAGTCATTGAAGTCGCGACCGTTTTTGCTTTGCTTGGAAATCGAGTACGCGATTTTGAACGAGGTGACTAGGCGTGGATAATTACATTAATAGGGTTTAAAGGAGTAGTTAAATGTAAATTATGTTATTTGAAAGTCAAATTCTTATAAAATGTATAAATTATTCATTCTAGATCAAAAATCCAACGTGGATTTTTTCATCGCGCTCGTATCAGTGAATACTACGAAATGGAGTTGAATTGGTAGAGATTAGAGCTAGTGGAACTTTACACTGAAATCGAACGTTATTCGATTTCAGACGAAAACCAGAACGCATTGGTGATAAAAGGAATAAAGGAAAGTTAAACTCACCTTTTTTGTTAATCAGTATGTTATATAGTTGATAAAAATTATTGATTGAATGTTGGGATGGTTTAGTGTTTTATCAGTTGGTTTGGTTTTTTCCCGCTTTTGGAACGGATGACCTTTATATATACCGCCCAGTAGTAGATGACCCATACTGTATGATTGTGTACAGTTTGTGATGCAGCATGGCAGGTTAGAGTGATCCAACGGGATTCCTCACCGTTATTGAATTTTATTTATATATGTGTGTTGATATATATATATATATATATATATATATATATATATGAGTTGTGATGCAGGAGGACAAGTTAGAGGGATCCACGGGATTCCTCATCGTTGTCGAATTGTTTTCAATAATGTTCTTGTTATATGATTATGAAATATCAAGCCAAATATTTAACAATATAGGAAATAACATTGTTGTATATTTAAAACTTAAACCCTTTAGTGATAGGAAATCAATATCGATATTGGTCAAGCATTGAATGGCTATTGGGCTCAAAATTAGTATTTTGAAACACTATAAATTGCCATTTAGGTTGGAATTGGTTTTTGAGACGAAGAAAGATTTCAAATCTAAATTTGGGTATTTGGTAATATTTTTATTTTTAAATGAATTAAATTTCTATTATACTCCAACATTTTTATTTGTCCTTTCTGAATTACCTGGAAATGATTTAAAATGTCCTACTATTGTTTAATAATGTTTTAAAAAGTTATTTATTTATATTTAATATTTTTTATGTTTATTTATGAATATGTTAATATTTTAAAAGGTTAATACGGTTTGAAATTAATAATATTGATTTATTAATAATGTTTTTGAAATTGATTATTACTATTTAGAATAATGGTAAAGATTAATTATTATTATCAATTATTATTTTTAAGATTTTTTAAAGTTAATAATAATTATTTATTTATAATTTTTATTATTAAATACTATTATTATTATATAATAGTGTTTTGAAGTAAGTGATTATTTTTTATTAATAAATGATTTCAAAGATTTATAAAATAATTTTATAAATAGTTTTGGAGATTTACAAGGGATTTATAAATGATTTTAGAATTGTATTAAAAGGAAATCTTTCTTTGTTTAGTGAATATACTTAACCGTTGAGATAAGTATATGGATATTTTTTCCATGTATTGAAAATGTATGGATTTGTAGGAATATCTTTGTAAAAGTATTTTGATACAAGTATTTACAAGGGGATTTTAATTAATGAAAGATAAATTAATGAGGTTAGTAGGTGTTTATGTGCCTAACCAATGTTGGTTTTCCTATGTAATTAAATCCATGATTTGGATGTTTGTTTGTCGATACTTAAATAACCGACTATCAATTACAGACCCAGAATGTAACTTTGGAAATATCTAGGAGAAATATGTGAGTTACATAGCACAGTCATCTCCGATGATGCCGTACTGTGCATATAAATCTCATTTTGTTCTCCTAGGACAAATGATAAGAAAAGACATCCATTAATGGTGAGGAGGTGATCTCTGCTATTTTCTTTGATTGTTTATTTTCTAAAAAACCGAGGTTAACTTTATCGAAAATTATTTCGAAGAGACCGGGATCGGATATGTTATCCGAAAACCACTTCGATCCAACTCAAGCGTTTTGAAGTGAAAATATCATAAAGATTATGGAATTGAAGATGGAGGTCTTCGAAGTACAAGGACTGCTTACTACTAATCCTGAGGGTGATTACAAAAATAGAAGCCGTAGAAGTAATGTCTTCAGTTCGTTCATCTCCTGAACGACTTGTGTAGATGAACGCTAACATTGTGTCATTGATTGGAAGGCAATGTAGCATTCCAAGTTGGTTTGCTATTTGAAAAGGTAAAACGTAGCCTGAAGCCTCATCAACCGGTAAATGACAAAAATCGGGCATGCATCAAGGCTATGTGAGTCGCTCCCGTCAAGGTATGGTCATTCCAAATCTAGATCAATTAATATCCACTCATGTATGCTTCAAGGCCCAAAATGGGGTGATCGTATTCGATACTACTAGTCAAGTGGTAGGCCAGTCCTATGCGGCAGGGGTACAAGATGTGCTTGTTAGACCCCGGTGCATTTTTCTAGAGATATACCATCAGAAAGTAGTTCCTTACCTTGTCATAGTATGGAATCCATTCTCTGATATGAGCTTTACGGACTTAGTTATGCTCAAATATGTTGAAATGTGAGATGCAAGCATTTCAACTATATTCATATTTTATCTTGACCCTTATACATTAATATAATATCAGTGGGTTTTCTATGGAAAATGTTTTGGTTATCGTAAGGTAAAAACCCATCCATGTTTATATGTGGTGTGGTCTTACGAGATACCTTTATTTGAAAGGTTTTTGATAAACATTAAATTCCATTTGGATGTGTTTTTCTCACGCTGGTTTACCAGACTGATCCGAGCATTCTTCTCTTTCAATGCTCAGGTCAGACCGAGCATATTTACAAATTACTTAAGATGCATTGGAACTTAGGAGACGAGCTGGAGGACCAAGACATATCCACATATTTCTTTATATTCTGTTGTGTTGTGTATTAGTGTATTTATTAGCAATTGTAAGGAAACTTTCCAGGCTAACATACTCTAGTGTACTCTAATTGATGTCTGTATGTATATTACAACTTTGTTTCTTTTGTACAGATCTATTTCATATTATATATTATCTGTTCCGCTGTGAGACTTTGTGCTGTTTAGTTTTCTTCATCCTTCTTCTTTTCACTTAAAAATCTGGTTTTTCGGCGTTCGATTGCTCGACACGCAATACAGTGGATGTATTAGTGTCGATTTTCGAGGGTCGAAAATCTAGATCATTACACCTGACAATAGAAGATCGAGCATCAGGAGGAGTCGGAGGATCAAAACTGACTTTGAGATGAGGATATAGTCGAGTCATTGTGAATAGGAAAGCTTTATAGCAAACACAGTTAGGTATGTTTTACTTAGAAATCTATTTTATTTAAAACTCGTATAATCTATATGTAGAATCCAACATATGTCCACATGTGTTGACTAATCAGATTCTAGACATCAACTGAGGCAGTGTAAAGTGTCAGTTCATGCAGTTTGTGTCATGTATTCAAAGCACATTGTGTGGATCACTCTATGTGGATAGCCCTTCCGAGCTGGCAAATAAGCACCATCGCACGAAGGAACTGCATGTTGGATCTTACTTGTTATCACGAAGCGAATTATAATGGAACTATTGTTTGGAAAGACATGGAGCCTACTTTGTAGGAGCACAAGATTGTGTTTTGATTTGGAATGTTGGCTTATATGATCTATTTGGATGTCGAAGTGTGTTCATGTGAGTGTTCCATGGAACCATCCTATTGAAGCTTGATCAACGATTCGTGTTCGACCAAAGAACTTAACAAAGCCAACTTCAACATCTTACATGTGTGGAAATTTGATATTGTAACAACATTCAACTTAGTGATTGGAAACCAAAGTCATATGTGTAGTGATGTGCAACTCGCACTAAGTGGTGAGGAAACTAATATAAACCCAAGAATTTTTGGTGTAAACCTCAAGAATGCCCCAAAGTTTTCCAGGGGGCAACTTATGCCTCAAATTGGCTCTATTGATTGAAGTGTAGATGAGTGGTCGACCTCGGATCGAAGCCATAACATTGTTTTAGCTGCAGTTGAATGTCGATGAGAAAAGCATGACAGCGGCATCCCCATGGCAACCATAGCGGTGCAATGCTCCAACGACCCACCTTGATTTGGCTTAGATTTGGAAATAGGAGATCAACGAATTAGAGATGGATTGATCGAGATGATGGGAGTTCATTTGAGATGGCATCGGTCATAAAGAAGTGAAGTAGGCACCGCTAGAAGTGGTCTTTGACTAAGTGTGGGGCGGGCATGGAAGTTCTTAGCAGTGGCTGGAGAGTGAGGTCACAAAGGAAAAGAAATTGGTGCTAGATAAAATGGAAGAGAATGTAAAATATACTAAGTACTAGACCATTTATATTGGTTTGCTTACGTTAAAATTTCTTATCGGTACCGATTTGAAGTGGTCGGTACCGACATGATTCAGCTATTAACCTAAAAAATGAAGGAAGAGAATAGAAAAGGAAGGGATGCCATACTTGATCAATTCATAATATGATCTCCAATATGATGAGAGTCTCTACTTGACTACAAGGAAAGAGATGGTATACTATAGTGAACCGAGATTTTTGACCCTTGAGAATCGACATCAATACGTTCAACGTATAAAATGCCGAGCAATCGAGTGCCGGAGATACCAGATCATTAAGGTGAAGAAGAAAAGGATAGAAGAAAATAGAACAACAATACAGAATCTCAGAATCGCAGCGGAACAAAATATAATATATAATAATAGATTTTTATACAAAAGAATCTACAGATGTTAATATACACACAATCATCAGAGTGCAACAATACACAATCAATCTGGATAGTTATAATAACTTGTCCTTAAAACACTGAATATACAACATGACTCACACAGCGGAATATAATCAAGTACGTGGGATATGTCTGAGATCCTCCAGCTCATCTCCTGAACTATATACCATCCTAAAATGAATCTGTAATACTCGGCCTGACCCGAGTATTATAATAAAATAACACCTGAGTCGGTCGGAAAAACCAGCATTTAGAAAACACACTCAATTTGAATTATTACTGTTATCAAAATCCTTTGAAAAACAAAGGTATCTCGTAAGACCGCGTCGCACATAAACATAACGGGTTTTTACCTTACAATACCAAAACATTTGATATCAAAATCATCTGATATTATAATGGTTTCTATAGAAAATGAACTATAAAATTACTGAAATGCTTGCATCTCACGTTTCAGCATAGTTGGGCATAATCAAAACTGTATAGGCTCATAATGGATATTGGATTCCATATAACGATTGGGCTATTGAGATCGTACCTAACGATCTCTTCCAATATAGGACAGGCCTGCCCCTTGCTGGATGTACCGAATACGTTATCACCCAGGGTGTTCCCATTCTAATCGAGAGCTCTCTTTTCCATGCACAACCATATCCATAGTTATAATATAATATATACAAGGGTGTCTAGAAAAGTGATAACATACCCTACTGAGGTGCGACCCACTTAGCCCTACCGCATCTCCCCTATTAGTAATTCTCGGTTGATAAGGCTTGAGGCTACGTTTACCATTTAGAATAGCATTCACAATCGGAATACTAACACTGCCTTCCAGACCACGATGCAAATGATAGCATTCATTCATACAAGTTATTCTGGGTCTGAACAAAACTACTATTTCATTATCTTCACGATATCATAATTCGTAACAGATAAATCGGATCCAAGTGGTTGTCGGATAATAAAATCCGATCTCGGTCTCTTCGAAACGATCAACGAATTTGGCCAGATTTGACAGTTGGTTATCTAACTATCAAATTTCACATATAAGCAGTCACTAGGTCCAAATTTATAAATATTTCAAAATATTCATTTCAAATATCTTTAATCAGATATATATTCAAATTTCTTCTCGTATTCCAATGTTTGGAAACAAATTCAAATCCTTATATCCTTAACGGGATATTTCAAACCATATTAACGCTAGAATATTTCCGTAAAACCTTCCCATAGTCAAAACCTTCCCAAATCATTTTATTTCAATATTTAGAAATAATTTCCAAGTCCAACTTAGTATTTCAATACTTAGAAAAATATTCCTATATAAATCATTTCTTCACTAAAATATCTCCAAACATTTAATTTCAATACTTAGGAAAATATTATAAGTTTATTTTCCAAAATCATTTATAATATCCGTCATTATGAAATATTCAACATTTATCTCATAAATATCCAGAATTTCTATTAATTTCCTTTTTCAATTTCCAACATTATTGATATACTTATTTATAATACAACTAACAATTTTTAACTCCTTTAATGAATTCAAATTCATTTTAAGTTCCCGAGTCCAACTAATTTGGGAATTCCCCCAAATTTTCAAGAAATCCTACTATAGCATTTCACTTATACAATCACATCCGTTAAATGAAATCCGGTTTACAATCTCGAGAGCATTTATAAAAAAATTATAATTACTTACTTTAAAATTCTGTGTATATATAATAATAAATTTCAGGATAATGGTTAAATAATTATTTAAAAATATCAAGCACTTTAAAAAATAACGTCAATAACTAATTCCAATTCACTTATAAAATTTCTAATCGATTTATAAAACTTGTTTAAAATCTTAGAGTTCATTTCAACTAATTTTAGTATTTAAATAACTAACTTTTCAAAATATTTCAATGCTAAAACAGTTTTGAATTGCATAATTTAATAATCGAAAATCCTCTTTTTAAAACAAACTTAGCTTCTCGATTAAAATATAATGTAAAATCCTAATATAGCCAATTTCAATTTATAAATATCTCTCTCGATTCATAACACATCGATACATTCCCAATTTCATAACCTTTTCACATTCCAAAAAATAGACTCTACCATTTCTTTTTAAACCGATTACCCCATCTCATAATAAATTCTCACCGTGAATTGATATCTCCAATTTATCAAATGATAATCATCTCACTTTATTTATATACCTTGTTTATAAATTTCATAATCTCATTCCCCAGCTTATACAGGTTTACATTACAAAAATCTATCTATAAATTGATTTCTAATTAAAATCCCATTTATAAATCAATTTCTTAAATAACCCAAATCATATTCCAAAATCAATCAAATCTCGATTTCTACTTCCATTTCTTAATTAAAATCTGTTGTTTTAAAATCCTCAATTTTAAAATTCTCTATTTGAAACCATTTTACGAAATAGCTAATTAAATATCCAAAATCTAATAATTTATTTTATCCAATTCATTTCCCTTTTAAATAATCTCAAAATTAAATATAAATATTTTATTTCCAAAATCGCCATTGAATTTCCTATTTAATTTCAAAATATTATTTTTGAAATACTAAATTTGGACCAGTGCTACTATAGCATCCAATAAAACAAATCGCACACCAATCCATAACAAATTATTCAATCATATCATATATCACTCTATATGAAAACAATCAATATACTTGAGGAATCCAATTGGATCCCTCCAAATAGTTTCCTTGCATCTACGGATGTTATGCAACATAAAATATCAATCCCGCTTCGAGGAGAGATATCATGGTAATATAGCGCCATCCACTATTATGCGGGGTGCATAGTGTCTCATCTGCTCCAATAGACGGGAATATATCCAACTATTAATATATACTACTATATATATATATATCATAATATTCGGATGATAATAATTGATGAACTCATCCAATCATCTAATAATTAATTTTAGTTATGTAAATTTGATCAATCAACCAAATTGAGTGAGATTTTCTCACCTTGGTTTTTATTTTACCGATCGTTCCAATTTTAAATTATCTAAACCCCAGGTGACTCCGAGAATCCCAAACCAATTATATTAGTAAGCTCTCATCATCACGATCACAACACAACTTGTTTTGTTTGATTTCAACCTCATATGAATTAGATATTTCATTTATAAGCTATACGAATCATATAATATAATTAATTCCTTAAATATAGATCATTAATGACTAATTACCGTCATTAACGGCAATCCTCCTTCCACAACAAATTTGTCACTTCCAGACCTCACCATGGCTGAGTTTGACTTCCATGACCTCGCTGATCACCATCGCGAACCCCTAGGATCGAAACCCCTTCGGTCCCTCGCCTTCCAGCATCAGTCCGACCCTTCCACCGCTACCGCTCGTTGATAGTTGCGACCCCACCTCCAAATCGACAGCCCTAGATCGCATGCCTCACCTCACATCTTCTCCAAATCGCCTCACATGATCGCGCACTGACTGCCCTTCAACCAGACAACTGCTTACCCCTAGGTCGACCATGTACCCAGCCTCGCATCGCCTCAATGACTTTCCTACCGTCGCTCCTCGTTATGCGCCTCCAAAGGCGAAGTCACGGCTCCCATCCATCACGATTTATTCACGTATGTTTTTTTCCTCAATCTGATTTCTTGAATTCATTTTTGAAGGAAGAGGAAAGAGGATACGCGAGTTATATGAGTATAGCCTGGGTAGGGTGGTTCATAGGTCAGCTTTAGGTCGCCATAGGGTGGCTGCAATTCGAAATTTTATATTTATATTCAAAAATATCTCGTTTACGTATCTTAAAATTTAGAACCCATATTGAGGCGTGCCACCTGGCATTTCTAATGTTATACCCCTATTTCGAACCCAATGGAACTAGTCTCAAGGCCTAATTCGATCGTATGTGGTAGATAGCATTTTAAGTCACTATTTAAATTAAATTAAATTATTTCTAGCCGGTTTCAGATTGCACGACTAAATGGTAAATCCAAATGCTATGAAATTTGAAATCTGATGATAATAATACACTATTATAGATCCAATGGAACTTCTTTCGTCGAATTCCAAGACTGTGCCATGGAAGTCTATTTTAACGCTTCGATTAAACCATAGATTTTAAAAATTGGCGAAATCACTTGAAATTTCCATTCTAAAAACTTATTAACTCAATTCTAAATCAAATAGAATTTATATCAACATTAGAAATCATTTTGATTCATATTTAATTCAAATTCAGTTATTCATCATTTTCGTATTACGATAAACCGCTATATTTGAATTTTGAATTCATTCTAAAATTCCAACCAAAATATTCATATTCAAAAATCAATTTATACTCCAAATCCAATATTTAAAATCATTTAAATATTCAAAATCAAATGGCAGAAAATCCGAGTTATTACATTCCTCCTTAAAAGAATTTCGTCCTCGAAATTGCTAAGGTAGGACGAATGATCCAAACCCATTATTATAAAAACCCACTTCGTTAAAACTCGATATTTCACTTTTCTAATTGTTTAGTTCCAAACAAAACAATAAGTTTTCATTTCTAAAGAAAAATCCCTTATTTCAGTTATAATTAAAAATCAATTTTAGTTATAAAAAAATCCAAAATTTTTATCACCCTTAACTTTCAAAAAAATTTGGCAGAGGCTCCCTTGTACGGAGACTTTTGCAATATGAAAAGTATTATAAAAAGATATACATAGGTTCTCATAGTCGCAAAACATAATATATAAAAATATTTTGTATTTCTGCACGCCAAATTCGTAAGCGTAGCATATTTTAGCATTATTAAGTGAGCGAGCTCAATTTGTATACAATGGTGCGGTCAAAAATATAGCCAAATGGTCTTCTTGTCCTGTACTTACTCAGTTTACAACATGTAAGTTCCAAAAATATGAAATTTAGTAACATTTCATTCATCTCACTAACTAAACACATGTGTTTTATTACGCAACATGTCATGGTATGTATAATAGGAATGCATAAAAAAATACAAGGTTCAAACTTTCAGTTAGTTGCTTCCAATAAATTTAAATACCCTTTCATTCAATTTGAATGATTCTCAAAAATTTATTAGCATTCAGTTCATATTTACACACAATATATTAAAATTCAACAAGTTAAATCCAATTCTAATTTTAACATCAAGTCATTGTAAATCAAATTCCATTCCATTCACTAATTTATTAAATTATTTCATTCCACTAATCATTCCTGATTATCATCGATTGGGTTTCCATAACCCAAGTCTATATTTATTCCATGGAGTTATTATAATTACAATTCAATTCCATTTAGCTCCAACTCCATTTCAATATTCAATCCACTAATTGATTTACCCAATTGTTCATTTCCATTTTATAATTCAAATTCTAATTTCCATTCCTTTAATAAATCAATTAGCCCATTTAATCGGGTTTTCTTTTCCATTTCCTCATATTTATAAGTTATTTAAACTTATTTATTCACAATTCCATAATTTTTCACTTAAATTTTTGTTCCATTCAAAATTTGTAACTTATAGTCATATAGTCGCTTTACAATTCCATTTTACTTACTTAACTTAAGTTAAAATTTTAATTCTATATTAAAATTCATCTTTCCAATTTATAAGTTCAAAAGTTTATCTTCTTTCATGTTTCACAAACCATCAAATGAATATCCCATTCGTTCACGCCAAATTAATTTTAATTTGATTAATTCACATTCATTGCTTTACATTTATATCCATTTACACATTCCTTATTACTCTCATTTATATTCTCCATATTCAATTGTTGCATTCAACTAATAAATCCAATCCATTTAACTAATAAACTAATGCTTTCAATATCACAATCACTTCATTTATTTATTCCGTTTGACTTTGCTTACGTTAACTCACATTTCATTAATGCACTTTATTAATTCAATTCAAATCCAAATCAATTTTATGTTCTAAAAAATTATTTCATTTAACATAAGTTGAATTCCATTTAATTTCATATCTCAACTTTTAGATTTTCCTTTCTTATCTATGCTATTTTTCAAATTATAAGTTCAAAAACTAAATCTCCTTATAATTCCCACCCAACACTTAAATAACAATTTCAGAATTCAAACACCTGGTTTTATTTCAAATCAATCTGAAATCATATACACACATGTCTCATTTGTATATTAAAGCCAAAATCTTGAATTATTAAAATAAAACATTTTATAAAAACAAGACTCCAATAACAAATCACTGTAGTTGCAATCTATCACTTAGAAACTCGAAAATGAATACCGATGATGCTGCGCAGTCATCACAAGGATTATTTGCCAGTGACTGTAGTGAGTTCAGTGCTTCATCACTTTCAAAATCCATTTTAAAAACATTTTCTATTTAAATATGTTTCCACAATAATATTGTTATTATTATTTCAAAACACTTTGGAAAAAATTTCCAAAAATCTCTAGGATTTAATTTCCTACTTCAGATTTGAACCTATTTTTATTCTAACTCATGTGCATAAACCATTCTTATACAGTTTCAATTTGGTTTCTATTTTAATTCTAACTCATGTGCATAAACCATTCTTATACAGTTTCAATTTGGTTATATAAACCATTTCAAATTTTATAATCTTGTTTAGATTATAATAATATCAACCAAACATTTCAAATTTACTATAATAATTTCAAAAAATTATTTCATTTATATCAAAGTTTATCCTTGGGTAAAATTATTTCATTTACCCTCTACAAAACAATACTGTGTCGGTTTACCTTGTTTAAGAGTTTAGAAACCCCTATCGATACGATTGTACTTCACATACCGTCCAGAGTTCATAAACACTCAGCCGATAAATCAACACAATATAAAAAAATTTATATCACTAGCAAATATGCGTTCGTGTCTACAATACACTTAGACTCATTCTAAGGTACTTCTGCCTCTATCCTTAATGAGTAATCCCCATCAAAGCCAAGTTTCTTCCTTAACTTTCAACCCTGACACCAAATGTAGTGAACTGGGATTTTCGACCCTCGAAAATCAACATCAATACATTCATTGTAAAGCATGTCGAACAATTGAGTGCCGGAAATACCAGACCATTATGGTGAAGAAGAAAATGATAGACGAAAAACATAACAACGATACAGAATCTCATAATCACAGTGGAAAAAATACAGTATATAATAATATATTTCTATATAAAAGAATCTATAGCTGTTAATATACGCACAATTATCAAAGTGCTACAATACACAATCAATCTGGATAGTTATAATAAATTGTCCTCACAAGTACTAAATATACAACATGACTCACACAGTGGAGTATAATCAAGTACGTGGGATATGTTTGAGATCCCCCAGCTCATCTCCTGAGCTTCATAACATCCTAACATGAATCTGCAATACTCAGTCTGACTCGAGTATTATAATGAAATAACACCTAAGTCAGTCTGGAAAACCAGCATAAGAAAACACACTTAATTTGAATTATTACTATTATCAAAATCCTTTGAAAAACAAAGGTATCCCGTAAGACCGTGTCACACATAAACACGATGGGTTTTTACCTTATGATAACCAAAACATTTGATATCAAAATCATCTGATAGTATAATATTGTCTAGGAAAAAAACTATAAAATAGCCGAAATGTTTTTTTCTCACGTTTCAGCAAAGTTGGGCACAATCAAAACCGTATAGGCTCATGGTGGATATTGGATTTCATACAATGACTGGGCTACTGAGGTACCACCCATCATAGTACACCTCTAGAAAAATGTATCGAGATCGTACCTAACGATCCCTGCTAACACATGACCGGCCTGCCCCTTCCTGGATAGTACCGAATATGTTGTCACCTTGGGTATTCCCACCCTAATTGAGCACTCTTTTTTTCCGTGCACAACCCTATCCATTATTATAATATAACATATCTGAGGGTATCTAAAAAAGTGATAACATACCCTACTTGGGTGCGGCCCACTTAGCCTTGCGGAATCTCCCCTATTTTAGACATTCTCGGTTAATGAGGCTTGAAGCCACGTTTACTTGTAGAATAGCATTCATACTTGGAATGCTAACACTGCCTTCCAGACCACAATTCAAATGATTGCATTCATCCATACAAATTGTTCTGGGTCTAAAGAAACCGAATCTCCAAAATCATCGTTTCATTATCTTTATGATATCACAATTCGTAACACACAAATCAGATCGAAGTGCTTTTGGATAGTTAAATCCGATCCCGGTCTCTTTGAAATGATCAACGAAATTGGCCAGATTTGATAGTCGGTTATTTAACTATCAAATTTCACACATAAGCAATCACTAAGCCCAAATTAATAAATCTTTCAAAACATTCATTTCAAATATCTTTACACAGATATATATTCAAATTTCTTCCAGTATTTCAACTTTGGAAACTAATTCAAATCCTTATATCCTTAATGGGATATTTTTAAATCATATTAACACTTATAAATATTTCCCTAAAACCTTCCCATAGTCTAAACCTTCCCAAATCATTTTATTTAAATATTTAGAAATAATTTCCATATCCAACTTAGTAATTTATTAATTAGAAAATATTCTTATAAAAATCGTTTCGTCAATAAAATATCACCAAACCTTTAATTTCAATACTTAGGAAAATATTATAAGTTTATTTTCCAAAATCATTTCTAATATCCGTACTTAGGAAATATTCCACACTTATATCATAAATCTTGGGAATTTCTGTTAGATTCCTTTTTCATTTTCCAACGTTATCGATTATACTTATTTACAATCCAACTATCAATTTATAACTCCTTTAATGAATTCAAATTCATTTTAAGTTCCTAAGTCCAACTAATTTGGGAATTCCCCTAAATTTTCAAGAAATCCTATTATAGAATTTCACTTATACAATCACATCCGTTGAATGAAATACGGTTTATAATCTCAAGAGATTTATAAATAAATTCCAATTACTTTCTTTAAAATTCTATGTATATATAATAATAATAAATTTCAAGATCATGGTAAAATAATTATTTAAATATATCAAGCACTTTAAAAAAATAACGTCAATAACTAATTCCAATTCACTTATAAAATTTGTAATCGATTTATAAAACTTATTTAAAATCTTAGAATTCATTTCAACTAATTTAAATATTTAAATAGCTAATTTCCAAAATATTTAAATGTTAAAATAGTTTTAAATTGCATAGTTTAATAATTAAAAATCCTCTTTTTAAAATCCCAATATAACCAATTTCAATTTGTAAATCTCTCTCGATTCATAACACATCGACCACTTTCCTAATTTCAGAACTTTTTCACATTCCAAAAATAGACTCTACTATTTCTTTTTAAACCGATTACCCATCTCATTATAAATTCTCACCGCGAATTGATATCTTCAATTTATCAAATGATAATCATCTCACTTTATTTATAAACCTTGTTTATAAATTCATAATCTCATTCCCCAACTTATACCGGTTTACATTATAAAAATCTATCTATAAATCGATTCTTATTAAAATCCCATTTCTAAATCAATTTCTTAGATAACCCAAATCATATTCCAAAACCAATCAAATCACGATTTCTACTTCTATTTCGTATTTTAAAAATCTTATTTAAAAACCATTTTTAAAATCCTCGATTTTATAATCTCTAGTTGAAACCATTTTATGAAATAGCTAATTAATTATCCAAAATCCAATCATATATTTTATCCAATTCAATTCCTTTTTAAATAATCTCAAAATTCAATACAAATATTTTATTTCCAAAATCGCCTTTGAATTTCCTATTTAATATCAAAATATTATTTTTAAAGTACTAAAATTTAGCCAACGCTACAATAGCATCCAATAAAACAAATCACACAACAATGCATAACAGATTATTCAATCATATCATATATTACTATATATGAAAACAATCAATATATTTGAAGAATCCAGTTAGATTCCTCCAACCTGTTTTCCTATATCCATAGATATTATGTAACATAAAATACCAATCCCGCTTCGAGGCGTTGTATCATGGTAAAGCGGGTCATCCACTATTATGCTGGGCGCATAGTGTCTCATCCATTCCAATGGGCGGGAATATATCCAACTACTAATATATATACACTATACATATATATAATATTCAACTGATAATAATTGATGAATTCATCCAATGATTAATTTTAATTATTATAAATTAGATCAGTCAACCAAATTGAGTGAGATCTACTCACCTTGATTTTTAATTTGCTGAACATTCCAATTTAAATTATCTAAAATCCCAGCTGACTTCGAAAAACCCTAACCAATTTCATTTTGAGGCTCTCGTCATCATGATGGCAATGCAACTTGTTTTGTTTGATTTCAACCTCGTATGAAGTAGATATTGCATTTATAAGATAAATGAATTATATAATATAGTTAGTTCCTTAAATGTACATCATTAATGACTAATTACCGTCATTAACAGAATCCTTCTTCCACAACAAATTTGTCGCTTCCAGACCTCACCATGGTCGAGTTTAACTACCGCAACCTCACTGATCACCCTCGCGAACCCCTAGGATCGAAGCCCCTTCGTTCCCTCGCCTTTCAGTATCGGCCCGACCCCACTACCGCTCGTCGACAGCCGCGACCCCACCTGTAGATTGACGACTCTAGATCGCACGCCTCACCTCGCATCATCCCCAAGTCGCCTCACCTCATATGATCGCACGCCGACGGCCTTTGACCAGATAACCGCCTGTGCCTATCCAGACCATGCGCTCAGCCTCGCTTCAATTCAATGATCTCCCTGCCATTGCTCCTCACTACGCCCCTCCAAAGGCGAAGTCGCGGACCCCAGCCATATTTAATCGCGTATGTTATTTTTTTTCCTCAATCTGATTTTATGAATTTGTTTCTCAAGGAAGAGGGTATGTGAGTTATATGAGTATAACGTAGGTAGGGTGGCTCATAGGTCGGCTTTGGGTCAGCATAGGGTGGCCATGATTTGAAGTTTTATATTTTTATATTTAAAAATATCTTGTCAATGTATCTTGAAATTTCGAACCCCTATTGAGGCATGCCGCCTAACGTTCCTAATGTTATACCACATTCTAAACCAGTGGAGCTAGTCTCAAGGCCTAATTCGATCGTATGTGGAAGACAGCTTTTTAAGCGGACTATAGACGATTTCAAATCGCACGACCAAATGGAAAATCCAAGCGCTATGAAACTTGAAATCCAATAATGATATACTGTTATGGATCTAATGGAATTTGTTTTGTTGAATTTCAAGACTGTGCCCTGAAAGGCTATTTTAACGTGTCAATTAAATCGACGATTTCAAAAATTGCCGAAATCACTTGAAATTTCCATTACGGCGAGGAAGTTCCTTAGCCTGACCATTTGTTGGAAATCCAAATAAACAATACAAGCCCTGCACGGTTTTAGTTGTATAACCTGCCTTTTACTTAAGGTGGTGACCTGCCATTTAATTGATAGCTATAGTAGGTATACCATAATGGTGGTATGCCGGCTAAGATTAATATTATACTTTCAAATTGTTTTCCACACTATGCACTAATGATAATATTAAAAAGATTTTGCAAATCAAGCATGTTTGACTATCATAAGGAGAAATCTCCTCCAATTGTGCGCTTGCATTGTGTGTGTGCGGGGAGGCCTTATGGTAGTTTCATTTTCCAAAAGCATAGCGGATTTTTTTTCTTTGTGCAAATAACTGTTTTAATATCTCACACTGGTCCCATGACTGACCTGGAGCTTATTGTTCCCTTTTTAAAATTTGGGTACCCATAACTTTCCACACGGGCAGCCTAGAGCCATTACTGATTCAGATAATGGCGAACGCAAGTCTGGGTGTTAGTTCGACAGTTAACTGGGAGGTACAATCCTTGTTTTAACTAAGCATTTAATTTATAAATGGATCAACAGTAAAGTAAAATGATTTGTTTAATAAAATTGTATGTATTAATTCACATGCATGTTTTAAATTTTAAAACAGTAAATATACATTTTAAATTTACTAGTTGGATTAAATTAATCTATTTAATTATTCTAAGATGATAAAAAGGGAATTTTTGGTTTAAAATTAAATTAATGAAATCATTGGTTAATTAAATTTATCCAACAGGAATTTAATAGTTCGATTTATTTGGATATTAAGAAATTGAACAAATGTTTACATAAGGTCTAGAAATCGTGAAAACAAGCTACAATGGAAATAGATTGCAAATAATAAGCAAAGGTGAGATCTTCTCACTCAATTTAAAAATTAGAATTTCGGTTATTGATTGATTGTCCGATTGTGATAGTATATATAGTAGTATATATATTGGAGTGATTGATTTCCTGCATTATATAGCGGATGAGATCCTATGTGCCGCATAATAGCGGATGATTTGATATTGTGCTAACATCTGTGGATGCAGGGAAATAGGTTGGAGTGATCTAACTAGATTCCTCACAATTTTGAATTGATTTGCATATGTTGTGCAGTGATAATCTGTGAATGATTATATTAGTGTGAATGATTATATTGATAATCGGAATTTATTTGAAGGCAATGGTTTAGCCGAACATATTTTTGGTATCGTAGGATACCAGAAATATAAAAATGGATTTTTGAAATTTAAAGTAGAAAATTTAAAGTAAATTAATTTTATGGAATTAAATAAATTTAAAAGAAGGAATTTAAAAGCATAAAAGTTGATTTTTGTAATCCTATCGAATAAATTCCAAAATATGGGAAAATGATTTTAGTAAATGATTTTGAGTAATATAGTGAAGAATTTATTTAAAATTTAGATTTTAAATAGTTTGGAATAAATAAAGGGATTTATTTTAAAAGATAATAAATTTGAAAATCAATTTTGAATTTGATTTGGTGTTTGATAATGAATATTTGGAAATCAATTAGAAAATATCAGTGGATATTTGGAAATTTAAATTCGCAATGGAAATTTATAAAGGAAAGGGAAATTTGTTTTAAAATAAATAATGGTTTATTTTTGAAAGTGTGGAAAGAAAATTTACGAATTTGGAATGTAAATTTGAGATAAATCTAGAAGGATTTATTAATTGTTTAAATGGACTATTTTGAAATTCTCCAGAAAGCCGAGTATGTTTACAATATAGCTTATAAATATAAATTGAAAGTTTTAAGAATGGTTGTAAGAAAAGATGCTTTGGAGAAATTATTTTCTTAAGTTGTTTTTAAATCTTTAAAGTAAAGATTTATTTAATTAATTATAGAAGTGATTATTTAAAGATTTAATTGATATTTGATTTAGAAAATGGTTATTTAAATAGTTGTACTCTATCTAATAATTTTATTTTAAATTAGTTTGGACTTGAGTTTATATGAGATATTAGTACAATATTTCATAACTAATATTTTGAATAAAGTGATTAAAAATAGTTTCCATTTTAAGTGTTTCCAGATATATTTTTGGATAAATGTTTTAAATTATTTTAAAGTATTCGAACTCGGCAAATTTTTCGGTGGAAATAAATAATATATGGAAATTTATTCCACGTGAGCAAAGTGATTTGAAATTTGTTTTCAAAGTGTTGAAGTGTTAAAAATATATCTTGCGAAGATATTCTGAAAATGAATAATTTGGGAAATTATTTAAATCTGGTGATTGTTGCGAATATTGATTAATAGTTAAATAACTGACTATCAATATTGGCCTTTAAATGGCATTTGAATTTCGATGCGACCGGGGTTCGGATTCCAAACGGTTATCCGAAAACCACATCGAATCTTTGTGATGGATCTTTTGTTTAAAAAGATTGAAGTGGAATTTGTTGTAATTTACTTGAAATCTGAATGTAACGCTTATCTTTAAAATAAGCGCTCATTATTCGGATTAGCCAGGAGAGGACTTTGTGTCATAAATAAAACCCATTCTGAATAATGATACGACGAAATTGGATTGCATTTTGAAGACGGTGTTAAAGACCGGGTTTTTTCGAAAGCGAAAGGATTAATTGTCGAATTTCTCTGCACTGAGTTGCCCCGGTATAGATATTTTATCACCCTTTGCGATGGGGAGTCCGGATGTGATTAGTGAATATCCGGATTGCAAGGACTTCTTTGAAGTGCCCTCGGTTCTGTTCGAACCCGGAACGGACTTGATGGATGTGTGTCTGACATTACACTTTGAGATATAAAGCTTGTTTCTATCAAATACATTTCTGTTGGTGGTGAGAATTTATACTCTTAGCTTAACACCCTTCTTTGAGACGTACGAGCTCAGAGGTTATGTAGTTGATTGTTACTAGTGATATATTCCCAATTTGGTAGTGTGGCATGCTAAGTGTTGTCGATCATTTGTTGATCGAAGCATGGCTTTTGTGAAAAGCGTAGCTTTGTGGACGAGACTTCATCAGACCTCAC
Source organism: Allium cepa (assembly GCA_030765085.1). Lineage (NCBI taxonomy): Eukaryota > Viridiplantae > Streptophyta > Magnoliopsida > Asparagales > Amaryllidaceae > Allium > Allium cepa. Next base: position 484,944,782 of record CM060935.1, read on the forward strand.
ACCCCGGAATGGTCGAAACAGGAAGGTTGGGGCAAGGTTATGGGGGTCGCGCCCTTACGGTATGTACATTTCCTTCTGGATAAAAAGTGGTATCTGGTATGGAGCCCAGATATTTAACTTGTGTGGATTATTAAAGGTGATATGCTGGTATGGTCCCCAGATTATTTATTGTGCGGTTGTTGGTTGATGAGGCACTTCAGATAAAGGTCGGTCTAGGCTGGGGGGTGGCATACTCATGTCAGTAGTTACCTAGTTACAAAGGTAACCCGACCTTGTGTCGACAGAGATCCGATTAGGTTCTCGAGGGCGTCCCTCCAAAGGCATCCCATTCGATGAGGAAGTTCCTTAGCCTGACTATTTATTGGAAATCCTAAGAAACAATACAAGCTCTGTATGGTTTTAGTTGTATAACATGCCTTTTACTTATGGTGGTGACCTGCCATTTAATTGATAGCTATAGTAGGTACACCATAATGGTGGTATGCTGGCTAAGATTAATATTATACTTTCAAAATGTTTTTCACACTATGCACTAATGATAATATTAAAAAGATTTTGTGTATCAAGCATGTTTGACTATCATAAGGAGAAATCTCCTCCGATTATGCGCTTGCATTGTGTGTGTGCGGGGAGGCCTTTTGGTAGTTTCATTTTCCAAAAGCATAGCGGATTTTTTTCTTTGTGCAAATAACTGTTTAAAATCTCACACCGGTCCCATGACTGACCTGGAGCTTATTGTTCCCATTTTAAAATCTGGGTACTCATAATTTTCCACACGGGCAGCCTAGAGTCGGTTTATCAGTTGTTCCAAAGCGATGTTAGAAAAGAATGCTGTGGAGATCAGGAGACAAGCTAGATGGCGAGACGTATCACTTATATTATATTGTATCCGCTGCGTATAGGTTGGTGCAAGTCAAATTTTCATTTAAGCTAGTTATAAAGACTGCCAGTGTTGTGTTGTGATGCTGTAAAACTCTTATGATGTATGTATAAACTGATATTGTTCTTTGTTTTAAAGATATTCATTTATCTATTGTATGTTGTTCCGCTGCGAAATGTGAGATTCTATTATTGTTTCTATTTCTTCTTCTATGTTCTTCTTCTTCAACCCTAACGGTTCGGTTTTCTGGCATTCGATTGTTCGGCATTGGATACAGTGGACGTATCGATGTCGACTTTCGGACGTCGAAAAATGGAGTAGTTACAAAATTTTGAAAAAATCCAATAATTAACTAACCTTAATTAATTTCAGCTATCTTAAATTTAATTTAATATCTATATTAAGAATTAAAATAACTTAAAAACTTAAAAATTTAGCTTAACAAATTTAAGTTAACAGATTATGCAACTTCTTAATCAAATGTTAAAGAAAACATTTATTATATATAAATGAAATTTATTTAAGAAAAAGTTTTAAACTATATTTATTTTAAATTTCAAGACCTTGCTTTTGAAAAAAACTTTTTTAAAAAAACTTGGTTAAATCCTGCTTCGGGCTGAACCCGATAATTACTCTAGTACACCGAGTAAACCCCCTTCCCTTTCCCTTTTTTTAACAATTTAAAACTTAAACTATTACAAGTTAAGATCTCATGCAAACGACCCGACGTCCTACGCGAGTCATAACCAAACTACCCCGAGAATTCCTTCGAGCCAACCATCTTCCCAAAAATGCAGGTACACAAACCTCGTCGTGCGCATGCACCAGCGACCCAGGCGACTCCGTCCACCGATGCAACCTCCAGCACATCGACCATCGACCTAACCTTCGATCCCGACCACCAAATCTCCATCACAAACCTAAAATCATGATCGAGCTAATCTGGGAAAACCTAGAACCAAAACCATTGCCTGAGAACCCCTTGAACTGTCGATGCCGACCACCAGAACTCCTGGAACTCCGACCACACACTCTCCGGCCATCCACGCAGCCTTTCCCTCTGGACCGATGATCCCCGATACCCCATAGGCGCCGTAGTAACCCAGTTTCCACCCTTGACTAGACTTAGGGCTTAAACACTACTCCATCCTATCGCCGCCGCCGCCGTGGACTATCCACCCATCTGTCATTTTTGCTCAGACCACCAGACTTCCTCCTACCTCCAGCAAAGTTCCTGACCACCCGAGTTCACCGTTCACCAGAAAAACCCCAAAGTTCAATTTCTGGTCATCTTCGAATAATCACTCGATAAAACACTATAAATCATGATTTTCTTTTCAAAAATCATATTTTTCAAAGTCGATTCAAATTATATACTTGAATCAGCAAATCAAAATGTTTGATTTTAACATGTTTTAAAATTCTTACTGTAATATCTTGATTTCCAGAGATATTCAAACTTATTTAACTTAAATTCATTTTAAAATCTTAATTTATGTTCAGACAAACATATTTTGTTTGAAAACCAGAACTTATCAGAGAACAGATGAAGAGATTTTGAATTTTGATTAAAATTTAAAACTCTGTAACTATGAAACAGAGATGTACACAGTACACAGATATGCACACTTCAACACATTCATATACACATGGATCATACTTATATATATATATACATGCATAGCATACTACATTCCAGGAATTTACGTGCAATCATATTTTCATTTACTTAAGCATTTTAAAAGGATGTTTACTCACCTGGAAATGAAAAACAAAGAACCAGGAATTTCGTTTTGATTTCTAAAATTCTGCAAAATGATCTGGAAATTTGATTTGGAACCTTTGATCCTGATTTGGTTGAATTTGTTATTGCCGAGTAGATCTCGTCTTTGTTGAGATGACTCTTTGCTTTGATTCACTTGAGCTTGAACCCTTGCTTAAATGTTGAATTGATTTATATTTTAGTTCGTAACTTTTCTTGATTGCCATCAGGTTTTAGAAGTTGAAAGAAATTTGATTGCTGATTTTTCTTTTCTTTTCAGGTTGAAGAAGAAAAATGTTGTTTGTTTTTTATTTCTAATTTCAGTATTGAAATGGAAGATGAAGGAAGAATTGAGGGAGGAGAGTTAAAAATATGTCAGCCTGGTTCAAATTCTTTGATATTTATTTATATTGTAATTTAAAAAGAAAACATCTTTGCAACCTGTAAATTTCATATTTAAAAGAGTTATATTTTCTAACTCTTATATTAAAATGCCTACACTTGTTAATCTCATGTTTTAATTTACTTACACATGTAATAATCTTTTTTTCTATAATACTTATACATGTATAATACATGTATTTATATATATATGTTTCTAAATTCATATTAACATTTGTTAAAATCGAATATATATATATATATATATATATATATTCTTATGTTTTTAATATTTATTTACATACATTTTCTCTTATTTATATATACAAACAAACAAATATCTTATTTTATTTGGAAAAATTGAAATTAATTTACAATTTAATCCATAAATTTATATTAATTACTAAATTTAATTTTACTCAAAACCGGGATCATTATAGGTTCTCCCCTTAAGAAAATTTCATCCCCGAAATTTGCTAGATAGGGAGACAACAAAAGAATAGATAAAGATAGAGAAATGAACTACCAAATCAATTTGAAACATCAATTCAATATTTAGCTAAACCTGTGACGCCCCACCTCTATACCCATGCTAGCCAAGAACACTACGGAGTAATGCTGTCGACTAGCACGGAGAATAAGGCTGTTGAGGAGCGACCATCCGTGTAATTGCTTTGTGCGAGCATCGATATGTCAGATAGTATGGCATGCAATTCTTTTCAAGTGGAAATCCGACATACCGACACAAACTCAAAGCTACTACACAGTGGCTATAAAGGTCTTCGGTAGAAATAAACATAACACAAATCAGTCACAGACAATTCATATCACAAAGGCGGAAATAGATATGAATATAACACTAACACATGAAAGTGTATATCAGAGTAGTGGTCAAAAAGATCCACAATAACACAAAAGAATAGCAACACGTGCTATACAAAAGAATACAACTATGAGTCTATATCCCAAGTGTATACAACAAAAGCTACTACTAATCTAAGTAGTAAACCAAAAGATCAGATGTGGACGGATAAGGAGTCAAGCAGAAGCACCTGTAAAATCTCGGTCTGACCCGAGTATTATTTAAGAAGAAAATAATAAAAAGATAAGTCTAGCTATAAATATCAGAAGAAGTGACATATAATAAGAGATATGACACAAACATATAATAATCATAATGCCAAGCTGTGATAAATAAGTAATTGAAAATCAACAAGAGATTAATCAATATCAAAATAATCTACTCAAGATAAAAAGGAATGTCATACTCCTAATTTCATTCACCAAGACACAATAAATGACATATATATCAATGCCCATCGTAAAAGTTGGTGAAACGTAAATTCCAGAAATCAACACACGAAATCCAGAAATCACAATAAAAGGGAACAACGACGTCGTACGGCGGGACATCCGATAAACCAAATCACAATCAAAGGGAACAATGACGTCGTACAGCGGGACATCCGATGAACCAAAACACAATCAAAGGGAACAATGACGTCGTACAGCGAGACATCCGATGAACCAAATCACAATCAAAGGGAACAACAACGTCGTACAGCGAGACATCCGATGAACCAAATCACAATCAAAGGGAACAACGACGTCGTACAGCGAGACATCCGATGAACCAAAACACAATCAAAGGGAACAACGACGTCGTACAGCGAGACATCCGATGAACCAAATCACAATCAAAGGGAACAACGACGTCGTACAGCGAGACATCCGATGAACCAAAACACAATCAAAGGGAACAACGACGTCGTACAGCGAGACATCCGATGAACCAAAACACAATCAAAGGGAACAACGACGTCGTACAGCGAGACATCTGATGAACCAAAACACAATCAAAGGGAACAACGACGTCGTAAAGCGAGACATCCGATGAACCAAATCACAATCAAAGGGAACAACGACGTCGTACAGCGAGACATCCGATGAACCGAATCTCTTAGACATTGCTCAATGCTAGTCTAAAACATAAAATGATCGTCATGATCAAAGAGAAGTGTCGATTACAGTAAGCTAGTAAATATATGAGCTTAGCTTCATGTCCCATAACCACTAGCTTAACTTAAATATTTACGAACAAATTATAGATCTCCACTAGAAAATTGTCACAAGAGATTCAATCGAACAAGTCCAAGAATTAACCGACGAAGTAAACGCAAGCGTTTCATACCACTCGTTTTACTAAGTCGTTTAATTAGATTTCTCATACGAGTGAGGTAAAGGCTTGTATGTACTAATAGATTGGAAAACGGTTTGAGAAAACGAGCTTTGTAATAAAATAGTGTTGAAATCCTTTGAAGAAAGAGTTTTGATATTTACTACTAGTATAGAAAACCTTTATATTTTTAAAGTGACAAATCACAAAGAAGATTGTAGGAACAATCAATCACTAAGATTCACATTCGAAAACGTGAATAAAATCCAAAGAAATCGATATCAAATCCATCAAAGTGGATATATCTAAAATTCCCAAAGAAAAGGTCATCAAAGTCGATAATAAATGACAACAACAAAAGGGAGACAACACGAATCGATTAAAGTTGGAAATTGAAACGAATTAGCAATATAGGCTAATCTGGCAAATAGTAGCAGGTCGGTCGACCGGACTCCCTGAGTCGGTCGACCGAACCAGAGGTTGGAAGTGCTCGGGGCACCAGGTCGGTCGACCGGCCCAGGTGGCTCGGTCGGCCGAAGCCTGTAACCAGCACTTTCAAACAGAGGCAGGAAGTGCCTGGAATACAGGTCGGTCGACCGGCCCAGGGGGCTCGGTCGGCCGAACCTGTATGCTTGCACTTCCTACCCTATTTCAAAAGAGGTGCAACTCTCGATCAAATTGCAATCGGACGAGCAACGGCGCAAAGGGTTTATGCCAATCGACTACGCGGCCCTATAAGCTCCTCGATGCATCACCAAAAACATGTTCAAACGTCAAAATTATGATTTTTAAAGAATTGAACTCAAAACACTAAAAATTGGAATATTCACCAAATCAATCCAAACCGAAAGCAAATGCACACGAATAAGTGTTAGGAATTCATACCTAACAATCGAAGATAATTATAAGCATAGATGTGAGATTAAAAATCTCACCTTTGCACTAAAATTTATGAAGATGAAGCTTGAAAGCAAAGGAGAATCAACCACTCTTCAAATCCAACTCTAGAAGCTTGAATCTAAGCTTAAAAGAAGAACATTCCCCAAGTTAGGTTTAGGAAATTTCTGAGATCAAAGAGAGAATGAGTTGGGGAAGATGAAGAGAAGCTTACCAATGGGTTCTCTTTGATTTTGGAGCAAGAACTTGAGCTAGCAAGAGGAACTAGGGCTTGGAGTTTCTAATTCCCTTTCCTCTCCACCATTTTCAGTTGGAGCTTGAGTTTGAGGAGTTAGAATGAGTGAATGGAGAGGAGAGCGCTGAGCTAGAGTATAAGTGGGATTAATGGGCTGAAACCCAACCCAAAGCCCTAAAGAAAAAGTAGCAAAATTCTACTATCTCCAAACATATCGAAGTTTATACTCAAAAAGGTCGCAAACGTCATTTTGTACTCAATGGGAGGGGTCTCGAGTCCTAATTCGACCGTATGAAAAAAGTAGCTTTTCGGACCAAAATCCGACGAACAATAAAATATTTAAATAAAATATTTAAATATAGAATCGATAAATATGCGGGTTGTTACAAACTCCCCTCCTTAAAGAAATTGCGTCCTCGCAATACTTAAGAAGAAAATAAGAAGTAACAACCATGGAAGCATATCAACACAAAAGAAAATTGAAATAAGAAGTTCACCATAAAGAGCACGAAAGAGTTAGCATGAACGGGATCGCTCGATGAATTCTCTAGATTCCCAAGAGTAATCCCTAGGATTTGAGAACCATTGAACTCTCACAAGAAGAACATCTTTATTCCGAAGGCGCTCAACCTCCGAAGCAATGATGCGAATCGAATATTGCTCATAAATCAAATCTGATGAAACTTCAATTTCCACAATATCACCGGGCATACGAATAAAAACCGGAATCCCTAAGGCATTTCCGTAGATAAATGACGTGGAGAACGTCAAGAATAGCAGAAAATTGAGCTGGTGCAACGGCGTAGTACAAAAACGGTACGCCAGAGAAACTAGAAACTCAAATAATTTGGAACACCGACGTAGTACAAAAACGGTACGTCCAATGAACCAAAAAGCCAAGACATTGATGTAGTGCAAACGGTACATCCAATGAATCAAAAGCAAAGACATTGATGTAGTACAAACGGTACATCCAATGAATCCAAAAAGAAAAGACATTGATGTAGTACAAACGGTACATCCAATGAATCCAAAGCAAAGACAATGATGTAGTACAAACGGTACATCCAATGAATCAAAGACACTGATGTAGTACAAATAGTACATCTAATGAATCCAAAAAGAAAAGACATTGATGTAGTACAAACGGTACGTCCAATGAATAAAATAGCAAAGACATTGATGTAGTACAAACGGTACATCCAATGAATCAAAGACACTGATGTAGTACAAACGGTACATCCAATGAATCCAAAAAGAAAAGACATTGATGTAGTACAAACGGTACATCCAATGAATCCAAAAAGAAAAGACATTGATGTAGTACAAACGGTACATCCAATGAATCAAATAGCAAAGACATTGATGTAGTACAAATGGTACATCCAATGAATCCAAAAAGAAAAGACATTGATGTAGTACAAACGGTACATCCAATGAATCCAAAAAGAAAAGACATTGATGTAGTACAAACGGTACATCCAATGAATCAAATAGCAAAGACATTGATGTAGTACAAACGGTACATCCAATGAATCCAAAAAGAAAAGACATTGATGTAGTACAAATGGTACATCCAATGAATCAAATAGCAAAGACATTGATGTAGTACAAACGGTACATCCAATGAATTAAAGACACTGATGTAGTACAAACGGTACATCCAATGAATCCAAAAAGAAAAGACATTGATGTAGTACAAACAGTACATCCAATGAATCCAAAAAGAAAAGACATTGATCTAGTACAAACGGTACATCCAATGAATCAAATAGCAAAGACATTGATGTAGTACAAACGGTACATCCAATGAATCCAAAAAGAAAAGACATTGATGTAGTACAAACGGTACATCCAATGAATCCAAAAAGAAAAGACATTGATGTAGTACAAATGGTACATCCAATGAATCAAATAGCAAAGACATTGATGTAGTACAAACGGTACATCCAATGAATCCAAAAAGAAAAGACATTGATGTAGTACAAACGGTACATCCAATGAATCCAAAAAGAAAAGACATTGATGTAGTACAAACGGTACATCCAATGAATCAAAAGCAAAGACATTGATGCAGTACAAACGGTACATCCAATGAATCAAAAGCAAAGACATTGATGTAGTACAAACGGTACATCCAATGAATCAAACAGCAAAGTCATTGATGTAGTACAAACGGTACATCCAATGAATCAAAGACACTGATGTAGTACAAACGGTACATCCAATGAATCCAAAAAGAAAAGACATTGATGTAGTACAAACGGTACATCCAATAAATCAAATAGCAAGGACATTGATGTAGTACAAACGGTACATCCAATGAATCCAAAAAGAAAAGACATTGATGTAGTACAAACGGTACATCCAATGAATCCAAAAAGAAAAGACATTGATGTAGTACAAACGGTACATCCAATGAATCAAATAGCAAAGATATTGATGTAGTACAAACGGTACATCCAATGAATCCAAAAAGAAAAGACATTGATGTAGTACAAACGGTACATCCAATGAATCAAATAAGACGGAACATCGATGTAGTATAATAACAGTACATCCGATGAGCCGAACACCATAAAAGAACATCGGACACTAGTCCATAAGAGGAATGAGATAAAACTCAATAAAACGAAGTGTACCAAAACGTCCAATGAACTTGATGAAAAGATAATTCCATTCAGACATCATCAAAGAATCAACCACTTGTTGCTTACGACAAAGCGCATAGGCAACACAATTTCCCTTCCGGGAATAAAAAGAATATCAAGATCATAAGATGCCAGGAACTCGAGTCAACATGAAGTTCCTTATGAGAAAATAAATATTCCAAAGATTTATGATCGAGGTGGAGAACAAATTTCTCATCCAAATATGATGATGCCAAATTCCAAAAGCAAAAACAATAGCCGAGAGCACTAGATCATAAGTGGCATATCTAGTCTCGATAAGCTATAACTTTCAAAATCACAATTATTTCAATGTAAAAATATTTCTAGAAAAATTTACAATTTACAAGTCAATATATCGTGTCTGATTGTCACATCAAAGCGTTTAGGAAATTCCTATCGATAACGTTGATCAAGTGCATCGACCAAAATTCTTAAAGCACTCAACGGGCAATACAATCACAAAATCATCTTTTATAGGATAAATAAATCTCTTAAAAAGTTTTAAGAACATTCTTTGTTCGTTTCAAGAACAAAATCCAGTTTTACTTATAAATAAATCTTATGAAAAAGATTTGCAAAATTTTAAATTACTATTTTCATCCAAAATCAATAAATACAAGAATGGTCTCATCGAAATATTCATAGAATATTCGATTTATAAAATGGATGAAATAAGCTGGACAAATTGAATGACATAATAGGTCATTCATAAGAATCATAACGAGTGCGGAATGCGGTAAGTGGAATGCTAACTTCCGCAACTCGTAGCAAATGAAAACCGGTGATAAGGTCAAATTGGAAAGACCTTAGCACTACTCAAAAGATTGCTTAGGAGATATTCCTAAGACAAAACTCAAAAATGCTAGAAAAGTTTCACAAATTATTTAGATAAGAGAAATAATACTTTCCTCACCATAAGGGCTTAAAGAATAAAATGATGCCATCAAATTGGAATCAAAATCACAAAGGAAAAACAGAAATCTGCTTCACTCTCTTATTGGGATTAAGGCTCTTGAACTTAATATGCCTCTTCTTGGAAGTCCCAATATCACAAACACTTCCTTTACCAACCTCTCCATGAAGAAGAGTAACATCCACAAGCTGATTGAAAGAAACTTCAAGTTTCAAAGGTAGAACCATTTCGGGGTTCTTACTCAAAGCATAGATAAACTCTTGATTCTTTACAAGACCCAAAAGTTGTTGAGCAGACATGAATACTCCATCCAGGGGAGTAGCACTAGATTGACCGGCGCTGGGACGGCCAGGTCTAACCATTTCTCTTCTTTAAGAAAGAAAGAAAGAAGAGGAAAAAGTTATTCTCAATATAAATATCAAGCAATTCTTGATAGATAAAACAAGGAATCATAAAGAAAATAGGATGAATCGGTACGAAGACTCGAATAAAATCCTAAAGCACGACTCCTAAGAAAGACTTAGGACGATGATCCTTGTTATAATATTCCATATTGTTCCGAAGTTTGGCTCTGATACCAAGCTGTGACGCCCCACCACTATACCCACGCTAGCCAAGAACACTACGGAGTAATGCTGTCGACTAGCACGGAGAATAAGGCTGTTGAGGAGCGATCATCCGTGTAATTGCTTTGTGCGAGCATCGATATGTCAGATAGTATGGCATGCAATTCTTTTCAAGTGGAAATCCGACATACCGACACAAACTCAAAGCTACTACACAGTGGCTATAAAGGTCTTCGGAAACAAATATAGAAATAAACATAACAAAATCAGTCACAGACAATTCATATCACAAAGGCGGAAATAGATATGAATATAACACTAACACATGAAAGTGTATATCAGAGTAGTGGTCAAAAAGATCCACAATAATACAAAAGAATAGCAACACGTGCTATACAAAAGAATACAACTATGAGTCTATATCTCAAGTGTATACAACAAAGGCTACTACTAATCTAAGTAGTAAACCAAAAGATCAGATGTAGACGGATAAGGAGTCAAGCAGAAGCACCTGTAAAGTCTCGGTCTGACCCGAGTATTATTTAAGAAGAAAATAATAAACGGATCAGTCTAGCTATAAATATTAGAAGAAGTGATATATAATAAGAGATATGACACAAACATATAATAATCACAATGCCAAGCTGTGATAAATAAGTAATTGAAAATCAACAAGAGATTAATCAATATCACAATAATCTACTCAAGATAAAAAGGAATGTCATACTCCTAATTTCATTCACCAAGCCACAATAAATGACATATATATCAATGCCCATCGTAAAAGTTGGTGAAACATAAATTCCAGAAATCAACACACGAAATCCAGAAATCACAATAAAAGGGAACAACGACGTCGTACAGCGGGACATCCGATGAACCAAATCACAATCAAAGGGAACAACGACGTCGTACAACGGGACATCCGATGAACCAAAACACAATCAAAGGGAACAACGACGTCGTACAGCGACACATCCGATGAACCAAATCACAATCAAAGGGAACAACGACGTCGTACAGCGAGACATCCGATGAACCAAATCACAATCAAAGGGAATAACGACGTCGTACAGCGAGACATCCGATGAACCAAAACACAATCAAAGGGAACAACGACGTCGTACAGCGAGACATCCGATGAACCAATTCACAATCAAAGGAAACAACGACGTCGTACAGCGAGACATCCGATGAACCAAAATCTCTAAGACATTGCTCAATGCTAGTCTAAAACATAAAATGATCGTCATGATCAAAGAGAAGTGTCGATTACAGTAAGCTAGTAAATATATGAGCTTAGCTTCATGTCCCATAACCACTAGCTTAACTTAAATATTTACGAACAAATTGTAGATCTCCACTAGAAAATTGTCACAAGAGATTCAATCGAACAAGTCCAAGAATTAAACGACGAAGTAAACGCAAGCGTTTCATACCACTCGTTTTACTAAGTCGTTTAATTAGATTTCTCATACGAGTGAGGTAAAGGCTTGTATGTACTAATAGATTGGAAAACGGTTTGAAAAAACGAGCTTTGTAATAAAATAGTGTTGAAATCCTTTGAAGAAAGAGTTTTGATATTTACTACTAGTATAGAAAACCTTTATATTTTTAAAGTGAAAATCACAAAGAAGATTGTAGGAACAATCAATCACTAAGATTCACATTCGAAAACGTGAATAAAATCCAAAGAAATCGATATCAAATCCATCAAAGTGGATATATCTAAAATTCCCAAAGAAAAGGTCATCAAAGTCGATAATAAATGACAACAACAAAAGGGAGACAACACGAATCGATTAAAGTTGGAAATTGAAACGAATTAGGAATATAGGCTAATCTGGCAAATAGTAGCAGGTCGGTCGACCGGACTCCCTGAGTCGGTCGACCGAACCAGAGGTTGGAAGTGCTCGGGGCACCAGGTCGGTCGACCGGCCCAGGGGGCTCGGTCGGCCGAAGCCTGTAACCAGCACAAACAGAGGCAGGAAGTGTCTGGACTACAGGTCGGTCGACTGGCCCAGGGGGCTCGGTCGGCCGAACCTGTAAGCTTGCACTTCCTACCCTATTTCAAAAGAGGTGCAACTCTCGATCAAATTGCAATCGCACGAGCAACGGCGCTAAGGGTTTATGCCAATCGACTACCCGACCCTATAAGCTCCTCGATGCATCACCAAAAACATGTTCAAACATCAAAATTATGATTTTTAAAGAATTGAACTCAAAACACTAAAAATTGGAATATTCACCAAATCAATCCAAACCGAAAGCAAATGCACACGAATAAGTGTTAGGAATTCATACCTAACAATCGAAGATAATTATAAGAATAGATGTGAGATTAAAAATCTCACTTTTGCACTAAAATTTATGAAGATGAAGCTTGAAAGCAAAGGAGAATCAACCACTCTTCAAATCCAACTCTAGAAGCTTGAATCTAAGCTTAAAAGAAGAACATTCCCGAAGTTAGGTTTAGGAAATTTCTGAGATCAGAGAGAGAATGAGTAGGGGAAGATGAAGAGAAGCTTACCAATGGGTTCTCTTTGATTTTGGAGCAAGAACTTGAGCTAGCAAGAGGAACTAGGGCTTGGAGTTTCTAATTCCCTTTCCTCTCCACCATTTTCAGTTGGAGCTTGAGTTTGAGCAGTTAGAATGAGTGAATGGAGAGGAAAGGGCTGAGCTAGAGTATAAGTGGGGTTAATGGGCTGAAATCCAACCCAAAGCCCTAAAGAAAAAGTAGCAAAATTCTACTATCTCCAAACATATCGAAGTTTATACTCAAAAAGGTCACAAACGTCATTTTGAACTCAATGGGAGGGGTCTCGAGTCCTAATTCGACCGTATGCAAAATGTAGCTTTTCGGACCAAAATCCGACGAACGATAAAATATTTAAATAAAATATTTAAATATAGAATCGATAAATATGCGGGTTGTTACAAAACCAATCAGAATATCATCAATAAATATGAGAACGAACTCATTCAGCACTTTACGAACTACTCGGTTAATTGGATCTACGAATATGCAGGGGCATTGGTTAGTCCGAAGGGATAACTAACCGTTCGTAGAATATATCGAGACCCCAAAAGAATAGATAAATGGATACAATTCAATTTAACTTCTAATTTTATTAACCAATTTATTTCAAATAAAATTTTAATTTATTAAAGTTAAAACGGAAAGCTGATAGAGAAACCGATGACCAGAATATGAAATAGGAACTTATCTACAATGATACGCAGGTCCGCCACCGCACCAAAGCTTCTTTAATTAGTTTCTATCCTTTCTTCATCTCGTTTAAAAAAAAATGTGAGATCTTCTCACTCAATTGAAATAAATAGAATTTCAATTATTGATTGACTGTCTGATTGTGATAGTATATATAGTAATATATATATATATTGGAGTGATTGATTTCCCGCATTATATAGCGGATGAGACCCTATGCACCGCATAATGGTGGATGATATTATATAATCCCATATACCACGATATTCCACCTTGAAGTGGAATTAGTATTTAAATTATTGTGCTAACATCTGCGGATGTAAGGAAACGGGTTGGAGAGATCCAACTGGATTCCTCACATTATTGAATTTAATTGTATATGTTGTGATGTGATAATCTATGAATGATTATATTGGTGTGAATGATTATTTTGATGATTGGAATTTATTTGAAGGCTATGGTTTAGCCGAACATATTTTTGGTATCGTAGGATACCAGAAATATATAAAATTAGATTTTTGAAAATTAAAGTAGAAAATTTTAAGTACATTAATTTTAGAGAATTTGATAAATTTAAAAGAAGGAATTTAGAAGTACAAAAGTTGATTTTTGTAATCTTATCGAATTAATTCTAAAATATGGGAAAAGATTTTAATAAATGGATTTCGATTTTTGAATAATTGAAAGGTAGTGATTTTGGAAAAGAAATAAAGAATATTTTTTAAAAGGTAGTGATTTTGGAAATCAATTTTGAATTTGATTTAGTGTTTGAAAATGAATATTTGAAAATCAATTTGAAAATCGTATATCAATGGATATTTGGAAATTTAAATTCACAATGGGAATTTATAAAGGAAAGGGAAATTTGTTTTAAAAATAAATATTGATTTATTTTAAAAAAGTGTGGAAAAGAAATTTATGAATTTGAAACGTAAATTGACATAAATCAAAAAGGATTTATTAATTGGTTTAAACGGGCCATTTTGAAATGGAAAGTATGTTTTCCCTGGAAAGCCGAGTATGATTTTAAAGTAGCTTTTAAATATAAATTAAAAGTTCTAAAGTTGGTTTTCAAAAAGATGCTTTGGAGAAATTATTTTCTTAAGTTGTTTTTAAATCTTTAAAGTAAAGATTTATTTAATAATTATAGAAGTGATTATTTAAAGATTTAATTGGTACTTGATTTAGAAAATGGTTATTTAAATAGTTGTACTCTATCTAATAATTTTATTTTAAATTAGTTTGGACTTGAGTTCATATGAGATATTAGTATAATATTTCATAACTAATATTTTGAATAAAGTGATTAGAAATAGTTTCCGTTTTAAGTGTTTCCAGATATATTTTGGATAAGTGTTTTAAATTATTTTAAAGTATCCAGACTCGGCAAAATTTTCGGTAGAAATAAATAATGTTCGAAAATTTATTCCGCGTGTGGAAAGTGATTTGAAATTTGTTTTCAAAGTGTTGAAGTGTTAAAAATATATCTTGTGAAGATATTTTGAAAATAAATAATTTGGGAAATTATTTAAATCTTGTGATTGTTGCGAATATTGATTGACAGTTAAATAACCGACTATCAATATTGGCCTTTAAATGGCATTTGAATTTCGATGTGACCAAGCGTCGGATTCCAAACAGTTGTCCAACAACCATATCGAATCTTTGTGATGGATCTTCTATTCAAAAAGATTAAAGTGGAATTTTTTGTAATTTAATTGAAATCTGAATGCAACACTTATTTTTAAAATAAGCGCTCATTATTCGGATTAGCTGGGAGAGGACTTTGTCTCATAAAACCCATTCCGTATAATGATACGACGAAATGGGATTGCATTTGAAGACGGTGTTGAAGACCGGGTATTTTCGAAAGCGAAAGGATTACCTGTCGAATGTCTCTACACTGCGTTGCTTCGGTATAGAGATTTTATCATCCTTTGTGACGGGGAGTCCGGACGTGATTAGTGAATATCCAGATTGCAAGGAATTCTTTGAAGTGTCTTCGGTTCCGTTTGAACCCAGAACGGACTTGTATGGGTTGGTGCAAGTCAAATTTTCATTTAAGCAAGTTATAAAGACTGCTAGTGTTGTTTTTCGTTGTTGTAAAACTCTGATGACGTATGTATAAACTGATATAGTTCTTTGTTTTAAAGATATTCATTTATCTATTATATGTTGTTCCACTGTAAAATGTGAGATTCTGTTATTGTTTCTTTTTCTTCTTCTATCTTCTTCTTTAACCCCAACAGATCGGTTTTTCGGCATTCGATTGTTCGGCATTGGATATAGTAGATGTATCGATGTCGACTTTCGAACATCGAAAATTGGGTCGTTACCCACCATTTCGAAATAAATACACACACACAGAGAGATATATATATATATATATATATATATATATATATTGTGAATCAAATCAAATCCAAGAAATTCAATCAAATTCTTTTTCCAAAATAGAAGTATAGCATGGTCTCTCCGCTCTGAGACACGAAAATGAATGTCGATGATGCTGCAGTCATCACCAAAATTATTTTCCAGCGACAAACAAAAGGAGAGTACTGATTTCTTCATTTAAAACTCTTTGGAAAAAACTTTCCTGCGAAAATACCACCAAATAATATATTTTCAAAATATGGAAAATCAAATTTAGAAATGCACCGGAAATTAAATTCTCAATTCTTTAATTTAAATTCATTTCATTTGCAAAACAGCTTTATAACCATATTTAAAATTTCATCACCTTATAACAAACAACCATAATTAAAAGGTTTAGGGATGTTAAAACAATAATAAATGATAATATAATATTATCATTTCTAACAACCAATTCATTTAACTATTTATGTCGGAAAATTATACTTTTATATATAAAATTAATTGTTTGGAATTTCCATCGATAGCGTTAGCTAGATGAATCGATCAAAACCCAAAATCCAAACTTAACAACCCAAACAACACAATATAAAACATTTCTAATTACAAATACACTCCCTTACAGGATGATTCAAGGATGGATTTCAAAACAAGGATAGTGATTAAAATTTTGAGGAGTCTTGATCAAATAGAATTCAACTACAAACATAACACGAAAGGAAGATAAGATTTTTAAAATACTAAAGAGAAGGGATGGATAGACTAATATTAATCATTGGTGACCTTAACCAGGTCAACCGAGATTTCGGGAATAAAATCAATGCAGACAATTTCCTGCTTATGAGATAGGGGTGTAACTTTACCAAGACAATAGGATATTACCTGACTATGAGGACAGAGTCCAGATAATTAAGCTGAGAATCAAACGAACAGATGGGACTGTCTGTATAAGTCCCGAGGATTTGATATTTGGGTAGAAGGGAATTACCCAAAATCATCTACCAGAGAATGGTTTGGGCTTTACAAGAGATAAGGGCATCAAAACCGAGGATGTAGAAATCTGCAGTGAATTGCTGCTTATTTTAAAGGAGTTTCACCCCTTTACAAATCATACTAGGATTGGTGCGACTACCAATGGGATCGGTCCCACAAAGAATGAAATTGCCAATTGAGGGGGCAAAATGAGCTCAAATTTGTCACAGAGATCAATAGAAATTAAGCTATGGGATACTCTAGTATTAAGAAGAACACGAATAGGGAGAGAAAAGAATGGATTTCAGAACAAAAGGGAGGGTTCCAAAATTCTAAAGAAATTCTAATCCAGGAGGGTCCTAACGAAGAATTCCAAGCTCGAACGAATATGATTCTGCAATTGAATTTATTCTATGTGCTAAGTTTTGCATAAACCTGGTTCTCATAACAACTATAACGGGATAACACCAATGGAGTAACGCCCATCGTAGCATACAATGGTACCAGTGTTTTTCTTTTACGACTAGCCTCTCGACTGCACCAACTCCACGGGATATGTAGGAGTAAGAGTCATCTGCTCGCTACCAAACCCAAATGTAAGTACCCCTTATCATGCAACGCTCGCCAAGTGCATAAGCAGACACACATGTCGGACTTGAATTTCTCAAAACAATAGATTGTCAATTTATATTTGGCAAAACTTAGCATATATAGTAAATAAATTAATCATAGAATCACAGATACAGAGTAATATAACAATAAGCAGGAGAGTAGATATATAGTAGTTCATGAAGCTACTATAAACATTAGAGTTAAAAACAAAATACAACAAAAATCTCAAATACAAAATAGTCTCAAATACAGAAGAAACTGATAAGTCTGGACATAAGTGACCGGATTAACCGAAATAGCTGAAAGCTGGATAAATAGATCTTCAAACAAAGATCCAATCTCCAAAGTTGAGTCTCAAAAGTTGTGACACTCAGTCTGATCCGAGCGTAAAGCAAATCACAAAACACTCGAGTCTGGATTAACATTCTTATATTAATAAATTCAACTCAACAGAAATATCAACGAAAATACGAGTAATTTAATGGATGTTTGGGATTTCCTTCCTCTAAGGATCCGTGGAACTATCTACTATGTAGTAACATACGCTATTATAATAGGTCTATAGTAAAGTACACTATTAAAATAGCGTTAAGGCGTTACCCATATCCCCCTTAACACATTTCATATAATGACGTAGTCTATACAGATACCGTAAACTCCATTCGCAAATGGGCTATCAGGGAGCACACCATAGGTACGACACAAACAAACTCGTAGAAGGCGCGATAAGTGTAACAACCCTGTATTTTGTGATTATTTTAATTGTATATCTTAATTATTTTAAATTAAATTTCTGATTTAAAATTTTTATTTTATTTATTAAAATGGATAAGTTTTGTTATTTTAAATATAAATTTTTATTTTTGTGTGAATTATAATTCCGAGCCTGAATAAATAGAATATTTTCCATAAATGTGAATTTTGGTCAATATGGTCAAACTTTGACTTTTAAATTTAAAATTTAAATTTTTGAATTTTTGAATTTTATCTTTTATTATGAAAGTAAATTAAATTTCAAGTATACTTATTTTCGTTTCGTTGAAATCCGATTAATATAGTGAAAGTTATGCTTTTTATACTATTGTGTGTAAATTTTTTTATTTAACAAAAATTGTTTATTTTAATTGATATAAATAATATTTTTGTTTGATATATCATGTTATAATTGCGTATATATGTGTAACATGACATTTTATGTATATATTTACAACAATTTTTCCGCTTTTGTTTCATTTAATTTGGATATATACTTTGTAAATTAAGTAGCATACAAAGTTGTAGATAGCAATTAATTTATACGTTTCTATAACCGTTTTCTTGTTTATTTCTATAGTGTTTATATAAACGGTATGTATTTGTTGAATTATTTCTTTGGCATATATTCTATTAAATATATAAGAGATGCATAAATGAAGATACGTTACCTATTTTTAATTAAAGGCATACGTTACGTTTTGATTTATTACCTCTTTATCTTCCCATCCGTTGATTTCATACCATAACTTCTCCTTGATAGTCGTGAGTTTTATTTTGAAATTCACGTGAGAAAATATCTCATTCTTTCATTTCTCATGCCTATTTTCAGATCTAAGGAAAAAGGTAATGGCTTCCTCTCTTTTTTCTTACTTTTTTCTTTCACTTTTCTATTGATTTTTCAATTATTTTTGCTTGTCTCTTCATGCATTTTGCTCGGCTATAACCTCACCACCTCCTCCAACCACTGAACCATCTTCTTTCCACCACCATACAAGGCCTCACATCCCTCTCCTCTGACCTATATTGGCTGTGGCCATCCAATGGTGCAATCATCTCAAAATGTTGCAAAATCCTTGAAAGTATGCCATAGCCAAACCTAGTTTGCACATACTCTTCATTTTCCACTTTGGCCTCCTCCTTAGCCATCACCACTTGCTTGTTCACCACCACTAGCCATCTCTCCAGCCACTACCTGACCTGTACATGCCATGGACGAACCTAGATGTGACCCTAGGTATGACACCCCAACTCTATACTCACGCTAGCCAAGGACACTACGGAGTAATGCCGTCAACTAGCACGAAGAATAAGGCTGTTGAGGAGCGACCATCTGTGTAATTTCCTTGTGCAAGCAATGGTATGTCATATGGTATAACAAGAGGAAATCCGACACACCGATACAAACTGAAAGCATCTACACAGTGGCTATATATGATCTTTGGAAACAAATATAGAAATAATCATAACATAAATCAGTCACAAATATCCATATCACAAAGGCGGAAACATATATGAATATAACACTTAGAAGTGTTTATCGGCGCAGTGGTCAAACAAGATCCACGGTATAACAAAAGAATAGATACAAGTGCTAGACAAAAGAATATGTATACATCAAGGAGTCTCTATATCGAATGTATAACAACAAAAACTACCAATATAGTGTAGTTAGCCAAAAGTCAGGTAATACTCCCAGATGAGGAGTCAAGTAGAAGCACCTGCAACATCTCGGTCTGACCCGAGTATTATTTAATAAGAAAATAATACACGTATCTGCTAGCTATAAATATCAGATAAAATGAGATGGAATAAGAGATATAAAAAAACGTTTGATAGCAATAATGCCATACTATGAAAAGTATACATTTGTCAACAACAAAAACCACACAATATCTCAAGAAATCTCATAACGTCAAAAAGAATGTCATATTCTTTGCTCTATTCACCAAACCACAAATATTGACATCATATCGATGCCAATCATAAAAATTTGTGAAACACAAATTCTAGAAATCATCAATTCGAAATGCAGAAATCACAAAGGTGGAGGCCTATCATAAACGGGACCATGTAAACTCACTAACATGTGTATCACAAACGGGACGCTATCCCATGGTCGCTAACCATAGAGCCGGCGCAACGACGTTGTACAATAGTGGTATGCCCGAGGAACCTGAAACTCGAATAATACGGAACAACGACGTAGTACAACGGTTCACCCGATGATCCTGATAAGATGGTACAACAACGTAGTACAAAGGTACGTCCGATGGACCGAACTCCATAAAAGAACATGGGTCACTAGCCCACAAAAGAAATGAGATGAAACTCAATAAAACGAGGTACCGTCCCCTATGTGGACAAAGAGGCATAGCATATCGCTAGTCTAAATCACAAAAAATGATCATCAATGATCATCAAGAAGTGTCAATTACACTAAGCTAGTAAATAGATGAGTTTAGCTTCATGTCCCATAACCACTTGCTTAACTTAAGTATTTACGAACAAATCTCCACTCGAAAGTTTACACAAGAGTTTCAATCGAACGAGTCTAAGAATTAACCGACAAAGTAAACGCAAGCGTTTCATACCACTTGTTTTGCAAAGTCGTTTAATTGGATTTCTCGAAAGAATAAGGTAAAGGTTTGTATATACTAATAGATTGGAAAATGGTTTTATAAAGGACTTTGTATTAAAAATAGAGTTGAAATCATCTTTCAGAAAGAGTTTGAATATTTACTACTAGTATAGAAACCTTTGCATTTTAAAGTGACAAACCATAAAGATGATTGTAAGAATGATCAATCACCAAAACTTCACGTTCAAAGACGTGAATCAAATCCAAAGAAATCGATTCCAAACCCATCAAAATGGATATACCTAAAAATTCCAAAATAGAAGTCATCAAAGTCGATAATAAATGATAACAACAAATCGGAAAACCACGAATCGATAAAAATTGAAATTTCAAGCAAAATAGGCTAAATAGGCAAAAACAAGCAGGTCAGTCGACTAATTACAGAGGCCAGTCGACTGATTGCAGGAAACAGAGACTTCCAGCCTCTGTTGACAGCCCAGGAACATTCATTTGCTACAGCCAGTCGACTGATTTCAAAGGTCAGTCGACTGACTGGCACTGGGGATGTTTTTCAGCCTATCAAATGAAGAGCAACTCCTCCAAAATTGCAACCGGACGAGCAATGGGCGCTAGGGGTTTATGCCAATCGACGACTCGACCCTATAGGCTCTTCGATACACCACTAAAAGCATGATCAAACATCAAAGCTATGATTTTTAAAGATCTGACTTCAAACACCAAAAATTGGAATACTTATAAAACCAATTCAATCCAAGGCAAATGGACATGGAATAGAAGTTAGGAATTTATACCTAACAACAAATGAAGGTTATAGACATAGATGTGAGATAAAAATCTCACCTTTTGCACAAAAACAAGGAAGAAGAAGCTATAGAGCAAGGTAAAAACAATCACTCCTCAATTCCAACCTAAGAAGCTTGAATCTAAGCTTAAAAGAAAAACATTTCCTAAGTTAGTCTTTAGGAATTTCTGAAATTGAAAGTAGAATGAGTTGGAGAAGAAGAAGAGGATGCTTACCAATAGCTTCACTTTGAATTTGGAGTTAGAACTTGGATTTGCAATGGAATTAAGGCTTAGGAATTCTAATTCTCTTTCTCTTCCCCCATTTTTATGAAAGCTTGAAGGTATTAGGAAATGAAAGTGAATGAAGAGAAGTGGGGGTGGAGCTAGAGTTAATAGTTTAGGCTAACCCAAACCCAAAGTCCAAAGTTCATAGGTCAAATTTTAGCTAGCTCCAAACGTATCAAAGTTTATACTCAAAAAGATCGCAAACGGCGTTTTGAACTCAATGGAAGTGGTCCCGAGTCCTAATTCGACCGTATGCAAAAAGTAGCATTTCGGACTATAATCCGACCAACGGTGCTGTAATTAAATAAAATATTTAAATACACAATCGTAAAATATGCGGGTTGTTACAGACTCCCCCCTTAAAGAAATTGCGTCCTTACAATATTTAAGAAGAAAATAAAAAGTAACAACCATAAAAGCATATCAACATACAAGAAATTTGAAATCACCTCAAAGAGCATGAGAAAGTAAGTCCGGATGTGTTTGCTCGATGAATTCTCTAGATTCCCAGGAACAATCCTTAGGATTTGAGGACCATTAGACCTTCACAAGAGGGACATCTTTATTACGAAGGCATTTAACCTCCGATGCAATAATACAAATAGGATGTTGCTCATAAATCAAATTACGTGAAACTTCAATTTCTTCCACAACACCGGGCTCATGAATAGAATCGGAATTTCGAAGGCATTTTCGTAATTGAGAAACGTGAAACACGTCATGAATAGCAGAAAACTGAGCCGGTAATAAAAGGCGTTGAGTCACGGAACCAATACGTTCGGTGATGGGAAATGGACCAATGTATCAAGGTGCTAATTTTCCCGATCGACTGAAACGCACAACACCCTTCATAGGTGAAACACGAATATATACAAAATCTCCCACAGAAAATTCTAATTTCCTTCTTCGGTTATCGACATAGGATTTTTGCCTACTCTGAGCTTCTTTCATCCTATGACGAATAAGGCCAATCTTTTCTGTGGAACCATGAATAAAATCTGGACCTAAAACCAGCGTCTCACCGAACTCAAGCCAAAAAGAAGGAGATCGGCATGGCGTTCGATAAAGTGCCTCAAAAGGTGTCATGCCAATACTAGATTGGAAGCTATTATTATAGGAAAACTCAACAAGAGAAATATGATTCTCCCAACTTCCACCAAAATCAAGAACACATGCACGAAGAAGATCTTCAAGAGTTTGATTCACACGCTCCATTTTTCCATCGGACTGAGGATGATAAGCGGTGCTAAAATTAAGCTTCGTTCCCAACGATTTTTGAAGAGTCTTTCAAAATCCACTAGTAAACAATGGATCACGATCGCTAATAACAAAAGTAGGAATTCCATGTAATCTAATAATTACTTTAATAAAGTGTTTGGCCAAAAGAGGCATGGTTCGATTGGACCGAACTGGAATAAAATGGGCGGATTTGGTAAGTCTATCAACAATCACCCATAGGCTATCATGGCTCGAACGAGAATGGGAAAGACTGTCAATAAAATCCGTGGAAATTTGATCCCACTTCCAAATTTGAATATCCAACGGTTGCAATAACCCACCGGGCCTTTGATGCTCGGCCTTGACAAGTTGGAAAGTCATGTAGCGTTTAACAAAGTTAGCAATATCGGATTTCATTCCATCCCAATAATAAAGTCGCTTCATATCCGCGTATATTTTACTACTACCGGGATGAATGGTAAATTTAGAACGGTGAGAATCTTCTAAAATGTCTTTTCGAAGATCATCAATATTTGGCACGATAAGTCTACCAAATTTCCGAATACCACCACGAGAGTCAATATCAAAGTCTTTCAAACCTTCAATATCAATTTTATCCCTACAACTTTGGCTAAGAAGAGCTAATTCGGGATCTAACTTTGAGCTTCAAGGATGCGGTCTAAAAGAGATGGATGAGCCTCAAGGCTATATAAAATAAGAGATGAACATAAATCGGATTCACGATCTCGAATCTCACAAGTGGATAAAGTATCGAGATCATTCCATTCGGATATCATCATAGAAACAACCGCTTGTTGCTTACGACTAAGGCCATCGGCAACACGGTTTCCCTTTCCGAGAGTATAAAGAATATCAAGGTCATAATATGCAAGGAATTCGAGCCTACATTGTTGACGCAAGTTAAGTTCCTTTTGAGAAAACAAATACTTCAAAGATTTGTGATCGGTATTGAGAACAAATTTCTCTCCCAAAAGATAATGACGCCAAACATGAAGGGCGAAAACAATAGCCGCGAGCACTAAATCATGAGTGGCATATCTAGTCGCGGCAGGCTTCAATTGCCTAGAAGCATAAGCAATAACACGTTCCCTTTGCATAAGAACGGCACCCAAACCAATCCGACTAGCATCGGTATAAAAAATAAAATCTTGGTTCCCTTCAGGAATCACAAGAATAGGAGCATCGAAAAGGAGTTCTTTTAATTTTTGAAAAGAAGCTTCACATTTGTCCGACCAAATGTATTTAACTCCTTTCTTTGTCAAGCTAGTAAGAGGCACAGAAATTTTAGAAAAGTATTTTATGAACCGACGGTAATAACCCACCAATCCAAGAAAACTACGTATTTCCATAACACTCTTCGGTCTCTTCCAATCTTGAATCGCTTTAATCTTTGAAGGATCCATGGAAATTCTGGATTCAGAAATAATATGGCCGAGAAATTTCACACGAGATTGCCAAAAGTGGCATTTATAAAATTTTGCTTTCAATTGGTTACTCCTAAGAGTTTCCAACACAATCCGAAGATGCTTTTCATACTCTTCCTCGGTTTTATAATAAACAAGAATATCATCTATAAAGATGAGAACAAATCGATCGAGGAAGTCCTTGAAAACTCGATTTATAAGGTCAACGAAATAAGCTGGAGCATTCGTTAAATCAAATGGCATAACAAGCCATTCATAAGACCATAATGAGTACGGAACGATGTCAAAGGAATGCTATCCTCTGCAATACAAAGCTGATGAAAACCGGTTGCTAAGTCTAACTGTGAAAAGACTCTAGCACTACTAAGTTGATCGAATAGATCATCAATCCGAGTTAAGGGATATTTATTCTTAATGGTGAGATCATTTAGCTTACGGTAGTCAACGCAAAGCCTAAGTGTACCATCAGATTTCTTCACAAAAATAGCTGAAGCTCCCCAAGGAGAGGAACTAGAACGAATAAATTACTTCGTCTCCAATTCGGATAATTGTCTGTGCATCTCCTCGTTTTCTTTATTGGACATACGATAAGGAGGACGAGTAATGGGCAAAGCTCCAGGAATTAGATTAATTCTGAACTCAATTGCTCGCTTAGGTGGTAATCCTGAAATGGGCTCAAATATGTCAGAGAATTCACGAACAACGTGAATAAGAGAAATGACATCTTCCTCATCATCATTATCATCATCATAAGGATTTAAAGAATATAAAGATGCTGCCAGGTTGGAATCCGAATCTTTAAGAACAATAGAAATCTGCTTAACAGATTGAGGATGTCGAAGATGAATAGTCCGCTTAGGACATAGGATATGGGCTTCATAACGAGTAAGCCAATCTATACCCAATCCGACTAGCATTAGTATAAACAATAAATTCTTGGTTCCCTTCAGGAATCACAAGAATAGGAGCATCGAAAAGGAGTTCTTTTAATTTTTGAAAAGAAGCTTCACATTTGTCCGACCAAATGTATTTAACTCCTTTCTTTGTCAAGCTAGTAAGAGGCACAGAAATTTTAGAAAAGTCTTTTATGAACCGACGGTAATAACCCACCAATCCAAGAAAACCACGTATTTCCATAACACTCTTCGGTCTCTTCCAATCTTGAATCGCTTCAATCTTTGAAGGATCCATGGAAATTCTGGATTCAGAAATAATATGGCCGAGAAATTTCACACGAGATTGCCAAAAGTGGCATTTAGAAAATTTTGCTTTCAATTGGTTACTCCTAAGCGTTTCCAACACAATCCGAAGATGCTTTTCATGCTCTTCCTCGGTTTTAGAATAAACAAGAATATCATCTATAAAGATGAGAACAAATCGATCGAGGAAGTCCTTGAAAACTCGATTCATAAGGTCAACGAAATAAGCTGGAGCATTCGTTAAATCAAATGGCATAACAAGCCATTCATAAGACCATAATGAGTACGGAACGATGTCAAAGGAATGCTATCCTCTGCAATACAAAGCTGATGAAAACCGGTTGCTAAGTCTAACTGTGAAAAGACTCTAGCACTACTAAGTTGATCGAATAGATCATCAATTCGAGGTAAGGGATATTTATTCTTAATGGTGAGATCATTTAGCTTACGGTAGTCAACGCAAAGCCTAATTGTACCATCGAATTTCTTCACAAAAATAGCTGAAGCTCCCCAAGGAGAGGAACTAGAACGAATAAATTACTTCGTCTCCAATTTGGATAATTGTCTGTGCATCTCCTCGTTTTCTTTATTGGACATACGATAAGGAGGACGAGTAATGGGCAAAGGTCCAGGAATTAGATTAATTCTGAACTCAATTGCTCGCTTAGGTGGTAATCCTGCAATGGGCTCAAATATGTCAGAAAATTAACGAACAACGTGAATAAGAGAAATGACATCTTCCTCATCATCATTATCGTCATCATAAGGATTTAAAGAATATAAAGATGCTGCCAGGTTGGAATCTGAATCTTTAAGAACAATAGAAATCTGCTTAACAGATTGAGAATGTCGAAGATGAATAGTCCGCTTAGGACATAGGATATGGGCTTCATAACGAGTAAGCCAATCTATACCCAATATCATTCCGAAGCCCAAGTAACGCATGACATGCAAATCGGCTCGGAAAGAAAAATCACATAAAATAATCTCGAAATCATTACAAAGCAAACTGAGTGTTGCAGATCCACCAACCGTATTCACAATTCTCAAAGAAGTCATTAAAGCCATGTAACATCCCGCCTTTTCGCACGCTTTAAATCGACACACGTGCCAATTCAAACCATACAAAAGGGTGGATTGTTATGGGGTAAATAAGAAAAACAAGAAAGAAATAAAACAAAATAGAATCTCACAGCGGAAGGATAATATATAATAATCAATATATAGTTTATAAAGCTGTTTTACAAAACATTCGATTATACTTACAACATTTATCAGAGTTACACATACCAATAACAATGCAGCGGAATAGTAAGAGTATGGTGGACTAATAATAATAATAATAATAATAATAATAATAATAATAATAATATAAAACTCCGTCTTCGTCCTCCAGAGCTAAGGTCTTCCAAATCCTGAAACGCTCGGACTGACCCGAGCGAATTGAAAAGACAAAACACTCGAGTCGGAACTAAAAGATCTTATGTAAGTTAAATCAACGGGAATAAATATGAGTGCAGTAACTCAAAAAATGCTCGGGATTCACATTTCTTAAGGATCCGTTAAACTATTTACTATATAGTATATTGCGCTATTATAACAGTGTCTATAGTAAAATAAAAATACTTTTAAATAGCGTTAAGGCTTTACATTTTCCACCTTAACACATAATAGTCCCAGTAGTACATCCAATATCATAGTCCCTCCTGATCAGGAAGCCACCAGAGGATACCACACGGGCTACGGGAGAAAACCAAACTCGTACAAGGCGCGATAGGGTAGGTGACACGGCACAACTAGGCAATGCCAGGGTAGATATAACAATTACGCTTCCGGGTAGGTGGTAACGCGTAGCGCGCAGCTACCGCCCACCTCAAACAAACTCCCACAAATCAAAGAAATAAAAAGTGAAGGTGGCCACTGAATCAATCCAAAGTCAGAGTATAGTATCGAAGGGAAGTGTCCGATCAAAGGTGCTACCATATTAACCCGTCGATCGCTCCTGTTTTAGCCACCTTAGCCAACTCATGGGAGTTGGGTCCACGTATTTACCTTAGAGGAAACACAGCCACCATCCTACTTCATTCTGAAATCTCCACCGCGTACACGGTTGTTAAAGTGGTCTTCGGAGTTGGTAGAGAGTATGACAACTTCCGATCCCGGTCTCTTCAACAACCAAACGTTATTATAACACCGTGGTCTTTAAAAATAGTTTATACTTTAAAACCTGAACATAATTATCCATTTCAAAACCCATAAATCCGATATCATTTCCATTTCCAAAATAACTCATTTTGGTATTATTATTTTTATAAAACCCAAATCAATAATATCATTTTTATTCCAAATATATTTCTTTTCCAAAATCATACTGCTTTAAAATTTATAATATCTGTAAACCAAACATTTGAATTATAACTTTCAAAACATAATACTTCGAAAATCATAGCTTTAAAACCATAACTTCTAAAACTTGAATGGTTTGGATATTCAAACAGTATATAGAATAAAATAGTTTGAATTTAAAATTACGTTATAAAATAATTTCCGCGACTTCACAATTTTATTCATTTAAAATTTTAGGTCTAAACCCCATAAATTTAGATTCACTTTTTGTTTCAATAAAACACTTCGATTTCAATATATTCAAACTTCAAGTATTTAAAATTTCAAAACTAAGGTTGAAAATCCTATTCAACAATTCATTGTCCTATTATTTATTTTTGAAATATTCACAAAATAAATCCATAAAATAAAACTCAAATTTCTAACAATTAAATATTTCCTTCAATTTATTTATACTAGAAATATTCATTTAATTTATCTTGAATAAAAATCCAGTTATAAATATCATACCTTTTAAATTTTCTAAGTTTAATAAGTTTACACCAACTTGTGGAGTTTAATTTTTAAATAAGATCAATTCCAAATAAATTTCCAATTTATTTTCCAATCTTAATTGGTTTGAACCATTTTAAACTCTATATATATATACAATATCTTGAACCTGTACTTAATCATATAATATAAATTATCAAACTCCATTATTCAACTTATTCATTTTTATTTAATAGATTTATACATAGCTTAAATTCAAAAATTTAACTCTATCTATATATAAAATAATATTTATAAAATATCAAAATTTAATATTTATTAAACCGTATCCTATCCAAACCATAGAAATCATTTTCAAAATAATTATATATATAGACCGACGGTGTCTGTATAAATTTTTTTACCCTACGGTCAAGTGATACGGATATTTATCATTTCAATCCGTAATTTAAAATAAATTTTTAGGGTTATATATCATCTCAAACCGCAATCCCGAATGAAATGAAATGCATAACAACATGCAGTTAATATAAATAACCATCCATTCATCCATCAAATCATACATCCATTTATCACAATCATCATCCAATTTTAGCTAATACATCAATACATAACAGGGATAAATAACTGGTATCACTATCAGTTTATATTCAAAATAAATTGTAACTGTTTAACTGATATTTTATACGCAATAAAATGAATATAAATTTAACTGGCAGTAAATATGAAATAAATAAATACAATTTAATTAAATAAATGCAATTAACTGAGATGATGGTTAAATATATGCCAAACAGCTATAAATAATTTCAATTCTCATCACAAATAAATTAACAAACATAAGAACTTTTAGAAGTTGTGAGTGAGTTAAAACACTCACCTTTCGAATTTAAATTAAATTTATATTCGAAATTTAAACCCAAAAATTTGACCGTCTTAGAATTCGTCTAAATCAGCTTCATCAAGTCTGGAATTTCAATACGATCCTAACAAAAGAAACCGGACGTAAATCGAATATCGTATGCAAAAATTATGACAATTAATGCGATTGAAAACAATTTAAAACAAATAAACAAAATGGAACGCATTTTACTTTCCCCACCTGCCACTTCATCACGTGTTGACCTACACGCAACTCTCTCTCGTTCCAACTTTGCTACCTCACGCAAGCTACAGTCCAGGTCCAAAACAACATCTCCTTCGAACGCATAAAGCGCCGTCGTACGTCCCCTCGCGGCCTGCCGCCACCGTCGCGCCTTCAAGGCTTGCCTCCCCTTGATCACCGTTCGATGCTAAGGCCACCAACGGCCACGATTTCCAGCAGTCGTCCCTAGGCTCGAAACCCTAATTGAATTAAATCGAGCAATTCGACCGTCAATTCGACGAACGAACACAACTGATGCACTCCCCATCGTCCACTCTACAATACCCAGAAATGGTTTCTCGATCCGATGACTTTGATTGCGACGATGATGAACGGTCGTGGATAAACCTTTTATTTTAGAGCAAACGATAACTCGAATTGAAAAACGAATTGCATCAGCATATTACGCATTTCGAGAGCTTCAACATATATTTTTTCTGAGGACTTTGAATTTTTGACTTTGATTTTGGATTGAAATTGGATCTAGGGTTTGCATCCATTGAAGAAGAAGAAAAGATGATGAAATTTACGCGTAGAGAAATGAGAATAGGCGGAGGCTAGGGTTTAGTAGGGTATTTATAGATAAAGTTGAAAAATAGATGGATCGAGTTGATAGATATACGTGCTACCGCTAACGTGGCCCAAAAAGCCTGTTCTGACCCTGGAACGAAATTGGGTAAACCCATATATCAAAATAGGTGTTTTAAAATATTTTAAACACGATGGAAAAAGTTTCACTTCCAAATTCCATCGTACGAAGAAGTTATGCTGAAATCAATATTTTCAAATTGATTTCAATTAATTTCAATTAAATCGATTTCAAGGCGTTTCGCGTTCGTACGATCAAACAACAAGTCCGATCACTACGATACTTGAAACCCTACAATAATTTACCGGTACAGATCAGATGAAACCGGTTTCGTCAAAATCCGAGTCAGTGGCCAAACTGGCTATTTTTATATTAATTAAATAAATTTAAAATAAACTAGTTAAATCAAATTTCAAAATTTAAATTCTGAAATTTGCAATCTTAATCACTTTATAATTCTCAAACATTTAAAATGATTTAACAAATTTTTAAATGTCAATTTGTTAAATATAAATCTTCAATTTCATAAAATTCAAAATTATAGATAAATTTCCAAAATTTCCATTAAATTGAATTAACCCCTAATTATTCCATTCATGAATTTCAAATAGAAGGGTTTACCATTGGATTAAAAATTATTACCTAAAAATATTTCCCAATTTCGACTTAAATTTTTAAATTAACGTAAAATTAAATATTTGATTTCATTCATTTGCAATAAATCCAATTATTAAATAAAATAACTTACTATCAAAAATTCAAATTCTATAATTCATAAATTTCACCATCTTGATTTACTTATTGATTTACTTTAAACCAATTCCCATCTCAATATAAAGTGACTTAATTTAATCATCATAGAATTTATTTCAATTTCTTAAAATAACCCCTTAATTATAATTGAATCCAATTTATTTTAATAAGTTTCCAATTTAATGGATTAGATTCAATTTCAACCTTTATTTAACATACTAAATAAAATAAATAACATATATATATTATTACCAATTTTCCTTTTCTTGCATTTATATGTTTATTACTTGACGACACCGGTTAATATTCCATATATACACCAATTTAATAAAATTGTCATTAACACGGTATTACCTCATTAATAAATCAAATAGTTGCATTAACACAATTCCTTAAGTTTTTTCCAATTACTGTTACAATGTTTTATTACATAAATCAATTTACTACCTTTCTTTAGTTTCTCAATCTATTTATTTACTGTGTCCAATTAATAGTCAAACATACATTTTAGATTATTTTCTATAATTGGAAATTTTTGCAAGTTTATAAATCATTAAATTTAATTTCGCATTGTTTCTATTGAATTTTCATTCCCACTTCTCACATTAATGTAATTTTTATTTATTTTATTAACATTTATTTCAAATTCAAGTTCCATCTACTGATTTAACAGGTAACTTATAATATATGCTTACCAGCTAAATATTTCACCAATTGTCATACTCTGAATGGAGTTAGCATAAATTTCAGAATTTATCTAATTTTTACATTGAGATAACATTTAATTGCCTTAAATGAAATTAAATTCTGAATTTATTTAATGCAATAAATTTTGACCTTTACCAATTTAATACATTCATTAATTTTTACCTATTTTATATTTTATAACTAAGTGCAACATTTGTACACTATTTCATTTATTTGCAACTTCATTTTACATTGTAAATTTTTATTTACAATTGCTACCTAAAATTTCTAACATTACATTTCATTGTAAATCAAAAGTTTTATTTCATACCAAATTAAATTACAAAGTTCCAAATCAAATTAACTAATTATTTATTGAAAATTTTTGGGTCGTTACACTCTCTGGCACTCAAAACTTTTCATCCCTGAAAAGGAAAAGAAGGGAAAATAAGAATTAGGAATCAATATGTCTTACTTAAGATATTAACTTTATAAACAACTAAATTTACAATTATTTTAAATAAAATATACAAATATATAACCATTAAACCTTTTATACTCAAATTAATAAAATTTGGAAAACATTTTCAAAATAAGTCCAAAATTTTACGGAAAATTTTGGCAGAGTCTCCTTTGTACGGAGAGGCTTGGGAGAAAATATAATATCAAATATAACAATATATAACATATATTTACCAAAATAATATATATCCCAACCCGGGAAAAATATAAAATAGCGTTATAAAACCGTAATCCAAAAAACATACCTATTTGTCGGGAAATTTAACGCTTATTTTTATGGAACCAAAAGCAGTAGCAATTGCTTCCACAACCTGCATTTCACTTATATAATCTAAAAAGGTTAACAACCATAAAATGAAATATTAAAGGTCGATTCAACCACAAACAAACGAATCAATACAATCCAACAACTACTAACAACAAGGCATACAATCATCACATAAATTTTTACTCAAAACTAACATTCATTCATATCAACAAAAATAATAATTGTTCGGGTTCAAAACTTCAAATTGTATAGAATGAAAAATAAACTACTGAGCGCATCAATTACTCAACAGTCTTAGATGAAACTAATAGATTATTTATACATCCAAACAATCTTAAAGTATCCTCACCCAAGCAACCATAAACCAAGCAAACAACAATTTCAAACAATAAATCAAGTTTATTCTTATTAATTCCATTTCATAGCATTTATTATTTGATTTCCTTTTTATTTATATAATGGTTTGTCTTTTTTATTTCCATTCATTGCATTACATTCATTTATTTCTATTATCATATAAAATCAAAGTAGCAGGTAAATTTATTAACTTAAGTTTTTAATCCTCGTCATTTTTTCTTCTTTTTTTCTTCTTATTTTATACAAAAGAAAATTTAATCTACTTACTTAAGTTTATGATTACTTGATTACAATACCTACTTTTCATTTTTTCTAGTATCATCTCAATTATACTTAAGTCTTTAATTGACTTCTTACAATAATTACTTCCTATCACAATTTATTATAGAAATATTTCTAACTTAAGTTTATGACAATTACAATGTCCAATTCTTATTTATTAAAGAATTAATTGAATACTTCCATTATCTCAAGTTTATTAATTGTATAATATCTATCACAATTCTTATTAACATTTCAACTTTTAATATTCGGTAAGTTATATATATGTTTATAAGGATGTAATGTTATACAAGTTCATCTTATTTCCTTTAATGAATTAATGGTTCAATAATTATATATTCGTTATATAAGATTTCCATTTTACTTTCTTTTAATTTCATTTATAACCAGGTGTTAAATTCCTTATTTTAATTAAAGACTCCAATTATTAGTCGGTTACATCCCATTTCACTACAATAATGGAAACTATTCATAAATCGAAAACTTAAGAATTAAATACTGGGTTAAATTTCAATTTATTTTAAAATAATAGATAGATATACACTTACAAATTTATACGTCTCAAATTATATTTAAACAATTTAAAATTTATATTTGTTCTTCAAAACAACTCTGCAGTAACATACTACAGTGGCCTTCCCATTTTGAAACTCGAAAATGAATGTCGATGATGCGTGCACTCATCACCGAAATTATTTTCCAGCGACAAAGAGGGTAGTATGAAAAATTTTCTTTTTGAAATTCCTTTTTAAAACACATTCTTTCAATTTATATTGAATATTTATATCAGAAAATACTTCTAAAAATATTATTACTATATTCCAAACTATTCGCAAGAAAGTTCAAAATCCCGGAACATAAGTTCTAAATTTCCAATTTTCATCTATTTTATTTTCACTTTATTTCAACTATTATTTATATTTTCATTACGTAACAACCAATATAAAGCAACCAAATATATATCTTATTTAAAAAAATTATTTTATATAGAGAAAATATAATAGGCAAAATTATTTCATTCGCCTATATTAAAAACAAATATTATGTTGGTCTGTCCTATTAAGTGTTTAGAAATCCCTACTAGTATCACAGCGTCCCATGCACCAACCAGAATTTATAAATACAAAACGGATCAAATTAACACAATATGAAAACCTTTATTATAACACTAACAAATACGCTCTCTCATATATATATGCTCAGCTACTCCCATAGGGTATTACTACCCTATTAATAAAGAGTCAAACCCCACAAGTCTAAGGTTTATCGCTAAACCAAAGCTCTGATACCAACTGTAACATCCCGCCTTTTCGCACGCTTTAAATCGACACACGTGTCAGTTCAAACCATACAAAAGGGCGGATTGTTATGGGGTAAATATGAAAAACAAGAAAGAAATAAAACAAAATAGAATCTCACAGTGGAAGGATAATATATAATAATCAATATACAGTTTATAAAGCTGTTTTACAAAACATTCGATTATACTTACAACATTTATCAAAGTTACACATACCAATAATAATGCAGCGGAACAGTAAGAGTATGGTGGACTAATAATAATAATTATAATAATAATATAAAACTCTGTCTTCGTCCTCCAGAGCTAAGGTCTTCGAAATCCTGAAACGCTCGAACTGACCCGAGCGAATTGAAAAAACAAAACACTCGAGTCAGAACTAAAAGATCTTATGTAAGTTAAATCAACAGGAATAAATATGAGTGCAATAACTCAAAAGATACTCGGGATTCACATCTCTTAAGGATCCCTTAAACTATTTACTATGTAGTATATTGCACTATTATAATAGTGTCTGTAGTCAAATAAACATACTTTTAAATAGCGTTAAGGCTTTACATTTTCCACCTTAACACGTAATAGTCCCAGTAGTCCATCCAATATCATAGTCCCTCCTGATCGGGAAGCCACCAGAGGATACCACACGGGCTACGGGAGAAAACCAAACTCGTACAAGGCGCGATAGGGTAGGTGACACGGCACAACTAGGCAATGCCAGGGCAGATATACCAATTACGCTTCCGGGTCGGTGGTAACGCGTAGCGCACAGCTACCGCCCACCTCGAACAAACTCCCCCAAATCAAAGAAATCAAAAGTGAAGGTGGCCACCGAATCAATCCAAAGTCAGAGTATAGTATCGAAGGGAAGTGTCCGATCAAAGTTGCTACCTTATTAACCCGTCGATCGCTCCTGATTTAGCCACCTTATGCCAACTCACGGGAGTTCGTCCACGTATTTACCTCAGAGGAAACGCCGCCACCATCCTACTTCATTCTGGAATCTCCACCACGCACACGGTTGTTAAAGTGGTTTTCGGAGTTGGCAGAAAGTATGACAACTTCCGATCCCGGTCTCTTCAACAACCAAACGTTATTATAACACCGTGGTCTTTAAAAATAGTTTATACTTTAAAACCGGAATATAATTATCCATTTCAAAACCCATAAATCTGATATCATTTCCATTTCCAAAATAACTCATTTTGATATTATTATTTTTATAAAACCCAAATCAATAATATCATTTTTATTCCAAATATATTTCTTTTCCAAAATCATACTGCTTTAAAATTTATAATATCTGTAAACCAAACATTTGAATTATAACTGTCAAAACATAATACTTCGAAAATCATAGCTTTAAAACCATAACTTCTAAAACTAGAATGGTTTGGATATTCAAACAGTATATAGAATAAAATAGTTTGAATTTAAAATTACTTTATAAAATAATTTCCGCGACTTCACAATTTTATTCATTTAAAATTTTAGGTCTAAACCCCATAAATTTAGATTCACTTTTAGTTTTAATAAAACACTTCGATTTCAATATATTCAAACTTCGAGTATTTAAAATTTCAAAACTAAGGTTGAAAATCCTATTCAACAATTTATTGTCCTATTATTTAGTTTTGAAATATTCACAAAATAAATCCATAAAATAAAACTAAAATTTCTAACAATTTAATATTTCCTTCAATTTATTTATACTAGAAATATTCATTTAATTTATCTTGAATAAAAATCCAGTTATAAATATCATACCTTTTAAAATTTCCAAGTTTAATAAGTTTACACCAACTTGTGAAGTTTAATTTTTAAATAAGATCAATTCCAAATAAATTTCCAATTTATTTTCCAATCTTAATTGATTTAAACCATTTAAAACTCTATATATATACAATATCTTAAACATGTACTTAATCATATAATATAAATTATCAAACTCCATTATTCAACTTATTCATTTTTACTTAACAGATTTATACATAGCTTAAATTCAAAAATTTAACTCTATATATATATATATATAATAATATTTATAAAATATCAAAATTTAATATTTATTAAACTGTATCCTATCCAAACCATAGAAATCATTTTCAAAATAATTATATATATAAACCGACGGTGTCTGTATAAAATTTTCTACCCTATGGTCAAGTGATACGGATATTTATCATTTCAATACGTAATTTAAAATAAAATTTTACGGTTATGTATCATCTCAAACTGCAATCCCGAATGAAATGAAATGCATAACCACTTGCAGTTAATATAAATAACCATCCATTCATCCATCAAATCATACCTCTGTTTATCACAATCATCATCGAATTTCAACCAATACATCATTATAACAGGGATAAATAACTGGTATCACTATCAGTTTATATTCAAAATAAATTATAACTGTTTAACTGATATTTTATATGCAATAAAATAAATATAAATTTAACTGGCAGTAAATATGAAATAAATAAATACAATTTAATTAAATAAATGTAATTAACTGAGATGATGATTAAATATATGCCAAACAGCTATAAATAATTTCATTTCTCATTATAAATAAATTTAACAAACATAAGAACTTTTAGAAGTTGCGAGTGGGTTAAAACACCAAATTGAATTTAAATTCAATTTAAACCCAAAAATTTGACCATCTCGGAATTCATCCAAACCAGTTTCATCAAGTCCGGAATTTCAGTACGATCATAACAAAAGAAACCGCGCGTAAATCGGATATCGTATGCAAAAATTATGATAATAATTGCGATTGAAAACAATTTAAAACAAATAAACAAAATGGAACACATTTTACTTTCCCCACCTGCCACGTCATCACGTGTTGACATGCACGCAACTCTCTCTTGTTCCAACTTTTCTACCTCACGCAAGCTACAGTCCAGGTCCAAAACAACATCTCGTTCGAACGCATAAAGCGCCGTCGTACGTCCCCTCGTCGCCTGCCGCTACCGTCGCGCCTTCAAGGCTTGCCGCCCCTTGATCACCGTTCGACGCTAAGGCCACCAACG
Source organism: Allium cepa (assembly GCA_030765085.1). NCBI lineage: Eukaryota > Viridiplantae > Streptophyta > Magnoliopsida > Asparagales > Amaryllidaceae > Allium > Allium cepa. The sequence goes on from CM060935.1 coordinate 484,982,513, forward strand.
GCCACGATTTCCAGCAGCCGCCCCTAGGGTCGAAACCCTAATTGAATTAGATCGAGCAATCCGACCGTCAATTCGACGAACGAACACCACTGATGCACTCCCCATCGTCCACTCTACAATACCCAAAAATGGTTTCTCGATCTGACGACTTTGATTGCGACGATGATGAACGGCCGTGGATAAACCTTTAATTTCAAAGAAAACGATAACTCGAATTTAAAAATGAATTACACCGGCAGATTACGCATTTCGAGAGCTTCAACATATATTTTTTCTGAATTTTTCGAAGGACTTTGAATTTTTGACTTTGATTTTGGATTGAAATTGGATCTAGGGTGTAACGACCCGTATTTTACGTGTCGATATATCGTAGAATTTACAGGTCGTTAGTGTTATGTTATCCCTAGCCTAAGTCATATGGGAGGTTAACTCGTGTGTTGTTTGGATTGTAAGGAAGATATCTCGTGTAGGCAACTTAAGCTTAGGTCGTGTGAGAGTAGGTCGAGTGGAGCGACCTATAGGTTTGGACGAGTTAGCGTGTTAGTGCTAACGAGTCAAGGCTTAAGGAATTACGAGCTAACGTGTTAAGTGTTGAGTTGTGTTCAAGTTAATAGGGTTTTAAGTCATTAACGAGTTATAAGAGTTAGCGAGTTAGTGTGCTACGACTTAGTGGTTTGGGATGAGTTAAGGGCTAGCGACTTAAGGTTTTGACCGACTTAGGGGCTAGCGAGTTAGTGTGTGAGCGAGTTAGGTGGTGCAGCGGCTTACGAGTTAAGTCGTTGGCAACTTAAGGTGTTAGGTCGTTAAGAAGTTAAGTCGCGGCATCGTGGATCTGCATTCATTTTAAGTCGCGCAGCTTTAGGACCGTTAGATCGTGTGTGCGACTTAGTAGCTCGCTATGTCGTAAGTCGTAACTCGTTTACGAGTTAGCGGATCTGCGTTCTTTTTAGTTCATAGGGATTGTGAGCCGTTGGATCTTATAGGTTGTAGAGGGGCTTTGGAGTTAGGTCGTTAACGACCTAGTTAACCCGAGTTTTGGTTGAGTCGTTGGTACGAGTTAAGGCCTTAGGTCGCCTAAGAGTTAGGTCGGCACATGCTAAGTCGTTAGCGACTTAATGATAGGTCGTAACTCGTGTTGCCTGTTAGGTCGTGAGCCTATTAGCGTTAGGTCGTGACATTTATAAGTCGTTTCCCAGTTGAGTCATAACTCGTGTACGAGTTAGGTCGTAACGTGTGCTAAGCCTTATGACGTTGAGTCGTTAGGTCGTGAGTCGTGGGGATTTTGGGTCATGAGTCGTAACATGTTAGGTCGGCAACGACCTAAGACCGAGCGCGAGTTATGGACTGAGCGACCTAGGGGGGGCGATTCAGCCTATAAATACGTGACCACTTGTGCACTTTTTGGCACCGGATTTTGAAGCGACGAAGTGCTGCCATTTTGAGAGCTCGACTACAACATTTCTTCATCTCCTTTTCTCCATTCCAATCTAGTTCTAACATTCATCCAAGATCGAAGATTCAAGGGCCAAAGTTGAAGATCTTCATCCGTTCGAGTGAGATTTCATCGATTGAAGCGAGATTTTGCCGGATCAAGCTTGGGTATTTGCTGTCCAGATCTGAAGTGGGTTTCTTTTGAAGTGTTTGGGTGATTCGGTGAGTGGTAGTTATCTCTCACGCGGACCCAAAGGAGTATATTGGATGGGTGGCTTGTTTGAGTGTTAAAGTTAGAGATTTCATGCATTTTTCTTAGTTCCAAGACTAGATTCATTACTTTTGAAGATGTTTATCTATGCAAGTTCAATTAACAAGTTATAGAGACAAAACCCATGTTTTATATTTGATAGATCTATGCTAAAATCTATGATTTCATATATGTTAGACTTATGCTCATTTATTTACGAAATTGCCATTATAGTTGATATTGCTTGATTAGATCTTGTTTGGATGCTTGATTGTTTGGATGTATGATTGATTTGATTGTCTCGAGTTAGCTTGTAGTTGATTTGGGACAAGATGGTTGAAGATGATTCAAAAGCTAAGTGGAAAGGCTCTTGAATGGTGAAAGCTGCCGTGGCATATGAAGCAGATGATGAAGCTCATATGGATGGGTTTGAGGACTTTGCTTTAGTTAGAGGAAGCGAGGTATGATGACGAAATGGACTTTTCCATGATATGTTGAGGCGAAGTATGATGATGAGATGGACTTTGCTAAGGATGCGTTGGAGCAAAGCATGATGTGGAAGCCTTGGTTTAATCCAGATGGGATCATCCCAAGCATGTTGATTACTCGATGATGCGGTTCGAGTTGGTGGATAATGGTGACTCGAGAGGTGCTTGAGCTATAATGGGAATAGTCGTCGAGGAGGATGACTAGAAGGCTGAGATCTTATCGTTATTGAAGGTTCTAGCAAGCTCAAAGCAAGAGTACGTTGGGTAGATCCGTTATACCCAGGCGCGGGTCATGATGACGTGCTAGTACTCTGGGTAGATTCGTTATACCTAGGCACGGGTCACGAGGACGTGCGGAGTTATGTCTAGAACCGGGGTTGCCATTAGCCCTTGACGGATGTTTGAAAGATGAGTTGGTCATTCAATTAACGATAAAATCAAGGCAATGATAACAGTGATAGCCGGAGTCATGGACGTTTGGTTGAATCATCATTCGGTCTCAAGAGTGGTGTTTTCTAGGTGCTTATCTGATCTTGGTTTAGGCCTTGGGGGTTTGTATTTGGAAAACATCGACCTTGACTCGAGTGATTATTGCTTTACTTTAATTATCTGCTTTGCTATGCTTGCTTCTCCTTAGTGTGTGTCTGGGGGCTATCACTGTAGAAAGAGGTGGAGTGGGATGATTTGGGTTCCTATTCCTTTTATCCCTTATGCTCTTTTGGTATGTTTGATAGTTGATTTACTGCTCACTAAGACTCTGTCTGACTCAAGGTTTTATGTCTCCTCTTATTACCTTGGGCTGTTCATCCATGTTTGGGATGGGCAGACTAGGTGATAGGTGACAGGTGCTGATCTTAGTGGCTCACGCTGATGATGACGAAGAAGAGTAGGAGGCTTTGCATATTATTTTCATATTCTATGTACTGGATATTCCGCTGATTGTTGATTACTCTGAGTGCTATGTAGTGAGGCTTCTTGTATTCATGATTCAGACCATGTATAAAGCTATTATGATTAGATGATGATATTCTGTTCTATGGGAGCTTCACTATATTATATTTCTCTATTGTATTTTATCCATGCGCTGTGAGTTTTACGATAGAGTCTGCGATGTTTATTCTACCCTTGACTATCATCCATGGTTGCCTGGCACACTTTCAGCGCATTGTTTCCTTGTTTGGTGCGGGAGTCATGGGCGGTCGTCACATTTGGTATCAGAGCTTTGGTTAATCGATTTTAGCCAACGCTCGCTGACGTGACTACGTATGAGAGGCGTAATTGTATTTTGATGAATGATTACTATATATATAATATAGTAGTTTAGAAGGATTTGAACTCCTTATGCAGTTGTTTCTCAAGGTGTTCTAAGTCATTCCTTTTTGTAGATATTAAGGATGAGTCGAAGAGGGAGACCAGCTGCAAGGGAAGGCCGTGCCGCTGAAGGAGTTGCTAATTATGGAGCTATGTTTGAAGCTATGATGACTTCTATCATGAGAAAGATACCAGCTCCAGGGCCATCTGTAGATGTTGGAGTTCAAGTTCAAGCTCCAAGATCGGTGGATTTTGCTAAGTTGTGTAAGGACTATACTGCTCTTGGAGGAAAGGTTTTCTTAGGGACGGAATCGACCATTGAAGTGCAGAGATGGATGGATGCTTGTAGGAGGATCTTTGGAGATTTAGGAATTGAGGATGCAACTAAGAGGAAGCTTGCATCGAGACAGCTTCAAGGGAGAGCTGCTGATTGGTGGAATTCTATCACCATAGACACTCCAGAAGAAGAGATTACTTGGGAGCAATTCCAAGTTAGATTTGAAGCCAAGTTTATCTCTACAGCTCAGAAGTCTGTTTTGTTTAAAAAGTTTGTTGAGCTCAAGCAAGGTGGGAGATCGGTTCTTGATTACGTTTCTGAGTTTGAGGCCTTGTCCAAGTATGCTCGGTCGTATATTGAATCTTCTTACCAGAAGAATGAGAAGTTTGTGACAGGCTTGGACAGTTATCTTGGAAGGCAGTTGGTGGATCATCTGGACGATCCATTTGAGAAGCTAGTGGAGAAAGCTCTCAGGCACGAGAGTTTGTTTCCTAAGGAAGTATCTGTTGTTGCTGTGACCAAGGAGGAGTCTAAACCACAGCAGGGTGGAAACAAGAAGAGGAAGCAGCAACAGCAGAAGGGTAAGGATGGTCAGAAGAAGCTGAAGGGGGAAAAGACCTGCTATAATTGTCGGCAGAAGGGCCATCTCTCCAAGGATTGCAAGAATCCGAAGGTGTTGTTGAAGTGCTACAACTGTGATAAGCCGGGGCACATTAAGAAGAACTGTCCGGAACCGATAAAGGACAGGCAGGTTGTGCAAGCTTATGCTTTGGGGGCTGTCCCGTCATCTTCAAAAGCTCCTACTGCTGAAGAGAAGGGGAAGAGTGTGGTGGTTCAAGGTACTCTTTTTATTTGTCGTGTTCCAGTTAGAGTGTTGTTTGATACTGGAGCGTCGCATTCTTTTGTTTGTGATGATTTGGTAGGCCGGTTAGGTTTGAAACCGGATATTGTTGATAGGCCATTGGTAGTGACAAATCCAGTTGGGGGTTCGTCATGTCTGTGTATGATGTGCCATGGTCTAGTTGTGTCGAGTCATGATTGCTCGTTTGTTTGTGATTGCTTTGTTCTGAACTTTGCGGGGTTCGGAATTATTTTGGGTATGGACTGGCTTAGGAAGTATGCGGCAAGGATTGATTGTGAGAGGCTGGAGGTGACAGTCGGGAATGTGGAAGGGCGAAAGGTTGTGATACGATGTAAGCATGAGGAAGGCGTCTTCATGAGCTTCATGTATTCGCTGGTTGTTCCACGGGATGGACTGTCATCGGTGCCAATCGTGAATGGATTCGAGGATGTCTTTGACGAGGTCAAAGGGTTACCGTCGCATAGAGAGATCGAGTTTCGTATTGATCTAGTTGAGGGAGCCAGACCCGTTGTGATGCCTCTTAGGCGGATGGCGCCTAGGGAACAGCAAGAGTTGAAGGTGCAAGTTGGTGACCTTTTACGGAAAGGATCTAGTGTGTCCGAGTGGGGTGCACCAGTTGTGTTCGCAACCAAAGCGGATGGATCGTTGAGGTTGTGTGTTGATGATCGTGAGCTGAATAAGGTGACTAAGAAGAACAAGTATCCATTGCCGAGAATAGATGACTTGTTTGATCAGCTTCACGAGGCTAAGGTGTTTTCTCAGATGGATTTGGCAACGGGATTTCACCAGTTAAGGGTGGCGAAGGATAGTGTGCCGAAGACTGCTTTTAGGACACCATCCGGTTTTTATGAGTGGCTGGTAATGCCGTTTGGATTGACTAACGCACCAGCATATTTTGTGGATCTTATGAATAGAGTATTCAGAGATCAGTTGAACAAGTTTGTACTTGTGTTCGTGGATGATATTCTGATTTACTCCAGAACTGAGGAAGAGCACAAGACGCACTTGCGTATTGTTTTGAAAATCTTGCGGAAACATCAGCTGAAGGCTAAGTTTTCGAAGTGTCACTTCTGGAAGAGTGAAGTGAGATTCTTGGGCCATGTTATCTCTGAAGATGGGATAGCGGTTGATCACGCTAAGGTGGCAGCAATCCAGGATTGGGCTAGACCTAAGAATGCATCTGATGTGAGAAGTTTTCTTGGATTAGCAGGATATTATCGTCGGTTTATCAAAGACTTTTCCAAGATAGCTGCACCATTGACAGGATTGACGAAGAAGAACCAAGTGTTCAGTTGGGACGCTAAATGTGAACAAGCTTTCGTAATCCTGAAAAAGCGACTAACAAGTGCTCCTGTTTTGACAATTCCTAGTGGGAATGATGAGATGGTGGTTTACACCGATGCATGTGGTACTGGACTTGGAGCAGTGCTAATGCAGAAAGATAAAGTTGTTGCGTATGCTAGTCGACAACTGAAGCCGCATGAAAGGAATTATCCGACACATGATTTGGAGTTAGCGGCGATTGTTTTTGCTCTGAAGATGTGGAGACACTATCTATTGGGAGTTCGATTCGAGTTGTTTACAGATCACAAGTCGTTGAAGTATCTTTTCTCCCAAAAGGATTTGAATCTTCGGCAGCAACGATGGTTGGAGTTTTTAGCATCATATGATTTTGGTATAGCTTATACTTCGGGAAAGGGGAACGCTGTAGCTGATGCGTTGAGTCGAAGACATGCAGGATTGGGAGCCATGTTTTCGGAATGGAAGAGTCTCGAGTATTTAGCTGGATTTGATTTCAGGCCTAGATGTGAATTGGAACCTGAGATGTTGGCAAACTTATCGACAAGAGCTACTCTTGTGGAAAGGATTGGCGAGAGCCAAAAGCGAGACGATAAGCTTGTCAAGATTATCCGTGATTTAGAATCTGGATTGGACCCAGAGAAGGATAAAAGATTCGAAGTCGATCGAGAGGGCTGGCTTCGGAAGCAAGGACGACTGGTTGTTCCCGATATCGATGAATTGAGAGATGAAGTTTTGAAGGAAAGTCATCACTCGAAGTTGACAATTCATCCAGGAGGAAATAAGATGTATCGGGACATGAAGAGAACCTATTACTGGGAAGGTATGAAGAAGGATGTTGGAAATTTTATTTCCAAGTGCATGAATTGCCAGTTGGTTAAAGCAGAGCAGAAGAAGCCCAGTGGATTGCTTCAGCCGTTAGAAGTTCCTACATGGAAGTGGGAGCAAATATCGATGGATTTTATCGATGGTTTACCTAGAACCAGAACGGGAAATGAAGGGATTTGGGTCATTGTAGATCGTTTGACTAAGAGTGCAAGATTTATTCCTGTTCGATCAACTAGGACTGCATCGAAGTTGGCTGAATTGTATGTTAAGTGGATAGTTCGATTCCATGGTATTCCGAAGAGTATAGTGAGTGATCGAGACCCATTGTTCACTAGTGGATTTTGGAAGAGTTTCCAGGAGGTTTTGGGAACCGAGTTGTGTTTGAGTACAGCATATCATCCTCAAACAGATGGTCAGACTGAGAGAGTCAACCGAGTTTTGGAAGATCTTCTTAGGGCATGTGTTTTGGATTTCGGAGGATCATGGGAAGATCGTCTTCATTTGGTGGAATTTGCGTATAATAACAGTTACCAGTCAAGTATTGGTATGGCACCATATGAGGCACTGTATGGAAGACCGTGTAACTCTCCGACATGTTGGTTGGAAACTGGAGAAAAGCTGATACTTGGGCCAGAGATGATTCGACAGACTTCAGATTGTATAGGGATCATTCGGCAACGAATGAAGGCAGCCCAAGATCGTCAGAAAAGTTATGCCGATAAGCGTCGTAAAGATTTGGAGTTCGACGTAGGTGATATGGTTTTTGTGAAGATTTCTCCTCTGAAGAATTTTATTCGATTCGGGAAGAAAGGAAAGTTGACCCCGAGGTTTGTTGGACCATTCCAGATCATCGAGCGAATTGGAAAGCTCGCTTATAGATTGGAGTTACCGGAAAAGATGTCGGGTGTGCACAATGTTTTTCATGTATCATATCTACGAAAGTATGTGCACGACTCGAATACAGTGGTTTCGGCTGATAGCTGTGAAGATTTGGAGGTTGATCCAGTGGTTACGAGACCTCGTAAGCCGCTCCGTGTTGTTGAAACCGATACGAAACAGCTTAGGAGGAAGACGATTACGTTGCTCAAGATACAATGGAGTGATGATGTTAACGACTGTACGTGGGAGGAGGAAGAGAGGATGAAGGCAGCTCATCCTGAACTCTTCAAGGTATGGCCCTAAGGTGTCGTGACGTCTCATGAATTTGTAACTTGATTCTGATCTTAGAATTCCGCATGCTAGGTTAGAAATTGGATGCATGATTGTTGATTGCTATGGATGGTAGGCATGCAGAATAGCTTTGATTGCTGTTGTTGTTTGGAATTTCGGGGGCGAAATTCCTAAGGGGGAGAGAATGTAACGACCCGTATTTTACGTGTCGATATATCGTAGAATTTACAGGTCGTTAGTGTTATGTTATCCCTAGCCTAAGTCGTATGGGAGGTTAACTCGTGTGTTGTTTGGATTGTAAGGAAGATATCTCGTGTAGGCAACTTAAGCTTAGGTCGTGTGAGAGTAGGTCGAGTGGAGCGACCTATAGGTTTGGACGAGTTAGCGTGTTAGTGCTAACGAGTTAAGGCTTAAGGAATTACGAGCTAACGTGTTAAGTGTTGAGTCGTGTTCAAGTTAATAGGGTTTTAAGTCATTAACGAGTTATAAGAGTTAGCGAGTTAGTGTGCTACGAGTTAGTGGTTTGGGATGAGTTAAGGGCTAGCGACTTAAGGTTTTGACCGACTTAGGGGCTAGCGAGTTAGTGTGTGAGCGAGTTAGGTGGAGCAGCGGCTTACGAGTTAAGTCGTTGGCAACTTAAGGTGTTAGGTCGTTAAGAAGTTAAGTCGCGGCATCGTGGATCTGCATTCATTTTAAGTCGCTTAGCTTTAGGACCGTTAGATCGTGTGTGCGACTTAGTAATCCGCTAACTCGTAAGTCGTAACTCGTTTACGAGTTAGCGGATCTGCGTTCTTTTTAGGTCATAGGGATTGTGAGCCGTTGGATCTTATAGGTTGTAGAGGGGCTTTGGAGTTAGGTCGTTAACGACCTAGTTAACCCGAGTTTTGGTTGAGTCGTTGGTACGAGTTAAGGCCTTAGGTCGCCTAAGAGTTAGGTCGGCACATGCTAAGTCGTTAGTGACTTAATGATAGGTCGTAACTCGTGTTGCCTGTTAGGTCGTGAGCCTATTAGCGTTAGGTCGTGACATTTATAAGTCGTTTCCCAGTTGAGTCATAACTCGTGTACGAGTTAGGTCGTAACGTGTGCTAAGCCTTATGACGTTGAGTCGTTAGGTCGTGAGTCGTGGGGATTTTGGGTCATGAGTCATAACATGTTAGGTCGGCAACGACCTAAGACCGAGCGCGAGTTATGGACTGAGCGACCTAGGGGGGGCGATTCAGCCTATAAATACGTGACCACTTGTGCACTTTTTGGCACCGGATTTTGAAGCGACGAAGTGCTGCCATTTTGAGAGCTCGACTACAACATTTCTTCATCTCCTTTTCTCCATTCCAATCTAGTTCTAACATCCATCCAAGATCGAAGATTCAAGGGCCAAAGTTGAAGATCTTCATCTGTTCGAGTGAGATTTCATCGATTGAAGCGAGATTTTGCCGGATCAAGCTTGGGTATTTGTTGTCCAGATCTGAAGTGGGTTTCTTTTGAAGTGTTTGGGTGATTCGGTGAGTGGTAGTTATCTCTCACGCGGACCCAAAGGAGTATATTGGATGGGTGGCTTGTTTGAGTGTTAAAGTTAGAGATTTCATGCAGTTTTCTTAGTTCCAAGACTAGATTCATTACTTTTGAAGATGTTTATCTATGCAAGTTCAATTAACAAGTTATAGAGACAAAACCCATGTTTTATATTTGATAGATCTATGCTAAAATCTATGATTTCATATATGTTAGACTTATGCTCATTTATTTACGAAATTGCCATTATAGTTGATATTGCTTGATTAGATCTTGTTTGGATGCTTGATTGTTTGGATGTGTGATTGATTTGATTGTCTCGAGTTAGCTTGTAGTTGATTTGGGACAAGATGGTTGAAGATGATTCAAAAGCTAAGTGGAAAGGCTCTTGAATGGTGAAAGCTGTCGTGGCATATGAAGCAGATGATGAAGCTCATATGGATGGGTTTGAGGACTTTGCTTTAGTTAGAGGAAGCGAGGTATGATGACGAAATGGACTTTGCCATGATATGTTGAGGCGAAGTATGATGATGAGATGGACTTTGCTAAGGATGTGTTGGAGCAAAGCATGATGTGGAAGCCTTGGTTTAATCCAGATGGGATCATCCCAAGCATGTTGATTACTCGATGATGCGGTTCGAGTTGGTGGATAATGGTGGCTCGAGAGGTGCTTGAGCTATAATGGGAATAGTCGTCGAGGAGGATGACTAGAAGGCTGAGATCTTATCGTTATTGAAGGCTCGAGAGGTGCTTATTCACCACCACTAGCCATCTCTCCAGCCACTACTTGACCTATACATGCCATGGCCGAACCTAGATGTGACCCTAGGCCTGGCCTATGTTGAACAAAAGTTCCACTTTTGCCTTGTCCCCTTGCATTCCTCACATGTAACTCCCAAATCCCCTGTATTCGCTTGCTTTCCATGCCTATATGTGCAAAATCAGACCCATTCCCACCAACAGACCATCATGGCCAAGCCTAAAGCATGTGTGGCCGAGCAAAAGTGTGAGCAAGTCAAGCAAAAATTGATTTAAAAAGCTTGATGATGTCCATTTGTTAATTCTATTTCTTTTGTTTCAATATAAACTTTGGTATCGTATCTATGTTTATATATGGCTTTGTTTGTTGTTGAATACAAGATTAACGTCTTGGCTCTCTCTCTCTCCGCTCAAATCAAAAGTCGTGCCATGCTTTTTGGAATTCGTTTGTGTGTTTTGATTTGCTAACTCCAGCATAAAAGGTGAGTTTTCACTCATGACATTTATACTTATATAATTAGTGAAGTGACAACAATTGAATGTGTAGAATTGTTATATCATCTTATACCTGCCTATGATGTTAATTATATGATGTTAAACCCTTTTATAAACTTGTCTCATCGTCTGTTATGTTTTAGTCTGTTATACTGTGTATTTATTTCATTTTCTCACACTGCAAGTTCCCTGTAGAATAGAATCAATATGGGTTGAAATGATACGTACCCGAACAGACTTTAGAATAGGAAAATCATTACAGGCTTAAATAATAGGCCTTGGTGATTTTTATTTATTTGTATTTGTCTTGGATTGCGGGTTCGAATTAATCAAAACCCGAAAATTTTACTGATTACGGTTTTAAATGATAATTTTCGTATCACTTGATTTAGGTGTGAAATATTATCCGGACCCGTGGTTGATTTCAAAATATGATTTGTTCTAAAAATTCATGCATTGTAAATGAAAGAAGAAAAAATATATATGAAATTTGACTTATATTGGATTTAAAAGGGTTTAGCGGCGATTTTCTAAAAGGTTAAATGGTATAAGTTAATAGATGGTTTGAGTTGTAGTGTGAAAGTTTGATTTAACTTAATAATGGGAATTAAAGTAAAATTGGAATTACAATCTTAACTTGGTAATTAACATAATTTGTGTATGAATTGGATAAATATAAAGTAAAAGAAAATATCAAGTTATTTGTAAAATAAAGTTAAGCAACTTACAGTGTATTTTGAATTTATGTAATTAGTTAGATGCAAAATAAATGAATAGTTAAATTGGAAATTTGAAATTTAACTTGACTTGGAATTGTCAGATTTGGTTTTAAAATTGAAGTTTAAGTAAATTAAATAAAATGGAAATTTAGCTCAATGTATGAAATGGTAATTTGAAATTTAAGTGATAAATAATTGTTAAAAGGTAAAGAATGGGAAATTTGTACACTTGAATTTAATAAGTGAAATTATTGATATTTATTTGTGAAATTTAATTTATAAAAATCATAAGTTCAAGGGTATTTAAATGACCATTTTTAAAGTGGAAAATATGAAATTTTATAAGTTAAAATGGTTTAAATTGAAGTTTATTTGTGGCAGAAATTCTACAGTAAATCTGGAAGCTAAATTTTTGGGAATTGAATATTTTATTTGAAGGAATAATGACTTCACTTTTTAATGGTTTAAATGAATGATTTTAATTTGGAATTATAAATCATTTTGAAATTTATAACCACGGGTATATTGCTTTGTGTGTCTTGTGATTTCCTTGTGATTGTTTGATGCACACCTTTGATTTTGAGAGTGTGGCTAGAGGTGAGCGGTTACTGCAGCTCTATGCTACCCTAGTAACAATAACACTATTATTTGCATTGTTTACTTTAATATGAATATTTCTAGGATAGTGTTTGTTACTACTTAATTGGTGGTTTGACCGATCCTTAAAGGATGGACGATCACATGTATCCTTTAAGTTAATGTGCATTGCTATTACAGTTCACTTGAGTTGGTTTACATTGTATAAGTATGTATGTCCTGACTCGAGTGTTTGTGTTTTACTTTACGCTCAGGTCAACCTGAGAGTCATAGCTTTGGATTCACCTTCTGGAGCTAGAGATTTGTTGGAGCTTATCTGACTATCTATTAGTCTATTTCTGATCCAGTTATTTCCTATTCGGCATTGCTTTTGTATTAATGATTTATGTATCCAGAATTCTATTATATCCATTTTTAAACTATGATATTTTGCATATGTTTTGAGAGTATGTATATAGTAGCTTCATGAACTACTATGGTATTTTATTTCCGCTGCGAGTTATTCTAATATTCTGTGTCTGTGATTCTATGTTTGATTTTATTTGCTCCAAGTTTTATTACAATCTGTTATTTTGAATTATTCAAGTTCGACATATGTGGATTTTTGTCGATTTGAATGGTCCGAAATAGTGGGATGTTACAATAGGCCATGCGACAAGGCACTCAAGCCAATGCCAGGTAGATATGCCGTTTGCAGATCCGGACTGGTGGTAACGCATAGCAGCTACTACCGCCCACCTCGTGACGCACTCCTAAATAAAAGGTGCACCTAATCAATTCAAAAAAGAAATAGAATGGTATCGAAGAATGTATCTGATAGGAGGAATTACCTCCCTTGGCCCGACGTGGCTCCTGTTTTTGCTGCATCAAGCTGACTCATGGGGGTCAAGGCTATGTAAACACCATTAAGAATCGTCACCAAACCATCATACTTCATTCTGGAATCTCCAGCACGTACAATGTTGTTAAAGTGGTTTTGGATATTGGCAGAGAGTATGACTATCTGATCCTGGTTTCTTTAATAACCAAATACTTATTTCACACTATGGTCATTTCATTTCAAATAATTCATACTTCATATCAAAGTACCATACTGATTTCAAAATTATATCAATTTGATATCAATATTCACTTTAAACAATAGTCATTTCCAAAATCGTAACACTTTCAAAATTATAACACTTTCGAAATCATAACACTTTCGAGATCGTAACACCTTGGAAATCATAGCACTTTTGAAATCATAACATTTTCCACTTAAACAGCTTAGATATTTAAAATAGCATATATTAAAATAGTTATAAATTAGAATAGTTTAAATATTAAATAATTTATATAATAAAATTAATTTCCTCAAATTTCGCAAATCGATTCAAATTAACTTAAATTCCAAAATTTCAATTTAAATCAAGTCCAGTTTAACCTTTTTCAATTTAAAGGTCAAAGATTCAATTCAGATTCTAAATAAATCATTTCAATTTATAACGATTTTAAATCCAGGTTTGAACTATTTCTTCAATTCTAATAAGATTCAAAGTTTAAATCTTCAAGCATTTCAATATAAGTCACATTTAGATTTCGTCATTTAACTTTTAATTTTATTCAAATTGGAAAATATTCACTTAATCATTTTAATAACAATCAAATAAATTTCAATTTATAAATCTAAATCAATATCAAGTATTCTGTCTCACTTTTATTTTGAAATTGAGAATATTCATTTAATCACTTTTTATCAAATCAACTTATAAATCATATCATCCAAAATCTCGAAAATCAATTAGCTTAAATCAATTCTTGTTTAAATTCAATTGTTAACCAATTTAAATCCCAAGTCAACGTTAATTTATCTTCCCAACCTTTATTTTTAAAATGACAAAAATCTATATTTTTAGAAACATTTATAAACTTAAATAATTACTTAAACATATTTTATTAAATCATATTTTGTATTAAATCTATTTTTATATATTTTAAAATAGTATGATTATATTTCGAAACTAACTTATAAATTTAAAATTTCCAAAACATATAATTTTAAAAATCTAAAATTTAGACATATATAAAAATAACATTTATAAATGTCATATTTTAAAAATCAATATTTATTAAAACTATATATTTCCTTTCAAAACTTTGGAAATCATTTTCCAAAATATAAGCAACAGTGTCTGTGTATAATATTCTATCATATGGTCAAGTAATATGGATATTTATCATTTCAATCCGCAATTTAAATACCTACGGGTATGTATTATTTCAACCCGTAATCCCAAAATTTAAAATCAATGAAAATCGTTTGGGTTTATCTTTTCAACCCATAATGATTTTCTCCTACTTTACAAGATCGTTCGGGTATGTATCATTTCAACCCATAGGAAATTCCAAACTAACAGGGAACTTGCAGTATGAGAACAAATATGATAATAATATAACATATGAACAATAGGAATATATCATTAGTGATAAATAAAATAAAAATATAAACAACAGGATATGGTGTCATATATCACAGGTGAAAAATTACAGATAAGGGCATATCATATATAGAAATTAAATAACTAGCAACAACATATTTCAATTGTCGTTTCAAATGTAATCAAATTTAATAAATATAAGAATATTAATTATGAGTGATTGCCCACCTTTCAATGCTAGAGAAATTCGATAACGAACTGAGCTGTGAATCCGGGCAACGAATTCCAAAGTTAAGTACAATGAACATGAAATTGACGATCAAAGCAAAGTTGGGAGTTCGGAATTGATGGAAAACAAATCATACTAGCTTGATATAAATAAAGAAAAATGTATGATGTGTATATATATATATATTTCAAGATCATTATTAAATTCAACACATATATTTAAAATATGCACATATTATAATTTTAAAATCAATATTTATTAGAAAAAATCAGTGTAAACTTATTTTATCATAACTCAAAAAGACCATATATAAGCATATAAACAACCAAATATGTTATATATGACTTATATAACTTATTTACATAACGACGGATTATATACAACTATATAACTTTATATATACAACAACTTATATAACCTTTATATATAACTAGATCTTTAAGGTTTATATACTTTTATGTATATTACGAATAGGACTTAAACATTATAACCCAATATACACACACACACACACGTTATATTATAAAATTATATATATATATATTAAAAGAATCAAAATATCAATATATATATATGTATACATACATATATATAAACTGAACATATCTATAATTATATCTTAAAGTCGAATAATTCTCCGTATAATACATATATCCTAAATATCAATATCTGTATCTTTCGTATTCGTATACTTTAATCAAGACTAGAACAGCTACTTTATAATATAGTATTTATAATACTTCTTGTATAAAATATACCGTAACATATATATGGTAAACACATATAATATCTTCAAGATCTAATATGTTGTAACCTATATATATTATAAATGTATGTGTGTATATATATATATTTAAAATAAGATATCTATATACATAGGCAGCATACAAGCTTGAAATTGAATAACAAATATATAGCTTCGACCGACAAAGGTATATAAAACTTTAAAACAAAGAATTGTGACCTGCTAAGCAATAGGAGAAAGAGATTGATAGGCTACAGCTAAATATATATAACCCCTATATATATTTTCGTATATCATTATTTAATAAAACCCATGTATTGAAATTACAAATTCTATATATTATATATATAAAGAATCTACTACATAATATATATATATATATATCAAAACCTAAGCTAGCATGAGGAAGGAAAAGATGTACGGCACGTAGTGGGTTCTGGTGGTCGTTCGGGGTTCGCGGGTTAGGTTGTTGGCGAAGCAAAGGTGGTGGGGGAGGGGATGATGACAAGTGGAGGACAAGCGGTGTCAGTGGGACGATGAGTAGGTGATCATGGGTTGTAGGTGGCGGTTTTTGGAATGAAGGGGAAGAATGGTGGTAGCGGGCTGTTGTGTTACTACTGCAAGGTTGAGTAGTATGGAAAAAAAGGGCGGAGGCAGATGACGGAGGGCTTGACGTGGAGAGGCTAGGGTAATGTGGTCGGGTTGGGGTCGAGTGGGCAAGGCCAAGGAGTGCGGTTGGTCTCTGCTGTGGGGATTAGCTACACGGGAAGGAAGAGATGACTGGGTAGGTTCACGGGTGGATGAGGATAAGGGGAGAATGGTCGAGCTAATGAGTTTGAGAAGAATATATATATATATATATATATATGAGCAGAACGCAAATGGAAAGAGGAGAGAAAATAAATGGCAGCTAGACAAATGCGAATGAACCAGCATTGTTATATAGTGATAGTGGGAATAGTGAAGGTCAGGGCACCAGAATTCAAGCAGTATTAACGGCAATGACTGTTTTATTTTTAATCGTTGGAAAATTTGAATGGACGCTCAAAAAGTTCAAATGGATACAAACCATTTCGTAGATATCTCCACGTACCAGACACCAAAATGCATAGATGAATATACTACGGAGATCAGCACGATGAGACGAACAAAATGGTACATAGATATCAGCGATACGACCATCCTATCAAAATTTGATATTTTGCTGCTATATTGCTGCAAATTTGCCGAAAATAAGATAAACGAAGCTAGAGAAGTCAAAATTTGATGAAACAAAAGATAACGTATCACTCAAAAAATAATTTACATATTTATTATATAAAAATATTCAAGTTTCGCAAAAATTTAATTTACATCAATTTTAACTGATTTAAACTGAAATAAAAATTGCACAACAAAATTAACTTCTATATTTTCTAATGAAAATTTACCATTTACTATGCTTATATAGACGTATTACAAATATCAAATTTTTATTTCCAAATTTTATTATTTAAAATTTCTCAAAAATTCAGTTAATTACGTTATTAAAACCGTAAAAATTATCGAGTCGTTGCATTAAGGAAGGGCCGACCATTAAAGAAGAAGAAATTCAATTAAAAGCTAGAGAATTTAGCTTAAGGGGATCAATCTTAATCCAGTCTTCTTATCAAAATCAAGGTGAGTAATAATTCCATCTCTTTTTTGGTTTTTATAATCATATGATTTCGTTTTTAAGGGTAAATTCCTTTGTGTGATACATTGGATGATGATGTGCTTGAGTTACAATTTATAAGGTTTAAACAAGATTGTTTAAAAGAGGTTATGCACGGTTTTAGGGAAAAACTGGCTTTTAATGATGTTTGAATGCCCTGGGAAAATTTTACAATATGTAAAACATGATTTTAAAGTTGGCTTTCAATTTTGAAAATCTTCCAACCAATGGAAATATTATTATAAATTTTCAAAGGAAAATAGGGTTATTTGGGTTTATAAATTTATTTTGGAAAATATATTAAGAATTTTAGTCTAGAATTTTGATATGTTAGATAACATAATTAAAGTGAATTTTTAGAATTTTTGAGGATTTTTCAAAGTGATTTGTTATGCAAATTAAATTATTTGAGAAGAGGGACTTCTTTGCAAAATTGGTTTTGCTTAATGGAAGGGCTTATTTTATTAACTTAACGATGATTTAGATATGAAATTAGCGGCAATTACTTTGGTAAAGAATTTTAAAAATTTAAGGCAACCAATCTGGTGTTATACATGGCATGTTACTTAAAGAAAAGTTTGCTTTAAGTAGTATTAAGCCATGCTTACTCAGAAAAGATGGTTCCGCCTATTTTGGGAAGTACCTTTCAACACAGAAGCTTTCGTCTTCAACCCAGTCGAAACCTACTACGCCGACGCCAATACACAAGTATCGCAAATATGGTACATAGTGTATTGGAGAAGGACGAAAGACAAGGCATCGAAAGCATAGCTTCTGAAGGAGTCGCTACCTTGGTTTGTTTTTAAAAGAAAAGCGCCTGCCTTTGTTTTGTTTTAGCCTATGAAGGAGTCGAAGCATATGGTTTTGAAAGAGGTTTTAAAAGGTTTCAAAAGGGTTTCCATTAATATAAGTTTTCTTTCTAATGGGTTATGAAAGAATGTTTTGAAAGAAGGGGTTCCGACCTATTGGAAACCCTGCTGCCGTTCTTTAGCCTTTCAATGGTATTAAAGGTATCAATGCTATCGAAAGGTACTTTGTTTTATAAATTTAAGCCACTTCGTATAGCTTTCGAAAGGGGTTAGGTGTTTGGAAGGCAATGGTTTCGAAAGGGGTTTCGAAGCCAACCTTCCACTATTTCACCCAGATGTTTTATGCTTTCGAAAGGATGGTGCCGACGCCATCATGTTTTCTCCAGTATTTTTATATGATAAAGGATGGTTTTGAAAGAGATGCTTTCGCCTATATTCACTTTGACCCAAATAATATTTTAAGTATAAACCCAATGGTTTCGAACGGGGGCTTTCAATGGTTTCAGAAGGGTTACTTCCAAAGGTGTCGAAAGGGGCCCTTTCAACTGGTTTTGAAGCTATGCCTCTAAAATTATATGTTAATACTTATTACAATCGAAAGGTTTTCAAAGGAAGGTTTTAAAGCATTAAAAAGGTAGGAGCCTAATGTTTTGAAGATAGATTTTAATGCTTTTGAAGAAGGTCATCCTATGAAGTCGAAAGCAAGGTTTCAAAAGGTTTTGTAACCCAAACTCATTTTTAAAAGGAAACCCCATGGCTAAATAAAAGGAGTTTTTGTAATGGTTTTGAGAATAATCTTTCTTTGATAATAGGTTAAAGGTATTAACCATGTTTTATATTAAACCTACAGGAGTGGTATTGCTATGTTGTTATGTTTTCTTCTTCAAGTATAAATATATTCACTTTATAATGGACACATAATTGTATTTTGGGGATAAAGAGCAGAAGAACTAGCTAGTTAACACGGTAGTGATTATAAATTGATTAAATTCTTAAATGAGTAGAATGACATCCAAGAGGTCAGAAAGACCAAAATATAGGATGCTAAAATATGAAAGAAGTATATTGGAAGGGACTAATATGTTCTCTGTAAGCCCATGAAAACCGTGTATAGGAAAAGATATTGGCAAGGGCCAATAGGTTCATAATTAACCCATGAAAACTATGTACAAAGGAAGATGTCAGAAAGACAGGATCATAGTAAGCCCATGAAAACTATGATTCGGTACTGGCAGGCGCCAGTAGGTTTGTAGTTAGCCCATGAAAACTATGTCTGGATTAAAATATTGGTAGGTGTCAATAGGTTCCTAGTCAGCCCATGAAAACTAGGATAAGAAGAGAAGATATTGCAACCCATGAAAATTAGGATAAGAGTATAGATATTGGAGTTACTAATAGGTTCATCGTGATCTTATAAAAACTATGTAAATAGACAGGGTGTCCTTAAATGTTTTACCTGTTATTAGTCAGACCATTAAAACTAATAGGTTAATAGTAATCCTAGAAACTATAATTGGGACAGATGGTTAGAATGAATGAGGATGGGTAATCCATAATAGATTCATTGGTTTAGCATGTCATCATGTTATATTGTTTTGAATTGATTTAACCATTGTGGATGCAGGAGCACACTATATGGTTTTATATTTTGCGATACTAATAAGGGGGAACCCGTTCCGCTAAGTGGCATGGTCTCACTAAATATCTAAATGGTTTGGGATGGTAGATTATTATTCATACCAAGCTTTATGTCTGACTCGAAGTTTATGTTTTTCCCTTAAACTCTTGGGTACTCAATTGATTTTGAGTAGTTTAAGAGTTAAGGTTTTTAGGTACCTCTTAAGACAAATAAGCTTCCGGAGACGTGCAAGAGGCATGATAGATATTTATAGTTCTCTTTTCTTATGATTCCATTGTGTTTGTAATGGCAAAGTTATTATATTGCATGTATATGCTCTGATTGTCTAAGGAGGAATCATCATATGTCGCTCTTTGCTTATGTTGTAATAAATATATTTTCTCTAAATATGATTTGCGATTGTGGGATTATGTAATGAATTGAAAATGTTTTGATATGGAATTTGAATTTTTTTGAAGTTTTAATTTTTTTTCCATATTCATATGTTTCTTTGTATCAATGAATTTAACACTGCCGTATTTGGTCGTCGAGGATTAATAACTATGGATGACTGCAGCATCCGTAGCCGTTAGTTTTGGGCCTCCAAGTAGGGGATGTTACATTCACCCTCTCAATTACCTCATCTGTTTATAGGTGATACACAATGGTGTGGTTCGACTCTATACCCAAAGTATCCGAAATGTTCCACCAAAACTCGCTGGTAAAAAGTGGATCTTCGTAGCTCGCTATACTTAATGGAATGCCATGCAATCTAATAAACTATATAACATGTACTGTCACTAATGATGTTGCTTTTGCCCTCCACTACTCCTTGTCTGAATATAAGTAACTGAACATCATAAAGATACTTTGCTCATAATATACATTTAACTCACGCCATCCACTACTCCTCAACCAAATCCTCTGCCATCACAATTTAACACCATCCTATAAATGACATCCAACTCAATCCCGCTATCAGGATACCTCGAGAAAGTAAGTACATATGCATCACATAGAAATCACAAAACTAAGAGACTACGCTGCCGAACACGAAACGAATTTACTCTTCCCAATGCAAATAAGGATATAAATTTGAAGGTTTGAATCAAATAAGAAAAGAAAAATCTCCAACAAATGACTAGGAAGTTGCACCACACTTGAATTATACCTCTAGTAATATACTTCTGAGAAGCCCATATACTCCGTGACACTTCTCAAACAATACCAAGCCGAACCCCGGCAAACATTACCGGGTATCCAAGTATTTCACATCTAATAGCACTACCGAATCCAGTCTACATGAAATGTGAAAGTACCCTAATGGGGGCAACCCTACATAGCTTGGCTTTCTCTCGTGCTTTGGATTTAGTCATTTCTAACAAAGGATATCAATGCTCAATGGAGCAACACATCGTCTTAGAATGATGATAAAGAAGCTGAAGTAACTAATAGCTGAGAAACCAACTATCAAGGATATAATACGATTGTATATGGAAATTAAGTCTTGTATACTTATCACCACTTATAGAATTCAAACTTGTACTATTTCTTAGTTAACGATAATATAGGACTAGTCAAGGTAGTGTTATCTCAAAGTCATGTCTCATATATTCTTAGCTTTCGAAATAGCGAAAAATATACTTCTTCGATGTTTAGCGCTAATTAGACAAATAAATCGTTTCCATACAAGTGAATCGTTTTACGGAAATTAGTTCATTTCCATAAACTTTTCAATCTTTTTTTTAAAACCTGTATTCATACTTGGCTTCACATTACAAGTGTTAGCTTTAAAACACTTTGTTAAAAGAGTTTACTGGCTTTGAAATATCTTTATAAAAAGGGGTTAGTAACTTAAAACATCCTTATTACGTTGATTAATTAACTTTAAAACTTTTTTAAGTAAGTTTATTAATTAACTTCAATAACCTTAAATTAAGAACGGTGAATTTAAAATGTAACGACCTGGTATTTCGAACCATTCAAATCGACAATCATCCACTCATGTCAGACTTGAATTGCTCAAAACAATAGATTGTTAATTTATATTTGGTAAATCTCAGCATATACAGTAAATAAATCAATCACAGAATCACAGACATGGAGTAATATAACAATAAGCGGCGGAATAGATAAATAGTAGCTCACGAAGCTACTATAAAACATCAGCATCTGAAACAAAATACAACAGAATATTAAATACAAATGAATCTCTAATACATAAGCAACTGACGAGTCTGAACATAATTGATTGGAATGAACTGAAATAACTGAAAGCTGGGTAGATAGATCTTCAAACAATGCTCCAATCTCCAAAGGCGAGTCTCAAATGCTGTGAATCTCAGTCTGACCCGAGCATAAAGGAAAACGCAAAACACTCGAGTCATGATTAACATTCTTACATCGGTAAATTTAACTCAAGTGAAATGTCAATTGGAATACGAGTAACTTAATGGATGTTTGGGATACCCATCCTCTAAGGATACATGGAACAATCTACTATATAATAATATACGCTATTATAATATGTCTATCAGTAAAGTAAAGTATTAAAATAGCATTAAGGCGTTACCCATATCCCCCTTAACACATTTTATATATTCCCATAGTCTATACAGTACCGTAAACTCCTTCGTGAGGTCTACTCAGAGGGCACTCCATAGTTATGATACAAAACAAAGTCGTAGAAGGCGCGATAAGGCATGTGACAAGGCATGCGAGGCAATGCCACGGTAGAAATACAATTTGCACTCTCGAACTAGTGGTAACGCATAGCAGCTACTACCGCCCAACCTCGAGACACACTCATAAATCAAAAGTGCACCCAATCGAATCACAAAAGCAATAGAATGGTATCGAAGAAATGTACCCGACAGGGGGAGCGACCCTACTTAGCCCGGTATAGCTCCTGTTTTAGCCACATCAAACTGAATCACGGGAGTCAGGGCTGTGCCAAAACTTCATATAGAATCGTTGCCAAACCATCCTACTTCGTTCTGAAATCCCTACCACGTACACAGTTGTTAAAGTGGTTTTCGGTATTGGAAGAGAGTATGAAAATATCCGATCCCGGTCTCTTTAACAACCAAACGCTTATTTCACACCATGGTCATTTCATTTCAAATAGTTCATACTTCATATCAAAAATATCATATTCAATTCAAAACCATATCAATTCGATGTCATCATTCACTTTAAATAATATTCATTTTCAAAATCGTAATACTTTCACAATTATAATACATTTGAAATCATAATACTTTTGAAACAATAACACTTTTGAAATCATAACCCTTTCAACTTAAACAGTTTGGATATTGAAAATAGTATGTATATATTAAAATAGTTATAAATTAAAATAGTTTATGTATTAAAATAATTTATATACTAAAATAGTTATAAACTAAAAATAGTTTATATTTATTTAAAGAGATTATGTTGAAATAGTATCCAAATTAAAAGTGTTTCATCTAATTCCACAAATCGATTCAAATCAACCTAAATTCCAAAATTCAATTTAAATCAATCCCAGTTCCACACTTTCAATTTAAAAGGTTAAAGATTCAATTCAAATTCTCAATAAGCCATTTTGATTTTTTCGATTTCAAATCCGGTTTTGAACTATCTCTTCAATTCCAATAAGATTCAAAGTTTAAATATTCAAACATTTTCAATATAAGTTTCATTTAGATTTCAACATTTAACTTTAATTTTATTCAAACATGAGAATATTCACTTAATCATTTTAATAAATGTTAAATAAAATCTCAGTTTATAAATTTAAATCAATATTATATATTCAGTCTCAATTTTATTTATAATTGAGAATATTCATTTAATCGCTTTTTATCAAATCGAGTTATAAATCATATCTTTTAAATTCTCAAAATCAACTAGTTCAAATCAATTTTTATTTAAATTCAATTATTAACCAATTTAAATTCCAAGTCAACATTAGTTTATCTTCCAACCTCCATTATTAAAATTATAAAAATCTATTTTTTTAAATATTAATATAAATTTAAATAAATACTTAAACATATTATAAACCAATTAAATCAAGTTTTATTAAATTAAATCATATTATTAAATGTATTTTGTATTAAATCTTATTTTATATATTTTAAAATAATAAAATTATAAGTAAAATCTTAAAATTTATATTTTTCAAAACTAACTTATAAATTAAAATTTCCAAGACATATTATTTTAAAATCTAAAATTTAAACATATATAAAAATAGCATTTATATTTATATTTTAAAAATAAATATTCATTAAAACCCATATATTTTCTTTCAAACCTTGGAAGTCATTTTTAAAAATATACCAACTTTGTTCGTATATAATTCTCTATCCTATGATCAAGTGATACGGATATTTATCATTTCACTCCGCAATTTAAAATTTTGCGGGTATATATCATTTCAACCCACAATCCCAAAAATTTCAAAATTAATGAAAATCGATTGGGTTTATCATTTCAACCCATAATGATTTTCCCATAATCTATAATATCATTAGTGTATATATCATTTCAACCCATAGGTAATTTCAAAACTAACAGGGAACTTGCAGTGTAACATTCCTGTTTTTAAACAAATTTAAATTTGAAATTAATTTGATTCCTAGATTAAATTAAGAATTAATTTGGTAAATTAATATAAAATTTTTATTTAATTATAAATTGATTTAGGATTAATTTAAATATTTGGGGATAAAATAAGAATTGTATTTGGAATATGATGTAATAAATAAATTAGATTTTTTTTAAAAAGCTTTTATGTATGTATAATGTATGAATGATATGAAAACAAAAATTCTAAAGTTGAATATAAATTTGATAAAAGAATTTAAAACACTTTTTCTTTTAAATGAATAGATATAGTTTTTATATTTTTGAATTTAAAGATATTTTTTTTTTTAAGTATAATATTTAAAACTACATAATATACATATGTAAATTTAATTGAATAAAGGGGTTTAAACAAAATATGTTTTATAAATTGAAATCAAATAAGGGCTAAAAACATAAAAGTTTATATTATAACAAGTGTAACCATTTTGAATCTTATTAAGACATTTGTAAAATAAGTAATGACAAGTGTTAACACTAAATGTAACAAGTGGCAAGTTAAAATTTTCTTTTAATTCAAATTAGAAATACATAATAAAAGTTAGTAAGAAAACATGCCTATTTTCTTTCACGAGAAAAAAAATTTGAATCAAGATGCTTAAGATCAAATGAAAACCTGAAACAAACATTCAAAAGGTCAAGCATATTCAATTCAAAGATCAGATCATAAACAAATTCAAGCAAATCTGGAAATAGATTGATGCAGAAGGGCAAGCAAATCAAAAATCTGAATCAAATAGCAGATCAAATTAAAGATCTAAGAAGAAGTAAAAACAAAAACTCAGATTCAAATGCAACTCAGAAATAAAGTTTCAAACAAATACATCAACAAATTCAAAGAAGCAGGTCAAAAACAGATCAACATCAATGCAAATTCCAGACCTGTTATTTCTCTGATATGTGCATATGCTTGTGAGTAAACTCTTAACCCTGTATTTATATATGAATTTTGACCTATGAAAATGCTTTGATATGAATGCAAGGTTTGAAATGTCTATGTCCACAAGAGTTTATACCACCCTGTTAACTCTACAGGTTCTCTGTTTAAAAAAATAATAATAATAAGTGAGTAGCTTTTAAATTTTAAATTATAACTTAGTTTGCATGCTAGTATGGTTGGATATAAATAAGTTTTGCATGTGTATAGGTAAAAATCTATTGTGAATAATATTTGTATGCATACTGTATATACATTTGATGCTCTGTCTTGTTTGCAGGCTTAGTTTTTTACTTAAAAATCCTTATTGCATGATCTAGTGTTTAATAGGATCTGATAATTAAACTAATTTTGTTTGATTTAACTTAAATTATGGTTTAAATTTTTAATCAAGTCAAATTAAACTTGATGGTCTCTGGATGTATTTAAACATAAATGCATGTTGATATTAATCAAAATTTCATACTGTATAATTTACAAATTCAGTACTATAGATTGAATACACCCACTAAAACATGATTTTTAAATCAAGAATCATAGTTTTTAGGAATAGGATAAGGGTATAGTTTAGATATTAACTGAAATGGGAATGTTTGGTTTTTCTGGTGATCTTTGTATCTGGAGGTATGGGATTCTGCATGATGATGGAGGGTTGATCAGAGAAGCTAGGAAAAATATTTGTTGGTGCTAAATTTCATTGTGGAAGGTGCAGCTATGAGATTTCTTTTTAAATCCTAGTTTTAGTTGTGCCTGGTAAATCGATCACCACGGTACTTAGAGTTGATCGAGTGTTATGATATTTGGGTAGTGGTAGTTGGGTCGTAGTAGAAGTCATGGCCAAAGTTGCTGACGTTCAGTTGGTCGGGGTGGCGAGAATGAGCTGTTGACAGGTTTGGTGATGGGAGGAGGTTTATATTTCCAGGTTTGGGGTTAAGATTCTCGAACTCGAATTCGACGGTTGAAGCATGAATTGATGTTTGTGGTGGGTAGCTGGGTCGATTTCTGATGAGTTGCAATCATCTCTGATGATCTATGGTGGTCGGAGTCACCGTGCATATGCACGATGAAGTATTTTGTCTGATGGTGTTTGGTTAAGGCAGAGAAGGCACTCGGGTAAACCTTTGTTTGACTCGAAGTCATTGGGTAGATTACTCGGGGAAGATGGGTTGTAGACTCGAAGCAAATTTGTGGTGTCTCGGGTTATTCATTGTTTTCAGGTTTTACAGAAAACCTGTAATATCAGTTTCAAAATTTTTAAAACCTGAAGCTTTTAAATGTAAAGGAAAAGTTTAAACCTAGTTTTAAATCCAAGTTTGAGATTTAGAATTTAAGTTTTAAATTTAAAATCTCAGTTTTTAAAATAAAAATAAAAATAAAGTTTAAACTTAAATTGTTAACTACTTTTTAGTGGTTAAGTAGTTTAAATTTATAAAAAAATGAAGTTTTAAAAATGTGAGTAAGTTTTAAGTGAAGTTAAAAACTGGAAATCAAAGATTTAAAATATTTGTTTCAGTTTTGAAATAAAAGAAGTTTTTAAAATTTGAAAAATTTAAACAAATTTGTATGTAAAGTGTAAATTTAAATTATTGAATTTAAAAATGAATTTAGTTTTAAACTCTTATGAATTTCTTTTTATAAGACAAGCATTTGTTTGCCATGTAATTTAAAAAGGTTTAAATTGTTTAACTTTGTTTAAGTTTAAATTATATTTATTTTAAATTTCATATTAGAAATGAAAATTTAAAGTAAGTTCAAAGGTAAAATTGTTTTCAAATGCTTTGTTAATAACAATTTAGTCATAATTAAGAAATGTTTTTATCTTAAAATTTAATTAAGATTTAATTGAATTAAGGAGGAAATTATGGAATAATTAGTTAATTTAATTAATTAATGATTAGAGATTAGTAAATAATTGATTAAGGGTTAATCAATGGGTAATTAAGATCATTATTTAGATTATTAACTAATGATTAAAGAATTAATAATTAAGCAATTAATCTATAATCAAGGTTAATTAATTAAATAATTAAGGATTAATTAAGTTACATTTAACACTTAATTAATTAAATAATTAGAGTTTAATTAATAAGGTAATTAAAGAATGATTTATTTAATTTAAAAGAAAAAATTTGGATTAATTTATAATTTGAAATGATAAATAATGATTAAATCTAAGATAATTTCTTAAGAAAGTAATTAAAGAAATGTTATTAGTTAATGAAGAAAATTAACTAAGGATTTTTAAGTATTAATTAATGTGATAAATTTTAATAATTAATTAGATTAGTTAATAAAGATAATCAATTGTAAATTGTTAATTACTTAATGAAAGTAATTAAGGGATTAATTACTTATTGTAATTAATTTTGGATATTTTTATTTATTAAAGTTGATTAAGTAACTAAGGGTAATCACTTATTTTTATTAATTAAGAATAATTAATTAAGTGGTAGTTAATTAAAAGTTGATCAATTTATTAAGGAATAAATTAAGGGAAATTAATCAAAGGATAATTGAATAATTAAAGGTTGAGTATTTAATAATTAAAGGTTAATTCTTTAATAATTAAAGGTTGATTAATTTAATTAATAAATGATTAAAAGACGATCAATCAAATGATTTGAAATAAATTAATGTTAATTAACCATGATTGATGATTTATCTGATTTAAATAAATCAAATAATTAATTGAGCTTATTTATGGATTACTATATTCTATTGAATGCTGTATTGGATTGATAAATCTGTTATGTGATTGTGATTGTGATACTTTGTAATATGAATTGCTTTGTGTTGAGCTATTATATATGTGATTAATATACTGTTGTATGAATATGAAGATCCCTTTTTACCCGTAAACAGCAATTAAACTTTGATGCGACAGGGAGTCAGATTCCAGTTGCTTATCCGAAGCCCACATCGAATTGTAATGATGAATCTCTGTGATTGATAAATTTATTTTATCTGTGGAACTGTGAATAAAGATAAGCGTTATGGGTTATACCACCTGTCGATATTGATTGAATCTGTGATGATGATGTTGCACTATTGTGTATAAAACCCCTGGACTACACAATACACACACAAATATGGATTTTACGAGGAAATCGGTTAAGTCATAGATTTTTGAAATGGTTTTAAAAGTTGAATTTTGAATTCAAATGATTTAGAAATGCAATTGGGTTGAATATGAAAAGTTTGAAAAAGTGGTTTTTGAGGATAAAAGTTATTTTGAATAACCTAATAAAGTTTTGAAATTTAAATAGTTTGAATTAAATTTGAATTCAAGGTTTGAAATTGAAATTTGTGTTTGGAGATTATAGTTTAAAAATGTTATACAATGTTATAATGTGTTTATATGGATTTTAAACCATTTTAAAACATATTGTTTTGAGAATTTGAATTCAACCCAAGTTTTATACTTGAAGGGTTTTAACTTGAGCAAATGTAATCGGATTTCCCCGAAATGAAAACCACTTGTTTTCAAATAATAATAGCTTTCATTTAAAGAAAGGATTTCCAAATTATATTAAAAGGTTTCAAGTTTGAAATGGAATCCAAATGCTTTGAAAGCTATGAAATGAGTCTTTGATTCAAAGACCGGACGAGTTAATCCAACTTGAATTAGAATTGTTTTGAAAGGCTATGATTGAATCTTTGGAAACAAATTTTGAAAACTATAAGTTAAATCTTGATTTGAAGATTTAACGAGTTAATCCAGTTGAAATAGAAATTGTTTTGAAATCCATGAGTGGATCTTTATGAACGGGGTGAACTTTGTGAATTAAATCTTTTGTTTAAAAGATTAAAGTGTGGAAATTTTTTTTAAACCATTGAAGGTTTTTGAAATGAATCTTTTGTGTTTAAAAGATTGGAAATGATAATTTATTTTGACCATTTGAATGAAAGGTTTTGGGCTTTAAGCTGTGATTTAACTGAGATCCCATAACCATATGTTTTAAATATTGTGCTCATTATTCGGTTTAGCTGGGAGAGGACCTTGTGTCATATAACCCATTCCGAATAATGATACGACGTTATGGATAGCATTTGAAGACCGGTGGTGAAGACCGGGTATTTACGAGAACGATAGGATGACCTATCGATTGTCTCTGCACCGAGTCACGCCGGTATAGAGATTCCCTAAGTGATGGGAAGTCCGATCGGAATTGTGAATACGGGGATTTGCAAGGGCTTTTTCGAAAGTGCCTTCGGTTCTGTTCGAACCCGGAACAGACTTCTATGGATTGTATGTCTGACATTACAAACTGAGATATAAAGCTGATTTCTTTCAAATACATATCTGTTGGTGGCGGAGAATTTATTCTCTTAGCTTAACACCCTTCTCTGAGACGTACGAGCTCAGAGGTTAGGTAGTTGAAGGTTATTAGTGATATACTCCCAATTTGGTGGTGTGGCATGCTGAGTGCTGCTGATCATTTATTGATCGAAGCATGGCTTTGTGAAAAAGCGTAGCTTTGTGGACGAGAGTTCGTCGAACCTCACAACCCGGTTATGGTCAAAACAGAAATCGTGGCAGCAAGGTTATTTGAGGGTAGCGCCCTCTGAGGGTATGTCCATTTCCTTCTGGATTATAAGTCGTATCATGGTATGGAGCCCAGATACTTACTTTGTGGTTGCTGCAAAACTTATTGCTTTGTGGTTGTCGGTTGGGAAGCGCTTCGGATAAAGGTTGGTAATGACCGGGAGGTGGCATACTCGTGTCAGTAGTTACCTATTTACAGAGGTAACCCGACCTTGTGTAGCAGAGATCCGGTTAGGTTCCAGGGACGTCCCTCCAGAGGCGTTCCATTTTATTTTTATATGGGAAGTTCCTTTGCCCGACCATTTGTTGGAAATCCAATCCTCCAAATACGAGCCCTTTACGGTTTTAGTTGTATAACCTGCCATCTACTTATGGTGGCGCCCCACTGTTTGGATGGTAGCTATAGTAGGCATAGTACGAAATGTCTATGCTGGCTAAGATTAATATTATACTTTCGAAATGTTTTCCACTATGCACTTATAGTAATAATAACAAGGGATTTCGCATATCAAGCACTTTTAACTATCATAAGAAGAAATCTCCTCCAAGTCTGCATTTGCATTGTGTGTGTGGTGGGAGGTCTTATGACAGTTTCATTTTCCTAAAAGCATTGCGGATTTTAAATTTTAAGTTCTTTTGTCTTTTTTAAAGATAAAACTGTTTTTGTTTGCTCACACAAGTCCCATGACTGGCCCGGAGTTTATTGTTCCTTTCCTAAACTCTGGGTGCCCACTATTTTTCCACACGGGCAGTCTAGAGTTGGGGTTTTCAGATAGTAGATAATAGATATCGAATTGATACCCTTCAGCATTCTCTTTGGAATTCTTTGGAGTCTTCGGATTCATGGACTGGACTTGCTCAGATTGGTGCAACGTGATGGTGGTTTGAGCTATTTCTGGATTGGTACTTTGGAGTTAGAGTTGCTGTTGTTGTTGGGAGTTTTTGTTTTCCGCTGCTATATCATATTGTTATTCCGCTGTAGCGTTGTTATCTTGTATCTCTGATATTGATTCATATTGTATCATTGTTGTATCGAATGTTGTATATCTATGATATTCATTTCTTTTCTTCCGCTGTGTTGTTATACTTGATGTGTTATAAGCTCCGGCGAACCAGATTCGACGTTTGGATCTGCGGCATTTGAATATGAATGTTGTATTCGGCGCCGATTTTCGAAGGTCGATTCAGGGTCCGTCACATTTGGTGTCAGAGCTGAAGGTTAAAACTTTAGCTCAGGTGTGAAGACCCGGAATTTTCGAGCATTTAAAATCAGAATATTTAATTGATTTTAAATATTCAAGATAATAATTTTAACTTGAATTACAAATATCGCTATTTATTTGATAATTAAATAATAGAATTTAATAATTAGAAGTTGAGTAAATTGTTGAATCTAGAATTTTAAGTCTGTTAAAAATAAATTGAAGGCTTATAAAATTTATATTGATAGTGTTGAGGATAATAGAAGTTTTCAAATTGAATTTAACACTTATTTGTTCAGTTTTAAAATTATATCGTTTAAATTGAATTTAAAACTAGCCTTCCGAGGCACAGTCTCGGAATTCGACCAAACCAGTTCCATTGGATCCGTAATATTGTATTATTATCGGATTTCAAATTTCGGAGCGATTGGAGTTGTTGTGTGAGCGTACGACATATAAACGCACTGAATTTTTATCGGAAACTCAATATAATATACATTGTTGACTAGTCAAATCTTGTCACATCGGTTTTATTTTCAATCACTATAGCTAGATTTTTTTTCACGTAAAATTTTCTTTATACGCCACCACCGTTTCATATCACATCCTCCTATTTCTTTCCAGCCGAGACAAAGATTATTTAAAAAAAATAAAAAATCTACAGACACAAATCCCCTTTCTTCTTCTCTAAACCAAATCGTCGATTTTTTTAGAAAAAAAAGTATGAAATATAAATAAGATCGGGATTCAAATCGAAACGAATCTCGAGCCAGCTCCCTCATCTTCGATTCGAAATCGAAGAATACATGCGCGACTTAGTCGCGATTACCTCGGGACGGCGAGCAAGAAGTGGAAGGGGTGGCTCGGTTGATCTGTAGCGGGTGGGGTCTTGCGAGGCTAGGGTCGAGTGTCGGGGTTGATGTCGCCATTGAGTCGCGACCCTAGTCTCTAGTTGCCGTGAGGGTGGAGGTGCGACTGTAGAGTTGTCATGGAGGATGGGATTGTTGTGTCACGACCGGGGTGGTCGGTATTCGCCGATGTTAGTGAGAGGCTGCTAGTGTTTTCAAAAAGGTATCGAACGATTTTATTTAATTAAATTTAATAGATATAGATATATGTATGTATATGTAAACAGGAAATGCAGATAGACAAGGTTTGGAAATATAGAAATTTTGAATTTATGGAAGTTCATGTAAAAATTTGATTTTTGAAAATTATAAATTAGTTTTAAATAAATTATGAGTTAATTAAATTAAATTTATCAAATGGAAACTAATTATTCAAATTGTTCGAATATTAATTAAATCTGTTATAAAGAAAAATTGATTGTTCGGTTATTTGGAATATTAATAAATGGTATAAATATCTACAAGGTCTTAAATCATGGAGAATCAAGCCGGTGTGGATGGGATTGCGAGTTAAAAATCAAAGGTGAGTTAATCTCACTTAGTTAAATTTAAATTTAAACGATTAAATTTAAATACTTGTTTGTATGATTGAATTGATTGTTGTGTTATATAGTAGTATACAATACACCTTGAAATGATTGATTTCCTTCATTTTATAGTGAAGATATCTTATATTGTGCTAACGTCTGTGGATGCAGGGAAAACAGGTTGGAGGGATCCAACTGGATCCCTCAACATTTATTATTTAATATCCTCTGTGGTGATTATTTGATATTATATGATGAATTATATTGGAATATTGTATGCTATGGTTCGATTGGATATAACTGGGTATAGTGAATTACCAAAAATATATATATATATATATATATATATATATATATATATTAGATTCTGAAAAGAAAATAAAAGAAGTAAATTTGTAAGTAAAATAATTATAGAAATTTGAATAAAATTTAAGAATGAATTGGGAAAGAAATAATGTGCCCTTTAAAATTCTAGTAAATAAATCTTGAGTATAGAAAGGAAATTTTGAATAAACAGGGAATTAATGAATTTTAAAAATTCAATGTTATTATTTAAAAAAGAACAAAACATTTATTTGAAATTTAAGATTTAAAATATTGGAAAGAATAAAGAAGACATTGGGATAAGATCTGGAATTTGTATATTTCAGTTAAAAGATTTAAAATCAAAATCAAACGGAAATTAATAGCATTAATAATAAAACACATAATTAATGAATTTTGAAGGAATTGAGTAAGTAAAGAGATTTAATTCAAGTAGTAAATTGGGAATCAATTTGGAAAATTGATTTAAGTGATTGAAGTTGGAATTCTTCCTAGATAACCCTATACGTTTTCAAAGTAAATTTTTAAATATAAGCTAAAAGATTAAAAGTATTTTTAAAAAGCAAGTTTTGGAAAATTTCTTATTTCTAATATTTAAATTCTAAAGTAAGTATTTTCTCTTAATTTATTATATTAGCAATTATTTAAAGAATGACTTAATATTATGTTTTTAAAAGTAAATCTAGTTTTATATTTATTAAGTAACCTTATTTTAAAATATTCATATAGTATGGTATTTTGAATAAATTATTGATGTAGTTTTAACTTAAATGTTTTAAAGTATATTTCAAAGTAAAGTGTTTTAAATTATTTTAGAAATCTAGTTTTTTGCTTGATGATTTCAGAGGAGATAGAAAATATCTGGGAGAGTTTATTCTGAAAAGAAAGATGGTTTTGAAACTGTTTTCAAAGGATTGAAAATAGAAATATATCTTGTGAAGATATTTTGAGGTTAATAAATAATTTAGGAAATTATTTATTGTTGGATGGATGTTTGTGAATATTAATTGATGGTTAACTCACTGATTATCAATATTGGACAAATGCGTTGATCGTTTCGAAGAGACCGGGTTCGAGATTTATTTCTCGAAAACCACTTCGATCAGGTTTGTACGTTTCGTGAAAACAATTTGGGATTCGAAGACGGAGCAGTGAAGTGCAAGGGCTAGTCGCTACTAATCCTGAGGATATTTCCAAATGGATGTAGTAGGAATAGTGCCTTCGGTTCCGTTCGAACCCGGGACGGACTTGTATGGATGAATGCTTGCGAAACATCGTTAGGTGGACGATGGGCATTCTAAGGATATATTCTAAAAAGGTAACGCTTAGCCTCAAGCCTCATCAAATGGGAATGACTGAAAATCAGGGGATATGCAGCAAGGCTTCGTGGGTATCCCCCACTGGAGAGTAAGGTCATCCCTTTCTAGATGTCCCTTTTTATTCGGCTTAGTGGTGCGGTTGTTGATCCCAACTGTGGGGTGATCTTATTCGAAACTATCCAGTAAGGGATGGGTCCGGTCTTGTGTTGCAGGGGATCGGGAGTGGTCCTTGGTATGTTGATCTAGGCCCCGTACTGTGATAGGTGGTAGTCCAGTGCCTAGTCATTAGTTGGAAATCCATTCTCCCTACAAGCCTTGTACGAGTTTTGTTTGTATTACCCACTCTGTGGCTAGTAGTTGGAAATTAATAGATGTAACAATTTCGGCTATTTTATAAGTATTTGTATATAGACCCTATTATAATATCAGAGGATTTCTATAAAAAGTGTTTTAGCTGTCGTAAAGTAAAAACCCGACATGTTTATTTGTGGCGTGGTCTTACGAGATGCTTTTGTTTTCAAAGGATTTTGAAACTTTAATAATCAATTGGGTGTGATTTTCTCACGCTGGTATTCCAGACTGACTCAGGTGTTATTTAACTGTAATGCTCGGGTCAGACCGAGTATTATAGGATACAGGTTTCGATGCTGTGGAGCTCAGGAGACGAGCAGGATGGCGATTCGTACTTCCGTACTCTGTTTATATATATTCCGTTGTATTGAGTTGTTGTGTATCCATTTGTATGATATTGATGTTAAGCTGTGATTGATGTACTCTGATGATGTAATGTATAAACAAAGAAATTTGATGTTTGAGTAAAGAGTATTTATTATCTATTATATTTTATTCCGCTGTGATGGTTAGATTCTGTTGTTGTTTTCTATTTTCTTCTTCTACCTCTTCTTCTTTAACCCAAATGGTTCGTATTTCTGTACACCTTGAGTTGATTTAGGTAGAATAGTGTTGACTCAAGGGGTACGGATTTTGCGGGCTGTTACAGTGGTATCAGAGCTTAGGTTGGTGATAACCTTGGCTTTGGTGGAAATTACTCATTTAAATTTGAGTCCGAAGTACTCTAGAATGAGTTTGAGCGTATTAATAGATATGAGCGCGTATTTGTTAGTGAATATAAATTGTTTTAATATTGCGTTGATTGATTTATTGAGTGGCATATGAACCTTCGTCGACACAGTCTACGCAACTGTATCGAAGGGGTTTCTAAACACTTGAATAGAACAATTGACACGGTATTGTTTTAAATGTGGGTAAATGAAATAATTTTACCTAAAATATATTTTTTGATATAAATAAAAGTTTTGTAAACTATTTTAGCTAATATATGGTTGATTGGATTTTAGGAAGAATAATATTAAATTATTATCATCGTGGGTAAAAATTTAACTAGAAATTTAAAACATAACTAAAGGTTAAGGAAATAAATTCATTTTCATAAATATGAATTGTAAATAAAATTTAAAAATTGAAATATAATCAAATAAGAATTTGTATGTGCATAAGCTATGCAAATGAATTATAGTAAAATTGATTTAAGCAGGATTTGGAAATTTAAATCTTGGAGATTTTGGAAGTATTTTGAAGATAAATAATAGCACAATTGATTTGGGGATATTTCTGAGAGGAAATTGGTTTAAAAGGGATTTTGAAAGTGATATAGCATTGAAATCACTTGGATTATGGGAAAATAATTCTGATGATGACGGCCGCATCATCAGTATTCATTTTCGAATTTCTAAGTGACGGATTGCTACCAAATTGATTTGTTCAGAAAGCTAGTTTTTTTTGAAAATCTCAAAGGAAATTTGTTGGGGATAAAAACCAGGATTGGTTTAAATTTTTGAGAAGTGTGATTTTGAGATGTTGGAGATTTCAAAATGATTTGGAACCAAAGTCGGTGTTTTTAAATTCCTGATGAGATAGCTGTAAGCTTATAAATTGTAAACTCATAAATTGAGATGATTTTTAAACCAGGAAGGAATATAAGCTTTGAATGTTGAGAATTTGAATTTAAAGTGAAAGGTTAAAAATGAAATTAACTTGGATGGGAAATAAAAATTTGACCGGATTGAAATTAATGGGCTAAGCTGAAAATAATATCCAGTGTATTCGAATTAAGTTGAAGTCGAATTGAGTTAAATAAATCTGAGTTAAAATAAAATTGAATTGGAATAAAAATTCAGTTAAATTATTGAATGGAATTAAATTCTTGCCTGGATAACTGGAAAATAAGTTGGATAAGAAATAAATTGGATAAGAATTAGATTGAAATAAATAAACCAGAATAACTTATAACAGAATTAAAATCCATGGAAATAAAATATACTTGGGTTATAAATAAGCATAGTGTTGAGTTATAAAAAAATTAAAATAAAAATAAAGAAAGAATATATTCAAGCCTATAATAAATGGGATTGTGTAAAATAATAAGTTGTGACTTATAAATTGAAAATGGAATACAAAATCCAAAATAAATATTGTTTGATGTTTTGGATAATAAAACGAAGAAAATCCAAACTTGAATTATAAAATAAATTGAACTAAGAAAATTAAATGAAGTGATATTTGGAATTAAAAATCAAGTATTGAACTATAAATAGGAGAGAACTAATTTGATAATAAATTGGTTGATAAAATGTGTAAATGGGAATGTAATGTAGTTTAATAAAAGCTGAATTGGTGAGTTAATATTGAAGTTTGGAAATAAAACTCAAGTTATAAATCAAAATCGACCTGGATCGATAGTGAGGTAAATGAAATTGAATTGTGAGCTCATGAAATTGGGTTTTAAACTGAAAATGGATAGTGGATTCAGAACTTGAGTTTTAAATTAAAATTTAACTTGAAGTGTTAACAAATTAATATAATTGTAGTGTATCGAATAAAAATGTAAATGGATTAAAATGGTTTGAATGTGCAAATTAAATCCAAATAAGTGGAAATAAATTGGAGATGGCCGTGTAATCAATTGAATGGGTTGAGTATGAAAGTTAAATTTTATAATAACTAACCAAAGGAAATTGTAGATTTAAAATGAGATCTAATTGAGATAGAATCAAGTTGAATAAAAGAGAAAAATGTTTATTTGTGAAATGAAAATGAGCTTAAGTATAAAATTTGAATAAATCAAAATAAACTGACTTAAGCTGAATATAAGGGGGAGAGTTGAATTGAATTCAACTTAAAACCAAGTTTAATGATATTGGATTAAATTTGAATCAAGTAAAAATAAATTTGGATCGAAATAGAATTTGGTGGGTTGTAAATAATATTTAAGGAAATGAAAATTCATAATGGATTGAGTGGATAAACTAATTATATTGAATAAACAAATGAAAGGGGATTCTTAATTAAATAATTGTAAACCATTTAAAATGTTAAAGAATTGAAATAGCTTGGAGACAATATGAACAATAGAATGTTTGCATGTTAATAGAATGGTTTTAAATGAACGCGGATAAGAAATGAATCGCAAATGAATAGATTGTGAATAAAATTGAAATGGTTATTGAGTGAAATAGCCTGGATTGTTGTCGAGCTAAATAAAATAGTTTGGAATAAACAAATATGGAATGAAATGTAAATGAATGGATTGTGAATGGAATTTAAACAGAATGTGTCGAGCTAGATCAAGTGGTTTTGAATGGAACCTGTTTGAATAATGAAACTAGTTTGGTTAATAAAATGAAATGTAAGTAAATGGATTCAAATTTAAAAAGCAATAAAAATGAGAATATATGGATCGTGAATAAATTTAAAAACGGAATAGAGTTATGTATAAATTGAGTTGAAATCAATTTAAATTGGTTATAAAACATAAATACTTATTTATTCACGTAGATCTTGTTAAATATGCATAGAATAAATTATCATTGGATGTAAATGGAAGTAATTAAAATTCTATGAATCGATAGGAGTTCGTTTTGCCTAAAAATAAATTAATGCAAGCTTGTGAGTTATTAACCATTCAGATTAAGTGAAACTATATGTGATTGGTTATAAGCAAATAAAAATTAATGTTGGAATATTTAAATTTGCTTATAATGAGTGTTTAATATGCATTGCTATTAGAATTCATGTGTTTAGTGTGTTTAATGTGTTTAACTATTGCAAATAAGTGAAACATTGTTAAACTTCATATATTTGGTACTTACATGTTTAAATTGAGTAAGTACAGGTACAGGGAAGCCGTTTGGCTGGATTTTGGGCACGCTAATTGCTTAATAAATAAGCTGTTTGCTTAGAAAATGCTAAATAAGGTACGCGTTCGCAACAAAAATAGGAAATATGAACTGTTTTTGGTTTTTCCGACCGGGTGGGTCGATGTATATATTTACTTTTTTGTCAAATTGCAAAAGCTCCTCCGTACAAAGGAGACTCTGCCAAAAAATTTCAGAAATTTTGGAAGTTAGAAAATTTTTGGAAATTTTGGAAAATTTAGTTAATGACAAAACGAATTCAAATTTGAAACTAAAATAAATTAGTAAATGAAACTAATTTAAAATAATGACATGAATTAGTTATAAATGAAAAATAAAATTTAAATATTCCGAGTTGAAGATAAATTGAATTCATAGGGTAATGAAAGAATCGATTTGAATAGAAATAGATATAAACTAAAGGGGTAAGGTGAAAATAAATATAAGGAACATATTTAATGCTTATACAACTTAAGAAAGGGATGGAGAATTCTTAATTGGAAATTGGAAATTGAATATTGTAAATATATTCTAAGTTGATATTTGAATGAATAAATATTGACATTTGTAAGGAAGTCGATAAATTGTTTTGGGAATGTTGTGATTGGATATTATTGTCAAGTAGGATATGCAGGTAATATAAAGGGAAAGGAGAATTAGATTTGATTTCAAAATATAAAATTGAATTGCCCGACCAAAAAGGTATGTGTTTAAATTTCTGTATGAAATTTGATTGGGTTTTTGGATCGAGCCACTTGGATTTTTGTTTTCTTTTTGGATTTGGGAGGCCGTAGAGCCATTTTGTAGTTGTATCGAGCTAGCCGCGCAAAGGAGACGCTGGCAAAAATTTTCGAAAATTTAGAGAGTTAGAAAATTTTGAGGAAATTTGGATAATTCAAAATTTAGTTTGAATTATAATTTGAATAGTTGAACAAGTAAGTTATTTGAAGACTGTAGAAGGGTTAGGGAAGTTGATTGACGTAATAGTGGGTAGTTAATAAAAGATATGTTATGGCAAGTTGATAAAACTGTATGATTTTGGGAAAAAGTAAAACGGGTATTGGAACATTCTTCCTAACTAGTAATTTCGGGGACGAAATTCTTTTAAGGGGGGAGGAATGTGACGACCCGGAATTTTTGAGCATTTAAAATCGAAATATTTAATTGATTTTCAATATTCAAGATAATAATTTTAACTTGAATTACAAATATCGCTATTTATTTGATAATTAAATAATAGAATTTAATAATTAGAAGTTGAGTAAATTGTTGAATCTAGAATTTTAAGTCTGTTAAAAATAAATTGAAGGCTTATAAAATTTATATTGATAGTGTTGAGGATAATAGAAGTTTTCAAATTGAATTTAACACTGATTTGTTCAGTTTTAAAATTATATCGTTTAAATTGAATTTAAAACTAGCCTTCCGAGGCACAGTCTCGGAATTCGACGAAACCAGTTCCATTGGATCCGTAATATTGTATTATTATCGGATTTCAAATTTCGGAGTGATTGGAGTTGTTGTGTGAGCATACGACATATAAACGCACTGAATTTTTATCGGAAACTCAATATAATATACATTGTTGACTAGTCAAATCTTGTCACATCAGTTTTATTTTCAATCACTATAGCTAGATATTTTCTTCACGCAAAGTTTTCTTTATACGCCACCACCTTTTCATATCACATCCTCCTATTTCTTTCCAGCCGAGACAAAGATTATTTTAAAAAAATAAAAAATCTGCAGACACAAATCCCCTTTCTTCTTCTCTAAACCAAATCAATGGCTTTTTTTAAAAAAAGTATGAAATATAAATAAGATCGGGATTCAAATCGAAACGAATCTCGAGCCGGCTCCCTCATCTCCGATTCGAAATCGAAGAATACATGCGCGACTTAGTCGCGATTACCTCGGGACGGCGAGCAAGAAGTGGAAGGGGTGGCTCGGTTGATCTGTAGCAGGTGGGGTCTTGCGAGGCTAGGGTCGAGTGTCGGGGTTGATGTCGCCACTGAGTCACGACCCTGGTCTCTAGTTGCCGTGAGGGTGGAGGTGCGACTGTAGGGTCGTCATGGAGGAAGGGATTGTTGTGTCACGAACGGGGTGGTGGGTGTTCGCCGATGTCAGTGAGAGGCTGCTAGTGTTTTCAAAATGGTATCGAACGACTTTATTTAATTAAATTTAATAGATATAGATATATATTATGTATATGTAAATAGGAAATGTAGATAGACAAGGTTTGGAAATATAGAAATTTTGAATTTGTGGAAGTTCATGTAAAAATTTGATTTTTGAAACTTATAAATTAGTTTTAAATAAATTATGAGTTAATTAAATTAAATTTATCAAATGGAAATAAATTATTCAAATTGTTCGAATATTAATTAAATCTGTTACAAAGAAAAATTGATTGTTCAGTTATTTCGAATATTAATAAATGGTATAAATATCTACAAGGTCTTAAATCATGGAGAATCAAGCCGGTGTGGATGGGATTGGGAGTTAAAAATCAAAGGTGAGTTAATCTCACTTAGTTAAATTTAAATTTAAATGGTTAAATTTAAATACTTGTTTGTATGATTGAATTGATTGTTGTGTTATATAGTAGTATACACTACACCTTGAAATGATTGATTTCCCTCATTTTATAGTGAAGATATCTTATATTGTGCTAACGTCTGTGGATGCAGGGAAAACAGGTTGGAGGGATCCAACTGGATCCCTTAACATTTATTATTTAATATCCTCTGTGGTGATTATTTGATATTATATGATGAATTATATTAGAATATTGTATGTTATGGTTCGATTGGATATAACTGGGTATAGTGAATTACCAAATATATATATATATATATATATTGGATTCTGAAAAGAAAATAAAAGAAGTAAATTTGTAAGTAAAATAATTATAGAAATTTGAATAAATTTTAAGAATGAATTGGGAAAGAAATAGTGTGCCCTTTAAAATTCTAGTAAATAAATCTTGAGTTTAGAAAGGAAATTTTGAATAAAAAGGGAATTAATGAATTTTAAAAATTCAATGTTATTATTTAAAAAAGAACAAAACATTTATTTGGAAATTTAAGATTTAAAATATTGGAAAGAATAAAGAAGACATTGGGATAAGATCCGGAATTTGTATATTTCAGTTAAAAGATTTAAAATCAAACGGAAATTAATAACATTAATAATAAAACACATAATTAATGAATTTTGAAGGAATTGAGTAAGTTAAGAGATTTAATTCAAGTAGTATAAATTGGGAATCAATTTGAAAAATTGATTTAAGTGATTGAAGTTGGAATTCTCCCTGGATAACCAAGTACGTTTTCAAAGTAAATTTTCAAATATAAATTAAAAGATTAAAAGTTGTTTTAAAAAGAAAGTTTTGGAAAATTTCTTATTTCTAATATTTAAATTCTAAAGTAAGTATTTTCTCTTAATTTATTATATTAGTAATTATTTAAAGAATGACTTAATATTATGTTTTTAAAAGTTTAAATCTAGTTTTATATTTATTAAGTAACCTTATTTTCAAATATTCATATAGTATGGTATTTTTAATAAATTATTGATGTAGTTTTAACTTAAATGTTTTAAAGTATATTTCAAAGTAAAGTGTTTTAAATTATTTTAGAAATCTAAGTTTGTGCTTGGTGATTTCAGAGGAGATAGAAAATATCTAGGAAAGTTTATTCTGAAAAGAAAGATGGTTTTGAAACTGTTTTCAAAGGATTGAAAATACAAATATATCTTGTGAAGATATTTTGAGGTTAATAAATAATTTGGAAAATTATTTGTTGTTGGATGGATGTTTGTGAATATTAATTGATAGTTAAATCACCGACTATCAATATTGGACAAATGCGTTGATCGTTTCGAAGAGACCGGGATCGAGATTTATTTCTCGAAAACCACTTCGATCCGGTTTGTACGTTTCGTGGAAACGATTTTGGATTCAAAGATGGAGCAGTGAAGTGCAAGGGCTAGTCGCTACTAATGCTGAGGATATTTCCAAATGGATGTAGTAGGAATAGTGCCTTCGGTTCCGTTCGAAACCGCGATGGACTTGTATGGATGAATGCTAGCGAAACATCGTTAGGTGGACGATGGGCATTCTAAGGATATATTCTAAAAAGGTAACGCTTAGCCTCAAGCCTCATCAAATGGGAATGACTGAAAATCAGAGGATATGCAGCAAGGCTTCGTGGGTAGCCCCCACTGGAGAGTAAGGTCATCCCTGTCTAGATGTCCCTTTTTATTCGGCTTAGTGGTGCGGTTGCTGATCCCAACCGTGGGGTGATCTTATTCGGAACTGTCCAGTAAGGGATGGGTCCGGCCTTGTGTTGCAGGGGATCGGGAGTGGTCCTCGGTACGGTGATCTAGGCCCCGTACTGTGGCAGGTGGTACCCCAGTGCCTAGTCATTAGTTGGAAATCCATTGTCCCTACGAGCCTTGTACGAGTTTTGTTTGTATTACCCACTCTGTGGCTAGTAGCTGGAATTTAATAGATGTAACAATTTCGGCTATTTTATAAGTATTTGTATATAGACCCTATTATAATATCATAGGATTTCTATAAAAAGTGTTTTAGCCGTCGTAAGGTAAAAACCCGACATGTTTATTTGTGGCATGGTCTTACGAGATGCTTTTGTTTTCAAAGGATCTTGAAACTTTAATAATCAACTGGGTGTGATTTTCTCACGTTGGTATTCCAGACTGACTCGGGTGTTATTTAACTGTAATGCTCGGGTTAGGCCGAGTATTATAGGATACAGGTTTCGATGCTGTGGAGCTTAGGAGACGAGCAGGATGGCGATTCGTACTTCCGTACTCTGTTTATATATATATATATATATATATATATATATATATATATATATATATATATATATATATATATATTCCGCTGTATTGAGTTGTTGTGTATCCATTTGTATGATATTGATGTTAAGCTGTGATTGATGTACTCTGATGATGTAATATATATAAACAAAGATATTTGATGTTTGAGTAAAGAGTATTTATTATCTATTATATTTTATTCCGCTGCGATGGTTAGATTCTGTTGTTGCTTTCTATTTTCTTCTTCTACCTCTTCTTCTTTAACCCAAATGGTTCGTATTTCTGTACACCTTGAGTTGATTTAGGTAGAATAGTGTTGACTCAAGGGGTACGGATTTTGTGGGCTGTTACATCAGGAGTATAACACATTAAGTAACTCATTAGAGATAGGGTGAAGTATACCCTAGAATGAGTATATCCCTAAGATAACCGTTCGAATGCCTCAGTAAATTCTCTTACTATCCACTGATAGTGAGTATGAGTGCAAGAAGAGGACGAGATAAGAGACAGGGGAGTATGACTACAAATGGTCGATGCCCTACAACGGTGGAAACAACTTTCTCTATCAATCTCCTTTGCTTTGTCTTTTCAACTCTTTGATGATTCATGGCTGCTCCAGGAAGAAGCTTTGATTTTGCA
Source organism: Allium cepa (assembly GCA_030765085.1). Lineage (NCBI taxonomy): Eukaryota > Viridiplantae > Streptophyta > Magnoliopsida > Asparagales > Amaryllidaceae > Allium > Allium cepa. Next base: position 485,026,121 of record CM060935.1, read on the forward strand.
TGGGACATAAACTCCAGATGGGTCAGAATTGTTTGTTTGGATGAATTATTTACTTTGGTTGCTATGGTTGATAGGTATATTTTGATTTTTTTTAAACTAAAAGTTTTGGGATTGCATCCAAATATCTATTTGTCTCCAGATATATTCTACGAATGGTAAGTGATCCTTCGAACTAACCAATCACCTGTATATTCGTAGATCTGGTGACCCGAATGTCTTGTATTGAATGAGTGTGTTCTCATAATTATTAGTGATATTCTGATTTGTTAAGCCAAATGCAGAATAGATGCCCAATTTGATTTGGAAACTGTCTCTCTATCTTTGTGGATCCATTCTTTGTTATCTTCCCGTTTGACAAATTTCGAGGACGAAATTTTCTAAGGGGGGATCTGTAACATTCCTGTTTTTAAACTAATTTAAATTTGAAATTAATTTGATTCCTAGATTAGATTAAGAATTAATTTGGTAAAGTAATATAAAATTTTGATTTAATTATAAATTAATTTAGAATTAATTTGAATATTTGGGGATAAAATAAGCATTGTATTTGGAATATGATGTAATAAATAAATTAGATTTAAAAAAAAAAGCTTTTATGTATGTATAATGCATGAATGATATGAAAACAAAAATTCAAAAGTTGAATATGAATTTGATAAAAGAATTTAAAACACTTTTTCTTTTAAATGAATAAATATAGTCTTTATATTTTTGAATTTAAAGATATTTTTTTAAGTATAATATTTAAAACTACATAATATACATATGTAAGTTAAATTGAATAAAGGGGTTTAAACAAAATATGTTTTATAAATTAAAATCAAATAAGGGCTAAAAACATAAAAGTTTACATTATAACAAGTGTAACCATTTTGAATTTTATTAAGACATTTGTAAAATAAGTAATGACAAGTGTTAACACTAAATGTAACAAGTGGCAAGTTAAAATTTTCTTTTAATTCAAATTAGAAATACACAATAAAAGTTAGTAAGAAAACATGCCTATTTTCTTTCATGAGAAAAAAAAATTGAATCAAGATGCTTAAGATCAAATGAAAAGCTGAAACAAACATTCAAAAGGTCAAGCAATTTGAATTCAAAGATCAGATCATAAACAAATTCAAGCAAATCTGGAAATAGATTGATGCAAAAGGGAAAGAAAATCAAAATTTTGAATCAAATAGCAGATCAAATTAAATATCTAAGCAGAAGTAAAAACAAAAACTCAAATACAAATGCAACTCGGAAATAAAGTTTCAAACAATTACATCAAGAAATTCAAAGAAGCGGGTCAAAACAGATCAACATCAATGCAAATTCTAGGCCTGTTATTTCTCTGATATGTGCATATGCTTGTGAGTAAACTCTTAACCCTGTATTTATATATGAATTTTGACCTGTGAAAGTGCTTTGATATGAATGCAAGGTTTGAAATGTCTGTGTACACAAGAGTTTATACCACCCTGTTAACTCTACAGGTTCTCTGTTTAAAAAATAATAATAATAATAAGTGAGTAACTTTTAAATCTTAAATTATAACTTAGTTTGCGTGCTAGTGTGGTTGGATTTAAATAAGTTTTTCATGTGTATAGGTAAAAATCTGTTGTGAATAATATTTGTACGCATACTGTATATACATATGATGCTCTGTCTTGTTTGCAGGCTTAGTCTTTACTTAAAAATCCTTATTGCATGATCTAGTGTTTGATAGGATCTGATAATTAAACAAATTTTGTTTGATTTAACTTAAATTATAGTTTAAAATTTTAATCAAGTCAAATTAAACTTGATGGTCTCTAGATGTATTTAAACATAAATGCATGTTGATATTAATCAAAATTTCATAATGTATAATTTACAAATTCAGTATTTTAGATTGAATACACCCACTAAAACATGATTTTTAAATCAAGAATCATAGTTTTTAGGAATAGGATAAGGGTACAGTTTGGATATTGACTAAAATGGGAATGTTTGGTTTTTCTGGTGATCTTTGTATCTGGAGGGAATGGGATTCTGCATGATGATGGAGGGTTGATCATAGAAGCTAGGAAAAATATTGGTTGGTGCTAAATTTCATTGTGGAAGGTGCAGCTATGAGATTTCTTTTTAAACCCTAGTTTTAGCTGTGCCTGGTAAATCGATCACCACGGTACTTAGAGTTGATCGAGTATTATGATATTTTGGGTAGTGGTAGTTGGGTCGTAGTGGAAGTCATGGCCGAAGTTGCCGACCTTCAGTTGGTCGGAGTGGCGAGAACGAGCTGTTAATAGGTTTGGTGATGGGAGGAGGTTTATTGTAACAACCCTAAATTTTTGCCCATATATTTTAAATTTGACTTTATTTCTATTTTAATTTTTTTTTAATTTATTTTTATTTATACTTCATTTTAAATATAAATGCTGACTATTAAGTGATCTATAGTTCAAAATAGTATAAATTGGACATTTTACTAAAAAGGTGAATTTCTACTCAAACTGTTTAAACTTTGACTTTTAAAATTAAAATCATTTTAAATCTTAAATTTTATCTTTTATTATGAAAATATATGTAATAACTTGAACACTGCTTTTCGTTTCGTTGAAAACGGAGTTAAACTGTTAAAGTTATGTATATTTCAATATTGTGCAATTTTGTTATTTTTAAATTGTATAAATCATATTTTATTGTCATATTTCATTTTAATCTGGGTCAATATGGTATTGTATGTATAATTTTGTATTATAATAATTTTAAAATAAAATAAATAATTTTCCAAAGTCAATGGTGATTTATTTGAAATTTCTGGACACCATTTTGGATTTTTTAAGCAATTTCTTTAAATATTTTTCTATTTTCTTTAAAATTAATTTTTTTATGTGTTAATATTTTATTTTAAGTATATTTTGTCTTTTAATATTTTTTAAAGTGATGTTATAATTTTTCCAAAGTTTACTGTGTTGATTTTTCTTTTTTCAAAGGCTGTTTTCGTATTTTCTGCTATTTTCTTCATTAAAATTATATTTAAATTTAATTTTTTTATATTTATTTTGTGAATGTACTTTTATGTTATATTATTATTTATGTTTAAAAATATATTACAAGCTCATATGAATTTTCTGAAATTTATTTCATTTCATTTCAAATTTACTAGACTAGTTTACTATTTTTAGCTATTTTCCTTAATTTAACTTTATATAATTAATAAATATTATATATATTTTTATATTTTGATAAATTTTCGAAATTTTATCTGGGATTATTATTATTTCCATAAATATCAAGCTATATAAATAAATTTAAGGAATTTGAAAGGTTTAAAACTTTTGGAATTCCTAAGTCTTTTCATCTCCCGACCTTTCATTTTCCCAACTCTTCTCTTAATTGTTTTGGCCGTGTAATCTACTCATTTCAGCTGCATTTTTTTTTTCACTTTCATGAAAACCATTTCTCTTTCTCTCAAAAAAAATTACGGCTATTCTCCTTGTGAAGCTTTGGTAAAAAATTCTATCTTCTTCTTGTCTTTTATTGATTTTCTACTTGAATTTGCACATGCTCTCCACCTTCATAGCTGTATTCCCCCTCCTCCAAGTTGTGGCCGACCACCACCACCACTTTTTTCTGACCATCACACATCCTAACACCTCTCCTCCACAGGCCAAGACAAGCCATGGTGAAGATCATCACAAAAATCCATCTAAACTAGCACTAGTCATCACCTGTACCAAACCTTGTCTAGGATTGCCATCTCCTTCTTCCTCCACCTTTTGCCGCCACAACCTCCACCACCACCACCACTGACCTGACCTCCACCCTCTTCCACACCACCCACCACCACTTGAGCATCAGGCCGAGCCTAAATGACCTCTGGCTGAACCATAATATAGCCTAGATGTGATGATTATTAGCCTTATACACCTAGTTATGCACCTAGATCACAACCACCTTCAAACCCATGTGTAGGCCGACCCTTTGCACACCCAAACTAGACCCAATTCCCTGTGTTAGCTTAGATTAGTCACTGAATAACTGAAGTACTTGAGGTACAGAGCAAGTGCAATTCAAATGTTTATGGTTTTGGGTATTGAATTATATGTTGTTTGATGATAAATGTGTGTTGTAACTTATGTATGCATTGTATTGTTTGTGTAGTTGTTTTCAAGGGATATAGCTTTGGCTCTCCACTCTCTAGTCTTGTCCGTAGTTTCTTGCCTTTGTTGTGTCAGTATCTGTGCTTTGGTGTCGATCTCCAGCTTTGAACATGTGACTATTTCTCACCAGACATTATGTACTTATATAAGTAGTAAATTGACACCATATGAATCTGTAGAACTATATGATCATGTTATAACTGCTTATATTATTATCATATGATGTTCACACCTGTTATTACATGTAACAACCCTGTATTTTGTAATTATTTTATTGTATGTTTTAATTATTTTTAATGTAAGATTTTGATTTAAAAACTTATTTTACTTATTTGAAATGATTAAATTTATTATTTAAATATAATCTTGATTTTTATATGAGTTATAATTCCAAACTTGTGTAAGTTGAATATTTGCCTGAAATGCTGATTTTGGTCAAAATAGTCAAACTATGACTTTCAACTTAAAATTTTAAAAGTTTAAAAATTTAATTTTTTTTCTTTTATTATGAAAGTACATAAAATTCTAAGAACACCACTTTTCGTTTCGTTGAAATCGAATGTAAATTGTGAAAGTTATACCCTTTACAATATTGTGCGTATATATGGTTATTTAACAATGACTATTTTAAATTGTATAAATTACTTCTTCTTTGTTATATTTTATTTTAGTATGTGATAATATGTTATATTATGTATATTTTTACTTTTAAGTATTTTTAAAATGATAATATAATTTTTCTAAAGTTTATTTGAATTTATTTCAATTTATAAAGCCTAGTTGGTATTTACTGCATTTTTCTTTATTTAACTTTCTATTTAATGAAAATTAAATTATTATTTTACCTTGAAAATGTTTTAAAACCATTTTTAATTCAAATTTTGTGTTATAATATTTTTTTTATGAAGTAATAAATTTTCCAAAGTGTATTGAAGTTATTTCTAATTCTTAAGTCTAGTTTTCATTTTTCTGTGCTATTTTTCTTATTTTAATCATATCTAATTAATATTTAATTATTAATATTTTTTTTATCTGTTATATTTTCGAATTTTAACTGAGATTTTAATTATTTTTAGTTATTTAGATGTATATAAATATATATGAGAAATTTGAAAGGGTTAAAAGCTAAGAAACGTAAAAATGTTTCACTGTTTCTTTTGCAGTTTCTTTTGTCATCAATACATCTGTTTTTTTGGCATTTCCCTATAACATCTCCAGCCGACTTCCCTTGCTCATTTTTCACGAAATTTCTCTTTCTCAAACCCTAAAAAAAAAAAAGGAGATCATGGCCTCCATCTTGCAAAATCTGGTAAGTTCTTCTTCCTGTTTTCCTATTTCCTAAATGATTTTGCACCTTGTTCTCAACTATTTGGATCAGCATCTTCCCCTATTCCACGGCCACCGCCTTATTCCATCTCTTCCCAACCATCACCACCATCTACCCCATCAGATCTGACCATGGCCGAACCCCTTTTGATGGTCAAACCCCTCAAACTACAACCTAGATGCCTAGATCCATGCTTATTTGACCTCTACATGCTCATCCGCTTCAACCACCACCCAAACCACCACCATAGCTGCCACCACTCCCCAGACCTGACCACAACACACCCCTTCTCACCTCTGTCCAGTCATGACACATCATAGGTCGAGCCCAATCCCCAAGGCTGAGCCCTTATTTTGACCAAAAACCACCTAATTGCCTTCAAAACCACATCACCTCCTCATGTACAAACTCCACCTTGTCTTGCCTTGAACCCAAGCTATGTTAGCCCAAACCAGACCCAAAAGTTGACCACATCTGAACCACATCAGACCCCAAAGCCATACCAAACAATAGAGAAGGCAAAGCAAAAGACTGCGTAGTCGTATCTCCTTTTATTTCAATGTTATTGCATTTTAAAGTCGTATTGAATTTTGTTGTTTTGATTATTTGTTTTGGGTTGTACACAAGAGTTGTAGATTGGATTCGTTCTCCACCCATGTCCGTAGTCTTGTCATCGTGCTTGTCGTGCTTTTGGAATCGCACTTGTGTTAGTTGTTTTGGTCTTCAACTTGAAAAAAAGTGAGTCTTTCTCACTCTGACACTTATACTTATGAAAAGTGAATTGATGACAAGTGTTTAGTAATAAAAAAATATTTATGCAAGTTAATGATGATCAGATGATATGCTATTCCATGTTATTACCATGTTATTACCATGTTAAAACTGTTAATTTTCACCTAACATCTGATATATGACTGTATATTGTGATATTGACCTTGTTTATATTATTTCTGTATATGATCACACTGCAAGTTCCCTGTTAGAAAAAAATGTTATGGGCTGAAATGATAGGCCTGATTTATTTAATTTAATTTATTTTAACTTGGGATTGCGGGTTTGAAATGATAAAACCCGGATTTTCTTTGTAAATTATGGGTTGAAATGATATATTACCCGTATCACTTTACCTAGCGTAGAAAATTTTATACAGGCCCGTAGATAAATTATGTTTTTATAAAAATTTAAAAATATTTTAGAAATTTAATTATTATAATATTTTGATTTGAAGTTTAATAAAAATAAATTTTTTGTAAATTATTATTGATTTTCTGAATAATTGTAAGTGAAATGAATTAATGAAAAAGTTAGAAATTTTGAACGAAAGTTATTTTGGAAATTTTGATTTAATTATAATTGGAAATTTAATTGAATATGAAATTATGATAAATTTATGATAATTTGAATTTAAATGAATTTAAAGTGATTTTTATATCATATTAATGATTTTAATAAAGTTGAAATGTGAAATGAATGAATATTGTAAGTTGAAATTTTGAAATATAACTAAAACTGGAAATTTATGAAATTGACGTAAAAGTGAACTTTTAGTTAAGAAAATAAAAATAAAACTAAGTTATATTGAGAATTTGAACTTAAGTGTTAAGTTGAAATTTAATGTAATGGATATAAAATTGAACATTGCATTTCAATAAGTGGATTATTATTAAATCTTGATTTTTGAATGGAAATTTAACCTTGTAAAATCATGAACTTGAGGAAAATTAAATGATGTTATAAATGTGAAAATGTATGACTTTATAAGTTAAAAAATGTTTTAATAAAAATATAATTGGTTGAGAAATTATATTGAATATTTGAAGTTAATTGACTGTATTTTTGAAATGCTATTAATTACAATGTAAATGATATTACAGCATTTGAAAATGCTGTAGTTGATGATAATGAACTAAAAAGCTAAATTGAATTAAAAGCTATTATAGCAATTTTTGTAAGTGCTATAAATTGTTGAATTTAACTAAGTTTATTCGAAATTTAAGTAAACCCTATTACAACATTTTAAAATGTTGTCTTTTGTTAAATTAAACTGTTTTGAATGTAACTTTCCGTAGAAGTTTTCTAAATGATGCGAAAAGTGAATTTTCACGGTTTTGATAAACTTAAGTGAATAAATAAACTTTGGAAGTTGAAATTTTTGAAAATTTAATAATTTAATTATTAAACATAATAACTTCATTGAAATGATAAAAAAAAGAATTTTTGGAATATAAACTGTTTTGAAATATGAATTGAAATGGTATTTTAGATTGAATAAGATGAATAATGATTTGAAATGAATGAAGTTTTGAAAAGATACGATATTTTGATATATTCAAATGATTTGAAAATGAAGTTTTGAAAAGATACGATATTTTGATATATTAAAATGATTTGAAAATGAAGCTTTGAAAGGTTATGATATTTTGATATATTACAATGATTTGAAAGGTAGTGTTGAAAGGGTATGAAAATTTAATATATTGAAATGGTTAGAAATGACTTGATATTTATTTTGATAAATATTTGAATTGAAGGATATTTTACGATGATATATTGAAATGGTTTTGGAAATGATTTAATCTTTATTTTGATAAAGATTTGGATTGAAAAGGATATTTTATTTTGAAGTATAAAATATTGTTTTAAAGTTATAACTACGGGTTATAATAACGATTGGTTGTTAAAGAGACCGGGATCGGATGTTGTCTTATAGCCGGCCAATACCGAAAACCACTTTAACAACTGTGTACGCGGTGGAGATTCCAGAATGTAGTAGGATGGTGGCGACGTTCTCGAGGTATATTACGTGGACCCAACTCCCGTGACTTGGCATATATGACTTAAACAGGAGCTATACCGGGCTACACAAAGGGTCGCACCCTTTCATCTAGCATGCTCCATCGGAAAACCATTCTATTATTGTTGGTATTCGATTCGGTGGCACCACTTTGATTCGGGGGTATTGTTCGAGGTGGGCAGAAGCTGTTGGCTTGCAATCACCACCGGTCCGGAAGTGCAAACGGTGTATCCACCTTGGCATTGCCTCGCGTGCCATGTCATATCCTTATATCGAGCCCACTACGATTTTGGTTTTAAAGATCCGACCGCGTTAAGGTTCACCATCCCCTTAACGCTATTTTCTATATGATTATACTTTACTGATTAGACACTATCGTATATAGCGTATATTACTACATAGTAAATAGTTTAATGGATCCTTAGAGGATGGGCGGTCCCAAGCATCCTTTAAGTTACTGATGCATTTTGTTACTGTTCACTTGAGTTGATTTACAGTTTATAAGTATTTATGTCCTGACTCGAGGGTTTTGTGTTTTGCTTTACGCTCGGGTCAGATTGATTGAGTTAGAATTCAAGATTCACCTTCGGCGTTAGAGCTTTCCTTGAAGATCCAGCCATCTATTTTGTTTCAGTATCCAGTGTTTCAGTGATGTATATGATTTGTACCTGATGTATCCTGTTACTCTTCTGTTGTATCTTATTTAACTCTGATGTATCTCATATTTTATATAGTAGCTTCATGAACTACTATCTCCTCTTTTACTTCCGCTGCATTATCATATACTCTGTGTCTGTGATCTGTGATTTTTATTTACTGTATATTCTGATGTTTGCCAAATTTTTATTTACAACGCGGTATTTTGAGCAATTCAATTCCGGCATGAGTGTCTACCCATACACTTACAATGGATGCGAATGGTTGAAAATACCGGGTCGTTACAGTTGGTATCAGAGCTTTGGTAGCTCTAGGCAAAACTCAGCATATGGAGTGAATGTATTTACAGAATCACATTCATTCGAGTTTGAATCTCTCCCTTTTGACTCGATTCCTTTGAATTTTGGAACATTCCCTACGGTTCCAAAATCCATTCGTATCCCTCACTATTCATCTTCTTTTGATTCTGGAGTAACCCATAACTCCGCTTCGAATGATCTTTCTAGTGATTCGGCGGTCACGCCAATTTCAAATTTAATTGAAAAAGGGGGAAAACTCCTTTGCAGTTAGCATTGATTCACCAGAGATTCTTATCTATCCTTGGTTTAGATGCTAATATCTTTTGTTATTTCAAACTCTAACTCTTGAGATCGAATGTAGATTTACCCTAGAAAAATCAACATTGATCTTATTCTTTAAGTCACGGTTGACCCGGTTAAGGTTGCCCGTGATTTATATAAGCTTATCCATCTTCCTATTCCGTTATTTAATCATGTCATCCTTGTTTCCAACTTATTTTTAAATCATAATCTCCTTTGATTTGTGTTAATCAAAATTTTTTGAATCTCTATCCTTCTTTGAAAATCTATTCATGTATAGTGTATTTGTAAACTAGTATTTAAAATTAAAATGTTTTATATATTGTGTTGTTTGAGTTGTTGATGTTGAGTTGGGTTTCTGATCGATACGTCTGATCAGCGCTATCGATAAGATTTCCCAAACACTTTGACAGAACAAACGGACACAATATATTTTAAAAAAAAATTGGTTAATGAAATAAATTTTGATATATAAGTAAATTTATGGAACTTAATGAAATGATTTAAATTGATAATTTGAAATGATAATACTTGATTTATCATTTATTGTTCTACAAATAGATATATAAATATTTGTTTATAAATTTATTTGGGAACTGAAATAAATTTAAAACAAGAATTTGAGGATTTAAATTCCGATTATTTCGAACTTTGGTTTAAAGTTTTAAAGGGTTATATTATTTAAAGTATTTTGAATAGAATTTGTTTTCAAAGAATTTTAAAGGTTTAAAATTTGTGCTCTTCTCTTTGTCGTTGGAAAATAACTTCGGTGATGATCGCGACATCATCGACGTTCATTTTCGAGTTTCGGAGTTAAGAGACTGTTCTGTAGTCTTGCTATAGCTTTGTTTTGGGAAATTAAATTGATTTGAATTTCTAAAATATGACTTGATTTATAATATATATATATATATAGATATATGATTGAAATTTGATTTGACATATTATATATGTATATATATTATTTCTTATCTTTAAATGGTCCGAAGAAATCGGAAATTTAATTCTTAAATTCTATTTTTAAAGAATAATTTCAATTATAAAAAGAAAATAAATTTTTTTTGAATAAATTATTTAAGCTTGAAATGATTGAATTGGAAATTTTATTTGTATAATACAATTGCATTCAAATATAACTTATCAAAATTTCAGAAGTTAAAAATGTAATTGGATAATATACGATATAAAAAGATTTTATAAATAAAATTTGAGTAGTTATAATAAATGTTATACACTTAAATTTTAATTATAAAATGATTAACAGAGGTAAATATAATAAAGGGTAATTGAATGACTTACAATAAAATGATGTTAAAAGAACTAAGAATAAAAGAAAGTAGTTATAAAAAAAAGTGTAAATATATTTAACATGAGTGATAAATATATTGAGAGGAATAAATTTAATTTTGATTAGGAATAAAGAAGAATAAAATTTATTAAGTACATTGTGAGTGTAATAAATGATTATTTTTCAAACCCATGGTTTTAAAAATGGTTAATTTTAGATGATTGGATAATAAGATAATGAAATTTGAGATAGTTAAGATTTATTTAACTTGTGTAAAGAATTATTCTCTATTTAAGTTTAAATTTCCATGCTTTCAAATTTATTTCCTTATTTTGTTTTCCAAACTATTTTTGTTATCCTCCTCCTCCTTATCTTGCTATATATTGGTATAGGAATCTTTCTATAATCTTTGATAGATCTTTGGTAATCATTTTGAATCCACCTTTTTCGTGCTTGTGTTCTTAATTTTGGAGAATCTTGGAAAGATCAGCTCCACCTTGTAAAACTTACCTACAACAGTAGCCATCATGTATAATTTCATTCTCCTTGTCATCTTGTCCTAATCCTATTTCACTCTATCTTTTCTGTGCCCTTCCATACCTCATTCCTTTTCGGGGACGAAAAGTTTTGAGTGGAGGAGAGTGTAACAACCCTGTATTTTGTAATTATTTTATTGTATATTTTAATTATTTTTAATGTAAGATTTTGATTTAAAAATTTATTTTACTTATTTGAAATTATTAAATTTATTATTTAAATATAATCTTTATTTTTATATGAGTTATAATTCCAAACTTGTGTAAGTTGAATATTTGCCTGAAATGCTGATTTTTGTCAAAATACTCAAACTGTGACTTTCAACTTAAAATTTTAAAAGTTTAAAATTTTAATTTTTTTTCTTTTATTATGAAAGTACATAAAATTCTAAGAACACCACTTTTCGTTTCGTTGAAATCGGATGTAAATTGTGAAAGTTATACCCTTTACAATATTGTGCGTATATAGGGTTATTTAACAATGACTATTTTAAATTGTATAAATTACTTCTTCTTTGTTATATTTTATTTTAATATGTGATGATATGTTATATTATATATATTTTTACTTTTAAGTATTTTTAAAATGATAATATAATTTTTCTAAAGTTTATTTGAATTTATTTCAATTTATAAAGCCTAGTTGGTATTTACTGCATTTTTCTTTATTTAACTTTCTATTTAATAAAACTTAAATTATTATTTTACCTTGAAAATGTTTTAAAACCATTTTTAATTCAAATTTTGTGTTATAATATTTTTTTTATGAAGTAATAAATTTTCCAAAGTGTATTGAAGTTATTTCTAATTCTTAAGTCTAGTTTTCATTTTTCTGTGCTATTTTTCTTATTTTAATCATATCTAATTAATATTTAATTATTAATATTTTGTTTATCTGTTATATTTTCGAATTTTAACTGAGATTTTAATTATTTTCAGTTATTTAGATGTATATAAATATATATGAGAAATTTGAAAGGGTTAAAAGCTAAGAAACGTAAAAACGTTTCACTGTTTCTTTTGCAGTTTCTTTTGTCATCGATACATCTGTTTTTTTGGCATTTCCCTATACCATCTCCAGCCGAATTCCCTTGCTCATTTGTCATGAAATTTCTCTTTCTCAAACCCTAAAAAAAAAAAGGAGATCATGGCCTCCATCTTGCAAAATCTGGTAAGTTCTTCTTCTTGTTTTCCTATTTCCTAAATGATTTTGCACCTTGTTCTCAACTATTTGGATCGGCATCTTCCCCTATTCCACGGCCACCATCTCCTTCCATCTCTTCCCAACCATCACCACCATCTACCCCATCAGATCTGACCATGGCCGAACCCCTTTTGATGGTCAAACCCCTCAAACTACAACCTAGATGCCTAGATCCATGCTTATTTGACCTCTACATGCTCATCCACTTCAATCACCACCCAAACCACCACCATAGCCGCCGCCACTCCCCAGACCTGACCACAACACACCCCTCTTCACCTATGTCCAGTCATGACACATTACAGGCCGAGCCCAATCCCCAAGGCCGAGCCCTTGTTTTGACCAAAAACCACCTAATTGCCTTCAAAACCACATCACCTCCTCATGTACAAACTCCACCTTGTCTTGTCTTAAACCCGAGCTATGTTAGCCCAAACCTGACCTAAAACTTGACCACATCTGAACCACATCAGACCCCAAAGCCATACCAAACAATAGAGAAGGCAAAGAAAAAGACTGTGTAGTCGTATCTCCTTTTATTTCAATGTTATTGCATTTTGAAGTCGTATTGAATTTTGTTGTTTTGATTATTTGTTTTGGGTTGTACACAAGAGTTGTAGATTGGATTCGTTCTCCACTCATGTCCGTAGTCTTGTCATCATGCTTGTCGTGCTTTTGGAATCGCACTTGTGTTAGTTGTTTTGGTCTTCAACTTGAAAAAAAGTGAGTCTTTCTAACTCTGACATTTATACTTATGAAAAGTGAATTGATGACAAGTGTTTAGTAATAAAAAAATATTTATGCAAGTTAATGATGATCAGATGATATGCTATGCCATGTTATTACCATGTTATTACCATGTTAAAACTGTTAATTTTCACCTGACATCTGATATATGACTGTATATTGTGATATTGACCTTGTTTATATTATTTCTGTATATGATCACACTGCAAGTTCCCTGTTAGAAAAAAATGTTATGGGCTGAAATGATAGGCCTGATTTATTTTATTTAATTTATTTTAACTTGGGATTGCGGGTTTGAAATGATAAAACCCGGATTTTTTTTGTAAATTATGGGTTGAAATGATATATTACCCGTATCACTTTACCTAGCGTAGAAAATTTTATACAGGCCCGTAGTTAAAATATGTTTTTATAAAAATTTAAAAATATTTAGAAATTTAATTATTATAATATTTTGATATGAAGTTTAATAAAAATAAAATTTTTGTAAATTATTATTGATTTTCTGAATAATTGTAAGTGAAATGAATTAATAAAAAAGTTAGAAATTTTAAACGTAAGTTATTTTGGAAATTTTGATTTAATTATAATTGGAAATTTAATTGAATATGAAATTATGATAAATTTATGATAATTTGAATTTAAATGAATTTAAAGTGATTTTTATATCATATTAATGATTTTAATAAAGTTGAAATGTGAAATGAATGAATATTGTAAGTTGAAATTTTGAAATATAACTAAAACTGGAAATTTATGAAATTGACGTAAAAGTGAACTTTTAGTTAAGCAAATAAAAATAAAACTAAGTTATATTTGAGAATTTGAACTTAAGTGTTAAGTTGAAATTTAATGTAATGGATATAAAATTGAACATTGCATTTCAATAAGTGGATTATTATTAAATCTTGATTTTTGAATGGAAATTTAACCTTGTAAAATCATGAACTTGAGGAAAATTAAATGATGTTATAAATGTGAAAATGTATGACTTTATAAGTTAAAAAATGTTTTAATAAAAATATAATTGGTTGAGAAATTATATTGAATATTTGAAGTTAATTGACTGTATTTTTGAAATGCTATTAATTACAATGTAAATGATATTACAGCATTTGAAAATGCTGTAGTTGATGATAATGAACTAAAAAGCTAAATTGAATTAAAAGCTATTATAGCAATTTTTGTAAGTGCTATAAATTGTTGAATTTAACTAAGTTTATTCGAAATTTAAGTAAACCCTATTATAACATTTTAAAATGTTGTCTTTTGTTAAATTAAACTGTTTTGAATGTAACTTTCCGTAGAAGTTTTCTAAATGATGCGAAAAGTGAATTTTCACGGTTTTGATAAACTTAAGTGAATAAATAAACTTTGTAAGTTGAAATTTTTGGAAATTTAATAATTTAATTATTAAACATAATAACTTCATTAAAATGATAAAAAAAAGAATTTTTGGAATATAAACTGTTTTGAAATGTGAATTGAAATGGTATTTTAGATTGAATAAGATGAATAATGATTTGAAATGAATGAAGTTTTGAAAAGATACAATATTTTGATATATTCAAATGATTTGAAAATGAAGTTTTAAAAAGATACGATATTTTGATATATTAAAATGATTTGAAAATGAAGCTTTGAAAGGTTATGATATTTTGATATATTACAATGATTTGAAAGGTAATGTTGAAAGGGTATGAAAATTTAATATATTGAAATGGTTAGAAATGACTTGATATTTATTTTGATAAATATTTGAATTGAAGGATATTTTATGATGATATATTGAAATGGTTTTGGAAATGATTTAATCTTTATTTTGATAAAGATTTGGATTGAAAAGGATATTTTATTTTAAAGTATAAAATATTGTTTTAAAGTTATAACTACGGGTTATAATAACGATTGGTTGTTAAAGAGATCGGGATCGGATATTGTCTTATAGCCGGCCAATACCCAAAACCACTTTAACAACTGTGTACGCGGTGGAGATTCCAGAATGAAGTAGGATGGTGGCGACGTTCTTGAGGTATATTACGTGGACCCAACTCCCGTGAGTTGGCATATATGACTTAAACAGGAGCTATACCGGGCTACACAAAGGGTCGCACCCTTTCATCGAGCATGCTCCATCGGAAAACCATTCTATTACTGTTGTGATTCGATTCGGTGGCACCACTTTGATTCGGGGGTATTGTTCGAGGTGGGCGGAAGCTGCTGGCTTGCCGTCACCACCGGTCCGGGAGTGCAAACGGTGTATCCACCCTGGCATTGCCTCGCGTGCCGTGTCATATCCTTATATCGAGCCCACTACGATTTTGGTTTTAAAGATCCGACCGCGTTAAGGTTCACCGTCCCCTTAACGCTATTTTCTATATGACTATACTTTACTGATTAGACACTACCGTATATAGCGTATATTACTACATAGTAAATAGTTTAACGGATCCTTAGAGGATGGGCGGTCCCAAGTATCCTTTATGTTACTGATGCATTTTGTTACTGTTCACTTGAGTTGATTTACAGTTTATAAGTATTTATGTCCTGACTCGAGGGTTTTGTGTTTTGCTTTACGCTCGGGTCAGATTGATTGAGTTAGCATTCAAGATTCACCTTTGGCGTTAGAGCTTTCCTTGAAGATCCAGCCATCTATTTTGTTTCAGTATCTAGTGTTTTAGTGATGTATATGATTTGTACCTGATGTATCCTGTTACTCTTCTGTTGTATCTTATTTAACTCTGATGTATCTCATATTTTATATAGTAGCTTCATGAACTACTATCTCCTCTTTTACTTCCGCTGCATTATCATATACTCTGTGTCTGTGATCTGTGATTTTTATTTACTGTATATTCTGATGTTTGCCAAATTTTTATTTACAACGCGGTATTTTGAGCAATTCAATTCCGGCATGAGTGTCTACCCATACACTTACAATGGATGCGAATGGTTGAAAATACCGGGTCGTTACATTACACCTATTAAATTATGTGTTACTGTCATTTCATGCTATTCTGTTTATTTTGTCCGTTCATCACACTACAAGTTCCCTTTGGATTAGAATCACTATAGGTTGAAATGATACATACCCGAACGGACTTTAGAATAAGGGAAAATTGTTATGGGCTGAAATGATAGGCCTGAATGATTTTCAATTTATTTCATTTACTTGGGACTGCGGGTTTGAAATGATAAAACCCAGATTTTCTTTGTAAATTACGGGTTGAAATGATATATTACTCGTATCACTTTTCCTAGCGTGGAAAATTATATACAGACCCGTAGTTAATATATGTTTTTCTAAAAAATATTTAAATTATTTTAGAAATTAAATATTAAAATATTTTGATTTAAATCTAATTAAAAAGGATTTTTGTAAAATATTGTTGATTTTCTGAATAATTGTAAGTGAAATGAATAAATGAAAAAGTTAGAAAATTTTGAATGTAAGTTATTTTGGAAAATTTGATTTAATTATAACTGGAAATTAAATTGAATATGAAATTATGATAAATTTATGATAATTTGAATTTAAATGAATTTAAAGTGATTTTATATCATATTAATGATTTTTAATGAAGTTGAAATGTGAAATGAATGAATATTTAAGTTGAAATTTTGAAATATAACTAAAATTGGAAATTTATGAAATTGACTTAAAAGTGAATTTTTAGTTAAGTAAATAAAAATAAAATTAAGTTATATTTGAGAATTTTAACTTAAGTGTTAAGTTGAAATTTAATGTAATGAATTTAAATTTGAATGTTGAAATTTAATAAGTGAATTATTAGTAAATATTGATTTTTGAAAGGAAACTTAACTTTATAAAATCATGAATTTAAGGAAAATTAAATGATGCTTATGAATGTGAAAATGTATGATTTTATAAGTTAAAAATGATTTAAATAAAAAAATAAGTGTTTGTGAAATTCTATTGAATATTTGAAGTTAATTAACAGCATTTTTAAATGCTGTCTTTTGTTAAATTGAATTGTTTTGAATGTAACTTTCTGTAGCATTTTCCAAATGCTGCGAAACTTGAATTTTCATTGTTTTAATAAATTTAAGTGCATAAATGAACATTGAAAAGTTTAAATTTTTGGAATTTAATAATTTAATTATTAAATGTAATAACTTCATTTTTTATGATTTAAAATGAAGTAATTTGTTTTGAAATATAACTATTTGATATATTAAAATGAGTGAAATGTGGTTTCGAAAAGATATGATATTTTGATATATTAAAATGATTTGAAATGTGGTTTTGAAAACTATAGCTATTTTGATATATTAAAATGATTTGAAATGTGGTTTTGAAAAGATATGATATTTTGATATATTAAAATGTTTTAAAATGAAGTTTTGAAAGATATGATATTTTGATATTAAAAATGTTTTGATATGAAGTTTTGAAAGATATGATATTTGATAATAAAATGATTTAAAAAGGATGTTTTGAAGGATATGATATTTTAAATATATTAAATTGATTTGAAAGGAAGTTTTTAAAGGATATGATAATTTAATATATTGAAATGGTTAGAAATGACTTGATATTTATTTTGATAAATATTTGAATTGAAAGATATGGTATGATGATATATTGAAATGGTTTGGAAATGATTTTAATCTTTATTTTGATAAAGATTTGGGTTGAAATGATATTTTATTTTTGAAGTATAAAATATTGTTTCAAAGTTATAACTATGGGTTACAATAACGATTGGTTGTTAAAGAGACCGGGATCGGATATTGTCTTATAGCCAGCCAATATCGAAAACCACTTTAACAACTGTGTACGCGGTGGAGATTCCAGAATGAAGTACGATGGTGGCGACGTTCTCGAGGTATATTACGTGGACCCAACTCCCATGAGTTGGCATAAATGACTAAAATAGGAGCTATATCGGGCTACACAAAGGGTCGCACCCTTTCATCGAGCATGCTCCATCGAAAACCATTCTATTACTTTTGTGATTCGATATGTGGCGCCACTTTGATTCGGGGGTATTGTTCGAGGTGGGCGGAAGCTGCTGGCTTGCCGTCACCATCGATCCGGGAGTGCAAACGGTGTATCCACCCTGGCATTGCCTCGCGTGTCGTGTCATCTCCTTATATCGAGCCCACTACGATTTTGGTTTTAAAGATCCGACCGCGTTAAGGTTCACCATCCCCTTAACGCTATTTTTTATATGATTATTCTTTACTGATTAGACACTACTGTATATAGCGTATATTACTATATAATAAATAGTTTAACGGATCCTTAGAGGATGGGCGGTCCCAAGCATCTTCTAAGTTACCTGTACCTTTACTACAATTCACTTGAGTTGGTTTACATTGTATAAGTATGTATGTCCTGACTCGAGTGTTTGTATTTTTATTTACGCGCGGGTCAGCATGAGTTATTCACAGATTTGGACTCCGCTTTCTGGAGACTGGAATCGCTAGAGATATCTGCTTATCTAGTTTTATCTATTCCAGTTCTGTTGTTCTATTCAGCTTGTACTTGGTTGTCATCTTGAGACTTCTGTTGTACTTTATTTTCTTCTGTTGTATTTTATTTAACTCTGATATTTTTATATAGTAGCTTCATGAACTACTATTTCTTCTACTTCCGCTGCATTTTAAATACTCTGTGTCTGTGATCTGTGATTTTTATTTACTGTATATTCTGAGGTTTGCCAAAAATTTATTTACAAGGCGGTATTTGGTGCAATTCAATTCTGGCATGGGTGTCTACCTATACACTTATAATGGATGCGAATGGTTGAAAATATCGAGTCGTTACATTTATGTGTAACGACCCGCTATTTTGGACCATTCAAATCGACAATAAAACCATACACGTCCAACTTGAATAATTCAAAATACCGCGTTGTTAATTTAAATTTGGCAAACTCAACATATACAGTAAATAAATAATCACAGATCACATACACAGAGTAATAAAATGCAGCGGAATAGATAAAGAATAGTATTTCATGAAGCTACTATATACATCAGGGTTAGAAAATAAAATACATCAGAATATCCCAGATGCAGTGAAGTCTCTAGTACGAGCAGATGACTTCTTTGAACCAATCAACTGGATTACTGAAAGGATAGATGGCTGGATCTTCAAGCAAAGCTCCAACTTCGTAGGCGAGTCTCAAATGCTGTATCACTCAGTCTGACCCGAGCGTAAAGCAAAACACAAAACACTCGAGTCAGGATTAACATTCTTATATCAATAAATCCAACTCAAGTGAAATATCAACTGAAATACAAATAACTTAAAGGATGTTTGGGATAACCATCCTCTAAGGGTCCATGGAACTATCTACAAGGTAGAAAATACACTATAACACCGTGGTCATTTTAACTTAATTTATACTTCAAAACCAAATATCATTTTCACTTCAAATATCTCTATATTTCCCAAAACAGTATTTATGTATATTAAATAATTTATAAAATAAAGTATTTCCAATTTCCCCAACTTAGCAAATCGTTTCAACATCAACCCGACCTTCCCATTCAAATTAAATTCAATCTTAATTTATCAATTTAAATTTCCCTAAAATAACCACTTCAATTTTATCAATCTAAAATTTGGATTTGTAATCACAAAATACCCCTTTATAATTCAATATATTTCAAAACTTTAAGTATTCAACGTTTCAACTAAATTTTATTCAATTTAGTTTTCTAAATAATAAATTCAAATTTAGTTCAACCTAAATTTTCATTTTAATTCACATTTTAGTTTCTAAATAACAATTCAACTATTTTTATTTTTCATACAGATCCAAATCTCAAAATAAACCATTTAAATTTCAATATAGTTCAAACCTTTAATATTTAAATGTTCAATTTAACAGTTTCATATAGATCTCGATTTAACCTCACTATTATTTAGTCTTGAAATACTTCCTCATTTGATTCAATATTATTTAAGTAACCTTAAATTCCATTTCTACTCAATAATTTCCTTAATTTATTTAAACGTGAAATATTCATTAAATCACTTAAATCAAAAAAAAATCCAGTTATGAAATCATACCTTTATATAATAATTTCAAATTGATTTAATTAAATAAATCCTTATTTAAGTACCATTTTTAATAAACCCAAATTTATCTCCCAATCTTAATTATTCAAATTTTCACAACGGTAGATTTTGAAACATAAATCTTAAATACTACTTAAACATATTATATGGATTAATCAATCTTAATAATATTATTATTAAATCTATATATAAAATTTCCATTTATATATAATATTTTAAGAACCAATATTTATTAAATCCCATATATTTCTCTTCAAACTATAGAAATTATTTTCAAAATAATTATATGGACCAACAGTGTCTGTATATATTTCCTATCATATAGTCGAGTGCTACGGATATTTATCATTTCAATCCGTACACTAAATTTATACGGGTGGATATCATTTCAACCCGTAATCCCAAATTCAATTAAATGAAAATCGCTTGGGTTTATCATTTCAACCCATAACGATTTTCTCCTATTCTAAAGTCTGTTCGGGTATGTATCATTTCAATCAATAGTGATTTCTAAACTACAGGGAACTTGCAGAGTGATAACAGAAAATACAATAAAATAACAGGCATATATCATCAATACCAATATAATATAAACAATAGGATATGGTGTCATATCCCGCAGGTGAACAGTTACAGATAAAAGCATATATAACAAATTTAAATAACTACAGCAGCATATTTCAATTGTCGTTTCAATTGAAATCAAATTTAATGAATAAAAGAATGTTAATCGTGAGTGATTACTCACCTTTCGAGGTTAGAGAGATAGACAATGAAGTTGAGTTACGAAACTCAAGCACGAATCTCAATGCAAAGTAAGATCGACACGAATCGACGATCAAAGCTGGTAAAAGGAAAATCAATGAGAACGATTGAATCAGCTGATACAAATTGAACTAAATATATTTTAATTTTCAAAAATCAATTTAAACATATTTTTTTTAAATTTATATTTAATCTCATATTTATAAATAAATATATACATTTATATAACTTAAAAAAAATATGTAACCTAGAACATTGCTATACTTATGTATATAAGTTAGATATCACAAACAACTAAACCGACTATATATATCTACATGAAGTTACTTTACTATTATAAGTATATAACCAATAAGTTCACGCACCTACCCAATTTCCTTTATTACAAACTTACTTTAAAGGTTTATCTGTAAACAAACACTTGCCTATACTATTAAATCAACTTATTATAACCATATACATGTGACAGGTCTGACAATATGTATACTTCATATCAGCAACAAACCAAGATATAGCTTATATATATTATTAATAAGTTATGTAAACTTATAGTGCGGCGTATACTCATATATAAAACAATATACATGTACATATATAACTTAGATATACAAGTGACCACAAGCATACTGACTTAGGTATCAACTAATAGATTTTATAACTTTCATAAGCTTTGTATATATATATAACCAGATTAAAACATAAATTTATACTTTAAAAATCAACATAAACTTTATATAAAAAAAAATTGAATATTTTGTTTAAATCTATATCTATAACAAAGTTCCAAATATAACCATGTAAAACTTCTTAATTTAATTCTATTTCGGCTAAACCCATTGTATAAACTAACCGTTTTCATATATATGTACTGCACACACTACACATGCATTTACGTCTTACGAAATTTTAACATATGTTCGAACATACTTAATATAATAAATAACTTGCATGGGCTCAGCCATCAACAACTTGTATCCAAAACTGCAGTTACAACTTATATGTAGCTAATAGTATTTATATAATATACTTACGTATATAAATATTAATTAGAATGTAAACTAAACTATAAAATAGTACATATATACATATATTCCAATACCTATGCGAAAGAGAAGGACGTGGCCAAAGTACAGAGGCAACAGGTGTGAGGAAAGGGAGTGAGAGGAATGAAGCAAGAGGTGGAACAAGTCTGGTCCGAACTCGGCGGCTGGAGGAAGGGTGTGAAGGCCGATGGTTTGGGCACGAAGGTGATGGACGGCATGAGACGGCACGCGCGGATCTGAGCAAGAGGAAGATAAAAATGAACGAGGCTACATGCTGGAGATGCGCTCGGAAAAGGGAGAGGCGGTGGCAGTTCTTGCGTGGCCGGTTGTATGATGAAGTATCGGATGTGATGTAGTATGAGTGGGGAAGGTTTCTACAGGTGAGGGAAAATGGATTTGCAGGGGAAGGAGAATATGAGGCTACAGGAATGTAGAGTTTCCAAGAATTTAAATAGAAAATAAGTGGGCAGAAAATGGAAAGGCAAGCGTGAATCCAGGGAGTTATAGGTAGATTATTTATTGATTTTTAACTGATAGAAAGTTTAAATGGACAGTAGTAACAAATGAAATCAACGTTCACGCTATGACTTAGTAGAAAGTTAAAAGCAAATATTTATTGTGTCCCCACTGAACGTTTTAACTTTTGAAAACGAAGGAAAATAGGAATAGAGCATGTTGCAAAAAGGAAAGTCACAGATATAAATGGAATAAAACATAAACAATGAAACGTAACAAATTAAATAAGGGCAGTTTTAAAAGCAACGGTCACCCATTTATCTAGCTGAGAAAAATTTAAAGCAATTGATTGAAGCGCGTTTTAAATTTTTGAAGCGCAAAAGAAAACAAATGGTCATGGATCTGGTATCGATACGGTTACCGGTTTCGAGAATTCCGCTATGTACTAGGCTTCAAGACACAGAAATAAATATACGTTCATAATTTCTGATGAAATTTTATCATCTGCTATATTTAATAAGACGTATTTCAAATATAAAATTTTTGTTCCAAAATATTATTATTTAAAATTCCACCAAAATTCAATTAAATATGTTAAATAAACCATTTAAAACTATTGAAAACTTACGGGTCGTTACACTCTCCCCCACTCAAAACTTTTCGTCCCCGAAAAGGAGCTTGGTATGAGAATAAAAACAACCAGAAGAAATATTAGATTGAAAGACAAAGATAAACAATTAATTTAAAACTATATAAATTTTACTTGAAATATTCATTTGAAAACTTCATTTGCAACTATAATAATTTAAAAAAATTTCAAAACCCATTGGGATTAAATATGTTTAAATAACACTTAATGATATATGAAACTATTTGGAAACAAATTTATTTACACAATTAGTTATATTTACACAGAAGCTATTGAAAACATTAATTCTATAATACATAAGTTTATAAGTTTGTCTTTTGATACTTTTCAAACATTATTAATAAATCATTCACTTTAAATATGTTTTATTTAATTAATAACTTACAAAATATTTATAGTTTTCTATTAAGCCATGTAGTATACAAATAAGTAATTTTTAAAAAGGATATATCCAACAAGGAAGGAAGGTAGATTTGGAAAACAGAATCAAGGTGAATAACTAAACTGAGCAGGTAAGGTAGATGCAAGGAATAGTATCGGGCACGAATAATTAATCTAGAACCATAAGAATTTAAATTTCAAATATTAATTCAATATTTCTTTGTTGGGAAAAATACTTTTATAATAAATACCTTTATAATAATACTTTTATAATAAAATACTGTTATATCGAAATAAATTTTCCTTTCGAAAATACTTTTATAACTCGATATTTCAACAAGTTTATCCTTGTTCTTGCAGACTCTGGCCATGCGTTGATCAGGCGCAAAGCTAGAATTCTTCAAGTACTTAGTAGACCCATTTTAACACCCAGTTAAAATACTTGAAAACCTTTTAAAAAAAACAGATATGGAAAGTACAATCCAAACAAACCACCAAACCAAAACCTTTGTCCGATCATGGTTCGTAGATACACAATGGTTACGCCTGGATCCCCCAGGAAACAATCCATATCCGTAAGCTTTCTCAGCCCTGCGAGTTACGCCATGATGACTAGTAGAGTGCAGGATACACAATGGTTACGCCTCGATCCCCCAGGAAACAATCCGTACCCCTAGGCAAGACTCAGCCAGGCACTTGCGCTACTATTGGCGACCTACACAGATTGCAGGATACACAATGGTTACGCCTGGATCCCCCAGGAAACAATCCGTACCCCTAGGCCAGACTCAGCCAGGCAATTGTGCTATGCAGTCGCGAGAGAAAAAAAAACCATGGGTTACGCCACGGTGGGAACACTCGAGTATTACATCCGGAAAACCAAAAATCAGAGAGAATAATATCGATAGAATGAATCCACGATGTGGCCACAAAGAGGATATCAAGCAGAAAGCACTTTCCATATCTTTACTTCGAAAATATATATATCATATAGTACCTTTTAAATCACTTTCAAATATCGTACTTATATAAAGTCCATATATATAGGATTCCATTTTTCCCAAATCGAATACTTTCCAAATCAATAGTAGATCAAATCATACTTATATAGACTTCGATTATATAAAATCTCTTTCCAAATTGAGTACCTTTCAAATCAATAGATTTCAAATCAACTTCATACTTATACAATCCATTTTATATAAGTTCGACCACTCCCAAATCAAGTGCTTAGTAATCTAAGGTTCTCAATTTCAAATCATTTCAATATCAATTCAGTTTCAAAATCATATATGATTTCACCAAATTTTCTTCCAAATTAAATATCAAAATTTCAAAGTTCTCGAAATAATAGGTTTAGAGAATTATCCCAGTTTCCAAATTAAAATAATTCAAGTCATACAATTTCATTTCCAAAATCACCATATAAGTACTGGTTTTAAATTTCAATTTAATTTCAAAACCAAATATTTTCTCAAAATCAATTATACTCAGAATGGTTTCCAAATTTATAATTATCCCTTTTTTAAAACTTTTAAACTATCTATTTCTATGTGAAATATCCAATTTACCTTTCTGAAAACCATTATTCAACTATTTTTTTTCAAAACATTTCAAAACTAAATTTATATTCTTTATCGGACATTTTATACTCTTCGAAATTTCTTAGCTTTGAAAATTTAATCTCGATTTGGAAGTGTTCGAACATTCAAAATAGTTAGGGAAATCAAATTTTCAATTCAAGAGTTGAAAATCAACAATAAATCAATAAATCAATTATTAAATCCGAAACTCGAGGACTGAACACCGGTCTCATTTTAATTTTTTTCAAATATATACTTATATCTTTCTAAAATATCAAATTATACTTCGGAATTTGGAATCAAACGGTTTTACAAAATCACTCGCATAGCGAAGCTATTAAAGAGGCCTCTCCCCCACTCTGAAACTCGAAAATCAATGTCGATGATGCGTGCACTCATCATCGAAAATATTTTCCAGCGACATAAGTGAGTTCTGGACTTCTATTTTCGTGAAAACTTCTTTTAAATTTCTTCAAAATTATTGGAATTCATTTGAAATCATTTGAAACATTTCTTATTCGAAAAATACTTTTAAATCGTATTATTTTTATATATTTTTCCAAAATTTTAAAACCAATTTCAAAATACCGGAATTCAATTCTTGAATTTCAAATTTAACTTTACAGTTATAAATCATTTTTATATAAATCTATTTCTATAAATTTTCAAATTTTCAAATCCTTTCAAAACTTTTATATATAGGGTAACATTTTCACTTTTATATATAGAAATCATAGTTATCAAAATAATAATTTCAATATAAAAAAAATTAAAATACAAACAAAACTCGATTTTCAAAGGATGATTCAAGAATGGATTTCAAAACAAAGATAGCGATTTAATTTAGAGGAACTCCAATCAATAGAATCCTGATTCGAAGATAGACTCGATCGAAGATTAGATAATTAAATTACAAAATAGAAGATGGATATACTTCTATAAATCGCGGGCGACCTTTACCAGTCAACCGTGATTCCAAAATTAGATCGGTGTAGAATTCTGAGGCAATTCGACATTCGATCGCCAGAGATATAGAATTCGACATAACAAGATATAGCAGCATCGTAAACCGAGGATATAGAAATCTTCGGTGAGTCAATTCCAATTGAAAAGGAGTTTTCACCCCCTTTAGAAATCATTCAGTGGAGTTATGGGATACTCCGGAATCAAATGGATATAAATAGGGAGAGACAGAATGAATTTCGGAACCGAGGGACATTCCAAAATTCAAAGGAAATCGAGTCAAAAGGGAGAGATTCAACTCGAGCGTAAGTGATTCTGTAAATAAATGTACCATATATGCTAAGTTTTGCCTAGAGCCAAAGCTCTGATACCAACTGTAACGACCCGCTATTTTGGACCATTCAAATCAACAATAAAACCATACACGTCCAACTTGAATAATTCAAAATACCGCGTTGTTAATTTAAATTTGGCAAACTCAACATATACAGTAAATAAATAATCATAGATCACATACACAGAGTAATAAAATGCAGCGGAATAGATAAAGAATAGTAGTTCATGAAGCTACTATATACATCAGGGTTAGAAAATAAAATACATCAGAATATCCCAGATGCAGTGAAGTCTCTAGTACGAGCAGATGAATTCTTTGAACCAATCAACTGGATGACTGAAAGGATAGATGGTTGGATCTTCAAGCAAAGCTCCAACTTCGAAGGTGAGTCTCAAATGCTGTATCACTCAGTCTGACCCGAGCGTAAAGCAAAATACAAAACACTCGAGTCAGGATTAACATTCTTATATCAATAAATCCAACTCAAGTGAAATATCAACTGAAATACAAATAACTTAAAGGATGTTTGGGATAACCATCCTCTAAGGGTCCATGGAACTATCTACAAGGTAGAAAATACACTATAACACCGTGGTCATTTTAACTTAATTTATACTTCAAAACCAAATATCATTTTCACTTCAAATATCTCTATATTTCCCAAAACAGTATTTATGTATATTAAATAATTTATAAAATAAAGTATTTCCAATTTCCCCAACTTAGCAAATCGTTTCAACATCAACCCGACCTTCCCATTCAAATTAAATTCAATCTCAGTTTATCAATTTAAATTTCCCTAAAATAACCACTTCAATTTTATCAATCTAAAATTTGGATTTGTAATCACAAAATACCCCTTTATAATTCAATATATTTGAAAACTTTAAGTATTCAACGTTTCAACTAAATTTTATTCAATTTAGTTTTCTAAATAATAAATTCAAATTTAGTTCAACCTAAATTTTCATTTTAATTCACATTTTAGTTTCTAAATAACAATTCAACTATTTTGATTTTTCATACAGATCCAAATCTCAAAATAAACCATTTAAATTCCAATATAGTTCAAAGCTTAAATATTTAAATGTTCAATTTAACAGTTTCATATAGATCTCGATTTAACCTCACTATTATTTAGTCTTGAAATACTTCCTCATTTGATTCAATATTATTTAAGTAACCTTAAATTCCATTTCTACTCAATAATTTCCTTAATTTATTTAAACGTGAAATATTCATTAAATCACTTAAATCAAAAAAAATCCAGTTATGAAATCATACCTTTATATAATAATTTCAAATTGATTTAATTAAATAAATCCTTATTTAAGTACCATTTTTAATAAACCCAAATTTATCTCCCAATCTTAATTATTCAAATTTTTGTTACGGTAGATTTTGAAACATAAATCATAAATACTACTTAAACATATTATATGGATTAAATCAATCTTAATAATATTATTATTAAATCTATATATAAAATTTCCATTTATATATAATATTTTAAGAACCAATATTTATTAAATCCCATATATTTCTCTTCAAACTGTAGAAATTATTTTCAAAATAATTATATGGACCAACGGTGTCTGTATATATTTCCTATCATATAGTCGAGTGCTACGGATATTTATCATTTCAATCCGTACACTAAATTTATACGGGTGGATATCATTTCAACCCGTAATCCCAAATTCAATTAAATGAAAATCGCTTGGGTTTATCGTTTCAACCCATAACGATTTTCTCCTATTCTAAAGTCTGTTCGGGTATGTATCATTTCAATCAATAGTGATTTCTAAACTACAGGGAACTTGCAGAGTGATAACAGAAAATAAAATAAAATAACAGGCATATATCATCAATACCAATATAATATAAACAATATGATATGGTGTCATATCCCGCAGGTGAACAGTTACAGATAAAAGCATATATAACAAATTTAAATAACTACAGCAGCATATTTCAATTGTCGTTTCAATTGAAATCAAATTTAATGAATAAAAGAATGTTAATCGTGGGTGATTACTCACCTTTTGAGGTTATAGAGATAGACAATGAAGTTGAGTTACGAAACTCAAGCACGAATCTCAAAGCAAAGTAAGATCGACACGAATCGACGATCAAAGCTGGTAAAAGGAAAATCAATGAGAACGATTGAATCAGCTGATATAAATTGAACTAAATATATTTTAATTTTCAAAAATCAATTTAAACATTTTTTTAAATTTATATTTAATCTCATATTTATAAATAAATATATACATTTATATAACTTAAAAAAAATATGTAACCCAAAACATTCCTATACTTATGTATATAAGTTAGATATCACAAACAACTAAACCGACTATATATATCTACATGAAGTTACATTACTATTATAAGTATATAACCAATAAGTTCACGCACCTACCCAATTTCCTTTATTACAAACTTACTTTAAAGGTTTATCTGTAAACAAACACTTGCCTATACTATTAAATCAACTTATTATAACCATATACATGTGACAGATCTGACAATATGTATACTTCATATCAGCAACAAACCAAGATGTAGCTTATATATATTATTAATAAGTTATGTAAACTTATAGTGCGGCGTATACTCATATATAAAACAATATACCGGTACATATATAACTTAGATATATAAGTGACCACAAGCATACTGACTTAGGTATCAACTAATAGATTTTATAACTTTCATAAGCTTTGTATATATATATAACCATATTAAACATAAATTTATACTTTAAAAATCAACATAAACTTTATATATAAAAAAAAATTGAATATTCCGTTTAAATCTATATCTATAACAAAGTTCCAAATATAACCATGTAAAACTTCTTAATTTAATACTATTTCGGTTAAACCCATTGTATAAACTAACCGTTTTCATATATATGTACTGCACACACTACACATGCATTTACGTCTTACGAAATTTTAACATATGTTCGAACATACTTAATATAATAAATAACTTGCATGGGCTCAGCCATCAACAACTTGTATCCAAAACTGCAGTTACAACTTATATGTAGCTAATAGTATTTATATAATGTACTTACGTATATAAATATTAATTAGAATGTAAACTAAACTATAAAATAGTACATATATACATATATTCCCATACCTATGCGAAAGAGAAGGACGTGGCCGAAGTACAGAGGCAACAGGTGTGAGGAAAGGGAGTGAGAGGAATGAAGCAAGAGGTGGAACAAGTCAGGTCCGAACTCGGCGGCTGGAGGAAGGGTGTGAAGGCCGATGGTTTGGGCACGAAGGTGATGGACGGCATGAGACGGCACGCGCGGATCTGAGCACGAGGAAGATAAAAATGAACGAGGCTACATGCTGGAGATGCGCTCGGAAAAGGGAGAGGCGGTGGTAGTTCTTGCGTGGCCGGTTGTATGATGAAGTATCAGATGTGATGTAGTATGAGTGGGGAAGGTTTCTATAGGTAAGGGAAAATGGATTTGCAGGGGAAGGAGAATATGAGGCTACAGGAATGTAGAGTTTCCAAGATTTTAAATAGAAAATAAGTGGGCAGAAAATGGAAAGGAAAGCGTGAATCCAGGGAGTTAGTAGGTAGAGTATTTATTGGTTTTTAACTGATAGAAAGTTTAAATGGACAGTAGTAACAAATGAAATCAACGTTCACGCTATGACTTAGTAGAAAGTTAAAAGCAAATATTTATTGTGTCCCCACTGAACGTTTTAACTTTTGAAAACGAAGGAAAATAGGAATAGAGCATGTTGCAAAAAGGAAAGTCACAGATATAAATGGAATAAAACATAAACAATGAAACGTAACAAATTAAATAAGGGCAGTTTTAAAAGCAACGGTCACCCATTTATCTAGTTGAGAAAAATTTAAAGCAATTGATTGAAGCACGTTTTAAATTTTTGAAGCGCAAAAGAAAACAAATGGTCATGGATCTGGTATCGATACGGTTACCGGTTTTGAGAATTCCGCTATGTACAGGGCTTCAAGACATAGAAATAAATATTCTTTCATAATTTCTGATGAAATTTTAACATCTGCTATATTTAATAAGACATATTTCAAATATAAACTTTTTGTTCCAAAATATTATTATTTAAAATTCCACCAAAATTCAATTAAATACGTTAAATAAACCATTTAAAACTATTGAAAACTTACGGGTCGTTACATTATGTTTCCAGGTTTGGGGTTAAGATTCTTGAACTCGAATTCGAGGGTTGAAGCATGAATTGATGTTTGTGGTGGGTAGCTGGGTTGATTTCTGATGAGTTACGATCATCTCTGATGATCTATGGTTGCCGGAGTCACCGTGTATATGCACGGTGAAGTATTTTGTCTGATGATGTTTGGTTAAAGCAGGGAAGGCACTAGGGTAAACCTTTGTTTGACTCGAAGTCATTGGGTAGATTACTCGGGGAAGATGGGTTGTAGACTCGAAGCAAATTTGTGGTGTCTCGGGTTATTCATTGTTTTCAGGTTTTACAGAAAACCTGTAATATCAGTTTCAAAATTTTTAAAACCTGAAGCTTTTAAATGTAAAGGAAAAGTTTAAACCTAGTTTTAAATCCAAGTTTGAGATTTAGAATTTAAGTTTTAAATTTAAAATCAAAGTTTTTAAAATAAAAATAAAAATAAAGTTTAAACTTAAATTGTTAACTACTTTTTAGTGGTTAAGTAGTTTAAATTTATAAAAAAAATGATGTTTTAAAAATGTGAGTAAGTTTTAAGTGAAGTTAAAAACTAGAAATCAAAGATTTAAAATATTTATTTCAGTTTTGAAATAAAAGAAGTTTTTAAAATTTGAAAGATTTAAACAAATTAGCATGTAAAATGTAAATTTAAATTATTGAATTTAAAAATGAATTTAGTTTTAAACTCTTATGAATTTCTTTTTATAATACAAGCATTTGTTTGCCATGTAATTTAAAAAGGTTTAAATTGTTTAACTTTGTTTAAGTTTAAATTATATTTATTTTAAATTTCATATTTGAAATGAAAATTTAAAGTAAGTTCAAAGGTAAAATTGTTTTCAAATGTTTTGTTAATAACAATTTAGTCATAATTAAGAAATGTTTTTATCTTAAAATTTAATTAAGATTTAATTGAATTAATGAGGTAATTATGGAATAATTAGTTAATTTAATTAATTAATGATTAGAGATTAATAAATAATTGATTAAGGGTTAATCAATTGGTAATTAAGATCATTATTAGACTATTAACTAATGATTAAAGAATTATTAATTAAGCAATTAATCTATAATCAAGGTTAATTAATTAAATAATTAAGGATTAATTAAGTTACAGTTAACACTTGATTAATTACATAATTAGAGTTTAATTAATAAGGTAATTAAAGAACGATTTATTTAATTTAAAAAAAATTAGATTAAATTATAATTAGAAATGATTAATAATGATTAAATCTAAGATAAAAGTAACTAAAGAAATGTTATTAGTTAATGAAGAAAATTAACTAAGGATTTTTAAGTATTAATTAATGTGATAAATTTTAATAATTAATTAGATTAATTAATTAAGATAATCAATTGTAAATTGTTAATTACTTAATGAAAGTAATTAAGGGATTAATTACTTATTGTAATTAATTTTGGATATTTTTATTTATTAAAGTTGATTAAGTAATTAAGGGTAATCACTTATTTTAATTAATTAAGAATAATTAATTAAGTGGTAATTAATTAAGAGTTGATCAATTTATTAAGGAATAAATTAAGGGAAATTAATCAAAGGATAATTGAATAATTAAAGGTTGAGTATTTAATAATTAAATGTTAATTCTTTAATAATTAAAGGTTGATTAATTTAATTAATAAATGATTAAAAGACGATCAATCAAATGATTTGAAATAAATTAATGTTAATTAACCATGATTGATGATTTATCTGATTTAAATAAATCAGATAATTAATTGAGCTTATTTATGGATGACTATATTCTATTGAATGCTGTATTGGATTGATAACTCTGTTATGTGATTACGATTGTGATACTTTGTAATATGAATTGCTTTGTGTTGATCTGTTATATCTGTGATGAATATACTGTTGTATGAATATGAAGATCCCTTTTTGCCCATAAACGGCAATTAAACTTCGATGCGACAGGGAGTCGGATTCCAGTTGGTTATCCGAAGCCCACATCGAATTGTAATAATGAATCTCTGTGATTGATAAATTTATTTTATCTGTGGAACTGTGAATAAATATAAGCATTATGGGTTATACCGCCTATCGATATTGATTGAATCTCTGATGATGATGTTGCACTATTATGTATAAAACCCCTAGACTACACCATACACTCACAAATATGGATTTCACGAGGAAATCAGTTGAGTCACAGATTTTTGAAATGGTTTTAAAAGTTGAATTTTGAATTCAAATGATTTGGAAATGCAATTGGGTTGAATATGAAAAGTTTGAAAAAGGGCTTTTTGAGGATAAAAGTTATTTTAAATAACCTAATAAAGTTTTGAAATTTAAATAGTTTGAATTAAATTTGAATTCAAGGTTTGAAATTGAAATTTGTGTTTGGAGATTATAGTTTAAAAATGTTATACAATGTTATAATGTGTTTATATGGATTTTAAACCATTTTAAAACATATTGTTTTGAGAATTTGAATTCAACCCAAGTTTTATACTTGAAGGTTTTAACTCGAGCAAATGTAATCGGATTTCCCCGAAATGAAACCCACTTGTTTTCAAATAATAATAGCTTTCATTTAAAGAAAGGATTTCCAAATTATATTAAAAGGTTTCAAGTTTGAGATGGAATCGAAATATTTTGAAAGCTATGAAATGAGTCTTTGATTCAAAGACCGGACGAGTTAATCCAACTTGAATTGGAATTGTTTTGAAAGGCTACGAATGAATCTTTGGAAACAAATTTTGAAAACTATAAGTTAAATCTTGATTTAAAGATTTAACGAGTTAATCCAATTGAAATAGAAATTGTTTTGAAATCCATGAGTGGATCTTTGTGAACGGGGTGAACTTTGTGAATTAAATCTTTTGTTTAAAAGATTAAAGTGCGGAATTTTTTTTAACCATTGAAGGTTTTTGAAATGAATCTTTCGTGTTTAAAAGATTGGAAATGATAATTTTTTTAACCATTTGAATGAAAGGTTTTGGGCTTTAAGCTGTGATTTAACTGAGATCCCATATCCATATGTTTTAAATATTGCGCTCATTATTCGGTTTAGCCGGGAGAGGACCTTGTGTCATATAACCCATTCCGAATGATGATACGACGTTATGGATAGCATTTGAAGACCGGTGGTGAAGATCGGGTATTTGCGAGAACGATAGGATGACCTATCGATTGTCTCTGCACTGAATCGCGCCGGTATAGAGATTCCCTAAGTGATGGGAAGTCCGATCGGAATTGTGAATACCGGGATTTGCAAGGGCTTCTTCGGAAGTGCCTTCGGTTCTGTTCGAACCCGGAACAGACTTGTATGGATTGTATGTCTGACATTACAAACTGAGATATAAAGCATTTCTTTCAAATACATATCTGTTGGTGGCGGAGAATTTATTCTCTTAGCTTAGCACCCTTCTCTGAGACGTACGAGCTCAGAGGTTAGGTAGTTGAAGGTTATTAGTGATAAACTCCCAATTTGGTGGTGTGGCATGCAGAGTGATGCTGATCATTTATTGATCGAAGCATGGCTTTGTGAAAAAGCGTAGCTTTGTGGACGAGACTTCGTCGAACCTTACAACCCGGTTATGGTCAAAACAGAAATCGTGGCAGCAAGGTTATTTGAGGGTAGCGCCTTCTGAGGGTATGTCCATTTCCTTCTAGATTATAAGTCATATCATGGTATGGAGCCCAGATACTTACTTTGTGGTTGCTGCAAAACTTATTGCTTTGTGGTTGTCGGTTGGGAAGCGCTTCGGATAAAGGTTGGTAACGACCGGGAGGTGGCATACTCGTGTCAGTAGTTACCTATTTACAGAGGTAACCCGACCTTGTGTAGCAGAGATCCGGTTAGGGTCTGGGGACCTCCCTCCAGAGGCGTTCCATTTTATTTTTATATGGGAATTTCCTTTGCCCGACCATTTATTGGAAATCCAATCCTCCAAATACGAGCCATTTACGGTTTTAGTTGTATAACCTGCCATCTACTTATGGTGGCGCCCCACTGTTTGGATGGTAGCTATAGTAGGCATAGTACGAAATGTCTATGCTGGCTAAGATTAATATTATACTTTCAAAATGTTTTCCACTATGCACTTATAGTAATAATACCAAAGGATTTCGCGTATCAAGCATTTTTAACTATCATAAGAAGAAATCTCCTCCAAGTCTGCTTTTGCATTGTGTGTGTGGTGGGAGGTCTTATGGTAGTTTTATTTTCCTAAAAGCATTGTGGATTTTAAATTTTAAGTTCTTTTGTTTGTTTTTAAAGATAAAAACTGTTTTTGTTTGCTCACACCAGTCCCATGACTGACCCGGAGTTTATTGTTCCTTTCCTAAACTCTGGGTGCCCACTATTTTTCCACACGGGCAGTCTAGAGTTGGGTTTTTCAGATAGTAGATGGTAGATATCGAATTGATACCCTTCAGCATTCTCTTTGGAATTCTTTGGAGTCTTCGGATTCACGGACTGGACTTGCTCAGCTTGGTGCAATGTGATGGTGGTTTGAGCTATTTCTGGATTGGTACTTTGGAGTTAAAGTTGTTGTTGCTGTTGGGAGTTTTTGTTTTCCGTTGCTATATCATATTGTTATTCCGCTGTAGCGTTGTTATCTTGTATCTCTGATATTGATTCATATTGTGTTTGTGCCAAAAATGGTCACAAACCCTAAGTATCGTGAAAGCACCAGTGTATGAACACAAATCAGCAATATTCAAGCACAAATCTCAAATCTTAGCAAATTACAAACATCAATTCAGAAATTATAATCAGAAAAACAGGATTTACAGTGGTTCGGCTATCTCCGGCCTACGTACACTTCAAAGTTTTATCTTTTATTGATTATCCTTGCTGGTTACAGATGATTACAGTGATTACAATGAAGTAATTTGAGTATAACAGCGATGATATGGTGTAGAATTGAATCCGGCAGAGTCTGGACGTCCAATACCAAAAGATCCTTTTTCTGTAGGCTTCAGGGGGCTATATATAGGCGTAGGAGGCTGAGATCACGCTCAAACTTCAGGAGACTTCTTCTGGCATGTGAGTGGGCCCACGCGACCGACCCCACCAAGTTTCGACTCGATCTGTGATCGATACGAATCAATTTCGTATCCATCAATAAACGATCCAATCGAGCTGAAACTTGGCAGGATTATTCTTCAGCATGTATGCAAGCTACTGTGAAAATTTCATTGCATTTGGATTAATGGTTTAGGAGATATGATCGATGCGAATTCAAATTGCTCGATGGCTGTTTGGTTCGAATCCATTGATTCGAACCGATCACTTCGACTCGATGGCAACGCGCGTGAGCAAGTTGATGTGGCATGCGCTCTTCAAGTCGATCCGCTTTTCACTCCGGTTTGATCGAGTCACTCCGAGTATTTCGCCACGCTCGCATCCATAACTCACGCATCATCTCTGGCCTGTTTGACTCGGTGGATACGACCAAGCAATTATTCATGGATTCGAACAAGGATTCCTTATGGATACGAAGTGGTCAGCGCCTGATGGATGCGAAGTCATCTGATGGATTCGAGACAGATGGATACGAAGGACTTGTATCGCTGACCGATACGAAGACGATGGATTCGAATGGAAGCTTATCCATGGATACAGACCGTGTCTAGCTGGATGGATACGAACTCGATCGATGCGAGCCGAGGTTCCTCGATGGATTCGAACTCGATCGGTGCGAAGTTGATGGATACAAAATGTGACGTGATGATGGATACGGATTTCATCGATACGAAGCTAATGCGGTCTGATGGATACGAAAACGTGACTTTTTCCTTCAACTTGCAACGATCATATCTTGAGCATATGAACTCGGATTTACTTGAAATTTGAAACACAGGCTTCCATGGCTTTGCTTGTCTTGTCTTATCAATTGCAGCCCGATCCGGACTCGGACAAAATTCATCGATATCCATGGTTATCCTGCAATGCATAGTTGATATTCATGACTTGTTATTATCGATTTTCAATTAATTTTTGGGTATCTCAGCTTTGCCAAAAGGTGGAATAACACTTTACCCCCCAAAACATGCCTTTTGGTAAAAGGTGTGTTTTGTTCAGTCTCAAATTGAATGCAGTGAGTTCATGTTTTATTCAGAGATTATAGCATTTTCAATCTAGTTCATGGCTGTTCGAAGCCAAACCATTATCCATTTCTTCCTGTGAAAGTCAAGAATGAAATTCTATAATTTCTCTGGACTATCGATGGTCACTCCGGACCCTTACCATGCCTATTCTAGACTTGGCGATTGGATAGAAAGATCCCATTGCACTCCGTCGTTGCTCTCTATCCCTTGCACTCCGACCCCAGCTAGGGCATATAGCGATGTCTTGGTTGTTCTAAACCGATCATAGCCTCTCTGGGATCTTGCTGGATCCCATCCTGTCACTCTCCGGTGAAGGGGAAGCAGCGTTAAGTAAGTCGATCCTGTCGCTCTCCGGCGAAGCAACTCACTTCTTGCACTCCGGTTCAGTGTATCTGAACATTAAGCGATGTCACGCCTAAATCATGCGCCGATCACAGCCTCTCCGGGCTCTTATCAAATCCCGATCTACTCACTCTCCGGTGAATGGGAAACGACGTTAAGTGAGTCGATCCTGTCGCTTTCCGGCGAACCAACTCACTTCTTGCACTCCGGACCCTGCCTCTCCGGGTAGGGTCATAAAGCGATCGGTTTTATGTTGTGTTTAACATTCATCCTTTAACTCTCCGGTCAAACATTTATTTCAAGAAATTCAAGTTTATTTATTAAATTTAAGTCCTGGATGTTCAATCTCAAACATCAGGAGAAAACTAAGCATTGCCTCTCCGGGCAGATCGGTCTATTTCCATCTCAGAGCATGGCTAGGTATCTCTCCGGTTCCCGTACATGAGTAAGTGGAATAGCCATTTATTTTTAAAATCAAATCGAAGAAAACTAATCGACCAAAGTCCAAATCCCGAACTTGGCCCTTGCCATCATAATCAATAGACGACGAGTCGTGATCCCGATCCAGGATCAGTTCTGTTAGATGGAGGCGGCAGTTGTTCAGGTCTTACGGCCGTCGTCCATTCTCTGATATACCGTGGAAATCTACCACTCCTGGCATGTTCTTCCACCTCATCTTTTAGGTGACGGAATTCATCAGTAGTGTGCCCATCCAGCTCATGGAATAGGCAATATTTTCCAGTTCTACATTCCCACTCAGTGGGATCTCTCCTGGGTGGCTTTCGATAGGGTAGTTGCCCCCTGAGTTTCAGTGTAAATCCTTTCTAGACTTTCCGTCACATCTGTGTATTGCTTGAATCTAGGCTCTCGAAATTTCTTCGGTTTATCAGGACCATCCCATCTATCATCCTGCTTTCTCTTTCCTTTGTCCACTCCGGACTGTCCCTTGTCCGTTCATTCACCATGCACAGCATTTATTTCTTGCCTTTCGGCACGTGATTCTTCCAGCCGAATGAATCTTTCAGCTTCATGATAAAATTCTCCAATATCTTGTGGTGGATCTCTTGCTAAAGAATCTTTGAATTCGGTGCCTTACCCAACTCCTGCTACCGCCGCCATCAGAATCATCGATGGATCCGGGCGATCTACAGAAGCCACCGTTGCATTGAATCGCAGTAAGAAATCTTTTATGGACTCTCCGGTCCTTTTATTTATTGAAGCTAAAGCCATCACACTCTTGGGTCGCGTCACGTGGACCCTGAACTGTCTCATGAAGCAATCTACAAGCTCGCCCCATGTTCCGATTGATCCAGTCTCCATCTCTCTAAACCAAAGCGCCGCTAAATCTGACAAGTATAGTGGGAAGCATCGAGCCATCACTTCCTCGGATGCCCCCAGCACTTCCATGTGCCTAATGTATCTGGTAATATGCACGGTTGGGTCTGACTTCCCGTCATAAGGATCCAGCATAGGCAGTTTGAACTTTGGAGGGTTCCTTGCATTTCTGATATTCGGAGTGAACGGACTCCGGCTGACCTCTTCCAAACCTCCACTCGACAATCCTCCTCTCATGATTCGTCGCACTAGACCAATCAT
Organism: Allium cepa; assembly: GCA_030765085.1. NCBI lineage: Eukaryota > Viridiplantae > Streptophyta > Magnoliopsida > Asparagales > Amaryllidaceae > Allium > Allium cepa. The sequence continues at coordinate 485,064,874 of CM060935.1, forward strand.
CCTTTCATCTCCTTCCGGGGGGTGCCCCCTTGTCATGTTTCTATCCTGGCCCCCAAGTCTCGAAGGGAACTCTGGTACATACTCTTCATGTGGCTCAGTAACAATAGCATTGACTCCTGCCTGCTGAGCTTCGTCTATAGGTCTTCCAATGTCTGATCCTGAGGGTCACCACCAAGTCCTTGTTGATTGCCTTTAGGTCTTGCATTCCGGTCTTGAAACTGACCTTCATTGGTTTCCGCAATCCTGACTCCTTGTCCTGCACTTGTAGCCGCTGCAGTTGGCCCAAGGTTCTGCATGTTCGCTGCTCTCATCTGTTCAAAGAAATTCTGCAGCATCTCCTATTGGCTTTTCATCATTCTTTCATGCATCAAATTAGCCATAGCCTCCATCTCATCCCTGGTGATGTAGATCGAAGCTTGTCCTTCTCCAGCTCCAGAGGATACCTCCTGGCTTCCTCCTTGTCGGCTTCTCTCAGCCCTCTGCCTTCTACTGTTTTGTCTAGTCATTTTCTCAAAGTCTGAATTCTTTAAGCTTTTCAAATTTGAACTTCTATCCGATGTAGCGGGTGCTAGTTCTTCTCAGTGAAAGCACCAAAGTGTTTGAGCCAAAAATGGTAACAAACCCCAAGTATCGTGAAAGCACCAGTGTATGAACACAAATCAGCAATATTCAAGCACAAATCTTAGATCTTAGCAAATAACAAACAGCAATTCAGAAATTATAATCAGAAACACAGGATTTATAGTGGTTCGGCTATCTCTGGCCTACGTCCACTTTAAAGTTTTATCTTTTATTGATTATCCTTACTGGTTACAGATGATTACAGCGATTACAATGAAGTAATTTGAGTATAACAACGATGATATGGTGTAGAATTGAATCAGGTAGAGTCTGGACGTCCAATATCAAAAGATCCTTTTTCTGTAGGATTCAGGGGGCTATTTATAGGCATAGGAGGCTGAGATCGCGCTCAAACTGCGGGAGACTTCTTCTGGCACGTGAGTGGGCCCACGCGACCGACCCCGCCAAGTTTCGACTCGATCTGTGATCGATAAGAATCAATTTCGTATCCATCAAAAAATGATCCAGTCGAGCTGAAACTTGGCAAGATTATTCTTTAGCATGTACGTAAGCTACTGTGAAAATTTCATTGCATTTGGATCAATGGCTTAGGAGATATGATCGATGCGAATTCAAATTTCTCGATGGCTATTTGGTTCGAATCCATTGATTCGAACCGATCACTTCGACTCGATGGCAACGCGCGTGAGCAAGTTGACGTGGCGCGCACTCTTCGTGTCGATCCGCTTTTCACTCCGGCTTGATCGAGTCACTCCGAGTATTTCGCCGCGCTCACATCCATAACTCACGCATCATCTCTGGCCTGTTTGAATCGGTGGATACGATCAAGCAATTATTCGTGGATTCGAACAAGGACTCCTGATGGATACGAAGTGGTCAGCGCCTGATGGATGCGAAGTCATTTGATGGATTCGAGACAGATGGATACGAAGGACTTGCATCCCTGACCGATACGAAGACGATGGATTCGAATGGAAGCTCATCCATGGATACAGACCGCATCTAGCTGGATGGATACGAAATAGGACGTTACCGATCGATACGAAGCGCATGTCCTGTTGATGGATACGAACTCGATTCGATGCGAGCCGAGGTTCCTCGATGGATTCGAACTCGATCGGTGCAAAGTTGATGGATACGAAATGTGACGTGATGATGGATACGGATTCCATCGATACGAAGCTAATGCGGTCTGATGGATACGAAAACGTGACTTTTTCCTTCAACTTGCATCGATCATATCTTGAGCATATGAACTCGGATTGACTTAAAATTTGAAACACAGGCTTCCATGGCTTTGCTTGTCTTGTCTTATCAATTGCAGCCCGATCCGGACTTGGACAAAATTCATCGATATCCATGGTTATCCTGCAATGCATAGTTGATATTTATGACTTGTTATTATCGATTTTGAGTTAATTTTTGGGTATCTTAGCTTTGCCAAAAGGTGGGATAACCTATTGTATCATTGTTGTATCGAATGTTGTATATCTATGATATACATTTCTTTTCTTCCGCTGTGTTGTTATACTTGATGTGTTATAAGCTCCGGCGAACCAGATTCGACGTTTGGATCTGCGGCATTTGAATACGAATGTTGTATTCGGTGCCGATTTTCGAAGGTCGATTCAGGGTCCCTCACATGCTGAGTTAGAACAAATATGATAATAATATAACATATCAGCAACAGGCATATATCATCAATAACAAATTTGAATATAATATATACAATAGGTTATGGTGTCATATGTCACAGGTAAATATTGACAGATAATGGCATATCATATTTAACAATTAAATAACTTAAAAATCCAAATTTTATAGCATATTTCAGTCTTCATTTCATGTGAATTTAAATTTACTAAATATAAGAATGTTAATCGTGAGTGATTGCTCACCTTTCGAGGCTAGAGAATGATGAGAATGGAAACAGTGACATGGACACGCACAAGCACACAGATAAGAGATAAGGCACAAAATCTATTTCAAACGTATAAGCATACATTTATGTAAATCATATATATATATTGCTATATATGTACTGTTTTAAAACATATAATATATATATATATATATATATATATATATATATATATATATATATCTTTCCTTCTTTGAAACAAGACACATGCATTATAAAAAAAATCTTACTTTGCTATTATATAACAACAAAAATACCACTGGGAAAATTTACATTATGTGGAGTTATACTATATACGTACTAACTGTAAAGCAAATTTTTTTACAAACTCATATATGTGTGTGTGTGTGTGTGTGTGTACACAAACTGTAAAAGAGATCAATAGAAAAGGTATATAAACTTATACATACTGATATATATATGAACTATCTATAAACTAATATAGATATAAAATCAAAATCAAAAATATTTCCAAGTTTATACTATTTCATAGCAAATCAAGACATAAAGGAGAGGGATGGCTGACCCTTTTGCGCTGCTCTCGACTGCCGTGCTATCAGAAGGAGACGGAGAGCCTGCACTAGGTGCTGGCGGCCGATGGGCATGCAACTGGAGAGAGCAAACAGTGAAGAGGGGTGCTGGGTAGGCCGGCGCGGGCTATTCGAATTGTGGTGCTTTAGGGAGCGGGGAGAGGTGTATGTGTTGCATGGTAGAGGGTAGAGGAATACATGCTTTCGACAATATGCATTTCAAACCATTTTTCATAAATATAAAAGGCGGCAAAAGAAAGAAGGGAAAATGAGGTGGTGGCAGCTGTAGGGCATGAGGCTGCTATTCCTGGTGGCAGGCGGAGAGGAGTAAGGTAGCTAGAGTTCGGTGAAATGCTCGGTGGCGAGTTCGGTGAGAAACAGGCAAGGAGGCTTAAGGAAGCGGAGACTGACTGGTGCAAGCCTGGGAGTGGTGGAGCTTTGGTCGTGGCTAAGGGAAAGTTTGCTTGGTGGTTGAAGGCAGGGCGAGGTCACAAGAAGAAAGAGAGGGAGGTGGAGGTGGTTGATGGCCGACAGGGTGGAATGGAAAAGAAACAGCAGGGTGGAAGACGTGGAAGGTCAAGGGGAAGAAAGGCGGAGTGTAACAACCCCGTATTTTGTCATTATTTTAATTGTATATTTTAATTATTTAATTGAATTCCTGATTTAAAAACTTTATTTTATTTATTAAAATGAATAATTCTGTTATTTTAAATATAAACTTTGATTTTTATGTGAATTATAATTTCAAATTTGAATAAATAGAATATTTTCCAAAAATGTGAATTTTGGTCAATATGGTCAAACTTTGACTTTTAAATTTAAATTTTAAATATTTGAAAATTTTAATTTTATCTTTATTATAATAATAAATTAAATTTCAAGAATACTGCTTTTCGTTTCGTTGAAATCTGATTTATATTGTGAAAGTTATGTTTTTTACAATATTGTGTGTAAATTGTTTTATTTAATAAAATTGTTTATTTTAATTTTTATAAACAATTTTTTTTATCATATCTTGTGTATATATGTGATATATGATATGTTATGTATAGATTTTATTTTTAAAACATTTTAAAGGTATAGTTATAATTTTTTAAATGTAATTGTATATTGTTTATATTTTTTTAATTCTAGTTTCAATTATTAAGCTATTTTCTTATTTATTTTATATTTTTCCTTAAATTATTTATTTATTTTCTTTTTCATTTTATTTTGTTCAGTATTTTATTTTCTGAATTGTATTTAGTTTATTTTAATATAAAAGAAATAAGAAAACAAAGAGATAAAACCTTTCATTTTCCTTGTGACTTTTCAATTCCTTTTGCCTTTTCATTTCTTTCCTTTGGCTTTTCATACTTTAGCCATACATTTTATGATTAGCCTTGCTTTCTTCTCTTCATTTCACGTGAAAAAATATTCTCCTCACACAAAATCTCACTTCTAAGAAGAAAGAAAAAAAAATGACTTCTTCTTTTATCTTTTTCTCCTCTTTTAACATGATTTTGCCTTCCTCTTTCGCCTAGCTTGCTCGGCCCACTTTCCACCATCACCACTGACCATCACCTCCTCCATCTACAGTTTCAACCCCTCCTCCTCCACTGACCAAGTCCAGGTCGTGACCATCCATTGAAGTTGCACCACAAAATTTGAAGTTCCACCCTTGAAACCTTGCCTAGACCACATGTTTCACCCTAACCCCTTCATACATCACTCTGGCCACCCTCTTAGCCACCACCTCCAGTAGCTACACTACCTTTAGCCACAGCTCCATCCATCTCCACCTCTTTCCAGATCTGAAGACATCATGTCCGAGCCTATATATGGTCATAGCCGAGCCAAAAATGCACCAAACTCCACTATTTTGCTCTATTCCTATGCATTCTTCATGTGTATCACTCTTACCCACCTTCATACCCATATTGCCACGCCTGCATCATGTCATACCTGAGCTTAGAACACATCATGGCTGAGAAAATGAATCCCTTGGTCGAGCTTTTGAATGGTCGTAGCAAGGTCTAACTATTTTGTCCTTCGTTGCTTTTTATTTCAATTCATCATTTGAATCGTGTCGTGCTGTGTCGTGCCATATCGTGCTTTCTGGATTTGTTTTGTGTGTTTCGATTGGTTATCTCCAACTTGAAAAGGTGAGTCTTTCTCACTCTGACATTTTTGCTTATGAAATGGTAATTTAATGACAAGTGTTTAGTAATTAAAATGTTTATGCAAGTTAAGTATGATTATATGATATGTTATGCCATGTTATTATTATGTTAACTCTGTTAATTATCACCTGACATATGATATATGACATTATATTGTGACATTGACATTGTTTATATTGTTTATGTATATGATCACACTGCAAGTTCCCTGTTAGAATAGAATCACCATGGGTTGAAATGCCCAAACGGACATTAGAATAGGGAAAAATCATTATGGGCTGAAATGATAGGCCTGAGTGATTTTTATTTATTTTTATTTACTTAGGATTGCGAGTTTGAAATGATAGAACCCGGTTTTCTTTTTAAATTGCGGATTTAAATGATATATATCTGTATCACTTGACCTAGGTCAGAAAATTATATACAGACCCCGTGGTATATTTTTAAATGATTTTTCTTAAGATATGTATTTTTAAAATATGAAATTTGATTTAAAAATAAGAGGAATTATTTTAAAGGACAAAAAATTGTATATTTTTTGCCTCAAGGACACGACCTCGATATTTTTACCACAAGGACAAACATTCTTCTAAAAGTTATTCATAAGGACAAACATTTTCCAAAATTATTCATAAGGACAACAAGACTGCTACCAAGCTAAAACTGATACCTAAAAACTGCTACCGATAACTACAAACTGATACCTAAAAACTGCTATCAATAACTAAAAACTGATACCTACAGAAAGTTGTCCTTCAGGATAAAATATTGAAGGTCTGTCCTTGAGGCTAAAAAGCTGTGAAATTTTGTCCTTGACAATAATTTCCTGTTAATAATATATATTTTATGGTTTTAAGAAAGCTAAATATTAAGCTTTGAATTTGTGAATTTAAGTGTGTAAATTTGAGGTAAATGTGATTTTTGACTTTAAATTTTATTTTTAAAATGTAAGTAAATAGTGGAAATTAAATTTAAAGTTTTGAAATGATATTTGAAGAAAAATGTTAAGTTTTATTAAATTTATAAGTTAATAAACAGTAAATTTTGACTTAACAAATGAACTAAGTTTTAAATTAGATATTTAATTATAAAATTTTTGTTGCGATAAACCATATGTTAAAATTATTTAAATGTGAAATTTTGAAGCCTAGAAATATAATTTATAAGTTTAAAATAACAAAAATTTGAAGTTTTAAATGTTTCTGAAATGTTAATAAAATCTGGAATTCTGTTAACAACATTTCCCAAAAATGTTGTGGTCTTATGACAGCATTTGAAATGCTATTTTTTTTTTAAATTTAACTATGGTTGAACTAACTAAATGTCTATTACGGCATTTTATAAATGCCATTGTTCCTAAACTAAACTATTTTGGAAATTTTAAGCTACGATAGCACTCTATAAAGGTTGTCGTTGCTAAATTTGACAATGTTTTGAAATGTTGTAGATTTTAACACTGTTTGAGTTATATTTTAAAGTGTTAAATGATTTAACTTTTGAAATTTATTATTTGTGAAATTTAGTATTTTTGAATATATTTTAATTTTTTTTAAATTTGAATTTTTAAGGAATTTAAATTGAATTTGAATTTAAATAAGGTTTACTAGGTTATGTGTTAAATGGAATAAAATGTAATGAGATAAATGAAATTTTGAATGAAATTTTGAAATGTGTTTTGAAATTATATTTAAATGACATATTTGATTTTAAAAGGTATTTAAATTTGAATAGTTGAAATTGAATTCAAATGATGATTTGATAATAAGGTTCACTTGAAAGGATATGATATTTTAATGATTTAAATGGTTTTGAAAGACATGATCTTTATTTTGATAAAGAATGTGAATTTGGAATGATATTTGATTTTGATTTATTCGATTTATTCGATAAATGAATATTTGAAGTTTATATTAGTATGAAAGGATATTTGGTTTACTTTTAGTTTGAGTTTATTTAAATAATATTGGATTTATGAAATGAATATTTCAAAACTAAGTAATAGTGAAGCTAAATTTGAGATATATGAAATTGTAAAATTAATTTTGAAATGTGGGATATTAAAGATTTGAAATATATTGAAAATTGAATAGTTTATTTTGTGAATCAAATCTGCATTTGAAATTGATAAGATTTGAAATGGTTTGTTGGGAAACTGAATTGAATTGAAACTGATGGTTTGATTTGAACTAAATTGGAAATTTGAAATTTTGGTTTAATTGAATAAATTTGTAAAATGTAAAGAATTAAAGGAATGTTCCATGATTTCAAATGTATGATTTCGAAATGTTATGATTTTCAAAGTGTAATGATTTCAAGTATTTTGGTTTCGAAAGAGTTATAACTTTGAAAGTATTATGATTTTTGAAACTAAATATATGTTTGAAATGGAAATGATATCATATTGATTTGGATATAGTCTTGAAATAAAAATAGTTTTGGTTTCGAAGTATAAACTATTTTGAAAGGGATATAGTTTTGAAATGATTTGATTTTGAAGTTTGAACTATTTTGAAATGACCACGGCGTTATAATAACGTTTGGTTGTTAACGAGACCGGGATCGGAAGTTGTCATACTCTCTTCCAACTTCGAAAACCACTTTAAAAACTGTGTACACAGTGGAGATTCCAGAATGAAGTAGGATGGTGGCGACGTTCTTGAGGTATATTACGTGGACCCGACTCCCATGAGTTGGCTTAAGGTGGCTATAATAGGAGCGGTCTCGGGCCAAAAGGGGTAGCTCCTTTGGTCGGACACACTTCTTCGATACTATACTCTTACTTGTGGTTGATTTGATGGCCATCCTCCGATTTTGACTTGGGAGTGTGTTCTGAGGTGGGCGTATGTGGCTGCTACGTTACCACCAGCCCGTGTGCGTAATTGGTATATCTGCCCTGGCATTGCCTCGTGTGCGATATCACCTACCGTAGTGAGCCTTACTATGAGTTTCTATTTGTGTCGTACCTATGGAGTATCTTCTCATAGTCTCCCGATCAGGAGATATGCAGGTACTGTATAGACTACTGGCATTATTACGTGTTAAGGGCTATATGGGTAACCCCTTAACGCTATTTTAAAGTAAGTTTATTTTACTATTGACATTATTATAATAGCGTAATATTACTACATAGTAAATAGTTTAACGGATCCTTAAAGGATGGGCGATCCCAAGCATCCTTTAAGTTACTGATGCATTTTGTTACTGTTCACTTGAGTTGATTTACAGTTCATAAGTATTTATGTCTTGACTCGAGTGTTTTGTGTTTTTCTTTACGCTCCAGTCAGACTGCGTGATTCAGCATTCAAGACTCACCTTCGGAGTTGGAGTTTTGCCTGAAGATCCAACCATCTATTTGCTTTCAGCCAATTTTTATTTAAATTCAAATATTAGCCAATTTAAATTCCAAGTTAACTTTAATTTATCTTCCCAACTATATTATTAAAGTTATAAAAATCTATTTTTTAAAATATTAATAGAAATTTAAATAAATATTTAAACATGTTATAAACCAATTAAATTAAATTTTATTAAATTAAATCTTATTATTAAATGTATTTAGTATTAAATCTTATTTTATATATTTTTAAAATAATAAAATTATAAGTAAAATCTTAAAATTTATATTTCTCAAAACTAACTTATAAAATAAAATTTCCACAATATATTATTTTAAAATCTAAATTTTATACATATATAAAAATAGCGTTTATATATTATATTTTAAAAATCAATATTCCTTAAAACCCATATATTTTCTTTTAAAACTTGGAAATCAATTTTAAATATATACTAACGGTGTCCGTATATAAATCTCTATCCTATGGTCAAGTACTACAGATACTAATCATTTCATCCGTAATTTGAATATTTACGGGTATATATCATTTCAACCCGCAATCCCAAAATTTAAAATTAATGAAAATCGCTTGGTTTTTATCATTTCAACCCATAACGATTTTCCCCTAATCAATAATATCGTTCGGGTATATATCATTTCAACCAATTGGAAGTTCTAAACTAACAGGTAACTTGCAGAGTGAGAACAAATATGATAATAATATAACATATCAACAACAGACATATATCATCAATAACAAATTTAAATATAATATATACAACAGGCTATGGTGTTATATGTCATAGGTAAAAAATGATAGATAATAGCATATCATATTAACACTTATATAACTTAAAAATTCAAATTTTACAGCATAATTCAATCGTCGTTTCATGTGAATTTAAATTTACTAAATATAAGAATGTTAATCATGAGTGATTGCTCACCTTTCGAGGCCAGAGAACGATGAGAATGGAAATAGTGACACGGACATGCACACGTACACGGATAAGCAATAAGGCCAGAAAACTGCTGCTGAACGAGTCTGGATAGTGGTGAAACAATAATCACGATCTTGAATTCGATGAAAGTAGATAGTTATATATATATATCTATGTATGTATGTATGTATGAATGTATGTATGTATTTTATGTATAAATTTTTTTACCAAATCTATTTTAAAATAATACCGTAAATTCAAATACATATTTAACATATATACATATATTCATTATCACAAAATCAATTTCAAACGTGTTAACATACATTTATGTAAATCCTTTAAACCTTATATATATATATAGCTATATATGTACACTTTTAAAACATATTATATATATATATATATATATATATATATATATATATATCTTTCCTTCTTTCAAATAAGACACATGCATTGTAAAAAAATCTTACTTTGCTATTATATAACTACAACAATGCCACTAGGTAAATTTACGTACTGATTGTAAAGCAAAAAAATTTTACGAACTCATTTATATATACAAATTGTAAAAGAGATCTATAATAAAAGTTTATAAAATTATACATACTGATATATATGTATATATGTGAACTATCTGTAACTAATATAGATATAAAACCAAATCAAAGATATTTCCAAGTTTATATTATTTCACAGAAAAATCAAGACAGAAAGGAGAAGGATGGCTGACCCTTGTGGGCTGGTCTCGACTGTCGTGTTGTCAGAAGGAGGCGGAGAGGGTACAATACATCGGCATGGGCTGTTCGAGTTATGGTGCTTGGCGGAGCGGGAAGAGGTGTATAGGTTGCACTGCAAAGGGTAGAGGAATACATGCTTCCGGCAATATGCGTTTCATACCTTTTGTCATAAATGTAACACACGGCAAAAGAAAGAAGGGGAAATGAGGTGGTGGAAACTATAGGGCGTGAGGCTATTATTCTTCGTGGCAGGCAGAGAGGAGTATGGTGGCTAGAGTTCGATGAAAAGCTCGGTGGTGAGTTCAACGAGAAATAGGCGAGGAGGCTTGAGGAAGCGGAGGTTGATTGGTGCAAGTCAGGGAGTGATGGAGCTCCGGTCACGGCCAGGGAAAAGTTTGCTTGGTGGTTGAAGGCAGGGCGAGGTCACAAGAAGAAAGAGAGGGAGGTGGAGGTGGTTAATGGCCTACAGAGTGAAAGGGAAAAGAAAGAGCAGGATGGAAGGCATGGAAGGTCAAGGGGAAGAGAGGCGGAGTGGTTGACGGGGCTCTCCGACGTTGCGTGAGGAGGCGTAGCAGAGGACAACTAATTGAAGAGGGTGGACAAGGCTTCAGGAAAAACATGAACATATTATTTATTTTATTATTTTTCTCTTTTAAAAGAAGATAGAAACGAAGACGTAGAAAGGAGAGCAAAAGAATGGATGCACCAGAAAATAATTTATTTTAATGTTGGGAATAGAGAAAGTCAAGCGTTGGAATAATAAAAATCAGGATATTTATGGAAAATGACCGTTTTTTTCACACGGGACAAATGAAAGGGAATATGAAAACCAAAAGGCTGAAATGGAAACCGATACGGTTAATCATTTTGCAGATTTCGTCGTGCACCAGACATCGAAATACACAAATGAATATATTACGGAGATTGGCACGACGGGACGAACAGAATGGTACTTAGATAATGATCTAAAAATTTATTATATAAAATATTCGGCTTTTAATAATATTTTATTTACATCAACTTCAACTAATTTAAATTTAAATTGAAAATTACACAACAAAACTAACTTCCACATTCTCTGATGAAAATCTGACATTTTCTATGTTTAAAAAGACGTATTCCAAATATGAAATTTTCATCACTTGATTTTAATAATTTATTTGCATGAAAATTTCAATTAATTACGTTATAAAAATCGATAAAATATCAAGTCGTTACATAAAACAACATTCATTAAATTAATTAATAATATAATAAGTAAAATTATTTAAAAGTGATTTATTAATTTAAAACTTAATTTAAGGAAAGATTAATTAAGGTCAAACAGATTTATTACCTTTTAAAAGTCATTAATTAAAAGAATCAATTAATTTCAAAAATATCATTAGTAAAATGATTATTTAACTTTAATCCATCATTATTAAAAGATTAATTAACCTTAAACATCATTAAATAAAATGATCAATTAATTTTAGAACATCATTAACCAAGCGATTAGTTAAATTTAAAACGCATCACTAATAAGTTAATTAGTTAACCTTAATCCTTAATGATTAAATAATTAATTAAATTTAAAAATCATTAACAAAATAATTAATCAAATTTGAAATCATTATTATTTCAAAGACTCGTTTAACTTGTAAAACAAACCCAAGCATGATTTGAAACCAAAGGTTTCGATAATATGTGAAATTTTCAAAAGTGCCGATAAGCGACTATCGCTATACGGGCAGTTCGAAAAACTAGTTCATGTCATTCTTCATCCATAGAGTCATCACGCAACATATGAGTGAGCATATAAACATGATATGTACATTTAGAAAATAGATAGCAAACAACCCTTGCAAAATTTCAACTTTAGCTCGCTAATGTGTCAAGTTGCTAACTAACTTCTGAAGTGTTAGCTTCTCGATGCATAATTCAAGCCAACTACCACCATAACACAACATATGTCCAACAAGCATTCACCAACAATATAAATGAACTACATTTAGAAACTTGGATTTTGAAAGGTGGGATTTTTACTCACCAACTTAACCAAACTTGCACTAACTTCACGAATGCGACTAGATCTAAGCTCTACATTCCAGACGGCTCGATTTAGTAGATCTTGGTGGAGATTATGGGTTCGGCTTAGACCATATAGGGCTTTTCCATGGTGGATATGTTGGGGGTATAGGGTCTTGTTTAGTATAGAATGGTTTAGGATGTGAAATAAGGAGTTTAGCTTGATTTTAATAAGTGTATTCACTAGTTTATGACTTTGAATATGATTTTAAAAGCCATGGAAATGTTCTCGTATATGAAGAGATAAGAAATGAAGGCAAAAATGAATATGTAAAGTGGAAAATATGTGGAGATGGTGGGTATTTATAGATAAAGAAGTGGAGTATTAATCTAATTTAACTTAAACATTTGAATAATATAAATGTTATCATGCAACATGGAAGCCATGCCTCTCCACCACCCTAGGAACACATGCTCCGCCCTTAGGTCCACCTACACCATGCCTTTTTTACAAGTTTAGGTTATGGTTAGGTTATTTAATTAATTTCCTAAGGTTATTTAATATATTTTGTGCATTTTATGTCAAATAAATTTATATATTTAAACTAAGCTTGATTATTAACTTTAACCCATTGACTATCTTATCACATGACATATGTCCATGTGTGTGCAAGTGTATATGAGTGATACAAAAGTGTGTACAACATTTTCAATGACTTCCTAATGCCGAAAAGTCAAAATTGCAAAAAATGTTTTTCGATCACATTTTCTATTTTTATTTGAACTAATTATTTTAGTAAACAAAATTTGAAAATGATTTTGGTATCATTAATTAATATTTAAAATATATTTATTTGGCTATTAAAATCCATTATTTAAATATTAAAAATGATTTAAATATTCAAATACAAAGTGACTAATTTACGTTTCATTACATTTATTAAGCTACTATTACGAAAGTATGAGATGCTTCATTATTGAATAATGTACGAATGTGAAAATCAACATAAGTAGCACACCTTTTGTAACAACTTTGCAACCTTTATCCACTTTTGTTGGTGGTTTGCTAGCAGAAGGAACTACCTTAAGCGTTGCATGACTGACCTACCATCACAAAAATCTGGGAATTGTGACTTCTTATGTCTGAATTGATTGCAACTAAAGCACTTTATCTTTCCTATATTAGTCCTACGGTTCTTTGTGAGATAACCCTTTTTGTTTCACTTTTTACATTTTACATTTTACATTTTTCTTCTTAAATATTCCTTTCCCTCCTTTTACGCCCATATCTTTACTCTTCTCCAAATGATTCCCATTGTCACCCTCCTTGTTTAGCTCCTCCTTGGCTACTTCATTGGAAAATGTATTTAGTAATGCCATCTCCACTCGTCCCTCGTATGTAGCCTCCATAGGAGTGTGATTAAGAGCCAAATCATGAAGTTTCCTTAGACCATTAGCAAACTTCATATCCTTCTTCGTTGTAGTATTCATAAGATTGAATCCAAACTTAGCCAGCTTGTTGAATTGGTTCACACACTCTTCACAAACATGTCTCATTAATGTGGATGAATAAACTTCTCTAACGGAACTCCTTACCTTATATCGGTAAGAATTTTTCCTTAAAATGCCTTCTGATATTTCCCTAAGTTATTTCCTCTTCATTAGTCTCGGCTACCACAATTCCCAGCAATTGAAAACCTATCTTTGCAAATGCTAAGAAGCAAGTTGTCTCCTAATGACATCAACCATACCTGACAATTCAAAGATCCTCTCATATGTGCATAGCCATGCCTTCGTATCCATAAAAGATCCGGTCCACACATATGGTTTTCCACCCATGCTCATAAATTCTCTACATAACTTAGAAAAGTCCATGATAGGTAGATTAACAGGGACCACTCCTTGTGTCTGATGCATAGGTGCATTCGAGTTGGTATTAGTTTCTACCCTAGGTTGAAGATACCTATGGAACCTAAGTGGAAAGTTCACGCATGGAACCTCTAAGGTTGCATCTCGTATGCCAATTCTAGTATTGTAGTACATCTCAACTACATATAAACATGATTCGATAACAACTCCCATAGATAGTAGATATAATTGGAAAATAAAGTGTTGTGTGCATACATACTTTATTTTATACTTATACACACACACACAAACGTATGCTCTCTCAATATGTTCTTAACCTATAGGAATTGAGTAACCTCGCTCTGATACCAAATGCAACAACCCTCCATCCACTATCCTTTTAGTTCTACGTCTCAGTTGATGACCAAATCCTTAAGGTAGCAAATGATGGACTGTTAGGGTAAAATATGTTATAAACAGTACATGGAGCTATCTACTTTTAACTGCACTTCCAAAATTCACAATGGAAGAAAATAAAATAAATATAATATAAGAGTGCTATCAACTGACTAAAAATAAACTTAACTGTTACTACATCGATTTAAAATAACACTTGATGCTACATAGTTTACGCAGTCAGATAAAGTATTAAGTAGTAGATAACTAATAAGTGAGATAGTTTGTTCAACCCTAGCTGGTTCCATTGTCTCCATTTCACATCCAATATTCACTAACTTTTGTCAACCTAGGCTAAGCAACCCGAATTCAAAGGAACAAAATCTAGCGGCTGATATTGATTCGAACCCCTACAAATACGGGTCTAACCCCTTACTTTTCTTCTCATATTTCATGAAGCACGGTGAAGCTCTGTCATTTTCCTTTCCCCACAAATTCTTAAATCCAAATAAAACTATAATCTATATATGTATATACAAGTGGAGAATAAAGGAGAATGATAAAGAAGAAGAAGAATAGGATCGAACTGCGAAAGCTAAGGTAAACTATAAATCTAAATTTAAATTAAATTCAAATCACTTCTCAGATATAAATTTCTAATACATATGTATATGCTTCGGGTAAAATTTCTCAGTAACTATTTATTTATATGATTTAATTTTTTTAACTCGTATAAATTACATATGTTGACTCTTTGATATCATTTGAGAATTGAATATAAGTTTTATATGGTTGTTATTTGAATATAGTTTTATTTGTCAATGTATACTTTTGTTCGAAAGTTAAATATACATATAATCGGACTTCTATGTAAATTTTTTAACTTCATATTATAATACATGATAAATCACAAACTTCACATATTCATTTGTTATTTTAATTTTAGAACATACACTACTATAAAACAAGTCATTTGCATTGGTTTTTTCCCTGTTGCTTTGGTTTAACAACCAAAGCAAACGAAGATGACGCAACAGACCAAAGTATGTTGCATTAGTTGTTGAACCGAAGCAAAAGAGGTAGTTTGCTTCAGTTGTTTCATGATAACTGAAGCAAATGACCACTAATTTGCTTTGGTTTTCATGAACAATCAAAGCAAATTTCAGCTCAAAAAAATGATAACGTTTCAGGTTTTAAAACCTGAAAAATATCAACTTTTCAGGTTTTAAAACCTGAAAAATATCAAATCATTATGACATTTTCGTACTAGATAGATGAAATATAAGCAGAAAAAATTAATACATTAGCACACTAAATGTTCATACTTCAAATTACAATAATTCATACTCCACAATACCAAATATTCATAGTGAGCACACTAGAATCAATATTCATAGTTCACTACATCATACTTCAAAATAATATTACACACTAACACTAGTACATAGCAGTATAAATGTACAAAACAATTGCACACTTATAGTTTCATACTCAAAGACTCCAAGTTGCTAGTAACCAGGCTCCAAATATTACACTCCAAGTCAAATGTAACATGCATATATTATGTTCAATGGATCAGTCATCTGTGTGCAAATATCAATAAATAACATGACTATAATTGAAATCTATTATGAACTTGTTTAACACTAACTTATATTTACACAAGGGCTTCCATGTAAAATTTAATATGAAAGTGATAAGATAAAAGCTTTTTTTAAGGAGAAACAATGGCAAAAAAATGTTTAATCCATATTCGATATAAATGTTTAATCCATATTTAAAATTTATAGGGAAATGTCAAAATACTAGGAGTACAATATATAGCAAGTGCATATAAACCATATGAATGCAAATAAAACATTCAAAACCTAGAGGGAGAATATGCTATCTACTATTACCATTTGCAGAATCAAGAATATATTTTTTTACTTTTGAAACAAGATCGGTTTACGCTAACAAAGAAATCTATGAAACATTTTCGAATTGCCTAAATATTGATATGCATGTAGTTCAGTTTAAAGTCATATTGCATCAAACTAGTTTAAAAAAGTTGACCGGTAGCATGCAAAAGAAAAGCCATTATTTTTTTAGCAAAACAATTCTTACCGATTAATGTTGTTTCTTGGTTTCATAGGTGATCGTGACTCCTTGGCTGTTTGGCCCTTCTTACATTGATCAACAATCTCAACAGCCTATGTTGATTTCTCTTTACTGTCAACACTCATCCTTAAACTCCCTATCATATCAATGTGCTTTCTTGGCTTCGGTCCTAAATCAAATCTTTTTCATTACACTTCTTCATGAATTGTATTTGACATGGAGCGTGGTTTGGTACCCTTTCTTAATAACTCTAAATGTCAGCACTACTTATTCTAGTGGTTTCAAAGGATGTCGGGCTTTCACTATAAGGTTTCTCAATTGCGGTTATAAATATTTTAATTTCGTCTACATACCAGGATAGAGTTTGAAACTGCTATGCCTTCCTTCATTGATCCGCAGTTAGCATTTTTCTTTAGCATTTTTCTTACCATGAAAGAAATCCACTGTCTCATTGGCTTTCTTAGGTCGATCAAAGCTCGTTCTTGCCTTATCTTTACTATCAACACTCTTCCCTGGTTTTAGTTTTAAATCTAAGCTATTTTTTCCTTTCCATTTGGTATATGCACTATCTGACCTTGTCTTTTTGTGATCTTATGTGATGACTCTACAATATTAGTGCAACTTCTTTGAGTAGGTTCCAAGCATACTGAGTCTCATTCTATTTTGTTTTCGTTGTTGAAGAATTATGGACTACAATTATGAAACTTTTTATGTGTCTTATATAATCGGAGTGGAGTTCTAAATTACAACGATCTCCTCCTTCAATCCGTAATAGCACATATTTGTGTTTACATAGCTCCCAAAAGCTGCTTACCGTGTGAGAAATCCACAATATCCTCATAAGTTCCCTAAAATTGCAGACAATATTAGGTAAAAAGATTCATCAGATACATGAGAAATGTTGTGTCTACTTGAATTACAAAAGTCAATGCTTACATGAATCACCAAAATAGGGTGATTGACTTGTGAAATTTTATCAGTATTCTACAAAGAGAACAAAAACACGTTAAGGACTCTGAGATGGACTATGATCATCTATAGTGATAACTAAAGCAAGAAGTTATCCAAAAATTTGGACCATTTCTTAACTAAAGATAAGAGTCTAAAAAAAGAACCTTGTGCATGTCAAACCAATATGAACACTTTGTAGGATATACGACATGTAAACCAGATAAGATTACATTGTATAGAATAATAGCTCTTAGTTGAAGTACAAAATAAACTAGAACAGTCAAAGGACCACTTCTAACCAATTGTCCATAAATAATAATGTCCAAAGGACAAGTCCCATAAGTTTCTACCAAATAATTGTAGGTTGCTTCAATGTCAACATATGTATTTCACTCACTGGGCAACCATAAAATTATAGCGATAAGGGTTCTATTTTATTTTTGAAATGGATATGTTTTATACATATGAAAAGTGATACAAACCTTCCCAGAGGATTGTCCATATCCAGAATAATCATAACTGCAGTTAAAAGCATAGCAAATTAATAAAAAGTATAGCAAACACCTGTAAAATGATTCAGCGGCAGCAACTTTCTAAAACTTGCGATCAATCAAGTATCCCTTTAAAAGGTAAATAATGAGTTTCAAACTAACGGTCATTTTTAACCCAAAAAACAAAAGCTGAATTTTAGAAGATCAATAAATAATGAATCCATGGTTTATATTTACAGTTGAAAAGTACATGCTAATTATAAATATAACGCATGCCTTCATTCTTGGTAAGGAAAATATTTCTATTAAAATACACTCCAAGTAGAGTTATACATGCTTTATAGACTTTTCACAAATATTACTACTTGAGGAAATAAAAGTATTGCGGTATAGGAACATTAGTATTAAGACAACAAAAACTGAAATTATAACCGGTATAGTATAAAATATCTTACTTCAATTATATTACAAATTGACAAGCTATACTATCTTCACCGTATTATTCTATGGTATGCATCAAAATATCTTATTTTAGTTGTTTTGCAAATTGGTAATTATACATGTCAACAGTAGCTTATTACTTCCCAAGCATACTGCAAAAATCTAACTTCAGTTAACAAAAGGATATACTACATCAGATGAAAATTTTGTTCGAATACATCAATCTATGCAAGATTACATGCAACTTCTTAAAAGGAAAACTTGTAGCTTTATCGGATGGAGGCTTATTTATTAGTGGCAATTTCTTAAGTAGTGGAGCAGGATTTAAGATGCTCCAAGTGGAACATATAGAAGTTTTCTGAAAATGACATTATAAGTATGTGTAGCATGCACATGGCACTAGGGATTGTCTTGCGTCCTCAAAGGTTTCATCCCAAAAGCCTTCCTACTCAAACCATAGTTTTGTAGCGCTCCTCACTCAACATCTTTCATAATATGGTGTCTCTACAAGTGCTTATATGATCTTGTTTGCTAATGATAAATTTAGATCATAGTTATTACACATTCTTAATCACAAACTGGATAGGAAGCTAATATTACTCCACTTTTAGGTCGCTACGAAATCAAAATTTAAGAGCCAATGATGAATAATATTATGATGCCGATGTATGGTTATGCGAAGGAAAAACACTTACATCCTCAATTGCAATACCAAAATGACCGAAACCAGTTCCAAAATCATACTTATCTACCCATAATCTGTTAGTATTACATAGATAAATTATTCATCAGATGCAACACAGAACAAAAACCATAAAATGTGCACATTTTGTTGTCAGTTATGCTTGGGAGATATTGCTACTTAGGAATACAACACTATTTAATTCTAAATAATAATTGTTTTGTAAAATATTACAGTAGCACCGGTATAATCTAAAAAACACACACACATATATAGACACACACACATACATATATATCCAAAATGTATATATATTGAAATATCTAACAGGATATGTTTTTGAAACCTGCATATTGCAGAATGACTTATTACTTTGTAAGATACTACAGTAGCACTAGGATAATCTAATACATATATGCATCATATATATGTACATACATATATGCATATATCCAAAATGTGCACATATTGAAATATCTTGCAGGATGTGTTTTTGAAACCTACAAATTGCAGAATGATTCATTACTTCGTAAGATATTACAGTTGCACCAACATAACCTAATACATACATATACATACACATATACATATACATACACATATACATACATACATACATACATACATACATACATACATACATACATATACATATACATACATACACACACACACACATACACACACTAATACATATATACCCAAATATGCACATACTGAAATATCTTACGGGATATGTTTTTGAAACCTGCATATTGCAGATATGATTCGTTACTATAAAAAAATTCTTGTTGTCTAATACTATATTGTGAATTCTATTATGAACCTTGCAAGAAAGAGAGCGGTAGTATATGATACGTTCAAAAAATTGAGAATGACAATTCTGGCACTTATGTACATGTGCATCGGCTCTTAAAGATTTCCAATTTGCATGGAGCAGGATAAGTCTTTTATCACCAAATTGATAATCATGTATTCATTATCCAAATCATTATTACATGTATAGTACACCTTTATTACTAGGTATTGTTAGACATAATTAAAAATTCAACAAAATATGATGATTTCATAATTTAAAACATTTGCAAAAATTATTTAAATTTAGAAAGTCAAGTAACAATCCATCTGCAAGTTCGATACATATCTCAAAAATGATTATCATACTTATTGTTATCATTACCGTTACTACTACTATTATTACTATTACTATTATATTATTATATAATATAATAATAATATATGTATAACAAAAAGTAACTTAGAAACATAACTGCATTTTTAAATCGTTTTAACAAATCTTGAAGAAACAAACATTTAAGTAAATTCAAATAATATTGCATCAAAATATGTGCACATTTAAATAATAAATAAATAAACATGATATTCCAAATTATGATTGGTTATAATATTGAAATGCTTTAATAAAGCTTTTAGTTGAACAATGATGTACTTAGTTTATTAGGCTATTGAATCGATTGTGAAGGACAGTCAAGCCTAGAGCATGGCAACTGCACTAGCACTTTTCGATCCACGTCAGATAACCATCTCAACCGATGTTGTCATTGAACATTCATTCGGTTCCATTAATTGGAGACGCAATACAACTCTCATTAGTAATTTCAGCACCTTGCAACAGTTCATTGGGCATCACTTTCAGGTCTATTTAGCTCGACTCTACTATACCTACCACTATTCTCACATGACAAGCTACCAACCTACCAGCGGTGATCTGAAGCCAGATTCCTACACATGTGCCTCTTCAACACCTGGAACATGTTGTTATACTTCAATCCACATTTGCAAACTACACTTCATTACCTGACATATATATTGATCAAAAAATTAAAGACCACCTTGGCTAGAATCACTTTCAAGTAGGTATAGGTTATAATCAGTTTCTCTAAGCACCTCGTATGCCAATGTTTCAACCTCCTATGATGCCAAAGGGAGTGCTCCCATTTGGAATTAGACCAGATGTTCTTCCTCCTCCAGTTAACACCCCAGGCTATGTATAAACTTTTTATGCATGCAACCTTCAAGATGCGTAATACCTCAACATAGTCACACATGCCTCTCCTTCGTAAAAAACTTGTGTGACACTCATGCATTGCATCATGCTTGGCACAGTTGCAGCAACCAACCCAAACTAGATTTCCAACTGACCTCTTAACAACCCGCTTGCATCAAATCGGAGCTATAACTAATTTAGCCACTCTTATCCCTTGCTTCTAAATAACCAAAACCATTTCATATCCCTACAACCTTCATTTCAACAAAGCACATGTTCATGCTGACAACATTTGCAATCTTTAGCAGCTACAGTTTCCTTTGCTGGGTATAGTCGGTTATCCCTTGCCTACTTATAGTTTTCACCTTACGTGCCATGTGATCCCATTTTGTAAAGTAAACATATTATATCTTCAATATGTCTCAGCACATATATATTTGAGCATGCCTCTCATCACTAGCTACTTCGATTCAATCATATTTGCATTCAACTTCTTGCCCAAAAGCAACTTATCCAAGCATCGTGATTTCTTATGGCCTGCAGCTTCCTGCATTCACAGTACCACCTCAGTTTAGCGACTCATTGCAGTTCTACCACATTATAGCTTCACTGCATAATAAGAATCTAATTATATTAAAATATGCTTGTATTAAATATAATAAGGTCATTGTGATGATATCCCTCGTATTTTCTTTTTATGTAACTTTGTAAACATTTGTGGATGATTTTTCTGAATTACATACTAATAAAAACGAGTGCTTTCCTCTTTGAGTGGATCACTCTTCCATAAAAAAATACATTGTAAGATTGAACTTCCTTATAAAATATACTGATAAATTTAATCTACCATTGACCACATCAATTATAAGAAAAGTTTCTGTATGAGTGTAGGACGTAAAGCTAAGAACTACCTAAATCTAGTTAACCTAAGGATATAAAATATACTTACAAATAAGTTAAAATTATATTTTTAGAAGGAATTGATTAAGATTTCTTGAGTGGATAGCCAAATATGAGTCGATTTAGGTCTTGCGTTCTTCTTTCTTCTCTGAACAGATCCATGGCAAATTTAGGGTTTGAGTCAATGGAAAATTAGAGCGTGTTCAGGGATTACAAAGATTAGTAGAGGGATTTAAAATGAATTAGATTTGGATTGAGATTTATAGAGTTTAGCTTAGATTTAGAGTTTTTTTTTGCTTAATAGGGAGATGAGAGGGAAAA
Source organism: Allium cepa (assembly GCA_030765085.1). Lineage (NCBI taxonomy): Eukaryota > Viridiplantae > Streptophyta > Magnoliopsida > Asparagales > Amaryllidaceae > Allium > Allium cepa. The sequence goes on from CM060935.1 coordinate 485,087,235, forward strand.
TAAGCGGTAGTTTTGGAGTCTTGGTGAAAAATACTGGGTGAAACACATGGGGAAAAAAGAGTAAGTGTTAAAATGCTTCGGTCTTTGAAACTTGGAAGAACCAAAGCAAAAAACCCTATTTGCTTCGGTTTCAATGACAACTGAAGCAAATAACCCTATTTGCTTTGGTGCAAGCGCTTCAGTTGTCTGCAACAATCAAAGCAAATTACATTTTTGTATTTTCTATTGTTTTTCATGTATCAATTGTTTCGGTTGTTAAGGGAAAACCGAAGAAAATGATACTATTTGCTTCGGTGATTAATACAACCAAAGCAAATGACGCAAGACAACTGACATATTTTGTACTAGTGCACATAATTTTGAATTTTCTAACGTAGAAGAAATGTTGCTGCTGTGAGTGAAGTTGTTGTTTCAGTCAATCTCTAGAGCTTAGAGATGTCCTGAATACCAAATGATAATATATACTTGAATTAAAATGATATGAGGAAGATGTTCTTCTTATTATTGACGTGAAAAAAAAGAGCTATATAAATAACCTTATATGAAAATTGGAAAGCTAATATAAAGAAACGACTACCACAAGATTTAAAATCATGAGTTAGCGCACATAAGTCTTCTACACAATGAAGACTAACTCAAAACAGCTACCATTGGTTCCTAACAAATAGGAATTTAATAAACAAAGTAAAACAAGACAATTAACATTATTGATGTTTGTGTGGGCTCGTAGGTTTTAATTGGAACTGATTAAACATAATTTAAATAGATAGACTTCTTAGAGCAGATGAATATGAAAGCAATAAAATTGATGAACGCGATTGTTGAAAGTGCTTCTAATTGAGTTTGGGAAGGGTTGTGGTTTGTAACATGTTGCATGAAAGACAGATTAGGATGGTGGTACCTAGTCATGTGAAAGATAGGTAGAAAGAGATTCAAATGGGTAGTGAAATGAGTCAAATTCCATAGCCAAAACTTTCACACGAAAACCAAATACAAAATAAAAGATTAAAAGCAAAAATCTAATCATAAAAACCCGATCTGGTATCATGTTGAGATAAACTATGAAAAAAAAAACAAAAGAGAAGAAAATGTAAAAATAAAAAACTGGAAAATAGAAAGAAGAAAAAACTTCAGTCATATTTTTAAATGAAGGACACATGTTTTACAATTTAGTTTGAATGACACTGAATATAGATGCCATATGAACTATGAAAATGAATGCTATATGAACTTAGCATTAATATATGTAATGCTATATGAATTTAGCATTATATATATGCAATGATATGTTAGTTTGATATTCCTTTAACTGTGAAAATGAATGGTATTTTAGTTCATCTAATGTATTTCATCCAATGCTGGTTTAATTTAGCTTTTTTTTGTTTATTTGATGCTAGTTTCATATAATATATTTTTTAATCTAATGTTATTTTTACAACATTCGGTGTCTTTCAAATTAAAATTTAACACCTATGTGTTTCAACTAAATCGGTCTAAGGTTTTTCTATAAACAAATTCATACAATTTTTTATTGAATTGCCTAAATAAAACATAATATGTGATTCTTATTCATAGATTTGACTAAAATACATAAAAGAAAAAGCAAAATGCTAATTTTATTCATATACCGTAAAATATGCTTTAGGTACATCGCCATGTTTTTTAGAAAAGATTAAGATAAAAATACCATTATCTTGTAACAAGAAACAATATGTAAATTTTCTTTAGGCCTAATTATATGAAATCATAAATAAACATGGAAAGAAATACAATTGAAGGAGGAACCAAATCATTTATCTTCCCAACGTCAAAGTTAAATAATAAAATTATGATTTAAGATTTAAATCAGAAGAATAGGTAACAATTCACTTTTTTCTTCGGATTTTTCTGAACGAAATCCAAACGGAGGAGGACCTCGAGTCGGCTATCCTAGATAGTTGAGGGAATTATGCATGATACGGCTATATTTTAACTTTTACCTCGTATTGTAACCCCTAGACGTTAACTAGCATTGCATATTGAATCCTGTAGGTTTACACAAATTTGTCATACTAAAATGAAAAGTGATATATTAATTTTATAAGAGTAATCTTATAACCATTATGTGCATCAAAGTAAAGTTTATACATACATACATACATACACACACATATAAATATAGCCAATGATTGATTACACCTCAATTTGGCTACGCCTCTAATCTTCCTTATTACTACAAGTTCCGATTTAAATAATAGTACATTCTCTCTCTTTCCACAAACTATATTATTTACGCAAATGAGAACTGAGGTGTAACCGATCCTTGCCCTATGTGTGTGTGTGTCATTTTAGTATAATTTTTGATGTATTGAAAGAATTTTATGTTTGTTTGCGCAATACGATTTATTTGATTATATGTTGTTCTTAGTGATTTGGGTGATTTATGCAAATATGTAAAAAGCAGGGACTAAACTGTAAAAGACACACAGATGTATAGTGGTTCGGCCAGAACGTGCCTACGTCCACTTTATATGTTATTTTCCTTTTCCGATCCGATTACAAGTGCAAAGCTTTGATTACAAGTATATCAAAGTTGTTTGAAAGTTCCTTCCAGGCTTGAGCTCTCAAACTTGTCCCCCATTGTTGTACCCCTGCCCCTCTATTTATAGAGTGAGGTTGGGGGCAGGGGTCTAGGATGTTTATAGCTGCTGGTGGGCCTGGGCTGATGCAATCTGGACCGGCAACTTTGGTTCGGCATGCTCTGGTTCGGTCGTTGCTTGGTGGAGTTTGATTCGGTGGTGTGCAGAGGGTTGGTCCGGTCTTGGTTTGGTTCGGTGGGACTTGGTTCGGTGGGGAGACATCCGGTGATGGTTGGTCCGGTGCTTGATTCTGTGGGGCTTGGATCGGTATTGGTTTAGTGGAGATGCTGGACCGGTAGTGGGTGGTGAAAGATGGAGCTTCGGTTGTAGTTGATTCGGTGGGAAGGGAAGTGGAGTTGGTTCGGTCTCGGTACTACCGAATGGATCCTATACTGAGAATGCCGAATGATCCCTTGTGCTGGGAATGCCGAATGAGCGTTCATATTTGAGAATGCCGAATGAGCCATGGGGAGTTCGAATACCGAACGAACTCAAACACTTGAACTACCGGACGAAAGCGAGGGGTTTTAAGTACCAGATGACGCTTATTACCGGATGAACTCGGGGAGTGTAGTGTCGAACGAACTCTTGCCTTGCTTTACCGAATGAACCTTTGTACTTGAATCATGAGTGAAATCCCAGACTTATATACGCTTGTTTGCTTCTTCCTGTTTCCGGTCGTGGTGGAAACGCACACAACATTGATATTCCAGTTTTGACCAAAAATGGGATAACACTTTGCCCCCCAAAACATGCCTTGTGATAATAAGGCGTGTTTTGAATGGTTTCGAATCCATTATCCAAAGTCATAACCATATTGCCAGAGAATATCATCCTTGACTGCTCCAAGTCGATATCCAGTTCCAAATCCAATAACCAAAGCTTGAGCCAATTCCATGTCCATCCGAACTCGACAACCGAGCCCCAAACCGTTCTTATCCAATAGCCAATAACTGAATCCAAGATCTCTCCGGGCTCCTGCCAAGCGCAATCTACACCTGACGGTCGTGATCCAGTCTCCCTGGATGTTAAGCTAGCCTCATCTTGTTCTTGCCAAGCGTAATCCACACTTGACGACCTTGGTCCAGTGTCCCTGGACGTTGAGCTAACCTCTCCGGGTTCTTGCCAAGCGTAATCCACACTTGACGACCTTGGTCCAGTGTCCCTGGACGCTGTGTTAACCTCTCTGGGTTCTTACCAAGCGTAATCCACACTTGACGACCTTGGTCCAGTGTCCCTTGACGCTGTGTAATGCCATGGCTTATGTCCTAAGCCGAATCCTGGTCTCTCCGGACCCTTGTGGAGCATAGTCCATACTCAACGACCTGAAAATAACAATTGATAATACAGGGCCTAAGTCCTAGGCCGAATCCTGGTCACTCCGGACCCTTGCCGAGCATAGTCCATACTCGACGACCTGAATGAGTCAATTTACCATGTTCGGGCGAAGCGACTCACCCCTTGCCAGGCATAATCCATACCTGACGACCGTTTATCAAAGATCAGATAAAAATCCAATCGAAATCCAATCCAAAATCCAAATCCAAAATCCAAATCCAAAATCCAAATCAAAACCGGAAAACCAGAAATCCAAACCAGCATCCAAAACCGAAAACAATCATTCAAAGGAAAATCCAAATCAAAAAGCAAGAAAAACCAGGAGCTCAATCCAAGCTCCAAAACCGAAAACCAAAAACAAAAGCAGTGTCCAATCCAAAAGCAAAAGATAAATTTCACAAACCATAGCATTGTAGTTTATCATCATTCAGAGCATGCCTAGGGGCTATCTCCGTCCCCGTACATGTGTAAATGACTTGGTTGCTTGCCAATAGTTCGCTACTTATTTCATAATAACCTGGTCAATGGATGATCAACCGACCATCATTCCTGGGCCTCCCGCCATCGTAGCTTGAGGTAGGCGGCGGTTGCTCCTGCCCCGCCGTTGCATTCCGAGGTCCAACATATTATGGCAGCTGTCCATTCCTTACATGCTCCTCAATTATGTCCTTTAGGTGCCTGCAGCTGTTGGTGTCGTGTCCATCCAAATCATGGAAGAGACAGTGCCTTCCTGATATTCTTTCCCGTTCTGTTGGTTCTCTCCTAGCCGGCCTCCGGTAGGGAAGGCGATTCCGAGTATCCAGGTATATCCGCTCCAGCGTCTCGTTCAATCCTGTGTATGCGGGAAACTTTGGATCCTTCCATTGCTTCCTAGCATTTCTAGAATCATCGTCCAACTTCCTTTTTCCTTTGTCTTTATCCAAACCTTTGCTGGATGGTCCTCCAACCTCAATTGCATTAACCTTTTTTAACTTTAAATCCGTACTCGCATCTTCTTGCCGAAGGAACCTTTCTGCCTCGTGAAAGAATTCGTCGAGATCCCGTGGGGGATCTCATATCAGAGATACCTTGAAATCCGAGTTCTCCCTGACTCCTGATACTGCTGCCATTAAAACCATCGATGGATCGGGCCGATCCACCGAAGCAACTGCGGCACTGAATCGAGTTAGAAAGGTTCTAAGCGATTCATCGATCCTTTGCTTTACCGATGTTAATGTCATCACGTTCTTCGGTCTCTTGACATGAACTCGAAACTGTCCCAAAAACCTTTCCACCAATTCCCTCCAAGTCCTGATAGATCCTTCTCCCAGCTGCCTAAACCACATCGCAGCTAAGTCCGTTAAGTACAAAGGGAAGCATCGAGCCATCACTTCCTCTGATGCCCCCAGCACCTCCATGTGTCTGGTGTACCTCATCAAGTGATCCGTAGGGTCTGCCTTGCCATCGTATACCTCCACGCTAGGTAGCTTGAACTTAGGTGGATTCTGAGCCATCCTTATTTCCCGAGCGAACGGACTCCTGTTTACCCCTTCCAAGTCTCCGCTGGTCAAACCACCTCGCACAGTCTTCCTGATTATATCTACCAATCCAGCGTTGTCTGTCGGGGGTTGCCCCCGAGGGAATTCCGGTACATACTCTTCATGTGGCTCGCTAGCAGCAACGTCGGTTCTAGCCTATTGAACTCCTTCCAAAGGTCCTCCTGTGTTGGATCCTACGGGCCTACCCCCAAGCCCTTGTCGATTTCCCTCTGGCTCTGCATCCTGTCCTCCATTGGGTTCCATAACCCTAGCTCCTTGTCCTGCATCCACCGCCGCTGTAGCTGTTCCTAAGTTCTGGGTCCCTACAGCTCTCATTTGCTCTAAGAAAGTCTGCATCATCTCCTGTTGACTCTTCAACAACCTCTCTTGCAGTGAATTTGTTATGGCTTCCATTTCGTCCCGGGTTATGTAGATCGAAGCCGGTCCTTCCTCAGCTCCGGAGGATGCTTGCTGACTTCCTTCCGGTTGGCTTCTCTCAGCCCTTTGCCTTCTACTATTTAGCCTAGCCATTGTCTCCCAAATCCAAACTTCTATCCGATATAGCGGGCGCTAGTTGTTCTCAGTGAAAGCACCAAAATGTTTGCGCAAAAAATGGGCAAACACCTCAAAGTCGTACGATTTAGTTGATTATATGTTGTTCTTAGTGATTTGGGTGATTTATGCAAATATGTAAAAAGCAGGGACTAAACTGTAAAAGACACACAGATTTATAGTGGTTCGGCCAGAACGTGCCTACGTCCACTTTATATGTTATTTTCCTTTTCCGATCCGATTACAAGTGCAAAGCTTTGATTACAAGTATATCAAAGTTGTTTGAAAGTTCCTTCCAGGCTTGAGCTCTCAAACTTGTCCCCCATTGTTGTACCCCTGCCCCTCTATTTATAGAGTGAGGTTGGGGGCAGGGGTCTAGGATGTTTATAGCTGCTGGTGGGCCTGGGCTGATGCAATCTGGACCGGCAACTTTGGTTCGGCATGCTCTGGTTCGGTCTTTGCTTGGTGGAGTTTGATTCGGTGGTGTGCAGAGGGTTGGTCCGGTCTTGGTTTGGTTCGGTGGGACTTGGTTCGGTGGGGAGACATCCGGTGATGGTTGGTCCGGTGCTTGATTCTGTGGGGCTTGGATCGGCATTGGTTTAGTGGAGATGTTGGACCAGTAGTGGGTGGTGAAAGATGGAGCTTTGGTTGTAGTTGATTCGGTGGGAAAGGAAGTGGAGTTGGTTCGGTCTCGGTACTACCGAATGGATCCTATACTGAGAATGCCGAATGATCCCTTGTGTTGGGAATGCCGAATGAGCGTTCATATTTGAGAATGCCGAATGAGCCATGGAGAGTTCGAATACCGAACGAACTCAAACACTTGAACTACCGGACGAAAGCGAGGGGTTTTAAGTACCAGATGACGCTTATTACCGGATGAACTCGGGGAGTGTAGTGTCGAACGAACTCTTGCCTTGCTTTACCGAATGAACCTTTGTACTTGAATCATGAGTGAAATCCCAGACTTATATACGCTTGCTTGCTTCTTCTTGTTCCGGTCGTGGTGGAAACGCACACAACATTGATATTCCAGTTTTGACCAAAAATGGGATAACAATGTTGTATGAATAGAATCATAAAATGGATAAATCTGTTTACATATAAATTACAATAAAGAAACTTAAGAACAACACAGTTGGTTAGAATATGATATTCATCCTAGGTTGATGGTTAAATCCATACTAAGAGCATCTCCAACAGATTCAGGGCGTAATATTCAGGCCTGAATATTACATCATGAACATTAAAGGTTAACTCCAACAGTCGCGTATTGAGTGCTGATTAAATCAGTACACAGGCTATAAAATTTTAAACTAGGTTAAAGTTGAAAACGAGATGAAAATATAATTTGACAAGTGTACGTGGAAACGAGATGGAAAATGAGCTGGGAACACAAATAATTTGGTAGTGTACGTGTGATTCACTTTTGTAGCGTCTAAGTTCAAATTAAGTATCTGGACGTTGATTTAATCAGCTTCCACGATCAATTCAAAATTTTGAATTAGCCACTGAATATTAAGCTGAATATAATTAAGTGAAGAAAAAAAAAACGACTCTTAATGTAAAGGCTCAACCGTTGGGATGCTCTAAGTATGTGTGTCGCAATGAGTACGTATAAATAAAGTATTTGGTGTGACTTGATTGCGTAATTCCCTAGTTACAAGGAATCCTTGCATATCGGAATGTTTTTAAACATAAAATTACAGTAAAGAAAAAAAATTAATATTTTGATAAACCGATTACGTATAGATCGTAGATTCTCGTCTTAATTCAGCACATGCTGTGCTGACTCACTACTCTCGCTGTCATCCCTTCGTCCTTCTCAAGAGCCACAGTGGTCACGAATCAACACATTAAGCATTCAAATACTTTACAAGATTTATATATCCGCACAAGTTGAAGTGGAAGCACGCTCAATTTTTTTCCTTACTTTTCATATAGTCAGCCATGATGAACTGTGACTTCTCTCCGGTTGATATCGACGATGAGTATGAAAAGTTCATAATCAAAATGAATCCACCAAGGTTTGATTTTGATAAGTCTTAGTTTGGGTTTTTATTAGCCTCGTTTATTTTCTTCAATCATGTGATAAAAATTGAATTCTGATGAGAAGTCTGAGCGTTTTTGTTTTGTTTTATCGGTTACAGGGTTACTGTGGATAACGATACATGCAGCAATTCTACTTTAGTAAAGGTCAACCGATTCTGATTAATTTTGAGCGCTGTCATGAATTTCTTTTCTAATTAGTAATTTATTCATTTGTGTTTTTGTATATAGGTGGATAGTGCTAATAAGTATGGAAGTTTGCTAGAAGTTGTGCAAGTTTTGTCTGATCTGAATCTTACTATTGAAAGAGCTTATATTTCTTCAGATGGTAGCTGGTTTATGGACGGTAATGTACTTCAGTTACATTTATTTTCTGACTGATTTGTGTGTGAGACGATTTACTTAATTTACTGACTTATTTCGTGCTTGGTTTGTAGTTTTTCATGTTGTGGATCAAAATGGAAATAAGCTTTATGATGAAGAAGTTACTGAACGAATTCAACAGGTAAAAATCTTGATAATTACATTGTTATTCAGTTCAGTTCATATTTATCTTAAATAGAAATCTTATTGGAATGCATGCAAAGATATAATAGTTGTTTTCAAGAAAAAGAGATGAAAAAGACAGTACATTTTTTTTTTTCATTTATGTGGGTATTGCAGTAAATCTGTGCGATTTCTTACCCGACTACAATTCCTTTCCAAAAATAAATGCAAATTGTATTCGTTTAATTTAACTGTTAATTCAGCTGAAATTAAGCACCCATTCAAGCAATTGGTCTGTGCATGACCACGTGCTGGACAACAAAAAGTATTGTGTTAAACAGCACAAGATTATCTGTTCCTAAGTTTTGATGTCCCATCCAAGTCGTCCAATTTTTTTCTATTTACCATTACCTTGTATTCAATTTAAATTTAATGTTTAAGACTGATTGAAAGATGCTACTAAAAATTGTTCCGCATCAGGAGAATGATATAATGATACCCTTTTAGTATTAAGGCACACAATTCACATTGTTTGTTGGTTTTATGATGAGAAGTGATTTTTCTAAAACATGAATGTCGAGCTATGTTATGGCAAAATCATTGTCTATACATTAAGCGAATACTTTATATAGATCAATCATGTGAAACCAGCATTAGAGAATGGGAATGATGATTTGAAAACGCTACTAAACTTGAAAATTACATTACAGTCGCTATCATCAAGAACATTCAGCAGCTTCAGATCACTGAAGAGATCAGTAGGAGTTCAATCTACTTCAAATCATACTTCAATAGAACTAATCGGTCAAGACAGACCTGGGCTCCTCTCGGAAATATTTGCAGTTCTATCCGACCTCAACTGTAACATAGTAGCCTGTGAAGTATGGACACACGACTCTAGAATGGCTTCCGTAGTATACGTAACAGACAAATCAACCAACACAATGATCGACGATCAAGATCGACTGAATACAATAAAGAGACTTCTTAAGTACGTTTTAAGAGGAAGTAGACAGTGGAGTGGGAAAACTTCAATTACAATGGATGGGACTCACACTGAGAGAAGGCTTCATCAGATGATGTTTGCTGATAGAGAGTGTGATAGAAATGGTGGTGATTGGTATGAAGCTTGTGATGGTGGTGATGAAAGGAACAAGGGATGTGTTACTGTGGAAAATTGCTTGGAGAAGGATTATACTGTTGTGTATGTCAAATGTAAGGATAGACCAAAGCTGTTGTTTGATACGGTGTGCACGCTTACTGATATGAAATATGTTGTGTATCATGGTACTCTAATTTCAGAAGGACCGGAAGCTTACCAGGTGAATATTCATCCTTTTTTTATTGTTTGTGTGTGTGTAAACACACACCCCTCCTTTAGTTTTTGAGTTAATTTACTATGTTATATACAAATAGTTTAGTAGTACTGTACATGTTTTCCAAAGATTGGCTCATCTGGTCAACCCCTTGAATCTCATGATTATGGTAGATTCTTTGCTAATTGCCTGGAATGCGGTGTGGGACTGACGCATAGTACTTATTCTTTGTTTTACATTCTGTTCAAAAGGCGATAATTCTGTACTGTTTTTTTGTCATAAAAGTTGATTGGGAAACTGCATAGATTATGGTACATTAAAGGTTTCTTATGACCTATTAGAGACAATTGTTATTAGTTTTGTTATTTCAATTTTGGGTCCTGTATTTATAGTTGTCTTATTAAACTATTGAACAAACAATCCTTCTCTTCATTCAATCATAGGAATATTACATAAGAAATATGCATGGAGAAGCAGTATGCTCCAAAGAGGAGAAACAGAGAATAACTGACTGCCTTGAAGCAGCAATCAGAAGGAGAGATACACGGGTATGAATCAACATATCAAATTCGTGATTTTTTGTTTGTTTTGTTTTTACATGTTCAGTTTGAATTGCTGGTATGCTTTTACTCATGAGCCATCTGTAGAAAATAATCATACTAATTTGAAATGGAAAATAGACAAAATGATGAACTTTTACAAAAAATTAGGTCGAAGGACAACAAATTTTATTTTTAGACTAAAGGACAAACTTTGATAGTAACTAGGCTGAAAGACTGTTAAATATAACTAGCATTTTGTGTAGTGTAAAATTGAACATAATGCTAGTTATAACAAGCATTTTGTACAGTATAAAAACTGAACATAATGCTAGCATTGTCCTTCAGTCTAATTTTCTTTCAAAGTTTGTTTTTCAGTTCAAAATTGAAACTTGGTATCCTTCAATCTAATTTTTTTTCTTCAATGTTTGTCCTTGTGTCTAATTCCCTCCTATTTGAATTAGGAAACATTTTCATGTGAAATGCGTGTTTAGTAATTAGCAGCACTGTCCTACTCTATAGACCACACTTCGTAACATAATCTTATTTGAACCACTTTGAAATTATTTACAAAGCATTTACATTATGCCTGCATGTTGGAAATTAAATTTTTGTATTTTACTAATTTTGGAAGGAAAAAAATTTATAACCATTCTATTTCAAATAACTTCAGTATGAAATCTCCGCTTGCGCCGGCGCGGTAGAAATGAGACTTGAGTTCTGATAAAAAGACCCAGGTTCAAATCTTACGATGTGCTTCTAGAATAAATTTACCGAAGGTGTAGGGCTTCGATCAGCGGCCCGCTGGTTTCTCATGTGTTTTTTTTTTCAGTATGAAATGCCACTTTTTGCCTTGTAAGGAAAAAAGTATTTTTGTTAAGTAGCTTTAAAACTACTTTGTGTAATTTGGCTTAAAAAATTTAAAAGGGGAATAATCTCCTGAATATCATGATGGTCTCTGTATTAATTTCAGATTTTCTTGGGATTTTCTAGGGTTTAAGACTTGAACTATGCATGGAAGATAGATCCGGCCTCTTATCAGACGTAACACGAATATTCAGAGAACATGGTTTAAGTGTGACGCAAGCTGAAGTAGCGACTAGAGGGAATCAAGCAGTAAACATTTTCTATGTTACAGATGCATCGGGGTCGAATCCAGTTCGAACACAAACGATTGAAGCAATAAGGAATGAGATCGGTGAGACTGTACTTCATGTGAAAGATGATCATTACGGTTCCGAGTCTTCAAGTCAAGATAGAGGAAGGTTTTCATTTGGAAACTTATTCAGGACTAGGTCTGAGAAGTTTCTGTATAGTCTTGGTTTGATTAGATCTTGTTCTTGAATTGTACTTTATGTTTTACATTAAGGAACTGTGCTCAGCATTGTGAATATACATTAAGCATTTCCTTCAGTTGTTGCTTCCAAATATTATGTTTTCTAGCCTTTATTATTATTATTATTTTGAAAATCCAGGAAAATCCAGTGGACTGATAAACTTTTGAGGAGGCATGGTAAAGCCGTCCGTTGATTAAAGCCTCCGTGTCCGGTTAAAATTTGCTTTATAGTCCTTAGATAATGAGGAATTATAACTGACAATCTTGTTCCTACCATAAAACGGTCTGGAAATCGATACATAGCGTATTAAAGTAAACTTTCATAGAATAAATATCAAATATCTAGATAAGTTTGTTAAGATGCAGCAGTCGTTAGATTCAAGTGGGCATTCTATATATTCGGAGACATGATAAGGTTATTGTGGTTCATGCACGAAAGAATACAAGACCTTTTTTTGTTCTGTTCTTTTCTAATAGCCAAGTGGGTTTATTGGGACCAATACTTTTATATTTTCTCAAAAAGTTGATGCTGTAATTGAATAAAGCAGTGGGTGTCGAACATCTGAGAGAATTGAGAACTCATGTTATCTTTTCTTTTCTTTTTTTACTTTGTCCGCTACAATGTACATTAGATAACTTTCCTGCTAATGGAGGCTGTCATATCATGTCCATATGGTATGGATGGTTCTTTAAATTCAAGTCGATTAATAGTTTGAACAAATGAGGAATGACCAAGGGTAAATTTAAAAGTCGGATAGATGTACAATAAAATTCATTTATTAATAATGGCAGTAATTTGTCCATAAAAATAACATGCACAAGATGATATAGCGTTTCTTCAGTATTATCACACTGTCTAGATTGCACCTTATCTTATACGAGCAAATCAAAGTACTTCAATTGCTGTCTAGGTTGCACCTTATCTTATATGAGCCGGAAATCTTGATAGAGAAGTCCAAAAATATAATGATATTTTGAGTTTCCAAGAGTAAAGACATGCAATACCAAAAGTTGAAGCAGATTAAAGACAAAAGAGTGACTGAATGTTACGGAGCAAAACAGATATTGTTGGAGACATAATATCCTCAATCCTCATCATCATGTATTCAGTGTTTTATTATGTTGTTTTATTTGGCCATGATTTGATTTACTTTCTTTTCTGCTCCCATGTGATGCATGCATTAAAATACGAAGCACTTGTACTCTGCGAGTCTGCAGTAGCCAAATCAAGTTGGTCCATAACTTTTCTTTACCTTTTTATTATTGAAAAAAGTACCATAAACTAGCGATCTCATTAGGGCATCAATTAAATTGGACGAAGTGTTCTATGGATAAAATCAATCTACTGAACTGGGATAAAACAAGCCAGTCAACTTTTTTTGGTTCAATACAAATATAGTTATCATAGTTGGTACGTGCTATGTATGAATCTATGGTAGTGTAATAGTGTTATGCAGACCGCTAACCACGGATAAGACAATCCTCGAAATGAGAGGAATATGACATACGGATCTGGCACATGACCCGATAAGGATTATATCGCATTGCAGCCTACGGTTTCAGCAAGTTGTCACATGACACAGAATACATGTATACCTAACTCCGTGACGTATGTTACACAAGATTGTAAATTTAACAAGAAAGTCAAATAAATTATAAACTTTGCTTATACATTCTGAAATGGAGCCAGAATCCTTTTGTACACCAAGAAAGGTGCACAAACCTACTAATGAGGGTCCATGCTACAATGACTCCTCCTTGATCGTGCTCTTGGTACTGCCACACAATGATGAGGAATTAGATTACTTTTATTATTCAATTCACTGTATTAAAAATATAGAATATGTTGTTTTAATTCTACTTTAAAATCATTATTTTTTCCACAAATATTTGGATCATTTGCCTAAGTGATATCTTTTCAAGAAAAATAAATTCTTTTGTATATTTGTTTTTGTTTTTTTATTTGAAAATTCTCAGTTTTTAGTGGGTTATGTTGGATAATCCGTCGATGATTCGAGAAAAATGAAGATGATAACTGCTGTACTTCTGACTTTAAGGATCTACTGTATAGATTCTTTTAGACAATAGTTCTAACCCAATAAGTACAAACGGCTTATCGAATTATCGACTTGAGGATTCAATGAAGCCTTGAAAAAGCGTAATCGAATTCAAAAGTTGTACGATTTTGATCCGACCAAGAACACTCAAATTTGATCTCTGATGATGCAATTTAGCAGAGAATACAATAAAGAAGAAGAAGAGAATAGATCTGCAAGGTTTCTGCTTTTGTAAAACCTTACAGACTTTGCAAATTGTGATGGAAACGACTGGGTTTTGCAACACTTTCTGAGCATCGCAGATCTGGAGGAAGAAGAAGAAGAGACAAGCAAAAGAGATTGATCTAGTGAAATGGTTTTTGGGCATCACTATTTAAAGTAGAAGAGGAAGTGTCCATTCGTCAAGCGTTGCATCCTTTCCAATAGTCCGAAACCGTTATAAACGATCTCGCCTTTTCGGAACGGTTTAAAACTATTACTAAACGGTCACGTCTCTTCATTCAAATGACCCGCCAAAAATCCGTCCATTCAATTTCTGGATCCGGCCCGTTAACAAAATTAATTCATCATTTTAGACCCGAAACCAAACCCGGCATAGCCGGACGGACGGCGACGGCGCGCATGTGTGGTGGTGATGCATAATTTCCCTCCTCACATCAAAGCAAAGCTTTGGGTGCCCAAAGGGCCCAACCTTCCTTAGAGAATCCTATATTTAACTAAGTATAATCTCATATTTTTCAAGATGTGGGACTATACATTCCACATTTTTTCTTCCATCTTCTTCCCACTTCTTCCCTCTTTATAAACAAACCCAAACCCAAACTAATTTTAAAAAATTTCAACAATTTCCCCCCATTTTCAAAATAAGTAAAATAAATAAAATAGACGGCTGCATCACTAGAGTGACTACCTACATACCCAAGTGGGATCTAGCCAATGTAGTTTCAAGATCAAGTTTTGCATTATCGTGAAAACCAATACATAAATGATAGGTATTTTTGGATTTGAATCTTCACTCAGTGTAAACCATTCAAAGTTCTATCGAGATCTATGGTGAACGTATCTTGAGCCTAGCACCCATGTTCTGTATGCTCAGCACATTAATGGCCATGTGCTTAAATCATAAGTTCATGAGTCTACTTTAGAAAGCGGTCATACTTTCTTAGGAAACGGCCTGATTTCCATACTCATATATGTAAGTCTCTTAAGATGTTTCTGCGATACACCTTTTTAAGGTAACTAGAATTATTAAGGATATATTATCCATCATTTGTTCTTGCAGAATCCAACACTAAATATTATAAGATTATTGATTTAGTGTTTCATAATCATTCTCTTAACTTGCAGGTACCCATTGAATTTTGTTTATCCTTTTCAAAACATAAGTTGGGTTTCTGTTAAGGATGATCAACCTTCATTCACAGACCGTAGTCTCATTTCCTTTGATTTTATAGAAACCACTGCCTTTGGAAGATCTTTGTGAGTGGGTCAGCCAAGTTTTTCTTTATTTCCACGTAATCAACAATTATTACTCCACTTTTAAGTAACTGTCTTATCATTTGATGTCTTAGACTTGTATGTCTAAACTTTCCATTATATGTCTTATTAGAGACATTTTATATTGTAGCCTGATTATCACAGTTAATCAAGAGTGTTGGAGATGGCTTCTTCCATAATGGGATTTCTATTAATAAATTCCTAAGTCATTCTGCTTTCTTACAAGCATCCGCTAATGCAATCAACTCTGACAGCATTGTTGAGTCAGATATACAGTTTTGTTTCTTAAAAACCCAAGACACAGCAGCACCTCCTAATGTAAAGATCCATCCAGTTGTAGACTTGGATTTTGATTCTACACTGTACCAAGTTGCATCACTATATCCTTCTATTACCATAGGATATCCTTTATAAGATAAACCATAGGTAACGATTCATTTCAAATAAGCTAAAACTCTAGAAATAGATTTCCAATGTTCGAAACCTGAATTACTCGTAAAACGACATAACATGCTTATAGCATGTGCTATGTCTGGTCTAGTGCAATGCATAGCATACATAAGACTCTCAATAATACTGGAATACTCAAGTTGAGAAATGGTACGTCTAGTATTCTTTTTTAATTTAATACTAGGATCTAAAGAAGTAGGTGCTGGTTTGTCATTATAATGACCATACTTTCGGAGGAAGTTCTCAATGTAATGAGGTTGTGTTAGTAACAACTCCCCCTCTTTCCTAATAATTTCAATTTCCAGAATTACACCAGCTTCTCCTAGATCTTTCATATCAAATTTAGAAGATAGAAACTTCTTAGTTTCATTCACATAGGATATATTGGAACCAAATATTAGCATGTCATCAACGTATAAACATATTATAACATAATCATTGTTGTCCAATTTGCTATAAATACATTTATCAGCATCATTAACAATAAAACCATATGATAATGCTATTTTGGCGAACTTCTCATGCCATTGCATATGAGCTTGCTTCAGGCCATAAAGAGACTTTACTAATTTACAAACTTTCTTTTCTTGACCTGGGGTTTTGAAATCTTCCAGTTGTTCCATATATATATCTCTTCTTCTAAATCACAATTTAGAAACGCAGTCTTTACATCCATTTGATGTATGACCAATTTATGAATTGATGAAACTGCTATTAAATAGCGTATACAAGATATGCGAGCAACTGGAGCATATTTATCAAAATAATCTACTCCATGTCTTTGCTTATGTCCCTTAGCAACTAATCTGCCTTTAAACCTATCAATGGATCCATTTGTATTCAACTTTTTCTTAAATATCCATTTGCATCCTATAGGTCTAGCACCAAGAGGTAAGTCGGTTAAAACCCAAGTTTGGTTTAACAATATGGAATTCATTTCATCATTAATAGCTTCTTTCCAGAATATTGAATCTATGAAACTCATAGCCTCAGAATAAGTTTTGGGGTCATCATCGACATTCATGACTTATCTAGTCACATTAAGGACTTCGTCCTTACTGTCTTCTATAAGATATGTAATGAAGTCAGGACCATAGTCCTTCTCTATTCTTACTCTTTTACTTCTCTTTTGTTCGGTACTGTTATCTGGTACTGATACTTCCTTGCTGTTTTGAGCAGGAGGATAGTCATCGTCATTGATATCATCAATCGTATTAGGTTCTGGACTAGAAGATCTCAATGGAATGTCAACAGTTTGATTTTCAAAGAATTCCGCATCTACAAATTTTATAACTTCTAAGGTGTCAAGAATTAGGAATCTATAAGTTATACTATTAAGTGAATATCCTATGAAAGCACATTTAAATGCCCTATTTTCTAACTTTGGTCGTTTAGGGTCTGGTTTTCTAACTTATGCTAAACAACCCCAAACTTTAAGTTTTGTAAGATTAGGTTTTCTACTAAACCATAATTCATAAGGGGAAACATTATTCTTTTTAAGTTGTACTCTATTTAAGATATAACATGCAGATAACATAACATCACCCCATAGGTTATAAGGTAAGTTTGAACTTATGAGTATGACATTAACCATTTGTACTAAAGTTCTATTTTCCTTTCAGTAACACCATTTTGTTGTGGTGTATATGAAGGCAGTGCATTGGTGAACTAAACCATGTTGTTTACATAATAAGGTTGTAACATCCCGCCTTTTTGTACGCTTAAGCAGACACACGTGCCATCTCTAACCATACAGAAGGGCAGATTGTTATGAGGTAAATAAGAAAAAGAAGAGAGAAAAAAAACAAAATAGAATCTTGCAGCGGAACGATAAAATATAATAATCAAATAAACAGCTCATGAAGCTGCACTACAACAAAACAACTATATTACAACCTTTAGTTTACAACTTGCATGAACAAACAGTTGTAATATGCACTTTATAATAACTGTTTATTTTAGCAATTGTAACAAATGTATTTTAAGCAATTGCTACTTCTACGGCAGTTGTAATATATTCCTATAACAACTGCTTTTGGTTTTCAATTGTAAATGCTTATCTTTTAACAACTGCTTTGCTTTCTGAAAAATTTGACCGCTAAAATTATAATCGTGAAATAAAATTTAGGCCGCCAAAATTCCTAATTCTAAACCCTAACTCCATCTCGTCACTCTCCCCCATTGCCATCCACAAATCTGAATTGCTCCCCTCACATCGGCGAAACCCTCAACGAACCCTCACCGGTGACGAAACCCTCAACAAACCCTCACCGGCGACTAAACCCTCAACAAACTCTAACTCATTACGCTCACGTCTTTTGCTGCTCGCTTCTTCTGCTGCTCGCCGCCGTTGTACTCGTCATCGTTTCCTTGTCGTCGGTGAAGCTGTAAGTATATTGGAGAGTGATTTTTTTACTTTATTTGTTTCATCATTATTGATAAATTTAGATTTTTTGGCTCTGATACAAACTGATTGTCCTATGAATTCACACACTTTAAGCTTGTCTAAACTGTGATTTTTAAAGATGTGAGAATTTTGGTTTCATGTTTGACACGGATGCCGTGTTATTGAACCAAAGTATTTTGGTTTCTATGAAGTTTGCCACACGCAAACAGAAATTTACCTACTCTATTCTCGAATCTTTATGCTCTTCATTTAAGAACTCAGTAGTACAAACATTTTTGATGCAATATAAAACATTTACTTTCTAAAAATCGAAGAAGAAAAAAAAATATTAGATCCAAAAGTTGCAGTGTGAAAGAATAACCAAAAGGGATAGAAACTTTGGAGGAAAACATTTTACAACATGTTAATTTAGGAATGAGAAGAACAAATATATTTGACTGGCATCAAATTTGTATACATAAAGGGAATGCTGGAACTGGAACGGTTTTCTAGATTTTTGTTTTTTTAACTTGTAGTAGATAAGAATGCTTTAGGCTTGATTCTGTTCTTCTACTAGTAGTCTCTGCTTTTCTTTACCAACTCCGATTTTATCAATCAGTTACCGTTCTCCTAATAAGTTTCGGTCATTACCTAAAAGCTGACGATAATTAACTTCTTGCGGCTATGGGTAATAAAGATGATTAAAATTCAAAAGTTTTTGACGTTAACAATGTATAAGTAGAAAAATACAATGTCTCCTATTAAATTTTGATCGCAAAAACAGTTAACAGCAAATGTGTATCTTTAATTTACTTTTGAAATTAGCCTAAATGATCCTAAACCACCAAGATAGTGGTAATAAAGTATGAATGCTAAAAGAATAGTGGTAATAAGGACTTGAATTTGTAAATGAGCAAAAAATGCTCTATAAGAATATGTTTTTTCTATACTTGGTTCCTCTGTGTAATAGGCATTTCCCTTTGCTAAATACATGATCATGTTAAATGCATCCTTTTGTTCCTTATTTAAGTTATTTATCAAATCTTTATCGAATTGTGGTATCTCTCCATATTGTTCTTCAGCAATAATGTTTGAAGTATTAGAGTCTTGGAAAAATATCCGGATAGTAATTCAAAATTGAAGAAATTTGAACTTCAACAAATAGCAAGATATAATACATGAATATCCAAACTATTGTCTTATCCACGTATGAAACCAAAAAACATATTTCAATTAAGAAGACCGAGTCACCATAAATGCTAAACTGAAGCAAAAATAATTGCAGATTGGAATTGGGAAATGTTTTGGTTTAGAGCAGCAATTTATGGTTTTATTTCTTTATCTGTTTTAGTTATTATGCTTTTGGGCCAATTTGTACGCAATGCAATAGTTATTATGCTTTTAGGCAGTGGTCAGCTGATGAGGCGGTATTGATGGAACTGCAGTTATGATGTGCAGTTATGTTAGAAGTGAATGCTGGGAAGGTTGGAAGTGAACTGCAATGTGAAATTGGCGGATATGAAGTGGATGCACGGATGTAAATATGGTGACCAGCAGAGGTATTTTTGTAGTTGTTTGCAGTTGAAACAGCAGCAGTTTTGATGGATGAAGGGCAGTAATCGATGAAGACAGCATGTGAAACGGGGAAGTTGGTTGTTTGATATATGCAATTGCAGTTTGGTGAATTGTGATATGGGGCAGGGTACATAAGCATGTACAAAGAATGACAAAGAAATATAGACAAGCCGTTCGAAATTTCGTACATAAGCATGTACAAAGTGAGGGCGATTCCGAAAAAATTATTTGCCCATGTCATCGATGTAGGAATCTTATTTGGCATTCTTCAAGAGATGTTGTTGATATGAGTAAGTATTTACTGTTGATATCTTGTTTTACATATGGCCATATATCTTAAAGCATTTAGAGATGTAGTTATATGTCTCTTGTGTAGATATATGTAGCCACTACTTAATTAAACATTATTGAGTTACCTTTAAAGTGATTACATATGCCTTAAAGTGTTTACATATTTGTTTGATATTACACATAGTCGTTACATATCAAAACAATCCTATGATTAATATGATTTTTATCTTTTACATATTATGATTTTTTCCCAGGTTGGTTACTTTGTAAAAGAAGCTTGAACTTGTTGCATCCATGGGTAGGAACGAGCAACATCAAGAAGAGGTAATCATCTTGAACTTTGTGTATAAATTACTCAAATAAAATAACACATTGACTGCTTATTTTGTTTCAAACTAAACTGTAATATTGGCTTATAAGATAGAAGTCTTGGTTACTTCTATATTTGACAAAGACATTTTTTATCGAAGGCATTTTTTATACAATAAGCAGTCAGTTTTAAATTTTAATAATTAACTAATTTATTTGTTAAAAATTATTGCAACTATCAATTTTTCCTATTTAGTTCCACCATTTGATTTACATTCTTATGTCCTTACTCCAGACTTTAAATGCATTCTTGAGTAACTTTTGTGCATGAATAAAGTTATACAGCAAGTTACCCATCCTATTAATTTTAAAATTACCTACAATAACTTACTCATAACCACTCTGTAAGTACCAAAAGTTTTTATATCTTGAAAGGTTTAAACCCACTTATTCTTTCCTCATTAAAATTTCTTAATAGCATAGGTGTATCATCACTTGTTTCTGATGGCAAGAAATGTACAACGGCTTATGTAAACTTGTTCGACCAGTCAACATTGACCAAACCTCTATCAAGCTTACATGCTATGTTTTTACCAGGACCTGATCTCAATGTATAGTTAAAATCACTACCATTCATTCACTTAAACCAGTCTTAATTAGGCAGTCATGTAACTCTTGAACTATGGCTTCTATTAATATGTTACCACCAGACTTTTCACAGATCAACCTGATAAAATTAAAGTCCACCTAAAACAAACCAAGGACCCTAATCATTTTGAGCTTTACTATTTAAATGCTGCCACAAATCTATTCTTTCACCAGGTATATTTGCAGCATACACTTTATTTTTCACAAGCTCTATTATTCAAAATAATTGTTACACGCTATGAACTATCAAACATATAGGTAACATCCCAGACTAGAGCATTTATGAAAACAATGATTCTACGCTTCTAATTATGCACTGTATTATTCACACCAATTATTGTCCCAGTTATCCACAAATTTATCGATATTATTATTTTGTATCTTTGTTTCTAAAGGACCAACAACTGATGATTTATATTTACCTTTCAAAAACTGTATGTCCAACCATTTATTTGGTCCATTGGACCCTCTCACATTCTAGCATAACACTGTCATTTTTGGAGTCTGTCGCTCCTTCTCACAGGTTTGATGGAATGGTTTGATGCGGCTATTATCAGTGGAGGATCTAGCTTGCTGTTGTAAACTGAAAACAACAGTGATACACTGATAATGGCTTAAGGGGTGGGTAGTGTTGCTCAGAAGTGTTGTTGCTAAAATGATGTGAACAGTTTTGTTTCAGGTGGTTGAGGGCTTGCAAGATATGTTCAAAGAAGGTTGAATGTGTAAAAGAAGATGAGTTGATGTATATGGTGGAGGATGTGCAGGTGGATGTTTGATTGTGTATGACGGTGTTGCAGGGCTTGTGATGGAGACAGAGGCAGGTGATGGTTAAAGAAGTGTCTAAATTTCATGCACTTTAAAAGTGGAGGAGGAGCAGGATGTTATGTGGTGGAGCTGTGCAAGGGTTTGTGGTGATGTCTGTGCAATATAGAGGAGCAGTGCAAGGGTTGTGTAATGGTGGTTCTGTTGTGGATAGAAGAAAGGGTAGAGATGAATGGAACAATGGGTGTGATTGAGGAATTTGCAATGATATATGTATGCAGTGACAAGTTGATTAGGTATGGTTGATAGATGTGAAGACTGATGATAGCGGTAGTTGGTGGTTGTTTTGTATTGTTGGATGATGGTGACGTGAGATTTCTAGTATGTTGTTTTATGGGTGGTATATGATTACGTGATCGAGTCGTCAGAGATGGAGGGGAGTTTGATGATCAGGGCAGTGAAGGAGGGTGGTTGATTTCAAGGAAGTGCAAATGTTGCAGTAGTGGTTGTGGCAAGTTTTTGGTCAATGCGTCAAGTTGCAAATATTGGTTAGAAGGAATTTATCTCTTTTAATTAGTATGTATATGTACTCATACTGAAATATGTTATGGATTTAGTTGTGTTTTGTATTGAACTTATGAATTTATAAATGGTGTAAACTCGAATTATTTTCGATTTTCTTGAATGCAAATGGTGTGTGTTGTTTCAAGTAATTTGCATGATTGTGTATAATATTAACGAAATATTGGTTTTAGTTATAATATTAAGAAATTTATAGCAGCTGTAAAAAGATGATTATAGTTGTTTGTAGCAGTTGTAAAAATATATGTTGCAACTGTCATTGTTAGTTGTAAATAAGTTTTCTACAACTAGCAGTGGCAGTTGTAAAAGCCCTTTTGCAAGTGCTAAAAGCAGTTGTAACTAGTCATTTACAACTAACATGTCGCGGTTGTAAAATAAATTTCTATAACTGCTTCTGAACTGTTCCAGCTAGTTGTAAAATAATTCAGATCTATTACAACTGCGGATATAACGACTGGCGGATGCAAGTTGTAATAGACATATTACAACTGTTTTTGACAGTTGCGAAAAGATATTTTTGTTGTAGTGCTGTTTACAAAACATTTGATTATACTTATACAATACATATCAGAATTACACATACCAGAGAATAATAAAATGCAGCGGAGTACATGATGCAATGAATAATATAATAGATAATAGTAATACAATCTTCGTCCTCCAGAAATAAAGTCTTCGAATCCTGAAATGCTCAGACTGACCCAAGCGAATTGAAAGGACAAAATACTCAAGTCAGAACTAAAAGATCTTATGTAAGTTAAATCAAAGGAAATAAATATGAGTGTAACGGCGTCAGAGATATTTATGGGATTTTACATCTTATATCCAGTGTCTAACGTGAGTGCAGTAACTTAAGAGATGCTCGTGATTCACATCTCCTAAGGATCCGTTAAACTATTTACTATGTAGTAATATTTCGCTATTATAATAATGTCTATAGTAAAATAAACTTACTTTTAAATAGCATTAAGGCTTTACATTTTCCCCCTTAACAAGTAATAATCCCAGTAGTCCATCCAGTATCATGGTCCCTCCTGATCGGGAAGCCACCAGAGGATACCACACGGGCTACGAGAGAAAACCAAACTCGTACAAGGCACGATAGGGTAGGTGACACGACACACAAGACAATGCCAAGGTAGATATACCAATTACGCATCCGGGCTGGTGGTAACACGTAGCAGCTACTACCGCCCACCTCGAGCCACACCCCCAAAATCAAAAATAAAAAGTGGCCACCAAAACAATCCAAAGTCAGAATATAATATCGAAGGAGTGTGTCCGATAAGAGGGGCTACCTCCTTGGGCCGAGAATCGCTCCTGTTTTAGCCACCTTATACCAACTCACGGGATTCGGGTCTACGTATATACCTCAAAGGAACGCCGCCGCCATCCTACATCATTCTAGAATCTCCACAGCGTACACGGTTGTTAAAGCAGTTTACGGAGTTGGCAGAGAGTATGACAATTTCCGATCCCAGTCTCTTTAATAACCAAACGTTATTATAACACCGCGTCATTTTCAAAATACTTTGCACTTTAAAACCAAAATATCATTGCCTTTTCAAAAACCAAATCAATACGATATCATTTATTTCAAATATATCCTTTCTAAAATCATAACACTTTCAAGGTTATAACATTTCGAAATCAGAACACTTGAATATAACACTTTCAAATTATAGTACCTTGAAACTCATAACTTTGAACATAACTTCCACCACTTAAATGGTTTGAATATTTAAAATACTTTATATAATAAAATAGCTTCTTCAATTTTCACAACTCAAATCCAACGCAACTCGAATTTCTACATTTTATATTTAACCAAATCCCAAATCATACATTTCAATTCAATTTAGTTTCCAAATAAATTATCCCAAATTTATCGATTTCAAAACAGATTTGATCCGCAGAATAAACCATATCAAATTCAATATATATCAAACTTTATGTACTCAATAATTTCAAAACTAAGTTTGGTAATTACGATTCAGGAATTTAGTTTCTATTATTTAGTTTTGAAATATTTACATACTAAATCCATTATTATTTAAAAAAACTCAAATTATAATTAACTAAATATT
The DNA here is from genome assembly GCA_030765085.1 of Allium cepa. NCBI lineage: Eukaryota > Viridiplantae > Streptophyta > Magnoliopsida > Asparagales > Amaryllidaceae > Allium > Allium cepa. The sequence goes on from CM060935.1 coordinate 485,111,630, forward strand.
TCCTTCAATTTATTCATAGTTGAAATATTTATTTAATTCACCTTAAACCAAAATCAAGTTATAAAAATCATATCCTTAAATCTTAAAACTAATAAGTTTCAAATCGATATATCTAAAACAATTCTTAATCAAATACATTTCCAAATTAATTTTTAAATCCTATTTAATTTAGGACTTAGTTATAGAATAATTTTAATATCCAATAAAACCATATATATATCTTGTCAAAACCATAAAAATCTTTTTAAAAATATTTATATATATATACCAATGGTGTCTGTATATAATTTTCTATTCTATGGTCAAGTGATACAGATATTTATCATTTCAATCCGCAATTTAAAATAAAAATACGGTTGTATATCATTTCAAACCACAATCTCGAATGAAATAAAATCCATAACAACTTGCAGTTTATAACCATAAAATACAACATTCATTCATCCAATATCAATCATCAACCATTTATCACAATCATTATCTAATTCAAACAATAACATCAATATAGAGTAGATAATAAACAACAGGTATTTACTGGCAGTTATATTCAATAATAAATTAAATAGCAATTTAATTCAATAAATCCAATTTAACTGAGTTGATGATTAAAAATATGCCAAACAGTCATAAATAAATTTCTAATCACATCATAAATCAATTTAACAAACATAAGAAATTTTAGAAGTTGTGAGTGGGTTAAAACACTCACTTTTTGAATTTAAATTCAGTTTAAATCCAAAATTTGAGTAGTCTTAGAATCCATCCAAACTAGTTTCATAATGTTTGGAATTTTGATAGGACCGCAGTGGAGAAAATCGCACGTGAAACGGACCTCGTATGTAAGAGTTATACACGTTAGAACATATAAGATTTAAATTTCAAAACAAAATAAAATAAAATAAAAAATAACAAACCGCACACGTCAGCAAGCATCACCCCAGAGCCAGAAACCCTATCTCGTTCGATCATATACAGCCGCCACCACTCACTCGATTTCGCCGCCGCCGCCAAAGCTTGCCATACCGATCGGAGATCGCCAACCCGTCCACCCCTCCGAGCCGACCATCCCCACGTAGGTGCGGCCTCCTCCGGCCTCGTGAAACACGTCGCGAACGCCATACAGTCCCAGTCGAGTCACGGCGATTCCTGACCACGTCATGACCAACGAGACCATCCACGTGACCTACATCACGGCATCTACACAACGGCACTACCCGATCGACAAACGGATGTAGATCCGCCGTTGGATCTATCAAATTCCAATACGAACGACCAGAAATGATTTGCGATTTCAGGACAAAAGATGATTCAAAACCAAAAATGAATTGCAGTTCTGAGATGCATTCATCGAGGGCTTCAAATCCATATAAAATTTGATATAGTTTATGGAGTTTGAAATTTTAATTTGAATTTGATATTGAAATTGGACTAAAATTTAGGGTTTGTCTGCCATTGAGAAAGAGGAGCAACAGAAATTTCTGTACGCACAGAAATGAGAAATAGAAAGGCTGCTAGGGTTTATGATCGAATATATATAGGTAGGGTTGAGAATTGAAAGAACGGATTGATTTGGATTGAAAGTTGAACGACAAATGGCCCGAAAAGCCCATTCTGACTCCGGAACGGAAATGGGTCAATCCACATATCAAAATAGATGTTTCAAATTTTTTAAAGTCAATGGAACAGGTTTCAAGTCCAAATTCCATCGTATGAAGAAGTTACGCTAAAATCAACTTATTTCAAATTGATTTCAATTGATTTCAATTAAATTGATTTCTAGGCGTTTCGAGTGCGCAGATCAAACGACAAGCCCGATCGTTATGAAACTTGAAATCCTATAATAATTCACCATTACGGATCCGATGAAACTGGTTTCGTCGAAATCCAAATCAGTGGCCAAAATGGCTATTTTTACATTAATTGAATAAATTAATCAATTAATCAATTAAATCAAAATTTCAATTTCAATTCGATAATTGACAAATTTCATCATTTTTTATTTCTTAATCATTTACAATGATATAGACAAATTTAGATGTCAATTTAACGTTGATTCGTTCGTCAATTTCAGCGTTAAGTTCAAATTTCATTATATTCAGAAATTTATGAATTTAAAATTCCAAAAATCCATTTATAAATTTTTTAAATCCTTGTTATTCACATCTTTTATCACAATAAGGATGCAACTTACATTGCTTAATGATTTATTACATAAAATCTTCAAATTTCATCTTAATTTCAATTAACATAATAATTAAATACAAAATTTCATTTAGTTGCAGTTAATCAAATTATTAAGTTTAAATTTCAATAAATTAATAAATCTTGATATCCATTATTTTTATTCAACCAATTGTAACGACCCGTAAAATTTTTAATTGGTTTTATTAACGTATTTAATTGAATTTTGGAGAAATTTTGAATAATAAATTTGAAATTAAAAATTTATATTTGGAATACGTATATTTAAATATAGAAGAAGGTAAATTTTCATCTGATTTAATGAAAGTTTATTTCGTTGCGAAATTCTATTAAATTCAAGACAGTTAATAATTGTTGATAATAAAATATTTTCCAAACCTGAATATTTCTACATAGAAAAATTCTAAATCATCTTCTGACTGAGACGTCATTTTTCGTTTTTTCAAATTTGGACTTCTATAGCTCCGTCGATCTTATTTTCCGCCTTTGTTTTTTTATGTTAGATTATATACTTTTTAAATTAAGTAATTAATATTTTTACTTATATACATCAGTTCTTGGTAAATGATGAATGAATCAGATGGATATAAACAAATCGTATTTTTAATTAAGTAATAAATTTTAAAATTTATAGTGTATAGATAAGCTTTATAAAATGAACGTTTTAAATTGTACGTTCGTATCCGTTTGATTTATTTAGTTAGCATATAAATAGTACGTAATTAATGAAATACTCTTTAAACATATATTTTACTAAATATAAGTAGTGAATAAATAAGAAAACGTATAAATTTAAATGCGTTACTTTTATTTTAATGTGGACGTATGGTTGATTTGATTAATGCATCTATAGTGCGCATTCTTAATAAAAATTTATTAACTTAACTAAATAAATAAATTTATCTGTAGCCTTCCATTCCAAGTGGGAAAGAAATCATTTCCCTAGCCGCTCAATTTCTTTTAAATCTAGTTTTGATAGGTTACGTGTAAATTTCTACGCTTCCCTTTTTCTTCATTTTTATAATAGGAATAAAATCTCCAAATTCGCGTTTCCGTTTCAAGCAAATTTATTTCTCTTTAGACGTTTAAAATCCGTTTCAAGATTCCTTGAAGTTCACATGTAAACTTTTACACGTTCTTTTTGATTCAATGGTTTTAATTTGGTATAAAAACTCTTTTATTTACTTACCGTTCAAAACAACAAATATTTGCTTGCCACTTTTGCATTGGGTTTACTAACTTATCAGCAATCCAACGCGTACGGAAACTTCCTTACCTCTCGGGTATAAATTGATAGGAATATATTCCATAGTCTGATACACAATCGACGAAATCATGTATAATTGATTTAAATTTATTTCCTGCCTATATTCTCTCACCTCAATCAACGCAATCATGTATAATTGATTTAAATTTATTTCTTGCCTATATTCTCTCACCTCAATCAACGAAATCGTGTATAATTGATTTAAATTTATTTTTTGCCTATATTTTCTCACCTCAATCAATGCAATAGTGTATAATTGATTTAAATTTATTTCTTGCCTATATTCTCTCACCTCACTCAATGCAATCGTGTATAATTGATTTAAATTTATTTCTTGCCTATATTCTCTCACCTCAATCAACACAATCGTGTATAATTGATTTAAATTTATTTCTTGCCTATATTCTCTCACCTCAATCAACGCAACCCTGATAAATATAAGCCTCGTACACAAATAGTTTTCAATTGCATCTCAACATTCCCTTCATTTCTTCTTGCGTGCGTGAGCTCCGAAGGTATGGCCTCCATTTTCTTCTTTTTATTTTATATTTTTATATTTTTTTCCATGCTTTGCTTCTTCCCTCGCAAGCGTTGAAGCATCAGCACTTCTATGTTTTACATAAGGTATATTAGTTATATACTTTGCTGTGCTTACAAGTTTTGCATGTTGGTTATATATTATACGTTATATATATGTATGTACCAGTCAAGTGTTGTACGTGCAGTATTTTATAAGGTTTATTTTATTTATTATATAGGGTTAATCTGTGTTACAACTTTGGTTAACTTTGAAACAAATATACCTATTATATCTTAATTGTTTTATTTGGACTTGAAGGTAAATCTTACTGATATAGACTTCAATATGTATGAATAAAACCTTTAACATTATAACAGTCTCGATTTAATTGATATTTTAGCATAAAACTATATCTACATTTTTTTTAATGTTTAATGCTTATGTGAATTTTAAGCCAAACTTTTCAGAGACATATATATACGTTAGTCTTATATCTTATTTGTTATTATAAAATATTAGTAATACACATATTTTGAAAATATGATTAGATTTTTATTCCTGTTCGAATATAACATATATTAGTATGGCAACTGAGTGTTGTAAAAGCATTAGCGATTAATGTTGTAAAACTAAAAATTTAAATGTATAATTTTCATCTTGATTCTAGTGTGTATATGTAACATGTCGATTTTTCGTTGCCGAAAAACCGAATAGTTAGGGTTTTTTAAAAAAAAAGAATTTAAGAAAAGAAAAAGAGAGAAAAAGGTAGAAGATAGAGGGAAAAGAAAATAGAAAATTTTAAAATAGAGAATAGAACAAAATAGAACGGAACAGAAAACAACAGAACAACATCAGAATCTCACAATTCGCAGCGGAACAACATATAATAATAAATAAATAATCTTTAAACAAAGAACTATATCAGTTATTACATTACATTACATTTCATTTCATTACATCATATCATCATCAGAGTGTACAACAATATACAACAAACAGCGGAAAAGAAATACTATATACTAGTAATACGCCATGCCATCCAGCTTGCCTCCAGCAACTCCAGAATATCCAGAATATCCTGATAAACCTTAACTCTCGACTGCCCGTGTGAAAATTGGTGGGCACCCAGAGTTTAGGAAGGAAAACAATAAACTCCGAGTCAGTCATGTGACTGGTGTGAGAACTCAAAACAGTTTATTTATCTTTAAAAATCAAAGTAGAGGAATATTTTTAAAGTCAATTCGCAATGCTTTTAAAAATGAGACTACCATAAGGCCTCCCGCACACACACACACATGCAAACGCAGAATCGGAGGAGATTTCTCCTTATGATAGTCAAAGATGCTTGATACGCATTTAAAAGAACATTTGATATTATTACTAGTGCATAGTGTAGAGAAAATCATTTCGAAAGTAGAATATAAATCTTAGCCAGCATAGACATTTCGAACTATGCCTACTATAGCTAACTATGTTCAATAGTAGGTTACCGCCACATTCCATAGCAGGTTATACAACTAAAACCGTACAAGTTTCGTATTGTTTCTTTGGATTTCCAACGAATGATCAGGCCAAGGAACTTCCCATTGCCACATGAGAATGCCTCTGGAAAGACATTCCCGAGAACCAAACCGGAACTTTGCCAACACAAGGCCGGGTTACCCCTAACTGGGTAACTACTGACACGAGCACGCCATTTCCCGATCGTAAACGACCTTTCTTACGGGATCCCGATAACCAACAACCACAAAGTAATAAATTCGTAGTAACCACATAGGTTAAATATCTGGGCTCCATACCATGATACCACCTCTATCCAGAAGGAAATGTACATACCCTAAAGGGAGCTACCCCTCATAACCTTGCCGCATCTTTCCTGTTTTGACCATTTCCGGGGTGTGAGGCTTGACGAAGTCACGTCCACAAAAACATACTTTATACAAAAGCCATGCTTTTGGTCAACAAATGATCATAGAAATGATCACCAAGATAGACGATCAAATAAATGATCCTATCACAAATAATCAACACAATGATCATTTACAGCAACACTCAGTATGTCACATTACCAAATTGGGAATATATCGCTGATAACATCAACTATATAACCTCTGAGCTCGTACGTCTCAGAGAAGGGTGTTAAGCTAAAAGAATAAATTCTCCGCCACCAACAGAAATATATTTGAATGAAATCGGCTTTACATCTCAATTTGTAATGTCAGACACACAATCCATACAAGTCTGTTCCGGGCTCGAACAGAACCGAAGGCACTTACAAAGAAGTCCTTGCAATCCGGATATTCACAATCCTGATCGGATTTACCATCACATATGGAGAACTCTATACCGGAGCAACTCGGTGCAGAGTCAATCGACAGGTCATCCTATCGCTCTCGCAAATACCGGGTCTTCAACACCGATCTTCAATGCAATTCACAACAACGTATCACATATTCGGAATGGGTTATACGACCCCATGGTCCTTTCCCGGTTAACCCGAATAGTGAGCGCTTATTCAAAAATAAGTGTAGCATTCACATTCAAACAAATCATATCAATTACCCATTCAAAGGGAAATATTGATAGTCGGTTATTGAACTATCACTGGATATGCACACATCACCAGATTCCAAATAATTTTCCAAATTATTTATTTTCCAAAAATATCTTTACAAGATATATTATTTCATACTTCAAAAATAAATCAATATTTATTTTTAAACAAATTCCCCTTTCCTTAATAAATTCCTTAGTGAATTTATAATCCAAAATATCTATGAATATTCGATTTCAATTATTCATTTCAATTTATCTTCTCAATTCATCTTCAAAAAGATAAATTCTCAAAATATTCACTTTATATTGGAAAACATTTCCATACTTATTTAATAAGTAATTTACAAATTTTATTTTCAACACTTGGAAAATATTCAATATACTTGAATCGAGATTAAGTATATATTTCATTCTTTAAGGAAATCATTCTCTTAAACATATTTATTTGGGCCAAAACGAATGTTGCGTAAAACATCGTTACGACAACCCAAAATCACTAGTATAGGGATTCGAAATTAAATAGATATATAAATCCCAATACTATACAAAACATTTCCTTTCGGAAATCATTTACTATAACAACAGTGTTATAGTCTACTATTTCCTTTTATTTCTCGAAAACGTCTATTTCAACAACTAATGTTGAAATCTATGGTTTCGAATCTCAACACAATTAAAACTTCGTTAGATCGTTTTAATTCTATTTCAAATATCACATTCAAAACAATTTCTTTAACATCTTATTCACTATTCAAAAACGTGAATATACTACGTTAACACATTTCATCCTTTTATACATTTTATTTAAAAGAATTATTCACTATTCAAAAACGTGAATATACTACATTAACAATTTCATCACTTCTATTCATTTTATTTCAAAGGATTTTTCACAGTCAAAAACGTGAATATAACTCCATTAATAGGTTTTAGCAATTTACTTATCAAAATAAGTCGTTTGCGAATTTATAAAACAACGTTTATAAATTCCATTTCTATTTATTTTATAACAACTTCCTTTATAAATCTCCTTTATTAGCCTATTTGATTTATATCCCAATTATAAAACAAGGGTTCATATTATAAGTCAAATACTTATAATTTATTCGTTTACAAAAATCGTTCCTTTGAACTTCATAATTATAAATCCTATAACTTATAAGATTCAATGATTTATTCAAAACCATTCTTTTAATAACTTTATAAAATTTATAAATCTTACTATTTATAAATTTCATTTATAACTTCACCATTTATAATTCTATGAATTTCATTCAATTACAAAATTCATTTTCACTTCATTTAAACACTTATAAAAACTCGTTTTATAATTCAATATTTCAATTTATAAATATCCATTTATAAATCTCTTAATATAAATCAATTTATATTGTTCTTTAAAACATCTTCAAATTCCTTTATAATTTCACCATTCTCTTGATTTATAAAATAATTAAATTTTATAAATCCTATATTTAAACTTTTCACAATAAATTCAAATTTCCCAATTTAAACTATTTTATAAAAATTTTAACTCCATAATTTCAAAAATCAACTTTTAACTGTATTTCTCAAAAATTATAATTTTTATAACTTTAAAAATTATAACGTTTATTTATTTGAAATGGATCAATTCCAAAAATATTTAATATTTTCAAAGATCACTTTAAAAATCATTTTAAAATCCCAAAATCTGGGTCCAATGATGCTACACACCAAATAGTCAATCACGACTAACAACGATATCATATATAGATATGATAATCCATCAAATATCAAAATATCTGAAATCAAATAAAAACTGTTGAGGAATCCAGTTGGATCCCTCCAACCTGTTTTCCTGCATCCAAAAACATTAGCACAATACCAATTTCGCTCCAGTACGAAATTATCGCGGTATATGTTCTTATTAAATATTATCCGCTTAATAACGGCGCAATAGGGTCTCATCCGCTAAAAAATATGAGAAATCAACAACTGCAATATATACATATGCCAATATATATATATTGATATTATTTATAATACCAATTTCACTGTTTATGAAATATTCGTGGTATATGTTTTTAATAAATAACATCTGCTTACTAACGGCGTATAATGTCTATTTTAAAAATCAATATATAACAACCATCATTCAAACATGCATTCAAATATTTTAAATCTAACTATTTAAAATAAAATCGAAACTGATTCGATTGAGTGAGAAGTTCTCACCTTGATTTCAATTTCGTTTTAGCGATTTATTTCGAATAAAATTAAACGGACGTTTAATTTTACTCAAAATTCTCACTAACTCCAAACGACTCCAATCCAATTTCATTGCGTAGTGCTCGTCCATACGATTCCAACGCAACTGGTTTCGCGCGTTTTCGACCTCGTATGAAAAAGATATTGATTTTACAAGTTACACGATTTAATTTACCAATTTACAACTAAATTTATAAATTATAAACCTAAATCAGTTTCTGGCCATTGGATCCACTGCCCCCTCATCATCACCGTCCCTTGCTTCTCCCCCAACTCGCGTGTTTCCTCCAGTTCATCATGCTATGGCCGAACCCAACCTATAGATTAGGGTTAAATTATACTCCATCAATACTCGACGAAAACTCGATCAGGGACTTGCGTTTTGGAGAGCACGACAAGCTCCATACTCGGCCAAGATAGCATAGAGTTCGGCCTCACCATCTTCCTCGAGTTGCGTGCACAGCCGGCCCCCTTCCTCCTCAATTTGCCGCCAAACCAATGAACTTCAGACGATCTCCACCGTTCACATCGTAGAGCTCGCGAAGCTCCACGTTTTTGTAGTTGGAAGTTGTTGATAATAATCAATGAATTGAAAGATAATTGAGGGAGAAGAAGAGAACATTTCGGCCATCCATTGGGGGGGAGGCGGCTGCAGTTATGAAACTAGGGTTTTTTTTTTTTTTTTTTTTTTTTTTTTGAGATTTATGGTGTATTTATAGGAAAAAAATCGAACACTATTCATCCGGAAATTCCGAACTCCGATTTACGCGCCGAAACTGACGTTCCTAGGCTTTATCCCGCGTTTCGGACACAATGGAACAGGTTTCGAAAGCTAATTCGGACATCTGTGCGAGTTATGGCTATAAATGCTCAATTTAAATTAAACCGATTTAAGCGATTTTCTAGGCGTTTTAATTTGTAACGGACAAACGGTAAATCCAATCGACTTGAAATTTGAAACCTTACAATAATATCACATTACTGATCCGATGAAACTAGTTTCGTCGAAATCCGAGACTTTTTGAAAAATGGCTATTTCAACTCGCCAAATTAAAATTAAAAATAATTCGATGCGTTTCGAGCTGCCACGCTCAAACGATAACTCCGATTGACACGAAAATTGAAATCCGGTAATAACTAACTATTACGGATCCAATGGAACTGGTTTCGTTCAATTCTGAGACTGTTCAAAAATTTACTATTTTCACTAGTCGATTTAATATTAAAATATTCAATTTTCACAAATTAACTTTTAATTCGATTTTAAAAGTTCTAAAATATCATTCTAACTTCAATATGATAAAATAAAATTTTACAAATCATTTTCAATCATATTTAACTCAATTTTCAATTATTTCCATAATTTCACATATTAAATTATCGATTTAATAATCCAATTAAATCCAAAAATTCAAATAAAAATTTATTCGACTTATAAATTCACTCATTTATATTTAAAATTAATTAAATATTCAAATTTTAATTAATAAAAATTCTGGGTCGTTACAGTATATATATATATATAAAGTATGTTTTGTTTTTTTTCTCTTTTTTGTAGTTATTCGTATATAAATACGTTATTATATGGTTTTTATATGACAGTTGTTAAGTCGATTTTATAAAACTGTGTTTAAAAGTTTCCATTTTGTTTAACAATAATTGTAATTTTACAAGGTATGTATATAACAGTGGTTTATAAGTTCAAGTAATATATGTATATAAATTTTTGATTTACATACATGACCTGTATGTATTATTCAAGTGCATGATCTATTAGTCTTGTTTATATGGATATAAAGGAATAGATTGTATATATTGGTTTCTTTTATAAAATCTGTTGTTTATGTATAAAACTATGTATAAGTTATATTTTTAAATAAATATCTATTTAATTAGTTCGTTTTAATTTTTGTTATAATATAAATAGCTACAGTACAATTTCCTATACATTATGTTATAGGGATAATGTTATATATATTTGTTTATTTAAATTATTGTTTTAAATCATTATATATATGTTAATTTGTTAAAAATCTAGTGTACGGTGTTTATTTATATCTCAGGTTTTGGTTGTTAAAATGCATAGTTGTTGAGATAGGTAGTTATATTATACATTTCAGAGATTTTGGGTCTATTCGTACAAGTGTTATGATGATTTTTCAGCGTATAAATTATATTGATATAAAATATATGTTGATTTTAATATACGTGTTCAATTTAAAACAACGATGTTTGAAATATATATATATATATATATATATATATATATATATTAAATTTTATTTGTGTTTGAATTAAATATTTATTTGAAAATATACATTTTAAATTGATTTTTCTGAAAATTATATATGCAATGTGTCTTCTTCATCGATCCCGTTTGGATTTGAGTTCGTCTATTCCTATTTATCAGCTTATCCGTGATTCGTGCCAATCTTGTTCGTTTTGGAAATTCGTTTTGGATTCCAAACCAATTTCAATTCTCTCTGGCCTCGAAAGGTGAGCAATCACTCACGATTAACGTTCTTTTATTTATTAAATTTGATTTCAATTAAAACGAAAATTGAAATATGCCGCTGTTAGTTATTTACATTGCTATATATGTTGTTATCTGAAATTGTTCACCTGTGGGATATGACACCATATCCTGCTGTTTATATTATACTTTTATTGATGATATATGCCTGTTATTTTATTGTATTATCTGTTATCACTCTGCAAGTTCCCTGTAGTTTAGAATTCACTATGGGTTGAAATGATACATACCCGAATGGACTTTTGGATAGGAGAATTTCGTTATGGGTTGAAATGATAAACCCAAGCGATTTTCAATTAAATTGAATTTGGGATTGCGGGTCGAAGTGATATCTACCCGTATATTTAAATTTCAGATTAAAATGATAAATATCCGTATCCCTTGACCATAGCGTAGGAAATTATATACAGACATCGTTGGTCTATATATATATATATATAAATGTTTTGAAAATAATTTCTATGCTTTTGGAAAGAAAAATATAGTTTTAATAAAGACTGATTCTTGGAATATTATATGTATAAAAATGAAAATTTTATGTATGGACCTAATAGTAATATTTAATCTAATTTAGATTGATTTAATACATATAATATGTTTAAGGATTCGTTTAAATTTATATTTCAAAATAGATTTAGTAAAATTTTGAATAAGCTAAAGTTGATAAGATAAAGTTGAATTAATTGGAAATGGTATTTAATTAAGAATTATATTCCATTAAATCGATTTGAAACTATTGAATTCGGGATTTAAGATATGATTTTATAACTTGGTTTTGGTACAAGGGATTAAATGGATACCTTAAGTTTAAATAAATTTAAGGAAATATTCTGTAAAATGAAATCTAAGGCTATTTAAATGATATTGAACTTGTTAAGTGGATATTTCCTAACTAAATAATAATGATGAAGCTAAATCAAGATCTATATGAAACTGTTAGATTTAATTTTAAAATATTGAATATTAAAGCTTTGAATATAACGAAAGTTTAAATGGTTATTGGGAGCTGAATTGAATTAATGAATTGAGCTTTGAATAAATGGGAATTTGGAACTTGAGTTGATTAGAATCAATTTGTGTAGTTGAGGAAATTTCAAATACTTTACTTTATAAATTATTTAATATATATATATATACACACACACACACTATCTTGGAAAATAGATATATTTGAAAGGGAAATGATGTTTTGATTTTGAAGTATAAATAAAATTAAATGACCACGGTGTTATAGTGTATATTTCTACCTTGTAGATAGTTTTGCAAATCCATAGGGGATGGTTATCCCAAACATCCTTTGAGTTACTTGTATTTCAATTGATATTTCACTTGAGTTGGATTATTGATACAAGAATGTTAATCCTGACTCGAGTGTTTGTGTTTTGCTTTACGCTCAGGTCAGACTGAGTGATACAGCTTTTGAGACTCACCTTCGGAGTTTGGAGCTTCGTTTGGGGATCCAACTATCGATTCCGCTTTCAGCCCTTCCAGTTGATCGGTTCAGAGAAGTCATCTGCTCGTATTAGAGACTTCACCGCATCTGAGATATTCTGTTGTATTTTTATTTCTAACTCTGATGTTTATATAGTAGTTTCATGAGCTACTATTTATTTATTCCGCTACGTATTATTGTACTACTCTGTATCTGTGATTTTATAATTGATTTATTTTACTGCATATGCTGAATTTTGCCAAATTTAAATTAACAATATGATATTTTGAGCAATTTAAGTCCGGCATGTGCGGATGCGAATGGTTGAAAATAGCAGGTCTGTTACACCATTTGTCATATTATGAATAGAATTAATAATATTTCCAATTATTTCTTTAATTCACACTAACATAACATTGAATTGAGATTCATTGCAATTGATTACAAATTTTGATTTAATGGACTAAATAAATGATTAACTTATAATAATTATTATCATTAACTCTCGATCACATTTTAGTATGTTTATGATTTCCAAACCAATGTTATCATTTCTTACTAAACATTTATTTTATTCAATTACCATTCAATATATATTAATTCATTAATTAATTTAATATTTACGTTTGTTTTCTTATATTCGATTTATAGCCTGGTATAACATTTACATTAATTCCATTAATTGTAACTTCATTCAAATAGTTAATAATTAACTTAGATTACATCATTACATCTCATTTAAGTTATTATTTCATTAATGAATCACAAATTTCCATTTTTTCAATATTAGATAAATTTTTTTTAATAAAATTAACAATTAAATTATCAAAATTTACGGGTCGTTACACTCTCCCCCAGTCAAAACTTTTCATCCCCGAAAAGGAAAACGAAGGGAAAAGAAAGAAGAAATCAAGTAATCAATACATCTTATTCAAAAATATTAACTTTATAAATAAATAAATTTGCAGAATTAATTATTTTATATAAAATATACCCATTTATAACCATTAAATCTTTTTATACTCAAATTAATAAAGTTTGGAAAATATTTTTCAAAATTTTCTAAATCTAGAATTTATGAAAATTTCGACAGAGTCTCCTTTGTATGGGGAGGCTCGGGGGAAATATAATACCAAATATGACAACAAATATCTCAAAATAATATATCCCAACAACGGGAAAAAAATAATATAATAACGTTATAAAACCATAATCCGAGAACGTACCTATTTGTCGGGCAAACAACATTTAATTACGAAACCAAAAGCAGTAGCGATTGCTTCCATAACCTGTATTTCACTTATATAATCCAAAAAGAGTTAATAATTATATAAGATGAAATATTTAAAGTTGTTTCAATCAATAACAAACAAATCAATACAACCAACAATCACTTGCAACCAATATGCAATCATCATATAAAATCAACACAAATCAATTATCCATTTATATCAAACAAAACAAATAGTTGTTCGGGTTCAAAAAATATAAATTGTACGCAATGAAAAACAACTACTAAGTGCACCTTTTACTCAACAGTCTTGGATAAACTAAATAGATTATTCATAAATCCAAACAATTTTAAAGTATACTTGCCAACACAACCATAAGCCAAACAAAAAAAAATCCAAACAATAGATCAAGTTAACTTTTATCAATTTCATTTCATTACCTTTGTTATTTGATTTCCTTTTCATTCATATCATGGTTTATCTTTTTAATTTACATTTATTTCTCACAAATTCTTATATTTCCATTTATTCATTCAGTGCCCATTCATTTATTTATAATACTTACCTTTCTGTTATATTTAATTATAGTAACATTTCAATTACAACTTAAGTTTATAACAATTATAACATTAAATCCTTATTTATAAAAGCAAATTCATTGAATACTTACATTACTTCAAGTTTTACTTGTAAAATTTCCCATTACATTTTCTTTTAACATCTAACTTTTTATAATTGGTATGTTATGTATGTGCTTTAAGAATGTAATTGAAAGTTATACAAGTTTTTCTCATTTCTTTTAAATTAATTTAATGTTCAATAATCACACCTTTTGTTTTATACGTCACTAATTTCAACTTTCTTGTAATTTCATTTATAACCTAGAATTTAATCTTTTATTTAAACTAGAGGTTCTAATTATTAATTAGTTACATTCCATTTCACTAAAATAATTGAAACCATTAATTAACGAAAATTTAAGAACTAAATACCGGGTTTTATTCAAAAATCATTTTAAAATAATAGATAAATGTATATACTTGCAACTTATATATCCAATTATATTTAAAATAATTTAAAATTTATATTTGTTTATCAAAATAAATTTGCAGTAAAACTACTACACTGGTCTTCCCACTTCGAAACTCGAAAATGAATGTTGATGATGCATGCACTCATCACCGAAATTATTTTCCAGCGACAGAGAGGGGAGTACAAAACTTATTTCTTTCCAAAGTTACTTTAAAGAAATTCTTTCAAATTATATTGAAATATTTATATCAGAAAATACTTATAAATAATATTATTATATTCCAAATCTTTTGAAAGAAATTCTCAAAAATCCGTAACTTAAGTTCTAAAATTTCCAAATTTCATTTGTTTTATTTTCTTTAAATTTTGTTTTCAATCAATATATACAAATTTCACTATCTATCAACCAATATATTACAACCAAATAAAATCTTTATAAGATTTATTACTTTATATAAAGAAAATATAATGGGAAAAATTATTTCATTTACCTATAATTCAAAACAAATATTGTGTCAGTCTATCCTATTAAGTATTTAGAAATCCCTATTGATGTCATAGCGTCCTATGCACCAAGCAGAATTTATAAATACAAAGGAAAAAATTAACACAATATCAAAACTTTTTTATAACACTAACAAATACGCTCTCTCATATATATAAGCTCAGCGATTCGTTATAGGGTATTACTACCCTATTAATAAAGAGTCAGACCCCACAAAGCTAAGGTTTATCGCTGAACCAAAGCTCTGATACCACGTTGTAACATCCCTCCTTTTTGTACGCTTAAGCAGACACACATGCCATCTCGAACCATACAGAAGGGTGGATTGTTATGGTGTAAATAAGAAAAAGCAGAGAGAGAAAAAAAATCTTACAGCGGAACGATAAAATGTAATAATCAAATAAACAGTTCATGAAGCTGTTTATAAAACATTTGATTATACTTATACAATACATTTCAGAGTTACACATACCAGAGAATAATAAAATGCAGCGGAGTACATGTTGCAGTGAATAATATAATAGATAATAGTAATACAATCTTTGTCTTCGTCCTCTAGAAATAAATTCTTCGAATCCTGAAATGCTCAGACTGACCTGAGCGAATTGAAAGGACAAAACACTCGAGTTAGAACTAAAAGATCTTATGTGAGTTAAATCAACATAAATAAATATGAGTGTAACGGCGTCAGAGATGTTTACAGGATTTGACATCTCCTATCCAGTGTCTAACGTGAGTGCAGTAACTTAAGAGATGCTCGGGATTCACATCTCTTAAGAATCCATTCAACTATTTACTATGTAGTAATATTTTTCTATTATAATAATGTCTATAGTAAAATAAACTTACTTTTAAATAGCATTAAGCTTTACATTTTCCACCTTAACACCTAATAGTCTCAGTAGTCCATCCAGTATCATGGTCCCTCCTTATCAGGAAGCTACCAGAGGACACGGGCTACGGGAGAAAACCAAACTCGTACAAGGCGCGATAGGGTAGATGACACGGCACACAAGGCAATGCCAGGGCAGATATACCAATTACGCATCCGAGCTGGTGGTAACGCTAGCAACTACTACCGCCCACCTCGAGCCACACCCCCAAAATCAAAAATCAAAAGTGGCCACAAAAACAATCCAAAGTCAGAATATAATATCGAAGGAGTGCGTCCGATAAGAGGGGCTACCTCCTTGGCCCAAGAATCGCTCATGTTTTAGCCATCTTATGCGAACTCATGGAAGTCGGGTCCACGTATATACCTCAAAGGAACGCCGCCACCATCCTACATCATTGTGGAATCTCCACCGCCTGCACGGTTGTTAAAGTGGTTTTTGGAGTTGGCAGAGAGTATGACAACTTCCGATCCTGGTCTCTTTAACAACCAAACGTTATTATAACACCGCGTCATTTTCAAAATACTTTGTACTTTAAAACCAAAATATCATTGCCTTTCAAAAACTAAATCAGTACGATATCGTTTATTTCAAATATATCCTTTCTAGAACCATAACACTTTCAAAGTTATAACATTTCAAAATCAGAACACTTGGATATAACACTTCCAAATTATAGTAGCTTGAAACTCATAACTCTGAACATAACTTCCACCACTTAAATGGTTTGAATATTTAAAATACTTTATATAATAAAATAGCTTCTTCAATTTTCACAACTCAAATCCAACACAACTCGAACTTCTACATTTTATATTTAACCAAATCCCAAATCATACATTTCAATTCAATTTAGTTTCTAAATTAATTATCCCAAATTTATTGATTTCAAACCAGATTTGATTTCACAGAATAAACCATTTTGAATTCAATATATTTCAAACTTTAAGTATTCAATAATTTCAAAACTAAGTTTGAAAATTACGATTTAGTAATTCAGTTTCTATTATTTAGTTTTGAAATATTTACATAATAAATCCATTATTATTTAAATAAAAATCAAATTACAATTAACTAAATATTTCCTTCAATTTATTCATACTTGAAATGTTCATTTAATTCACCTTAAACCAAAACCAAGTTATAAAAATCTTATCCTTAAATCTTAAAACCAATAAGTTTGAAATCGATATATCTAAAATAATTCTTAATTAAATACATCCAAATCAATTTTTAAATCCTCTTTAATTTAGGACTTAGTTATAGAATAATTTTAATATCCAATAAAACTATATATATATATATATATATATATCTTGTCAAAACCATATAAATCTTTTTCAAAGTATTTATGTATGTATAGACCAACGATGTTTGTATATAATTTTCTATCCTATGGTCAAGTGATACGGATATTTATCATTTCAATCTGCAATTTAAAATAAAAATACGGTTGTATATCATTTCAAACCGCAATCCAGAATGAAATAAAATCCATAACAACTTGCAGTTTATAACAATATAAAATACAACATCCATTCATCCAATATCAATCATCATCCATTTATCACAATCATCATCTAATTCAAATAATAACATCAATATAGAACAGATAATAAATAACAGGTTTTTGCTGGCAGTTATATTCAATAATAAATTAAATAACAATTTAACTTGCAATTTATATGCAATATTAAATTAAATAACACCTTAATTCAATAAATTCAATTTAACTGAGATGATGATTAAAAATATGTTAAACCGTCATAAATGAATTTTAATCGCATCATAAATCAGTTTAATAAACATAAGAAATTTTAAAAGTTGCGAGTGGGTTAAAACACTCACCTTTTGAATTTAAATTCAATTTAAACCCAACATTTGAACAGTCTCAGAATCCATCCAAACCAGTTTCATAATGTCTGGAATTTTGATAGGATTGTAGCGGAGAAAACCGCGCGTGAAACGGACCTCGTATGTAAGAGTTATACACGTTAGAACATATACGATTTAAATTTCAAAACAAAATTAAATAAAAAATAACAAACCACACACGTCAGCAAGCATCACCCCAGAGCCAACCAATTTGTTCGATTAACCATTCGAACACAGGGGTTAATCGATTCAATACAACGGTTAATCGCGGTTTATATTAACAGGTTCAGTCGGTATTGGCCAACCAATATTAACCGATTAACGGTTAACCGAACCGCTCATAAATTATAGGTAACCGAAAATATTAACCGATCGAGTCGGTTGACCGACCGTGCCCACCCCTAATAATTATTATCATTAACTCTCGATCATATTTTTATAAGTTTATCATTTCCAAACCAATGTTATAATTTCTTACTAAACTTGATTTTATTTAGTTACCATCCAATATATATTAATTCATTATTAATTCAATATTTACGTTTGTTTTCTTATATTCGATTTATAGCCTAGTATTACATTTACATTAATTCCATTAATTGTAACTTCATTCAAATAGTTAATAATTAACTTAGATTGGCATTATTACATCTTATTTAAGTTATTATTTCATTAATGAATCACAAATTTCGGTTTTTCTGATATTAGGTAACAAAATTTTAATAAAATTAACAATTAAATTATCGAAAATTTATGGGTCGTTGCAAAGATGAATTTATTTGAGAAATATTCACCACCTCGATCTGAATTTAATACTTTTATTTTAAATCCTAATTGTATTTCGACCTCTTCTTTGTAAATTTTAAATTTATCAAAGGCCTCATCTTTAGTTTTCATTAGATACACATATGCATATCTAGTATAATCATCAATAAATGTTATATAGTATTGGTTACCACCATAGGTGATATGATTTTAAGTCACCCACATCATTATATACTAAATCAAGCAAGCCAGTTTTCCTTTCTATAGATTTAAAGGATTTTCAGTGTATTTTTGCTTGAACACATATTTCACATTTAGAGATAGTATCAAAATCACAATCAGAAATTAATCCTAGTTTATGCATATTTTTAAGAGAATTATAATTAACAGGAAAGTAGGCACGAGGAAGAAGTTGCAAAACAAAATTAATCTCAAGGACATCAAGTTTGTTTTTTTAGTCTGAAGGATACTTTTTAGTGTAAACTGAAAATGGTAGGTGCAACTATCATTCTGTGATTTACACTAAAAAGTACCCTTCAGCCTAAAAACCAAACTTCTTGTCCCTGAAACTAAATTTTTGTCTAACTTTTTCCTTGAGCCTATAGTCTACCATGCCATAAACTAACAGAATCAACGGTATAAACAGAAGATTTATTTATTACATTCAACTTAATCATGCCGTTACAAGAATATCTCCGTCCAATGAACTTCTCATTTTTGGACAACACTAGTTTGTCAGACTCATACACTATCTTGAATTGTCCTTTGTTAAGAAGGTATCCAGAGACCAAATTCTTACAAATATCGGGTACATGATATACATTAACCAAAGTAAGAGTCTTTTCAGAAGATAATGGTGGTTCTATAGTGCCTTTGCCAATCACCTTACTGCGTACATTGTTTGCTCCAGTAACTTGATTCTCATCTCCGCTAACATCTTCGTAGTTCTTGTAGAGACTACCATCCTTGCATATATGAATGGTTGCTCCAGTATAAAGCCACCATTCATTTCCAACGTTCTCAACGGAGTTTGCCTCTTGCACTACTGCAACCAATTTGTCTTCGACCATATTCGCCTTTAATTGTTTCTTTCATAGACGACAGTCGCGACATAACGGCCGGACTTGTTACAGAAATAACAAGTACCTTTTTTATATTTCTTAGAATGATTTTTCATCTTAAACTATGTATCATTCTTAGGTTTTAGAGAATTTGATATTTCAACATTATTTGCCTTAGAATGAGACTCAGTTTGTGGATTATCATTTAGTTCTCTTTTACGAAGTCCTCTTCTATACGAAGATGACGCTGTAAATTCTCTAAATCATAATCCGTCACCACATGTTTCAATTTCTTTTTATACTCATTCCAAGAGCGAAGGAGTCTAGAAATAATAACTCCAACCACAAAAGATTCAGGGAGTTCAATCTTTGCATCTTTTAGTTGATTGACTATATATATTATATCACTAACTTGTCCAATAATGGACTTATTATCATGCATTTGAAATCCATAAAATTGCATACCTGGAATTTCTTGTTGCTTGCCTCAGATATTTGATATTTTCTCTCCAGGGCAGTCCAAAGTGCTTTGGCTGTTTCCAGACTTCTATGTGCGTTATAAACTGATGTAGAAAACGCGTTGAGAATGTGCCCTCTACACAGGAAATCATCTTCTTTGCACTTTGCTCGTTTTGCTTTCAATTCTTCAGTATCTTTATCAGTTTCCTCTGGCATTTCCTCCAGCTTATCTTCAAGAATATAGAATAATTTGACCGTGATCAAAAAGAATTTCATCATCTCTTGCCAACGAGTGAAGTTTTCGCCATCAAAATGCTCCAATTGCGTCAGATGCTGATTCATAACTTGAAGAGCGTTGATATTGCTTGAACTCAAACCATCCATGGTTGAAGTTATTGTCTAAAGTTGTTGGATAATCCGTTGATGATTCGAGAAAGATGAAGATGATAACTGCTGTACTTTTGACTTCAAGGATCTACTGCGTAGATTCTTTTAGACAGTAGTTCAACCCAACAGGTACAAACAGGTTATCGAACTATCGGCTTCATTATTTAATGAAGCCTTGAAAAAGAATAATTGGATTCAAAAGTTGTGCGATTTTGATCCGACCAAGAACACTAAAATTTGATCTCTGATGATGCAATTTAGCATAGAATACAATGAAGAAGAAGAGAATAGATCTGCAATATTTTTGCATTTGTAACACCTTACACGCATTGCAAACTGTAGTGGAAACGACTGTGTTTTGAAACACATTCTGGGCGTCGTAGATCTGGAGGAAGAAGAAGAAGAGACAAGAAAAAGAGTTTGATCTTCTGAAATGGTTCCTAGGCATCACTATTTATAGTAGAAGTGGAAGTGTCCATTCGTCAAGCGTTGCATCCTTTCCAACAGTCCGTAACTGTTACAAACAGTCGCACCTTTTCGCATGGTTTAAAACTATTACTAAACGGCCGCGTCCCTTCATTCAAATGACCTGCCAAAAATATGTCCATTCAAATTCTAGATCTAGCCCGATAACAAAATTAATTCGTCATTTTAGACTCAAACCCGAACCCGACCCGGCCGGACGGCGGCGGCGGCGCGCGTGTATGGTGTTGATGCATAACTTCCCTCCTTACATGAAAGCAAATCTTTGGGTGCTCAAAAGGCTCCACCTTCCTTAGAGAATCATATATTTAACTAAGTATAATCCCCTATTTTCCAAGATGTGGGAATATACATTCCACCTTTCTTCTTCCATCTTCATAAACAAACCCAAACCCAAACTAATTTTGAAAATTTCCAACAGATTAGAATTTGAATTTTATTTTTCAATTACTTGAAATATTTAGATTATAAAAAATATACTTAAATTTCTAAATAATTTGTCGATTCTTTTCCAACAAATGTGAACTTTTAAATAAATTTGGTTGTTTTTTTTAAAAAAAAAGATCCATTCAATAGAGTTTAACTTTAAAAATATTTTTTGCAACTTTCTTTTCACTTTTTAAGGATTATTTAACCTTTTTCCAAGTGCCACACCTCGGCCTTTTATGATTACTGCCGCCTTTCCGACTACCATCACCCTTTGTAATGTCTCCTCCAACGGTATCTTCTCAATCAATCACTTCCTCTACCATCCCTCTTTAAATTCATCTAAATGTCATCATTTTCTCTTAAAAACATTGAATACTGAAAAAAAATTAAAATTTGACTTGAAGAGTGATTTTGCCTATATGAGAAGTGGAAATTGAGAAAGCAATTTCTCAACATTATTGGACCAGGTGCATTGGAAAATGAGGTAAAAGGATAATTTAAAAAAAAAGTTTTCATTCATAATACAATAAATTTTGTTGAGAAAAATTGTTTGATTCTATATTTGAGGAGGAGAACACTCATGCATCTTATTCTGCAATAAAAATGATGCCGCCAACAAATCCGATAGGTAGCCAAAACCTCCATACAACACACTAAACTAAAACTCCACAATCTCAATGACTAAAGTCCGTAGATAAAATATAATAAAACAAAAAAGTTAGGCTGAACCCTGGCTAGATATGCTTCAAGACCAACTATCCATCCATGATAGTACAATATGCTAAACTCATCCATGTGTTGATACATCTAAAACTGAAAGCAAACACTCAACCAAACGATTATATCGACGTGCGCACGCACACGCACGCATACATATATAACACATTAATGGATAGAACATACATGTGTAGTTATGAAAACAGACACACGTGTGTGTATTTTACATGCACATGCATGTGTGTGGGTCTATATATGTATGTGTGTGTGTGTGGTGAGTGCCATAATTAGAAAATAAACATACTAAGTATGAACTAGGAATAAGATAGAAGAGTAAATTAAAACATTATATTATGGCATATATAGAACATACATGTGTAGTTACGAAATGAATATTAAATTCTAAATTACAACATTTTAAAGTCTAATGGTTAACCCAAAAAATGGATAACGCCCAGGATTAAGTGTGAAAGCACGAGCCCTGTTTATCTAGCAAAAACAATATATAAACATGGAATAATAACTTGACCATAATGTAAAGAGACAAGAGATTTTTATTGAGGTTCCGCTGTTAATACGAAGCCAACGTCCACTTAATAACTTTTATTATTGACTGACTGCTGTTACAGGTTGAATCTTACTACAATTTTATTGGATCTTGTAAGTTAGATCAAGTCACCGGTGTTAGAGTTCACTGGGGAATCACAGTGAACCCTTTAGATGACTGTTGTGTGGGAGGAGAGGAGTGAAGAATAGTTTCCGCAGAGTTTCCGCAGCCGGTCCAAAAGATCCTCTCTATGTTGTAGATGGGTTGGTATTTATAAGGACTAGAGAGCTATTGGGCAAAGCCACTTTTCCAAAAGCACAAATTTGATGGCATGAAGGCGCTCAAGAAATTTCATAGCAAGCCGAGTCAATTTGATGGATCGCAAACGATCCATAGGGTATGGATCGCTAGTAATCCATGAAATTAGAATAATTTTTGGTCGTTTCACTTGGATCGTGCTCCTTGCCTTTTGTAGATGTCCTCTATTTTCATAAATAGTTGCCTTGTTTTGATGATGAGTCACTTGCAGGTTCGATTGAACTATAACCGAAATCAGATGAATGCTCACTTCTCGAACTAACTTGCTTGGAATATTATGAAAATTGGCAGGCATTCCTAAAAAAGATATTGGTTCATCATGCAAGAGGTTTGGAAGATTCACGAGCTACCCTTTTAGATCGCTAGCGATCCATATGTGATGGATTGCTAGCGATCCATCATCTTGGCCTATTTTGCTTTCTTCCTCTTGGATCTTTCTTAGTTCCTTTTTATGGTCCTTTTGGTTGATTGTTGAGTTGTTTTGACTTAGCGTGGATGTTCTAACTTCCCTTGAACTCTATTGGGTTAAAAACCTAGTTAACATTTAGCCCTAGAGTATGCCTTCATTGGAAACAAGGCGTACTCCGAAAGTAATTGCTCGAGTTCCCGTTTGGTGAGGGTTAATTGATCGTTGGGGCTATCGTGCAAATTTGACATTGGCCATTCAGTCCTTTGTTGAGTTTCAATATGAATCAACGTTGCACGTAACAATAAATAAATCTTGATCCCACAACTTTCAAGATGCTTGCAAATAATACATAGATCGTACTTAGTGAGTTTGGAGAAATTTGGTTTAAATTTTATGGATCGCTAGTGATCCATACTCTATGGATCGCTAGCGATCCAATGACGTAGCAATTTTTAGTTCAATCTTCTATTTAACTCCTCATTTGAGCTGATCCTTCTCTATCTTATTCTCTTTTGCGAACCGAGCTACCTATTGTGCGGCTCGAGTTAAAACACGTCAAATCCCTAATCTTTCCTTTACCACCACGGTCGCCGATCTTCATCACCAAAGCTCTCTGCCTTCGTCTTCGTCTGACCTTGCCGTCACATCCTGAGACAACCCAACACTTGAATTGTTGCCTGCTTGAATCACGATAGATCTTGGCTATCTTGGATTGCCGACGACTTGAGATTGACCGCACTTGCCTTTTGCTTTTTGACTTGAGGTGGGTGGTATTGATTTTTGGTGTTTTGTTTTAGTGATTTGGTGATGAGGTTGTATTGGTGATGGATGTAATGGAGAATTCGAGTTGATTGCGATTTTGTGGAAGAAGATAGTAAATCGAGTCTTGAGTTCTTTACAGAACAAAATATGAGTTTTGCCCCGGTGCTTGACATGTTTTGCTATCTTTGTCCATAGAATCAGAATTAACTTGCACCGAGTTACATCATTGATCTGACACGATGTCTTATGGATTAATTATATTTTTTTGGGTGGTGATAATAGCTTAGGGTAGCATCTTGTGTGTAGCTTATGCTGTTATCACCTTCCAGAGAGCTAAAATCGGCTTATGCTGAGAATTCTCTACTCGATTCGGACCCATCAATCTATAGTTGTTCACTTCAAATTGGTCCTGTTATTTCACAATCGGTGTACCTGGAATTGGAAGAGCTTCCTGTGTCTCTTTGGACAGTGAATCCATTATCGATCGTTGGTCGATAATGGTTAATTGTAGGAGAAATAACTTTAATGAATGATATGAAAAGCTCTTGTTTTCTTCACTATTAGTGAACTATCTATACAGGATAGAGCGTTTGTACTGTTTAAGACACCGAGCCCATCCCACGTAGATAACACACTGTACTTTCCCCAGTCAACACTTGAAACCCGACGTGTCAGCATAAATCAATATTTTTTGGAGTTCAAGTGTTAAGCGTAGGGGGACTTTTAGTTAAATATAGAATTACGTGACCGTGTTAGGTACAAGTTCTGTTGTATAGAATGAAGCACCCGTTATCCCTTCGTAAATACAGTGGAGAAAGTCCAACAATCTCAGAAGACAAATCGTCATCAGTTGCGACTTCATAAACACTTTCAGTAGTTCCTACTTCTTCACTACCACCATCTGAATACAATCAATTGGTCCTAGTTGGTGCGATTGTAGATCGAAGTCCTCTAAATTTTAGAGTTCTACTCAATCCTTCGGAGAGAGCTTCCTCTGTAATATCCGCTAAAGTTTTACATAACATTAGATTACAATATGGCATTCTGGACGATGACGTATGCCTTGAACTGAATAATGAGTTTGCACATATGCCGCCTTTGGGACACGTCGCTTACCACCGGTATATGTGCTTGAATGGAGCAGTGCCCTCCTTCAATCACTTCTTGATAGAAACTCTTATGAACCTGGGAATTACTCTATTTCAGGTTCATCCGAATGGATACGCAATCTTGACTTGTCTTCACAT
Source organism: Allium cepa (assembly GCA_030765085.1). NCBI lineage: Eukaryota > Viridiplantae > Streptophyta > Magnoliopsida > Asparagales > Amaryllidaceae > Allium > Allium cepa. Next base: position 485,137,511 of record CM060935.1, read on the forward strand.
CTTATTTATGAAGACATTCACTACAAGAAAAGTGGATTTTCATAGCGCCAATACATAGCGCTTTATTTCATAGTGTTATTGTGTGGGTTAGTTTGTTCCATTTAAAGAGAAATTGGCTATGTAACACATTGTAAGCGGGCATTTATTTTCATTGCGGCCAATTCCTAAATTATTTCTCCATTTCCCTCTTCCTCAACCCCAATCCTCAAACATAAATTCTCTATCAAACTGCCACCACCCAAACCCGCTTCCCCGTCATCTTCTATTTCTTAGGCAACGGCCTCATTCTCTACAACACTTCTACCTCCTCCAATTTTGCTGTCTCATAACCGCCAGGCATAGGCAAGAGCGGCTTAGGGAAACAACAAAAGAAGATTAGGTTTTTAGGTTTTTACGTCGCCTCTTTTGTACGCTTGTTGAGGAGGAGAGGCTAATCTTCATGAGATTGGACTAGATTGAGAGATTTGATTGCAACATAAACCTACAGTGCATCCTAACATTTGCAAAGAAAGTTATTTGTCGAGAGATTTCATTTATTGGAGTCGCATATATTGAAATTAGCCATCACAAGTTTTACGTGAGAATTTTGATTTGTATTCAAGTTGTAATCATTATAAGAAAACGAAATCAATATTTTGAATTGTTATTTTTTGCATTTTATGATTTTAGTTTTTGATTATAAATAATTTATTGATAAAAAATGATGTATTAGTGTTATATTTATAATCCTTTGTCAAAATTGTGAAGTTATATCGAAGACAAACACATCATCATCTCTAAAAGAAAAAAGGTAAAAATCACGCATCTTTATAACTGAACTTAGTGCGATTAAATTTTTTCCATTTCACAATAGCCACCATATCATGTTGAATATAGAAATGAGCCACGGGGTATCATAGGAGCAACTAAGATAATACCCGTTTTGGCAATGACTGGGAAATGTAAAGAATTTTCTATACGGATTCTTTGCCTTGGTGAAAGAAGAGGAGAGTAGTTGGAAAGGCTGGTGCAACTATCAGAGAGGTAGATAAATCTACATTTGCTAGAATTCAAATTAAGGATGTATCTAATGCTGAAGAATGGATTATTAATGTCTCATTTAGAGCGGTTAAATTTTACCTTTTGGGTTAATTAATCAAATTAATTTCGTTGTAGAGTTAATAATTAAACACACCAACACCAACCAAGATATTTATTTGCACCACTAGAAGCATTAATTAATCTTTATCTTACCTAGATTGATCCTCTGACATTTCCTTTATGCCATGTTGTCGTTGAAATTTGGTATGCAACGTTGCTTTAGATATAGATTCATATTGGCTATATAATTAAATTTTATACATTATAGTCTAAAGGCTAAGCAACAATTACCTATCAGCTAAGAGCTGCCATGGACCATCGATTAACAATGAAGATCATTTCTTTCATACTATAAGTATTTATGTCTAGGAAAATAATTTTGTTAAGTCTATAGGATTTGATATCACCAACTATTGAGGTTGCTCAATGCTTAAGATTAGAACATGCAAAACTTCCGAAGATGGTAAAATCGCAAATTGGTTTATTGTTTCATCGAGCGAAGTCGCTTGTCTTCTTAGGCATGTGGTAGTATAATTAATGAAATGAGAAGAGTTACAAGTGTAGATATTACAATTCACAAGTATGGATATTACTAATGTGGATATTACAATTTGAAAAATTAGATATAGATATCACAAGTCTATAGATATTAAAATATGCTTATTATGATCTGGTATATGATTCATCTAGTTAACAAATTAAAACTTTGAATATATTATAGCTAGTTTTTCCATAAAGAAGATAACGCATAAGTAATGTCACTGCTAACTATTTACTGCAGGTTTGGGAACAAGTACACCAAAATTTACAATTTTCTGAGCAAATGCTTTATCTAGTGATGCATTAATGGCGTAAATGTAGAGATGAAAATGGAGTTCCTAATGCACTAAACTTGCATTTGACTAAACCAGAATGCATGGTTCTGGAGCATGGAAATGAAGTGTTGAGGCATGAAAATACCGCCAGATTAGCTTAGATAAGTAAGGACAATGCATAACTATTTTCTAAGCTGGATGAACTTTTGCTAGCCGAACTGTTAAGTTCTCTATTATTGTTTTATTTCTTTATATGAGACGGTTTCTCAATGTGGTATACATATACATACATGCATGCATGCATATATACATATATGCATATTCCAAGTGTCAATATAAAACCTTACATGTAAATAATTATAAATTATGATAATATTATTACATTTTTCATATACTTATAAATATGCACTTCAAATTTGTAAATAATATAAGCTGATAGCTAAATTCTATTGTATGATATAATTCCATGCTCGCTCTACTTAATTCTCGTAACTAGATACTATAATAATGATGTTAGTGAGCTCGCACATGCATAAAATTTGTTCCTTGCGGTCATGGGCAGTGCCATCTGTTACTATAATGTTAGCCTGTTTTGAACTAAAGCATTTTTAAATCAATTGAATGTGTGTTGCAGTCACATCAGTAAATATTATTTAATGTCTCATATCCCCGAATGTTTGCAAACGCCTATGTCCTTTTATTTGTTTAATTAAATATCTGATGTCCAGCATAAAATTTCCAAAGTTGGTTTCGAGTTAAATTCTCTTTAGGAGCCGGTCGAAGATTTAGTGAGTGTTAGTGTTATTAAAATCGCAAGCACTATTTTTTTAGTACATACTTCTAAAAGTTGATACACATTAAATTAGTCCTATAATCGCTTAAATGACTATTTTAGTCTACTTATTAATTTGCAACAAACATGATTTATAAACCTTCACTGTTAATTTGGCACTCAAAAAACTCAAATGACATTCATTTGGTTATTACGATCAAACATGCGTTTTCCTCTGATTATATAGAGAAGATTTCAAATAGTGCTAAGTCTATAGTGAAAGCACCAAATAAAAATTACAAAAGGTGAATGATGGTGCAGATATCATGAAGTATCAAAAAGAAAAATTACACTTCTCTGATCATCTTTTACAAGTGTTGCTATGGTTCTAGATACATTTGAAAACAAAGATCGCAACCATTTATTTTCAGTCATGAAATTGTATGATAAACCCGGTGCTTTGAATTTTAAATCATAATTCATATTTTTAGTTAAGTAATGAATACCATCAATTTTTTCCTACAACTATTTTTATTGGTTTTATTTAGCATAGTTCTACATACATATTTTGTACGCATATATACTACAGTTCACAAAATGAATGATAATTAAAATTTGAACTCCCCTATCATTTAAGTTGCAAGATAAAGAGAATTTTAGACTACAAATATTGGTAGACATCTGTAACGACCCGCTATTTTGGACCATTCAAATCGACAACAAAACCATACATGTCCGACTTGAATAATTCAAAATACCGAATTGTTAATTTAAATTTGGCAAAACTTAAACATATACAGTAAATATATCCATCACAGAATCACAGATATAGAGTAGTACAATAATATGCAGCGGAATAAATGAATAATAGTTCATGAAGCTACTATATAAACATTAGAGTTAGAAATAAAGTACATCCGAATATCTCAAATACAGTGAAGTCTTCAGTACGAACCAATGACTCCTCTGAAATAATCAACTGGAAAAGCTGAAAGATGAATCGATAGTTGGACCTGCAACGAAGCTCCAAACTCTAAAGGTGAGTCTCTAATGCTGTGTCACTCAGTCTGACCCGAGCGTAATGCAAAACACAAAACACTCGACTCAAGATTAACATTCTTATATCTATAAATCCAACTCGAGTGCAATATCAACTGAAATATAATTAACTTAGAGGATGTTTGGGATAACCATCCTCTAAGGATCCAAGGAAATATCTGCAGGGTAGAAATATAAACTATAACACCGTGGTCATTTCAATTTTATTTATATTTCAAAACTAAAATATCATTTTAATTTAAAATATCTCTATTTTCCAAATTAGACCAAATTAGTATATATATCCAATAATTTATGAAGTAAAGTATTTTTATTTCCTCAAACTTCACAAATTGCTTCAAAATCAACTCGACCTTCCCGTTCAAATTTAATTAAATCAAAATTGATCAATTTCCATTCAATTTCGTTTCTGACTAAACTAATTCAAATTTTCTTTATTTGAAATAAGGATTTGAACCACAAAATAAACCATTTAAATTTCAATATAATTCGAAGTTAATATATTTCGGAGCTTTAAAAATTCATCATTTTAAAGACTAAACTTTGATAGTTGCGTTTATCTCCCAACTTGACTTCACTATTATTTAGTTTTGAAATATTCACTTAATAAATTCAATATTATCCATATGACCTTAAATTTACATTTTCTATATATTACCTTCGATTTCTTTAGACATGAAACATCCATTAAATTTCTTAAATAAAAATTCAAGTTATAGGATCATATGTTAATGTTTCGAATTTAATAGTTTCAAATTGATTTAACTAAATAAAATCCATAATTAATGACAAATTCAAATAAGTCCCAAATATATCTTCAAACCTTAGCTTATAAAATTTATTCCACAAATCTATTTCAGAAATACAAATTTAATAAATCCTTAAACATATTTCATATTAATAAAATCAATCTTAATTAAATTATCTTAATATTAAATCTATATATAAAATAACCTTTATATATAATACTTTAAATCAATATTCATTAAAACCATATATTTCTTTTTAAGACCATAGAAATTATTTTCAAAACATTCATATAGACCACGGCGTCGATGTAAAATTTTCTATTCTATGGACAAGGGATACGGATATTTATCATTTCAATCCGTAACTTAAATATATACGGGTGGATATCATTTCAACCCGTAATCCCAAATTCAATTCAAATGAAAATCGCTTGGGTTTATCATTTAAACCTATAACGAAATTCTCCTATTCTAAAGTCCGTTCGGGTATGTATCATTTCAACCCATAGTGATTTCTATACTAACAGGGAACTTGCAGAGTGATAACAGATATGAAAATAATAATAACAACAGGCATATATCATCAAAAATAAATATAAACAATAGGATATGGTGTCATATCCCATAAGTGAACAGTTATAAATAATAGCATATATAACAATTTAAATAACTACAGCACCGTATTTCAATTGTCGTTTCAATTTAATCAAATTTAACAAATAAAATAATGTTAATCGTGAGTGATTGCTCACCTTTCGAGGCTAGAGAATACATAAGATGACATGGATACGCACACTGATACAGACACTGAAATTTTAATTATAAATCCGAGCATGAATTTCAAAGCAAAGTAGGATTGGCACGAATTGGACGAACGAGGCTGATAATCAAGAATTGATGAATTGAATCAGAATCAGTCTGATATATACAGAAATTTTTGCTATTTAAATAAAAATCAAAATTGCATCCCTAAGAAAAATTTAAAGTCGAATCACATATATATATAATTTACCTTTTTTTTCATACATAAACCAATAGTTTTAACATTTGAAATAAAACATATATGTTAAATTAAAATCCTTATAATTTTTTCAAACCATTTTAATTTTTACACATAGATCAAAATTTCTATTTACAAATCTAAAACCCAAACCACCCCATACAACCTATGTATATAATTTCATTAAGATTTATATTTTAAAATAAGATTAATATATAAAACTTCAACAAATTACACTGTTCAAATCTCATTTATAAACTACTATATACATATGGTACAAAATCCACTTCACAATACAATTATAAATTTTAAACACTTTACTTATATATATAAACTAATATATAACTAACCATACATAAACAGTAAAGCCTATACACAGATTTATATAAAATTTTAGACAACGGATGAACGAATTACTTATATAACTTATATTATAACTTATTTTATAAATATATATAATACTGTAACATGTGCAGACCAAAAGTATAAGTTAGAATGTAAAATTTATACAATATATATAAATAGCAACTAATATAAACTTTAAAATATATACAATTTTTTTTTTGTTTTTGCGAAAGCAACTGGTCTACACTAAAACACATATACACCTGCCTACTCCAAATATAAAACAGACCATATATATTAACAATATATATATAATGCAGACACTACTATCCTTTACGTAATTATATAGAAAGAAATAAACAATGTATAAATATAAGTTATAATAACACATTACACAAACACGAATTCACTTACGCAATAGCCACTAGAACCTATTTTGTTGTTTCCAGTACATTACATTAAGAAAGAGTAATATATAACAAAACCAATAAAACCCCAAAAAGATTCAAAAACAAAAAAAAGTATATATATTTTTAAATCAACTTATATTATTTCATTTAATAACATGATACGAAAAGCTTCACTTAAATCAAATTCACGTTTAAGATATTATATACAAAAAAACAAAATACTAAGCTTAAACAAATTAGAACAAAAAGCATCTTTACATACAGCAGCCGAAAAAGGAAAATTTTATTTCATAAACTAATATAACAACATATATTCATATATACACAAATACATTTGTATGTATAAAAGAATAACTTTGACATATATATATATATATAAACCATATAATAGACGCTGCAAAATTTGTATAATATATTATTAAACTGGAAACAGGGAAACCAAGATAATATAACCCATGTAACAAATTCACTGATATATATGCTAACAGACAGAAGTACTATACCTAATATATGCGAACGTATGCAAGTTAGTGGTGACGAGTGTCTGATGGGTGATGGCGATAGTGGTATCGGCTGTTATGGCCTTGAAGAGGCGCTGTAACAATTTGGGAAAGAAAGAAAATAGGCTTCAGGGAGGAAGAAGAAGCAACAGTAGGTATAAACCCAACGTTATAAAGGCAGAGGAAAAACGCTTCGCACAATTTAAGGTGAGCTTTAATAAATACAAAACGTATCTAAGTTTATACGTTTATAACTTTCCAGCTGTAGTGTATATATATAATGAGCGGTCATAATGAAAGAAGTGGAAACAGGGAGCGTAGGAAAGGAAAGGTTAGAAAAATAAAATTTTCACCCTTAAATTCCAGAGATTAATAAGGTAATGTACATCTTTAACGAAATGTACAGCAACGGTCACATGCTAAAATTTAGCTGAAAGTTTAAAGAAATGAGGGGAAGATTGGTTTTTAAATTAATCACTTCCCAGAATTAATATGTCAATGACAAAGGAAAGGAGATGAATCAGGGAAATGTATTATAACTTATATATAACTATTAAATGGATAGATGAAAGAAAAGGTGAGCAGGTGAGTAAAAGTGGAAACTGATTTATAAGCGAAATGGAATGTGAGCTATTGCCTGGGAAGAAAATGGAACAGTCTAAAAATTAAAGGCAATGGACCGCTGAAATTAAATGAGTATAAAACGTGTAAAAGTTATATACTGAAACGGCTATAAATTTCAATTATTATTATAAAACGGGGAATAACGAAAGGCAAGGACGATGATTTCAAAGTTTATTAATGGCTAGGAATGGGGAAGTCTATCTGTGAATTGGAAAAATTATTAAGCAATTGAAATTTTAACGGTAGAAAAAGTAACAGCTACACACTGTTTTAGAAACAATCAAAGCAATTAATAGCTTGAATGGACAGCAAGAATAAATATGGAAGGACACGTTATAAAGGCAAAATGAACCGTTTGAAAATAAATAAAAGAAATGATGGCAATTAAAACAACCGTGCCTTGAATTTCCCAAAATAAATTATTTTATGAACACTAATTATTACTGACTTAAATTGAACAGAATCACACCCTAAAATATACTTTCTTAATTTTTGATGAAAATTTATCGTTTGCCACATTTAACTATACGTAATCCAAATGTAAGATTTTATTTCAAAATATTATTATCTAAAATTTCTCAAAAATCAAATTAAATACGCTAAATAAAACCATTAAAAATTATCAAAATTTTACGGGCCATTACAACATCAATTGATTTTTTCATTATGTTTGATTGTACTTATGTGACCTATGTATTCTTTTATTTTCTTGTAAAAAAAACCTTGCTTGATTCTGGCTATTAAAAATTATATTCTTTGTACATGCATTTGTCATCTTCGGTCCTATATATGCATCTATTCATGTGTATGCTCCCATTTGCACCTACTAATGTTATGTACATGTATAGTGCTGCATTAGTGTTCTTTTATACAGTTCACTCGGTTGCAGTCCTTTTTTGCTACAAACTGCTCACTTGGTTTGGCCTAATATTGCAGCTCCTTAACCAAACTTCTTGCTTTATCTTCTTAGTCGGATCGGATGTATAATGAGTAGAATTTTAGTACTTTATTCATGGTGTACGTAAGGTGTTCGGTCATTTGTTAATCAATTTTTTGGTTTGCCAATTTTTGAGCCATCTACGAGGCACATGTTTCTTATATACTACATAATGATGTTCTCCTTTTCTTTTGTTCTTTCAAACAAAAAATTACAATATTATCTTTCGAACATAAAATAGAATATAAAATTTACGAAATTATAAATTATTTCCTATCCTTAAGGACTTTATGTTGTTTCTTATTTTGTTTTCATGTATGCCAGAAATAAGCTCAGCAAAGAGATATAGAGAGCCTGAGAGATAAGTGGCAAATGTTGGAACATGATCTTATAAAGTGTGAAATTGCTCCATCAGTCTGCTAGGAAAGAAAAAGTTAAAAAATATAAGAGATAATCTTAATATGGCAGAAGAAGATTTAATCTCTCTCACTGAAGAGAAATCTCAAGTTGAGCTTGATGAGAAGGTAATTTTTAGATTATCTAATATATTACTCTTCTAATGACCGTTCATAAGTAAAATAAGTAATCAGTAGATTATCCAATATATTAATAATATTTAATCTTTCTTGCCAAAGAAAAACCTTAAGAAGATTTAGCATTCTCAGTATACATGTTCATAAGAAATTAATTGAACTATAAGCACCTTAAAAGCTTTCACATACTTTTTATTCTTTATTTACAGGTACATACTCTCTTTCTTAGACATCAGATCTACACTTGTGGACTTTTCTATGCAATAAGGTACAAACTTTATTTTATAATTCTTTTATAATTTATAATCTGTCGTTGTAAGTCATTACTGAGATTATTTGTAGTGGAAATAGTAGCACACTGATAACAACCCAAATAGATACATTCACTGTCAACGCATGCATGGTTATTGATGCATGAGTAAATAGAATTTCTATTGTAACACTGTCAATACATATATAGGTAATTATTCATCATCTATAAAGACATCCTACTCTAGGTTGATCGCCAATACTCTGGTCCTAATTTTCTCTGTATATATAGTTGAGGGGTGAATGAAATATGAACAAGGCATAATCCGGTACTCCTCAGTTCATTATTTTTTGTTTCTCCTTTATCTTTCTTCTCTACTTATGAGCTAAGGTCCTACATTTATTTGTGTAGCGAAAAGTTGACAAAATATCCCACATGAATTGCATTATTAGTCGCATGTAAATTGTAGGATATGTAGTCTTCTTATATGAGTATGCGGAAGACAAGGTGCTTAGGAGTACATGATACCTTGTACTTGTGTAACAGCCCTAGTTTTTAGCTATTTATTTCTTTTAATTTTTTTGTTTTTAGAAATATAATTTATATAAATTGTGTTTACCAATATTGTTTAAATATTTAATTTAGAGAATTAAACTCGTTAATTTAATATGATTTTTGTAACTAAATTTAAGAAGAAGAAAAAAAAAGGAAATTTTTATAATGTATAATGAAGTGAGTGGTAACTAAATGTTTTGGATATTATCATAATATCTGTTGTTATACCCATTCCCTAAAAATAATGAAAAGGAGAAAATTTGTAACATATTAAAGTAGTTAATTAATTATGTTAATTTGGTAGGTTATGACATGCAAATCATGTTGGTGGAATATTCTCAATTTTGACATATTAATTATGTTAGCAGTGAACATTGTTAAGCAATTTAAAACAATGAAACTTACAATCAATTTATTTGATAAATCTACCTTATTCCTAGTTAGCAATTCAAAACTTGAATAAAGGCACATACGGATATTTTAAAATGGAGTTAATGACAATTAATAGATATTTCAAAAAGAAATTTATGACAATTAATAGAGAAATTAATTGTAAAATTTCAGTAGTTGACCAGAATTAATTTATTGAATAATTAATGCAAATTAATAAAATTGATGAAAGATAAATAAGTTAATTCTTTTGGTTAATGGCATGAGGACACAAGGTTAATCCCCATTTTGTAGGAGAAATCTGCCCGTGTAACCAGTCCGGCTACCAGTGCCTACAAAGCGGACGGATTAATGTGAGACGTCGCAGGATTGATAATTAACAAAAAGGGTTAATTAACTAATTAAGTTAGTAACCAAATTTGAGTATGTAATTAAAGGAGGATAATTAATTGGTAATATGGTAATTAATTGAAATCAATTAAGGAGGGTAATTAAAAGGGATAAGGTAATCAATTGAAATCAATTAAAGGCAATTAAAGGGGAATTAATTGATTAGAAGAATATGGAAATCAAATTTGCCTTCCTTTGCGCGTGACACAAAATTTTATTCTTTTAACATTTTGACATTTGCCTCTTACCATTTGTTTCTTGAGCATGTCACTGTATTCATTTATTCACGCAGCCTCATCCACAAAAATATCAACTCTTCCAATTGCCATTTTTCCTCTCACCTAAATTAAATGCATTCAAAATTTAATCTTGCCTATCTTTGCAAATTTTCGCATACCCATTATATCTCTCTGTTTCCACTGCGTTTGTTTTGCAATAAATAAATTTTTCGAACCATTGATCAAGTAAATATTTATGTAAGCATTTATTACTTTTGCCTTTTCAGTTAAAAGCTTTTTCATTGCTTACCATAAATCACGCAAGAGCTCAAGTTTTGCTTCCTCAATCAAATCTGTTCAAATTTGCAGTAACGCATGCTTTAAATTTAGATTATAACTGGTATAAATCACGCAAGCTATCTAAAAAAAATAATAATCCAAAAGAGTGATATCGTTCAAACATAAAACTGGAAAGAGAAATCAACGCATGCATTTATCACAATTTTCGTGTAACGTTCAAACAAGAAGAACTGGAAATAAATCTCTTGCCTAAACGCATGCACTCAAAAATCAACGCTTGCATTTATTTCTTACGTTTTCAAACCTGCCTATTTATCTCCCCTTTTTATTTCGCAAGTTTATCTATAAATACTTTGCCTCATTCACATAAGTTTTCATATCTCCTTGTTTGTCCCTCTCTGGTACAAGCTTCTATCAGGTAAATAATTTGCATTGTTTATTTCTTTGCTTCTTCCAATTTTCCTTCCTCCTTCTTGTGTTCTCTGATTTTGTAACGATCTGATAAATTTATGATATTTTTATAAATTTAATTTATATGTTTGCTAATTTAATCCAGTATAAAATTAAAGTCTTAGGATTTTAAAAGGATGAATGTAGGAGTTAGATAGTAACTGTAATTACAGGTAGAGATTTAAAAGGTTATATGACATAGATTTGAAAATAACTGAAAGTTGTGTTGTAGTTATAAGTCTTAATTTGTTGGTTTAATGGTATTAATGTAACAATAACTGAATTGGATTACATACACACAAACATTTGAAAAATTTATTAGGTGGACTAAATTGGTTAAAGTTCATAAGTTGTGCATTTCAATTTAGTAGAAATTCTAAACGATAAACGAAGATTTAAATAAACGCTAAATTAAAACTATGTAAAATGGTGACTTAAGGCCTAGTTATAGGAATTGGAATATAATCCAAAATTTAATTAATGATAGTAACGTAGTATTAGCTAATAAATAGATTTCAATGCAGTAACCAAATGAAAGAAATAGGAATGAATATATATATTGAATAGGAATGAATATATATATTGGTTTGAAATGAAATAAAAATGTGTCACATTTAGATGGAGTAAAATTTAAGAAACCTATAAATGTGGAATCAGTAAACATTTGTAAAAAATTATTGCCTAGAATAAAATTCATTTAATATAAGAATTCAAAGGTGGAAGATTTACATTTGGATTGAAAGGTATAATTAATTGAATTGGTGATTTGGGAATTTAATACAAGGGTTACTCTAAAAATAAATACGGATAAAAAGAGGTTAAACTAAGGAGGGGCATTAATTGATTTTAAGGCTTATTTAATACGTTAATAGGCAAGACTCCGCATTCATACATTTATACAAAGCTAAATAGAAGCACAAGTGTGATATAATGTAAATAGATGGATATCAACCTTTATTTATATGTTAATGGGATTTAATTTCTATTGTATAAAAACCGCAATTTAATGAAGATTGAAATAGCTAATTCATACGTTAGTTGATTTAGCTGGAATATGAAGATATTTAATGGAATAGTGAAATCAAATGGGAATGGGTTTCCATTGTTCATTTGAATTCACATTCATCATAAAAACTTATTTGAAAACCAAAGGAATAATAAAGGAATCAAGACTTAATTAGTAATTTGGATTTAAGACATGGCAATTTGGATTTATTGCAACATTTAATACCATAGAATTTAGTAAAGCTTATTCAAATTTTAGTTGACCATTTGTGATATAACTTTTTGAAAACAAGACTTTATTTATGAATTGAGTATTTGATTCAACGAATGGTAATTACTTCATTTAAAAATGGAATTTAACGTAAATTTGTACGTTATTAAAGTTAAATGAAAGCTGTAAACATTTGACTTAGAGAACAATTGAGTGAAATCTTAACTAATGTAAACTTCATCATATTGACATCCATAACTGTGAATCATAGGAAGAAGGTAAATAAATGAACTTAACCAAACTATTTATGTTGAATATTGAAAATTTGAATAAATAAATAGTTAAGAAAATTAAGGGAATGGGAATAAAAATTTATTTATAATTTGGAATTTTAATTACGGTGAAAAGGGTTAACTGCAATTAAAAGTAAGTTGAGATGGAAATCAAGTTATTTATTTAATTTGGTTTAAGATGAGAGTGTATAAGTATAAGATTAGGTAATTTGTGAGAATAAATTTATAATTCCCAATTAATAAGAAAGTGCAGAAATTAAGATCTGTGATTTTTTTTGAAGCAAATGACTAAATGAAATGAAACCATGGGAATTTAAGTCTAAGAATTTCCAGTTGGAACAAAGTGACGAGAAATTTAAGTGCTGTAAATTGTTATTTATAGGCTAAGAAATTAATAATAAGAAAACGCAGAGGTTAACACTGCGAAATTGATATACTTATAAATTTTAATTCATATCCAAGCTTGCTAAATTATTTGAAATTGATTGGATTATGTAAGTAATGAAATTTGGCCAATATTTAAAGTTGAAAGAAAATTTGGATTTTATGGTTTATTTTAATTTATTTAATAAATATTAAAAATAGCCATTTTTGTCGCGGACTCGGATTTCGACGAAACCAGTTTCATCGGATCCGTAACGGTGAATTATAATAATGTTTCAAGTTTCGTAGTGATCGGACTTGTCGTTTGATCGTACGGACTCGAAACGCCTTGAAATTTACGCATTTTGAAATCAATGTGAAATTTTTGTTTTTTTGGCATAACTTCTTCATATGATCGAATTTGGTCGCGAAACTTTTTCCATTGCGTTCAGAATATTTTAAAACACCTATTTGGATATATAGTTTTAACAAATCCGACTCCGGAGGCATAGCGGGCTTTTTGGACCATGGTTTGTCATGCACGTTCGCGTATCCAGTCTAGCTACCCTACCTCTAGCCTATCTATAAATATACATCTATAAACCCTAGCTCCTTTCTTTTTCATTTGCTGTACGTTCATTTCTTCCCTTTTTCTCTTCTCCAAATGTATACATCTCAGATCCAATTCCAGATCCATCCAGAGTTCAAAATCAAAAGTCAAAACTCAAAAATTTCAGAAAATTCCAGAAAAAAATATATGTTGAAGTATTCGATACGCGTAATATACTGGTGAAATTCGTTTTTCAATTGGAGCTGTCGTTCATCCAGAATAAATTCAAACAGCCCCAAAACCGTTCATCATCGTAGCGCAAAACTTTATCGGATCGAGATTCTATTTCTGGGTTTTGGAGAGGGAACCGAGGGGAGCGCATCTATGTAATTTGTTTGGCAGTTCAACGGTTAGATCGTCGTAGATCTTCGATTTGGGTTTCAAAATCCTAGAATCATGCGTGCGCGTGAAGGGACGAAGGATTAGGTTGCTGCCTGCAAAGCGCGTGGGTGACGTGGCGTAATATTTTGAGAAGGTGAATTGTGTTCCATTTCTCATTTTTTTTTATGTTTTCAATCACCATTTTTCGCCATAACTTTCTCATACGAAGTCGGATTCACGCGAAATTTTTTTTGTTAGGATCGTAATTTAATTCCGGACTCGATGACGCTGGTTTGGACGAATTCTGAGACGGGCGAATTTTTGGGTTTAAATCGGGTTTAAATTCGATTTAAATTCAAAAGGTGAGTGTTTTAACCCACTCACAATTACTAGAAGCTTTTATGTTTGTTAAATAAATTTTAGAAATGAATAGAAATTTATTTATGAGCTTTTGGCATGTTATTTCATCCATATCTGTTGAATTGCATTTATTGAATTTAGCTGTTAATTAAATTGATTAATTGCGTATTAATTTGCTGTTAGGAATTTTGTTTGCATATGAAATGCTAGTTAACAGTTATATAAATTATCTCTAAATATAAATGGTTAGATTAATAGTTGAAATTTAATTTGAATAAACTGACAGTTATTACCCGTTGCATATTATCGAACTAATATTGTTATTGATTGATATGGATTGATATTGATTGATGGTTGAAATTGGGTGATGGATGTGTTGTTGAATGGATGATTTATGTGGATATCATTAACTGCCAGTTAGCATGCAATTTACATTTTCGGGATTGTGGTTTGAAATGATAAAACCGCAAAGTTTTATTTTTAAATTGCGGATTGAAATGATAAATATCCGTATCACTTGACCATAGGATAGAAAATTTTATACAGGCACCGCGGTCTATATATAACTATTTTAATGTGATTTCTATGGTTTGGATTGAATACGTTTTATAAATCTTAAATTTTATATTGTATAAATATTTTATTCCATATTTATATACCTATGAAGTTAAAATTTAGGAATTTAAAGGTGGATAAATTTCTTTATTGAAATGGAAGAAATTTAGAAAATGGAGTTGGTAAATTTATATCCTATGTTTAAATGTAAAGTTGGAAATTTTAAGATATGATATTTGAAATTGGATTTTCCCAAAATAAATAGAAATGGATATTCTAGTAAAAATTTGAATTGGAAAATTTATATATATATTTTACTAGAAATTGAAGTTTTATTAATTATGGATTTTTGTGAATGGTCAAGATTAATTAATAGAATATTGATTTTGAAAGGATAAAAATCCAACTTTAGTTGAAATATTAATGCTCAAAAATGGATATAAATATATATAAAATTGAAATGGTTTTGGGACTTGAGGTAATATTTTGGATTTTGGTTTAACTTTAAAAGAAGAAATATTTGGAAAGCCGTGTAATTTATTTCTTTATAAAGCAACAGTAAAGTTAAACCTTTTTAATTCGCATACCGTTGAATATCCAAACCATTTGAGTTTAAAAGTTATGGTTTGAAATTATGGATTTCCAAAAATATTAAGCTTTGAAAATATTCGATTTTCAGATATTATGAAGCTAAAGCCTTTTAATTTTTGGAAAGGAATTATATTTGGAATAAGTGGGAAAATATGGTTTTGGGTTTTGGAATGATATCGTAATATTATGGTTTTGAAATGGATTATATTCTGGTTTTAAAGTATAAACAATTTTTAAATGACCGCGGTGTTATAATAACGATGGGTTGGCAAAGAGACCGGGATCGGATATGGACATACTCTCTGTCGATACCGAAAACCACTTTGACTAACCGTGTACGCGGTGGAGTTCCAGAATGAAGTAGGTGGTGGTGACGTTTCCTGTAAGGTAAATACGTGGACCCAACTCCCGTGAGTTGGCATAAGGTGGCTAAAACAGGAGCGATTCTCAGGCCAATGAGGTCATTCCTCTGATCGGACGCTCCTCTTCGATATTATACTTTGACTTGGATTTAATTCAGTGGCCACTTCTATATTTTGATTTTGGGGAGTTAGTCCGAGGTGGGCGGTAACTGCGGCTACGCGTTTCCACCAGCCTGGATAGCAATTGGTATATCTACCCTGGCATTGCCTCGTTGTGCCGTGTCACCTACCATATCGAGCCTTGTACGAGTTTGGTTTTCTCCCATAGCCCGTGTGGTATCCTCTAGTTGCTTCCCGAGTAGGAGGAGCTATGATATTGGATGGACTACTGGGACTATTACGTGTTAAGGTGGAAAATGTAAAGCCTTAACTCTATTTAAAAGTAAGTTTATTTTATAAATAGACACTATTATAATAGCGCAATATACTACATAGTAAATAGTTTAACGGATCCTTAGGAGATGTAAATCCCGAACATCTCTTGAGTTACTGTACTCATATTTATTTCTGTTTATTTAACTCACATAAGATATTCTAGTCTAACTCGGGTGTTTTTGTCTATTCAAATTCGCTCGGGTCAGTCCGAGCATTTCAGGATAGCAGGTTTAGCTTTGGAGGACGAAGACGAAGATTCAGCATTATTTTATATATATAGTATTGCACCACACACTCTCTATATTCCGCTGCATTGTTGTATTGGTATGTGTAACTCTGATGTTCATTGTATAAGTGAAATAACTGTTTTCTAAACTGTTTTGAACTGTATATTTATTATTATATTTTATCCTTCCGCTGTGAGATTCTATTTGTTTTATTCCTTCTCTGTTTTTCTTATTTACCCCATAACAATCCGCCCTTGCGTATGCTTTGAATTGGCACGTGTGTCGGTTTAAAGTGTGCAAAAAGGCGGGATGTTACAGTTGGTATCAGAGCTTTGGTTTAGCGATAAACCTTGGCTTTGTGGGGTTTGACTCTTTGTTAATAGGGTAGTAATATCCTATGGGAGTCACTGAGCGTATATATATGAGAGAGCGTACTTGTTAGTGTTATAAAAAGATTTTTATATTGTGTTAATCTGTTCCGCTTTGTATTTATAAATTCTGGTTGATGCATGGGACGCTATGTCATCAATAGGGATTTCTAAACACTTAATAGGACAGACCGACATAATATTTGTTTTTAATATAGGTGAATGAAATAATTTTGCCTATTATATTTTCTATATATAAAAATAGTTTTATAAAGATATATATATATTTGGTTGCTATAGATTGGGTGTTAGAAAATAAAAATATCTATAATAACTGAAGCTAAGTTGAAATTATGATAAATCAAATTGGAGATTTTAGAACTTAAGTGCGGGATTTTTCCAAATCTGCTTTCAAAGAATTTGTGAAATTTATTGATTTGGTTTATAAGTATTTTCTTATATAAATATTTCGTATAAATTGTAAGAATTGTTTTAAAGGAGATTTTGGAAAAATTTAAATTCTGTACTTTCCTCTCTGTCGCTGGAAAATAAATCCGGTGATGACGGCCGCATCATCGACTTTCATTTTCGAGTTTCGAAGGGGAAAGGCCACTGTAGAAAATTCTACTGCAGATTTATTTTGAAATTTCTAAAATTTTCTTTTATTGTTCTAACTATAATTAGAGATATTGAGTTGTAAGAACTTATTTATCTATTATTTTGAAATAAATGGAAATTCAACTCGGTATTTAATTCTAAAATTTTCCGTTAACTAATTGAAAATTTTAGTGAAATAAAAGTTAGGTAATAAATGAATTGAAACCCCTAATTGAAATAAGAGAATTAATGCTAAGGATAAAGGAAGATAAATATTTTAACTTATGAATATTGGTAAAGACTTAGTGAATAATCAATGAATTAAAAGAATGGAGATTTAACTTGTATAAGGTTCAATTGCATTTTCTTTAACATAAATAACTTACCCAAAAATTAAAAGTTGAAATGTTAAATAAGAAACAAGAATTGAATATTTTACAAGTAGGAATTTAGAAAACGAAGTATTCAATAAACTACTGTTATAATAAGAATTAAATGCTATAAACTAAGGTTATAATTGAAATTTTACTGAAAATAAAGTTAAGAATTATTAATAGATGATATGAACCTTAGTATATAACATGAAATTCAAAATAAGAATTTATTATATGAGGATTCACTTAAGTATGTTTTATCTCCCCTATTCTAATATAATGGAAAGTAGGAAAATTTTAATGACTGCAATTCATAATTAATGAATGTTATTAATGAGAATTCAAGGGAAATCTTACAAGTGAAGATATTCAAAATATTTGTTGTTATTAATGAGAATTTATTTTATAGACTTAAGTAATAAAAGGAAACTTAAGTAATAAAAAGGAAATACAAATATAATGAATTTGGTGATAATTGGAAAATAAACTTGTAAGAAACAAAGGAATCCCTCATAAATGAAGGAAAGAAAAATCAAAACACTGAATTATGAAATAAATGTATAATGAGATATTTTGGTGTTGATTTGAATTGTTGGTTGATGTATGTTGTTGGGTAAGGAATTATGGAGTTGTTAGGTTTACAAATAATCTATCTTTGTTCCATCCAAGGCTGTTGAGCAATGGATGTACTTGATAGTTATTCTTCATTCGTACAACTTCAAAATTTGAACCCGAACAACTAATTGTTGTTTGATTTAATGATTGTTTGTTGTTTGTGATGTGTGCTGTTTGTTAAAAAGATTATGGTTGTTGCATTAATTGGATATGAATGATTGAATCCACCTAAACCTTTCACTGTAAAATAAATATTTAACCTTTTAGATTATATAAGTGAATACAGGTAATGGAAGCAACTGCTACGGCTTTTGGTTCCAAAATAATAAAAGCGTATTGCCCGACAAATAGGTACGTTTCCGGATTACGTTTAAAGCGCTATTTCATATATTTTCCCGTGCGGGATATTTTATTTTGGATATATATATGTAATATATTTGTATATTTGGATATTATATTTTCTCCAGAGTCCCTCCGTACAAAGGAGACTCTGCCAAAAAAAAAAAAAAAAAATATATATATATATATATATATATATTTCCAACTTTAATAACTCAAGTATTAAAGGATATAATGATTATAAAACAAGAATATTTCATTTAGGAGGATTAATCCAGGAAAATATTGTTTATAAATTAAAAATTGAAATAAAAAGTACTGTTTATTCTTCCTTCTCCCTTCTTTTTTCCTTTTCGGGGACGAAAAGTTTTGAGTGGGGGAGATTGTAACGATCTGATAAATTTATGATATTTTTATAAATTTAATTTATATGTTTGCTAATTTAATCCAGTATAAAATTAAAGTCTTAGGATTTTAAAAGGATGAATGTAGGAGTTAGATAGTAACTGTAATTACAGGTAGAGATTTAAAAGGTTATATGACATAGATTTGAAAATAACTGAAAGTTGTGTTGTAGTTATAAGTCTTAATTTGTTGGTTTAATGGTATTAATGTAACAATAACTGAATTGGATTACATACACACAAACATTTGAAAAATTTATTAGGTGGACTAAATTGGTTAAAGTTCATAAGTTGTGCATTTCAATTTAGTAGAAATTCTAAACGATAAACGAAGATTTAAATAAACGCTAAATTAAAACTATGTAAAATGGTGACTTAAGGCCTAGTTATAGGAATTGGAATATAATCCAAAATTTAATTAATGATAGTAACGTAGTATTAGCTAATAAATAGATTTCAATGCAGTAACCAAATGAAAGAAATAGGAATGAATATATATATTGAATAGGAATGAATATATATATTGGTTTGAAATGAAATAAAAATGTGTCACATTTAGATGGAGTAAAATTTAAGAAACCTATAAATGTGGAATCAGTAAACATTTGTAAAAAATTATTGCCTAGAATAAAATTCATTTAATATAAGAATTCAAAGGTGGAAGATTTACATTTGGATTGAAAGGTATAATTAATTGAATTGGTGATTTGGGAATTTAATACAAGGGTTACTCTAAAAATAAATACGGATAAAAAGAGGTTAAACTAAGGAGGGGCATTAATTGATTTTAAGGCTTATTTAATACGTTAATAGGCAAGACTCCGCATTCATACATTTATACAAAGCTAAATAGAAGCACAAGTGTGATATAATGTAAATAGATGGATATCAACCTTTATTTATATGTTAATGGGATTTAATTTCTATTGTATAAAAACCGCAATTTAATGAAGATTGAAATAGCTAATTCATACGTTAGTTGATTTAGCTGGAATATGAAGATATTTAATGGAATAGTGAAATCAAATGGGAATGGGTTTCCATTGTTCATTTGAATTCACATTCATCATAAAAACTTATTTGAAAACCAAAGGAATAATAAAGGAATCAAGACTTAATTAGTAATTTGGATTTAAGACATGGCAATTTGGATTTATTGCAACATTTAATACCATAGAATTTAGTAAAGCTTATTCAAATTTTAGTTGACCATTTGTGATATAACTTTTTGAAAACAAGACTTTATTTATGAATTGAGTATTTGATTCAACGAATGGTAATTACTTCATTTAAAAATGGAATTTAACGTAAATTTGTACGTTATTAAAGTTAAATGAAAGCTGTAAACATTTGACTTAGAGAACAATTGAGTGAAATCTTAACTAATGTAAACTTCATCATATTGACATCCATAACTGTGAATCATAGGAAGAAGGTAAATAAATGAACTTAACCAAACTATTTATGTTGAATATTGAAAATTTGAATAAATAAATAGTTAAGAAAATTAAGGGAATGGGAATAAAAATTTATTTATAATTTGGAATTTTAATTACGGTGAAAAGGGTTAACTGCAATTAAAAGTAAGTTGAGATGGAAAT
Organism: Allium cepa; assembly: GCA_030765085.1. Lineage (NCBI taxonomy): Eukaryota > Viridiplantae > Streptophyta > Magnoliopsida > Asparagales > Amaryllidaceae > Allium > Allium cepa. The sequence goes on from CM060935.1 coordinate 485,158,519, forward strand.
CAAGTTATTTATTTAATTTGGTTTAAGATGAGAGTGTATAAGTATAAGATTAGGTAATTTGTGAGAATAAATTTATAATTCCCAATTAATAAGAAAGTGCAGAAATTAAGATCTGTGATTTTTTTTGAAGCAAATGACTAAATGAAATGAAACCATGGGAATTTAAGTCTAAGAATTTCCAGTTGGAACAAAGTGACGAGAAATTTAAGTGCTGTAAATTGTTATTTATAGGCTAAGAAATTAATAATAAGAAAACGCAGAGGTTAACACTGCGAAATTGATATACTTATAAATTTTAATTCATATCCAAGCTTGCTAAATTATTTGAAATTGATTGGATTATGTAAGTAATGAAATTTGGCCAATATTTAAAGTTGAAAGAAAATTTGGATTTTATGGTTTATTTTAATTTATTTAATAAATATTAAAAATAGCCATTTTTGTCGCGGACTCGGATTTCGACGAAACCAGTTTCATCGGATCCGTAACGGTGAATTATAATAATGTTTCAAGTTTCGTAGTGATCGGACTTGTCGTTTGATCGTACGGACTCGAAACGCCTTGAAATTTACGCATTTTGAAATCAATGTGAAATTTTTGTTTTTTTGGCATAACTTCTTCATATGATCGAATTTGGTCGCGAAACTTTTTCCATTGCGTTCAGAATATTTTAAAACACCTATTTGGATATATAGTTTTAACAAATCCGACTCCGGAGGCATAGCGGGCTTTTTGGACCATGGTTTGTCATGCACGTTCGCGTATCCAGTCTAGCTACCCTACCTCTAGCCTATCTATAAATATACATCTATAAACCCTAGCTCCTTTCTTTTTCATTTGCTGTACGTTCATTTCTTCCCTTTTTCTCTTCTCCAAATGTATACATCTCAGATCCAATTCCAGATCCATCCAGAGTTCAAAATCAAAAGTCAAAACTCAAAAATTTCAGAAAATTCCAGAAAAAAATATATGTTGAAGTATTCGATACGCGTAATATACTGGTGAAATTCGTTTTTCAATTGGAGCTGTCGTTCATCCAGAATAAATTCAAACAGCCCCAAAACCGTTCATCATCGTAGCGCAAAACTTTATCGGATCGAGATTCTATTTCTGGGTTTTGGAGAGGGAACCGAGGGGAGCGCATCTATGTAATTTGTTTGGCAGTTCAACGGTTAGATCGTCGTAGATCTTCGATTTGGGTTTCAAAATCCTAGAATCATGCGTGCGCGTGAAGGGACGAAGGATTAGGTTGCTGCCTGCAAAGCGCGTGGGTGACGTGGCGTAATATTTTGAGAAGGTGAATTGTGTTCCATTTCTCATTTTTTTTTATGTTTTCAATCACCATTTTTCGCCATAACTTTCTCATACGAAGTCGGATTCACGCGAAATTTTTTTTGTTAGGATCGTAATTTAATTCCGGACTCGATGACGCTGGTTTGGACGAATTCTGAGACGGGCGAATTTTTGGGTTTAAATCGGGTTTAAATTCGATTTAAATTCAAAAGGTGAGTGTTTTAACCCACTCACAATTACTAGAAGCTTTTATGTTTGTTAAATAAATTTTAGAAATGAATAGAAATTTATTTATGAGCTTTTGGCATGTTATTTCATCCATATCTGTTGAATTGCATTTATTGAATTTAGCTGTTAATTAAATTGATTAATTGCGTATTAATTTGCTGTTAGGAATTTTGTTTGCATATGAAATGCTAGTTAACAGTTATATAAATTATCTCTAAATATAAATGGTTAGATTAATAGTTGAAATTTAATTTGAATAAACTGACAGTTATTACCCGTTGCATATTATCGAACTAATATTGTTATTGATTGATATGGATTGATATTGATTGATGGTTGAAATTGGGTGATGGATGTGTTGTTGAATGGATGATTTATGTGGATATCATTAACTGCCAGTTAGCATGCAATTTACATTTTCGGGATTGTGGTTTGAAATGATAAAACCGCAAAGTTTTATTTTTAAATTGCGGATTGAAATGATAAATATCCGTATCACTTGACCATAGGATAGAAAATTTTATACAGGCACCGCGGTCTATATATAACTATTTTAATGTGATTTCTATGGTTTGGATTGAATACGGTTTATAAATCTTAAATTTTATATTGTATAAATATTTTATTCCATATTTATATACCTATGAAGTTAAAATTTAGGAATTTAAAGGTGGATAAATTTCTTTATTGAAATGGAAGAAATTTAGAAAATGGAGTTGGTAAATTATATCCTATGTTTAAATGTAAAGTTGGAAATTTTAAGATATGATATTTGAAATTGGATTTTCCCAAAATAAATAGAAATGGATATTCTAGTAAAAATTTGAATTGGAAAATTTATATATATATTTTACTAGAAATTGAAGTTTTATTAATTATGGATTTTTGTGAATGGTCAAGATTAATTAATAGAATATTGATTTTGAAAGGATAAAAATCCAACTTTAGTTGAAATATTAATGCTCAAAAATGGATATAAATATATATAAAATTGAAATGGTTTTGGGACTTGAGGTAATATTTTGGATTTTGGTTTAACTTTAAAAGAAGAAATATTTGGAAAGCCGTGTAATTTATTTCTTTATAAAGCAACAGTAAAGTTAAACCTTTTTAATTCGCATACCGTTGAATATCCAAACCATTTGAGTTTAAAAGTTATGGTTTGAAATTATGGATTTCCAAAAATATTAAGCTTTGAAAATATTCGATTTTCAGATATTATGAAGCTAAAGCCTTTTAATTTTTGGAAAGGAATTATATTTGGAATAAGTGGGAAAATATGGTTTTGGGTTTTGGAATGATATCGTAATATTATGGTTTTGAAATGGATTATATTCTGGTTTTAAAGTATAAACAATTTTTAAATGACCGCGGTGTTATAATAACGATGGGTTGGCAAAGAGACCGGGATCGGATATGGACATACTCTCTGTCGATACCGAAAACCACTTTGACTAACCGTGTACGCGGTGGAGTTCCAGAATGAAGTAGGTGGTGGTGACGTTTCCTGTAAGGTAAATACGTGGACCCAACTCCCGTGAGTTGGCATAAGGTGGCTAAAACAGGAGCGATTCTCAGGCCAATGAGGTCATTCCTCTGATCGGACGCTCCTCTTCGATATTATACTTTGACTTGGATTTAATTCAGTGGCCACTTCTATATTTTGATTTTGGGGAGTTAGTCCGAGGTGGGCGGTAACTGCGGCTACGCGTTTCCACCAGCCTGGATAGCAATTGGTATATCTACCCTGGCATTGCCTCGTTGTGCCGTGTCACCTACCATATCGAGCCTTGTACGAGTTTGGTTTTCTCCCATAGCCCGTGTGGTATCCTCTAGTTGCTTCCCGAGTAGGAGGAGCTATGATATTGGATGGACTACTGGGACTATTACGTGTTAAGGTGGAAAATGTAAAGCCTTAACGCTATTTAAAAGTAAGTTTATTTTATAAATAGACACTATTATAATAGCGCAATATACTACATAGTAAATAGTTTAACGGATCCTTAGGAGATGTAAATCCCGAACATCTCTTGAGTTACTGTACTCATATTTATTTCTGTTTATTTAACTCACATAAGATATTCTAGTCTGACTCGGGTGTTTTTGTCTATTCAAATTCGCTCGGGTCAGTCCGAGCATTTCAGGATAGCAGGTTTAGCTTTGGAGGACGAAGACGAAGATTCAGCATTATTTTATATATATAGTATTGCACCACACACTCTCTATATTCCGCTGCATTGTTGTATTGGTATGTGTAACTCTGATGTTCATTGTATAAGTGAAATAACTGTTTTCTAAACTGTTTTGAACTGTATATTTATTATTATATTTTATCCTTCCGCTGTGAGATTCTATTTGTTTTATTCCTTCTCTGTTTTTCTTATTTACCCCATAACAATCCGCCCTTGCGTATGCTTTGAATTGGCACGTGTGTCGGTTTAAAGTGTGCAAAAAGGCGGGATGTTACAGATTTCCTTGCTCGGCTACTTCCCCATCATGCCGTGCCATTTATAAATACATATAGAACTTTGTTAGTAGTAGGCTGGAAGAAATGATATAAATTGATTGTAGGAAGCTAGACTATGGAATTAGTGTAGTTATGATGTAGTTAGTGGTATTGTGGATTTGGATAAGTGCAGTTTGAAGAGGAAGGCATAGAAAAAAAAAAAAGAATTACAATTTAATAATGGAGAAGATAAATTGATAAGGAGAAAATGATATGAAATGTTGTTTAATTCAAATAAACAATATTGTATGAATAAATCTTGGGTGAATATAATAAAATGATATTTATTTCAATTTTTAATGGTTGAAATAAATTTAAGATGGTTAAAAATAAATTTAACTACTTATTTGAGAATTTGGGTGGATAAATATCAATGGATTGTATTTATTATGGTTAATAAAAGGATATTGGTGATGTATACCAATAATCACCTTTTAATGTTTAATAATAAAAGTAAAAGAAGAAATAATTTGCCTAAACATGATGAACATGTATGTGAAATAAAGTATTATTTAATGAATTCGAATGTAGTTAGTGGCTACATTTGATTAAATCGAATAATTTGAACAGTATTGTGTTTGTTGCCAATATTGTCATTTTATTTAAATAAATATATATGAGAATGAAAATAATTGATCATGATAAATATGATTAAAAATGTGAGAAATAATTTAATAATGTCTAAACATGTATTTGTTTTGTTTGGGTGCATAACATCTTTTTATTCAATCAATTGTATTAAATTTGCAATTTATTTTGCAATTTATTCAATTTATTTTATGCATGCGTACGGTTGAAGTATGGGCCTAGGATATGTTGAGACGGTTAGCGGGTTGTAGTAGTCGAGCAAGTTGAACTAAATTTCTTTTATTCTATTCGTTCCAGTTGTTCTGAAATTTTGCTTTGACCGTAATTTTTAAATTCGCATACTTGGTATTTGGATCTTATAGATTTAAGTCAAGGCTTTGCATCCGCCGAAGTTTGATCGTGCTTTCCATTTTTTTTTCCGAAGTAGATACCGTGTTTGATTTAGATCCACTGCAGCGTTTAAGGTGAGTATTTCTCACCAGACATATGTACATATATTTTGTGAATTATCGCAAGTGTATGTGTAAAAATTTTATTTAAATATTATCTGTCTGTAGTATAACGTAGAATGATGAATCCCATTTAAATTGACACCTCATCAGTTATTATTTGTTGTATTATTTCTGCAGTTATATTATATTATTGTTTATTTACTGCTTAAATCACCACTGCAAGTTCCCTGTTAAATTTAGATTGTTATGGGCTGAAATGATAGGCCTAAATGATTATTATTGTTCAATCATTCTGTTAACTGCTTAACTGTTAACTTGGGATTGCGGGTTTGAAATGATAGAACCCGGGGTTTGTAAATTACGGATTGAAATGATATAAATCCGTATCACTTGACCTAGGCTAGAAAACTATATACAGGCCCGTGGTCCTTATAATATTTTCTGAAATATTTGAAATTATTTTGGAAGTTAAATATTTGATTTAATATCTTTAAAGGATTTTTTATTGTTTTGAATGAGTTATAAATGTTAATAAATAAATAAATAAATATTTGAATAAAATTTTGGAATGTAACTTATTTTGGAAATTCTGGATTTTTGAAAGGATAAGATTTCAGTTAAGAAATATATATATAAGTTATATTTGGAAATATTTATCAAGTTAAACAATCTACTAAAGCATTTAAATGCTGTCTTTTGAAATTGGACTAGTTTTACCCGTAACTTTAGGTAGCATTTCCTAAGTGCTATAGAATCTGGAATTTGATTGTTTTGAAATTTAAGGAATTTGATAAATTATATTTATGTTTAAGTTTTGGAGACCTTTAAGATATGAGATTTATAACTGGATTTTTCTTAATAAATTTAAGATGAACATTCTAGTGTTAAGTAAATTTTGAAATTATTTAATGGCATAATTTTGGAGTTTTATCTATGGAATTTATGGGAATATTCAAGACGAAATAATAAACACTAATTTGTTGAAAGAAAAAATATCCAACCTTAGTTTTGAATATTAATACTCCAATTGGGTATATATATAGGAATTGAAATGGTCTTGGGAACATGAAGTGATATTTAAATTATGGTTTAAAATAAAGAAATATATTTGTAAAGCTATGTAAATTATCTTCTTTACAAAGTAACCATAAAGTTAAACCATTTATTCTATATACCGTTGAATGTCCAAACCATTGTGTTTGGGAGTTATGGTTTTAAAGTAAAATTTCCAAAATATTATGTTTTGAAGATATAATTTAAATATTTGGTTTCCAGATATTATAAATTTTAAGCAGTATGGTTTTTGGAAAAGAATTATACTTGAATATAACGGTATCATATTGTTTTGGGTTTTGAATGATATCGTGTTTATAGTTTGAAATAGAAATGTTTATTTTGGTTTTAAAGTATAAACTGTTTTAAAAGACCACGGTGTTATAATAACGATGGGTTGGCAAAGAGACCGGGATCGGATATGGACATACTCTCTGTCGATACCGAAAACCACTTTGACTAACCGTGTACGCGGTGGAGATTCCAGAATGAAGTAGGTTGGTGGCGACGTTTCCTGTAAGGTAAATACGTGGACCCGACTCCCGTGAGTTGGCATAAGGTGGCTAAAACATGAGCGATCGACGGGTTAATGAGGTCATTCCTCTGATCGGACACTCCTCTTCGATATTATACTATGACTTTGGATTGATTCAGTGGCCACTTCTATTTTGATTTGGGGAGTTGTTTCGAGGTGGGCGGTTGCTGCGGCTTCGCGTTACCATCGGCCCGGATGCGTAATTGGTATATCTACCCTGGCATTGCCTAGTTGTGCCGTGTCACCTACCATACCGCGCCTTGTACGAGTTTAGATTTCTCCCGTAGCCCGTGTGGTATCCTCTAGTTGCTTCCCGATCAGGAGGAGCTATGATATTGGATGGACTACTGGGACTATTACGTGTTAAGGTGGAAAATGTAAAGCCTTAACGCTACTTAAAAGTAAGTTTATTTTATAAATAGACACTAGTATAATAGCGCAATATACTACATAGTAAATAGTTTGACGGATCCTTAGAGGATGGGCGGTCCCAAGCATCCTTTAAGTTACTTGCTCTATATTACAGTACACTTGAATTAGCTTACATTATATAAGTATGTATGTCCTGACTCGAGTGTTATGTTTTATTTTTACGCTCGGGTCAGCCTGAGTTGCAGTTTCAGTTTCTCTCCGGAGTTATGTCATCCCGTAGATCATTCATACTGCCGGAAGCCTTTCAGTCTTTATCTTATTTGCAATCAATCAAATTGGAAGACTCTGTTTCTATTTATGTCTACAGCTGTATTGCAGATTCTAAACTATGTAAATTCTATTTGGTTAAAGTTTTATAGTGGCTTCATGAACCACTGTATATTTTATTTCCGCTGTGAGTTCTGATATATGTATGTGATTCTGTGATTTATTTACTACATATTCTGAGTTTTGCCAAATTTATTTTACAACGCAGTATTTTGAACAATTCAAGTCCGACATGTGTGTCTGCCATTGCACTTAGAGGGTGCAGCATGATAGGGGGTTCTCGCTTCCTGGTTTGGTAGCGAACGGTTGACTCTTACTCCTACATGTCCCCGAGGGGGTTGGTGGTGCAGTCGAGAGGTTGGCCGTAAAGGCAGAACACAGGTACCAATGTATGCTACGGTGGGCGTTACCCCACTGGCGCGGCCCGTTACATTTGGTATCAGAGCTTTGGTTCTAGGCAAAACTTAGAATGTATGGTAAATTTGATTTACAGAATCACGTTCATTCGAGATTGAACCACTCTCTTTTCGAATTTTGGAACATTCCCTACGGTTCCAAAGCTCATTCGTATCCCTCACTTTTTCATCTGCTTTAGATTCTGGAGTATCTCATAACTCCACTTCGGATGATCTTTATTGTAAATTGGCGGTCTCGCCATTATTCTAATAAAGGGGTGAAACTCCTTTACCATTAGCATTGATTCACCGGAGATTTATATTTATCCTCGGTTTATATGCTAGTATCTTTGGTTATTCCAAATCCTATCTCTTCGGATCAAATGTAGATTTACCCCAACCACATCGATATGGCTCTTTAAGTCACGGATGACTAGGTCAAGGTTGTCCGCGACTTATATAGACTTACCCAGTTTCCTTATTCTGATCTTCTGATTTCAATTTATCTTGAATTCTATTTGATTTGAGTTCATCAAATTTGAGTCTCTATCCTGGTTTGAGAAGTTTATTCCTATATTTGAAATTAAAATCTAATATTATATATATGAGTATAATTTTCAAAATTTTATAATTAATTTAACTATTTGTCAAGAGATAATAGTTTTGATTTATTTTTGATTTTGTAAACCATGTGTTTTGGCTAAAATAAATAATTGAATATAAAACAATGGTTATAAATTAATTTGGAAACAGAAATGAACTTAAAACAAGAACTTGAGAATTCAATTTCTGATGATTTCAAACCTTGTGTTTAAATTTTAAAAGGATGTAATAAGTATTTTTGTATAGAAATTTGTTTCCAAAGAAATTTTAAAATTAGTGCTTTTCTCTTTGTCGCTGGAAAATAATTTCGGTGATGACTGCAGCATCATCGACATTCATTTTCGAGTTTCGAAGTGAAAAGACCATTCTGTAGTCTGGCTACAGTGTTTCCTTGAGATTTTAATTGATTTGAATTTCTAAAGTATGACTTAATATATATAGATATATAATTTAAATTTGATTTGACATATTAGGTATATATATTTAGTTATCTCTAAATGGTTTGAAGGGAATCAGGAATTTAATTCTTAAAGTTTATCTTGAGGAAGGAAAATAAATATAATAACAAAAATTTGAATAAAAAGGTTCCAATTGGAGATAATTAAATTGAAAGTTTTATTTGTATAACACCCAATTTCATTTAATATAACTTACCTTGATTTTCAAAAGTTAACATGTAATTGGATAATATACAATATAAAAGGATTTTATGAATAAAATTTGAGTGGTTATAATAAATATTATACACTTAAATTTTAGTTATAAAAGATTAATGGGGATAAATAAGGAAAAGGAATTTAAGGAATTTTATTCAAATGTCTTAATAATCAAATTAATTTAATATGGAGCCGTAAATCTAACCAAGAGATTTTAATAAAAGGTTATTTCCTGAAATGAATATGTTTGTGTAATAAACAAGGTATCTTTGAATAAGGAAAATATATTTGAAAGGGATATTTTTGGAGTAAGGATTATATATCTTCAAATCATAGTTTAATTGATGACTAAATAAATAGTTAAGACGTATTCTAATATCACTAAATTTTGATAATTGAGAATTGGTTTTCAAATGGAAATTCAAGGGTAACTTATTGAAGGAATATCTTATTTATAAGATAAGTATTTTTAATAAAGTGTTAGGTTATTTGTTAAAATTCAGAGTTAAGTACATAATAAACTGATTAGGAATACTATTATATCTACTATAGCATATTATGAGTGCTGCTGTTTCTAAAAATAAAATGTTTTGGAAATTTTTTTTTTATAAATGAACTTAGGAATATTTCAACCTTGAAATGAATATTGTTTGGCATTGAATTTAAAAGGTATAAATGAAGATTATTTTAAAGGTATTATGATTTTAGTAGCATGATTTCCAAATTTATAAATTTAATGATTTCAAAGCATTATGATTGCAAATTTATTATCTTATTTGTTTTCAAACTATCTTTAAGTGTCCTTGGTTTCCCTATCTGCTACAGAATGAGGAGGCTATTGCTTATACCAGTCTATTTAGAAATCTTTTCTATAATCTTTAAAAATCTTTGTTACTCATCGGGGCCTGAGCACCGCTTACCACCCATAGACCGACGGTCGAACTGAAAAGAGTAAAACCGATTCTAGAAGATCTTCTTCGTGCTTCAAATCCGGAACTATTCGTTTAAAGTTCTTGTTTATCTAGCTTATCTTCCTTTGTTTCTTTTCTTTTGTTCCTTTTCGAGGACGAAAAGTTCTTAAGTGGGGGAGAGTGTAACAGCCCTAGTTTTTAGCTATTTATTTCTTTTAATTTTTTTTGTTTTTAGAAATATAATTTATATAAATTGTGTTTACCAATATTGTTTAAATATTTAATTTAGAGAATTAAACTCGTTAATTTAATATGATTTTTGTAACTAAATTTAAGAAGAAAAAAAAAGGAAATTTTTATAATGTATAATGAAGTGAGTGGTAACTAAATGTTTTGGATATTATCATAATATCTGTTGTTATACCCATTCCTTAAAAATAATGAAAAGGAGAAAATTTGTAACATATTAAAGTAGTTAATTAATTATGTTAATTTGGTAGGTTATGACATGCAAATCATGTTGGTGGAATATTCTCAATTTTGACATATTAATTATGTTAGCAGTGAACATTGTTAAGCAATTTAAAACAATGAAACTTACAATCAATTTATTTGATAAATCTACCTTATTCCTAGTTAGCAATTCAAAACTTGAATAAAGGCACATACCGATATTTTAAAATGGAGTTAATGACAATTAATAGATATTTCAAAAAGAAATTTATGACAATTAATAGAGAAATTAATTGTAAAATTTCAGTAGTTGACCAGAATTAATTTATTGAATAATTAATGCAAATTAATAAAATTGATGAAAGATAAATAAGTTAATTCTTTTGGTTAATGGCATGAGGACACGAGGTTAATCCCCATTTTGTAGGAGAAATCTGCCCGTGTAACCAGTCCGGCTACCAGTGCCTACAAAGCGGACGGATTAATGTGAGACGTCGCAGGATTGATAATTAACAAAAAGGGTTAATTAACTAATTAAGTTAGTAACCAAATTTGAGTATGTAATTAAAGGAGGATAATTAATTGGTAATATGGTAATATATTGAAATCAATTAAGGAGGGTAATTAAAAGGGATAAGGTAATCAATTGAAATCAATTAAAGGCAATTAAAGGGGAATTAATTGATTAGAAGAATATGGAAATCAAATTTGCCTTCCTTTGCGCGTGACACAAAATTTTATTCTTTTAACATTTTGACATTTGCCTCTTACCATTTGTTTCTTGAGCATGTCACTGTATTTATTTATTCACGCAGTCTCATCCACAAAAATATCAACTCTTCCAATTGCCATTTTTCCTCTCACCTAAATTAAATGCATTCAAAATTTAATCTTGCCTATCTTTGCAAATTTTCGCATACCCATTATATCTCTCTGTTTCCACTGCGTTTGTTTTGCAATAAATAAATTTTTCGAACCATTGATCAAGTAAATATTTATGTAAGCATTTATTACTTTTGCCTTTTCAGTTAAAAGCTTTTTCATTGCTTACCATAAATCACGCAAGAGCTCAAGTTTTGCTTCCTCAATCAAATCTGTTCAAATTTGCAGTAACGCATGCTTTAAATTTAGATTATAACTGGTATAAATCACGCAAGCTATCTAAAAAAAAAAAAATCCAAAAGAGTGATATCGTTCAAACATAAAACTGGAAAGAGAAATCAACGCATGCATTTATCACAATTTTCGTGTAACGTTCAAACAAGAAGAACTGGAAATAAATCTCTTGCCTAAACGCATGCACTCAAAAATCAACGCTTGCATTTATTTCTTACGTTTTCAAACCTGCCTATTTATCTCCCCTTTTTATTTCGCAAGTTTATCTATAAATACTTTGCCTCATTCACATAAGTTTTCATATCTCCTTGTTTGTCCCTCTCTGGTACAAGCTTCTATCAGGTAAATAATTTGCATTGTTTATTTCTTTGCTTCTTCCAATTTTCCTTCCTCCTTCTTGTGTTCTCTGATTTCCTTGCTCGGCTACTTCCCCATCATGCCGTGCCATTTATAAATACATATAGAACTTTGTTAGTAGTAGGCTGGAAGAAATGATATAAATTGATTGTAGGAAGCTAGACTATGGAATTAGTGTAGTTATGATGTAGTTAGTGGTATTGTGGATTTGGATAAGTGCAGTTTGAAGAGGAAGGCATAGAAAAAAAAAAAGAATTACAATTTAATAATGGAGAAGATAAATTGATAAGGAGAAAATGATATGAAATGTTGTTTAATTCAAATAAACAATATTGTATGAATAAATCTTGGGTGAATATAATAAAATGATATTTATTTCAATTTTTAATGGTTGAAATAAATTTAAGATGGTTAAAAATAAATTTAACTACTTATTTGAGAATTTGGGTGGATAAATATCAATGGATTGTATTTATTATGGTTAATAAAAGGATATTGGTGATGTATACCAATAATCACCTTTTAATGTTTAATAATAAAAGTAAAAGAAGAAATAATTTGCCTAAACATGATGAACATGTATGTGAAATAAAGTATTATTTAATGAATTCGAATGTAGTTAGTGGCTACATTTGATTAAATCGAATAATTTGAACAGTATTGTGTTTGTTGCCAATATTGTCATTTTATTTAAATAAATATATATGAGAATGAAAATAATTGATCATGATAAATATGATTAAAAATGTGAGAAATAATTTAATAATGTCTAAACATGTATTTGTTTTGTTTGGGTGCATAACATCTTTTTATTCAATCAATTGTATTAAATTTGCAATTTATTTTGCAATTTATTCAATTTATTTTATGCATGCGTACGGTTGAAGTATGGGCCTAGGATATGTTGAGACGGTTAGCGGGTTGTAGTAGTCGAGCAAGTTGAACTAAATTTCTTTTATTCTATTCGTTCCAATTGTTCTGAAATTTTGCTTTGACCGTAATTTTTAAATTCGCATACTTGGTATTTGGATCTTATAGATTTAAGTCAAGGCTTTGCATCCGCCGAAGTTTGATCGTGCTTTCCATTTTTTTTTCCGAAGTAGATACCGTGTTTGATTTAGATCCACTGCAGCGTTTAAGGTGAGTATTTCTCACCAGACATATGTACATATATTTTGTGAATTATCGCAAGTGTATGTGTAAAAATTTTATTTAAATATTATCTGTCTGTAGTATAACGTAGAATGATGAATCCCATTTAAATTGACACCTCATCAGTTATTATTTGTTGTATTATTTCTGCAGTTATATTATATTATTGTTTATTTACTGCTTAAATCACCACTGCAAGTTCCCTGTTAAATTTAGATTGTTATGGGCTGAAATGATAGGCCTAAATGATTATTATTGTTCAATCATTCTGTTAACTGCTTAACTGTTAACTTGGGATTGCGGGTTTGAAATGATAGAACCCGGGGTTTGTAAATTACGGATTGAAATGATATAAATCCGTATCACTTGACCTAGGCTAGAAAACTATATACAGGCCCGTGGTCCTTATAATATTTTCTGAAATATTTGAAATTATTTTGGAAGTTAAATATTTGATTTAATATCTTTAAAGGATTTTTTATTGTTTTGAATGAGTTATAAATGTTAATAAATAAATAAATAAATATTTGAATAAAATTTTGGAATGTAACTTATTTTGGAAATTCTGGATTTTTGAAAGGATAAGATTTCAGTTAAGAAATATATATATAAGTTATATTTGGAAATATTTATTAAGTTAAACAATCTACTAAAGCATTTAAATGCTGTCTTTTGAAATTGGACTAGTTTTACCCGTAACTTTAGGTAGCATTTCCTAAGTGCTATAGAATCTGGAATTTGATTGTTTTGAAATTTAAGGAATTTGATAAATTATATTTATGTTTAAGTTTTGGAGACCTTTAAGATATGAGATTTATAACTGGATTTTTCTTAATAAATTTAAGATGAACATTCTAGTGTTAAGTAAATTTTGAAATTATTTAATGGCATAATTTTGGAGTTTTATCTATGGAATTTATGGGAATATTCAAGACGAAATAATAAACACTAATTTGTTGAAAGAAAAAATATCCAACCTTAGTTTTGAATATTAATACTCCAATTGGGTATATATATAGGAATTGAAATGGTCTTGGGAACATGAAGTGATATTTAAATTATGGTTTAAAATAAAGAAATATATTTGTAAAGCTATGTAAATTATCTTCTTTACAAAGTAACCATAAAGTTAAACCATTTATTCTATATACCGTTGAATGTCCAAACCATTGTGTTTGGGAGTTATGGTTTTAAAGTAAAATTTCCAAAATATTATGTTTTGAAGATATAATTTAAATATTTGGTTTCCAGATATTATAAATTTTAAGCAGTATGGTTTTTGGAAAAGAATTATACTTGAATATAACGGTATCATATTGTTTTGGGTTTTGAATGATATCGTGTTTATAGTTTGAAATAGAAATGTTTATTTTGGTTTTAAAGTATAAACTGTTTTAAAAGACCACGGTGTTATAATAACGATGGGTTGGCAAAGAGACCGGGATCGGATATGGACATACTCTCTGTCGATACCGAAAACCACTTTGACTAACCGTGTACGCGGTGGAGATTCCAGAATGAAGTAGGTTGGTGGCGACGTTTCCTGTAAGGTAAATACGTGGACCCGACTCCCGTGAGTTGGCATAAGGTGGCTAAAACATGAGCGATCGACGGGTTAATGAGGTCATTCCTCTGATCGGACACTCCTCTTCGATATTATACTATGACTTTGGATTGATTCAGTGGCCACTTCTATTTTGATTTGGGGAGTTGTTTCGAGGTGGGCGGTTGCTGCGGCTTCGCGTTACCATCGGCCCGGATGCGTAATTGGTATATCTACCCTGGCATTGCCTAGTTGTGCCGTGTCACCTACCATACCGCGCCTTGTACGAGTTTAGATTTCTCCCGTAGCCCGTGTGGTATCCTCTAGTTGCTTCCCGATCAGGAGGAGCTATGATATTGGATGGACTACTGGGACTATTACGTGTTAAGGTGGAAAATGTAAAGCCTTAACGCTACTTAAAAGTAAGTTTATTTTATAAATAGACACTAGTATAATAGCGCAATATACTACATAGTAAATAGTTTGACGGATCCTTAGAGGATGGGCGGTCCCAAGCATCCTTTAAGTTACTTGCTCTATATTACAGTACACTTGAATTAGCTTACATTATATAAGTATGTATGTCCTGACTCGAGTGTTATGTTTTATTTTTACGCTCGGGCCAGCCTGAGTTGCAGTTTCAGTTTCTCTCCGGAGTTATGTCATCCCGTAGATCATTCATACTGCCGGAAGCCTTTCAGTCTTTATCTTATTTGCAATCAATCAAATTGGAAGACTCTGTTTCTATTTATGTCTACAGCTGTATTGCAGATTCTAAACTATGTAAATTCTATTTGGTTAAAGTTTTATAGTGGCTTCATGAACCACTGTATATTTTATTTCCGCTGTGAGTTCTGATATATGTATGTGATTCTGTGATTTATTTACTACATATTCTGAGTTTTGCCAAATTTATTTTACAACGCAGTATTTTGAACAATTCAAGTCCGACATGTGCGGATGCGAAGGGTTGAAAATACTGGGTCGTTACAACTTGTTCTAGTTATTCTTAATTTTTTTATTTTTCTTTTTCCGGTGTATTTTTGTTTTGAAGATTGCCTGAATAATTCTATATTATTATACTTCAGGCTAGAAAATCATCACCCTTATAGATGATCTATACAATCACCATTATTATCTTGTTTGATTATCATCTTCCTCAACTGATGATCTTTTTCAAGGAATTGAAGAGGTAACACTTTTTATTTAGAGGGGTAATATAAGTAAATTCTTTATGGTGTCAAGTGAATTATTTTAAAGTCGAATTACTCTTTTTGATTGATGGTGCTAAATGAAAATAATATTACCTTCTTCCAGTTTTCATTTTGAAACTAGGAAAGAGGATAGTAGACTTAGAGTGAATTATATGCGTCGAAGGTTAGTTGCTAGCAGTTTTTTGATAAATAATATTATGAAATATAATATAAAAATAGGAAGTTAGTATAATAGAATTGGGAATGATCTTATAATAGCAATGTTGATCTAGACTAAATTAGAAATTGTACTTATTTTCTGTTGATTTGACAATTGCTAAGTAAAAATCGATTAAGTAACTATGTTACTTGGACTAAGAAAAAATAGGACCGATCCTCGGTTATTGCTACAAGTCATAAGCATGCAGTTGAAAGCAAGCTTGCAACTATAAGTTGCTTGCAAGTTGCAAGTTGCATGTTGCAAGCAAGCTTGCAACTTCAAGTTTCTTGTTTGTAGTGGCAAGCAAGCTTGCAATTGCACGTCATGTTATCACTTTTAGGCTATGTTTATGTAGTATGTAGGAACTTGAATTTGCAATATGTAAGGCTTAAAAAGTATTTATGAACTTGATGTAGGCTATCGCTCTTTAGCTAGCAAGGTCTGCAATAGAATTAATCATATTGTACCGTAGAACTAGAAAGATTTTTGGGTATTAAACTTATTCCTTAAACTAAGATCAATCATAATAAATTACAAAATATTAACCATGTTAACTAAGTGTATAAAAATTAACTAAATATATAAAATAATAGTCAAAATCAAAATAAATTAACCGAGATTATAAAAATTAACTTCATTAATTAAGTTTTATAAAAGTTAAGTTAGTTTATAAAAATTAAGTAAGTTTATAATAATAATAACAACAACATAACTAATGCATATGAAACTCAATTATTTATAATAATAATACTAACAACAACAATAAACATAATAGCAATAATAATATATAGTAAATAAACCAAGTTTATAAAAATTAACTAAGTTTCACAATAGTTAACTAAGTTTAGGATATTTATAATTATAATACTAATAATTATATTAAATTATAAATACTAACCAAGATAACTAAGTATCAATTAAATTTATATAAAAATTATTATTATTAACAACTAAGTTTATAATAATAATAAAAAATGAGCCAAGTTGACCAAGTTTTATAGTTTATGTAATAATAATAATAAATTAAGCAAATTGACCAAGTGTTATAAAAAATAACAAGTTTATGTAATAATAATAATGAATTACCCGAAGTATGTGTTTGGCAGGCACATACTTCCCTAGAGTTTACAAGTGAAGCTTGGTTCTCTAGGTAATTCAAAAAAAATTAACAAAGTTTATACTTTAAGCATCGATTGCAGATTAAAAACGAATAAACTGAAACATCCAATACTTTACTTGAACTAGCATATGTTCACTTGTTATACTTTAAGCATTAGGCATACCAGTATCATACAAATCCAAGAAACTATAACTTTGAATCACTATGGGCGGCTACACTAATATTCCCCAAATCTTATAACTGAAATTGCAGGAATCTTACCCAAATCTTATAAATAATCACTATGGGCGGTTACACTAATATTCCTCATACTGGCTTAGGCATTTGGGCTTAAAGCAAGTTTTCTTCACCATTCTTCCGACTCTGATGTTTCTTTCCCAATTCACTCTTTAGACCATCTTTATTCAGTTACCAAAATTATTGCGGCGACAGTTACCAAAATGGGGACTAAAATCCTTTTTTAATGTGTATGTAAAAATTGTTGATCACTATTTACTTATAATAATCAATATTACAAATCTATTAATAAAGAACTTCTATTTACTCGACCTAGTAAGAAAAATAAAAAAAGTAATAATTTACAGAGAAGAAGTTTTCTTTCGATTCACGTAATAGAATAAAGTAGATGCTTACAAGTAATAAAAATGCTAATTATAGTACTTTATATTCATAAATTCCATGGTTTTAAAATTTTAATTATATATCGTTAGATTTAATTTTTATGAATGTTTGCTTTGATATTGAAGCTTTGTAAACAAACTTTTCGACAATGGGGTAATCAAATACCAGCACCATATTATTTTAACACATAGTTTTCATTATTGTATTAAGGAACAACATCATGGACCTATGCACTATTAATAAAAATACCAGCTGTAACATTAAAGTGTTACACATCCTAATAACACTGCATGAAGTTAATGAGGTTAAACATATAACTATCGTGTCAGGTGGATATGGAAATTAGCGTAATTGTTATATTCGATAGGACTAATGTTAGATTAGTTAGAGTGGATTAGGATACTAATTTGTGACAGTCTTTAGTGAAATATTTAGGAACATCCGCATCTTCGAATGTCAAACCGGCTATAACAATTGGCTGGATATAAATCTCTGCTTCTCCCAATGTGTCATCCACAAATTGCTTCTCGTGGTCGAAAACTTGTTATTTTTTGCTTCATGACACAGTATTAACCAAAATGTACTTTGTTTCTTGCATTTAACTGGGAATAATGTTAACTTAGTTAGAGTGGAGTTCCTGTTTCCAAATAGTGTTGTCCCAATCTCACATTGTATTCAGTACATTAGATTAATTCATAATAATAAAAACGAAATGAGCAGTTGAGAATCTGGAGATACATTAAGGAAAATAGAAATCAACATTTAGGGACACATTTCAACTACTACCACCAATTGTTTCACCTTCAATGCTCCTAAATATTTCCTTGTGCTATTGGATGTAGGATTCAAGCATGATAGGAAGTTTCGACACTATTTCCTTGCGTTACTGTGCATGTGTCTTTTTAGTTAGTCTTTTTATGTTGAATTTTTCTTCCCTTGATTTTGGTTTTATTGTTTTCACTTCATTTCAAATTCTTTAAGATTGCTTTGATTTTTGTGGCTTGGATGCATTTTGTTGTCAAGTTAAAAAAGGCCTTGGTTTCAACTTATCAGCTCTTTATACATACTGCACTGTGCTATCTAAAAGTCAAATTTCATCGGTGTTTTATTCATATTCGTTCCAAATGTAAATATTTATCTTATTTGTAGGTGTGTGAAAGAAGAAGGATGTGGAAGTTGTGGCCTTCTTTTTAACGAAACAACCAAATATGTACTTTTTATCTGTTAAACTTTGCTACTATTTTTTGGGGTGTGCTTAAAACATTTGCTACTACATTTTGATTTATGTGGTTTAAGCTATAAGATATTATGTGTATGAATATTTGATATGTTTAATGTAATGTGTTACATCTCTATATTTATTATCTTTTATAATTCTTGCATTATTTAAATGATTTTATGTTTAAAATGATTATTATTGTACATTTTGATATTGGTATTTAATACTATAGTTTATGAATAGGATGTAGAAATTTTTTGAATTATGAAACTAAACCATAGCACTTGAAAACCACTATAAATATTTAATAGCGTCAAATGACCGCTACTAAATTTGTTAGTATTACAGATGCATAACAAAAAAAGCGCTATGGTATTATAAAAAGCGCTCTAAAGAATGATGAATAATAGGTTAGTACACGCTATAAAAGAACATATCATAACAGAGTATAAGAGCTATTGTAGCTGAATCTTTATAGCGGCATATTGGTGTTGTGACAAGTGAACATCTACAATAATGTGTTTATATACAACGCTCATAATCCGCTATTAATACTTTTTATAGCGAATTATTTGTGCTATTTTAGAGAAAAAAGGTATTTTGTGGAAAATAACGAATTTCATAGCAGACAAATAGCGCTATTATAGAAATCAATAACAAATAATTTGCTGCTAAAAATATGTTCAAAACAACGGATTATTTGTGCTACTATATTAATACTTTTCATAGCGCTTATTATGCGCTATAAATTATTCACTGTTTTTAATAAAATGTCACTATACATCGTTTATTAAATCGCTATTATAGGCTTTAATAGCATTTTTTGGTACTATCGTTGGGTCTTTTTGTTGTAGTGATTTAATCGTGCCCAAGTTTCGATGATTTGAGATATTTTCTCTCATTCAAGTAGATGGCTGAATGTTCGTCCCTCGTGATCATTGAGGCTTAAAGAAACTGCAAGATCATGTTGTCGCTTCAAAGTAAGCTGTCCCAATTCAAGACCTAATATTTATTCATTAGGTGTCCTAAGGGATTTAATCGTCTTTGGACGATGGGGGGTGAGTATTCTCTTTTACTCATTGAGATATAATACATCGCTATGGGATTTCTGATACATTAAATACTTCTTGTGGTTATTCCGAGACCGAACAAAGATCCATCGCTTGATCTAATCTTCCATAGTCTGAAGGCCGTAAAGGCCAAAGAGAGACCAGTCAAGTTTCTGGTAATGGATGAGAATTTGGTTTGATGTGGGCTGTTGCATCCCGGGAGATATGCCATAGACGTTGAAGTTTTGTCTCTTTCCCATTCTAGAATTCGAACATGCTCCACTTCT
Source organism: Allium cepa (assembly GCA_030765085.1). Classification (NCBI taxonomy): domain Eukaryota; kingdom Viridiplantae; phylum Streptophyta; class Magnoliopsida; order Asparagales; family Amaryllidaceae; genus Allium; species Allium cepa. The sequence goes on from CM060935.1 coordinate 485,178,768, forward strand.
TCATCACACAGCTCCGAAGAGGGCGACCTCCCAGAAGGAGAAGGTACATTTGGTGGGTCAACCGAAGAAATTCATGTAGGAAGGGGTGTTATGACTTAAGCCAACTGCTCGCCTAGAATGCCCCTGATTCCGAAGGAGGAGGAAGAAGAATTCAAGAAGTGTGAGGGCAAGGCTGCGGTGACAACGGAAAAGGAGGAGGCTGAAATTGAGAGTAGTAGTAGTTAAGATTCCTCCTCTAGTGATGATAAATTTGATGCAAGTTTCGGGGATGGAAACTTTGAATCATGTGATGAAAATTTAGGAACGAGTCCCGTTCTCCCAGATTTGCCTTCCTAAGAGATTGGTGTTAAAGATACTCCCCTAATAGCCAAGCGACTTCATGCTTCTCCGCTTATGGAAACCAGTATTGATTATGGATATTTGAACAGTGTTTATGTAGATATTGATGAACTCATGGGCGAAAATTTTGAGTTCAAAGGATTATCTCCTCGCCCTGGTCATGCTGTGTCTAGAGTTAGCCCGATTCCTACCATGGTGACTTCTCGATCGGGTTTATGACGTCCTTTTAGGCTGCCTATGACATGTTACACATTTCACTAGGGTACCTTTCACTTACATATGCATTATTTAGGTTCATTTCCTATCGCTAAACCTCTTTATTTTTTTATATCACGTTCACGTACTATAAGAGGCCGTATACTTTATGAGGGCCTTGACCAATTTACTGATTCACAGCGTCGGTCAAGACGGATTTCAAGCTAGCATCAGCCCTGTGAAACCAAGGGGAGTGGAGAACGAGGAAAGATTTGGAAGCCGATGTATGTCATCGGGACGACAGAGAATAGGGTAGGGCTTACAGGAGTGGTTATAAGAAGAGAAAGGCCCCTAACGACCGAGAAGAGCCGTCCGAGAAGTCGAAGTTAGATCATGGTTCTCATTCCTCTGAGCACCAAGCATTTTCCCTGGCTCCAATATCTGTTGGAATTGAAGTTCCGGCTTTCACCATTCAAGTTTCACCTTTATCCCAGGCCCCATCAACTCACATAGTGAATGTTTCTTGTTCTTCATGCCCCCATGGGAGGCCATCTTACATTCTCTCGTCGGTCCCCCTAAACTAGAAGCTGCGCTCTCCAGATGGTTTCTAAAGGGAGTTAAATTTGATCACAACCTGTGCCCATTCCGCAAAGACTCTTATATGCCCCAAGTCCAGGTGATTCAGAGCGATTTGGACCAGACTGAAGGATGGGAGAAGTTATGCAAGCAACTGGCAGACACCAATCATACAACTACCAAGAGATCCTATCCTTTGAATTAGAAAAGGACGATAATGAGAGGACGTTAACAGAATGCAATGCCAGAATCGAGCAGTTGAAAGAGGGACGCTGCACTTTGAGAGAGTAAGAGTACCGCCAGTTTACTGAAAAAATTGAAAGAGGCCCACACAAAAATAGAAATCATGTCCTAAGATGAAATCAAGAAGGCCCACGGGGATGAGGTTAAGTTGAAAGAGGAGCTTGAAGCTCATGACGTGATCATCGAAGCTCAGAGCAAAACTATTGCTAGTCATAATGAAGTCGTTGAAGCTTATAAAAAGACAATTGCTGATTACATGGGAATGGTGGATTCCCATGACAAGACCATTTCTGATCTGACTCAATGATTGCTTCATTCAGGAAAGAGTCGTGTAGCTTAATGCTAAGAAGACTATATTTGAAGTTGAGATGGTTGTCATAATAACAGACTAATTGAAGTTGTAGGATACTTTCAAAAGGAAAATGAAGAAGATGGATGACACCATCTTGAACTTCTATTTTAACTTCTTGCTTCATCAGGGGAGCCTCAACTATCTGGGACTAAATTCCCGCATACTCTTGCCATGGTTTGGGAAGAAGCTCTAGTCTGTTTTTGAGAGAATGGGGATGTATACACCGAGAAAGAGTTGAAGGATGCCTATCTCAACGAAGAGTGGAAGAAGGATTTGATTGAGGGTTGGGAGATCATTCGAATTGATAGGGAATAGAAGGCCGCCGATGCTGCTACAACTACGACTGCTAAAGCGCTATTAGAGCCATTCACTTTTGGCCCCAGCGAATCATCAAAACAGCCTCACGATTAATTAGCGAGTTCGACCGGTGCTGCCTTATTGTCTGCCCCTCCGATAGCTATCTTGTAAACCTCAGGTGGTCATGGAACTTCTCCAAAGATCATGCGGCCATTCAAAGAAGGAGAAGGTATGGAGTACGAGATTGAAATTCTTGGCCACTCTTCTGATGCAAGTAACCTTTTTTTCCCCTGAGTTTGAGAAGTTTCAGCTCACGCCATAAGAACAAGACAAATTAAATGCTTTCATTTTTGATTTTATAGGTCCGTCTTCTTTACCTACCGACCTGCCAATCTCTTTGGTCCTTAGGTCTGCTACTATTTAAATTGCCTTGATGCTTGTTTCTATAGCCGCTTTAATCGCTGCACCCGTGTCTGGCTCACAATTAGGGCCAGAATCCAAGCATATTGCTGCGCTGCATGGTCTAGATGACCCTTCTGTATTTCTAGAGGGCGATTTCACAGCAGTTGAAGCTCGAGAGCAAGAAGACCTAATTATCCAGCTAAATAAAACTATACAGTAGATGGTGGCCGTTAAGAAGGAAAAGGTTGATGAGAGAAAGTCTTAAAGGAGCCGCCACAAGTCTCAGAAGCACAAGACCAAGAGGGAGTCTTCCGAGAAGGTGGAAGACCATGGTGGAGATGCTGGCACGGAGGAGATAGTTGATATTTAAGTTGACGATACAACGCTTGGCAGGGATTCTAAGAAGAAGAATAAACTTCCAACCAAAGGTGGGAAGGGAAGCGGTGTAACGAAACATTGATAGGCGCGAGTAATAGTGAAGCTAGATACTGGGACATTCTAATTTGGTTGATATGTTTTCCGTACAAATGCAGAGTCTGCACTCATTAATTTTGTTATTATAGCATCTGCACTTTCCTTTTTGTTAGTCGATATTGTGTGCGTATGGCCACCACATTTTGATTCTATACAGAAAGTGTTATAAATAATTCAACGTTGACACTTCGATTATAACTTTATTTGCCTACTTATCTGTCTCATGCACTTATTCCAATTTTATTTACTGCTATTTTATCTAGTCCTGTAACTACCACCACAATTATTATTTTTGAGTAACAAATTCATGAAATACTTGGTTTTTTAAATATTGGTGTGTGCGGCCCTCATTTCATGGTGCTATTTACATCAAACACTTGATCGGTCGATCCGTGTGACCCTTTGGATGTCTGTAACCGAGTCTATTTTGAGATTCCTAGCTTCAAGAACTTGTGAATGGGCATCTCAAGTCTAGAGATTTTGTCAGCCAAAAATCAGAATTCTTTGCCAATTCGTAGCCATGCGACATTGTTAGATTCATGACCATTAGTCCTGATAGTGGGAGTGGATTCTTGTTATTCCTGCAATAGACGAGTTTCCTAGCATTGACAGGACAATACCGACACTTAAGAGTGTGTGCGGCTTTTATGAGTTTGCACGACTTATGAGATGCACGGGTTTTAGGAGTGTGCGCTGCTTATGGGATGCGCGACTTTTGGGATCGATATGACCCGTCGATCAGGAACGGTTTGGAATTTCTTAACGTTATCAATCTTCGGGCAACATGAGGGTTTCATGTTTCGAGAGCATGGTTCCACGATTTAAGAAGCGATTAGATGATTTTGAGTCGATTTGACCACGCTGACTAAGTATGTTACTTCTGTAAACATGGTTTTATTGGTTAAAAAAGAAAAGCAATTTTATTAATGAAAGTTGGGCAAGTTTTTCCTGTTTGCAATGCCTTTAGTATTCTGAGGTGGCTTGTTTGCTAGAAATAGGAAATACATAAGATATTCTTAGATAAAGTAAGGATGCAACGATTCACTATTCCATTCTCAGAGAATTTAGGCTCCATCAACAGTTGTTAGGTTGAGTGTGCCATCCCCTAGCTTTGGACTGACCACATAGGATCCTTCCTAGTTTGGTTCGAATGTTCTCGGTATAGGTAGACCCTCTATAGTGACCTGTAATTTTCGATAATTAAAAATTGTTAATTTAATAAGATTTTGTGATGCAATGTTCGAAGAAATAAAAATTTGTGATTAAATAATAAGAATATAATTGGAATCAAATGAAATGGTATTAATTTAAGGTAATTGATAACTGCTTTAAATGTAATTCAATTAATTAAAAGGATTAAAAGGTTATAATTGGTCATAAATTATAAATTTATTGTAATAATGAATGTATTAATTAGTAACTGAATTAAAAGAACAATTGATAATTTAAGTGTTGTCTTAATTAAATAGTAAGCAATAAATTATGATTGAATTTAATAAGTGTTGTGTAAATAACTATGACATCTGTGTGTAGATAACAAACATACAAATGTGACTAAAGTTAATGGTGACAATTATTATATGTTACCGTTTTATTTAGCTTGTTAAATTAAATTTGAAAATTAATTACAATTAATTCACTTAATTAGTGCAGTTAATGTTGGTTAGATTGATAATTGTGGAATGTTGATTCAATAAGATGTAACCAATGAAAATTTTATGCATAATATAACAAATGATTGAATAAAAACAATTGGAATTAAGTTTGCTCAGTTTATCGGAATTTAAATTGTAATGAATGGATTTATTACAATTAAATGCAATTAAAGATTACTTAAATGAAAAGTAACATGAAAATGGTAAAATAATTAATGTAATAAAATGTATGGGAATGTTATTATATTTGCAAGACAACAATTGATGTAATAAAAAGAGTGAAACAAAGATAAACTAATTTATTGAGATTCTAAATTATAATATAATTGACAAAATTTCAATATAACAGAAATATAGTAAATAATACAAATAAAAGGTGGAAATTAGAGAATATTAATGTAATAAAATATAAAACAATGTTAATTATGGATGTAGAGTAATAATGGATTGAATTAAAGATCGAAACCAAATTAAATAAATTTATTGGAATTAAATTATAAATGTTGGATTTAATTAAAGTTGAAATTGAATACTGTAATTACAATACCATTTAACACTAAATTTATATGTAAATTTGTTTTAAACTGTTGTAAATGTCCATGTAACCAAAAGTGATGAAAATTTGTTAGTCTATAAATATTGAATTAAAAATTGATTTAATTAATTAATATTAATTTATTTAATTAAGTTAAAAATAGTCATTTTGGACACTGTCTTGGATTTCGACAAAACCAGTTTCGTTGGATCCGTAATGGTGAATTACTATATGGTTTCAGGTTTCTTGGCAATCGGACTTGTCATTTGATTGTACGGACTCGAAACGTGTAGAAATCAATTTAATTAAATTCAATTGAAATCAATTTGAAATAAGCTGATTTTAAAGCAACTTCAAATTAGGACTTGAAACCTGTTCCATTGGGTTTAAAATTTCGAAAACTTCAAATTAGGACTTGAAACGGCGAACTATTCTTGACCGTTCATTGATTGTCGATCAACTTCGACTGGTTGTCAAATCAGTTATACTGGGTTGTAAAGAGCGTCGAGTAGAGTTCATCTAGGTGGTTAGTTTGGCGAATCAACGGTTGCATTGGGCATGAAAATTTGAATAGGGTTAGGCAATTTTGGCGGCGGTTGAGTTCATCTCGTACACGGTGGTGGCGTTGGAGAAACGTGGGCTGTCGTCTGAGGTGAGTAGGAACGAACGATCGTTTGGCAGGGTGCGGCGTTGGCTGGTGGCAGCCGTAGCGAGCCCTCGTGTTCGATCGCGTAAGCAGGTCTGCCGGCTAGGGTTTTAGCGCATGGATTTTTGGTGATGTACGTGTACATGCTTTTGACTTTGTTTTTTTTTTAGTTTAATATCTAAATCATGTAACTTCAATTTTTAATATCTTGTGCACAGGAGGTCCAATTCATACGTAGTTTGTTCCGCTGAGATCGTATTGAAATTATGCAAATTTTGATGTGGGTTTGGTCAAATTCTGAGATTGTTCAAATTTGGGCCTTATTTTGGAATTTAATTCGATTTAAAATCAAAGGTGAGTGTTTTTACCCACTCACAACTACTAGATTATCTTATGTTAGTCAAATTAAATTAATAATGTGATTATAAATTTATTGAGTGCCTTTTGGTATTGTCATTCTGGTTAAATTTGACTTTTATTGCAATTAATCATCGTTTAATTTAATAGTGAATTTTAAATTATCAATTTAACACCTAATATTGATTATCAATTATCTATTGATGTTTATTGATTGATTTGGGTGATCATTGTGATGAATGTTTGATTGTTGATATTGGATGACTGGATGTTGTAATTTATATTGTTATAATTGCAAGTTCCCTAAGGGTTGAAATGTTACATACCCGAACGATCTCCAGATTAGGAAAAAATCGTTATGGGTTGAAATGATAGACTCGAGCGATTTTATGGATTTTATTTAATTTGGGATTGAGGTTTGAAATGATATATAACTGTAAAAATTTAAATTGCTGATTGAAATGATGAATATCCATATCACTTAACTCTAGGGTAGAAAATTATATACAGACACTAGATTGGTTAAATTCAATGATTTTGGACCTCTGAAAATTTTGAATTTAGTTAACTAGTATTTTTGAAGAAGAAATTGACTTATATAGACTGAAGTATTTTCGATAATCCAAATGTTAATGCTGAAAAGGGAATCGATTTAATAAATTGTTCATAGGATTTAAATTGGAATTTCAAGGTTGAAGCGCCAAATATAAATGAATTTATCAGAATTGAGTTATTGGAATTGTTTGGATATAACTTTGAAATCTATTTTAAACTAGTATAAACTATTTTATCGATTTGAACTATTTTAATTTATTTTAAATCTATCATAACCTATTTAATACAATTTAATATATTTCACCTATTTTAAACTAATTAAATTTATTTAATCTATTTTAAAACTATTTAATATAATTTAAATCTATTTTAAATTTATTTAATCTATTTAAAAATCTACTTAATATAATTTAAATCTTTTTAAATTTATATTTAATATATTTTAATCATTTTATAACTAATTAAATTAAATTTAAATCTATTTAAACTATCTTTACTATTTGAACCATTTTAAATCTATTTAAACTATTTTAAACTATATAAACTATTTATACTTACTTAAACTATTTTCTAAAATTTCGGAATGTGTAAAGTTGAAGTATTTATGTTTAATCCTTAATGATGATATGACCTAAGTTGGAATTTGGAATTGATACCTTTTGAAAATGACATATTTGAGTAATAGGATGATTTTGGAACAAGGATTTAACTAACCTACTTATTGATAAATTCAAAAATGAATATGAATTTGAGAGTAAATATGATTTTTGAAAGTGATATGATTTGGTAGTGAATATGATTTTGAAAGTGAATATAATTTGAAAGTGAATATAGTTTGAAAGTGAATATAGTTTGAAAGTGAATATGATTTTGAAGGAGATATGATTTGAAATCGAATATGATATTTTGATATAAATTGTGAATTGACTTTAACCATCCTGTGTGAAATAAGCGTTTGGTTGTTAAAGAGACCGGGATCAGATATTGTCAGACTCTCTGCCAATACCAAAAACCACTTTAACAACTGCGTATGTGGTGAAGATTCCAGAAATGAAGTAGGATGATTTGGCAAACAATTTTTATATGAGGTATGACGTGACCCTGACTCTTGTGACTTAGCTTAGATGTAACCAAAATAGGAGCCATGCCGGGCCAAATGAGGTCATTCCTCCTATCGTGCACATTCCTTGGATACCATTCTACTACTTTGTGATTGATTTGGTGGCCATCCTTGATTTGATTTGGGAGTGTATCCAAGGTGAGCGGTAGTAGCTGCTATGTGTTACCACCAGTCCGGATCCGCCATTGCATCTACCCTGGCATTGCCTCGAGTGCCGTGTTCACATGCCCTAAGATGCCTTCTACGAGTTTGTTCTGTACCATACGTATGGAGTGCCATCTGATAGCCTCAAATTTATGGAGCAGTTACGGTACTGCAGACTATGTGAATGTATAAAATGTGTTAAGGGGGATATGGGTAACGCCTTAACACTATTTTAATACTTTTACTTTACCGTAGACATATTATAATAGCGTATCGTACTACACAGTAGATAGTTTAACGGATCCCTAGGAGATGTGACCCGAACATATCTTAAGTTATTACACTCAGGTTAGACATTGGATAGGAGATGTCAAACCCCATAAACATCTTTGACGTCGTTACACACGTATTTATTACTTTTGATTTTACTTACATAAGATCTTTTAGTTCCGACTCAAGTGTTTTGTCTTTCAGTTCACTCGGGTTAGCCTGAGAATTTCAGGGTTGAAGACCTTATTTCTGGAGGATGAAGACGAAGAATTTGTATTACTATTATTTAGTATATCTATTCCACTACATCATGTTGTTCCGCTTCACTTAGTTATTTATTTATTCCTATTTTATGCAACTCTGATTTGGTGTTGTAAAAGAATAATAAATTGTATTTGTAAAACAGCTTCATGAACTGTTTATTTGATTATTATATTTAGTCATTCCGCCGTAAGATTCTATATTTGTTTTATTTCTGTCTATTTTTCTTATTTACCCCATAACAATCTGCCTTTTTGAATGGTTTGAGCTTGACATGTGTATCTGCTTGGTATCAAATCTTTGGTTTAGCGATAACCTTAGCTTGGTGGCGTCTGACACATATTAAATAGGGTGGTAATACCCTAGAATGAGTTGCTGAGTGTATATATATGAGAAAGCATATTTTTTAGGGTTATAAAATGTTTTGTATTGTGTTAATTTGTTCTGTTTAGCATTTATAAATTCTGGACGACACATAGGACGCTATGGCATCGATAGGAATTCTAAACACTTATTAGGACAGACCGACGCAATATTGTTATGAAATATGGATAAATGAAATAATTTTGCCTATTATATATTTTTGTATATAAAATAATAATTTTATAAATGATATATCTGGTTGTAAAATATTTGTTTGTTAGGTAGAAAATTTTATAGATATTTATTGGAAATAGGACTAACAAATAAAGTAAATATAAATTGGAAGTTTAGAACTGAAGTTCTGAGATTTTTGAAATTTCTTTCAAAAGATTTTGGAATATAATATTAGTATTATTTAGAAGTATTTTCTGATATAAATATTTCAATATGATTTGAAAGAACTGTTAAAAAAGGTGAAATTTTGAAAGGAAATAAGTTTCCGTGATGAGTGCATGCATCATCGACATTCATTTTTGAATTTCAAAGTGGGAAGACTGTTGTAGTAATTTTACTGCACATTTGTTTGGCAAAAAATTTTTAATCTTAATTTCTAAATATGATTTGATATATATGTAAGTTATGAGTATATATATTACTTTACAACGATTAAAATGGAACCCGGTTATTTAGTTCTTATGTTTCTATAAATTAGAAATTGAAATTATTGTAATGGATGAAACCTTGACTATATTAATAATTGGAAACTACAAAAATGAAAATAAGAAATTGGATGTTAAAATAATTAATGAAATAGATAAGAAACTGAAATTTTGAAAACTGTAAATAAAATGGAAATGAAAATAAGAAATGATAACTATTAAACAATTTGTTAACTAAACAAATAGGAGAAATTTGAGTAATATTCAATTACATTCTGAAAAACATATCTTTATAACTTACCAAAATATTAAAAGTTGAAATGTTAAATAAGAATACGCAATAGAATATCATACAAGTAAACTTTAGATAATGACAGTGTTTAGTAGAATTATTCCAATAAATAAGAATTTTGATGTTATAAATTGTAATAAACTAAAATTAACAGTTGAAGTGCTACTAATGTGCAACGACCCACTATTTCGAACCATTCGCATCCACACATGTCGGACTTGAATTTTTCTAAACAACAGACTGTTAATATATATTGGGCAAAACTCTGCATATATAGTAAATAAACCAATCATAGAATCACAGACACAGAGTATTACAATAATAAGCAGCGGAATAGATAAATAGTAGTTCATGAAGCTACTATATAAACAACAGAGTTTGAAATAAAATACAACAGAATATCTCAAATACAATGTAGTTTCAAATACAAACTGATGATAAGTCTGAACAAAACAACTGAATAGCTGAAAGCTGAACATATATAGATGGATCTCCAAGGGAATCTCCAACTCCAAAGGTGAGTCTCAAATGCTGTATCACTCAGTCTGACCCGAGCATAAAGCAAAAAACAAAACACTCGAGTCAGGACTAACATTCTTATATTAATAAATTCAACTCAAGTGAAATGTCAACTGAAATACCAGAAACTTAAAGGATGTTTCGGAGTTCCACCCTCTAAGGATCCGTGCAACTATCTACTATGTAGTAATATACACTATTATAATATGTCTGTAGTAAAGTAAACTATTAAAATAGCATTAAGGCATTACCTATATCCCCCTTAACACATTTTTATATATTCCTATAGTCTATACAGCACCGTAATTCCTCCATAAACTAGAGGGCTATCAGAGGGCACTCCATAGATATGGTACAAACCAAATTCATAGAAGACGCGATAGGGCATGCGACAAGGCACTTGAGGCAATGCCAGGGTAGATATACCATTTGCGGATATGGATTGGTGGTAATGCATAGCAACTACTACCGCCACCTTGTGACACACGCCCAAATCAAAGGATGCACCCAATCTAGTCACAAAAGCAATAGAATGGTATCAAAGAAAAGTGCCCGGTCGGAGAAATGACCACATTTGGCCCGGCATGGCTCCTGTTTTAGCTGCATCAAACTGACTCATGGGAGTCGGGGTTACATAAATACCATATAAAACCATCATCAAACCTCCTACTTCATTCTGGAATCTCCACCACGTACACAGTTGTTAAAGTGGTTTTTGGTATTGGCAGAGAGTACGACAATATCTGTTAGCACCAAAATTGGTCACTAACACCCTTAAGTAGGATTATGTAGAGAGATTCATGAAGAAAATAAATTAAACAGAGGAATGTATTCAAAACTAACTGTAGAAACAAGAACACCGGAATTATAGTGGTTTGGCGTAACAGCCTACGTCCACTGTTAATATAATATTTATTGCTTTCCTCTAAGACTTGAATAGAGATATAATCCGTAAACAAATAGCTCGAATAGCTCGAATACAAATTCAAATGAAAAAAAACTAGTGTAGAAAATGGCAGAGTGTCCTCGGAGTTCTCGAGAAAAGGTCCATTTTCATTGCACCCTTGCCCCTCTATTTATAAACGAAGATAGGCTAGACTTCCTTCTCAGGCCCAAGAATGAGGCACTTCGGTCCATTGCTGATAACTCCTGTACATCAGACAGAGCCACTTTTGTCGAGCATATTTGGCCAAGCGGTAAGTGTCGAACCGAGGTTTTCTCGCAAATGACTAGAAGCAACTTCTCAAGATACCCAGATGCGACTCAAAGAGAAGTCATGCCGATTGCCTCAGTTTGTTGTAGACCTAATAACCTGTTAATTCCCCTGGCATGCACCGAACCAGGTATGTCGAAATACTATGACTGAGTGCTGCCGACCCACATATTTCATTTTAAGGCCGACCCATACCTGACCGACCCATATGTACCGAGTGGTATACGCCAAACCATTGAAGCCGAACGACAATTGCCGAACCAATGTTGAGCTTGTACATGCATTCCGACCATATCTACACCATGCCAATCAGGCCGAACCAACATGGACGTTCCCCAACTACTCGTCTACCCTGATCGATCCACTTCAACTCAACTGCCTTGGCCAATCCACTATTCACTTATCTATCTCGATCGATCTACCACCTGGTACCGAACCATGCAAGTAGGCCGACCCATATAAATATACCGAGTCATCCTTCCCCGAGCATCTAGACCGAACCGCCCCACTTTTACCTTCATTGACCGAGCAATCCAAGCTGGCCATCTCGACTGAGCAATCGTGACCTTCGTTCTTGACTAAGCGGTGCATGTTGAATAATCTAGGCCAGACCTTGCATTCCAACACTTTTTCCGAGCATCGTGTTCCCACACTTCAGCCGAGCCATACAGAAATTCCTAACATATCGAATGCCCTAAACCCTTTGCGTAACAACCCGTTATTTTCAACCATTCACATCCGCACATGTCTGACTCGAATTGCTCAAAATATACCGTCGTAAATAAAATTTGGCAAATCTCAGAATATACAGTAAATAAATAATCACATATCACAGACATAGAGTAATAATAATGCAGCGGAAGTAAAAGAAATAGTAGTTCATGAAGCTACTATATAAATATATCAGAGTTAAATAAGATACAACAGAAGTCTCAATATAATAACCAAGTACAAGCTAAATACAACACTCGGATCAACAGGATAAGTGGAAGTGAAATAGATAAAACTAGGCAAGTAGATAATCTCCAGCGATTCCAATCTCCAAAAAGTGGTATCCAAATCTGTGAATACTCAGGCTGATCCGAGCGTAAATAAAAATACAAACACTCGAGTCAGGACATATATACTTATACAATGTAAACCAACTCAAGTGAACTGTAGTAAAGGCACAAGTAACTTAAAGGATGCTTGGGACCGCCCATCCTCTAAGGATCTGTTAAACTATTTACTATGTAGTAATATTCTGTGCAGTTAATGCGCTCGGTAGACTCAAAGCGGTGGAGGTGCAAAAATTCATAGCGGGGATACAGCGAGGATATAGCGGGATATAACGGATGGCTCTAAAATAGCATATAAAACTCGTACTTAATGTTTTACAAATATAGAAATGGTAATTAAATGAAAAATTATCGTTCAATTGAAATATAAATAATACATGAATAATTTTAAATAAAAACATGTGCGGATATACTTTAAATAAACGAAAAGCTGTTATATAACATAATTGAATTTGGTAGAATATTAGAGTATTTTCATTTTTGAAAATATATTAAAAAATTAAATCAAATAAATTAGTTTATAATTTTGTAATGTATAAATGCAATTTTTCAATTCATTTTATTAAAAAAGATATAGCGGAAATAGCAAAATATAGCGGAAATAACGGGATATAGCGGAAATAGCGGGGATTAAAGCGGAAAGGCTATATTTTGGGGCTATATGGAAAAATCATAGCGGTAGAAGTTCGCTATGTGATATAGCGGGGTTGTAGCGGCGTAATAGCGGGGCATTAACTGCACAGGTAATATTGCGCTATTATAATAATGTCTAACTGTGAAATAAACTTACTTTAAAATAGCATCAAAGGGTTACCCATATAGACCCAGACACGTAATAGTCCCAGTGCTCCATCCAATATCTGCATATCTTTTGATCGGGAGACTACGAGAAGATACGCATGGGCTACGGGAGAAAACCAAACTCGTAGTAAAGGCTTGATATGGTAGTTGACACGGCACGACGAGGCAATGCCAGGGTAGATATACCAATTACACACACAGGCTGGTTGTAACGTAGTAGCCACATACGCCCATCTCGGAACACATTCCCAAATCCGGAGGGGTGCAATAGTATCGAAGAAATGCGTCAGACCAGAGGAGCTACCCCTTTTGGCCCGAGATCGCTCCTGTTTTAGCCACCTTAAGCCAACTCATGGAAGTCGGGTCCACGTAATATACCTCAAGAACGTCGCCACCATCCTACTTCATTCTGGAATCTCCACCGCGTACACGGTTGTCAAAATGGTTTTCGGTATCAATAGAGAGTATGCCCATGTCCGATCCCGGTCTCTTTGCCAACCAATCGTTATTATAACCCATGGTTATAATTTTTAAAAAATAATATTTTATACTTCAAAGTAAAATATCATTTCAAATCCAAATCTTTATCAAAATAAAGATCAACATTTCAATATCAAAATATCATATCCTTTCAAAGTTTCCTTTTTAAAACATTTCAATATGTCAAAATATCATATCCTTTCAAAACTTCATTATCAAATCATTACCCGAATTCAAATCGAAATATCAAATTTAAAATGGCTTTTTTTAATTCTAAGATGCCATTCATTTATTATCATTTCAAATCACCTTTTAAATAATATATATTCCATCAAATTAATTCATTTAAACCACTTAAAAGTGAAGTTATTATAGTTTCAAATCAAGTATTCAATTTACAAAGTTTCAGACCATTCTAAGCTCATTTACTTAGTTAAAAACCATAAACATTGAAAATTCCAACCTTACGCAACATTTAAAAAAAAATCTGTTATAGGTTATAATTGAAAACATTTTAATTCAGCAAAAACAACATTTAAAAACTGCTGTTAAAACCCAGTTTTAGTTGAAATTTAGTTTAAACAGCAAAGACAGCATTTTCAGAAATGCTGTAAAAGCTCAGGTTTCAAGTTTAAGGTTTTAATTAATTTCAGCAAAGACGGCAGACTACTACAGCATTTACAGAACTGTTGTAATAGGCCTTAATCAAGTTTTTAGCCTTTTAGTTTACTTCATCAACTACAGCATTTCAGAACTGCTGTAATAGCCTTTTATTTTTTTAGTTCATTTACAGAAACCATAGCATTTCTGAATGCTATAAAAAGTATTTTTCAGATTTTTAGTGTATATCCAGCTAATAATAAACTTCAATTTAAACCCTTTAAACATGATCAAATCACATTTTTAGCATTCAAAAATGTTCATTAAAATACTCTTTCAACTTTTGATTTCTATAAAGTAATATTTCATAGTTAAATCAAATTTCAATAATTTACTTGATAAATTCAAGTGTAAATTTTCTAGCCTTCACATTTTTAATAAAAAAACTTAACACTTAAATTTTATTACCATTTTTACAAATATAACTTAATTTCCATTTTTATTCATTTATATAACTCAAATTTCCTTTTTAAACCAAAACTTAAATTTCCAGACTTAAGTTATATTTCAATAATTCAACTTAACCATTTATTTATTTAACATTTTCCACTTATAGAAAAAAATCATAAATCCATTATTTAAAACACTTTAAAATCTATTTAAATCAAATTATCATAAATTTACATTTTAAATCACTTAAAATTTTATTTTTATAACTTAAATGTCATTTTAAAAGCCAAAGTCCAAATTTCCAGATTTAAGTAATAATTCAAAATTTCAATTTAATCACTTAATTATTCAACATTTTTAACTTACAAAAAAATCAAAATTTCTTTATTTAAACATTAAAAATCCAATTTAAATCAAATTTTCATAAATTTACACTTTTAAGAGTAATTAAAAATATTCAAAAAACTTTATAAAATACCCACGGGCCTATATTTAGTTTTCTAACCTAAGTCAAGTGATACAGATATATATCATTTCAATCCGCAATTTACAAAGAAAATCCGGGTTCTATCATTTCAAACCCGTAGTCCCAAGTAAAATAAAATAAATAAAAATCGCTCAGGCCTATCATTTCAGCCCATAACGATTTTCCCTACTCTAAAGTCCGTTTGGGTATGTATCATTTCAACCCATAGTGATTTATAAACTAACAGGGAACTGGCAGTGATGAACAAATATAAATAAACAGTTTAATAAGAAATATCTGTAACAGATGCATGACAGACAAATAAACAGGTTTAACATCATATAATTTGTAATCACAGGCAAGTATAACATAATATAACATTCTACACATTCAATTGTTGCCAATTCACATTTGCATAAGTATAAATGTCAGGTGAGATTACTCACTTTTTTATGCTGGAGTAGGCAATTCAAATGACACAAATGGATTTCTAGAAGGCACGATGACACAACGATAGATTGAAGTGGATGAGAGCCAAGCCGATGATCTTGTGAACAACCAATAGAACAAGACAAGTATAAACATAAAAACAATACAAAATATGTTGAAACAAACTTTGAAATAAAACAAATGGAACACCATAGTTTTGCCATGCTTTCCACAACTATTTGCTCGACCTAGGGGTGATATGTCTCGGCCATTACATGGTCAAGTGGTCTGGTTTGGAACTAACATGAACGACTAAAGGAGAATAGGAAGTGTAGAGGTTACAAGACATGAATACCAAAAGGCAAGGCAACCTAGGATGGTTTCGGTCAATATTTTTGGCTCGGCTACATGGGTCTATGGCTCGACCATGGCGTGTACAGGTCAAGTTGGATCTGGACAGAGGCTAATGTGACATGTAGTGGTGGTAGCAAGGTGGCGACGGCGGCTGGAGGTGGTGGTCGTGGTGTATAATGAAGTGGAGGAGGTGATAAGTTGATGGCTTGCATAGTTAAGGGTTTTCAATCATTTTTGTGTAGAGTTTTGATCCTAGGGTGTCATGGCCTGGTCAAGTCAGAGGAGGTGGTGGTAATAAGTGATGGATGGTGAAGAGGAGGAGGTGGTGGCCGTGGCAAGTGGTGGATGGTGAAGAGCAAATACAAGAGGAAAACATGGCAAAACACATGAAAAGAAGAAGAAAAAGTAGAAAGCAAAAGAGAGCCATTACCGTTTTTTCTTGCCGTGAAAATGAGATGAGGAAGATGTTTTCTCATGTGAAAATGCATAAGAAACTCATGGCTATCAATGGAGAATACACGGCTAAAAGCCAATCAATGAAAGGTTATGGAAATGAAGAGGCTTAAGCAATGAAAAGTTATACAACTTAAAACTTTAGTCCTTTCAAATTTCCACTTCTTTTAATTGAATAAAAATAAATGAAATTTAAGTAAATGCATTAGATAAAGAAAATAAAATAAAATAAACTAAAATAAATAAATAATTTTAATAAAAATAAAAAAAGAAATAAAGGACTAGTTTATTAATTTGAAACAAGACTTAGAAATTACAAACAAACATACAATTAACTTTGGAAAATTATAACTTTACTTCTAAACAAATAAAAGTCAAATAAATAAAATAAATGATAAAAAAATAAAGTATAAATGAAATAAAATAAGGTCTTGAGAAAATTAAAAAATATAAAAATTTCTTTAATTAATTGAAACTAGAAATTAAAAATCGTAAACAAAAGACAACTTACATTAGAAAATTTCAATTACACATAAAAAATGTTTTAAAACTAAAATATATACATAACATCATGTTACACATGTAAATATAAATTATAACATGACATAACAAATAAAAATATTAATTATATAAAAATAAAATAAACAAATTTGTTAAATACAACAATTTACACACAATAGTGTAAAAGGCATAACTTTCACAATATAAATCAGATTTCGATGAAACGAAAAGCAGTATTCTTAAAATTTTATTTACTTTCATAATAAAACATAAAATTAAAAATTTCAAAATTTCAAATTTAAAAGTCAAAGTTTGACCATATTGACCAAAATTCACTTTTCTGGAAAAATATTCTATTTATTCATGTTTGGAATTCTAATTCACATAGAAATCAAAATTTTATATTTAAAATAACAAAATTATTTAATTGAATAAATAAAAATAATGTTTTTAAATAAAAAATCCAATTAAAATTATTAAATATACAATTAAAATAATCACAAAATACAGGATTGTTACACTCTCCGCCACTTAAAACTTTTCGTCCCCGAAAAGGAATGAAGTACGGGAAAGCACAGAAAAGATAAAATGAAATAAGATTAAGATAAGATGACAAAATATTGAAATTATACCTGATAACTGTTGTTATAGGTAAGTTTAACAAGGTTGAGATGATCTTCCCAGGATCCTCCAAAATCAAGAACACAAGCACGAAAAAGATCCCCTAGAATCTGATTCACCCTTTCCGCTTGACCGACGGTCTGTGGATGGCAAGTAGTGCTTAGATTCAAAATGAATACCAAAGATTATAGAAAGATTTCTAAACAGAAAGATTATAGAAAAATGCTTACATCTGTCTGTAGCAAGATAAGATAAATGAGGACATCCAAAAGATAGTTTGAAAAACAAAATAAGATAACAAGTTTGAAACCATGGAGATTTCAATTTAAATTGATAATTAATTTTACACAAGTTAAATAAATCCTAGCTATCTCTAATTTCATTATCTTATCATCCAATTTTCTTAATTTAACAATCTCTAAAATCATGGATTTGAAAACAAATCATTTATTATACTCATAATGTATTCAATAAATGTAGTTCTTCAAATTAAATTTTATTCCTCTCAATATATTTTATCCTCTAATTTAAGTATATTTACACTTATTACAACTGCTTTAATTTATTCTTAGTTCCTTTAACATCCTTTATATTTTAAATTATTCGATTTAACTTTTGTTCTATTTACCTCTATTAATATTTTTATAACTAAAATTTAAGTGTATAACATTTATTATAACCACTCAAATTTTATTTATAAAATCTTTTATATTGTATATTATCCAATTACATATTCAACTTCTAAAATTAAGGCAAGTTATCTTGAAATGAAATGGTGTATTATACAAATAAAACTTCCAAATTCAATCATTTCAAGCTTGAATATTTATCCAAATCTTGAAATTATAATTGAAATTATCTTTCAAAATAAAATTTAGGAATTTAAATATCGATAAATTCCAAACTACTTAGAGATAAATAAATGGACATATACTATATATATCTATTCAAATTTAAATCATATATCAGCATAAGTTATAAATCCAGTCTTATTCTAGAAATTCAAATCTATTAAATTTCCTAAACAGAGCTGTAGCGAGACTACAAAATGGTCTCTTCACTTCGAAACTCGAAAATAAATGTCGATGATGCTGCGGTCATCACCGAAGTTATTTTCCAACGACAAAGAGAAGAGCACAAATTTTTAAACTTTAAAATTCTTTGGAAACAAATTTCTATTTGAAAATACTTTAAATAATATATCCTTTTTAAAATTTTAAACACATAGTTTGAAACCATCAGAAATTAAATTCTCAAATTCTTGTTTTAAATCCATATTAAATTTCCAAGTAAACTTATAACCATGTTTTATAGTTCAATTATTTATATATGAAACAAGAGATAATGATATATAAAATCAAAATCAAATATTATTTCTTAACAACTAATTCAATAAAGATCCAGAAAAATTTATAATATAGTTACAAAATTTGTTTCATTACTAAATTTGAAAAAAAACCTATTGTGTCAGTTTGCTCTATTCAAGTGTTTTGAAAATCCTATCGATAGCGTTGGTTAAACGAATCGATCAGAAACCCAAATCAACATCAACAACTTAAAGAACACAATATAAAACAAAACATTAATTATAGGTTTACAAGTACAATTCAAAACGTTTTGAAGATAGTTTGGAAACAAAAGACAAGATGATAAATTAACAAAATAGAGAGATGGGTAAGCTTTAATAAATCGCGGGCAACCTTAACCGGGTCAACCATGACTTAAAGAATAAGATCTATGTGGATTTTCTGTGGTAAATCCACATTCGATCTCAAGAGACAGAGTTTGGAATAACAAAAGATATTAGCATCTAAACCAAGGATAGATATAAATCTATAGTGAATCGATGCTAATTGTAAAGGAGTTTGTAACATCCCACCTTTTTGCACGCTTTAAATCGACGATAATCCATACACATCAGATTCAAACCATACAAAAGGGCGAATTGTTATTGGGGTGCATAAGAAAAAGGAAGAAATAAATAAAATGAAACAGGATCTTGCAGCAGAACGATAAAATATAATAGTCAAATATACAGTTTATGAAGCTGTTTTACAAAATATTCGATTATACTTATACAATGCATATCAGAGTTACACCTACCAGAGAATACTAAATAATGCATCGGAATAATGTGATGCAGTGGAACAATATAGTATATAATAGTAATAAAATTTTCGTCTTCGTCCTCCATAAGTAAGGCCTTCAAACCCTGAAATGCTCAGGCTGACCCGAGCGAATTGAAATGACAAAACACTCGAGTCAGAACTAAAAGATCTTATGTAAGTTAAATCAACGGTAAATAATATGAGTGAAACAGCGTCAGAGATGTTTATGGGATTTGACATCTCCTATCCAGTGTCTAACGTGAGTGCAGTAACTTAAGAGGTGCTTGGGGTTCACATCTCCTAAGGATCTGTTAAACTATTTACTATGTAGTAGTATACACTATTATAATAATGTCTATAGTAAAGTAAACTTACTTTTAAATAGCATTAAGGCTTTACATTTTACACCTTAACACGTAATAGTCCCAGTAGTCCATCAAGTATCATGGTTCCTCCAGATCGAAAAGCCACCAGAGGATACTACACATGCTAAGGAAGAAAACCAAACTCGTACTAGGCGCGCTAGGGTAGGTGACATGGAACAACTAGGCAATGCCATGGTAGATATACCCATTACGCTTGCGGACTGGTGGTAAGGCATAGCCGCAGCTACCGCTCACCTCGAGCCACACCCCCAAATGAAAAATCAAAAGTGGCCACCGAATCAATCCAAAAGTCAAAGTATAATATCGAAGGGATGTGTCTGATCAAAGGTGCTACCTCATTAGCCCGTCAATCGCTCCTGTTTTAACCGCCTTATGCCAACTCATGAGAGTCGGGTCCACGCATTTACCTCAAAGGAAACGTCACCACCATCCTACTTCATTATGGAATCTCCACCGCGTACACGGTTGTTAAAGTGGTTTTTGGAGTTGGCAGAGAGTATGACAAATTTCGATTCCGGTCTCTTTAACAACCAAACGTTATTATAACACCACGGTCATTTCAAAATAATTATATTTTAAAACCAGGATACAATATTAATTTCAAAACCATACAAATATGATATCATTTTCGTTTTAAAAACCAATCAATATGATATCATTTTAAAATCATAGTATTTCAAAGTTATAAAATTTCAAAACCAAAGATTTAAAACTATAACACTTCCAAAACGTAATACTTTGAAATTTATAACTTTGAAACATAACTTCCATCCTTTACATGGTTTACATATTAAAATATTTTATAAAATAAACTAGCTTCTTAAATTTCACAAATCAATTCCAAAACACCGAATTTCTAAATTTTAAATTTAACCAAATCCCCAAATCATAAATTTCAATTAAATTCGGTTTTCAAATAGACCATTCCAAATTATATCGATTTCAAAACTGATTTGATTCATAAAATAAACCATTTCAAATTCAATATATTTCAAAGCTTAAATATTCAATATTTAAAAACTAAATTTTGTAATTCATATATGTATACCTAATTTACTTTACTATTATTTAGTTTTGAAATATTTGCTTAATAAATCCAATATCCTTTAAATAAGACTTCAAATTTCAATAGTTCAAATCGATTCTTATTAAATATAACTCTTAATTAAATAAAATCTTAAATCAATTTCAAAACTATATTCTCAACCTTGATTTATAAAAATCAATATAAACTCAATATTGACATAAAATTTAAGTAAATACTTATCCATATTATATTTTAATAAAATCAAACTTTATTATTAAACGTATTTTACACCTAATACAATTTTATCCATGGCTTAAAACCAAGTATTTAACTGTATATAAAATAACATTTATAAAATATCCAAATCAATATCTCATATAATCATATATTTCTTTACAAAAGCATAGAAAATCATTTCAAAATATTTTTATATATAGACATGGTGTCTGTATAAATTTTCTACCCTATGGAGAAGTGATACGAATGTTTATCATTTCAATCCGTAATTTAAAATAAAAATACGATCATAATCATTTCAAACCGCAATCCAGAATGAAATAAAATGCATAACAACTTGCAGTTTATAATAATATATAATACAACATCCATTCACTCAATATCAATCATCAACCATTTATCACAATCATCATCTAATTCAAACAATAACATCAATATATAATAGATAATAAACAATAGGTATTTACTGACAGTTTATATTCAATAATAATTTAATTTAGCTGGCAGTTTTTATGCAATAATAAATTGAATAACAATTTAATTCAATAAATTCAATTTAGCTAAAATGATGATAAAAATATACCAAACAGTAATAAATAAAGTTCTAATCACATCAGAAATAAATTTAAAACACATAAGAAATTTTAGAAGTTGTGAGTGGGTTAAAATACCCACCTTTTGAATTTAAATTCAATTTAAACACAAATTTGAACAGTCTCAGAATTTTCCAAACCAGCGTCAAAATGTCCGAAATTCTGATAAAACCTACCAGGGAAAACCACGCGTGAAACGGACCTCGTATGTAAAAGTTACATATGTTAGAACACTTGAAAATTAAATTTAAATTAAAAACAGAATAAATAACGTTAACTCACTTATACCGCCACATCAGCATCTCTCTCTACCATGCAACATACAGAGCACGCGAATACAGAAGGAACCCTAGCTTGCGTTCGTTGCTGCCTCACCCAAAACACACGCCACGCTCCACGACCGGCCGTCGCACTCGCCGACGCCGCGCACCCCCACTACAGCCACTCTTGCACGAAGAGCCCGACCACCTTCATCCAATCGCAGCCCAATTTTAATAAGCCGCTGCCATGAAGCAAAGCCATAGGTTGAATTTTTTAGGCAAATCTGGCCGTTGATTCAACGAATTTCAGGTGCCAATGGACTCCGCAAGACCCTCTCCACACAACCATGCCTTCGATTTGTCGATCAGGCGAAGTTCATCGTCCCGCGATGAACGGTCGAAAACAGATCAACGATTTATGGCCACACCGAAACCCAGATCCAAAAAAAACATAGAATTGAGATGCGCTCTTCGAGGGCTTTCCGATGATATAAAATATGATATGGTTTGAAAAGTTTGGATTTTTGGCTTTGAATTTGATTTGAAATTACATTGAGGAGTTTTAGGGTTTCAGCCATTGAGGAAGAAAAGCAATTGGAATTGTACATACAGAATAATGACATAAGAAATAGGCTAGGGTTTATATATAGGCAAGCTGAAATTAGAATGGACCGGATCAATTGGATATACGCGTTGAACGAATAAAATGGCCCGAAAAAGCCCGTTCTTACTCCGGGACGAAACTGGGTCAATCCATATATCAAAATAGATGTTTTAAACTATTTTAAAATCCATGGAACGGATTTCAAGTTCAAATTCAATCATATGAAGAAGTTATGCCAAAATCAAATTATTTCAAGTTGATTTCAATTTCATTGATTTCTAGGCGTTTCGAGTCCGTACGATCAAACAACAAGCCCGATCGCTACAAAACTTGAAATCCTACAATAATTCACCGTTACGGATCCGACGAAACTATTTTCGACGAAATCCGAGTCAGTGGCCAAAATGGCTTTTTTTACATTAATTAAATAAATTAATAATTAACTGATTAAATCAAATTTTCAATTTCAATTCGATAATTGACAAATTTCATCATTTTTTATTTCTCAATCATTTGTAATGATTTAAACAAATTTAAATGTCAATTTAGAGTTGATTAATTTATCAATTTCAGTATTAACCTCAATTTCATTAAATTCAAAATTTATAAATTTAATTCCCAATAATTATATTTAATTTACTTTTATTCTATTATTCAATTCCTTATTATCAAAAAGATGAAATTAACATTGGATTCAAAATCTATTACATTAACATTCTCACATTTCATCTAAATTTCCACTTATGTAATATTTAAATATTTAATTTAATTTAATTGCAATTAATCCTATTATCATAAATTAAATTCCCATATATTGATAAAACTTTATTTCCATTCCTTTTATTCAACCAATTGTCATATTATAAATAGAATTGACATTATTTACAATTATTTACTTAATTTATACTAACATAACTTTAAATTTAGATTTATTGCAATTGATTACCGGTCTTAAATTTAATATACTAAATAAATGGTTAACTTATACTAATTGTTATCATTAACATTTAATTTCACTTATAAGCTATTATTAACAAACAAATGTTGCAATTGATTTAGATCTAATGCAATAAATTAAATGAATGGGTAAATAATTATCACTGTTGCCAATTTTACTCACATTCATACTTAATTATCAACTAATAATTATTATAATTACTTATCTAACATTGGTTCAATCAAATTGCCATTTATTACATATTATTTCATCAATTAATATGACTTTTGAATTTATTTCCCAATTCACTAATTTCAATCAATTATAACCTTACAATTGTTCCAATTAATAGGTATTGCACTAAATTAGTTATTATTCAACTTGCATAAACCTTATTACATAAATTTACATTCAGTTACTACTAATGGATATATATTCCATTGGTTGATTCAATACCCTTACTCTTATTTACTTATTTTCTATTTTATGACCAAGTATAACTATTTACACTGTTTCATTATTGGGATTTCACTTCAATAGTCAATAATTAATTTTAATTACCAATGCTACATTCATTTCTAACTTCCTCTTCATTATAAATTATAAAGTTTTATTTCTTTCTAAACTTCATTACCAAAAATCTTATTAAATCAACCAATTTATTATCAAAATTTACGGGTCATTACAGAGTTTCATCCCTTTACAAGCAAATTTGAGATAGGCGAGACTGCCGACTCACTATAAAGATCATTCGAAGTGGAGTTATGGGATACTCTAGAATCAAAAGAGGATGAATAGTGAGGGACACGAATGGATTTTGGAACCGTAGGGAACGTTCCAAAATTCAAAGGAAATTCGAATCAAAGAGGAAAAGATTTAGACTCGAACGAAAGTGATTATGTAAATAAATTTACCTTATATTCTAAGTTTTTCCTCAAAGCCAAAGCTCTGATACCAAATGTAACAACCCAATATTTTCAACCATTCACATCCGCACATGTCGGACTCGAATTGCTAAAAATATAGCGTTGTAAATAAAATTTGGCAAATCTCAGAATATA
This sequence comes from Allium cepa, assembly GCA_030765085.1. Taxonomy (NCBI): domain Eukaryota; kingdom Viridiplantae; phylum Streptophyta; class Magnoliopsida; order Asparagales; family Amaryllidaceae; genus Allium; species Allium cepa. Next base: position 485,203,661 of record CM060935.1, read on the forward strand.
CAGTAAATAAATAATCACAGATCACCGACACGGAGTAATAATAATGCAGTGGAAGCAAAAGAAATAGTAGTTCATGAAGCTACTATATAAATATATCAGAGTTAAATAAGATACAACAGAAGTCTCAATATGATAACCAAGTACAAGCTAAATACAACACTCGGATCAACAGGATAAGTGGAAGTGAAATAGATAAAACTAGGCAAGCAGATAATCTCCAGCGATTCCAATCTCCAAAAAGTGGAATCCAAATCTGTGAATACTCAGGCTGACCCGAGCGTAAATAAAAATACAAACACTCGAGTCAGGACATATGTACTTATACAATGTAAACCAACTCAAGTGAACTGTAGTAAAGGCACAAGTAACTTAAAGGATGCTTGGGACCGCCCATCCTCTAAGGATCCATTAAACTATTTACTATGTAGTAATATCGTGCTATTATAATAGTGTCTAACAGTAAAATAAACTTACTTTAAAATAGAATCAAAGGGTTACCCATATAGCCCCAGACACGTAATAGTCCCAGTAGTCCATCCAATATCTGCATATCTCCTGATCGGGAGACTACTAGAAGATACGCATGGGCGACGGGAGAAAACCAAACTTGTAGTAAAAGCTCGATATGGAAGGTGACATGGCACAACAAGGCAATGCCAGGGTAGATATACCAATTACTCACATGAGCTAGTGGTAACGTAGCCGCAATATACGCCCACCTCGGAACATATTCCCAAATCCGGAGGGGTGCACCCAATCAATCACAAAAGTAATAGAATGGTATCGAAGAAATGCGTCCGACCAGAGGAGCTACCTCTTTTGGCCCGAGATCGCGCCTATTTTAGCCACCTTAAGCCAACTCACGGGACTCGGGTCGACGTAATATACCTCAAGAACGTCGCCATCATCCTACTTCATTCTGGAATCTACACCGCGTACACGGTTGTCAATGTGGTTTTCGGCACCGATAGAGAGTATGCCCATATCTGATCCCGGTCTCTTTGCTAACCAATCGTTATTATAACCCGTGGTTATAATTTTTTAAAAATAATATTTTATACTTCAAAATAAAATATCATTTCAAATCCAAATCTTTGTCAAAATAAAGATCAAAATTTCAATATCGAAATATCATATCCTTTCAAAATTTCCATTTTAAATCATTTCAATATATCAAAATATCATATCCTTTCAAAACTTCATTATCAAATCATTACACGAATTCAAATCCAAATATCAAATTTAAAATGCCTTTTTTTTAAATTCTAAGATATCATTCATTTATTATCATTTCAAATCACCTTTTAAATAATTTATATTCCATCAAATTAATTCATTTAAACCATTTAAAAGTGAAGTTATTATACTTTCAAATTAAGTATTCAATTTTCAAAGTTTCAAACCATTCTGAGCTCATCTACTTAGTTAAAAACCATAAACATTGAAAATTCCAGCCTTACGCAGCATTTAGAAAAAGATGTTATAAATTATACTTGAAAACATTTTAATTCAACAAAGACAGCATTTAAAAACTGGTATTAAAATTTTATTTTAGTTGAAATTTAGTTTAAAACAGCAAAGATGGCATTTTCAGAAATGTTGTAATAGCTCAGGTTTCAAGTTTAAGGTTTTTATTAATTTCAGCAAAGACAGTAGACCACTACAGCATTTACAGAACTGTTGTAATAGGCCTTTATTAAGTTTTTAGCCTTTTAGTTTAGTTCAGAAACTACAGCATTTCAGAACTGCTGTGATAGCCTTTTATTTTTTTTGTTCATTTATAGAAACCATAGCATTTCTGAATGCTATAAAAAGTATTTTCCAGATTTTAGTGTACTTCCAGCAAATAACAAACTTCAATTTAAACCTTTTAAACATTATAAAATCACATTGTTAACACTCATAAATCTTCATTAAAAATACTCTTTCAACTTATGATTTTTATAAAGTAATATTTCATAATTAAATCAAATTTCAATAATTTACTTAATAAATTCAAGTGTAAATTTTCTAGCCTTCACATTTCTAATAAATAAACTTACCACTTCAATTTTATTACCATTTTTACTAATATAACTTAATTTCCATTTTTATTTATTTATATAACACAAATTTCTTTTTTAAACAAAACCAAAATTTCCTGACTTAAGTTATATTTCAGTAATTCAACTTAACCATTTATTTATTTAACATTTTCCACTTATAGAAAAAAAATCATAAATCCTTTATTTAAAACAATTTTAAATCTATTTAAATCAAATTATCATAAATTTACATTTTAAACCACGTAAAATTTTATTTATATAACTTAAATGTCATTTTAAAAGCCAAAGTCCAAATTTCCAGATTTAAGTTATATTTCAAAAATTCAATTTAATCGCTTAATTATTCAACATTTTTAGCTTATAGAAAAATCAAAATTTCTATATTTAAACATTAAAAATCCAATTTAAATCAAATTTTCATAAATTTACACTTTTACGAATACTTAAAAATACTCAAAATACTTTATAAAATAACCATGGGCCTGTTATAGTTTTCTAACCTAGGTCAAGTGATACGGATATATATCATTTCAATCCGCAATTTGCAAAGAAAATCCGGGTTCTATAATTTCAAACACGCAGTCCCAAGTAAAATAAAATAAATAAAAATCGCACAGGCCTATCATTTCATCCCATAGCCTTTTTTCCTTATTCTAAAGTCCGTTCGGGTATGTATCATTTCAACGCATAGTGATTTCTCAACTAACAGGTAACTGGCAGTGATGAACAGATATAAATGAACAGTTTAACAACAAATATCAGTAACAGATGACATGACAGATAAATAAACAGGTTTAACATCATATAATTTATAATCACAGGCAAGTATAACATAATATAACATTCTACACATTCAATTGTTGTCAAATCACATTTGCATAAGTATAAATGTCAAGTGAGATTACTCACTTTCTTATGCTGGAGTTGGCAATTCAAATGACACAAATGGATTTCCAGAAGGCACTATGACACAATAATAGATACAAGTGGATGAGAACCAAGCCGATGATCTTGTGAACAACCAATAGAACAAGACAAGTATAAACATAAATACAATACAAAATATGTTGAAACAAACTTTGAAATAAAACAAATGGAACACCATAGTTTTTTCCATGCTTTCCACAACTATTTACTTGGCCTAGGGGTGATATGGCTCGGCCATAACATGGTCGAGTGGTCGGGTTTAGACCTAACATGCATGGCTAAAGGAGAATAGGATGTGTAGAGTTACAAGACATGAATACCAAAAGGCAAGGCAACCTAGGATGGTTTTGGTCAGTATTTTAGGCTCGGCTACATGGGTCTATGGCTTGGCCATGACATGTACAGGTCAGATCTATAAAGAGGATAAAGTGATGTGTAGTAGTGGTAGCAAGGTGGCGACGGCGGCTAGAGATGGTGGCCGTGGTGTATAATGAAGGGGAGGAGGTGATAAGGTGATGGCTTGCATAGTTAAGGGTTTTCAATCAATTTTGTGTAGAGTTTTGGTCCACGGGTGTCATGGCCTGGTAAAGTCAGAGGAGGTGGTGGTGATAAGTGGTGGATGGTAAGGAGGAGGAGGTGGTGGCCGTGGCAAGTGGTGGATGGTGAAGAGCAAATAGAAGAGGAAAACATGGCAAAACACATGAAAATAAGAAGAAAAAGTAGAAAGCAAGAGAGAGCCATTACCATTTTTTTTCTTACCGTGAAAATGAGATGAGGAAGAAGTTTTCTCACGTGAAAATGCATAAAAAACTCACGGCTATCAATGAAGAATACACGGCTAAAAGCAAATCAATGAAAGGTTATGGAAATGAAGAGGCTTAAGCAATGAAAGGTCACACAATTTAAAACTTTAGTCCTTTCAAATTTCCACTGCTTTTAATTAAATAAAAACAGATGAAATTTCAGTAAATGAATTAGAAAAAGAAAAGAAAAGAAAATAAACTGAAATAAATAAATAATTTAAGAAAAATAGAAAAAGAAATAAAGGAATAGTTTATTAATTTGAAACAAGACTTAGAAATTACAAACAAACTTACAATTAACTTTGGAAAATTATAGCTTTACTTCTAAACAAATAAAAGTCAAATAAATAAAATAAATGATGAACAAAATAAAGTAGAAATGAAATAAAACAAGGTCTTGAGAAAATAAAAAATAAATAAAGAATTTCTTTAATTAATTGAAACTAGAAATTAAAAATCGTAAACAAAAGACAACTGACATTAGAAAATTTCAGTTATACATTAAAAAATGTTTTAACACTAAAATATATACATAACATCATGTTACACAGTATAAATTAGAACATGACATAACAAACAAAAATATTAATTATATAAAAACAAAATAAACAACTTTGTTAAATACAACAATTTACACACAATAGTGTAAAAGGCATAACTTTCACAATATAAATCAGATTTTAATGAAACGAAAATCGGTATTCTTAAAATTTTATTTTCTTTCATAGTAAAAGATAAATTTCAAAATTTCAAATTTTTAAATTTAAAAGTCAAACTTTGACCATATTGACCAAAATTAACTTTCCTGGAAAAATATTCTATTTATTCATGTTTGGAATTCTAATTCACATAGAAATCAAAATTTTATATTTAAAATAACAAAATAATTTAATTTAACAAATAAAAATAAAGTTTTTAAATAAAAAATCCAATTAAAATAATTAAAATATACAATTAAAATAATCACAAAATACAGGGTTGTTACACTTTGTATCTCCAACCTTCCTTGGTCAGAGTCTCGTCTGGCGCTATCTATTACCTCTATTACTATCGTCTCATAGCCAGGCCAAGGTGTCGGGCAACATTTGCCCCCCTAAATGTATTGTGTGAAACAACACGACATGCTTTGAATCAGTAACCATTTCCTGCTTTCAGAAGCCAAGCATATACGCATAGCGAACTTTCCTTATATCACATGCGTACGTTTATGTAATTTTTATTTTAGTAATATTTCCTCCCTCTCATTTTTAACATTGGGTAGGTCGGCTGTAGGGGCCGAACCATACGATCGGTTTACTCGAGATGCGGCAAGCACATTAAGTAGCCGACTTCTCCAAGCACAATGACTGGGTCTACGGGATATAGTCTGTTCACCTCCCCTCTCCCATATATAAAAGCTCTTTCTTTCTTCATCCCTCCTCCTTTATTCCTACGAGACCCTCTAACTTACCTTCCCTCGAACCTCAGCCACTACTCCAGCTTTCCTTCCTCCTCCTGACTCCAGGACGTTTGTTTTGGAATTCCTTTTGTTAATAAACTTAAATGAATTCCGACCCCAAATCCACGACTCCTACAATCTTCAATTCATTTCTATAGGTATGAATCTCTCACCCGACCCATCTTCCCAAATTAGGGGTTTTGCACGAAGCTCAAGTTCATGAGTTTTCTTTAGATTTGATCTGTAGGAGTTGTTGTAGATGAGGGAGGACGAATTGGAGATAGGAACGTGCCTTAGGCTAGGAGCTTAGTATGGCTCCAATAGATTTTGAGGCCGGTGAGGTGGGCAATTACTTATTTTGAGGCCGGTGAGGTAGGAAAAATAATATTTTATACTTCAAAATAAAGTATCATTTCAAATCCAAATCTTTATCAAAATAAAGATCAACATTTCAATATAAAAATATCATATCCTTTCAAAATTTCCTTTTTAAATCATTTCAATATATCAAAATATCATATCCTTTCAAAACTTCATTATCAAATCATTACACGAACTCAAATCCAAATATCAAATTTAAAATGCCTTTTTTCAAATTCTAAGATATCATTCATTTATTATCATTTCAAATCACCTTTTAAATAATTTATATTCCATCAAATTAATTCATTTAAACCAATTAAAAGTGAAGTTATTATACTTTCAAATCAAGTATTCAATTTCCAAAGTTTCAAACCATTCTGAGCTCATTTACTTAGTTAAAAACCATAAACATTGAAAATTCCAGCCTTATGCAGCATTTAGAAAAAGCTGTTATAAATTATACTTGAAAACATTTTAATTCAGCAAAGACATCACTTAAAAACTGGTATTAAAACTCAACTTTAGTTGAAATTTAGTTTAAAACAGCAAAGACAGCATTTCCAGAAATGTTGTAATAGCTCAGGTTTCAAGTTTAAGGTTTTTATTAATTTCAGCAAAGACAGTAGACCACTACAGCATTTACAGAATTGTTGTAGTAGACCTTTATTAATTTTTAGCCTTTTAGTTTACTTCAGCAACTATAGCATTTACAGAATTGTTGTAGTAGACCTTTATTAAGTTTTTAGCCTTTTAGTTTACTTCAGCAACTACAGCATTTCAGAACTGCTGTAATAGCCTTTTATTTTTTTAGTTCATTTATAGAAACCATAGCATTTCTAAATGCTATAAAAAGTATTTTCCAGATTTTAGTGTACTTCCAGCAAATAACAAACTTCAATTTAAACCTTTTAAACATTATAAAATCACATTGTTAACACTCATAAATCTTCATTAAAAATACTCTTTCAACTTATGATTTTTATAAAGTAATATTTCATAATTAAATCAAATTTCAATAATTTACTTAATAAATTCAAGTGTAAATTTTCTAGCCTTCACATTTCTAATAAATAAACTTACCACTTCAATTTTATTACCATTTTTACTAATATAACTTAATTTCCATTTTTATTTATTTATATAACACAAATTTCTTTTTTAAACAAAACCAAAATTTCCTGACTTAAGTTATATTTCAGTAATTCAACTTAACCATTTATTTATTTAACATTTTCCACTTATAGAAAAAAAATCATAAATCCTTTATTTAAAACAATTTTAAATCTATTTAAATCAAATTATCATAAATTTACATTTTAAACCACGTAAAATTTTATTTATATAACTTAAATGTCATTTTAAAAGCCAAAGTCCAAATTTCCAGATTTAAGTTATATTTCAAAAATTCAATTTAATCACTTAATTATTCGACATTTTTAGCTTAAAGAAACATCAAAGTTTCTTTATTTAAACATTAAAAATCCAATTTAAATCAAATTTTCATAAATTTACACTTTTGAGAATACTTAAAAATATTCAAAATACTTTATAAAATAACTATGGGCCTGTATATAGTTTTCTAACCAAGGTCAAGTGATACGGATATATATCATTTCAATCGCAATTTACAAAGAAAATCTGGGTTCTATAATTTCAAACACGCAGTCCCTAGTAAAATATAATAAATAAAAATCGCTCAGGCCTATCATTTCAGCCCATAACGATTTTTCCCTATTCTAAAGTCCGTTCGGGTATGTATCATTTCAACCCATAGTGATTTCTAAACTAACAGGTAACTGGCAGTGATGAACAGATATAAATGAACAGTTTAACAACAAATATCAGTAACAGATGACATGACAGATAAATAAACAGGTTTAACATCATATAATTTATAATCACAGGCAAGTATAACATAATATAACATTCTACACATTCAATTGTTGTCAATTCACATTTGCATAAGTATAAATGTCAAGTGAGATTACTCACTTTTTTATGCTGGAGTTGGCAATTCAAATGACACAAATGGATTTCCAGAAGGCACTATGACACAACGATAGATACAAGTGGATGAGAACCAAGCCGATGATCTTGTGAACAACCAATAGAACAAGACAAGTATAAGCATAAATACAATACAAAGTATGTTGAAACAAACTTTGAAATAAAACAAATGGAACGCCATAGTTTTTGCCATGCATTCCACAACTATTTGCTCGGCCTAGCGGAGATATGGCTCGGCCATAACATGGTCAAGTGGTCGGGTTTGGACCTAACATGCACGGCTAAAGGAGAATAGGAAGTGTAGAGGTTACAAGACATGAATACCAAAAGGCAAGGCAACCTAGGATGGTTTTGGTCAATATTTTGGGCTCGGCTACATGGGTCTATGGCTCGGCCATGACATGTACATGTCAGGTCAGATCTGGAAAGAGGCTAAAGTGATGTGTAGTTGTCACGACCCGACTTTCACTCCCAGAAAATCGCGTCATGAATTAAGAAAGAAAGGGATAGAAGAAGAAAAGAAAGAAGAGAAGAAAGAAACAACACAAGAATCTCAACAGCGGAAACGAATAAATTATATTAATAACAAAGTATTACATAGTATACATCAATTATCAGAGTACACAGACATATACAACACATACTAGACAGTTATAAACACCTGTCTAGTTATTACAACTCAATACAAACAGAACACTCAGAGACCAAACACAGCGGAACTATATAACTATACGCAGAAGCCTCCTGCTCCATATGCTCAACAGTTCATAAATCACAGGTAAACTATTCATAGCAATTTCATATAGGTTCATTTCTAATCTATAAGCATGCATAACCTTACTTAATTTTAAAATAAAAAGAGTTACTCACATTATTTGCAAAATGCAGAGCCTACTCCATATGCAGGGTCCAAATTTGAAGTTTAATGTATGCAGTAGCTTGAATCCCCTTTAAAACTTGAATGTTGCTTTATAAAATGATGCATGCAGGTCTTTTACTTGCTTTTAAAAACTGATGCTTCCAGAGTTGAAGTTAAAATGCATGCAGGTTTAAATCTTTGATTGAAGATTAAATTGCAGGCTTCTACTTGATGTGCAGGTCTGAATGTATTTGGTTTCAGATCCAAATTGAAGATTCCATGTATGCAGAGCCCTTTTTCTCATATGCAAAGAAATGTAGGCTTTTTTTTCAAACTGTTGTGCAGGCCTTCTAATGCTTTGAAATGCACTTTTGCTTTTTAAAACATGCAGGTCTAAATATTTGCTTGTTTATGAAGAGGAATTGAATGCATAGCATATGCAGACTTGTATGGTGGAGAATGCAATTTGTTTTGAAACAGAGGAGTTAGAAAAGAGGAGCTACAGGTTTTTAATGAAATGCAGATTTGTTGAATTTGAAAAGAGGAGTTGAAGGTTTGTTTGGGTTTCAGACATGAATGCAAATGTATGCAGATTTGAAAAATGTAGTTTTGAATATTTGAAGAGTTTCAGATTTGAACATGAATGAGGATGAAGTTGATCTTTTCTTGATTAAGGAATGAATAAAAATGCATATGAATGAAGAAACAAAAATGATATGAATGTATTTTCAGATTTAAGTGAATTAAAAGAAAATGAAAATGAAATATTGACACTTGTCTTATAAAATGAATGATAAGTCTACACATGTTAGCTTTAAGTTTTAATATTTACAAACACTTGTCTTTATGAATTAAATTGATGTTTAATTAAAGTTAAATAAGTATTAAGCTTTGTCAATTAATTCTTATACAAAATTATGTATTAAATAATTCTAAAGAAAAAGCAAAGCATTATTATTATAAATAAAATGATATACAAGTTTATCATTTGAAAAGAAACCTTTAAAACAAATTTATAAAAGAGTTTATAACATATTTTAATATACAACTTGAATTAAAATGAAATTTAAACTAGTTTAAACATTTATCTCTTATTTAAAATCATATAGTATTTTAACTAAATAATTTGAAAAGCTCAAATCAAAAATAAATCACTATTTCTAAATTCAAAACATATTAAAATTATACTATACTAATTTAACTAAAACAACTTGTCTATTTAAAATATATACATAAATACATATACATTATTAAATAGAAAACAGATTTATTAACAAAATTTATCATTTCAATATAAATTTAAATCCAGATTATTAAATTTATATTGTCCAAAATTCCGGGATGTTACAATCCTTCCCCCTTAAAAGAATTTCGTCCCCGAAATTTAAAACAAAGGCAATTTAATAATCTATTTACAGATTTTATTTTAAAATACAGCATATGTTAATCATATGCCAACAACCAAAGCAACCAATTCACACAATCAGAACAAATCTAATTATCCAAAAGAATTTCGGATAAAATTTCACGAGTTTCCCCGGTATATATATATATATATATATATCGGGATACTCGCTCTATAAAATACAATCAATCATTACTACTAAGCTATAGAGCTCCTAAAAACAATTCTATACAGAATATCAGACTACAGACGAGTCTGACACAACAAACAAACCATCCTAAACTGCTGGTTCTACAACCAGAAATATCAAACACGAACTCCCTCAGAGATACGTGAAACACCCAGAATCCCAGTTATCCAAGCTGGCAATTCAACTCCAGAAAACCAAACACTGATCTTACCAATCACAGAAGAAACCAAAACACTACGGAGCTAGCATCCCAAACTTATAGCTCCTTGGATCAGAGAAAAACTTAACCAAAATCAGATCTCCAATTCCAGAATCCAAATTCTCTGTCTCTTATCCATAAAAATTCTTCGGACGATCCTGGGCTACCAACATCCATCCTAATCAGCTTAACTCTCGCTGATTCCATAAAAAACAGACTGAATCCAAAACAATCCAATGATCTCCTCAAGATCTCTCAAAAACCAAGAACACCACCCTGCTTCTCTACAACAGAAGACAGAACAAATTTCTCCTTATCCGGAAAAGGAAAAAGAAACATCCCAAACTGCTTCCGCTGCACAACTCTGATCCGAAACAGAAGAAAATGCCGACGGAAAACACAAGCACAGACCAGACAACCCAGCACAGAAATATGGTTCCATATATCCATAAAGAAAACTCAGATGTCCCTCCTAAACCTGAGTTGCTTCACCAACTTCTATCTTAAGGAACCATCCATCTACTAACTGAACCACCTATACCAATCCTGGAAAGAAAACTCGATCTCCAGATGCAGACAAACTTCTGTCTTCCTGGAAGAAATCCGGACAATCTCCAACAAACACAAGAGAACATACTATCGCAAGTCACTTTTGCGATCAACTCAGCCTAAATCCAAAGAAAACTGCTCTCTCTAAACCAAACAGAACAGCTTATGCTGACTTAGCCAACTTACCAGAGAAAAGATCCACTCTGCTGCTTCTGAACTCCACTTCAGAAAAACTACCCAGCCAGAAGACTCCTTATCAACTCAGAATACTCTGCTAAACCCAGCCACATCACCGTGCTGACTCACTTCTTATTCTTGTTCCAAAGAAAACATCTTCGGAAACATCCATAGTCACTGCATCTCATCACGCAGCTACTAATTCCTGAGATATCAAGATACCATCACTTGCTTGCTTCTGCCCTACCAACAGATCAAAACTCAATTCAACACTTCAAAGATGAACTCCGAACCTTAACAGGTTACCTTCAGAGATCGATGAAGTCCTCATCAAAACAGAACCCACTCGAGACGGTATTAGGTCTACGGTCTCGACAAATACACCTCCAACCTCAAACATTCAAACTCCAACCAGTGGTAGTCGTGTTACACACACTTCTACCTCATCTACCTTTATAACTTACATTGGAAAAAACCCGAACAGGTAATCCAACAAATAGGTAGAACCAATAAATATATATATATATTAAAAATACAAATACGCTCTCTCAAGATAGACACCTCTACAGAGCCTAGGTATTCACTCAACCTAACGCTCCCTAAAGAAAGACACACTTCAGAGCCTAGGTATTCACTCAACCTACAGCTCTGATACCAAGATGTCACGACCCGACTTTCACTCCCAGAAAATCGCGTCATGAATTAAGAAAGAAAGGGATAGAAGAAGAAAAGAAAGAAGAGAAGAAAGAAACAACACAAGAATCTCAACAGCGGAAACGAATAAATTATATTAATAACAAAGTATTACATAGTATACATCAATTATCAGAGTACACAGACATATACAACACATACTAGACAGTTATAAACACCTGTCTAGTTATTACAACTCAATACAAACAGAACACTCAGAGACCAAACACAGCGGAACTATATAACTATACGCAGAAGCCTCCTGCTCCATATGCTCAACAGTTCATAAATCACAGGTAAACTATTCATAGCAATTTCATATAGGTTCATTTCTAATCTATAAGCATGCATAACCTTACTTAATTTTAAAATAAAAAGAGTTACTCACATTATTTGCAAAATGCAGAGCCTACTCCATATGCAGGGTCCAAATTTGAAGTTTAATGTATGCAGTAGCTTGAATCCCCTTTAAAACTTGAATGTTGCTTTATAAAATGATGCATGCAGGTCTTTTACTTGCTTTTAAAAACTGATGCTTCCAGAGTTGAAGTTAAAATGCATGCAGGTTTAAATCTTTGATTGAAGATTAAATTGCAGGCTTCTACTTGATGTGCAGGTCTGAATGTATTTGGTTTCAGATCCAAATTGAAGATTCCATGTATGCAGAGCCCTTTTTCTCATATGCAAAGAAATGTAGGCTTTTTTTTCAAACTGTTGTGCAGGCCTTCTAATGCTTTGAAATGCACTTTTGCTTTTTAAAACATGCAGGTCTAAATATTTGCTTGTTTATGAAGAGGAATTGAATGCATAGCATATGCAGACTTGTATGGTGGAGAATGCAATTTGTTTTGAAACAGAGGAGTTAGAAAAGAGGAGCTACAGGTTTTTAATGAAATGCAGATTTGTTGAATTTGAAAAGAGGAGTTGAAGGTTTGTTTGGGTTTCAGACATGAATGCAAATGTATGCAGATTTGAAAAATGTAGTTTTGAATATTTGAAGAGTTTCAGATTTGAACATGAATGAGGATGAAGTTGATCTTTTCTTGATTAAGGAATGAATAAAAATGCATATGAATGAAGAAACAAAAATGATATGAATGTATTTTCAGATTTAAGTGAATTAAAAGAAAATGAAAATGAAATATTGACACTTGTCTTATAAAATGAATGATAAGTCTACACATGTTAGCTTTAAGTTTTAATATTTACAAACACTTGTCTTTATGAATTAAATTGATGTTTAATTAAAGTTAAATAAGTATTAAGCTTTGTCAATTAATTCTTATACAAAATTATGTATTAAATAATTCTAAAGAAAAAGCAAAGCATTATTATTATAAATAAAATGATATACAAGTTTATCATTTGAAAAGAAACCTTTAAAACAAATTTATAAAAGAGTTTATAACATATTTTAATATACAACTTGAATTAAAATGAAATTTAAACTAGTTTAAACATTTATCTCTTATTTAAAATCATATAGTATTTTAACTAAATAATTTGAAAAGCTCAAATCAAAAATAAATCACTATTTCTAAATTCAAAACATATTAAAATTATACTATACTAATTTAACTAAAACAACTTGTCTATTTAAAATATATACATAAATACATATACATTATTAAATAGAAAACAGATTTATTAACAAAATTTATCATTTCAATATAAATTTAAATCCAGATTATTAAATTTATATTGTCCAAAATTCCGGGATGTTACAGTAGTGGTGGTAGCAAGGCGGCGGCTAGAGGTGGTGGCCGTGGTGTATAATGAAGGGGAGGAGATGATAAGGTGATGGCTTGCATAGTTAAGGGTTTTCAATCATTTTTGTGTAGAGTTTTGATCCTAGGGTGTAACGGCCTGGTAAATTCAGAGGAGGTGGTGGTGATAAGTGGTGGATGGTGAGGAGGAGGAGGTGGTGGCCGTGGCAAGTGGTGGATGGTGAAGAGAAAATAGAAGAGGAAAACATGGCAAAACACATGAAAATAAGAAGAAAAAGTAGAAAGCAGGAGAGAGCCATTACCATTTTTTTTCTTGCAATGATAAAGAGACGAGGAAGAAGTTTTCTCACGTGAAAATGCATAAGAAACTCACGACTATCAATGAAGAATACATGGCTAAAAGCAAATCAATGAAAGGTTATGGAAATGAAGAGGCTTAAGCAATGAAAGGTCACACAATTTAAAACTTTAGTCCTTTCTAATTTCCACTTCTTTTAATTAAATAAAAACAAGTGAAATTTCAGTAAATGCATTAGAAAAAGAAAACAAAATAAAATAAACTTAAATAATTAAATAATTTAAGAAAAATGGAAAAAGAAATAAAGGAATAGTTTATTAATTTGAAACAAGACTTAGAAATTACAAACAAACTTACAATTAACTTTGGAAAATTATAGCTTTACTTCTAAACAAATAAAACTCAAATAAATAAAATAAATGATGAACAAAATAAATTAGAAATGAAATAAATCAAGGTCTTGAGAAAATAGAAAATAAATAAAGAATTTCTTTAATTAATTGAAACTAGAAATTAAAAATCGTAAACAAAAGACAATTGACATTAGAAAATTTCAGTTACACATAAAAAAATGTTTTAACACTAAAATATATACATAACATCATGTTACACATTATAAATTAGAACATGACATAACAAACAAAAATATTAATTATATAAAATAAAATAAACAATTTTGTTAAATACAACAATTTACACATAATAGCGTAAAAGACATAACTTTCACAACATAAATCAAATTTCAATGAAACGAAAAGCGGTATTCTTAAAATTTTATTTACTTTCATAACAAAAGATAAATTTCAAAATTTCAAAATTTCAAAATTTTAAATTTAAAAGTCAAAGTTTGACCATATTGACCAAAATTAACTTTTCTGGAAAAATATTCTATTTATTCATGTTTGGAATTCTAATTCACATAGAAATCAAAATTTTATATTTAAAATAACAAAATAATTTAATTTAATAAATAAAAATAAATTTTTTAAATAAAAAATCCAATTAAAATATACAATTAAGATAATCACAAAATACAGGGTTGTTACACTTTGTATCTACAACCTTCCTTGGTCAGAGTCTCGTCTGGCGCTATCTATTGCCTCTATTACTATCGTCTCATAGCCAGGCCAAGGTGTCGGGTAACATTTGCCCCCCAAAATGTATTGTGTGAAACAACACGACATGCTTTGAATCAGTAACCATTTCCTTCTTTTAGAAGCCAAGCATATACGCATGGCGAACTTTCCTTATATCACATGCGTATGTTTATGTAATTTTTATTTTATTAATATTTCCTCTCTCTCTTTTTTTAACATTGGGCAGGTCGGCTATGGGGGCCGAACCATACGATCGGTTTACTCGAGATGCGGCAAGCACGTTAAGTAGCCGACTTCTCCATGCACAATGACTGGGTCTACGGGATATAGTCCGTTCACCTCCCCTCTCCCATATATAAGAGCTCTTTCTTTCTTCATCCCTCCTCCTTTACTTTATTCCTACGAGACCCTCTAACTTACCTTCCCTCGAACCTCAGCCACTACTCCAACTTTCCTTCCTCCTCCTGACTCGAGGACGTTTGCTTTGGAATTCCTTCTGTTAATAAACTTAAACGAATTCCGACCCCAAATCCACGACTCCTACAATCTTCAATTCATTTCTATAGGTATGGATCTCTCACCCGACCCATCTTCCCAAATTAGGGGTTTTGCACGAAGCTCGAGTTCACAAGTTTTCTTTAGATTTGATCTGTAGGAGTTGTTGTAGATGAGGGAGGATGAATTGGAGATAGGAACATGCCTTAGGCTAGGAGCTTGGTATGGCTCCAATAGATTTTGAGGCCGGTGAGGTGGGAAATTACTTATTTTGAGGCCGGTGAGGTAGGAAATTGTAAGTTTATACGGCATTGGCTAAGTGACAACTTCGGTAGGTATTTTGGGTAGAAGTCTGTTGTTTGGTAGACCTCTTGAAGGAGTAGTGCTAGGGAGAGAGAGGGAAATAGTGTCATTCGGTCTAGAGAGAGGAATTGAGGGTCATTCGGTCTAGATAGAGGGAGTGAGGGTCCTTCGGCATTGGTAATCTAAAGTGTCTTGACCCAAGCATAGGGCACATTTGAGTGACTTATCTCCATAACCAACCTTAAGAAAATGGGATAAAGCATGACAAACAAAAAAACATATAAGCCCAAGAACATGACTTAAACTAACTCCCTCGCAACTTGAACGATCTCAAACGCAAACATAAATTAACAAGCGCGAACGACAGTCTTCATGCACTATGATGCCAATGTTCGACTACAAAACTGCTACTATCAACCATAGAACAAACTGTAGGAGACAGCCAGCGATGACAGTTTAGTTTCTGAAGACAATAACTTGAAATTCTATCAAAACACACTTGTGCCTTAATCTTTAATTTTTTCTATACTCGCATTTCAGTCGTAGCACTAATGCACAAACAATCACGGTGGGATATATTATCATTGTAATATCTGATATCGATGGTCTTTCAAGTATAGTTTAAACATGATTTTATCCACATCATTTTCTCTTCAGAAAGTCGAGCTCTGCTACAGTTTCCGGTAAGCCTGATCCAGGCTCTCAACTGGAGGTAGTAGGTACTTCGGACCCACCGACAACTTCCACGCATGGTATTCTAGATCCATCCATTGCAGCTATTAGCCCGGCACCTGATGCTATAGATGGAGCAATTATCCTACATAATCCAATTGATTCTCAAGCTTCAAAAATCAGTGAAACCGCTCTTCGCCGGCTTTATTCAATCCATGGAAACCCTTTTGACGACGATTAGTTCCATCGGGACAAGATCGTCCTCACCTGCCCTTAGCTGGATATACATCATGCAATAAATTCATATGATGGGTCAGGAGTGTGCCACCGTTCAATTCCTTTCTGCACGAAGTGCTACAGTATATTGGGATAGCCCCGACACAGCTACACACCAATAGTCATGCGTTCATCTATTGCACTTGTATTCTCTTTATGAGCAACCTATTCAGGCTTCCCACTTCCGGTGATATCCGCTACATCTATTGCTTCAAATACGGTCTGATAGTCCATCTTTCATGTTCCTCGAGCCACACTCCAAGTCTTAGATCCTGACGGAGGCATGGAGTAAATTCATCCAATATAAGCAGGAATGGTTCTGTGTACGCTTCCCCTCGGGCTTTGCGAGAAGATGGCTGGAAGGGTGTAAGTTCCTTTTTTAGATCAATATTTTTTTAAGGCACGAAGCGCATTCGCTCTAAACTTTTTTCGATTTTCACAAGTATCAGCCCACATCCCGAAGGAACGGGGTATTCTGAGGCCGTGGAGGCCATTCGAGCAGTTCCCGTAGGAGACCGAGAAATCAAATCCATCATTTCCTATGTATCGCTTTTAAAATTCGAATTATTGGCGGAAGGTCATCGAACAGGTCTCCCTTATAGTGCCACTACAACTGGACCTGCCTCAGAAAAAGGAAAAAGGCAAGCTGGGCCTCGATGCCTTCCACAGGATGGACCCCTAATGTATCTGAAGAAGGTGAAATAAAGGAGGTCGAGGCGCCAAAAATGACCGACAAGAACCTAGGCTTTGATATTGCGCTTATAATTGACGTACCTGACGTCACCAAATCGCTTCCCCTTTCGAATAGGCATAAAATCTTAGCCTATAAATTGAAGAAGAAAATAGTTGGCGAGACTTCTAAAGTTACCATCACCTCGGTCGAGAAAAAATCATCTCCCCAGCATCCAGAAGGTTCACTGAAAGGTCACTCAGACCTGACCATCCCCGATGACCTGCTGAATTATGGTTTTAACGACCCAAGAGATATGGGGCTTAATTCGCCCAAGAGAGGCGATGCAAGCATTTTGGTTGGTCGACGTGGAGAGTCAACACCAATAAGTAAGCAAAAGAAACTGGTCTGTTAATGGGAATCACTAGGACAAACATGAACCCTTACACTTCATCCTACACTTAAAATTCAACCGTCATGATATTCTTGCTAACTTGTCCCCACTTAATTTCTATGTAGGTGATATGGGGCGCACTCACGGATTCAACTGCTCTCGTGGGTCTTCTATCATTCATCACTCCAGCCGAGACTCGTGGTCTGGTAGACGCCGAGATAAAGACGACAACAGTGATAGAGACTATCATCCTTGAGATTCGTCGTCGTCTCGAAGGATAACTTACAACCATTCTTCATACCCTAATGATCCTCCTCCTCAACCGGAATAAAGCAGGGAGAAATCTGCTCAAAGGGGATCTCAATCTGAAGCTCCTAATGACTAACACTCTAGTTCATCAAGCATCAGGAAATCTCGCGAGCCTCACAAGAAGTCCGTGGCTCCGGCTAAGCTAAATCCTCCAATTTCTGCACATGATCCGTTATTAGCCGAAAGATTAGCTGAACTTAAGGCCACGTTCCCAAAGAGATGCTTTGACGGGCTAAAATTTCTTCCTGCAATTCCAATTCCGGGGCGTGTCGAACAAAGCGCCATCGCTTGCAACAACAATGTCTACGTCTAACACGATGTGCTTGTTCACTTGGCTGAAAAAGTTTCAGAAGTTTCCATGGAACGTCAGCATGAGATCAATCGCCTAAAACTTGAAGCCATTCATGATAAAGACATCATCAAAGCCCAGGTTGAAGAGCTTTCCGCATACAAATCTCAACTTGAATCTGCCCAACAAAAAGCTAAAGACACAGTTGAGGCAGTCAATCATTTGGAAGCTACCCACAAAAGGGAAACCGTTGAGGCGGTTCAAAGTTGTGGCGCTTTAGCCTTAGAAAAAGACTCGATTCAGAAAGATAAAGATGTCTTCTTAACGATTCAAAGAATTGGAGGAGCTACTCCTCAAAGAAAAGGAAGAAAAAAATTGCCGCTCAAGAGGAGTTGCAATGATATTGTGATGAGATTATCGCTACACGACTTCTAGAAACAAAGCTTGATGAGGAGCTCTCCAAAGCTGAAGTGCTGAAGGACGCCGCCCGTGAGGAGGGTAAAAGAATGGCGCTCTCGAAAGTCAATTCTCACCTCCAGGCTGCTACTGAGGCTGGTAGGGAGGAAATTAAGTGCCGGTTTGATCCACTCATTGTCGAGTATAATGCTCGAGTTCTCGTGCATCGTGACCTAACCATTCTCAGCGAGGGCTACCTCGATCTTTGGTCGAAGAATGGGACACTTTAGTAAAAATTAAAAAGGAGTTGAGAACTGAAGTGGTTGATGAGGATTCTCTTGTTAAGGAAGTGCTTTGCGATAATGAACGCACCGACCTATCTACGGCTAAGGCCCTTTACGGAAGAGATTCCTCCTCATCAAAAGGAAAAATGAAACTGCTGGTCCGTCCGGAACCGAGTCACTAGTTCATCCCCTTGTTCGGCCGACTAGTCGCTCATTACTCGATCCTTTCGTGCGACATAGTGGCTATAACCCAGAGGAGCCTATGCTCGATATTCAAGCTCTGTCCCCTATCCCAGAGGGTGAGACTCCCAAAACAGCTGAGAGTCAGCCAGTGACTGGTAATTAACATCCCTTTCTAAAGTTCAAATAACCATCGCTTCTTAGCGGGCAATAAATGTATTCTAACATTTGTCTTATAGAACTTCGTGTAGGCCATTCTGACCCCGAACCAACTCCAAGGAGCGATGCTGCGATGGCGAAGGAAGAAAAATTGGGAGAGGCATCTCGCACTGGGAATGCGCCCAGACTCGGTGCTCAAATGATCGGGGCACTCGATGAGGAGAAACTTGAGAACCCCTCACCTACAGAAGAACATGACAAAGTCGAAATCACGGGTGCCTCCGAACATACTTTGAAATTGAGCATGGAGGAACAAATCATGGAAGAGGGGAAGAAGGAAGCTGAGATTAAGGTTGAGCCCCAAGTGGTGGAATTGGATGATCCCCTGAACAGGCCCTTGAAGGTCATTCTCCCCGACAGGACCAAGCCACTGAAAGTTTCTTCTCCTTCCCCAAGCACCATATAATAGGAAGTAAAGCATCCAAAAGGAAACGCTCGGGTGAGGAGCCATTGGAGAAGACGAGGAAGGAAAAGAAATCAAAAAAATAGCCACCGATCGTGCCTTATCCAACCCGAATAAGTTTGAATTATGTAGTTATTTCTATTTCTTTTCATAGTCGTTGTAAATAAACTTTTTGCTCCGAGTTCAGAAGAAATTATAGTGAAACTGAATCTCCGATTATCAAATAAAATTTTATTTCTTTGTTTTCGATGATTTTTGCTGTTTAGCTTACTGTCTGACTTGTAGTCGAAATTCGAAATCTTGTGGGTTACACAAGCTCCGGTCCGCTTCCACATGACTCGAAAAAATTTCAAATCGCAAATCTTCGAGTCTATGCTCTGGGGACTTAGAATAATTTTAGTCTATGCTCTAGGGACTTAGATATTATTTTTATCATTTATACTCTAGTCCACACTTTGGGGACTCAGAGTACTCTAGTCCACGCTCCATGGGCTTAGAGATTTTTAAATCGTTTGTACTCTAGTCCGCACTCTGGGAACTCAGAGCACTCTAGTCCCCGCTACAAAGATTTAGAGATTTTTAAATCACTTATACTCTAGTCCGCACTTTGAGGACTTAGAGTACTCTAACCCGCACTCTGGGAACTTAGAGATTTTTAAATCATTTGTACTCTAATACGCACTCTGGGGACTTAGAGTACTCTAGCCCGCATTTGGGGACTTAGAGATTTTTTGAGTCATTTATGCTCTAGTCTGCGCTCTGGGGACTCAGAGTACTCTATCCTGCACTCTAGGGACTTAGAGATTTCTAAGTCGTTTATACTCTAGTCCGTGCTCTGGGACTCAGAGTACTCTAGTCCGCACTCTGGGAACTTAGAGACTTTTAAGTCATTTATACTCTAGACCACGCTCTGGGGACTCAAAGTACACTAGCCTGCGCTCTGAGGACTTAGAGATTTTTAAGTCGTTTGTACTCTAGTCCTGCTCTGGGGACTCGGAGTACTCTAGTCCACACTCTGGAGACTTAGAGAATTTTAAGTCGTTTATCCTCTAGTCTGTGCTCTAGGGACTCAGAGTACTCTATTCCGCACACTGGCGACTTAGAGATTTTTAAGTCGTTTATACTCTAGTTCGCACTCTGGGGAATTAGAGATTTTTAAGTCGTTTATACTCTAGTCCGCACTCTGGGGACTCAGAGTACTCTAGCCAGAACTGTGGGGACTTAGAGATTTTTAAGTCGTTTATACTCTAGTCCGCGCTCTAGGGACTCAGAGTATCCAAGTCCGCACTCTAGGGACTTAGTGATTTTTAATTCGTTTATACTCTAGTCCACGCTCTGGGGACTCAGAGTACTTTAGTCCGCGTCGTTTATACTCTAGTCCACGCTATGGGGACTCAGAGTACTCTAGTCCGCACTTTGGGAACTTAGCGATTTTTAAGTCGTTTATACTCTAACCCGTGTTCTGGGGACTCAGAATACTCTAGCCAGCACTCTGGGGACTTAGAGAGTTTTAGGTCGTTTATACTCTAGTCTGCGCTGTGGGGACTCAAAGTACTCTAGTCCGTAGTCTGGGACTTAGAGATTTTTAAGTCATTTATACTCTAGTCTACATTCTAGGGACTTTGAGTACTCTAGTCTGCAATTAGGGACTTAGAGATTTTTGTGTCGTTTATACTCTAGTCCGCGCTCTAGGGTCTCAGAGTACTCTAGCCCACACTCTGCGCACTTATAGATTTTTAGTCGTCTATACTCTAGTCCGCGCTCTAGGTACTCAGAGTAATCTAGTCTGCACTTTGGGGACTTAGAGATTTTTAAGTCATTTATTCTCTAGTCCATTCTCTGGGGACTCAGAGTATTCTAGTCTGCACTCTGGGGACTTAGAGATTTTTATGTCGTTTATACTCTAGTCTGTGCTCTGGAGACTCATTGTACTCTAGTCCGCATGCTGGGGACGTAGAGATTTTTAAGTTGTTTATACTCTAGTCCATGCTTTGGGGACTCAGAGTTCTCCAGCCCGCACTCTGGGGACTTAGAGATTTTTAAGTCTTTTATCGATTGATTTTTATTTTATGCATAAGTTCATGCGCCGGACAGAATAATGTGATTTAATTTTGGCCATGGAATTACAACACACGGAATATCGATAGATCATAGAAAAGCAGCTTCAAGCCTTAATTATCAATAATCAAATAGGAATAACTGAATTGTCTTATTATATGCCAAAAAAAAAAGAAAAACATACTGGAAATAATTGCCACTAAAATGCAAAGGAAACAACTAAGTGTAATAACGACGCAGATGCTCGCTATTCCATGCTCGAGGGAGTATGGCGCTATCGATGGTCGCTAGCTTGAAAGTTCTCTCTCCAAGCTTTCGTTCAATGATGTATGGACCTTCCTATGTGTGATTCATATGCGATGGGATCGGAAAAACTCGCTTCAAAATGAGATTGCCTGCATCAAAGATTCTCGATCGGAATTTTTCATTATAATGTCGAGTGTCGATGCCTATATGCAGCCGCTCTTAAATCAGCTTCTTCATGTTTTTCGTCAACGACGTCCAGTGATTCCAGTAAGAGATCCTGATTCATCTTAGGATCATAATGAGTTACCCAATGTGAACGAACTTCATGTTCCACCGGTATAACAGCTTCCATGCCATATGCCAATGTGGATGGAGCGTGGCCAGTCGGGGACTTGTGGGGGGTTCTGTAACCTAAAGTGCTGTCGAAACTTATCCATCCACTTGCCTCTAGCCTTCTCCAAACGTTTTTTCAATATGGATTTGATTATTTTGTTTACGGCTTCTAGTTATCCTTTGGCCTTTGGATGAGCAACTGCTGCGTACCTTTCTCAATGCCATACTTTTAATAAAATTCTTTGAACTCCCTACTTTCAAACTGAGTTCAATTGTCTGTAATTATAGTTTGCGGGAGGCCAAAATGGCATATGATGTTTCGCACAACAGAATTAATGACCTTTTTGGTGGTGATTGTAGCTAAGGGATCTGCTTCTGCCCACTTGGTAAAGTAATCGACTGCAACAATTGCGTATTTTGCACCACCTTTGGGGATTGGCAAGGAGCCGATTATATCGATTCCCCATATTGCAAACGACCAAGGACTAACCATTTGTGCGAGTTCTTTTGGCGGAGCTCTCGGGCTTTTCGTATATTTTTGACATTTGTCGCATCTTCGCACATAGTCCGCGACGTCCCGATTCACGTTTGGCCAGCAGTATCCATAGCGGAGGATCTTTTTTGCTAATGGCTCCCCCAGTATGGTCGCTACATTATCCTTCATGGACTTCTTTTAAGACCCTCTTTATCTCATTATGGAAAATGCACCGAAGCAAGGGAACCGCGAATCCCTTCCGATACATTATTCCATCCTGCAGTACATATCGCGAAGCTTTGCGAATGATTTGTTATCTTTCGTTCTTTCTTTAGGGAAAAACCCCAT
Source organism: Allium cepa (assembly GCA_030765085.1). Lineage (NCBI taxonomy): Eukaryota > Viridiplantae > Streptophyta > Magnoliopsida > Asparagales > Amaryllidaceae > Allium > Allium cepa. Next base: position 485,226,788 of record CM060935.1, read on the forward strand.
GTAGCAGGTATTGCTTGAAAGGGGCTATCCATGACTCCTTCCTGATTTCTGTTTCTAACACAAAATCTACTTCCATCTCATTTATACTCGGAGCATGTAAGATTTTGACGGGAACCAATCCCATCTGCTGTGCATCACCAGTACTTGCACATTTTGCCAATGAACCGGCTTCCCCATTTTGTTCACGCAGGATGTGTGAAATATCATAATACTCAAGATCTACCAACAACTCTTGAGCCTGTGCAAGTTATATGGCAAGTCTCTGCGCCCTTACTTGATAGTCTCCTTGCACTTGGTACACCACCAATTGTGAGTCATAAAAGATTTCAACCAACCTTACCTCGAGTTCCCTGATAAGTTTTAATCCAACAAGCAATGCTTCATACTCGGCTTCATTATTCATCACTGGGAAATCAACCTTCAAAGCATAAAAATTGATAGGTTTTTGAGAGCTACAAGAATAACACCAGCCCCAGAACAATGGTTATTGGATGCCCCATCGGTGTATAGTTTCCATCGAATGAAGGGAGTAACATCCTCACTACTTGGCTCGTCTGATATAATGGATTTTGCAATGAAGTCCCCTAGCGCCTACCGTGGATAGCCCTCCATGGCAGGTAGGTAATATCGAATTGGCTCAACTCAAAGTTCCACTTCAATAACCTTCCAAAGGTTTCGGGTCGTTGGAGCACCTGTCGTAGAGGTTGATCGGTATAAACACTGATCGGGTGCGCTTGAAAATATGGACGGAGCTTGTGTTATGCAATCACCAAGGAGTAGGACAGCTTCTCAATCTTGGGATAATTTCTCTCCACCCCCGTTAGACATTTACTAACATAATACACTAACTTTTGAATTCGGTTCTTGTGACAACCCTGGATTTTGGCCCTATTATTTTAATAAATATTTAATCTAATTAAATAAAATTTGAGCTGATCATATTAAAATGAATATAATTTTGGAAATAGTAGTTTATAATATATATATTAGTATTTCAAAAGAAAATGAAATTTGATAAATAAACGTATATGGATGATAATGTTTAAAAATTAAATTCTCATTCTAGCAATATAAAATATAAATAGATGATAATGTTCAAAATAGGAATATTAATATTAATGTAAGTCACGTTATAAATATAAATAAATAAGTAAAACTCATGAATCTAAGTTTAATATTGATAGTCGAAATACAAATCAAAATAAAAATATAAATCAAAACAAGAATTAAGTAGTTAATACTTGCAACATCAGTTTAAATTTGCAAGACCAACGTATGAAAACACAAGTGTATTAAAAGTAAACCAGAACATATATGTATATTGAAGTTCAAACTGAAAATAATAAGACAAATATATATATATATATATATATATATATATATATATATATATATATATATATATATATATATATATATATATATATAAACATACCTTCTTTCACAAGCCATAAGCCTACCTGCTAAAGTACATATCTTCATACAAATACATATACAAAATATCTTTGCCAAGGATAAATATCAACTAATATCAGAAACCATAAATAGATGTTAACAAATTTGAAGACATGCATTAATTAGCACAACTAATGCTCATTTCAGTTGTACAAATTAAATCTTACAACCAAATTACAACATCATTCCAGTATATTACATACAAAGCATGTCAAAACAAGTTAAACTTGTCCTGATATTACCTTTTGTTCAAAGCCCTTCTATATATATTCATCATATTATTTGCTCGATTACAAAACTTAACAAAAATTTAGATGCAAACCTGAGAAGAAAGAAAAATAAGTAGCATCTTGTCTTTGAAAATCCAATTAATATCAACAGCAAAACAAAAGAAAAGCTTTCAGTGATTCATCTGCACTTGCTCCATCAAACTTGCTTTCTGTTTCAACAAAATTTAAGGTGAGTAAACAACTTATCCTTCATACCCAAACATAATTTATCTACGACCATGTAGATTGAGTTGCTGTGATAATTAAATCATGTTATTGAACATTTGAAGCTCTGTGAATTGATTCCCTCCTCTGTTCCTTGAGTTCAATATGAAACGAATAGGAAGAAAAATTCAATCCTTCGTGTCTTCATCATTATCAAGCTTGGGTTTAAATACAAAAGAGTGTGTTGAGTAAGAATTATTATATTTTTTAAAAAAATAGTTCAAGAAGAAGAACAACCATTTACAGTATGAATATTCAGAATGTTACAGGGAAATTTACCAAAATGGAAATTTCAGAAATGGTGAATTGTTATTTCAAATATATCACATGAATCCTTATACGAAGATAGGATTTTTAAAACTATATTGATGATTTTTGGTGTTCAAGTTAGGGAGCAGTTGTTATTTGAACAAAAATTGCCTTTTAGCCAATTCCCAGCAATTAAACGAATTTCGAATGGTGAAACATTGCACGAAGTAAGTCTGGAAATCGATTATAACGGGAAAATTGTTAATTAATTTTTCTATTGTTAGAGGTGATAGAACGAGTGGGGTTTAGGGTTTAAGACGTGGGTTTGTTGGGGTCTGGAAACGAGGTGATTTCCTCACCTCTGTCTGACCGAGTTGCACAAATCCCTAGGGAAGAGTAGGGTAAGGGGTTGGCGAGGTGTATTCGAAGTGGTGGCGCCTCACGTGGACGACGTGGATGGGGCGAAGTGATTTATCTGAGGAGTGTCTAGTTCAGATTTTCGAACGATGGGTCAAGTCTTGTTCTGGAAATTTGCATATCGAATTGATCTGGGATTTCGAATGTAATGATCATTCGTGACTTGTTGAGTGTAGCGTGGTTCGCCAGAGTACGGGCACCGCCATGTGCATGTGCACGGCTGGACTGTTGTGTGTCTGGAAATTTGTTAGCGTAGGGGTCTCGGGGAAGAACTCGTGCCTGGTAGAGCTGCGTGGGTTCCACTCGATTTCGCGAGGCAGATTAACAGGTTTAACTTAACCTGTTTCCAAACTTAAAGAAATGTTTATAAGGAAATTGAAGAAGGAAAGCACCAGAGTGATGCTCGGAGAAAAAGCAGGGAAAACATCGAGTTTTGTTTTACTGTGAACTTGAAGTTATTTACAAGACTTTCTTAAGGAAATATAAATGCTTTTAAATTTCTACCTAATAATAAAGTGACCATGAATGTTAAATAGGATTGTACTTAAGAAATTGTAAAATTTAAAAACTTAACACCAATTTATGATTAAGGGTTAACAAAGCTTAATCTTGAATATGAAATAATGATTGATTAATTAAGAAACAATTAAGAAATTAGTGATTAATGAATGGGTAGCCAAGTTAAATAAATAATGAAGTTGATTAAATGATAATTTATTTAAAATAATTTATAGACTACAAAGATAATTAAGAAATAATTAGGAAATAAGTAATTAAGAGGAAAGTTACTTAATGTTAAAGGAAGATATATTATAATAATTACTCAATAAAGTAATTTAAGGAAATTAATTACTCAGCATAATTAATTAAGTTAGTATGGTAAATTTTAATCAATTAATTAGGTAAAGATAATAATTTAATGTTGGATGAAGTATAATTACTAAATCAATAAGGTGAAATTTCTTTACGGATCAATTAATGAATTATGGCTGGATTTAATTAATAAAAAGGGAAATTACTTATTGGGAAGGAATTTGAAGATAACTACTTATGGAAAAGTAATTAAGAGATAATTACTCAATGTAATTGCAGGAGTAATTAATGTAATTAATCAAAGAGTTGATTTAATGAATATAATTAATTAAGAGAAGTTAATTACTAATGTGATAAATCAGGATTGATTAATGAATGAAGTTGTTTAAGGATAATTAATTTGTGTAATTAATTAGGAGTTTATTACTTTAATGTAATTAGAAAATAATCAATCAAGGAGGATTAATTAAGATGAATAATTATGGGATGATTAAACAATTGGGTTGAAGATTAATAAATAAGCAGGACTTAAAGGTAATTGATTTAATTCAATTATGGCTAATTAGGTTTATTCGAGATGGTATGATTGATTTATCTTGCTAATGTATGATTAAATGATAATTTAAAGCCCTGAATTGATTGATACCCCTGATATGAAATGGTTCGTGATCTGATGTGCTGGGTGGGCAATGATAATGTGGTTATTTATCAATGAGGAATTGCTAAGTAAAGGGAATATCCTTTATTTAAAATTGAATTATATTTCACTTGAATAATTTGTGAACTGAATTCGAAGAGAATGGAGTCGGGTAATAGTTAATACCCGAAACCACTTCGATTCTATAAATTGATGTGTGAAATCAATAGGGTGTAATGGAATGATTAAAGTGAAATGGACCATATAATCTAAGTTCTGGCACTTAGAATTTGCTTGTGAAATAAGTGATGTCTATAGTAACTTATGAAGTTGTAAAATTGATATAAGTACCCCGGGTTTATATGAGATGTTTACTTTTGTATTCCATGTTGGATGAGTTTACCCACGCGAGTTTCCTGCCTGACCCGGGTGTTACTTTGATGTAATGCTCGGGTCAGACCGAGTATTACATATTTTCAGGTAAGGACGTTCGGAAGCTCAGGAGACGAGCTGGATGGCAATAGCGTATGGAGTGTTTCCGCTATATTATATTATTGTATATTTGGGACAGGATAATTGTGTATATCTGGTGACTGTATATATGTGTAACTCTGATATATTAAAATGTAATCAACAGATATAGTATTCCTTTGTAAACTGTTATTGTTTGTTATTATATTTTATTTTATCCGCTGCGAATGTGAGATGTTGGTGTTTATGTTCTTCTTCTTCTATCTCTTTCTTCTTTTTCATAACAATCTCGAATTTTTGGCTTCGAAAATTTCGGGTCGTTACATTTGGTATCAGAGTTGAAAGGTTAAGCGAGAACCTTGGCTCTGGTGGGAGTTATTCATTAAATAGAGTCCGTAGTGCTCTAAAATGAGTTGTGAATATCTATATATGAGAGCGTACTTGTTATTTGCTTATAAAGATTTTAAATGATTTTATATAAAATATATATTTTTGGATATGTAAAGCAATATTTTCTTCTAATAAATATTAAGGTGATTGGTTGTTAAATTATTGGAATTAAAATTTAGAAGTAATATAATACAACCAAATTGAAGTCTTGGATTAGAACTAAATGAAGTAAAAACGAAAATACAACCAAATCGAAATTTAATTAATTGAAAATGAAATTCTAAAATTAGGATTCAGGAATTAAATTATTTAAAAGCTTTAAATAAATGTAAGTTTGAAATGGGATTCAAACTGAAATTTAATCTTGAAATAATAGAAATAAGAATAATATAAAAAGGAAATGGGATTTGTTGCAAACAATGGATTATTTGAAATTTGATCTGAATTTAAACCAAAGGTGGTTTACAATTTTAAAACATGGCTGGGAGGGCCAAGAAATAAATATGTATGGATATACATGATATCAAAGATAGTTTGAAATAAACTCTAAGAGGTTGAGTTTTGATTTTTCCTGAATTGTGATGTAAAAACCCAAAGTAGTATAAGTTTTGAGCTTATAAGAGGGAAAGAATTATGAAGTTTAAAGCGGAAATTCAAATTGAGTAAGGTTGGTCGGATTAAGTAAATTGAAATTTAACTTTGGGAAGTTAAATAAGTGTAGACAAAGCAATCAGAATTGGAAATCAAGATGAAATTGGAATTTAACTTGGAAAGTTAAATGGTTGATTTGAATTGGGAATTTGTGTGACCTCAAAACGGGTCTGAAATTTAAAAATTGAAAATGGATGGATGTTTTAGAATAAATTGGATGATATCCTCCTATTGTAAATAAAAATCTTTAAATTGAGAATGGGATTGTGTAAATAAAATAAATTTGAATAGTTAAATTGTGGATTAAACTTGTTTAAGAACCGGCTTTAAACTGGAAGATAAAATTTAATAATAAATTAAATATTTAAAACAAAATTGTACCGAACACTTATTTGAACCTTGAAATACATAAGTAAAGATAATTTAAAATGGAATTTGAGAATTGGATTCTGAAATTAAATTGATAATAATTCAAATTGATTGGAATCATATGAAATTATAATTAAAATTTAACAGGATTAGAATCAACTAGAATTTGATTTAAATTTGGAAAGGAATCAAGATTGATTCAACTTGAATTGGGAATAAATAAGTCCAATGGGATTTGGAGTTATTTTAATTGGAATTGGGTCAATTTAAATGAAAATTTAAATTGAATTGTTGGGAAAGTGAACAGTTGACTCTTGACTATTTTCAATATAAATTGTTTTGATGTAAACTTACTTTCCATGCTATTTAATATATACAACTTTTCTTTCTTAAAGCCAAACCATTTTATACATGGTTTACAATTATTTTGGAGCTATTTAATCATTTTTCAACTGTTTTCTAAACTAATTACTATTTTTTCAACTATTTTACAAATAAATTATTATTTTTCAATTACATAAAATTTCTGGAACTATTAACTATTTTTCAACTATTTTACGATTAGTTAACTATTTTAAAGCTATTTTGTAAACTATTAATTATTTTTCAACTACTTATCTGTTTTTAAAATTTTCAAGCTATTTACTAAAACTGGTCGGAGTTCAAACTGGTAATTGGTTTAAATACCCAACTGAGGTAAGAATTGAAGTGACAATTCAATGGGAATTAAAGGAAATGTGAATAGAAAGGAAATTGATCTTGGAAAAAAAAAGTAATCAAATTTGAATATTTGATTTTGAACAAACAAGGTTATATATCTTGGTTATATAAGATAAATCTTCCATTGTTGAAATTATTGCTGGAAGAAAAATGTTTTTGAAATGTTTGAAGTATAAAAAGAATTTTATACAAGTTTGAAAAGATCCAAAATTTTAAAATTTATATATATCTGTATATATATACAAAGGATCTTATGAGGAATTTGGAAGAAGGTTTTTGGAACCTTTGAACTTGGAAAGGCTTTTGATTTTTGGGTAAAATCAAATATTGGAATTTGGAAAGCCTATTTTGAGAATTATCGATTTTGGGATAATCAATTTTGTGTAAAGGAGCTTTGTATGCTATCATACTAGGTGTATGATTTGAAGATACTATATGTATAGTATAAAATGTTTTGATGATGGCTCTGGGGAAAAAGGCGCTCCCTTGAAATGAACTTCTCAGGTGTGCCACCGGGTGGTGCTGCCTTGAGCCCAAGGGGTTCTAAAGTTGATCCTGTAAGGAGTCCGGACAAAACTAGTTCCTGGGGATTATGAGCAGTGTATACCATAGCGGAAGTCGTGTGTGCCGTTGAGAGCCAACAGTCTGTGTTTGATTCTATATCGGTAGACTGCGACCTATGGTATAACATAGCTGAAGTCGTGTGTGTCGTTGAGAGCCAACGGTCTGCGTTTGATTTTATATCGGCAGACTGCGACCTATGTAGAAGTGGAGAGGTTTCATTTTGACAGCGAAAATCAAAGGCCGCGGAGAGCCTGCAGTTACATGGACTTTTGTTGTGATGGCAACGTAACCCTAGATGTAACTGTGATCTGTTGTGTGGGATCCATGGCGTAATTGAGAGGCCGCGGAGAGCCTACAGTTACATGGACTTTTGCTGCGACGGCAACGTAACCCTGGGAGGTAACTGTGACCATGGATGGGGGTGATGATTTCCAAAGCAAATTCTCACTAAAGATGTTTCCTCTATTTTCAAAACTGTTTTCTATATTTTCAATAAAATTACTTTTCAAAGTATTTTTCCGGATGTTGAAAACGGGTCTGCCAAGCACTTATAGATTTTCAGTCATACGCCTGATCAACGTATGACCGAATTTCTGTAAGGACAAGGATGGACTTGTCAAAACATCGAGTTATAAAAGTATTTTATAAAAAAAACTATTTTAGAAATATTATATAGATTTTTAAAGTAGTTTAAAAATGATCAAAGAAAATCTATCTGGTTTTAAGCATTTTAATAATTCTGGTTTTGTTCCTTTTCGAGGACGAAAAGATTCTAAGGGGGGAGGAATGTGACAACTTGGATTTTGGCCCTATTTTTCTAATAAATATTTAATCTAATTAAATAAAATTTGAACCGATCCTATTTAAATGAATATAATTTTGGAAATATTAGTTTATAATATATATATTGGTATTTCAAAAGAAAATGAAATTTGATAAATAAATGTATATGGATGATAATGTTTAAAATTTAAATTCTCATTCTAGCAATATAAAATATAAATAGATGATAATGTTCAATATAGAATATTAATATTAATGTAAGTCACGGTATAAATATAAATAAATAAGTAAAACTCATGAATCTAAGTTTGATATTGATAGTCGAAATACAAATCAAAATAAAAATGAAAATCAAAACAAGAATTAAGTAGTTAATACTTGCAACATCAGTTTAAATTTGCAAGACCAACGTATGAAAACATAAGTGTATTAAAAGTAAACCAGATAAACATTATTAAGCTAGAAATATTAAGTCAAACAAGTGTATATGAATCAAGCAAGAAGACAAATATATGTACACAAACATATATGTATATTGAAGTTCAAACTGAAAATAATAAGACAAATATATATATATATATATATATATATATATATATATATATATATATATATAAACATACCTTCTTTCACAAGCCATAAGCCTACCTGCTAAAGTACATATCTTCATACAAATACATATACAAAATATCTTTGCCCAGGACAAATATCAACTAATATTAGAAACCATAAATAGATGTTAACAAATTTGAAGACATGCATTAATTAGCACAAATAATGGTCATTTGAGTTGTACAAATTAAATCTTACAGCCGAATTACAACATCATTCCAGTATATTACATACAAAGCATGTCAAAACAAGTAAAACTTGTCCAGATATTACCTATTGTTCAAAGCCCTTCTATATATATTCATCATATTATTTGCTCGATTACAAAACTTAACAAAAATTTAGATGCAAACCTGAGAAGAAAGAAAAATAAGTAGCATCTTATCTTTGAAAATCCAATTAATATCAACAGCAAAACAAAAGAAAAGCTTTCAGTGATTCATCTGCAGTTGCTCCATCAAACTTGCTTTCTGTTTCAACAAAATTTAAGGTGAGTAAACAAGTTATCCTTCATACCCAAACATAATTTATCTACGACCATGTAGATTGAGTTGCTGTGATAATTAAATCATGTTGTTGAACATTTGAAGCTCTATGAATTGATTCCCTCCTCTGTTCCTTGAGTTCAATATGAAGCGAATGGAAAGAAAAATTCAATCCCTCGTGTCTTCATCATTATCAAGCTTGGGTTTAAATACAAAAGAGTGTGTTGAGTAAGAATTATTTTTAAAAAAAAAAATAGTTCAAGAAGAAGAACAACCATTTACAATATGACAATTCAGAATGTTACAGGGAAATTTACCAAAATGGAAAGTTCAGAAGTGGTGAATTGTTATTTCAAATATATCACATGAATCCTTATACGAAGATAGGATTTTTAAAACTATATTGATGATTTTTAGTGTTCGTGTTAGGGAGCAGTTGTTATTTGAACAAAAATTGCCTTTTAGCCAATTCCCAGCAATTAAACGAATTTCGAATGCTGAAACTTTGCACGAAGTAAGTCTGGAAATCGATTATAACGGGAAAATTGTTAATTAATTTTTCTATTGTTAGAGGTGATAGAACGAGTGGGGTTTAGGGTTTAAGACGTGGGTTTGTTGGGGTCTGGAAACGAGGTGATTTCCTCACCTCTGTCTGACCGAGTTGCACAAATCCCTAGGGAAGAGTAGGGTAAGGGGTTGGCGAGGTGTATTCGAATTGGTGGCGCCTCACGTGGACGACGTGGATGGGGAGAAGTGATTTATCTGAGGAGTGTCTAGTTCAGATTTTCGAACGATGGGTCAAGTATTGTTCTGGAAATTTGCATATCGAATTGATCTGGGATTTCGAATGTAATGATCATTCACGACATGTTGAGTGTAGCGTGTGTAACGATCCAGAATTTTTAATAATTTAAATTGAAAATATTTGATTAAATTTAAATATTTGAATGATGATTTGGTTTGAATTTCAAATTATCAGAATGAATTTAGCGATTAAATTATAGAATTTAATCTATTGAGAATTGAATAAAAATTTGAATCTTCAATTTTAAGCCGATTAAAAATATTTCAAAGGCCTTGTAAATTTCATATTGAAAATACTGAAGGTAATAGAAGCTTCAGAATCAAATTTGAAACTGATTTGTTCAGTTTTGAAATTTAATCGTTTGAATCGATATTTAAAAATAGCCGTCCGAGGCACGGTCTCGGAATTCGACGAAACTAGTTCCATTGGGTCCGTAATATTGAATTATTGCCGGATTTCAAATTTCTTATTTTTCGGAGTTAATATGTGAGCACACGACACATAAACACGTCGAAATTTTCAACGATTTAAATTTAAATTTGAATTTAAATTTTAGTCAATGCACACACGTTACTCTCCTTTTCTCACGCCATTATTTACGCCCTAAACAACGCCAAAGCACGTCTCCCCTTTCTCTTTTTATACATGGCCGATACCCCTTCCTCTCCTCAGTTTTCAGAATCAAAGAACATGAAAACAAATAATGGCCGAAGCCTTTTGTTCCCCAAATCAAAACCTCTTCCTCTTCAATTTATAATTAATGCCGAGCCTCTCCTTTGAGACCCTTCTTTCCCAAATCAAAAATCGCGATTCGTTCATTCGTAAAAAAAAATAAAATAATAATAATAAAAGAAGAAGGGGGGGATCGCGTATGGGGTCGGCGCGAGGTGAGGCAGTGGGTCGCGATAGCAGGAAGAGTGGAGGAGCAAGGCGCGGCGGCGCGCGAATGGAAAAGGGGTTATTGGTGATGCTCAGGTCGCGATGGAGTATGCGCGACACGAGAAATGGCTGAGGTCGAGGCGCACGATGGAGTGAGGGGACGCAGGCGCGCGCGCACGCGTAAGCAGCGGCGGCGACTCGCGAGCTTGGCACGGCGAATTAGGGTTCGCGGTGATGGCCGTGAAGGTGATTTTGTGGGTGTCGATGAAGTCAGCAAGGGGGGTCACAAGTTCATCAGCAAGGAGGTGAGGCAATATAGTTCAGTTTATTTATCATTATTATTTTTATTTTTGATAGATTGGTTAAGTTCCCTGTTAAAAAAAAAAAAAAAAAAATTCTGTAACAATTTAGTTACAGTAGAGCAAAGTATTGTCTTGCTGTTTACAAGAAAAAAAATGTATATCAAACACACCTTTTTAATTTACTGATTTATCTTAAGAATGCAATGAATTTAGGTGAAATGATTTATTTAAGGAAAATTAGTTTTTAAATTTAGTTTTGTTAAGTAAATTTGTTAAAAGAAAGTTTGGTAAATTAAATTTAAAATTTTAGTTAAAATAAATTTATTAAAGAAGAAATTTGGTTAGAAATTTAATTTATTAGATAAAAATGATTTATCAAAAGATAATATTATTTATTATCGGGAAAATAGATAAATTTAATTATTTAAAAGAAATTGTTTTAAGAATAAAAGAAATTAGTTAGTTAAAATAAAATGACTAAATTAATATGGTGATTAAAGAATGATTTATTTAACTTATAAATAAATAAGTCATTAGTTAGAAAAGTAAAATAAATGTATAGATAGATTTTAAATCTACTAAGTTTATATTAAAATAATACATAATATGGGGATTAATTATTTTAACAAAATTTATCTGTTTATTTTAATAACTAAAGGATATTTTATCAAAGGAAAATTTATTTAAATAAATAGTTAGTTAAGAAAAAGTATTAAAAGAAATTTAGTTCAATTTGAAATTTCTAGTTAAAATTATTTTAAAAGTAAAATAATTAGTTAAAATAAATTATTAAACAAGAAACTGGTTTAAATAAACCTATCGGTTAATTTAACTATTAAAATGAAATCACCAATGAATTAAAATTTTCAAATGAAAATTTATTATTCGATCTGTTCGAATATTAATAAATTTTGTAAATATTTATACAAGGTATAAATCAAGAAAATCGAGTCAAGATGGAAATGGATTGCAAATAAAAGAAAAGGTGAGAACTTCCCACTCAAAAGGAATTTTGTTGTTTATTTAATTTTAAATAGTTAGATTTAAAATTGATTGACTGTGTTGATTGAATGCTTGAATGATGATTGCTATATATATATATGTATATTGGATGTGAATAGACCCTATACGCCGTCAGTAAGCGGATGTTATTTATTACACACATATACCGCGATATTCCACCTTGAAGTGGAATTGGTATTATATTATATATAGCAATATATATATATTGGCATATGTATATATTGCAGTTGATTGATTTCCCGCATTTGTATAGCGGATGAGACCCTATTGCGCCGTTATTAAGCGGATATATATTTATAAAATCCCATGTACCGCGATATTCCGTCTTGAAACGGAATGGTATTGTGCTAATGTCTGTGGATGCAGGGAAACAGGTTGGAGGGATCCAACTGGATTCCTCACAAATATTTGTTTGATTCATATATTGTGATATTTGATTGTTATCATGGATGATATATGATGTTTGAAAGTTGTGATTGACTATTGATGTGTTGCATCATCGGATCCAAATTTGAAGTTTAAAAATAACGATTTTTGATTTCTAAAGTGATTCTTGGAAATATACGTTTGTAAAATATTTTTGGAATTGATTCATCTTAAATAAATAAACGTTATAATTTTAATATTATAAAAATTATGATTTTTGAGAAATACAGTTAAAAGTTGATTTTGGAAAATATGGGATTAGTGATTTTATAAAATAGTTTGAACTGGGAATTCTGAATTTATTATAAGAAGTTTAAAGATAGGATTTATAAAAATTTTATTTTATAAATCAGAGTGATGAAATTATAAAAGAGTTTAAAGATGTTTAAAGTAATAATATAAATTGTTTTATATTAAAAGATTTATAAGTTGATATTTATAAATTTAGAATATCTTGAATTATAAAACGAGCTTTTATAAGTGATAGAATGATTTGTAAATGGATTTCATAAAGGAATGAAATCTATAGAATTTATCAAATTTGATTATGTTATAAATCATAATGATAAATTATAAAGGAGTTAAAAGACGTTTTAAAATAGTAATATAAATTGTTTTATATTAAAAGATTTATAAATTGATATTTATAAATTAAAAATATTGGAATTATAAAACGAGCTTTTATAAGTATTAGAAAGAATTGTGAATGAATTTCACTAATGAATGAAATTTATAGAATTATAACGGTGAAGTTATAAATAGAATTTTATAAATAAAAATTTATAAAGTTATCTAGGAAATAGATGTGGATAAATAAATGAATCTTAGAAGTTATAAGATTTATAGATTTGGGAAGTTTGAAGGAATGATTTTGTAAATAAATAAATTATAAGTATTTGACTTATAATATGAATTTTTAGCATATCATTGTGATAAGAATTAAGATAGGTTAATAAAGGAATTTATAAAAAGGAGTTGATATAAAATAAATAGAAATAGGATTTATAAACGTTGTTTTATAAATCCGCAACGACTTATTTTGATAAGGAATTGTTGTAACTTATTTATGGAATTATATTCATGTTTTAGACAGGGAATAATTCTTTAAAATAAAATGAATAGAAGTGATGAAATTTATTAACAAGTGTATTCACGTTTTTGAATAGTGAATATTTTGTTAAAGAAATTATTTTGGATGTGATGTTTGAAATAGAATTAAAACGATCTAAAGATGTTTAAAAAAAATGTTGAGATTCGAAACCATAGATTTCAACATTTATTGTTGAAATAGATGTTTTCGAGAAATAAAAGGAAATGGTGGACTATAACACTGTTGTTATAGTAAATGATTTCTGAAAGGAAATGTTTTGCATAGTATTGGGATTTATATATCTATTTTAATTTCGAATCCCTATACTAGTGATTTTGGGTTGTCGTAACGATGTTTTACGCAACATTCGTTTTGGCCCAAATAAATATGGTTAAGTGAATGATTTCCTTAAAGAATGAAATATATACTTAATTTCGATTAGAGTATATTAAATATTTTCTAAGCGTAGAAAATAAAAAGGGCTTGTGAATTACTTATAGATAAATAAGTATGGAAATGTTTTTCCAATATTAAGTGAATATTTTGAATTTATCTTTTTGAGGATAAATTGAAAATGAATATTTGAAAACGAATGGAAATCGTATATTCATAAATATTTTGGAATGTAAATTCAATATAGAATTTATAAATGAAATTGGGAAATTAGATTTAAAAATAAATATTGATTTATTTTTAAAGTATGGAAATTATGTTTATATCTTGTAAAGATATTTTTGTGAAATAAATAATTTGAAAAATTATTTGGAATCTGGTGATGTTGGCATATCTATTGATAGTTCAATAACCGACTATCAATATTTACCTTTAAATAGGTATTTGTTGTGATTTGTTTGAAATTGAATGCCACACTTATTTTTTTTTTAAATAAGCGCTCACTATTCGGGTTAACCGGGAAAGGACCTTGGGGTCGTATAACCCATTCCGAATATGTGATACGTCGTTATGAATTGCATTCGAAGATCGGTGTTGAAGACCGGATATTTTCGAAAGCGAAAGGGTTTCTTGTTGATTGTCTCTGCACTGGCTGATCCCTGGTATTGAGATCTCCATATGTGATGGGAAATCCGAACGTGATTAGAGATTATTCGGATTGCAAGGACTTCTTTGTAAGTGCCTTCGGTTCTGTTCGAGCCCGGAACAGACTTGTATGGATTGTGTGTCTGACATTACAAGTTGAGATGTAAAGCCGATTTCTTTCAAATATATTTCTGTGGTGGCGGAGAATTTATTCTCTTAGCTTAACACCCTTCTCTGAGACGTACGAGCTCAGAGGTTATATAATTGAAGTTATCAGCAATATATTCCCAATTTGGTAATGCGACATGCTGAGTGTTGCTGAAATGATCATTGTGTTGATTATTGTGATAGGATCATTTATTTGATCGTCTATCTTAGCGATCATTGTGTTGATCATTTGTTGACCCAAAAGCATGGCTTTTGTATAAAGTATGTTTTTGTGGACGTGACTTCGTCGAGCCTCACACCCCGGAAATGGTCAAAACAGAAAAGATGCAGCAAGGTTATGAGGGGTAGCACCCTTTAGGGTATGTACATTTCCTTCTGGATAGAGGTGGTATCATGGTATGGAGCCCAGATATTTAACCTATGTGGTTACTACGAATTTATTACTTTGTGGTTTTTGGCTATCGGGATCCCGTGAGAAAGGTCGTTTACGATCGGGGAATGGCGTGCTCGTGTCAGTAGTTACCCAGTTAGGGGTAACCCGGCTTTGTGTTGGCAGAGTTCCGGTTTGGTTCTCGGGGATGTCTTTCCAGAGGCATTCTCATGTGGCAATGGGAAGTTCCTTGGCCTGACCATTTGTTGGAAATCCAAAGAAACAATACGTGACTTGTACGGTTTTAGTTGTAGAACCTATCATTCACTTATGGTGTCGCAACATTGTTTGGATGGTGGCTATAGTAGGCATACGATAATGGTCGTATGTTGGCTAAGATTTATATTCTACTTTCAAAATGAATTTTTCCCCCTACACTATGCACTAGTAATAATATCAATTGTTATTTTGAATGCGTATCAAGCATCTTTGACTATCATAAGGAGAAATCTCCTCCGATTTTGCGTTTGCATTGTGTGTGTGTGCGGGAGGCCTTATGGTAGTCTCATTTTTAAAAGCATTGCGAATTTAATTTAAAAATATCTCTCTATTTTGATTTTAAAGTTAAATAAACTGTTTTGAGTTCTCACACCAGTCACATGACTGAATTGGAGTTTATTGTTTTCCTTCCTAAACTCTGGGTGCCCACCAATTTCCACACGGGCAGTCAAGAGTTAAGGTTTATCAGGATATTCTGGAATTCAGGAGTTGCTGGAGGCAAGCTGGATTGCGTATCACTAGTTTATATAGTATTTCTTTTTCCGCTGCATTGTTTGTTATTGTACACTCTGATGATGATATGATGTAAAGTATAAAATGTAATAACTGATATAGTTCTTTGTTTAAAGATTATTCATTTATTATTATATGTTGTTCCGCTGCGAATTGTGAGATTCTGTTATTGTTGTGTTGTTTTCTGTTCCGTTCCATTTTCTATTCTCTTTTTCTTCTATTTTAAAATTTTTCTATTCTTTCTTCTCTCCATCTTCTACTTCTCTTCTTCTTCCTTTCTTTTTTTTAAAACCCATAACATTCCGTGTTTCCGGCCTTCGATTTCTCGGCAGTCGATAAAGTGAGTGTCGATGTTGAATTTTCGAAAGTCGGAAATTTTCGGGGCGTTACATTTGGTATCAGAGCTTATGGTTAAGCGACAACCATGGTTCTGTTGGGTATTACTCGTTAGAGATAGAGTCAGCAGTACTCTAGAATGAGTTTGAGTGTAATAATAGATATGAGCGCGTATTTGTTAGTGAATATAAAATTGTTTTTGAATCGGGTAAATAAGATAATTTTGCCCAAAACTATTTTGTATAGAAAAGAAATGATTTTCTATGAATTATTATAGTATATGGTTGCATGATTGTTAGGAAGTGATGATATTGAATATTATCATTAGTATATGGAATTAAATAAAATGGATTGAATTCAAGTAAATTAACTTGATAATTTATTTATTTGTGAAATAATTTTCAAATGGAATGAATTGAATATAGAAATTGAAATTCTCTTTGTTAGTAATTAAGTAAATTCGAGATGAATTGAAATATTGAAATGAATTAGTGAATAAAACTAATTTAAAGTAGTAATATGAATTAGCAAATGAAAGTAAATCGATAGAATTCAATATTTAGAATTGAGAATTAAATTCGAATGGAATTTCAAATTGTGAATTGAATTCAAATGGAATTTAAATTGTGAATGAAATTGAATTGAAGAGTAAAATTGAATGAAATGAATATATAACTTCAATAGTGAAGTTAAAATATATAAGAAACATATATCGAAATTTTGCAATAGAATTGGCAAATTGGTTTGAATATTGTATTTGGATTTGTATGCTACTACTACTAGCAGGTTATACAGATATATAATGGGATTGAGATTTTGATTTCAAAGATAAAATTGAATTGCTCGACAAAAAGGTACGTATTTCAATTTCAGTATGAGATTTGATGACTTTCTTCTCTAGCCACTTGGCTTTTCTCTTTTCTTTTTGATTCTGAGGGGCCGTGGTGCCATTTTGTAGTCGTACCGAGCTAGCCGCACAAAGGAGACGCTGGCGAAATTTTTCGAAAATTTAGGGTGTTAGAAAATTTTTTGAGAAAAATTTGAAAGTTTGAAATTTGAATTTGAATTTAAACTTGAATGGTTAGTAAAACAATATTGTTAGGAACTTATAATTGAAGTTGGAAAGCTAGTTGAAATGATAATGAAACTCTAGTAAAAAGATTTAGGCTAGTGAGTTGATAAAATTATTTGGATTGTGAAAAATAATAATCGAGATAAGGGCATTCTTCTTAACTTGTAATTTCGAGACGAAATTCTTTTAAGGAGGGAAGATTGTAACGACCCAGAATTTTTAATAATTTAAATTGAAAATATTTGATTAAATTTAAATATTTGAATGATGATTTGGTTTGAATTTCAAATTATCAGAATGAATTTAGCGATTAAATTATAGAATTTAATCTATTGAGAGTTGAATAAAAATTTGAATCTTCAATTTTAAGCCGATTAAAAATATTTCAAAGGCTTGTAAATTTCATATTGAAAATACTGAAGGTAATAGAAGCTTCAAAATCGAATTTGAAACTGATTTGTTCAGTTTTGAAATTTAATCGTTTGAATCGATATTTAAAAATAGCCGTCCGAGGCACGGTCTCGGAATTCGACGAAACTAGTTCCATTGGGTCCGCAATATTGAATTATTGCCGGATTTCAAATTTCGTATTTTTCGGAGTTAATATGTGAGCACATGACACATAAACGCGTCGAAATTTTCAACGATTTAAATTTAAATTTGAATTTAAATTTTAGTCAATGCACACACGTTACTCTCCTTTTCTCACGCCATTATTTACGCCCTAAACAACGCCAAAGCACGTCTCCCCTTTCTCTTTTTATACATGGCCGATACCCCTTCCTCTCCTCAGTTTTCAGAATCGAAGAACATGAAAACAAATAATGGCCGAAGCCTTTTGTTCCCCAAATCAAAACCTCTTCCTCTTCAATTTATAATTAATGCCGAGCCTCTCCTTTGAGACCCTTCTTTCCCAAATCAAAAATCGCGATTCGTTCATTCGTAAAAAAAAAAAAAAAAAATTAAAGAAGAAGGGGGGAATCGCGTATGGGGTCGGCGCGAGGTGAGGCAGTGGGTCGCGATAGCAGGAAGAGTGGAGGAGCAAGGCGCGGCGGCGCGCGAATGGAAAAGGGGTTATTGGTGATGCTCAGGTCGCGATGGAGTACGCGCGACACGAGAAATGGCTGAGGTCGAGGCGCACGATGGAGTGAGGGGACGCAGGCGCGCGCGCACGCGTAAGCAGCGGCGGCGACTCGCGAGCTTGGCACGGCGAATTAGGGTTCGCGGTGATGGCCGTGAAGGTGATTTTGTGGGTGTCGATGAAGTCAGCAAGGGGGGTCACGAGTTCATCAGCAAGGAGGTGAGGCAATATAGTTGAGTTTATTTATCATTATTATTTTTATTTTTCGATAGATTGGTTAAGTTCCCTGTTAAAAAAAAAAAAAAAAAATTTCTGTAACAATTTAGTTACAGTAGAACAAAGTATTGTCTTGCTGTTTACAAGAAAAAAAATGTATATCAAACACACCTTTTTAATTTACTGATTTATCTTAAGAATGCAATGAATTTAGGTGAAATGATTTATTTAAGGAAAATTAGTTTTTAAATTTAGTTTTGTTAAGTAAATTTGTTAAAAGAAAGTTTGGTAAATTAAATTTAAAATTTTAGTTAAAATAAATTTATTAAAGAAGAAATTTGGTTAGAAATTTAATTTATTAGATAAAAATGATTTATCAAAAGATAATATTATTTATTATTGGGAAAATAGATAAATTTAATTATTTAAAAGAAATTGTTTTAAGAATAAAAGAAATTAGTTAGTTAAAATAAAATGACTAAATTAATATGGTGATTAAAGAATGATTTATTTAACTTATAAATAAATAAGTCATTAGTTAGAAAAGTAAAATAAATGTATAGATAGATTTTAAATCTACTAAGTTTATATTAAAATAATACATAATATGGGGATTAATTATTTTAACAAAATTTATCTGTTTATTTTAATAACTAAAGGATATTTTATCAAAGGAAAATTTATTTAAATAAATAGTTAGTTAAGAAAAAGTATTAAAAGAAATTTAGTTCAATTTGAAATTTCTAGTTAAAATTATTTTAAAAGTAAAATAATTAGTTAAAATAAATTATTAAACAAGAAACTGGTTTAAATAAACCTATCGGTTAATTTAACTATTAAAATGAAATCACCAATGAATTAAAATTTTCAAATGAAAATTTATTATTCGATCTGTTCGAATATTAATAAATTTTGTAAATACTTATACAAGGTATAAATCAAGAAAATCGAGTCAAGATGGAAATGGATTGCAAATAAAAGCAAAGGTGAGAACTTCCCACTCAAAAGGAATTTTGTTGTTTATTTAATTTTAAATAGTTAGATTTAAAATTGATTGACTGTGTTGATTGAATGCTTGAATGATGATTGTTATATATATATGTATATTGGATGTGAATAGACCCTATACGCCGTTAGTAAGCGGATGTTATTTATTACACACATATACCGCGATATTCCACCTTGAAGTGGAATTGGTATTATATTATATATAGCAATATATATATATATATATATATTGGCATATGTATATATTGCAGTTGATTGATTTCCCGCATTTGTATAGCGGATGAGACCCTATTGCGCCGTTATTAAGCGGATATATATTTATAAAATCCCATGTACCGCGATATTCCGTCTTGAAACGGAATGGTATTGTGCTAATGTCTGTGGATGCAGGGAAACAGGTTGGAGGGATCCAACTGGATTCCTCACAAATATTTGTTTGATTCATATATTGTGATATTTGATTGTTATCATGGATGATATATGATGTTTGAAAGTTGTGATTGACTATTGATGTGTTGCATCATCGGATCCAAATTTGAAGTTTAAAAATAACGATTTTTGATTTCTAAAGTGATTCTTGGAAATATACGTTTATAAAATATTTTTGGAATTGATTCATCTTAAATAAATAAACGTTATAATTTTAATATTATAAAAATTATGATTTTTGAGAAATACAGTTAAAAGTTGATTTTGGAAAATATGGGATTAGTGATTTTATAAAATAGTTTGAACTGGGAATTCTGAATTTATTATAAGAAGTTTAAAGATAGGATTTATAAAATTTTTATTTTATAAATCAGAGTGATGAAATTATAAAAGAGTTTAAAGATGTTTAAAGTAATAATATAAATTGTTTTATATTAAAAGATTTATAAGTTGATATTTATAAATTTAGAATATCTTGAATTATAAAACGAGCTTTTATAAGTGATAGAATGATTTGTAAATGGATTTCATAAAGGAATGAAATCTATAGAATTTATCAAATTTGATTATGTTATAAATCATAATGATAAATTATAAAGGAGTTAAAAGACGTTTTAAAATAGTAATATAAATTGTTTTATATTAAAAGATTTATAAATTGATATTTATAAATTAAAAATATTGGAATTATAAAACGAGCTTTTATAAGTATTAGAAAGAATTGTGAATGAATTTCACTAATGAATGAAATTTATAGAATTATAACGGTGAAGTTATAAATAGAATTTTATAAATAAAAATTTATAAAGTTATCTAGGAAATAGATGTGGATAAATAAATGAATCTTAGAAGTTATAAGATTTATAGATTTGGGAAGTTTGAAGGAATGATTTTGTAAATAAATAAATTATAAGTATTTGACTTATAATATGAATTTTTAGTATATCATTGTGATATGAATTAATATAGGTTAATAAAGGAATTTATAAAAAGGAGTTGATATAAAATAAATAGAAATAGGATTTATAAACGTTGTTTTATAAATCCGCAACGACTTATTTTGATAAGGAATTGTTGTAACTTATTTATGGAATTATATTCATGTTTTAGACAGGGAATAATTCTTTAAAATAAAATGAATAGAAGTGATGAAATTTATTAACAAGTGTATTCACGTTTTTGAATAGTGAATATTTTGTTAAAGAAATTATTTTGGATGTGATGTTTGAAATAGAATTAAAACGATCTAAAGATGTTTTAAAAAAATGTTGAGATTCGAAACCATAGATTTCAACATTTATTGTTGAAATAGATGTTTTCGAGAAATAAAAGGAAATGGTGGACTATAACACTGTTGTTATAGTAAATGATTTCTGAAAGGAAATGTTTTTCATAGTATTGGGATTTATATATCTATTTTAATTTCGAATCCCTATACTAGTGATTTTGGGTTGTCGTAACGATGTTTTACGCAACATTCGTTTTGGCCCAAATAAATATGGTTAAGTGAATGATTTCCTTAAAGAATGAAATATATACTTAATTTCGATTAGAGTATACTAAATATTTTCTAAGCGTAGAAAATAAAAAGGGCTTGTGAATTACTTATAGATAAATAAGTATGGAAATGTTTTTCCAATATTAAGTGAATATTTTGAATTTATCTTTTTGAGGATAAATTGAAAATGAATATTTGAAAACGAATGGAAATCGTATATTCATAAATATTTTGGAATGTAAATTCAATATAGAATTTATAAATGAAATTGGGAAATTAGATTTAAAAATAAATATTGATTTATTTTTAAAGTATGGAAATTATGTTTATATCTTGTAAAGATATTTTTGTGAAATAAATAATTTGAAAAATTATTTGGAATCTGGTGATGTTGGCATATCTATTGATAGTTCAATAACCGACTATCAATATTTACCTTTAAATAGGTATTTGTTGTGATTTGTTTGAAATTGAATGCCACACTTATTTTTTTTTTAAATAAGCGCTCACTATTCGGGTTAACCGGGAAAGGACCTTGGGGTCGTATAACCCATTCCGAATATGTGATACGTCGTTATGAATTGCATTCGAAGATCGGTGTTGAAGACTGGATATTTTCGAAAGCGAAAGGGTTTCTTGTTGATTGTCTCTGCACTGGCTGATCCCTGGTATTGAGATCTCCATATGTGATGGGAAATCCGAACGTGATTAGAGATTATTCGGATTGCAAGGACTTCTTTGTAAGTGCCTTCGGTTCTGTTCGAGCCCGGAACAGACTTGTATGGATTGTGTGTCTGACATTACAAGTTGAGATGTAAAGCCGATTTCTTTCAAATATATTTCTGTGGTGGCGGAGAATTTATTCTCTTAGCTTAACACCCTTCTCTGAGACGTACGAGCTCAGAGGTTATATAATTGAAGTTATCAGCAATATATTCCCAATTTGGTAATGCGACATGCTGAGTGTTGCTGAAATGATCATTGTGTTGATTATTGTGATAGGATCATTTATTTGATCGTCTATCTTAGCGATCATTGTGTTGATCATTTGTTGACCCAAAAGCATGGCTTTTGTATAAAGTATGTTTTTGTGGACGTGACTTCGTCGAGCCTCACACCCCGGAAATGGTCAAAACAGGAAAGATGCAGCAAGGTTATGAGGGGTAGCACCCTTTAGGGTATGTACATTTCCTTCTGGATAGAGGTGGTATCATGGTATGGAGCCCAGATATTTAACCTATGTGGTTACTACGAATTTATTACTTTGTGGTTGTTGGCTATCGGGATCCCGTGAGAAAGGTCGTTTACGATCGGGGAATGGCGTGCTCGTGTCAGTAGTTACCCAGTTATGGGTAACCCGGCCTTGTGTTGGCAGAGTTTCGGTTTGGTTCTCGGGGATGTCTTTCCAGAGGCATTTTCATGTGGCAATGGGAAGTTCCTTGGCCTGACCATTTGTTGGAAATCCAAAGAAACAATACGTGACTTGTACGGTTTTAGTTGTAGAACCTATCATTCACTTATGGTGTCGCAACACTGTTTGGATGGTAGCTATAGTAGGCATACGATAATGGTCGTATGTTGGCTAAGATTTATATTCTACTTTCAAAATGAATTTTCCCCCCTACACTATGCACTAGTAATAATATCAATTGTTATTTTAAATGCGTATCAAGCATCTTTGACTATCATAAGGAGAAATCTCCTCCGATTCTGCGTTTGCATTGTGTGTGTGTGCGGGAGGCCTTATGGTAGTCTCATTTTTAAAAGCATTGCGAATTTAATTTAAAAATATCTCTCTATTTTGATTTTAAAGTTAAATAAACTGTTTTGAGTTCTCACACCAGTCACATGACTGACTTGGAGTTTATTGTTTTCCTTCCTGAACTCTGGGTGCCCACCAATTTCCACACGGGCAGTCAAGAGTTAAGGTTTATCAGGATATTCTGGAATTCAGGAGTTGCTGGAGGCAAGCTGGATGGCGTATCACTAGTTTATATAGTATTTCTTTTTCCGCTGCATTGTTTGTTATTGTACACTCTGATGATGATATGATGTAAAGTATAAAATGTAATAACTGATATAGTTCTTTGTTTAAAGATTATTCATTTATTATTATATGTTGTTCTGCTGCGAATTGTGAGATTCTGTTATTGTTGTGTTGTTTTCTGTTCCGTTCCATTTTCTATTCTCTTTTTCTTGTATTTTAAAATTTTTCTATTCTTTCTTCTCTCCATCTTCTACTTCTCTTCTTCTTCCTTTCTTTTTTTTAAAACCCATAACATTCCGTGTTTCCGGCCTTCGATTTCTCGGCAGTCGATAAAGTGAGTGTCGATGTTGAATTTTCGAAAGTCGGAAATTTTCGGGGCGTTATAGCGTGGTTCGCCAGAGTACCGGCGCCATTGTGTGCATGTGCACGGCTGGACTGTTGTGTGTCTGGAAATTTGTTAGCGTAGGGGTCTCGGGGAAGAACTCGTTCCTGGTAGAGCTGCGTGGGTTCCACTCGAGTTCGCGAGGCAGATTAACAGGTTTAACTTAACCTGTTTCCAAACTTAAAGAAATGTATATAAGGAAATTGAAGAAGGAAAGCACCAGAGTGATGCTCGGGGAAAAAGCAGGGAAAACATCGAGTTTTGTTTTATTGTGAACTTGAAGTTATTTACAAGACTTTCTTAAGGAAATATAAATGCTTTTAAATTTCTACCTAATAATAAAGTGACAATGAATGTTAAATAAGATTGTACTTAAGAAATTGTAAAATTTAAAAACTTAACACCAATTTATGATTAAGGGTTAACAAAGCCTAATCTTGAATATGAAATAATGATTGATTAATTAAGAAACAATTAAGAAATTAGTGATTAATGAATGGGTAGCCAAGTTAAATAAATAATGAAGTTGATTAAGTGATAATTTATTTAAAATAATTTATAGACTACAAAGATAATTAAGAAATAATTAGGAAATAAGTAATTAAGAGGAAAGTTACTTAATGTTAAAGGAAGATATATTATAATAATTACTCAATAAAGTAATTTAAGGAAATTAATTACTCAGCATAATTAATTAAGTTAGTATGGTAAATTTTGATCAATTAATTAGGTAAAGATAATAATTTGATGTTGGATGAAGTATAATTACTAAATCAATAAGGTGAAATTTCTTTATGGAGCAATGAATGAATTATGACTGGATGTAATTAATAAAAAGGGAAATTACTTATTGGGAAGGAATTTGAAGATAACTACTTATGGAAAAGTAATTAAGAGATAATTACTCAATGTAATTGCAGGAGTAATTAATGTAATTAATCAAAGAGTTGATTTAATGAATATAAGTAATTAAGAGAAGTTAATTACTAATGTGATAAATCAGGATTGATTAATGAATGAAATTGTTTAAGGATAATTAATTTGTGTAATTAATTAGGAGTTTATTACTTTAATGTAATTAGAAAATAATCAATCAAGGAGGATTAATTAAGATGAATAATTATGGGATGATTAAACAATTGGGTTAAAGATTAATAAATAAGCAGGACTTAAAGGTAATTGATTTAGTTCAATTATGGCTAATTAGGTTTATTAGAGATGGTGTGATTGATTTATCTTGCTAATGTATGATTAAATGATAATTTAAAGCCCTGAATTGATTGATACCCCTGATATGAAATGGTTCGTGATCTGATGTGCTGGGTGGGCAATGATAATGTGGTTATTTATCAATGAGGAATTGCTAAGTAAAGGGAATATCCTTTATTTTAAATTGAATTATATTTCACTTGAATAATTTGTGAACTGAATTCGAAGAGAACGGAGTCGGGTAATAGTTAATACCCGAAACCACTTCGATTCTATAAATTGATGTGTGAAATCAATAGGGTGTAATGGAATGATTAAAGTGAAATGGACCATATAATCTAAGTTCTGGCACTTAGAAATTGCTTGTGAAATAAGTGATGTCTATAGTAACTTATGAAGTTGTAAAATTGATATGTACCCCAGGTTTATATGAGATGTTTACTTTTGTATTCCATGTTGGATGAGTTTACCCACGCTGGTTTCCAGCCTGACCCGGGTGTTACTTTGATGTAATGCTCGGGTCAGACCGAGTATTACATATTTTCAGGTAAGGATGTTCGGGTGCTCAGGAGACGAGCTGGATGGCAATAGCGTATGGAGTGTTTCCGCTATATTATATTATTGTATATTTGGGACAGGATAATTGTGTATATCTGGTGACTGTATATATGTGTAACTCTGATATATTAAAATGTAATCAACAGATATAGTATCCCTTTGTAAACTATTATTGCTTGTTATTATATTTTATTTTATCCACTGCGAATGTGAGATGTTGGTGTTTATGTTCTTCTTCTTCTATCTCTTTCTTCTTTTTCATAACAATCTGGAATTTTCGGCTTTGAAAATTTCGGGTCGCTACAGTTCTCCTCACTAATTAAGGCTGTACTGATGGCATGCTGAGACACGACCAGGTATACATATAACACATCATGGTCTACAGGCTTTGACAGAACCGGGGGACTTTCCATTGTAGATTCATTGGTAGGAACTCTAAGTAGAATCTGTGAACTTCTTGTGAACGAACTTGGATCTTCCGTAGGGGATTTCTTCAATACAGTAGCGACAAAGTAAATCCTAACGGCCTGAGAATGCTGTTCTCAGTGAAAGCACCAAAATGTTAGCACCAAAATTGGTCACTAACAGCCTTGAGTAGGATTATGTAGAGAGATTAAAGAAGAAAATAAATTAAAAAAAAGGAATGTATTCAAAACTAACTGCAGAAACAAGAACACTGGAATTATAGCGGTTCGGCGTAACTGCCTAATTCACTATTAATATAATCTTTGTTGCTTTCCTCTAAGACTTGAATATAGATACAATCCGTAGAAAAATAGCTCGAATAGCTCGAATACAAGTTTTAACTGAATGAAAACTAGTGTAGAAAAGTGCAGAGTGTCCTCGGAGTTCTTGAAAAAAGGTCTCGTTTCACTGCACCCCTGCCCCTCTATTTATAAACGAAGATAGGCTTTAAATAATATAACCTTTTAAAACTTTAAACCAAAGTTCGAAATAATCGGAATTTAAATCCTCAAATTCTTGTTTTAAATTCGTTTCATTGAGTTCCATAAATTTACTTACATATCAAAATTTATTTCATTAACCAATTTTTTTTTTAAACATATTGTGTCCGTTTGTTCTGTCAAAGTGTTTGGAAATCTTATCGATAGCGCTGATCAGACGTATCGATCAAAAACCCAACTCAACATCAACAACTCAAACAACACAATATATAAATCATTTTAAATTTTAAATACTAGTTTACAAATACACTATACATGAATAGATTTTCAAAGAAGGATAGAGATTCAAATTTTTTTGATTAACACAAATCAAAGGAGATTATGATTTAAAAATAAGTTGGAAACAAGGATGACATGATTAAATAATATAATAGGAAGATGGATAAGCTTATACAAATAGCGGCCAACCTTAACCGGGTCAACCATGACTTAAAGAATAAGATCAATGTTGATTTTTCTAGGGTAAATCTACATTCGATCTCAAGAGTTAGAGTTTGAAATAACAAAAGATATTAGCATCTAAACCAAGGATAGATAAGAATCTCTGGTGAATCGATGCTAACTGCAAAGGAGTTTTCCCCCTTTTTCAATTAAATTTGAAATTGGCGTGACCGCCGACTCACTAGAAAGATCATTCGAAGCGGAGTTATGGAATGCTCCAGAGTCAAAAGAAGATGAATAGTGAGGGATACGAATGGATTTTGAAACCTTAGGGAATGTTCCAAAATTCAAAGGAATCGAGTCAAAAGAAAAAGATTCACTCAAATGAAAGTGATTCTGTAATTACATCTACTCCATATGCTGAGTTTTGCCTAGAGCTAACCTGGCTCTGAGTCTAACTGTAACGACCCGGTATTTTCAACCATTCGCATCCATTATAAGTGTATGGGTAGACACTCATGCCGAAATTGAATTGCCCAAAATACCACGTTGTAAATAAAAATTTGGCAAATCTTAGAATATAAAGTAAATAAAATCACAGATCACAGACACAGAGTATATAAAAATGCAGCGGAAGAAAGAGAGATAGTAGTTCATGAAGCTACTATATAAAATATAAGATACATCAGAGTTAAATAAGATACAACAGAAGAGTAACAGGATACAACAGGTACAAATCAGATACATCACTGAACCATTGGATACTGAAACAAAATAGATGGCTGGATCTTTAAGGAAAGCTCCAACGCCGAAGGTGAATCTTGAATGCTAACTCAATCAATCTGACCCGAGCGTAAAGCAAAACACAAAACCCTCGAGTCAGGACATAAATACTTATAAACTGTAAATCAACTCAAGTGAACAGTAACAAAATGCATTAGTAACTTAAAGGATGCTTGGGACCGCCCATCCTCTAAGGATCCGTTAAACTATTTACTATGTAGTAATATACGCTATATACGGTAGTGTCTAATCAGTAAAGTATAATCATATAGAAAATAGCATTAAGGGGATGGTGAACCTTAACGCGGTCGGATCTTTAAAGCTGAAATCTAGTGGGCTCGATATAAGGATATGACACGGCACGCGAGGCAATGCCAGGGTGGATACACCGTTTGCACTCCCGGACCGGTGGTGACAGCAAGCCAGCAGCTTCCGCCCACCTCGAACAATACCCCCGAATCAAAGTGGCGCCACCGAATCGAATCACAACAGTAATAGAATAGTTTCCGATGGAGCATGCTCGATGAAAGGGTGCGACCCTTTGTGTAGCCCGGTATAGCTCCTGTTTTAGTCATATATGCCAACTCACGGGAGTTGGGTCCACGTAATATACATCGAGAACGTCGCCACCATCCTACTTCATTCTGGAATCTCCACCGCGTACACAGTTGTTAAAGTGGTTTTCGGTATTGTCCGGCTATAAGACAATATCCGATCCCGGTCTCTTTAACAACCAATCGTTATTATAACCCGTAGTTATAAATTTAAAACATATTTTATACTTCAAAATAAAATATCATTCCAACCCAAATCTTTATCAAAAATAAAGATTAAATCATTTCCAAACCATTTCAAATATATCATCATACCATATCTTTCAATTCAAATATTTATCAAAGTAAAAATCAAGTCATTTCTAACCATTTTTATTATCAAAACATTTTAATATCAAAATGTCATATCTTTCAAAACTTCGTTTCAAATCATTTTAATATACCAAAAGATCATATCTTTTCGAAACCACATTTCAATCATTTAATATATCAAAATATCGTACCTTTAAAATCCTTTAAATTCAAAGATAACGTTCATTCATTTCGATTCAACCCACTCTTTAAATGATTTATATTTCAACGATTTAATTCAATTAAAATCATTTTAAAAGTGTAATTATTATACTTTCAAGTCCAGTATTCAATTTTCAAAGTTCCAAACCATTCTGAGTTCGTTTGCTAAGTCAAAAACCATAATTATTACAATTTCAGCATTTCACAGCATATAGAAAAAGCAATTACAAGTTATACTTGAAAACACTTTGATTCAGCAAAGACAGCATTTAAAACTGCTGTTTAAACTCAGTTTTTAGTTGAATTATAGTTCAAAACAGAAAAGACAGCATTTCAGAAGTGCTGCGGTAGTTCAGATTTCAAAACAAAGGTTTTATTTGATTTCAACAAAGATTGGAGACCACTATGGCATTTCCAGAGAATGCTATAAGAGACCTGAGTTCAATATTAGCTTATAAGTTCAACTACAGCAACTACAGCATTTTAGACCTGCTGTAGAGCACATTTTTCACAGTTTTAGTTCAATTCAGAAACCATAGCATTTCTGAATGCTATTAAGAGTAAATTCTAGGTTTTGTTGTATTTCCAGTAATTAAATAACTTTAATTCAAAACAAATAAACATTTTAGAAAATTCAATTTTAACATTTAAATGTTCATTAACATATCATTTGACATATTATTTTTATAAAATAAATTTCATATAACTAAGTCCAATTTCAACAATTTACCAAATACATTCAAGTGTAAAAGTTTCCAATTCTTCACATTTCGACAAATAAACTTAACACTTATATTTTATTTTCATTTGACAAAAATTTAACCAAATTTCCTATTTTTATTTAATTAACTTAAACCTTTAATTAAAACCAAATTCACCTTTTCCAGTCAAGTTATATCTTAAAATTTCACCTTTCAACAGTCATTTATTCAACCACTTAAATTCATAGAAAAGTTCGATAATACTTTAATAAATCATCTAAATTAAGATTTAAATCAAAAAATCATATTTACCAATTTCCAAATATAATTAAGTCCATTTTATTTATATAGCTTAAACATCATTTTAACAAAAATTCCACATTCCAAACTTAGGGCATATTTCACAAATCAAATTTTAACCATTCATAAATTACATTTTTAACACATAGGAAAATCACAATTTATTTATTTAAAACATTTCACAATCCATTTGAATCAAATTTCATAAATTTATATTTTAAAAATACTTAAAAATATTCAAAACACTTTATAGAATAACCACGGGTATGTATATAGTTTTCTAACCTAGGTCAAGTGATACAGATATGTATCATTTCAATCCGCAGTTTAAAAAGAAAAATCCGGGTTCTATCATTTCAAACCCGCAATCCCAAGTCAAAATGAAAAAAAAAACCATTTAGGCCTATCATTTCAGTCCGTAATGATTTTATTCTAACAGGGAACTTGCAGTGTGATCATATACAGAAATAATATAAACAATGTCAATATCGTAATATACAGTCATATATCGGATGTCAGGTGAAAATTAACAGTTTTAACATGGTAATAACATGGCATAACATATCATATGATTGTCATTAACTTGCATAAACATTTTTATTACTAAATACTTGTCATCAATTCACTTTCCATAAGTATAAATGTCAGAGTGAGAAAGACTCACATTTTTCAAAGCTAGAGACCAAAACAACATACAAGCATGACTCCAAAGGCACGACAAGCACAATTGCACGACTTTTGATTTGAGTTGAAAGATAGCCAAGATATGATTTTGTATCAACAACCCAAAACAAAACAAACAAGACAATATATAAACATTCAACATAAAATAACATTGAAACAATTTTGAAATACAAAGCAAAATGAACAAGATAGATTGGACCTTGCTTCAACCACTTCAATGCTTGGCCTAAGGGACACTTATGCTTGGCTATGATGATGCTTTGGCTCAGGTATGACATCATATAGGTCAGGTTTAACATCATATAGGCAAGGCAACAAGTGGATATGAAGGTGTAGTGGTGCAACATAAAGCGTATATAGGGTCAAGGTTAAATAAGTTGAGTTTTTGTGACATTCTTGGATCGGCCATGGGCATGTGGTGGCTTGGCCATGCTTGTACAGGTCTGGACAGTAGCTGGAGCGGTGGCCAAAGATGGTGGAGTGGCTAGTGGTGGTGGCTAAGGGGTGGCCAAATCAAGATATGGAGGGTAGGTGAAGATATGTGTGGTCTAGGCAATGTTTTAAGGAGTTTTGTGGAAGTTTTGTGGTGCTAGCTTCAATGGATGGGCACGGCTTGGTCATGGTCTGATTTCCAGAGGGTGTTGGGTGATGTGGCAGAGGGTGGAGGTCAGGTCATAGGTGGTGGCCGTGGCTATGGAGGAGAGGCCATGCAATACACATGAGAAAACAAGGCAAAATATAAGAAAACAATGGAAAAAGAAGAGCAAAAAGAAGAGGAAAAGAGGAGCCATTACCAAACCTTTCTAGCCGTGAAAAATGAAGCGGAGAGGAATGTTTTCACGTGAAAATGAGGTAAGAAATGCACAGCTACAAAAAAGAAAGGACAGTCAAAGGAAATTAAATCTATTAATTGGAAAAGAAACGGAAGAAGAAACGTTAAAACGGTTTTACGTTTCTTTGCTTTCAAACCTTTTAAACTTCCTATATATATATATTCATATACATCTTAAATAATTGAAAACACTTATAAATTTCAGTTAGAATTTTAAAATATAACAGATAAACAAAATATTAATAATTAAATATTAATTAGATATGATTAAAATAAGAAAAATAGCACAGAAAGTGAAAACTTGACTTAAGAATTAGAAATAACTTGAATACACTTTGGAAAAATTTACTTTAATTTAAATACATGTAAAATGAATAAAATAAAGTAAAACACAGCAAATAAAAGTGAGTGCATAAAATAAATAAATAAATTTTAATTATATATAATTAAATTAAGAAAATGGCTTAAAACTGTAGACTAGGCTTTTAAAATTAGAAATAAATTCAAAGGAACTTTAGAAAAATTGTATTATCATTTTAAAAATACTTAAAAGTCAAAATATACATAATATAACATATTATCACATATTAAAATAAAATATAATAAAGAAGAAGTAATTTATACAATTTAAAATAGTCATTGTTAAATAACCATATATACGCACAATATTGTAAAGGGTATAACTTTCACAATTTACATCCAAATTCAACGAAACGAAAAGTGGTGTTCTTAGAATTTTATGTACTTTCATAATAAAAGAAAAAAAAATTATATTTTTAAACTTTTAAAATTTTAAGTTAAAAGTCACAGTTTGACTATTTTGACCAAAATCAGCATTTCAGGCAAATATTCAACTTACACAAGTTTAGAATTATAACTCATATAAAAATCAAGATTATATTTAAATAATAAATTTAATCATTTCAAATAAGTAAAATAAGTTTTTTTTAAATCAAAATCCTACATTAAAAATAATTAAAATATACAATAAAATAATTACAAAATACAGGGTTGTTACAGTAAAAGATACACAGATTTATAGTGGTTCGGCCAGAATGTGCCTACGTCCACTTTATATGTTATTCTCCTTTTCTAATCAGATTACAAGTACAAAGCTTTGATTACAAGTAACTGAAAGTTGTTTGAAAGTTCTATCCATGCTTGAGCTCTCAAACTTGTCCGCCATTGTTGTACCCCTGCCTCTCTATTTATAGAGTGAGGTTGGGGGCAGGGGTCTTGGATGTATATAGCTGGTGGTGGGCCTGGGCTGATGCAATTTGGCCTGGAAGTGTTGGTCCGGTATGCCTTGGTTCGGTGGAACTTGGTTTAGCAATGGGTGGAGTGTGGGTTGGTTCGGTAGTAGGTGGTTCGGTAGTGAGGGGAATTGGACCGGTGGTGGCTTGGGAGTGAGTTGGTTCTGTAGTAGGTGGTTCGGTAGTGAGGGGAATTGGACCGGTGGTAGCTTGGGAGTGAGTTGGTTCGGTAGTGAGGGGAATTGGACCGGTGGTGGCTTGGGAGTGAGTTGGTTCGGTGGGCATGGGATGGAGCCGGTCCGGTGAGATGTTGATTCGGTGGTAGGGAAGGAGCCGGTCGAAACACACCATTCGATGGTAGGGAAGGAGCAGGTCGAAACACACCATTAATTATTTTTCTAAAGTAATTAACTGAAATTAATCAATATTAATTCTTAATATATAAAATTAATTAATTTATCTCTAATTATTAAATTAATCAAGTGATAATTAAAAACTTAATTAATTATTAATTACTTGATTAATAATTCAATTCATTAATTAAATCAAATCTTATTTAAATTAATGATTTCTTAATTACAATTTAATCAATTTTGATTAACTTACTTAATTCTTTAATTAATTAAAACCCTTAATTATTTAATTAATTAACCTAATTATTAACAAATTAAATTAATTAATTAAAATCTTAATTACCTTGATCAGATAATAGATTATTAAGTTCAAAACAATTTTAATGTAAATCATTAATCTCATTAATGATTTAATTTTCATTATCAAAGTAATTTAAAAACAAATTGCTTTTAAATTTCTCCAAATTCCATTTTAAATTAAAATTAAAATGAAATTAAATTTAAACTTAAACAAGGTTTAATTATTCCAAAACCTTTTAAATTTCAGTTTAAAGAATTACCTAACGTAAAATTTAAAAATGGTTTAACCCAAAATCCATTTAAATAAATTTATATTATACTTTAAATATATTCAAGTGATTTTTGAAACATTTAACTTCAAAGCTTATTTCATTTCAAACCAGAATTCAAATTGTGTTTCAGTTTTCAGATTCAAAAATTTAAATTTAAAATTTTGTTTTAAAATCTCCTTTCAAATTTATAAAAACAAATGTTATAAAATTATAATATTCTAACTTAATTATAACATCAGAACTTGTAACTTATTTTCTTTTTTAAAACTTCAGATTCAAATTGAAATTTGAATTCAGGATTTCAAATCCAGATCTTAACATAAATTTTAAATCTTGTTTTAAAACTCATTTTCAAATTTATAAATCATTTTATAAAACAATGTACAGATTTTAGTTTTTAAATAATTTATTTCTGCAAATTTTCCGATTTGAAATCTGAAATTCAAATCTATTTGAATTCATAATTTAAACTTGCTTAAACCTAATTCAAACTTGCTTTGATTCTTACTTCAAATCTTGCTCTGCTATCCTTATTTAAATTTAGTTTAATTTTTTTTTAAAACCTGAAACAATCAGGTTATAGAAACAAATCCTGCAACTAAAAACTACCCGAGCTCAACACTATTTTACTTCGAGTCACCCTTACCTCAACTTCGAGCAAAAACTGAAATGACCCAAGCACCACATCTTCACCATATTCCAGAAACCAAATCACTTCCATATGACCACTGTGCACATGCACAAATCCATGGACAACTTCCGATCATCGGAGATGATCATCCACATCCACCATCCACCCTTGAATCCAACTTGAACACCTATTCATCAGAAAACCTCCATTGCACCAAAAATCAACCGAACAGCCTCCCTTTAAACCTGGAACAAAGTGCTAACCCAAACCCCAAAACCTGTCAACGGCAATATCACACCTTCCCGACCACCGTTAGGGCCACAACTCCGGCTACTTCCTCCTCTAGGGCCCAGCAACCAATCCCCAGAGTTGCTAAACACTCGATCAATCCTAGTGGCGATGATGATCGAATTTCTTAATTGATAAAAACTTAGGGTTACAGATCAACTTCCCACTTCTCTGCTAATTCAAGAATCAATTCACCAATTTGTTAATTTTTTGTAAAAAGCTTGATCACTCTTCTTCATTCATACAGAAGCACAACCACCATTACCACTTGAATCTCCAGAGACACCCTCAAAACCCAACTCTGCTCAACACCCATATGCACAGTCAAACCCATTTTAGAGCTTATGATTTTATTCTTAAAAATCATGAATTTATCGAAGGTTTTGATTTGTATAACTGAATTGCACAATCAACAAGTTTGAATTTTTAACAGAGACTTGAGTTTCATTTTTAAACTTGTCTTCCAGAGCAATTCAGTTTCTAATTAAGTTAAATAAAATTTTAAAATCTAGTTTATAACCAAACAAACAAATATTGTTTAAATCCTAAGTCTTAAAATTTTATAGATAAAGCAAGATGAATTTAAATAGGAAACTGGGTTGAAATTTTAGACCAGGTATGTTATACAGGCAGTACAAATTAAACAAATATCACACATCACAAATGCATAGGAGATTTTCAACATATATACAAAATCAACTTATTTAAAACATGATTCAACAACCAGATTTGCCTTAAATTTTTTAAAAGAAGTGTTACTCACCTTTATGCAGGAGAACAGAGCATCCAAATTTTAAAGCTTGGAGTAGTTTGTCAATTGATTTTAGATGCTGCAGAGGTATATTAATTGAATCTGAAGTGCTACTGCTCTGATTTAAAATGCAGGCAGGTTTGTTCTTTTAAATCTTGAAAGAGATGCAGACTAAACTCCAGGTTGCTTGCAATTGAATTTCTGACCAACATCAGATGCATGCAGGCCTGATTCAAAATTGATTCCACATTTTGTAAGAATGCAGTTGATCTTCAGGTGGATTGATTTTATTTTTCTTTTGCAGGAACTTTGAAATTGCATGTTGATCTTCTTGTTACAAGTTTTTGTTTTGAGGGGTTTTGAGTTTTTAGGTTTTTGATTTCTTTGATTCATTTATCTTTTGTTTTTGAAAAGAGAATGAGGGGAGAAATGAAAATGTTTTAAAAGAGGGCAGAAATAAATTTAACAAAATAAATAAAAGAACATAGAAATTAAATGACACTTGTTATTAGAGTTATTAACTACTTAACACATGTAGCTTAGATTTGTTTAGAAGTTAACACTTGTCTTTATTTAATTAAGTTATATTTTTAAATGTTTAAAAAGAGTTTTCTTTAATTTATTTTGTACTTATGAATATATATGATTTTCTTATTTTAAGAAAATGTAAATAAAGCAATTTATAAATTAAAACTTATAGAAATATTTTAAAGAATTAATTAATTTGAATTTCAAAATAAAATTCCAAATCAAATTAATCCTTTGAATCCCAAATTAAAATCAATTTATTTAATTTAAAATGATAATATTATTTTCCTATTTTAATTCTTCTTTATATTTATGGAAAAATGATACATTTATTAATATAGCTTGAAAATAACAATTTAACAAATTTTATATGATTTATAAAAAGAATTATAAATCACTTTTATAAACAAATAAATTTTAAACCATATGCTATTTGTATTTTAAACTTATATAAAATATTCTCAATTCATATTAATCAAATAATATTTAAAAAATAAAATAAAATCAACCTTTATTTAAATTTAAAACAAAATTTAAGCTAGACAAATTTTAAACAATTACATTTATTTTGAATATTATCAAACCATATAATTACTAGTTTTAAATAGATTTTTAAAAGCCTAACATTAATTTAAAACATAATTTCCTAATTACTAGATATTTTATTAGAATTTAAAAACAAAACTTTATTTATTTATTAAATTCCAAAACAAAGATAAACTATAATATATATACAAATATATATATACATTATAATTTAAAACGTTTATTTTAGCCTTTAGAAGGTAAATCACTAATTAAATATTCATTTACTCTGATTATTTTGGCAAGGCCGACGGTTTTATAGTGGACCGACCACTTATTATTACGAACGTAATAAGGTTGAAGTACAGGAGTAAGGTAAAGGCACCTTAACTACTATGTAAGAGAAATATAATACAGCACAGGAGTGTGACAACATGTCACAACTACTAGAAATATATAACAAGGCTAGTTCTCCTCCGCAGAGGAAGAATCACCAACGTCCTCAGAAACCAGAGTACCACCCCCAAGAAGACCAAAAAAGGGGCGAAATAGAACAGCAAGAGAAGGATCATAAATGTCAATGTCAGAAGAGTATATAAAGGATCGATCCCAAGCAGTATCGGCAAGAAGAACAGAATTAGTCTCAGCATACAAACCATCAATGTCAAGAACCAAGGAATCACCAGAAATACTATAATAGAGGCAACGGAGGTCCAATAAGTCATCAGAAACATATCTAAAAAAGTTGCGATCCACTGGGTTGAATCTCATATCAGAACGCAGTTCAACCCAACTATGTTCCTTCTCAGCCCAAACAACTCGCGGCTGAGAGAGAACCGGCACAGAAGGGAGAACTGAATGTACAACCTCAGGAACTGGGGAAGCAGGACGAACATTGGCATGGGGAGGACTAGAGGGAGTTGCATCCAGAGAGGATTTGGGTACCCATTTTCTAAGCGGAGGCCGAGGCAGAGGAATCTTAGGAGCGGCATTAGGAACAGCAGAACGCATGCAAGCAGAGGCAATATGGCCAAAAGAATGACAGGAGGAACAGATATCAGGGACCCAACCATAACGAACGCGAACATCCACCACATGACCAACAGCTAGCTGGACAGGAATAGAGGAAGGTAGTGGCTTAAGTGGAGAGATCTCAATCAGGGCCTTGGCGTAAACAAGCTTATCACGCGCAACAGTATTAGAGTCAAAACATTTCAATTTTCCAATATTGCATGCAAGCCAATTCAAGCCAAGCAAGGGTTGTAAAGCCGAAGGAATTTGCGAGAAATAAACCCAAACAGGGATAGAAAATACTTGCTCACGAACACGAGCTACTGTCGGAGACCATGGTGTAATAATAAAAGGCTGTCCATCAAAGAAGGAAGGCTCAGACTCTAGAACACGACTACGTTCCTCAGAGGAGGTGAACAATAGGTAGTACAAGGAATCAACTAACTTAACTTTAAGCCCACCCTGAAGTCTCCAGGCCCTACGACAAACAGCAGCCACATTCTGAAGACGATGATTAGGGTCCAAAAAGAATCCAACTACGTATCCTGACCAAAAGTCCATTCCTGCTTGCATAACACATGGGGGAGGGATCATCACACCGTTATCCTCAACAATGTCAAACTTAACTGGCTTATAAACACCCGCATTACACGGCAAGGAAGAAAAAAGTGATGACCAAGTTTTGGGAACTGTGTGGCATGACACAGCAGGGCAACTCACATTAGCAAAAGTGGCCTCAGGGTTGGAATGTTGTGCAATAAGGGGAGAGGTAACAGAATGTAATATTTCGGCCGGAATAGAATGCTCAGCCAAAGGAGGATCAAGACCAACGTTAACCAGACTAGGAGTAGCATCGGACACAGGGGTTAACAAATTGTCAGGAGATCTGGATCCAAGGCCCACAGGTGCATTATCACAAGCATTAGACGTGCATATATCAGACTCCAAATTTTTGGACAAAATAACACTATCGGCCATCAGATCCCCATTATCACACGCAAGAAACGCAGTACCAGATACTTGCGCAACCACCAAGCTACCGGAATTGGTACACTGAACACCCAAATTACCAGCAGCCGAGTCGGACGAAGGTAAAACGCAGGCGTCGTTCACAGGCACATCAAACAAATTCGAACGCGGAACCGGTTGTGCCGATATGGATGCACGTAGCGGGGGAAATTCGTTGGACGACAGGATGTTAGGGAGATTGACATCATTGGTTGACATAGCAGAATAGCAGCGGCCAGAACGTGTAGTCGAGAGAGGAGGAGTTGGAGAAGTAGTCTTGGACATGAAGGTACGGTAGGTCAGCAGTCATGAGAAACGAAGAAACCTGGAAGCCAGGACGCCATTAATCGTTAATATTAACCTTAGTGGTTTTTTACTCTGATTATTAAACCAAAACATATTTTATTAATCAACATTGTCAATATCAATTTAATTTTATATAAAGATTATTAAATTGATATTGTCAAAAATTCCGGGATATCACATATATATATACTAAATTTCTCACAGCCAACCAACAACATACCAAATATGTAAATAAACATCTATATATATATATATATATATATATATATTCTACTGTATATTTTTAAAGCCAAACCCATTAAACATATGACACTATAATCTTCAGATCCAAATAATTATAAATTCAAATAACTTATTTTATTAAAGCTTATATACACATTATACTTTAAAATAATATTTATTATAGAAATCAGTATAAAGCTGCCTTATTATATCATATATAACTAACATTTTATATTAGGAACATATATTAGCTATATATATACACTTGAAATCAACATTATTGTAAATACCTATATAAACAAGACATCCACAAAAGTTTCTGAAATCATATACATGTGTACTAACGTAATTATACTGTCAGGTTATAACTTACATAAACTTATATATATATATATACAAATAGAATATACAATTTAAGTAAACCTTATTTTTTTTATCATATGTCAGATGTATTACCTATATACAATAAGATTGAAATATTGTTATCCTATATATATATACGTACTTCTTATATACGAAAGCTTCCAAATATATATATATATATATATATATATAAATATATATACCTTTTTCCTTTTTCTTTTCAAAATAAACCATATATATTTAAACATCTATATATAAACAAATAAGTTTTATATAAACTTTCACATATATAAAACTGTAAAGAAGAGGAAGATATAACATAAGAGAGCTCTGCAACTTATATATATATATATATATATATATATATATATATATATATAAACTGACATATGTAATAATATATATGCATATCCCAAATATATGCAGTTGCTGGCACAGGTGGGTCTGGGAGGAGCTCGACATTGGTGACTGGGAGGGTAAAAGACTTGCGGGCTAGGGGATACGGCTGCTTAGAGAATTGGAAGGTGGAGCGGCCATCTAATAACACGAGCATGCTGTGCATGGATTTGGTGGCTATGCTTGAGACTGGCTACAGGTGAAGCAGGGGAGAGAAGAAGGAGAATGGGAGGAAGGAGGCAGTTTACATGGCTAGAGGAAAGATGGGTAGTGGATGACGATCATGGCGCAGGAAGAGGACTTGGGAGGTTGAGGCCTGAGGGGTAGAAGAGAGATGGCATTTGGGTTTGTGGACGGGTGGGAATAGCCGAAGAGAGAGGTGGAGGTGCAGCCTTCGGTGGCTAACTCGACGCTGACTGGTGAGTGGGCGAGTGGATAAGCAAGGGGATCAGCCAGTTGTTTTGAGTTCTGGAAATGAACATCAACATACAAATGAAACAAGGTGGAAGGAAGATAAAGCAAGCTACAGAGGGAACAAATTATATATATTTTTCTTTTGAAATAAAAAAATGAACCAAAAATGAAGTGAAAGGGCACACCCACATTTATTGGAAAGTGGGAATAGAAATAGTCAAGCACGAGAATTCAGGAAATCATTAAAGCAATTGGCTGTTTCTTTTCAACCGTTGGAAAGATTTGAATGAACAGAGGAATCTAAAAGTTAAAACGGGTACCGATATGGTTATTTGTTTCGCAGATATCTCCACGTATCAGACATTAAAATGCATAAATGAATATACTACAGAGATCATCACGAGGAGATGAACAAATAGTGCACAGATATCAACAATACGACCATCCTATCAAAAGTCGATATTTCGCTGCTATATTGCTGCAAATTTGCTGAAAATAAGATAAACAAAGCTAAAAAAGTCCAAATATAATGAAACAAAATATGACATCTCACTCAGATGATGACTTACAAATTTATTATATTAAAATATTTAGGTCTGAGAAATATTTTATTATCATCAAATATTAACTGATTTAAATTTAAATAAAATTACACACGAAAATAAACTTCCATATTATCTGATGAAAATTTACCATTTGCTATGTTTGTATATACGTGTCTCAAACACAAAATTTTCATTTTTTAAATTTAGTTATTTAAAATTCTGAAAAAATTCAGTTAAATACGTTATTAAAACCATTAAAATTTACGGGTTGTTACGTACCGAAATGTAATAAAAGCGAATAATGTAAGAAAAATGATTATAAGCCTAAGTAATATTTAAGCTATCTAAAATTAGATTGAATAGTAAAAGTTGAACACTATAAGCAAATAATTATAAACTTGAATTAATATTGAAACCGTTTATAATTAAAATGAGTACTATATATAGATTGAATGATTATAACTTCAGAGAATATTGGAAATGATCTAGAGATGGAGTTAATATTTAATAATACTATATATGGAAGAATGAATGTGAAATATAAATAATCTATAAATGGTGAATGAGTTGTAAAGAAGCTTACATAATAATGTATAATCCAATAATTGAAAAATATAACTTATATAACCAATGAATGTAAAGTGATAAAATGAAAGAAAATGACACTGTATGAATAAAAGAGAAATGAACTTTTGTATGTAATAACAAATGTAAATTAATGAAAATAAACACTATATGAATGAGAAAAGAAAAGGTAAACGATGAAAAGAAGAAAAGAAATCAAATTAAATTGTAAATGTGAAATAAACTGAAATAAACTGTATACGATTCTTCAATAATGAATTCATTTATTATCGTATCAATTGAAATGGATATAAGTTTTATGAGTAAAGAATGCAAATTAATGAATTAAGCATTACATGAATGAACGAGAATTTATTTTTTTATAAGTAATAAACGTGAATTAAAATCATTGTATGAGTAAAATGAACAATAAAGGATGTGAAAAGATAAATAGTGTAAACTTAAAAATGTGTTAAATTATTGTTTGTTTGACTGATGGATTGGTTGGGAAAGGATACTTCTATTTTGTATATAGATGTATAAATGATCTATAAAGTTTTATGTACGACTATTGAATGTATGGTTTACTTCATGGTTTATTTATCATTTTTATATGATTATAGGTTCTGAACCCGAACAAATCATTAGCTGGTTGCTATGGATGTACATTTGATTTCATGTGATGATATGATGGTTGTATTGTTTGTTTGTAAGTGACTTTTGTATGTTGTGTTGTTTTGTTGTTATTAGTTGAAACAAATTAAAATATTTCTCTTTAATAGTTATTAACTTTCTTGGATTATATAAGTGAAATACAGGTTCTTCAAGCAATTGCGACTACTTTTGGTTTCATAAATAAGCGTTTGTTTGCCCGACAAATAGGTACGTTTTTGGATTACGGTTTTCTAGTGATATTATATTATTTTTCCATGGTTTGGGATATATTATTTTGAAAAATATGATATATATTGTTATTATTGATATTATCATTTTTTCCAGACCTCTCCGTACAAATGAGACTCTACCGAAATTTTTCGTGAATTTTGGACTTAGAAAATTTTATGTAATCTTTACAAACTTTTTCTCATTTGAATATAAAGGATTTAATTGTGATAAATTGATATATTTTATTTGAATTATTTAATTATGTAAATGAATTGCTTATAAATTTAATATTTTGAATAAGATATATTGATTTCTTGATTCCTTCTTTTCCTTTTTTTTTCCTTTTCGATGACGAAAAGTTTTGAGTGGGGATGAGTGTAGCGATCCATAATTTTGGATAATTAATAATTGTTAATTTTATAAGATTATGTGATGCAATGTTGGAAGAAATAAAATTTGTGATTAAATAATAAGAATATAACTGGAATCAAATGAAATGGTATTAATTTAAGGTAATTGATAACTACTTTAAATGTAATTCAAATAATTAAAAGGATTAAAAAGGTTATAATTGGTTATAAATTGTAAATTCATTGTAATAATAAATGTATTAATTCGTAACTGAATTAAAAGAACAATTGATAATTTAAGTGTTGTATTAATTAAATAGTAAGCAATAAATTGTGATTGAATTTAATAAGTGTTGTGTAAATAACTATGACATTTGTGTGTAGATAATAAACATACAAATGTGACTAAAAGTTAATGGTGGCAATTATTATATGTTACCTATTTATTTTGCCTATTAAATTAAAACTGGAAATCAATTGTAATTACTTCGCTTAATTAGTGCAGTTAATGTAGGTTAAATTGATAATTATGGAATATTGATTCTATAAGATGTAACCGATGAAAATTTTATGCATAATATGACAATTGATTGAATAAAAAGAATTGGAAACAAGTTTCTCAGTTTATTATAATTTAAATTATAATGAATGGATTACAATTAAATGTAATTAAAGATTACTTTAATGGAAAGCAAGATGAAAATGGTAAAATAATTAATGTAATAAAATGTATGGGAATGTTATTATATTTTCAAGACAATAATTAATGTAATAAAAAGAGTGAAATAAAGATAAACTAATTTGTTGAGATTCTAAATTATAATGTAATTGACAAAAATTCAATATAAGAGAAATATTGTAAATAGTACAAATAAAAGATGGAAATTAGAGAATATTAATGTAATAAAATATAAAACAATGTTAATTATGGATATAGAGTAATAATGGATTGAATTAAAGATCGAAACCAAAATAAATAAATTTATTGGAATTAAATTATAAATATTGGATTTAATTGTAGTTAAAATTAAATACCGTAATTAGGGTAATATTTAACATTGAATTGATATGTAATTTTTTTAAATATTGTAAATATCCATGTAATCAAAAGTGATGAAAACTTGTTAGTTTGTAAATATTGAATTAAAAAGTGATTTAATTAGTTTAATATTAATTTATTTAATTAAGGTAAAAATAGCCATTTTGGCCACTGTCTCGAATTTCGACGAAACCAGTTTCATCGGATCCGTAACAGTGAATTATTGTAAGGTTCAAGTTTCGTGGCAATCAGACTTGTCGTTTGATCTTACGGACTCGAAACGCGTAGAAATCAATTTAATTAAATTCGATTGAATTCAATTTGAAACAAGCTAATTTTAAAGAAACACTGAATTAGAAGTTGTAATCTGTTGTAACGACCCGCTATTTTGGACCATTCAAATCGACAATAAAACCATACACGTCCGACTTGAATAATTCAAAACACCGAATTGTTAATTAAAATTTGGCAAAATTCAGCATATACAGTAAATAAATCAACCACAGAATCACAGACACAGAGTAATATAAAATAATACAGCGGAATAGATAAATAGTAGTTCATGAAGCTACTATATAACTACCAGAGTTAGAAATAAAAATACAACAGAATATCTCAAATACAGTGAAGTCTTCAGTACGAACAGATGACCTCTCCGAATGAATCAACCGAAAGAGCTGAAAGCTGAATCAATAGTTGGATCCTCAAACGAAGCTCCAAACTCCAAAGGCGAGCCTTAAATGTTGTATCGCTTAGTCTGACCCGAGCGTAAAGAAAAAACACAAAACACTCGAGTCAGGATTAACATTCTTATATCAATAAATCCAACTCAAGTGAAATATCAACTGAAATACAAATAACTTAAGGATGTTTGGGATAACCATCGTCTAAGGGTCCATGGAACTATCTACAAGGTAGAAATATACACTATAACACCGTGGTCATTCAATTTTATTTAGACTTCAAAATCAAAACATCATTTCCCTTTCAAATATATCTATTTTCCAAGATAGTATATATATATATATATATGAAATAATTTATAAAGTAAAGTATTTGAAATTTCCCCAACTACGCAAATTGATTCTAATCAACTTAAGTTCCAAATTCCCATTTATTCAAAGCTCAATTCATTAATTCAATTCAGCTCCCAATAACCATTTAAACTTTCGTTATGTTCAAAGCTTTAATATTCAATATTTTAAAGTTAAATCTAATAG
This sequence comes from Allium cepa, assembly GCA_030765085.1. NCBI lineage: Eukaryota > Viridiplantae > Streptophyta > Magnoliopsida > Asparagales > Amaryllidaceae > Allium > Allium cepa. Next base: position 485,271,504 of record CM060935.1, read on the forward strand.
TTTCATATAGATCTTGATTTAGCTTTATCATTATTATTTAGTCAGGAAATATCCACTTAACAAGTTCAATATCATTTAAATAGCCTTAGATTTCATTTTACAGAATATTTCCTTAAATTTATTTAAACTTAAAATATCCATTTAATCCCTTTTACCAAAACCAAGTTATAAAATCATATCTTAAATCCCGAATTCAATAGTTTCAAATCGATATAATTGAATATAATTCTTAATTAAATACCATTTCCAATTAATTCAACTTTATCTTCTCAACTCTAGCTTGTTCAAAATTTTACCAAATCTAATTTGAAATATAAATTTAAACGAATCCTTAAACATATTATATGTATTAAATCAGTCTCAATTAGATTAAATATTATTATTAGGTCTATACATAAAATTTTCATTTTTATACATATAATATTCTAAGAATCGGTCTTTATTAAAACTATATTTTTCTTTCCCAAATCATAGAAATTATTTTCAAAACATTTATATATATATATATATATATATATATATGGACCAACGATGTCTGTATATAATTACCTACACTATGGTCAAGGGATACAGATATTTATCATTTTAATCCAAAATTTAAATATACGGGTAGATATCACTTCGACCCGCAATCCCAAATTCAATTTAATTGAAAATCACTTGGGTTTATCATTTCAACCCATAACGAAATTCTCCTATCCAAAAGTTCGTTCGGGTATGTATCATTTCAACCCATAGTGAATTCTAAACTACAGGGAACTTGCAGAGTGATAACAGATAATACAATAAAATAACAGGCATATATCATCAATAAAAATATAATATAAACAACAGGATATGGTGTCATATCCCACAGGTGAACAGTTACAGAAAATAACATATATATAACAATTTAAATGACTACAGCATCATATTTTAATTGTCGTTTCAATTGAAATCAAATTTAATAAAATACAAGAACGTTAATCGTGAGTGATTGCTCACCTTTCGAGGCTAGAGAAGAACGATAATAAGGTCAGTTATGGATCCCAATACGAAGTTTGAAGCAAAGCAAAATTGGCACGAATTTGATGACAAAGCTAATAGATATAAATCGATGAAAAAAATATCAATCGGTTTGATATAAACAGAGTATATATTATATGTGTTATTTAAATTTCCTTAAAATCTCAATAAATTTAATTTAAGATGGATGTTCAAATAAAATATTCACATTGTTTGAAACAGATATTAAATTTAAAATACATATTAAAACAAAACATCATCATATTACTGAAAAATCAATACTTAAATTTAAACAAATAAACGTTTTTCCTCTTAAATCAATATTACATTTAAACGCACACACAAAATAAAATATAGGCATAATATATATAAAAATCATCACTTATTTAAAACACGCATTTTAAAATAACATATTTATATATAGTTTACTCAAAATTCAAAGCATATACTGAGAAAATCAATCTATATATATAGACCATACATTATGAAAGCACTACAGAAAGGAGAAATAAACAAAACATACTTTATATATATACACTAGAATCGAGATGAAAATTATACATTTAAATTTTTAGTTTTACAACATAAATCACTAATGCTTTTACAACACTCAGCTGCCATATTAATATATGTTATATTCGAACAGGAATAAAAATCTAATTATATTTTCAAAATATGTATATTACTAATATTTTATAATAACAGATAAGATATAAGACTAACGTATATATACGTCTCTGAAAAGCTTGGCTTAAAATTCATATAAGCATTAAACATAAAAAAAATGTAGATATAGTTTTATGCTAAAATATCAATTAAATGGAGATTGTTATAATGTGAAAATTTGTGAATGTGAGTCGAAATTGAAGATGGATTTGTCAAATATATTGGAAGCAGAGGACAGGGAGGGGAGAAGCTGTAATGACCCTGAATTTCCGACCCAGTTTAAAATTTTAAATCCATCGTTTTAATATAAAATTTTGAAAATTTATAAATGATCTCAATTTACGCCAAACTTTATTTATAAGATACGTCTAGTTAGATATGAGTATAGAAAAAGTTTCGTTGTAAAATATTATAGTAAACTTCGTTCGCGTTTTACTGTATATCAGTCCATATAAAGCTGCATAAAATTTATCTTTCAAATCCAAATTATTCTGATCAAGATTATGTAATTCGTTTCGTCAGAAACTGTCATTGCCTGTTCCGTTTAAATTGTTTTGCAAAACGAACAATTTAAGCGGCGTAAATTCGAATTTTTATAAAACCATCGTATCGCAATAATCTGTGTACCATTGGAAGCGTGTCGTCGCACTGATCAAAATGGTATATTTATTCGTGCTAATCGGAGTCCGACGGAAGTCGTCGCGTTGATTTAACCATTCCGGACGGACCGGGTGCTCAATTTCAACTCAAATGCTTTAACCCGTTTACAAAAGAAAGTTTGAAAATAATGTCAGCTGATGTATTTATGGGGTGGTTGGAAACTGAGGGGTTTAACTTTGGAAACGTACGTGTATTTTGGTACCGATTCTCATTTTAGCTTAAAGTTGAAACTTTTCGTTTCACGTTCACTGTCCTATTCTCACATTTTAGGCTTCAGGTAAAACATCTCTTCTTTCCCTTTTTATTTTCATTTCTCCACTCACTTCCTCTCATTCCTCTGCACTCATTCTTCCCTCTCTCTCCACTCACCTCTCCACCTCACTTCACCTCAATACCAAAATATATATATGCTGCGCGCCTGCATGCATTCCGGGGGAGGCCTCGGCTTGAAAATAAATAAATGAAGTGTGCATGTGTTTGGTGTGTGTACGTGAGTGGGTGAAGTTTGATGAAGGCATGAAGGCATGAATTCTCAGGCATAGTTTAACAATGAAATTATGTTTTATACATGCATGTTTTCTAGCATGCGTGAGTGTAAAGAGTGTGCGTGTTTATGAAAAAAAGAGAGAAGAAGTTGGAAACGTGCATGTGTTCAGAGCAGTGAAGTAAAAAAATAAAATTGAAGTTTGTTGCGTGCGTGAAGAAGGGGGGGGTGAGGGGCAGCATGATGAAGTGGGGAAAAGAAGTAACTGTGTTGTAATGTACGCGTGCGTGTGTGCTTGAGGTGTACGTGTACGTGCATGTATTTTTGGTGATGCGTGCATAGGGAAGGTGAAGGAAGTTAGGCCCAAAAAAAAATATGAAAAAAAAGAAAGTGAAAGAGCTGCGTGCATGAAGGGTGGGTTCAGGCGTGAGTGTAAATGTGCTCACTTTGTATTCTTTGGTCTTGCGCATGCGTATACTATATATATAAAAAAAAAGAGAAAAAAAAGAAATGAAATTGAACGGTGTCGATTTGTTGAGTAAACAGTAACCGTTTTTCTTTTTCCCTGTTGTTGTAGCAACCGACTGAGTTTCTTTTGCGGCAGCATCGATCTTCAGCTTTTGTTCTTTTCTCCGTCGTCGGTAAGCGCATTTACATAAATTTATAAATTATATACAAACTTTCATTGTATTAATATCGTTTTCTTTTTTCGATATTACAGTGTCCGTTGTTCGCCTTGTACTGACTCTATTCTGCTTCTTCTTGCTTTGGGTCAATTTCTTTATCCACGAACGGTGAATAAATTTTCACGACTATATTCTTATGCAAGTTTGAATTGATGAATGATTGCTATGTGATGTTGAATGGATATTAATTGTTTTTGTTAAGTGACAAATAATTTTCAAGTTAAAATTTGAAATAGGATAGTTAACAAATTAAAATGGATTATATATGTCGAACTTTGATTTGTTAAACTTGACCCCTTCTTATGTTAAATTTGATTAGTTAAACTTGACCCATTAATTGTTAAGTTAATGGACACGTAGAATTTGATAAATTACACTTTGAACCTTTGAACGTATATCGGATTAATTGTTGTAGTATTAAAACTGAAATTGAAATTGAACGACAAGTGAAAACCGTAATGTAATAATCTTTAATCTACGCGAAATGATAGTGTAGATTCTAGGAATAATTATATTAATTTGCATAAATAACAAATATAAATTAAATCGATTATTTCGGGATTATTTAAATAAATTGTTGAATTGTTGTGTATGGTTGCTATTGCTTGTTTATTTACTTTGACACCATCCCAGTTATCACACCGCAAGTTCCCTTTGTATGCTTTGATTTTGAATTGAAATGGAATTGGGTTGAAATGATAGATACCCAAATAACTTTGACTTAGGATAAAAAATTAAATTAAACCCGATTGGCCAATGTTTTGATTTGAAATAAAATAAAGTTTATTTGACTAATAACAAGGTTTTGAATAAAATTAGAATTTAAATTCGAATGAATGTAAATGTGAATATTTGAATTTGAAACAAATATTAACGTCCAAATTGACAAAAGAACATTATTTAAAAATTTAATTATTTGATAATTAAATAACTAATTTTGAAGTTATTAATAATTAAGTTTTGAATTAATTAACAATTTAGTTGGAAATTATTAATAATTAAGTTTTGGAATTAATAATAATTAATTTGGAATTATTATTAATTATTGAAATTATTAAAAATTAAGTTTTAAAATTATTAATAATTAAGTTTGGAATTAGTGGTAATTAAGATTTGAAATTATTTGATAGTAATGAGATTGAATTATTTAAAAATTAAATTGAATTGAATTTTCTTATTAAGTGAAATTGTATTTTTGAATAAGTGAAACTAAGTCTTTAATTGAGTTTTGAAATTTGTATCTAAGGAAATAAATAAATGAAATGAATTTATTTAAATAAGAAATAAAATGCGTTTATCGAAACAAATGAAAGACTTGAAATTTAAAGAATTGGATTCGATAAATTTAATTTAAAATAAATTAGTAAGCTTTGATAATGAAGTTGAACTTAAGAAAGTAATGTAATGAATTGAAAATTTAATTGAAATTGTTTAATGATAAATTAATTTAATGAATATCGTCTTTAATTGAGTTTTGAAATTTGTATCTAAGGAAATAAATAAATGAAATGAATTTATTTAAATAAGAAATAAAATGCGTTTATCGAAACAAATGAAAGACTTGAAATTTAAAGAATTGGATTCGATAAATTTAATTTAAAATAAATTAGTAAGCTTTGATAATGAAGTTGAACTTAAGAAAGTAATGTAATGAATTGAAAATTTAATTGAAATTGTTTAATGATAAATTAATTTAATGAATATCGAATGAAATCGATAAACGAGTTTAACTCAATTTGAACGTTAAATTAAGTTAAATAATCATGGAATGAACTTATATACAGAATTAAATGAATATTTGAATTGTTTTAAATTTGAACTTGAAATCGAATTATAGAAATTTTGAAATGAGATTTGGAGGTTATGAAACGTAAATTTTGGAATTTGATTTAGAAAGACTAACGAAATGTTGAATTACGAATTCTAATTGAAATTGAAATTGATTCGGTTTTGAAATATATTAAACGACCAATCGGTTAATTAATTACGAAGGTTATTAAAGGAACCGGAATCGGTTACGGACATACTCACTGTCTAAACCGAAAACCGCTTTAATAACTATACGCGGAGTGTGATCCAGAATGAAGTGGTTGGATTGACGTACGCGATGACTAAAGAAAGTGAACGATAATGGATAGCCTTGACACTTGTGTCAAATTGAAAATGACTAAAACAGGAGCCGTGTCGGGCCAAATGGGGTTAGCTACCTCGAGCGAACACACTTCTTCATAAACTACTCATTTACTTTATGATTGATTGGTGCGCACCATTGAATTTGGAGTGTTGTTTCGCGGTGTTGCGATCGTTGCGGCGATGCGTTCTCACCAGTCCGGATCAGCCAAACGGTAGTTTCACTACCTTGGGTATTGCCTCCTGTGCCTTGTCATACTTGTATTCCCGTATACGTGACCACTATGATTTTGTTTTGTATTATACCTATGGAGTACTCCCTGATATCCCACTAGTTTACGGTGGAGTTTGCAGTGCTGTATAGTCTATAATGCTATGTAAAATGTGTTAAGGGGGACAATGGTAACGCCTTAACACTATTTTGATATTTTACTGTTAGACATTATCTATTTATCGTACATTACTATGTATAAATAGTTTATCGAATCCTGAAAGATGTTATTCCATTCATCTTTGAGTTATTATTATTTCAAATCTTGAACCATATTATCTGTATAAGAATATATGTCCTGATTCGAGTGTTTGTTTGTGCATATGCTCGGATCAGACTGAGGATTGCTGTTGCTGTTCTGCTTGGAGCTGAAGACCGAAGACTATCACTATCATTACCTTATCTTATCAGTACTGCTCTTTCTATTTAGACTATTGGACATCTATGTTGTTCTATTTTATTTTATCCGAGACATTGTCGTATTTATAGGTAGCTTCGTGAACTACTCTTATGACTATGTATTATTTTCCGCTGCACTATTATGTGATGTTATATTTCTGTGATTCTGTGATGATTCTCATTTATATATATATACTCCATTAATGATTCATTTTTTGTATTATTTAAGTTGACAAGTTGGAATATCGTCAATTTAAATGGTACAAATATACGGGTTGCTACAGTTGGTATCAGAGCTTTGGTTCCCGATAACCTTAGCCTGTGGAGTTTTAAAGCTCATTAGAGATAGGGTAAACATACCCTAGAATGAGGAGAATCATTTTAGAATCCACATCCTTTGATTCATCCTTCTTATTGAATTCGTTTGAATAGAATTTCCTTAAGTTCTATAAATTCCTATCTTTATTCTGAATCACTTTTGGTGTTCCAGGATGGCTACCAGAAGAAATGTTAGAGGCAGGGGTAGGGGAAACGTTCCCGAACCACATGCCCCAGCTCCCGCAGTCAGATTCTCCACTCTTAGCAAGGAGTACACTCAGCTTGGCGGAGTCAAATTAACTGGCTCCGAGAGTATCATAGAAGCACAGCAATGGCTAAAGAGTTTGGAGAGGATCTTTACCGGCTTAGACATCACAGATGCTCATAAGCGTAAGTTGGCCGCTAGGCAGCTTCAGGATGCTGCACAGGATTGGTGGGAGTCAGTCACTTCTCGTACTGATGAGGAAACCATCACTTGGGCCCAGTTTAGGTAGTAATCAATCTAAAATTTCATCTAAATAAAAAAAATTCCTTTTATCTCGTCAAATTTTGACTCGTTCTTATATCACTTGTAAATAGGGATTCCTTTACAGCTCAGTGGATGTCAGCTGCTGGAAAGGCCCAACTCTATCGGTCTTTTATGGATCTCAAGCATGGCAACATGACCTTCACTGAGTATGAAAGGAAATTCAATGAACTATCTAAGTTCGGACCTGGCTTGATTGATACACCTCTACTTAAGAATGAGAAGTTCATACATGGCGCACGCCCTGAGTATTACAAGCTCCTCACCACTCATGTCCATGGAACTTTCACCGAGTTGATGGATTTTACTCTTTGATATGAGGGAAAGCCAAAGGGAACTTCAGTCACTAAGGCTCCAGTTACTCATCCATCCTCTAGTCATACTGGGAAGAGAAAGCCAAATTTTGAGAAACAGAAGAAAAACTTGCAGAAGAAATCCGGGCTTGGCTATTCTCAGAAGAAGCCCATTGACATATCATCTATTACTTGCTTCAACTGCAACCAAAAAGGTCATTATGCTAGTAGCTGCCCATCTCCAAAAGGCGCAGCTATTCCGCCACCGGCACAGATGACTAGGAGGGATGTGTGTCATATCTGCTTACAACCTGGACACTTCAAGAAAGACTTCCCAACACAGAAGAGAGGTACATCATCTGGAGTCTTTGCTCTTTCCACACCTGCCTCGGAAGTTCCCGCCCCGGAAGTTCGTGATAATCAAGGTACTTTGCAAAGTACTTTTATGTTGCATACCTTGCCTGTTAGAGTTCTACTTGACACCGGAGCAACACACAGCTTCATATCTATTGATTTATGTGATAAACTTGGTTTGGGACCCACTGTTGCATCTACCTTCTTATGTGTATCTAACCCTATTGGAGGGCCCGCTAACCTCAAAAGAGTTTGCAAATATGTCACTCTTATGCATGGCATTCACCGTTTTACTTTGGATTTCTATGTCCTTGGATTCGAGGCATTCGATATACTATTAGGCATTGATTGACTGTGAAAGTTCGAAGCCGTTATATCATGCAAAGCTCGAACCGTCTCTCTTATCGACGATAAGAGCTTACCTTTAGTTATTAAAGGCAAATCGCCTCAAGAATGTGCTGGGAGTTTTCTATTTTCTCTGGACTCTCATCTAAGTGAACTAAGCTCCACTCCAGTTGTTCAACTCTTTTCAAATGTGTTTGGAGAAGTCGATTCTCTACCACCTCCATGGAAAATCGAATTCCGCATCGACCTTATTCCTGGTGCATGACCAGTAGTTCTCCCTCCTAGGAGAATGGCTCCTAGAGAAAAGGCAGAGTTGAATGTTCAAATTGAAGATCTATTTTCTAAAGGCTTGATTCGACGCAGTCATTCAGAATGGGGTGCTGCAGTTGTATTTGTCACAAAATCTGATGATTCTCTAAGAATGTGTGTGGACTATAGAGAGCTAAACAAGCTCACACATAAGAACAGGTATCTGATGCCCCGCATCAACAATCTATTCGATCAGCTTCATGGAGCTAAAGTCTTCTCTCAACTTGATTTGGCTACTGGCTTTCACCAACTTAGAATCGCTGAAGATAGCATTCCTAAAATAGCATTACGCAGGTTTCTATGAATGGCTAGTTATGCCGTTCGGCCCCACTAATGCTCCAGCTTATTTCGTCGATCTGACGAATAGAGTTTTCCTGGATGTTCTTAACAAGTTCGTTCTTGTTTTCATCGACGATATTCTCGTCTTCTCTAAAGATAAGAAAGAGCATAGATCATATTTGGCTTTTGTTCTTGAAACTCTTTGCAGACATCAGCTTAAAGCCAAGTTTTCGAAATGCCACTTTTGGAGAGATGAAGTTCGTTTTCTTGGCCATATTGTTTCGGAGGATGGGATTTCGGTCGATCCAGCTAAGATCGCCGTAATCAATGTAAGTTCTATTCTTACTTGTCAATTCCATCTAACTAGCTTATCAATATCTAAATTCGAATTCTTGGAATTTGCAGGATTGGGAGACTCCTAAAATTCCTACAGATATCCGCAGTTTCTTGGGCTTGGCTGGCTATTATCGCAGATTCATAGAAAACTTTGCTCGTATTGCTGCCCCACTCACCGCACTGACCAGAAAGAATGTGAAATTTATTCGGAGTGAAAAGTGCAAAGCAGCTTTCACTGAGATGAAGCGAAGATTAACATCTGCCCCAGTTCTTACCGTTATTGACGGTAGCGAAGGATTGACCGTCTACACTGATGCATGCCGGGATGGATTAGGAGCAGTCTTAATGCAGAAAGGGAAGGTTACTGCCTATGCGGGTCGTCAGTTAAAGACCCATGAAGCAAATTACGCAACTCACTATTTAGAGCTTCTTGTGGTTGTATTAGCTCTTAAGCTATGGAGGCACTATCTATTGGGAACCAAATTCGAGTTGTTCACTAATCATAAGTCATTGAGATATATCTTCTCACAAAAGGATTTGAATCAGAGACAAGTCCGATGACTCGAATTTTTAGCTGCATATGATCTTGATATTAATTACACTCCAGGGAAAGCAAATGCCGTAGCCGATGCTTTGAGCAGAAATCAAGCAATGGCATGTTGTAATCTTGTTGAGGGAATGCTATTCAAGCTTTCCGTCTCGCTGCTCTTATGGATCATATTATAGCTAAGCAATATGAAGACACTTTGCTTTATCGTATCAAAGAAATAGTTCTCGGAAGAGTTGGAAATGCTGACAATAAGTTGGGTGCACATGTGGATAGTAATGGAGTCTTGAGAATTGATAATCGCATTTGTGTCCCTAATGTTGATGGTCTAAGGCAAGAAGTGCTGAGAGAAAACCATAAATCTTCGCTTTCATTTCATCCCGGTGTTACTAAAATGTACCAGAATATGAAGAAGTTATATTGGTAGAGTGGGATAAAACGCGATATTTCTACCTATGTTAGGAGATGCACAACTTGCCAACAAGTTAAAGATGACCATAGAAAGACAGCTGGTTTGCTTCAACCATTAGAGATTCTAGGTTGGAAGTGGGATCAGATTTCTATGGACTTTATTGATGGGCTGCCAAGGACTATAAAGGGGAACGAAAGCATTTGGGTGATTGTCGATAGACTGACGAAGTTCGCTCATTTTATTCCAGTCAAGTCCACTCGTACAGCTTCGAGTTTGGCAGAGATATACATGAGAGAAGTTGTTAAACTTCATGGTGTACCATCCAGTATTGTATGCGATAGAGATCCTATTTTCACCAGTAAATTCTGGAAAGCATTTCAAGATACTTTGGGCACCAAACTGAATCTGAGCACTCCATATCACCCTCAGACAGATGGCCAAACCGAGAGGGTGAATCAGATTTTGGAAGACCTTCTCCGGGCTTGTATTATTGACTTCGGTGGATCCTGGGAAGACCATCTTCATTTGGTTGAATTCACTTATAATAATAGTTACCAGGTAAAGAAATTGAATTTCAAGTTTGAATAAGTATATTTGAATTTGAATTAATCATTTGTAATAAATCAGGCAAGCATTGGTATGGCACCGTTCGAAGCCTTATATGGACGGCCGTGCAAATCGCCAGCTTGTTGGATTGAGTCTGGAGATTGATTAGAGCTAGGTCAGAAATAATTATGGAAGCTTCTGGAAAAGTCAAAGAAATCGGGAAGAAGATAAAGACGGCACAGGATAGACAGAAGAGCTACGCTGACAAAAGGAGAAGAGATCTTGAATTCAGCGTAGGAGACAAAGTATTTCTGAAAGTGTCGCCTTTGAAGAATATTGTTCGATTTGGAAGGAAAGAAAAGCTAGCCCCGAGATTTGTTGGTCCGTTTGAGATTACGGAAATAGTTGGAACATTGGCATATAGAGTTGCATTACCAGAGAAGTTCGCCAATGTGCACAATGTGTTTCACGTCTCACATCTTCGCAAAGTTGTGCACGATCCATCTATGACTATTCCCACTGCTCAGTTGGAAGAGATAGTTATTGAGCCTGACTTGACTATTGAGCGAAAGCCACTTCGGATAATCGATCGTGAGACAAAGCAACTCAGAAGGAAATTGGTAAATCTCGTCAAAGTACAATGGAGTGCAGATGAGCGAGATTGCACATGGGAAACTGAGGATAGTATTCGGGATTCAAATCCCGAATTACTAATTTCAGGTATATTCAAATTTTCTTAAAATCAATCTTAACTTTTCTGTTTAATTCATTCCTACTTCACTCGTCTCGTTCCTTTTCGAGGACGAAAAATTTTGAGTGGGGGAGATTGTAACGACCCTGAATTTCCGACCCAGTTTAAAATTTTAAATCCATTATTTTAATATAAAATTTTGAAAATTTATAAATGATCTCAATTTACGTCCAAAATTTATTTATAAGATACGTCTAGTTAGATATGAGTATAGAAAAAGTTTCATCGTAAAATATTACAGTAAACTTCGTTCGCGTTTTACTGTATATCAGTCCATATAAAGCTGCATGAAATTTATCTTTCAAATCCAAATATGTTTACACAGTTATGTTGTAAAAAATATTCTGATCAAGATTATATAATTCGTTTCGTCAGAAACTGTCAACGCCTATTCCGTTTAAATTGTTTTGCGAAACGAACAATTTAAGCGGCGTAAATTCGAATTTTTATAAAACCATCGTATCGCAATAATCTGTGTACCATTGGAAGCGCGTCGTTGCACTGATCAAAATGGTATATTTAGTCGTGCCAATCGGTGTCCGACAGAAATCATCGCGTTGATTTAACCGTTCAGGACGGACCGGGTACACAATTTCAACCCAAATGCTTTAACCCGTTTACAAAAGAAAGTTTGAAAATAAAGTCAGCTGATGCATTTATCGGGTGGTTGGAAGCTGAGGGGTTTAACTTTGGAAACGTACGTGTCTTTTGGTGCCTATTCTCATTTTAGCTTAAAGTTGAAACTTTTCATTTCATGTTCACTGTCATATTCTCACATTTTAGGCTTCAGGTAAATGATCTCTTCTTCTCCTTTTTATTTTCATTTCTCCACTCACTTCCTCTTATTCCTCTGCACTCATTCTCCCCTCTCTCCCACTCACCTCTCCACCTCACTTCACCTCAAAACCAAAAAATATATATGTTGCGCGCCTGCATGCATTCCGGGGGAGGCCTCGGCTTGAAAAAAAATGAAGTGTGCATGTGTTTGGTGTGTGTACGTGAGTGGGTGGAGTTTGATGAAGCATGAAGGCATGAATTCTCAGGCTTTGTTTAACAATGAAATTATGTTTTGTGCATGCATGTTTTCTAGCATGCGTGAGTGTAAAGAGTGTGCGTGTTTATGAAAAAGAAGAGAGAAGAAGTTGGAAACGTGCATGTGTTCAGAGCAGCGAAGTAAAAAAAAAATTGAAGTATGTTGCGTGCGTGAAGGGGGGGGGGCAGCATGATGAAGGGTGGAAAAGAAGTAACTGTGTTGTAATGTATGCGTGCGTGTGTGCTTGAGGTGTACGTGTGCGTGCATGTATTTTTGGTGATGCGTGCATAGGGTAGGTGAAGGAAGTTAGGCCCGAAAAAAAATGAAAAAAAAAGAAAGTGAAAGAGTTGCGTGCATGAAGGGTGGGTTCAGGCGTGAGTGTAAATGTGCTCACTTTGTATTCTTTGGTCTTGCGCATGCGTATACTATATAAAAAGAAAGAAAGAAAAATAAAGAAAAGAGAAAAAAAAGAAATGAAATTGAACGATATCGATTTGTTGAGTAAACAGTAACCATTTTTCTTTTTCTCTGTTGTTACAGCAACCGACTGAGTTTCTTTTGCGGCAGCATCGATCTTTAGCTTTTGTTCTTTTCTCCGTCGTCGGTAAGCGCATTTATATAAATTTATAAATTATATACAAACGTTCATTGTATTAATATCATTTTCTTTTGTCGATATTACATTGTCCGTTGTTCGCATTGTACCGACTCTATTCGTGCTTCTTCTTGCTTTGGGTCAATTTCTTTATCCACGAAAGGTGAATAAATTTTCACGACTATATTCTTATGCAAGTTTGAATTGATGAATGATTGCTATGTGATGTTGAATTGGATATTAATTGTTATTGTTAAGTGACAAATAATTTGTAAGTTAAAATTTGAAATAGGATAGTTAACAAATTAAAATGGATTATATATGTCGAACTTTGATTTGTTAAACTTGACCCCTTCATATGTTAATTTGATTAGTTAAACTTGACCTCTTAATTGTTAAGTTAATGGACACGTAGAATTTGATAAATTACACTTTGAACCTTTGAACGTATATCGGATTAATTGTTGTAGTATTAAAACTGAAATTGAAATTGAACGACAAGTGAAAACCATAATGTAATAATCTTTAATCTACACGAAATGATAGTGTAGATTCTAGGAATAATTATATTAATTTTCATAAATAACAAATGTAAATTAATACGACTATTTCGGGATTATTTAAATAAATTGTTGAATTGTTATGTATAGATGCTATTGCTTGTTTATTTACTTTGACACCATCCCAGTTATCACACTGCAAGTTCCCTTTGTATGCTTTGGTTTTGAATTGAAATGGAATCGGGTTAAAATGATAGATGCCCAAATAACTTTGACTTAGGATAGAAAATTAAATTAAACCCGATTGGTCAATGTTTTGATTTGAAATAAAATAAACTTTATTCGACTAATAATAAGGTTTTGAATAAAATTGGAATTTAAATTCGAATGAATGTAAATATTTGAATTTGAAATAAATTTTAATGTTGAAATTGAAAAAGAACATTATTTAAAAATTTAATCGTTTGATAATTAAATAATTAATTTTGAAGTTATTAATAATTAAGTTTTGAATTAATTAACAATTTTGTTGGAAATTATTAATAATTAAGTTTTGAAATTAATAATAATTAATTTGGAATTATTATTAGTTATTAAAATTATTAATAATTAAGTTTTAAAATTATTAATAGTTAAGTTTGGAATTAGTGATAATTAAGATTTGAAATTATTTGATAGTAGTGAGATTGAATTATTTAAAAATTAAATTGAATTTTCTTATTAAGTGAAATTGAATTTTTGAATAAGTGAAACTAAGTTTCTTTAATTGAGTTTTGAAATTTTAACTAAGGAAATGAATAAATGAAATGAATTTCTTTAAATAAGAAATAAAATGCGTTTATCGAAACAAATGAAAGACTTGAAATTTAAAGAATTGGATTCGACAAATTTAATTTAAAACAAATTAGTAAGCTTTGATAATGAAGTTGAACTTAAGAAAGTAATGTAATGAATTGAAAATTTAATTGAAATTGTTTAATGATAAATTAATTTAATGAATATCGAATGAAATCGATAAACGAGTTTAACTCAATTTGAACATTAAATTAAGTTAAATAATTATGGAATGAACTTATATACAGAATTAAATGAATATTTGAATTGTTTTAAATTTGAACTTGAAATTGAATTATAGAAATTTTGAAATGAGATTTGGAGGTTATGAAACGTAAATTTTGGAATTTGATTTAGAAAGACTAACGAAATGTTGAATTATGAATTCTAATTGAAATTGAAATTGATTCGGTTTTGAAATATATTAAACGACCAATTGGTTAATTAATTACGAAGGTTATTAAAGGAACCAGAATCGGTTAGGGACATACTTACTTCTAAACCGAAAACCACTTTAATAACTATATGCGGAGTGTGATCCAGAATGAAGTGGTTGGATTGACGTACGCGATGAGTGAAGAAAGTGAACGATAATGGATAGCCTTGACACTTGTGTCAAATTGGAAATGACTAAAACAGGAGCCGTGCCAGGCCAAATGGGGTTAGCTACCTCGAGCGAACACACTTCTTCGCAAACTACTTATTTACTTTGTGATTGATTGGTGCGCACCCTTGAATTTGGAGTGTTGTTTCGCGGTGTTGCGATCGTTGCGGCGATGCGTTCTCACCAGTCCGGATCAGGCAAACGGTAGTTTCAGTACCTTGGGTATTGCCTCATGTGCCTTGTCATACTTTTATTCCCGTATACGTGACCACTACGATTTTGTTTTGTATTATACGTATGGAGTACTCCCCGATATCCCACTAGTTTACGGTGGAGTTTACAGTGTTGTATAGTCTATAATGCTATATAAAATGTGTTAAGGGGGACAATGGTAACGCCTTAACACTATTTTGATATTTTACTTTACTGTTAGACATTATCTATTTATAGTACATTACTATGTATAAATAGTTTATCGGATCCTAAAAGATGTTATTCCATTCATCTTTGAGTTATTGTTATTTCAAATCTTGAACCATATTATCTGTATAAGAATATATGTCCTAATTCGAGTGTTTGTTTGTGCATATGCTCGGATCAGACTGAGGATTGTTGTTGCTGTTCTGCTTGGAGCTGAAGACCGAAGACTATCACTATCATTATCTTATCTTATCTTATCAGTACTGCTCTTTCTATTTAGACTATTGGACATCTATGTTGTTCTATTTTATTTTATCCGAGACGTTGTTGTATTTATGGGTAGTTTCATGAACTACTCTTATGACTATGTTGTATTTTCCGCTACACTATTCTGTGATGTTATATTTCTGTGATTCTGTGATGATTCTCATTTATATATATACTCCATTAATGATTCGTGTTTTGTATTATTTAAGTTGACAAGTTGGAATATCGTCAATTTAAATGGTACAAATATACGGGTTGCTACAGAAGCAAAGCATGGGAAAATATATATATGTATAAAATAAAAAGAAGAAAATGGAGGCCATACCTTCAGAGCTCACACACGCAAGAAGAAATGAAGATAATGTTGAGATGCAATTGAAAACTATTTGTGTACGAGGCTTATATTTATACACGATTGCATTGATTGACGTGAGAGATATAGGCAATAAATAAATTTAAATCAATTATACACAATTGCATTGATTGAGGTGAGAGAATATAGGCAAGAAAGATTTGAGCGAATATTTATAGTGGTATTGATTGAGTGAATTTAGCAAAAGGAAACTGCAAGAAATCTTTGGCAAACATTTTGTACACGTTTAAAATTTATTAGGAAGTAAATGCGTTGATTAAAACGCAAGAAATATTTATAAAATAGGAAGGCGGTGAAAATTATTTGCGTACAAGGTTGAGTATTTAAATGAAACTAGTATTGATTGCTTAGAGAAATGACAGGAAATAATTCCTGTCAGGAGGAATTTGCGCGTGATATTTGATTTAGGAGATAATTGCATTGGATACATTAAATAAAGAAACGTACTAATTAATGGTATAGGAACATTAAGGAAATAAAAGAATTTCGTTTGAATGGTAAGGAAAATCAAAGATTTTGTTCCTATTAATTGCAAAGGAGTAAATGGAAAAGAATAGACACTTATACACGTGAATTTCAAACAATCTTAAAACAGATTTTGAACTTTTAAAGAGAAATAAATTTGCTTGAAACTGCTACGCGAATTTTTATTCCTATTATAAAAATGAGGAAAAAGGGAAGCGTAGAAATTTACACGTAACTTATCAAAACTAGATTTAAAAGAAATTGAACGAATAGGAAAATGATTTCTTTCCCACTTGGAATGCAAGGCTGCAGATAAATTTATTAAATTAACGTTGAAATAAATATTATTCCTAATTGAAACCATACTAACTTTTAAATAATTAAATTAACATATACAATAATAACAACTATCTACTGCTTTATAGTAAAAAAAATTGTAAATTCATAGAATACAACCTTTTACTTTTATTTCAAATATCTTTCTTATAATAATTGTTATATTTGGAAAACATTTGAAATAATTTTCTCTTTTAAAACTTATAAATAAAATATTATTATGTTAACTACCAAATTAAATGTTCATTTTAATACATTCTCTTTCCTTAATGGAAAGATTTGAACAAATACAAATATTAATTTCGTATTAAAATCAAATAAAAATCTAATTCAACTACTTCTTTTTATTAACAATAAATCAAACATTATTTAATAATTTCACATAACTCAACATATCCATTAGTTACCAATTTTAGTCCATTTGTTAGAGGTTAACTTATTTGAATTACAACAATACAATTAAACTATTGTTTCCTCTTTAATTTTATTCAATAGATCAATATTTACAATTAACAATTATTATTAAATTCTTAACATTTGTTGTTTTTAATTCAAATTGTAAATCTCATATAAACTATTATTATTCCCATCATTTTTGTTTCTACCAAATTTTATTCGATATTTTAAAAAAAATTAGAATTTTAAATTGGTCTAAAATTTCGGATCGTTACCCATTACCCTTTTTTTTCCAGATCTGAACTGCGTTGTAAAAAATGAAGATGGGAAGAGATTTTGAAACGGTCAGGAAATCAAAGATTTTTATTCCTATTAAACACGGAGACACAAATGAAAGTGGAAAGTTTTACACGTGAATTGGAGGCAGGGTTTTAATTCTTATTTTTAAAATGCACGTGCTGATTTGATTTTTAACAGCTAAGATATGAAATCAAAGAGTGCGTACAATAGATGCAATAATTAAAACGAATGTACGTCCAAATTAATTAACAAGTAACGTAATCTAAATTTATATGTTTTCTTATTTATTCACTACTTATATTTAATTATACGTATTCCAAACAATGAATTTTTATTTCAAAATATTATTATTTAAAATTTCTCAAAAATTCAATTAAATACGTTATTAAAAACAGTTAAAAAATTTATGGGTTGTTACATCTGTTCCATTGGATTTAAAATTATCGAAAACATCTATTTTGATAAATGGGATGACCCATTTTCGTTCGGGAATGAAGCAGGTTTTTTGGGTCGTTATTATGCAACTTTCAAATCAATCTTTTCCATTCATTTATATTTCTGATCTACCTATAAATAGCCTATTATGAACCCTAGCTATTTCTTATTCCGTTTGTGTGTACATACAATTCTATTTGCTTCTTTCTTTCCAATGGCAGACAAACCAATTCCCAATTCAAAATTCATTTGCAAATCAAAATCGAATCGAAAATTTAAAACTTCTCAAAATATATCGAATTATATATCGATTTGAAGCTCTCAACGAGCGCAAGTCAAATCTGCATTCTGTTTTTTGATTTGGGTTTCTATGCGGCCAAAAATGGGCGAACTATTCTCGGCCGTTCATTGATCGTCGATCAACTTTGACTGCTCATCAAATCAATAATACTGGGTTGTAGAGAGCATCGAGCGGAGTTCATCTAGGTGGTTAGTTTGGCGAATCAATGGTTGGATTGGGTGCGAAAATTTGAAAAGGGTTAGGCAATTTTGGCGGCGGTTGAGTTCGTCTCATACACAGTGGTAGCCTTGGCCACGCGTGGGGTCAGAGAAACGTGGGTTGTCGTATGAGGTGGGCATGGGAGCGCGATCATCTGGGAGAGTGCGGCGTTGGCTGGTGGTGGCTGTGGCGAGCCCTCACATTCAATCGCTTAAGCAGGTTTGCAGGGTAGGGTTTCAACGCATGGGTTTCTGGATGGCATTGATGACGTGTACGTGCTTTTGACTTTTTCTTTGTTTTGTTTTTTTAGTTTAGTATCTAAAATCATGTAACCTCAAATTTTAATTTCTTGTGCATGCGAGGTCCAATTCACGCGCGGTTTGTTCCTCTGAGATTATATCAAATTCTACACATTTTGACGTTGGTTTGGACGAATTTTGAGACTTTTCTAATTTGGGCCTTATTTTGGAATTTAATTCTATTTAAAATCGAAGGTGAGTGTTTTAACCCATTCACAGCTACTAAATTATCTTATGTTAGTTAAATTAAATTTATAATGTGATTAGACATTTATTAAGTGTCGTTTGGTATGTTAAATTGTCATTCTGGTAAAATTTGACTTTTATTGCAATTAATCATCGTTTAATTTAGTATTGAATTTTAAATTGTCAATTTAATACCTGTTATTGATTATCAGTTACCTATTGATGTTTATTGATTGATTTGGATGATGAATGTGATGAATATTTGATTGTTGATATCGGATGACTGGATGTTGTAATTTATATTGTCATAATTGCAAGTTCCCTATGGATTGAAATGATACATACTCAAACGATCTATAGATTAGGGAAAAATCGTTATGGGTTGGAATTATAGACTCGATCGATTTTATGGATTTTATTTAATTCGGGATTGCAGTTTGAAATGATATATAACTGTAAAAAAATTAAATTGTGGATTGAAATGATAAATATCTGTATTACTTGACCCTAGGGTAGAAAATTATATATGAACCAGATTGGTTAAATTAAATGATTTTGGATATTTGAAAATTTTGAATTCAGTTAACTAGTATTTTTGAAGAAGAAATTGATTTATATAAACTGAAGTATTTTTGATAATCCAAGTGTTAATGCGGAAAGGGGAATTGATTTAATAAATTGTTCAAAGGATTTAAATTGGAATTTCAAGGTTGAAGCGTCGAATATAAATGAATTTATCAGAATTGAGTTATTGGAATTGTTTGGATATAACTTTGAAATCTGTTTTAAACTAATTTAATCTATTTTATCAATTTAAACTATTTTAATTTATTTTAAATCTGTTATAACCTATTAAATACAATTTAATCTATTTCACATATTTCAAACTAATTAAATTTATTTAATTTATTTTAAATTTATTTAATCTATTTTAAAATCTTCTTAATATAATTTAAATCTATATTTAATCTATTTAAATCATTTTAAAACTAATTGAATTAAATTTAAATCTATTTAAACTCTCTTTACTATTTAAACCATTTTAAATCTATTTAAACTATTTTAAACTATATAAACTATTTATAATTACCTAAACTATTTTCTAAAATTTCAAAGTGTGTAAAGTTGAAGTATTTATATTTAAATCCTTAATGATGATATGACCTAAGTTGGAATTTGAAATTATTACCCTTTGAAAATGACATATTTGAGTAATAGGATAATTTTGGAATGGGGATTTAATTAATCTATCTTATCGATAAATTCAAAAATGAATATGACTTTGAGAGTAAATATGATTTCCGAAAGTGATAAGATTTGGAAGTGAATATGATTTTGAAAGAGAATATAGTTTGAAAATGAATATAGTTTGAAAGTGAATATGATTTCGAAAGAGATATGATTTGAACTCGAATATGATATTTTGATATAAATTTTAAATTGACTTTTGAAATGTAAATGAACCATCCGGTGTGTAATAAGCACTTGGTTGTTAAAGAGACCGGGATCGGATATTGTCATACCCTCTGCCCATGTCGAAAACCACTTTAACAACTGTGTACATAGTGGAGATTCCATAAATGAAGTAGGATGATTTAGCGAACGATTTTTGTATGAGGTATGACATTTCCTGACCCCCGTGAGTCAGCTTAGATGTGACTAAAACAGGAGCCATGCCGGGCCAAGTGAGGTCATTCCTCTTATCGGGCACATTTCTTCGATACCGTTCTATTACTTTATGATTGATTTGGTGGCCACCCTTGATTTGATTTAGGAGTGTGTTCGAGGTGGGTGGTAGGAGCTGCTATGCGTTACTACCACCCGGATCCGCAACTGGTATATCTACCTTGGTATTGCCTCGAGTGCCATGTTCACATACCCTCGAGTGCCTTCTACGAGTTTTTTTTGTACCATACCTATGGAGTGCCCTCTGATAGCCTCTAGTTTACGGAGGAGTTACGCTATTGTGTAGACTATGGGAATATATAAAATGTGTTAAGGGGGATATGGGTAACGCCATAATGCTATTTTAATACTTTTACTTTAATGTAGACATATTGTAATAGCATATTGTACTACATAGTTGATCGTTTAATAGATCCTTAGGAGATGTGAATCCTGAACATCTCTTAAGTTATTGCACTCATATTAGACGTTGGATAGAAGATGTCAAACCTCTTAAACATCTCTGACACCGTTACACTCATATTTATTACTGTTGATTTAGCTTACATAAGATCATTTAGTTCTGACTCGAGTGTTTTGTCTTTCAATTCGCTCGGGTCAGCCTGAGCATTTCTGGGTTGAAGACCTTATTTCTGGAGGATGTGGATGAAGAATTTGTATTACTATTATTTAGTATATCTATTGCACTGCATCATGCTGTTCCGCTGCACTTATTTATTTATTTATTCCTGGTTTATGTAACTCTAATTTTGTGTTGTAAAAGAATAATCAAATATATTTATAAAATAGCTTCATTTATTTTTATTTGATTATTATATTTTGTCATTCCGCTGTGAAATTCTTTATTTGTTTTATTTCTCTCTTTTTCTTATTTACCCCATAACAATCTACCCTTTGAATGGTTTGAGCTTGACAGGCGAGTCTGCTTAAAACATCCAAAAAGGCAGGTCGTTACACCCTTCCGAGGACAAGATCTCCCACTTCGAAGGTGCGGTTATGGACTTTGGAGTTGAAGTTCCGTGCGACCCTTTTTTGGCGAGTAGCAGTCCTTAATTCGGCTTCTTCCCTCTTCTAATCAAGGATATCAAGCGACTCGAGTTATAGCTCTTCATTTTGCCTTTGATCGAAATTTTGCCTTCGATGAGAAGGGAATTCTAGCTCAACTAGGATCATTTCTTCTGAACCATATGCTCAGGCGAATGGAGAGTGCCTAGTTGCAGATTTGTGCATTGTCCTGTATGCCCATAATGCGAGCGGAAGTTCACCGACCCAATTTCCTTTTGCTTTAGTTAGCCGCTTTGTGATGGTGGACTTATTGATCTTATTTGCTGCTTCCACTTGCCCGTTTGCTTGCGGATGTGCGACAGCGGTAAAGATTTTCTCGATTAGGAAGCGTTTACAGAAGTATTTGAACTCGGTGATTTTGAATCGAGTCCCGTTATTCGTGATGATTTTCTATGGCACACCAAACCTACAAATAATATTTTTAGTAACAAAGTTGATGACTTTCTTTGTCGTAATAGTGGCCATTCGGCTCATTTTATGAAATATTCAATAGCAATGATGTCATATTTGACTCCTCCTTTAGCTATTGGTAATACACCAATCAAATCGATTCCCCTAATTGCGAATAGCCATGAGTAGACCATCTGTGTTAGCTCCATCGAGGGGGTTCTTTTGATCTTGCTGAATCTTTGGCATATATCGCACTATCTAGCGTAATCCGCTGCATCGCGGTTTACTATTGGCCAAAAGTGTCCATACTTAATAACTTTCTTTGCAAGGGTTTACCCCCCGGTGTGATCTCCACAGTCACCTTTGTGAACTTCTTTTAGGATCATTCGAGCTTCACCGTTGGTTACACATCTTAGCAAGTGGGTAGAGAATCCCCTTTGATGGAGTATTCCATCCTTTGTTGTGAATCACGGTGCCTTTCGGAGAAGCCTTTTTCGCTGGTTCCTGTCTGTGGGAGAGTTCCCTGAGCAGGTAGTCCTTGATCAGCGTCATCCATGTCTCTGGTTCTTTGGTTGTCTCAAAAATTCAGTTGATATCTATCTCGCTTATACTTGGAGTAGTCCGGGTTTCAACTAGAACTAGCCCCAATGACTGATCTTCCCCGAAATAGGCTAGTTTGGCTATATAATCTGCCTTCATGTTCTATTCCCTTGGGATATGAGTTATGGTGTAATGCTCGATGTCGTTCAACAGTTCCTGCACTTTAGGCAGATACTGGGCAAGGTTCTCCAGTCGAGCCTGGTATTCGCCTTTCATCTAACAGATGACTAGCTGACATTCGCTACAAATATGTATGGATTTTTTCTCGAGTTCGTTCACAATCTTTAGCCCAGCTATCAATGCCTCGTATTTTGCCTCATTATTTGTCGTAGGGAATTCCAAGCGTAAGGCATAGCAAATGGATTGTCCTTCGGGAGTCTCAAGCACTACCCCTTCTCTCAAGTAGAAGTTGTTAAATGCACCATTGACAAACAACTTCCAACGTGTCTCCACTTCTGGAGTCATTTTTTCCTCATTATCTATACTGTAAATTCGGCAATGAAATCTGCCAACGCCTGCTCGTTGATCGCCTTTCAAGGATGGTAGTGATTTCGTATTGACTTAATTCGATGTTCAATTTGATATTCCATTTAGAGGTCTCGAGGAGGTATAGCACTTGCTTCAAGGGTTGATCTGTCAACACTCTAATTGGGTGTGATTGGAAGTACGGTGATAACATTCTGGATGCGATCAAGAGGCAATATGCCAATTTTTCCAATTTCAAATAGCCTGTTTCTGTTCCAGTGAACCATTTGCTGATGTAATATACAGATCGCTAGATCTTAGTTTCTTTTCGTACGAGCGCGATGTTCAATGGATGAGGCGAGACAGTTAAGTAGATGCACAAATCTGCTCCGTCAACCGGCTTGGACAGGATTGGCGGGGCTTCCATATGTCACAACAGCTCTTCGAATGCAATTTGACAAGCTTGATTTCATTCGACCTTCTTCTTTCCCTTCTTTACAACGTCAAAGAGCGGCATACATTTTTGGTTGCTTTTGAGATGAACCAGCTTAGTGCTACAACCTTTCCGTTCAAGTTTTGTAGCTCTTTCCTGTTCCTCGGGGCCTCAAATTCCCGTAAAGTGGTAGTTTGTTCGGCATTTGCTTCGATGCCTATGGCGCTTATGATGTATCTCAAGAATTTTCCAAAGGCTACTCCAAAGTGACACTTAAGTGGATTGAGCTTCATTCAATATTTGTAGAGTATTTCAAACATTTAGGCGAGGTTGTCCAAGTGATTTGTAGCTATGCGTGATTTAACCAATATATCTTCTACATAAAATTTCATTGTTTTCCTAATCTAATGTTTAAAATAGCGTTCACTAGTCATTGGTAGGTTGCCCCAACATTCCTTAAGCTAAATGGCATCACCTTGTAGCAATACAGTCCCAGATTAGTAACGAAACTAGTATTTTCTTGATCAGGTTCATGCATTATGATCGGGTTGTATCTCGAGTATGCATCATAAATGATAGTAATTCATGTCCAGGCGTCCCGTATACAAGCTGATTGATTCTGGGAAGAGCAAAGCTATTTTTCGGGCAAGCTTTGTTTAGATCTGAGTAGTCGATACACGTTTTCCATTTCGCATTGAACTTCTTGACCAAGACTAGCTTAGATACCCATTCAGGGTAGGTTGCATCGCGGATAAAACCATTTGCCATCAGCTTGTCCACTTCTTCTCTTAGTGCTTTAGACCGATTGGGTCCTAGGCTATGCCTTTTCTGCTTCACTAGCGTATACTTGGGATCAATGTTAAGTGCATGGCATGCGATCTCCTGCGATACCCCACAGAGGTCAGAATGTGTCTAAGCGAATACATCCAGATTAGCACAAAGAAATTTGATGAGTTCCAATCGCATCCCGTTTCCAAAATGTGATCTGATTTTCAAGACCCATGTTGGGCCATCCATATTAACTGGGATAAACACCGTCAATTCTGTCGGTGCTATCGTTCCTACCGTAAACTCTTCTTTTTAAGGTATAAAGCCTTATTAAATCGGCTATGGTCCCCGAGCCAGGGGCAGGTCTGTAGTAGCTATTCGGTAGGTTCACGAATGTGGAGATTTCTCCACACATTCTTCCCTTTTTTATTTTCTTTTAGACTCACGTGGTTCTGCGATATATCATTCTCTAGCAGCACTTTATTCTCCTTTGTTCACCTTGACTCAATTTTCCATCGAAAATTTCATAGTTAGACACAACTGACTAAAGCTATCCTAAAATCTGCTAAGGTAGGCCGCCCCAGGAAGGCATTGTAGGAGGAAATTTCATCTATGATCACAAAGGTTTCGTGAAGGTGACTCTTCAGTCGCCTTCTCCGAGTTCTACGGGTAAGTCAATCATTCCGACAGGTTGTTCGGGTTCACCGGTGAATCCTTGATTCTTTATTCGGTAGGCGGATACATCTTTCATACCAATCTTCATCTGATCATAGGTGTGTTTGAAAAGAATGTTCACAGAATTGCCACCATCTATCAATACTCGTTGGACAATGGTAATTTCGATTCCTACTGCCATGACCTAGGGTCAAGAGTTGGAGCAACTATCCCTTCAGTGTCTCGGTTTTGGAATACTATGCCATCGTTCAGGGTTCTCTGCTGCTTAGCAAGGGTTCCATCTTTGATCGCAAAGCATGAATCTTTCAAAGCATGCTTTCGTGAGCTCGCATTCCGCTCCATTTCTCCCTAACTCTTCTGCACGGATGAGGTCTTTCAGATATTGTTCCAATGGTGAGTCTTTGGTCAATCCATCTGGTTTTTCTTCGCTGGTTCCATCTTGGTTCCCTCGATCTCTAAGAGCCGGGCGCTGTGGGTTGATTAGGATTCTATAGTTTCCTCACATACTGCTGAAGCTTGTTTTCCCAAATCAACTCTTCAATCAAATTCTTCAGGTGACAATACTCATTCGTATTTTGACCATTTATCTCATGGAAGCGGCAGTACTTTCCAAAATGCTTTTGCCATTCAGTTACTTCCTTTTTATGCGGCTTCTTGTACTCTTCTGTCCCCTGTGTCGCAAGATATATGCTTTCTGGAGTATCATTGAGCGGGATGTATTCTTCGGGCCTCAAACCATTGAGTCACTTGCTACTTCCGTTTCGCTTGTTGGAATTCTAGTTCTTCCTTTTCTAATTCCCATTTTTCCCTGTATTCCCTTTAGCCGTCCCAGAGGTATTTATATCTTGGTTTGTCGCTATACCACTCAGTCCAATCTTAGTTGGTTGTAAGTTAGCAGATTTCCTTTCTAATTCCTATTTCTCTTCGAATTTCAAGTACTAGCTCGCCTTTCGGTTGAAGTCCTTCTTAGTGGTAGGTTATTTCATTTTGATCCATGTCTTGAATTCAGTTTAGGGTGAATTGCATGGACTAAGGCCATGAACACCATATCCTCATTCAAATTAATTTCTTTAGTTATCTCAATGTTGAACCGATTCACAAAAACTTCAAAGATTCATTCTGTCCCTAGAATAGGCTGGATAAGGACATTACATCTTTTGTTGTGTTGTGTGAAGTCTATATTGATTAAGGTCTCTTGTTGTTAGTTGATTGAAGGTGGAGATGGATCTTGGCGGAAGCCTGGTGAACCACAGGGAAGCAATTCCCTCTAGGTAAATTGGGAAAAATCTACATTGGATGGCATTTGAAGCATTTGCTCCACCCATGTACTAACTGTACTTATGCAAGTGGGGATTTGGGTCTCTTTCCATCGTAAGATGGAATACTTAGCGTAGTGAACTTTTCAGGGTACCGCTCATTCAAAAGGTCATCAGTGAAGGGAGTCCAACTTGGAACGGATCCCCGTTTATCATCCCTTCTTTCTTTACTTTCATCCATTAGTCGCTCGACCATTCCCGTTATATATGCCTCATATGTCCAGTAATCTGTGGACTGGCTGTCAGTGACTACACCAAAAGTTTGATTTTGCAAATGATCTTAGCGAGTGGGTTGAAGCGTATTATCTCCTGACTTCGGAAGAGCCACTCCCTTAGGGTTCCGTTGGCTTTCGGTTGACCTAGTCGAGGTAGTTTGGATCTCCCTGGCATTACTGAATGCATTGGTATTTCCTTCCAACTTGTCATCGTCAAGTCATCAGCATCTTCTAAGCGGAGAGATCCATAGTTATATCTTCCCGTGGGGTTTTCGCTCCTAGATTCAAGTTTGTAACTGGTTGCCTTGCATTTGGCGGAGTGTTCGCGCTTCCTTCCATATTAATTCCTATGGTCCCACCTATCATTCCTTTCTGCTGCTACTTTCCATTTCTCCTGTTTAGACCAAAGATAGAAGAATTTTCTTGTTCCATAGTAGCTACAGGCTATGTCATGGTTCTTGGAGGAGCATGTGACCGTAAGGTCAATAGAGCATTCAATTTTCCCATAAGAGCTCTTTATCTGTTTTCCATCTTTTGATTAATTTGAACAACCATTTTATTTAATTCATCTATAGTGACAACTTCACGTTGAATAGAGGATCCCGATGCTTGATCTCCTGTGTTAGCACCACTTTAACACCCATCACTTTGAGGCCTAAAACTAACGGCTACGGATGTTGCAGTCATCCATAGTTATAATCCTCGGTGACGAAATACGGTAATGTTAGATATATTGATATAACAGGAACATATGCATATGGAAAAATTTTAAAATCATAAAACAACTTTCTCATTCTATTTCAAAACATTTCAAATTCATTAGATAATCCCACAATCGTTAACCACGTTTAGAGAAAATATAATTATTACAACATACGCCAAGAGCGATATATGAAGATGCCCTCTTGGATGATTAGAGAATATGTAGGCAATTAAACAACTTTGCTTTTACAACACAAACAACACAACGAAATCAAAACAGAAAAGAACTCTAAATAACTATCATGCCGCCTACACATCTCCAGAAGCTTATTCATTTAAAGAGGTACCTGAAAACCTTAACTCTCAAACTATTCAAAGTTATTGAGCACCCAAGAGTTTATGGGGAAAATAACTTTGATTCAGACACTAAACCTATTATGAATAATAATCTACCATCTCAAACCATTTTGATATCTAGTGAGACCATACCGCTTAGAGGAACGGGTTTTTCCCTCACTAGTATCCTAAAACTTTATAAAACCATATACTATGCTCCTGCATCCACAACGGTTAGAACATAGTAGTTCAAAATAATATACAAACAAGTAAATCAATTCTGGATTTCCCATCCCCTTTCATTTTGACAAACTGTCTCATTTATAGTTTCTAGGGTTACTATTAACCTATTAATTTTCATAGGCTTACTAATAACCTATTAAAGATTATAGACTCCCAGTATGATTTCATAGTTTTCATAGGATCACTAAGAACCTATTGGCCCCTGCCAATAACATTATCGTTTCATGGGTTCTCCCTGAACCTATTGGTATCCCCAAAAACTTCCCTTTTATCCTAGTTTTCAAGGGTTGACTAGGAACTTATTGACTTCTCTCAATAACTTAATCCAGATATAGTTTTCATGGATTTACTACAAACCTATTGGCCCCTGCCAATAACTTCTTCTAAACACATTTTTTATTGGTTTACTACGAACCTGTCTACCTGACAACTTCTTTAATCAATATTTGGGCATCCTACATTCTGGTCTATTTGACCTCCAAGTTCTACTCATTTAGGAGTTGACCTGATTTATATTCACTAATGGATTAACCTAACTTGTTATTCCGCCCTTTCTCCCTGAAATACAGTTATGTTTCCATTTCAATGCGAATGTGCATGTGTGTATGTATGAAGGAGCAGACATAATAACATAATAATACCAACACCTATTGTTTAATATCCTTGAAATCATTTCATATAAAAATTGGTTAATCCCTTTAACCTAATAATCAAGGAAAACTTCTTCAAAAACTCCATACCTAAAATCATTTAAAACTCTTCTATCATGCCATGGTTTTCCTTTAAAATGATATTGGGTTTTTTTCTTTGAAAACTAAGGCTTTCGAAACCTTAGAACTTTACATTCAAACCCATTGGATAACCTCCTTTGAAAACATTCAAATCTTCTTTTCAAAACACTAACATATACCTTTCAAAACACTATAAAACATCTCTTTCGAAACAATTGTGTTTTTCTTTACAAATATCTTTTGGGTCAAAGTGAATACATATGAAAGTACCCCTTTGGAAACCATTAATCTTTATATAAAATTGTTTGGGGAGAAGTCGATGGCATCGGAACCATCCATTCAAAAGCTCAAATCATTTAAGTAAAACATTGAAGGATAATATCCACACCCCATTTTGAAGAAATTGCCTTCGAAACCCTTAAACCCATTCGAAATCTTTTAGGAAGTGGCTTAGTACAGTTTTAAAATGAAAGCTACTTTTCGAAAGCATTGATGACCTCAATACCTTTGAAAGGCATAAGATTGGAGGCAATGTTTTAACTAAGTTGAAACCACCCTTTCCAATACCATACATTGTTCTATGAATAAAGGAACTCATTCAAAAGCTATTTAGAGGACCCTTTTGAAAGCATATGTTTCGACTCCTTTGATTTTTTTTATTAAAACAAGACCGGTGCTTATTATTTGAAAGAAAAATAAAGGTTTTGACCCCATTAGAAGCAAAGTTTTCGACACCATACCATCCGCCTTTCCTCAATCCACTACATATCATACTAGTGATAACTTGTGCATTGGTTTCGGTTATGTTGGTTTTGACATGGTTGGTTTCGACTGAGTTAAAGCGGAAGCACAGAGTCGAAAGGAAGCTTCTGAAAGAGGCCGAACCAACATTTTCTAGGTAATGACTGAATTAAGCTATTTAAAGTAGTAACTTTATAACTAACCTGCCTATTTGTAAACTTTAATTGGTTGCCTTAATCTTTTCAAATTCTTTCTCAAAATAACTGTCGCATATTTTCAGATCTAAATCAAGGATGATTTAACTAATAAGCCTCCCACTAGGCAAAACCAATAATGCAATTAAATCCTTCATCTAAAATAGTTTAATTTCCATAGTAAATTACTTAGGAAAAATCCTCAAAAATTATGGAAATTCACTTTCAACATGTTATCTAACATATAAAAAATTTAAACCCAATTTCTGCATAAAATAACTGAAATTAAATTTAAACCCAGTTTATTTATATTTTCCTTTGGAAATTCATATTAAATTTTCCATAGCTTGGAAAATTATAAAAATTAAAACCAATCTCCAAAATCCCGTTTCATTTAACATATAACTTCTTCATGGCATTCAAAATACATTATAATCAGTTTTACCCTTAAAACCATGTAAGACTATATTCAAATGATCTTGTTTAAATCAAACTGTTATAAAATCCAAACATATCATCATCAAAATCATCATTATAATTAATTTAATCTTAAACCCAAAAATCAAATTATCATAAACCAAAATAGAGATGATTTAGATTATCATTCACCTTGATTAGGATAAGGACATGGAGATTTGAGTGAGATTAATCCCCTTGCTTTAATTCCTTAGCTTTTAATCGATTTTCCCCTTTTCTTACTCCTTAGTAATAGTCGGCTATTCTCTTTTTGATTTATGTTTTTGTGAAATGAAAAATAAATGTGAATGGGAAATGAAACGTGAATATAAGTATAATAGAAATGTAGGTGGAAATTACCCTAACACCCTTGTTTTAATCAATAATATATAAGCCATTTATACCCCCATTTAGATAATTAAGCACGACCTTTAATTATTTATTCAAATCTCAATCCTCTTATCACTCTAATATTTACATTATTCTATTTAATTTAACTAAGTAAATCTCATGAACAATGTGATTAAAAATTTGGGGTGTTATAGGGTCCCCCCTAAAGAATTTCGTCCTTAAAATTTTGTAAGGACTAAATACTAAATATAGCAAGCATTTGTAACAACTCCTAACAACTGTACTAGCCTACCTGACTAGGAGCTCTCTATATAAATCTTATATAGACATACCCTCAAGCAGATCAGGATAAGTATCTCTAATCCTGTCTTTTAACTCCCAAGTATAGTCCTTCTCGTTGTCGCTTCATTGAACTTCCACAAACTTGATTGTCTTGTTCCTCAATCTTTTCTCATCTCTTGCTACAACTCGAACAGGTTGTCTAACAAAAGTTAAATTAGGCTCCACTACCAAATCTTCCAACCCTGACGGAGGAAAAGTAGTCTCTGGATCATCCACAAACTTGTGAAGATGAGACACATGAAATACATTATGGACACATACCATACTGCTCGACAACTCTACTCTGTATGCGAGCTTTCCAATCCTCTCTATAATCTGGAACAGACCAACATATCTCGATTCCATTTTTCCTGCAAATCGTACCACACCCTTCATCGATGATACCTTAATGAAAACCTTATCTCCAATTGAGAATTCTAGTTCTTTACACCTCTTATCTGCGTAACTCTTTTTTCTGGACTGAGCTTCCTTCATCCTTTCTTGGATTAACTCAATCTTCTCTATCGCCCCTCTAACCAGATCTGGATCTAAGACTATCTATCTCCAGTCTCCAACCAACATGCTGATGATTTGTATAAACTTCCATACAAAGCATCAAATGACGCCATTCCTAAACTAGTATGATAACTATTATTATAAGAAAACTCAACCAAATGTTGGTGATCTTCCTAATATCCACCAAAGTCTAATACACAAGCTCTCACTAAGACCTCGAGTACATTATTGACTCTCTCTGTCTGTTCATCTGTCTGAGGGTGACACACAGGACTCATCTTGAGCTTAGTGCCTAACATATCCTGTAGACTCTTTCAGAATTCACTAGAGAACAAAGCATCTCTGTCATTGACTATACTACTAGGAACTTTATGTTGTCTAATTATGTTCTTCATGAACAACTTAGCTAAAGATGTGCCGTCCTAGTTGACTTAACTAGAATGAAATGACACTCTTGGTCAACCTGTCCACTATGACCCATATACTTTCATTTCCTCTATTTGACCTTGGCACCCTGTCTATAAAATCCATGGATATCGAATCTCATTTCCAAATTAAAATTTCTAAAGGTTGAAGCAACCCACTCGGCTTCTAATATTCGGCCTTCACTTGTTTACAGTTTGCACACTGCCTAACCCAAGAGCCAACATCCCTCTTCATAACTTCCCAATAGAAGCTTCTCTTCATATCTTGATACATCTTGGTCCCTTCAGGATGAATCGTAAACTTGGATCGATGACATTTTCCATGAAGTTCTTTCCTTTAATTCCTCAACATTTAGATCACACAACCGTCCCTTCTTTCTCAACCATCTTCTATGGTCCGGACTAAAATCCTTTAGATCATCGATCTCGATTCCAACTTCAAGCCTTCTAATCTTCTCGGCTGATAATGAACCCTCCTTCTGCTTAGAAGCAATTCTTTTGGTCAATACTGGTTGAACAACATGGCGGTACTCTGACTAGAACTAGCAGTCGATCTATAACGACACACTACAAGTAGTCAAAGCATCTAAATCCTTCCATTCTGCCAAAATAGCTAACACCACATTTTGATGTCTTCTGCTAAGAGCATCGGCTACCTTATTTCTTTTCCTAAGTGTATGCTCTATCCCAAAATCATAAGCGACCAAAAACTCCAGCCACCACTGCTGTCTCATATTCAACTCTTTCTATGAGAATAAATACCTTAAGAACTTATAATCCATGTATAGCTCAAATCTTTCTCCTAAGATATAATGTCTCCAAATCTTCAATGCAAAGATCACCGCAGCCAACTCCAAACCTTGGGTAGGATATCTTACTTCATATGTTCTAAGCTGTCATGAATCATGGGCAATAATTTTACCCTTTTGCATCAGTGCAGCTCCTAATTCAGTTCTGCATCCATCGGTATGCACTATCAACCCTTGGTTTCCGTCTTGAAATACTAACACTGGTGCATTGGTCAACAAATGCTTTAACTTAAGGAATGCTTCCTCACATCTAAGGACCAGAAAAACTTCACATCCTTCCTAGTTAACTTAGTCAAAGGTGCAGCTATCTGTGTGAAATCCTTAATGAATCTCCGGTAATAGCCAGAAAGTCCATAAAAACTTCTAATCTCAATCATCGTCTCTGGTCTCTTCCAATTATTAACAGGTTCGATCTTATCTGGATCGAATGACAAGCCCTTCTATGAAACCACATGACCAAGAAACTTAACTTCTTTCTTCCAAAAATGACACTTGGAAAAATTTGCTTTTAGCTGATGCTGGCTCAACGTTTCAAGCACCACTCTAAGATGATCTTCATGCTCTCTTTCATCCTTAGAGTATACTAAAATATATCTATAAACAACAACACGAACCTATCTAAATACTCTTGGAAGACTCGGTTCATTAAATCCATGAAGAAAGTAGGTGCATTCATTAACCTGAATAGCATTACTAACCACTCGTACGAAACATACCTAGTCCAAAATGATGTCAATGGAATATTATCCTCTACCACTCTCAATTGTTGGAATCTGTCACCAAATCCATCTGGAAAAACACTGGCTCCACATAAGTGATCAAATAGAAAATCAATTCTCGAAAAAGGATACTTATTCGTAGTGGTCCTCTTGTTCAAATTACGATAGCGATACACATCCTTAACGATCCATCTGGTTTCTTCACGAACACCAGGTCTGTTCCCCAAGCGAACTGCTTGGTCTAATAAAATTCTTTCCTTCTAGATCCACTAGCTGCACCTTCAACTCCTTCATCTCGATCAGTGTCATCCTGCTAGGTGGTCTACTAACAGGTTTAGCTCCTGGCACAAGATCTATGTGAAACATAATGGCTCGTTTCGGTGGTAGTCCTGTAACCGGCTCAAAGACATCGCAAACTCTCTTACTACTCAAACTTGACTTAACTGTTCTCTTACTTCCATAGCACTTAACAAAGCACAACTACTTTGGTCAGAATTCTCCACTGAGAATATGATTCAGTTACGATTATCAGGGTGTCTTAGTCATATCTCCCCATCTTGGCAAAATAGCCTAGCCTCATACTTACTCAAGCAATCCATACCCAAAATGATTCCGAAATCTATGAAATAAAAACATACAGACTGCATGCAAACTTATGACTTAACAACTCTAGTTCTAACTGCTCACATGTCATACCTAGAGTTGTATACCCTCCTTTGAGATTCCCAACCCTTAAGGTAGTAACATGGTATATAGGTTCTAAGCATAACCTATCAACCAAATACTGAGATATAAATAAATGTGATGCAATGGTATCAAATAGTACCTTAATTTGTATACTCTCAATCAAAAGCATACCTTCCATCACAGTCTTCCCCTTTTCAGTTGCAATTGGCCTAGCAGATGATGGTCCAATAGCAAAGACCTTTCCTTTGTCCACCCTAACTGGTTCTAGACACTGATTCTTATAATGCCCTACGTTGTCAGAGTTAAAGCACTTCACATACTTTTTTTCTACAGCCTTCTTTCCCTTGCCTAACCGGCACTCATGAGTATAATGACATTTCTTGTCACACTTGAAGCAAAATATATCAACCTTACCTTCGTGGCAGCCTCTCCCTTCTGGGCTCCCTTCTTCTTAAAGAACTTTCTCTTCTTTCCTTGTGAACCCTGGGTTTCAACCGACTTTTCTCTAGCACAAATAACAAGCATCTCCTCACGTCAGATTGCCATTTCCACAACTACATTACAAGGATCACGGATATGTGTCAGGGTCATCCTGGCAATCTCAGGCCTCAATCCTCGAATGAATCTCTCAATCCTTCTAATGACAGTGTCTATAGTAGCATACCCATATTAGTACAACTCATCAAACTTGGTAGCACACTCAATGACTAACATCTCTCCCTACGCCAAATTCATAAACTTTCTCATCAAAGCTGACTTAGAAACTTCAAACAAAAACCTCTATTCAAATCTCCTTCTAAAATCAACCAAAGTTAACTCCTCCTCTAGAACTCTGGAAGTAACACTATTCCACCAATGAAGTGCTGCCGTTTGCAACTGACTAGAGGCCAGCCTTCTCTTATGCTCATAATCTAAACCCAAATCAGTTTAGATCCTCTCACAATGCCAACAACCAATTTTCAACTTCTATGGCATCCACCGTTAACATAAACGACTTCCCACCAAGACTGGTGTAGTCTCTGCTCAACTTAGCATAATTATTCCCAACTGAAGCAACAAGATTAGCTCCTCCTACATTCCCAGCAACACTGACAGCAACTCCTGCTTGCATCATATTGTCAAAGAACTAATATATTGTCCCCATATTCATTGGTGGATTTCCAACACCCACATTGGCATCGACATTTTGGTTAGAATTAGCCTATCGACCCGGGTTCCACCTAGTGGGTCGAGCATTTTCTTAGTTGTGGTGCTTTCTCCACTGAGATTTCTTCCATTCTTGCCTCCATACCTTCTTTCTTGTAAATCTACGTATGAGCCTTACGAAGATACAGAAGAAAAGTCTAAGAGAAAGGGGAATATGTACTTATATATATATATACACACACATATATCAATTGCAGGTACGTTACTACAGCGTTATCCCAATCCCCGATCTTATTTTCTGATTCATTGAATTATGTTTTGAAAAAATCTTTTAGGTTTAAGTTTCATTTAAGTTTCATAAACCCATGCTCTGGTACCAACTTGTAACAACCCCACTTGGAGGCCCAAAACTAACAATTATAGATGCTGTAGTCATCCATTGTTATTAATCATCAGCGACCAAATATAGTAATGTTATATACATTGATATAACAAGAACACATGAATATGGAAAAAAATTAAAGTCATAAAAAAACTTCGTCATTCCATTTCAAAGCATTTCAAATTCATTAGATAGTCCCACAATCGTTAACCACGTTCAGAGAAGATATAATTATTACAACATACGCCAAGAGCAACATATGAAGATGCCCCCTTGGTTGATCAAAGTATATATATGCAATTAAAAAAAATTTCCTTCACAGCACAAACAATACAGCGGAATCAAAACAGAAAAGAACTCTAAATAACTATCATGCCTCTTGCACATCTCCGAAAGCTTATTCATCTAAAGAGGTATCTGAAAACCTCAACTCTCAAACTACTCAAAGTTAATTGGCATCATAGAGTTTAATGGAAAAATAGAAACCTTAAGTCAGATAAAAAGCCAGGTATGAATAATAATCTACCATCTCAAACCATTTTGATATCTAGTGAGACTATGCCGCTTAGCAAAACTGGTTTTCCCCTCACTAGTATCCTAAAACTTTATAAAACCATATACTATGATCATGCATCCATAGTGGCTAAAAAATAGTAGTTTAGAATAATATGATGATATGCAAATAAGTAAATCAATTCTGGATTTCTCATCCTCCTTTCATTTTGACTAACTGCCTTATTTACAGTTTCTAAATCACTATTAACCTATTAGTTTTCATATGCTTACTAATAACCTGGTTAAGATTGTGGACTCCCTATCTGGTTTCATAGTTTTAATGGGATCACTAAGAACCTATTGGCTCCTTCCATGAACATTATCGTTTCATGGGTTCTCCCTGAACCTATTGCTACCCTAAATAACTTCCCTCTTATCCAAGTTTTCATGGGTTGACGAGGAACCTATCGACTTCTGTCAGTAACTTAATCCGATTATAGTTTTCATGGGTTTACTACAAACCTATTGGCCCATGCTAATAACTTCTTTTAAACATAGTTTTCATGGGTTTACTATGAACATGTCTACCTGACAACTTCTTTAATCAATATTTAGGCATCCTACATTCTAGTCTATCCGAACTCCTTAATGTAATTATACTCATTCAGGAGTTAACTTAATTTATATTTACGAAAGGGTCAACCTAGCTGGTTATTCTTCCCTTTCTCCCCAAAATACAATTATGGTCCATTTCAATGTGAATGTGTGTATGTGTGTGTGTATATATATGAATAAACCAACATAATAACATAATAATACTAACACCTACGGTTTAATATCCTTGAAATCATTTTATATAAAAATTGGTTAATCCTTTTAACCTAATAATCAAGGAAAACTTCTTTAAAAAGTCCATACTAAAACTCATTCAAAACTCTTTTATTATGCCAGGGTTTTCTTTTAAAATGAGATTGGGTTATTTGCTTTGAAAACTAAGGCTTTTGATACCTTAAAACTTTACCTTCAAAACCATTGGATAACCTCCTTCGAAAGCATTCAAATCTTCTCTTCAAAACACTAATATATATCTTTCGAAACACTTTAAAACATCACTTTTGAAACCATTGGATTTTTCCTTAAAAATATCTTTTGGGTTAAAGTGAATACATATGAAAGTACTCCTTTCGAAACCATAAAAATAAGGTTGTATTATAATTATAGTAATTATATAATTTAATCACAATGTTTTTATTTACTTAAAACATTTGCCATATAATCTATTATCAAATTAAATAACATTTGTTAAGTTGTAAGTTTAATAACAAAATATCTATCATATATAAAGATATACAAACACACATATGTGCGTGTGATATTTTAATTTTAAATAACAAATATCTAAATAATACTAAAATAAAGTGATTATAAATTTAAGTGGTACTTGTTTAAAATTGATATTTCATCAATTAATATGATGAATTTAAATAAATATAATTCGTTCAAATTCAAACATCAGATATTTGAATCAAATAAGTCATGTCTTAATATTGACTAATAGTATT
Organism: Allium cepa; assembly: GCA_030765085.1. NCBI lineage: Eukaryota > Viridiplantae > Streptophyta > Magnoliopsida > Asparagales > Amaryllidaceae > Allium > Allium cepa. The sequence goes on from CM060935.1 coordinate 485,308,792, forward strand.
CATGTAAATATTTAATTATAACGTTAATATTGAAATGTATAATTTACAACATTAGAAATAAGAATATAATTAACTATTAAATAATATCGACATGTTTAGAATTTACCTATGAACTCATCGACATAAGCCATGCATAAGAAGAAACTTGTCATGAGAGAGGTATATTTGTTTAAATATTTAGAGATAAATTTGTGATTTGAAAAAATCTACGGCCTTACAATTAAATTACATCTTCTTCTTCTTGAGAAACCCTAGCCGCCCCTATGTTGAGATTTCATCTGTGTTTTGATGTTGCTTCCAATCACCAAAGACGTCATCCTTATCACCATTACACGCCTCATGCCAAGCCAATTTTGATGATGTCATCCATGTCACGTCTCATCATCCTTCGATGAAACCCTAATATCAATATTCCAGATTTCAATTTGGATTGCCACTACCGATGGTCCCTATTGGCATTGCCGATGTGTGCTAGTGCATTCCCGATCTTTCCTTGGCTATGATCGTGTCGATTGTTATCACGACATTGAGGTGAAGTATCATAGCATTGAGAAGATACACTTTAGTACTTGTATGCACATGTACACAAAGATGGAGAAGGAAAATTTCCTTTTAAAAAAAATTGAAGGAAAACAAAATTTATAAATCGGTTTTGGAAAAAAGGATCTTGAAATAAAAACTTGTCCGATAATCCAATTGGTTGAATACACCTTGAAACTTTAGGATTGCCTTAAAGAGACTATCTCTAACTCAATGGTAGAGTTGCAAAGTCATCCATAAAATGTAATTTATCTAGGTAAGGAGAGAAATTTTGAAATTTTATATGTCTATAATGAGGCTTCTAGGTATATTTATAGCACACCGATGAGCTATGTAAAATATCTTACCTAGATCTACCATTCATAATATGACCCATTATATATGCCACTTGATTGATTAAACCTATTTAATTAATTCGTACCCACTACATTTTGGCGCACCTTCTTTTAAAGAATTTATAAAATTTTCAACTACCAAAATTATACATATATACATATATGTACACACACATAGATATATATGTATACACACACAAACAGTGAACATTCAAGTAGCTTGGATTTCTTTATTTCCAAACGCTACTTAAAAGCATCGATCAAACTGAAAATGAAGATGACTAAGGATGATAGAAGGTTAGACGAAAATAAAAATAGAAAGTGGAGGTAACTGGTGACGGTCGAAGAGAAAAAACATGGGCTCCAAGTAGATCTGGGGTTAGTGTTTTCAAACTTAATAACATGCAAGGGTTGAGATCTTTGGTCGATACTTTTGGAAAAGGCACGAAAATAAAAGAAAGAATCTATTTTCACTAACCATTAGTAGATATGGATGGTGAGTTTGTAGAGATTAATGATTTGATTATGGACAATCAAAATACAAATATGGAACAATTCAAATTATATATACATGGTAGGTAAAATGCCTTATTACATCCATTTTAATGCTTATGTCAAACATGAATGGAATCCTTGGGGAAAATGGGAAGTATACTCTAGAGACAATGGTTTTTATCGGGTGAAGTTTGAATTAGTGGAAGATTTTGATAAAGTGCTAAATGGGGATTCATGATTTATGGCTAGTAATATAATTTTTATGAGAAAAGGGGATGCTAATTTTAAGTTTGAAAAAGATATGCTAGAAATTTATCCTATTTAGATTAGATTGGATAATATTCACATAGCTTTATGGAATGCAAGAGCCATTATCAAATTGATGAGTCTAATTAGGAAACCGTTGGACATAGATTCAAACATAACGCAAGTAAGGAGACTAAGTTATGCAAGGCTGCTATTATAGGTGGAAGATAATACTAAATTCAATAAATCATTAGCGTAAAGGGCAAGTAGGAGCAAACACATATGCATAAAGTAGAGTATGAGTTTATTATACCTTACCGTAATGACTGTAAATGCTTTGGGCATAATAGTATCCAATGCCTAATTCAAGAATTTGAGATAAAAAAGTGGCAAAAGAAACATAACAACCACCATTGAAACTATTTTTGAGCCACTCTTTAAGAATATGGATACAAAAATGAAGGAAATAACAAAATCCGTGATATCCTAGAGAGCACGGGAGAAAATGTATTAAATAAAGTCCTAAAAAAGATAGCGTAGCAGACAACAACGTTAGTACTGGCCAAATACCCATAGAGAAACTACCTAGAATGGAAAAGGAGGGACCATTTTATGCTAAGGAGTGTTTACAGGAGCTAGAGGAGGGATAACAACATTCTAAGATGGACTCACTATTTGTTGATGCAGACGAGCACCTTAAGAATAATTGCTTGGACCAAGAACATGACAAGGATACCTCTAAAAACATTGAATAAATCGATAAGCTAAATATCAACTTAGTGTAAGTGAAAAGGAACAAGAATCAAACAAGCAAAGAACTGTTAGCTATGCAACTGAAATCCAACGTAACAAAAACAGTTCCTAAAGGGTAGGAAAAAAATTGAGCAGCCCCGACTACATCTGCTCTTTTAAAAAGAAGCCAAAACTTATCTATGTAATGTCAATATTATATTGAAATGTTAGAGGCCTAACAATGACATAAGAAAATTAAATATCTATAAAGTAAGAAATAGATTTAACCCTATTGTAATAATAGCTCTGGAAAACAAGTTTGGGGATGAGTGTCTCAAAATTTTCAAAGAGAACTTTGGGCATGAGTATGAATCAATATATAATGATTCAAGTTAGGCTAAGGGTGGAATAACGATATAGGTATACCATCTTGTCTATTAGATCTTGAACTGGGTGCATCTCTTTTTTCATCATTTTTACATTAGCTATGTAGTTACTATATGGAAATGTAACGACCTGAAATCTCCGAAGCCGAATATTCTAGATAGTTATGAAAAAGAAGAAAGAGATAGAAGAAGAAGATCAGAAACATCAACATCTCACATTCGCAGCGGATAAAATATAATAATAAATAATAACAGTCTACAAAAGAATATTATATCTGTCGATTACATTTTAATACATCAGAGTTTCACATATACACAGTCACTGAATATACACATTTATCATATCACAGATTTACAATAATATAACACAGCGGAAATATTCTATGCGTTCCTGCCATCCGGCTCGCCTCTTGAGCTCCAGAACATCCTTACCTGAAAATCTGTAATACTCGGTCTGATCCGAGCATTACACCAAAGTAACACCCAGGTCAGGCTGGAAACCAGCGTGGGTAAACCCATCTAACATGGAATACAAATCATACAACTTATATAGAACTCGGGTAACTCATATAAATTCACCAAGCCACAATTTAATCTAGACATCACTTACTTCACATATAAGTTTCTAAATACCAAAGATTTAGATATAAAATAGTCCAATTCCTCCAAATCACTTTACTCCACATATAAATTTTACATATCAATCTATAAAAATTCGAAGTGGTTTCGGGTATTTCCCAATACCCGACCCCGGCCACTTCGAGTCTCATGTCATCCTAACCCAAGTTCTCCAAATGAACTACACAGCATTTCATATCAGGGACATCAACTCATTCAAGCAGCCAATACCATTCAATCATTCATAAGCAAAGCTTAATCACATACAAATCAATTCAATTGATTCTAATTAAATTTCGAACCTCAATCACTTAGATCTCTTCATTAATTAATCCTAAATCAATTAATTAATCAACCCTTCCTTATTCATTCTAATTAATCACCCTGGATTAATTATTTTTCAATTTCATTCAAGTAATTAACTTTAATTAATGCCACGATATTAATCCTTCTTAACCAAAATCAATAAGTAATCTTAATTACTTATATTAATTAACTTCTCATGTGTCACTTATTATTGAATAATTAATCTTAATTAATCAATCTTTAATTACATCATTTATTATATAAATTTATGATTTCCAATTGTATTTTAATTTATTCTAATCTAATTTAATTACATTAATTAAACCACAATATTAATCATTCTCGATTAATCTCAACCTGTAATTAACTATCATTTTATTTACTTCATTACTAAATTAATTACTTGTTTTAAAATAGAAATTTAAAGGAATTTAATACCAAATTCATTTTTAAATTAAAATCAATTTAAAAATGAACTTAAACATTCAAGTTGTTAAAATAATTAAATTTAAAAACTTATTTGTTTGAAAACCCAGATTCACTTTTGAATTCCAGATTTAACTCTGAGTTAAAACTTGTTTTAAATCTCTACTGTATAATTTTAACTTTAGATATTAAATATCACTTTTATTTCTTTCCAATTCATTCTTATTTTTATTCTATAATTATTTCATTCCCAAAATTCATCCTTATATTTCTTTCAAAAATCTAATTTATATATTTCGATAACTCAAGGTACTGAAATATTCAAGAAACCCACAACATTCAATATTCCAATTACCAATAATATTCATCACAGAATATCAATCACTCCAATATATACTATATATTACTATACAATATAGCACATCGATCCAATTCAACCATTCAATCAATCATTTAAACTTAAACATTTAAATTTAAATAAAAATCCAGAAGCGTGAGATTTACTCACCTTTGATTTTGGTTTTGCAATCCATTCCCATCATGATTAATTTCTCCACAATTGGACCTTGTAAAAGCATTAGATAATTTTATTAATATTCTAATTGGTCGAACAATCAATAATTATTTATTTTAATCTAAACCAAAATTTTATTTTTAAATTAATTTTCTTTTGATAAAATATTTTTATCAACAAAATAGCTAAATAAGCTTATTAAATAAACCAATAACCCTGAATTCATATTTTTTTTATAACCAGTAAGTTAAAAGATGTGAATATGTATTTTGATTTCCCTTTCAAATTATTTATATATATATATATATATACACACACACTTATAAAAATATCCTACTGTTAATTAAATCCCTTCTTTTAGACTACATATATCTAAAACAGAATTGCTTAAACATGCTGCAATAATTTTTTTTTCTTTTTGTTTCCTGTTATAACTTTCATCCTATAATCAATTCATTTAATTACCTAAGTTACAAAAAGATTATCAAAATAACTCACAGAAAGACGCTGCTGCACCCACCAACACCGAAACGACAAGCATCGCGTACCCAAAGCCCTAGTCGCCGAAACTATAACATCGAGCATCAACCTCATCGCCTCTTGCCAAAGCACCAACCAGAATTGCAGCCGCCACCACGAACCTCGACCAATCGAATCCCACCATCTCGCACTACAATACAACTTCAACCACTACAGAACAACTCTAGCAATTCACGACAATCCTCAAATCACTTCGAAGACCATGGAACCTTTCAACCATCCCCAAAACCCATCACGTCCTTCGCCACCAAAACCACTCGTGCTTTCCCACCTGCCTTCGAGAATCTCATCCACTAACTTCACCCACATCGCAACCCTAATCGGTCTACCCTAAGCCACGCGCACGCGAGCCTCGTCGCCAAAGATCTACGTCGAGCTTCCCCATCGAGTTCGAGCTTAATTTTACTTTGCGTCGCCGTAATTTGTTTTTCTTTCAGTATTGAAGTGATTGCTTTTTTTATAAGAACGAGATCGCGATTTGAAGTGAATTAGTAGGGAGAAGAATGGATTTCAGCTGAAGAGGAGATTCGATGTTTTAAGAGGATAGATTGGCGTACCAAGAAAGGAAGAACGGCGTATTGAAGAAGGTTGCTTATTATTTTTTATTAATATTCTTATATTTTACAAGGTGTTCGAAAAGACTCCGAATCAGACACGCCGTTAGGCGTTTATAAGATTCTACCCGCACTCCGAACACAATGAAACATGTTTCGGAGGCTAATTCGATCATATGCGCGAGTTACAGAAGTAAACGATCAATAACTTGATTGAAATAGTTCTAAGCATTTTGAGCTGCCAGTGTCAAACGACAATTCCGATTGCTATGAGAATTGAAATCCGATAATAACTAACTATTACGGATCCAATGGAACTGGGTTCGTCAAATTTCGAGACTGTGCCTAAGAAGGCTATTTTTAATTTCAATTTAAATGATATATTTTTAAAATTGAACAAATTACCTTTAAATTAAATTCCGACCATTCTATTATCTTTAGTATCATCATTATAAATTTTATAAGCCTTCAAATTATTTTCAACAGGCCAAAACCTGAAGATTCATTAATTCATCCAATTTCAGTTTATTAAATCTAACAACTTAATTGCTATTAATAATAATATTTGAATTCAAGTTAATAATTACCCTTTTAAATATTTACAATCAATTAAATATTCAAAATTTAAATTGTTAGAAATTCCGGGTCGTCACATTCCTCGCCCCTTAAAAGAATTTCGTCCCCGAAATTACTAGTTAGGAAGAATGGATCAAAACCCGTTTACCTTTTCCCAAAACCCACAATTCAACATCCTACCAACTATCTTTTATTAAAGACTCACTATCACCTTAACCAACTTCCCAAAACCTTTTATAGTTTCAAACAATACCCTTTTCTCAATCATTTAAATTTCAATTTAAAACCAAATTTTAAAATTATCAAAATTTTCTCAAAATTTTTCTATCTCTCTAAATTTCCAAATTTTTTTGCAAGCGTATCCTTTGCGCGGCTAGCTCGGTACAACTACAAAAGGCCTCTACGGGCTCCCAAATTCCAAAAGAAAACAAAAGCCAAGTGGCTAGATCAAAAACCCAATCCAATTTCATACAGAAATTTAAATACACACCTTTTTTTCCGGGCAATTCACATTATCTCCTGAAATCAAATCCAATTTTATTTTTCTCTTTAATATACCTGCATATCCTACTCAGCAATAATATCCAATCATAGCCCTTTTAAAATCATTTCATACATTTCCTTATAGATGTTTTCACATCTACTTCTATTCAAGCTAGTTTTCTCCATTTTCATACGAATTCAATTTATTTTCAATTTTGAATATTGAATTTTATCTCTCATTTATAACTGATTCATGTTAGTTTCATCTACTAATTTACTTTAATTTCCAATTTGAAATCGTTTTGTCGTCAACAAAAATTTTCCCCAAAATTTTCAAAAATTTTCTAACTCCCAAAATTTCTAATTTTTTTTTGGCCGAGTCTCCTTTGTACGGAGGAGCTTTTGCAATTTGACGAGAGATATAAATATGTATACATTGACCCACACAGTCGGAAAAAGCAAAAACAGTTCATATTTCCTATTTTTATTGCGTAGGCATACCTTATTTAGCAATTTAAGCATGCGGCTTATTTATTTTAGCAATTAGTGCAATCCAAATCAAGCCAAACGGCCTTCAGGTACCTGTACTTACTGAATTTATATATGTAAGTGCCATATATAGAAATATAGAAAATCTATTAGCATTTCACTTATTTTCAATAGCTAAACACAAGCATTTCAAAAGCAACAAACACCGAACGCTTACCATAAGTGATTTATATGATTTAAAGCTAATTCCAATTGCTTCCAACCAAATTTATATGCCATTTCATTCAATTTTAATGATTTACAACACAAGCGCTTACATTCAATTTATTTTTAATCCAAACAAGCTCATATTCACTTCAAATGACTTAAAAATCAATTTTATTTAATCTCCATCAACTCATAGAAATTTTAATTGCCTTTGTTTACGCCAAACGACAATTATTTTTATCCAATTACGACGATATTCTCTTAATAGATAACTACTTTAAATTAATTTTCTACTCATTCTGTATTTAATTCCACTTCATTTCCTATTTATTCACCAACCATACATTGCATTTCATTCATCTCCGCATTGGTTTCATTTTAAAACTATTTCATTGAGCTTGACAACATTCAATTCTTAAACTAATATCCATTTCCCAAAAATAAATTTAAGCCAAACCTTTTATTTAATACCCTTTCATTCTAATAACCCAATACCAATTAAAACTTTTTTTTAATTTTTTTATATTCAAGCTGACTTCATCCATTTATTATTTAATTCGATTAACCCATTAAGTCACCCATTTAAAATTTTTAATTCGCTTACTTAATTCATTTTCGAATTTATTTTATTAATACAAAGCCATTCTCAATTTTTTTTCTATTTTTATAGCATCTCCACTTATTTTAATTCATCATCAAATCCGAGTGAAATTCTATTTACAATTCGAATTCAATTCCAAACTCCATTATTTACTTACAACCCATTTGATTTAACCGAGTTAAATTTTATTAACATACTCTATCAAATAATTATTTAGCCAATTAGCTTACTTCCAATTTTTATCACAAAAATCACTTTATTAAATCTTTCTGAGTTCAAATCTTATTCATGATTCCAGTTTGGATTTTCCCTTCATCTTTCAAAATTCTAACACCTTTATTTAAAAATTTAGAAATGCTTTTAAATTCAGATAATACTATTTAAAATAGCTTTTAATAAAAATACTTTTATAACTCGATGTCTCAACCGGTCCATCCTTGTTCTCATAGAAATTCAGTCATACGTTGATCAGGCGTAGGACTGAAAATCTATAAGTACTTGGTAAACCCGTTTTCAACACCTAGTGAAAATACTTGAAAAATAATTTTATTGAAAATATAGAAAACTAATTTTGAAAATAGAGGAAATATCTTTGGTGAGAATGCTCTGGAAATCATCACTCCCATCCATGGTCGCAGTTAACCCGATGGTTACGTTGTTATCCCGACAAAATCCATAGATAACTGTAGGCCTCCGCGCCCTCGATTACACCATGGAACCTGCTACAGATCGCAATTACAACTGGGGTTACGTATCTATCACAGCAAAAACCCATATAACTGTAGGCATCAGCGCCCTCGAATTTCGTTGCCAAAAGAATGAAACTTCTCCACTCCACTTGACCATAGATCGCAGTCTACCAATGTTGCGTTGCCTTCCTGGCAAAATCAAGTGTAGACTGTTGGCACTCATCCTCCACACGATTTTCGCTATGGTCCCCACAGTAGATCGCAGTGACATCGAGTACACTGTCGTCACAGCATAACCCAAATGCCCCTGTAGGCATCAGCGCCCTCGACTTTCGCTACCCAATAATCCTCAGGAACTAGTTTGTCCGGACTCCTCACAGGATCAACTTTAGAACCCCCCTTGGGGCTCAAGGCAGCACCACCCGGTGGCACTCCTGAGAAGTTCATTTCAAGGGAGCGCCTTTTCCCCCAGAGCCATCATCAAAACACTTTATACTATACACATATAGTATCATTCAAATCATATACCTAGTATGATCTCATACAAAGCTCTTTTACACAAAAATCGATTATCCCAAAATCGATAATTCTCAAACTAGGCTTTCCAAATTTTAATATTTATTTTACCCAAAAATCAAAAGCCTTTCCAAATCCAAAGGTTTCCAAAACCTTTTCCAAAATCCTTATAAGATCCTTTATATATATATATTCAGATATATATAATTTTTAAAACTGTGGATCATTATCAAACTTGTATAAAACTCCTTTTATACTTCAAACACCTTCAAAAATTCTTTTCCTTCGGCAATAGATTCAACAAGGAAAGATTTATCTTACATAACAAAGATATATAACTTTGTTTATTCAAAATCAAATATTCAAATTTGATTACTCTTTTCAATATCAATTTCATTCAAATCCGTACGATGTACACATTTCATCCGTACACTATACCAATCCGATCGCTCACTCGATCACACAATTTCACTTTCGAACTAGTATCGTCCACCCGACTTCCTAGTCCGGACACAGATCTGGTTTCTTGATTAGAAACCGTCATTCTCCTTGCATAGCCACAACTATGATAGAGAATATCCAGAACCAATCAACAATCCATATCCAGGTTCGCCGTCGAAAATCGAGTGAAAAATCCTAACTCGGATCGATAAACTATCTCGAAATTCTATGCTCGAATCTGGATCAAATCACTATGCGAATAGAATAATATACATACATTCTACCTATTTATGTCCATTGATTATCAGCCAAATAAATTCCCTTTCTATCCACGTTTCCTTAAATTCCCCATTCACTTATTTACAATTGCCTTAATTCTCATTTGGATCATATCTTCAATCCTTATCTCAATTGGGTATTTAATCAATAACAGTTTGGACTCCGACCAGTTTATTTTTAGTAAATAGCTTGAAAATTTTAAAAATAATTAAGTAGTTGAAAAATAATTATTAGTTTGTGAAATAGCTATAAAATAGTTAACTAATTGTAAAATAGTGGGAAAATAGTTGAATAATTTCAGGAATTTTAAATAATTGCAAAATAGTTGTAAAATAGAAATTATTTTGTGAATAGTTGAAAAATAGTAATTAGTTTAGAAAACAGTTGAAAAATGGTTAAATAGCTCCAAAAATAATTGTAAACAAGTATAAAATAATTTGGCTTTAAGAAAGAAAGGTTGTATGTACTAAATAGCTTGGAAAATAAGTTGATATTAAAACAATTTATATTGAAAATAGTTCAGAGTCAAAACTGTTCACTTCCCCTACTATTCAATTTAAATTTCCATTTAAATTGACCCAATTCCAATTCAAATAACTCCAAATTCCATTGGACTTGATTTATTCCCAATTCAATTTCAATTCTAATTAATTCAAACTAAATTCAATTGGTACTAATGGAATCTAAATTTCAACTTTAACCCATCTTGAATTACATAAATTCGAGTTGAATTCTCAAAGGTTGGTTTAACTCTTTAAACCAAATTAACTTTTATTTAAAGTTTTTAAACAATTTAATTTCTGATTCCAATTCTCCATTTTAAATTATCATTACTTGTGTATTTCAAGGTTCAAATAAGAGTTCAATACAATTTTATTTTAAAATTTTAATTTATTACTAAATTTTATCTTCCAGTTTGAAGCCAGTTCTTGAAAAAATTAATTTACAAACTCAATTATTCAAATTTTCGGTTTAAAATGATTCCATATCCGTAATTTCAAATTAAGTTTAGATTTCCCTTTTGTCTCAATAATGAATATATTACCACACTTCATTTCTCATTCATTTAAACAAATCCAATTCGCACTTTAAGGATTTTTCATAACAATAGGATGATATTATCCAATTTATTTTAAAACGTCCATCCATTTCCAATTTTCGGATCTCAAACCTATTTTTGAGAACACACAACCTACCAATTCAAATTAACCACTTAACTTTCCACGTTAAATTCCAATTTCATCTTAAAGTCTCCAGTTCAAGTTGTTCATTCAAACTTATTTAACTTCTCCCAAGATAAATTCGATTTAGTTAATCCAATCAACCTCATTTAATCCTTAAACTTCACAATAATAATTTTCCCACTTAAAAACTTATCACTTGGGAAACACATCCCATTCCAAATTCAAACTCAACATTTAGAGTTCATTCAAACCATTTTTGATTTATGTATATTCCTTATTCATACATGTTATTTCCTTTACACACGAGGTCATCCTTAAATTTAGACCACTTTTGGTTTTTAATTCAAATCAAATTTTCAGACAACCCATTGTTTGCAACAAGTCCCAGCTATCCAAATAATACTTATTATTATCTTTCATTACTTTGAAACGAAATTTTCAAATCCTGGGACCAGACTTAGAATTTCAATTTCAATCAACTAAATTTTAATTTGATTGTATTTCTATTTCTACTTAATTTAATTCCAATTCAAGACTTCAATTTGGTTGAATTATATTACTTCTAAATTTTAATTCCAATAATTTAACACCCAATCACCTTAATATTTATTAGAAGGAAATATTGCTTTATATATCAAAATATATTTATATATAAAATCATTTAAAACCTTTATATAAGAAAATGACAAGTACGCGCTCATATATATATATATATATATATATATATATATATATATATATATATATATATATACTCAACTCATTCTAAAGTACTTTGAACTCTATTTAATGAGTAATCTCCACCAGAGCCAAGGTTCTCGCTTAACCTTTCAGCTCTGATACCAACTGTAACCACCCGAAATCTCCGAAGCCGAAGATTCCAGATAGTTATGAAAAAGAAGAAAGAGATAGAAGAAGAAGAAGATCAGAAACATTAACATCTCACATTCGCAGCGGATAAAATATAATTGTTCGCGCCAAAATTGGTCACAAACCCCAAGTATTGTGAAAGCACCAGTGTATGAATACAAATCAGCAATATTCAAACACAAACCACAGATCTAAGCAAGCAATACGCAGCAAAACAGAAATTATGAACAAGAACACACGATTTATAGTGGTTCGGCTATCTCCGGCCTACGTCCACTTCAAAGGTTTTAACTTTTATTGATGTTCTTCGCTGATTACAGTTAATTACAGCGGATTACAATGGATTAAGCTCTGAAATTCGAGTACGACGGTAGTAGTGAAGTGCACAGTAGGGTCTGGTAGAGTCTGGGCGCTTCAGAATCAAGATCCAGCCAGAGAGAGATCGATCCTTTTTCTGAATGATCTGGGGCTCTATTTATAGGTGTAGGAGGCTGATATTTCGCCTAAAATCCGGGGAGACCGCTTCTGGCATGTGAGGGGGCCCACACTCCCGGATTCTGGAAATCCAGGCCCACTTTGGGATCGATCGACCCTTGGTTCGAATTGATCAAGAAAGTGTCCAATCGTGATGAAACTTGGCGTGGACATTCTTCTACGTATACGTAAGCTCTTGTGAAAATTTCATGTCATTTGGACTTGTAGATCTCGAGTTATGATCGATTCAAGGTTGCATTTCCGATTGATGTGCTGAGTTCGAATCGACGCCCTTCGAATCGATAGGGTCGAATCGATGGCTTGCGCGTGTGGATGTTGACGTGGCGTGCGCTCCTCGTATCGATCCGCTTCTCACTCCGAGTTGAATGGGTCGACTCTGTGTTTTTTGCCACCTTGACCAAGTGGATTCGAGGGCTCTGTTCACAAAGCGATTCGAACGGAGGCATGTTCGAATCGATCGTGGCGTGCATTAATGGATGGATTCGAGCACAACCTCTTCCATGGATTCGAAGCAAGGATACTGGGTGGATACGAAGTTGGGTGAAATCATGGATTCGAAGGATTTCATCATGTTGGATTCGAACAGGGCAAGCGTGAGACCAACTCGCTTCTGATCGATGCGGACGTAAATGGAGGCGAAGTAATCTGATGGAGTCGAACAACTGGGTTCGAATAGAGGTTGCATCGATGGATTCGAAGTTTGATGGAGTCGAACCGAGGCACTCCGATGGATTCGGAGTTGATGGAGTCGAACCGAGGCACTCCAATGGATTCGAAGTTTGATCGATACGAAGGTGATCGGTTTGACCCGTTGTTTGGTGATGGGTTCGAAATCTTGGTTTCTCCCTTCAAATTGAATCGATCATATCTTGAGCGTATGAACTCGGGTTGACTCGAAATTTGAGATGCAGACTTCTATGATCTTTCTGGTCATGTCCTATCAATTGTAGCTCAATCTGGACTCGGACAAAATTCATCGATATCCATGGTTATCCTGCAATGCTCAATTGATATTCAAGAATAGTAATCATTGATTTTCACCTGATTCTTGGGTATCTCAGCTTTGCCAAAAGTTGGGATAACACTTTGCCCCCCAAAACATGCCTTTTTGTAAAAGGTATGTTTTGAACAGTCTTAAATTGAGTGTAGTAATTTTACGTTTTATTCATAGCTACAGTATTATCAATCAAGTTTATGGCTGTTCGAAGCCGAATAAGCATTCGTTTTTTCTGTAGAAGTTGAGAATGAAGTTTCATAGCCTCTCCGGACTATTAATGGCTACTCTGAACCCTTACTAATTCCATCTCAGACTTAGCGATTGAATAGAAAGATCCTACTATATTCTGGCATTGCCTTCTATCCCTTGCACTCCGGTCCCTGTTAGGACGTATAGCGATGCCTGGGTCGTTCTAGACCGATCATAGCCTCTCCGGGCTCTTGCTGGATCCCATCCTGTCCCTTTCCGATGAGGGGGAAACAGTGCTTAAGTGAGTTGATCCTGTCGCTCTTCGACGAAGCAACTCACTTCTTGCACCCCGGTTCAGTGTATCTGACCATTAAGCGATGTCTTGGTCGTTCTAGACCGATCATAGCCTCTCCGGGCTCTTGCTGGATCCCATCCTGTCACTCTCCGGTGAAGGGGAAACAGCGCTTAAGTGAGTCGATCCTGTCTCTCCGGCGAAGCAACTCACTTCTTGCACTCCGGACCCCGTCTCTCCGGGTAGGGTCATAAAGCGATCATTTTTATATTGGTATTTGATGTTCATCCTTTGACTCTCCGGTCAAAGGTTTATTTTAAGAAATTCTAATTTATTTATTAATATTCGAGTTCTAGATGTTCAATCTCAAACATCATAAAAAAGCTAAACATTGCCTCTCCGGGCATATCGGTTTATCTCCATCTCAGAGCATGCCTAGGGATCTCTCCGGTTCCCATACATGAGTAAGTGGAGTAACCATTTTATTCTGAAAACAAATATAAATGAAATTATTCGACCGAAGTCCATATCCTGGACTTGGCCCTTGCCATATTTAATCAGTTGATGACGAGTCGTGATCTCGGTCCGCGATCGTTCCTGTTAGTTGGAGGCTGTAGTTGTTCCGGCCTTACTGCCGCTGTCCGTTCTCTGACATATTGCGGCAATCTACCGTTCCTGGCATGTTCTTCCACCTCATCCTTTAGGTGGCGGCATTCATCTGTATTGTGCCCATCCAGCTCATGGAATAGGCAGTATTTTCTAGTCCTGCACTCCCGCTCAGTGGGATCCCTTATAGGTGGCTTTCGATAGGGGAGTTGCCCCCGAGTTTCAGTGTAAATTCGTTCCAGGCCTGCAGTCAGATCTGCGTATTGCCTGAATCTTGGTTCTCGGGATTTCTTCCGTTTATCAGGACCATCATGCCTGTCATCCTGTTTCCTCTTTCCTTTGTCTACTCCAGACTGTTCTCTGGAGGTTCCTTCGCTGTGCGCAGCATTTGTTTCCTGCCTCTCGGCTCGTGATTCTTCTAATCGGATGAACTTTTCATCTTTATGAAAGAACTCTCCAAGATCTTGCGGTGGATCTTTAGTAAGAGAATCTTTAAATTTGGTGCCTTCCGTGACTCCTGCCACCGCCGCCATCAAAATCATCGATGGATCCGGGCGATCTACAGAAGCCACTGTTACATTGAATCTTAGTATAAAATCTTTTATGGACTCTCCGGTCCTTTGCTTTATCGAGGCTAAAGTCATCACACTCTTGGGTCGCGTCACGTGGACCCTAAACTGTCTCATGAAGCAGTCTACGAGCTTGCTCCATGTCTCGATTGATCCAGTCTCCAGTTGTCTGAACCAAAGTGCAGCTAAATCTGACAAGTATAGAGGGAAGAATCGTGCCAACACTTCCTCGGATGCCCCCAGCACTTCCATGTGCCTAATATATCTGGTAATATGCATGGTCGGGTCTGACCTCCCGTCATAAGGATCTAGCGTTGGTAGTTTGAATTTTGGAGGGTTCCTTGCATTTCAGATGTTTGGAGTGAACGGACTCCGACTGACTTCTTCCAGCCCTCCACTAGTTAGTCCTCCTATCATGATTCGTCGTATTAGACCAATCATTCTCTTGTCTCCATCCAGGGGTTGACCCTTTGTCAAGTTTCCATCCTGCCCCCCGAGCCTTGAAGGGAATTCTGGTACGTATTCTTGTGGTGGCTCGTTAGCATAAGCGTTGGCTCCAGCTTGTCGGGCTCCGTCTATTGGCCTTCCATTATCGGACCCTGAGGGTCTGCCCCCAAGCCCTTGTCGGTCACCTTCAGTTCCTGCGTTCTGGTCATGAACCTGACCTTCGTTAGCTTCTGTAATCCTGATTCCTTGTCCCGCACTTGCAGTTGTTGTAGTTGGTCCAAGGTTTTGCATATTCGCCGCCCTCATTTGTTCGAGGAAATTTTGCAGCATTTCCTATTGGGTCTTCATCATGTTTTCGCGCAATGAATTAGTCATAGCCTCCATCTCATCTCTAGTGATGTAGACAGAAGCTTGTCCTTCTCCTACTCCAGAGGATGCTTCTTGGCTTCCTCCTTGTTGGCTCCGATCAGCTCTTTGTCTTGTTTGTCGAGTCATTGTCTCTGAATCGGATTTCTTCAAACTTTTGAATCTGAATTCTGAATCTGATGTAGCGGGTGCTAGTTCCTCTCGATGAAAGCACCAAAGTGTTCGTGCCAAAATTGGTCACAAACCCCAAGTATTGTGAAAGCACCAGTGTATAAATACAAATCAGCAATATTCAAACACAAACCACAGATCTAAGCAAGCAATACGCAGCAAAACAGAAATTATGGACAAGAACACACGATTTATCGTGGTTCGGCTATCTTCGTCCTACGTCCACTTCAAAGGTTTTAACTTTTATTGATGTTCTTCGCTGATTACAGTTAATCTGAAATTCGAGTACGACGGTAGTAGTGAAGTGCACAGTCGGGTCTAGTAGAGTCTGGGCGCTTCAGAATTAAGATCCAGCCAGAGAGAGATCGATCCTTTTTCTGAATGACCTGGGGCTCTATTTATAGGTGTAGGAGGCCGATATTTTGCCTAAAATCCGGGGAGACCGCTTCTGGCACGTGAGGGGGCCCACATGCCCGGATTCTGGAAATATGGGCCCACTTTGGGATCGATTCGACCCTTGGTTCGAATCGATCAAGAAAGTGTCCAATCGTGACGAAACTTGGCGTGGACATTCTTCTATGTATACGCAAGCTCCTGTGAAAATTTCATGTCATTTGGACTTGTAGATCTCGAGTTATGATCGATTCAAGGTTGCATTTCCGGTTGATGTGCTGAGTTCGAATCGACCCCCTTCGAATCGCTAGGATCGAATCGATGGCTTGCGCGTGTGGATGTTGACATGGTGTGCGCTCCTCGTATCCATCCGCTTCTCACTCCGAGTTGAATGGGTTGACTCCGTGTTTTTTGCCGCCTTGACCAAGTGGATTCGAAGGCTCCGTTCACAAAGGGATTCGAACGGAGGCATGTTCGAATCGATCGCGGCGTGCGTTAATGGATGGATTCGAGCACAACCTCTTCCATGGATTCGAAGCAAGGATACTGGGTGGATACGAAGCTGGGTGAAATAATGGATTCGAAGGATTTCATCATGTTGGATTCGAACAGGGCAGGCGTGAGACCAACTCGCTTCTGATCGATGCGGACATAAATGGAGGCGAAATAATCTGATGGAGTCGAACAACTGGGTTCGAACAGAGGTTGCATCGATGGATTCGAAGTTTGATGGAGTCGAACCGAGGCACTCCGATGGATTCGAAATTGATGGAGTCGAACTAAGGCACTCCGATGGATTCGAAGTTTGATCGATACGAAGGTGATCGATTCGACCCGTTGTTTGGTGATGGGTTCGAAATCTTGGTTTCTCCCTTCAAATTGAATCGATCATATCTTGAGCGTATGAACTCGGATTGACTCGAAATTTGAGATGCAGACTTCTATGATCTTTCTGGTCATGTCCTATCAATTGTAGCTCAATCTGGACTCGGAAAAAATTCATCGATATCCATGGTTATCCTGCAATGCTCAATTGATATTCAAGAATAGTAATCATTGATTTTCAGCTGATTCTTGGGTATCTCAACTTTGCCAAAAGTTGGGATAACAATAATAATAAATAACAAAAGTCTACAAAAGAATATTATATCTGTTGATTACATTTTAATACATCAGAGTTTCACACATACACAGTCACTGAATATACACATTTATCATATCACAGATTTACAATAATATAACACAGCGGAAATACTCATACGTTCCAGCCATCCGGCTTGCCTCCTGAGCTCCAGAACGTCCTTAACTGAAAATCTTTAATACTCGGTCTGACCCGAGCATTACACCAATGTAACACCCAGGTCAGCTGGAAACCAGCGTGAGTAAACCCATCTAACATGGAATACAAATCATACAACTTATATAGAACCCGGGTAACTCATATAAATTCACAAAGCCACAATTTAATCTTGACATCACTTACTTCACATATAAGTTTCTAAATACCAAAGATTTAGACTTAAAATAGTCCAATTCCTCCAAATCACTTTACTCCAGCATATAAATTTTACATATCAATCTATAAAAATTAGAAGTGGTTTCGGGAATTCACCAATACCCGACCCCGGTCTCTTCGAGTCTCATGTCATCCTAACCCAAGTTCTCCAAATGAAATACACAGCATTTCATATCAGGGACATCAACTCATTCAAGCAGCCAATACCATTCAATCATTCATAAGCAAAGCTTAATCACATACAAATCAATTCAATTGACTCTAATTGAATTTCGAACCTCAATCACTTAGATCTCTTCATTAATTAATCCCAAATCAATTAATCAACCCTTCCTTATTCATTCTAATTAATCACCCTGGATTAATTATTTTTCAATTTCATTCAAGTAATTAACTTTAATTAATGCCACGATATTAATCCTTCTTAACCAAAATCAATAAGTAATCTTAATTACTTATATTAATTAACTTCTCATGTGCCACTTATTATTGAATAATTAATCTTAATTAATCAGTCTTTAATTACATCATTTATTATATCAATTTATGATTTCCAATTGTATTTTAATTTATTCTAATTTAATTTAATTACATTAATTAAACCACAATATTAATCATTCTCGATTAATCTCAACCTGTAATTAACTATCTTTTTATTTACTTCATTAATAAATTAATTACTTGTTTTAAAATAGAAATTTAAAGGAATTTAATACCAAATTCATTTTTAAATTCAAATCAATTTAAAAATGAACTTAAACATTCAAGTTGTTAAAATAATTAAATTTAAAAACTTATTTGTTTGAAAACCCAGATTCACTTTTGAATTCCAGATTTAACTTTGATTTAAAACTTGTTTTAAATCTCTACTGTATAATTTTAACTTTAGATATTAAATATCACTTTTATTTCTTTCCAATTCATTTTATTTTTATTCTATAATTATTTCATTCCCAAAATTCATGCTTATATTTCTTTCAAAAATCCAATTTATATATTTCGATAACTCAGGGTACCGAAATATTCAAGAAACCCACAACATTCAATATTCCAATTACCAACAATATTCATCACAGAATATCAATTAGTCCAATATGTACTATATATTACTATACAATATAGCACATCAATCCAATTCAACCATTCAATCAATCATTTAAACTTAAACATTTAAATTTAAATAAAAATCCAGAAGCGTGAGATTTACTCACCTTTGATTTTGGTTTTGCAATCCATTCCCATCACGGTTAATTTCTCCACAATTGGACCTTGTGAAAGCATTAGATAATTTTATTAATATTCTAATTGGTCGAACAATCATTAATTATTTATTTTAGTCCAAACCAAAAATTTTAGTTTTGAATTAATTTTCTTTTGATAAAATATTTTTATCAACTAAATATCTAAATAAGCTTATTAAGTAAATCAATAACCCTAAATTCATATATTCTTTTATAACCAATAAGTTAAAAGATGTGAATATGTATTTTGATTTCCCTTTGAAATTATTTATATATATACACACTTACAAAAATATCCTACTGTTAATTAAACCCCTATTTTTTAGATCTACATATATCTAAAACAGAATTGCTTAAACGTGCTGTAACAATTTTTTTTCCTTTTTGTTTCCTGTTATAAATTTCATCCTATAATCAATTCATCTAATTACCTAAGTTACAAATAGATTATCAAAATACCTCACAGGAAAGACGCTGCTGCACCCACCACCACCGAAACGACAAGCATCGTGTACCCAAAGCCCTAGTCGCCGAAACTATAGCATCGAGCATCAACCTCATCGCCTCTTGCCAAAGCACCAACTAGAACTGCAGCCGCCACCACGAACCTCGACCAATCGAATCCCACCATCTCGCACTACAATACAACTTCAACCACTACAGAACAACTCTAGCAATCCTCAAATCACTTCGAAGACCACAAAACAGTTCAACCATCCCCGAAACCCATCACGTCCTTCACCACCAAAACCACTCGCGCGTTCCCACCTTCCTTCGAGCATCTCGTCCACTAACTTCACCCACATCGCAACCCTAATCGGTCTACCCTAAGTCACGCGCATGCACACCTCATCACCAAAGATCTAATTCGAGCTTCCCCCTCGAGTTCGACCTCAATTTTTATTTGCTTCGCCGTAATTTGTTTTTCTTTCGGTTTTGAAGTGATTGCTTTCTTTTGTTTATAAGAACGAGATCGCGATTTGAAGTGAATTAGAGGGGAGGAGAATGGATTTTAGCTGAAAGAGGAGATTCGACGTTTTAAGAGGATAGATTAGCGTGCCAGGAAAGGAAGAATGGCGTATTGAAGAAGGTTTTCGGTTTTTTTATTACTATTCTTATATTTTACAAGCTGTTCGAACGGACTCCGAATCAGACAACCCGCTAGGCGTTTATAAGATTCTACCCGCACTCCGAACACAATGAAACATGTTTCAAAGGCTAATTTGATCATATGCGCGAGTTACAGAAGTAAACGATCAATTTTAAATTAAATTGATTGAAATAGTTCTAAGCGTTTTGAGCTGCCAGTGTCAAATGACAATTCTGATTGCTACGAGAATTGAAATCCGATAATAACTAACTATTACGGATCTAATGGAACTAGTTTCGTCAAATTCCGAGACTGTGCCTCGGAAGGCTACATTTAATTTCAATTTAAATGATATATTTTTAAAATTGAACAAATTACCTTTAAATTAAATTCCGACCATTCTATTATCTTTAGTATCATCATTATAAATTTTATAAGCCTTTGAATTATTTTCAACAGGTTAAAACCTGAAGATTCATTAATTCATCCAATTTCTGTTTATTAAATCTAACAACTTAATTGCTATTAATAATAATATTTGAATTCAAGTTAATAATTACCCTTTTAAATATTTACAATCAATTAAATAAATAAATTTTAAATTGTTAGAAATTCCGGGTCGTCACGGGAAATAAGTGTTCATGTGTCTCTTTCTCCATCATAAAAAGTTTGCAAGTTGGATTTATGCTAATCCTGTATTTTCTAGTCTAGTAGCTATTGGAAGTCAAAAATTGACAAATTTACATGTTGTGAAATCCATTTTAGGTCATTTGCATTTTTCTTGACCTATTTTGCCCAATCTTTTGGGTTTCTTATCCATTTAGCCCATACTTATTTAGCTGATATTATTTTCCATGCCGGCTTAAGACAATACCTAGACTTGGTTGAGTTCTTTCAGATTCATCAAACCCACTCCACCTTCTACCTTTGGTCTACACAAAATTTCATGGACGACGTCGTGCAACCCTCCCCTCTATTTGAGATTTACACATATAGAGTTGGTTTTGTCTATAAAGCAGTTTGAAATTTGATAGTTTTGAATCTAGAATCTCACTTTGGCGGTAATAACAGTATGTACTAGTTCTACTATACCAAAGAATAACAACAACTTTGAGCTCCATCCATTCAGCTTCTCTCTTATTTTGATCACCAACTAACCAAATTTCTTATCAACGATAACATCAATAGAGAGAGAAACCCATAAGTAAATTTTTAGAAGAGCCCCTTCTTTAACATACACTCTTTTAAGGATAGGATATTTTTCTTTAATTGAAGTAACGCTTTGATTATGGTTGTTCAGTTTTAAGCCCACAAATTGCACTAAATTTACGAAAATTTCCTTGGTACAATATGTTGCATTTTAGTTTGAATTGACTAAAATAATAAGATCATGTGCATACTTTGAAGTTAGGAGATCCATTTATTATGATAGAAATTATTAGGAGTAGAATACACCCATCTGTCAGATTTAATATATTTTGAAGGAACCACATACATGCTAACATGTGAATTATAAATCTTACGTTGATCTTGTCATATGCTTTATGTAGATCCACTTTTAGGCATAGTTTATCAGCTCCTTTTTCACTAAAAATTTTGACCAATGCATGACCTAATTGAGAATTTTTGAAAATGTGCCTTCCCTTTATAAATAAAGATTGACATTTTGAATTCTTTTGGTAGAACTGAAGTTAATTTGATGCATATATCTTTGTTATGAATTTTGCGGATCATGTCAAAACATGCTATAGGCCTATAATCCTCCAATTTGTTTAGTTTATTGATCTTTAGAATCAAAGATATAAATGTATGGTTGTTTCTATATAGGAATTTATCGATATTGATTTCTTCTTGGATAACATCTAATAACTTGTTTTCCAAATCCCTCCAGTGTACCTTGAAGAATTTTTCATTCCATTCGTCTAGCCTAGATCTAGGTCTTTTAGCTTATTAAACTCCTTCTCTATAGTAATGGCTTGTAGCATCTCAACCCTCCCTTCATTGATCATGGCCCTATTTCGTCGAAGGTAGACTTCTTTCTACTATCCCATTATATAATTATGTGAAGTAGGTTAGTGTAGCTTATTCAAATTGATCCATATCCAGCACAGGTTCTCCATTATCATCTAAGGCATTAAATGGATTGTTGTGGTTTTCCTGAAAGATATTTTGGTCTAGAAATTTTTGGAGCATTCATCACCCTATGTAAACCATTTTTCTTTCGCCTTTTTCTTTAGCTCCATTATTTTTTATTTTAGTTCTTACTTTAATAGTTATTGGTCTTGACGGTATTTATCTTTGAGTGTAATGTTCTAATGTCTTTATCCAAAGCAGTAAGTGCATCATCACTATTTTATTGAAGTTTATTGATTATGTCTTGTTGCTTATGCCTTAGTTTATTCCATTTCTTTAACATGTTACTAATTTATTTTAAAAATATAACTACACTATAGCAATTAGTGCCTCAAACATGCTCTATATATTTTCATATTAATAGCATCATAGTGATAATCAAACAAACACCAACGGTAAGCTTACTTGAAAATTTTCCTATATCGATTCCCGAATGTCATTTAATTGGATGTTCTAAAGCCAGCGATCACCGGTTGGGCTAGGTAGAATTGACAGTATAGATGGGGAATTTGGTTATGCATTTCTGCATTAACAAACATCCTGTCAAGTACATGTGCTATTTTTTTGACTTCTTTACTTAAGCACCCACAAAAGCGAGTCCGATCTGAGCCAACAATTGAAGCAAATTACAATGCAAACTACTGTTCACCATATTTGGAATGAGAGAAATGGAAGAATTTTAAAAGTAAGTCGAGGAGTATAGAGTAAGTCGATAATTTGATAGATCTAGAGGTGAAACCCATCAGTAAGCTAATAAAGAAGGAGATACTTACTGGTGTTGCATAGGAAGTTGAAGAAATTCTTATGGCATAGAGCCTGGATAAAGAATAAGATTATAAGCTGATATAGATCTAGAGAGAAGGAAAAGTAGAATATAGAAATATAGTTGTTGTAAAGTAGGAATGGTTAGAGTTTGGTTTTGTTTATATTCAAGTGTGCTTAGCTTGAGTCAACATGTGTTTATATTGGAGCATGTATTAATAAATTAACCAAGTTTAAAAATTAAAATTACATTTATTATTTAATATATTTAAAATTTTATATTGGCATAGAATATAATAATATAATTAAGTAAATACATAATAATTTTATTTCTTTGATTAATTTTAGGCCCTCTAATTATAATTGAAAGACAATAGTAAATTAACTAATATTCCCATTATATTAATTTCCCCATAATTATAATCTATAATTACATGTTACTTCAATAAATTATTTTCAATCTAAAACCGAGAGTTAAGGTTGTTTTACTCTTAGGTGTGAACTCAGTCCTTAGCAGTATTTAAATAATTCATATATTAAAGCTTGTACAGACTTTGTTAAAGCACAGTAGTAGACATGAGTCTAGTCATTTATAGATTATCTAGATGTAAACTAATTTCTTATCTTTTAAAGTGACACCCTTAAGATACCATATATTATGCATGTTTCCTCTTTATTATCATTATATCACTTAAATATCTAGAGCTCGATCATTGGTCAAAACGATACCAATATCCATTAATAATTGCAAAATCCAACATTAAAGTCCATGATTCAATCCGATAATAATACCTGATTGATTGATTTGCTTTGGCCAAATACTTTTACGTACATTGACTATCGACTGTTGTTATACCAACCTTCTACTCGAAGGAGAAAAATCATCTCTTGAATAGTGTTTCACTTCAAGTAGTTTAAGTTATACCCGAATATTGTCGTAACACGATCATGTTATCGTGTGATTGACTCTAATCGGTTATTTATGGTATTTTCAAGTTAAAAGACTACTGCACATCATCATGTGAGATCTTTAATTTGACTTTTAACCTGTAGAACACTTTTGATGGTTGTTTTGTAATTGTTCCAAATAACTACACATAAATAACCCTTAGTACCCCTAACAGTCATGAGTAACTTACCGTCTATGGAAAACTTTGCATATACTAGTCTCGGTAGATATATTGATCTTGTTCTCGATATATCTTGACTATGATCATTCAAGGATACGTATTTATTTATTTGATTCAATACTTATGTTTACAAACACATTCGTAGCTGCAACAAATTTTTTTTTTCCAAGGGATATTCTACTTGTATATATTTAACGTATTTAAAACATTATTTATATCCCAATATATACAATAGAGAACAAAAGAAAAAGCTTACTTTATGTAAAACAAGATTCATTACCAGAGTTAAAGTACATAATCAAATTACATAATTATCCCTAGGGCACAACCTTAACTCTATTAATCTTCCTCATGCACTTAAGGTCAATTATGGTTACTCATAATCATACCCCATATTAGTTTTCTAGACAAAAGTGAGAAAGGGCCTTATTGAGTGAATCTGTAACATTATTATCTTTTATCTGCTATTCGAATATACTTCTTTGTCACAGGTAAACTCTTTAACCACATCTTGATTACAAAGAATATATCTCGACCTTTTATTAATTCCTATTGACTTTTATATTGCATCATTGCCATCACAATACATTATTGGATTCTTAATGGTGGTTGTAATGATCTTGATTTCTAGAGAAGAGGAATGAATCAAATAAATCATTTTGTTGAGTTAAAATGGGAAATAGGATAAGAGTGACTTTGGACATAAAAGATGAATTTTTGAAGATGACGAAACTATGACCTAAACGAGTTCTTTTGCGTACAAAGTGTCATTTACATTTGAAAATTTTAAAAAACTTGAAAGAATAAGAGAACGAAAGAAATAGAGACGGATTGAGATGGAGAGTGGCGAACTTATAAATAAAAGGCGACATGCCTTTAAAGGTCCATTTCTGGTAATTTCTCCTTACTTCTTCATTTTCTTTACAATTCTTCCTCTTCCTCTAACCTCCTTTCTAGTGCTAACTTCTCTTCCTCTCTTCATAACTTCTCCATTCCTTCTCCTAAAATCACAAAAATGTACTTTAAACTCAAGTAACAGTGTCCTTTACAATACCCATAAACTAGAATTTTCTAGAAATGAAGAGTTGATTTTAGAATTTCTAAAATAGAGATTTACAAGAGTTAATTAAAAGCTAATTTTGGAAAATTTACCAACTATTGGTGAGTGGGAAGGACTCTCTGCTTAGTTTGATTTCTTTATACTTATATACTTATTAATTACTGTGTTTCTTAGGGCTTAGCTATGAGTGCTTTGCTTCTTGTTGAATGATTGAGTACTTTGCTGTTGATTGAAAGTATGCTTAAGTCATTCAAATAAACTACGAATGAAACAACGAACTTAAGCCACTCGATTAAATAAATGAGTTAACTTGAACGCATCGATGGTTGATAACATTGCTTGTTAGTATTGTTTGTTTGGGGATGATCGTTGTTGGTTTACGGTTATATAGTATGGATGATCGAATACTCTACACTCAGATAATCTATGAGCATTCGATTTCCAGGAGGTTCATTGATGCCTTCAAATGGTATTTGTATCACGGTGGATCATTGATGGTAAGAACTCGAATGCGAGATGTAGATAACGGGAATAAGTTCATACTGCCAAGGAACATTATGCCTGGGAAAGAGAAATTAGGATGATGATCGAGTGGATTTTGAATGGTGGTGCAAATCAAGGAAATTTACCTCATAAGGGTTCATATATAACATATCGTAAATCAAGGACCTAAAAGAAAATTTTCATTCGAATTTGGCTATAAAACTTGCACTATCGTGTTCTTAGTGATTTTTTGGGTGATTTCATACATAACATATCGTAATTGGAGTTAGTGTGGAAAGTGTTACGAGTGTTCGAAGAATTGAAAATACAATAAGAAATTTCAAATTAAAAAAAAAATCACATTGCCATAGGTCAACCCTACAGGGATGATGATTGGTCGGTGGTAGTCAACCTTAGGAGGGAGCGATCGACTTGGGCTCGTGAAATATCGAGCTCTCTAGAGCATACTTTAGTGTGATTGAGCGGTCCAGATGGATTGATTGCCGACCAAGTAATTGATGAACATATGAGATAATAGTAAATATTGTCTAACCCATACCGAATGGCCCAAACAATTTCCTATTAGTTCTAGTTTTGATGACAAAAACCTTAGGACTTGTTTTTGAGAGAAATGTGTGATCCTCTAAAGGAGAGGAGAGCACACATGTAGCACTATATATATAACAAATAAAAAGGAGCTGCCAACATGCCTGGCAGGTGGCACAACTAAAAAAAAAGGAAAAAAGAAAAAAGAAAACCCCTCAAATGAGCTCCGGCAAAGCCACCGCCCATTACACCCTAATACCGAGCTCCGGCAAGGCCACCGCCCAATACTAGGGTGTTAGAGGTATCTAAAATCCGAAATACAAAAGAACAAAAAAACAAAGAAAACGCCACAGAAGGACCAAAGTGAGGAACTCCAATAGGTGGTCCAGAAAGAAGAGCTTCACACTGAAAACCTGGAGAACCAAGAAGAGCCAGATGCAATCCAAAACTATGAGAAAAGCTATCTTGCCAATCCTGAATAACACTGCAAGCTATCCTGCAAACCAGCAACCAACCTAAGCCAAACCTGAAACATAACTAGGAAATCAAGTTAGAATGAATCACATATATGTATATAAATAAAATTTATATACATATATGCGAGAATAAAAATCAAAGAGTAAATTAAAGCAAGGATAAACTAGAACCAAAAACAAGTAAGGAAAAAAAAGAAAAAAAAAGAAAAAAAAAGAAAAAAAAAGAAAAAAAAAGAAAACCAAATTCATGGGCCTAATATAGTAAGAGAATTATGATGCATCATGTGAACATTATTAAAATCAGAATAGGGATTAATATAAGTACAATTAGAAACCAAATTATTGTTGTAAAGTTTGAAAAAGTTAATATTATTTCTAACCTTTATGAGGTAATCCTTAAAGGAGTTATCTTTGATTAATTTATATTTGGGATTAGAAATCCAATTTAAGCAAAAATTAGAAATTAAAATAATGAAATTATTATATTGATGATGTTTATTATTAAAAATCCTTTGATTTCTTTCAAACCAAATGTACCAACAAGAAATAGTGAATAAGGTATCAAGCAAGAATCTAAAATCCTTATTGAACTTAAATCTAAAAGAGTTCCAATAGAAAATACAATCAGAAACTCTAGAACTAATATTAAACTCAAAAATATTAAGGGTCTTAATAAGAATAAATTGAGTATCCATGCATTCGTAATAAATATGATTAATATCTTCAGAGTGTGTGTTACAAAAATAACATTTATTATCAATGTTAATATTTTTCCTTTCTAAAAATTCAATAGTGTTTAATTTACCATGAATGATGAGCCACATATGGATCTTTGATTTAGGAGGAGCATTAGATTTCCAAATAAATTTAAAACAATTAACAGAAACCCCCAATAAATTAATAAATTTGTAAAAGTAATTAGAAGAATATTTCTTACTCTTATCCCACTCCCAACTAATAAAGTCATTATCATTGTCAATGTTATAAAGATTAAGTTTAGCATAAAGCAAATAAAGATGTCTAAGGGTAGAGCCTTCTAAAATACTATTAAAATTGAAAATCCAGGGAGGGTCACTTTCAGGGTTAAAAACATCAGAAATAAACGCAAATTTAAAGTTACAAATATCATATAAATCTTTGAACTCATTCTTAAGAGGAATAGAGGAAATCCAACTATCATGCCAAAAAGATGTATTGTTACCAGAATGAGCAACAATATTAATGCCTAAGTTGAAAATATATCTACATTTTAAGATAGATTTCCAAAAATGAGAAAGATTACTATAATTCGATGGACTAATCTTATAGAGATTATAACTACCATTGTAGTAAAATTTAGAGATAATCTCCTTCCAAATGGCATTATCACTAGTATCTCTGAATTTCCATAACCATTTACCAAGAAGAGATAGGTTCATATTATGTAAATTAATGACTCCTAGACCACCCTCTTTTTTGGACTTACAGACAGTATCCCAGTTAACTAAACAATTAATGCTACTATTAGGATTATCACCACTCCAAAGGAAATCACTTCTAATTTTGTCTATTTTATCTATCACCCAATCAGGAAAAAGGTGCATAGACATCCAGTAGATAGAGAGAGCTGATAAGACAGAATTAATCAAAACCAGTTTACCAGCTCTAGATAAGAATCTCGCATTCCAATTACAAATCCTATTTTTAATTTTATCAATGATAATTAACCAATCATCATGCTTAAGCTTAGAAGGTCTAATTACAAAACGAAGATAATTGAATGGAAATCTAATAGTTTTACAATTTAAAGTATTAGCAACTAAATTTTCAACATTATCAAAATCATTTAAAACCAAGACAGAAGTTTTATCAAAGTTTATTTTTAAACCCGATAAAAGTTCAAAACTATAAAGAATAAACTTGAGAGCAATTATATGTCTGGGGAGATGGGAGGAAAAAAGCAAAGTATCATCAGCAAATTGAAGGACAGATAGACCAAAATTTGAAATATCATTACCAATAAAACCCAAAAAATTATTGCTAACAGCATACTTAATAATTTTAGAAAAGACATCAGCCGCTAAATTAAACAGAAGGGGCGATAAAGGATCCCCTTGCCTTAAGCCTCTCTTTTATTGAATTTTATCACCTAAAACACCATTAACCATAATACTAGAGTTACCCGTTTTAAGAAAGTTAATGATCCAATTAATCCATCTTTTACTAAAGCCTCTGGCAAGGAAAATGTCTATAAGAAAATCCCAATCAACCGAGTCAAAAGCTTTAGCAAAATCTAATAGTAAAATGGCACAAGTTATATTATTTTTACAACAAAAATTAATATATTCTTGAACTACAGCTACCCATCAGTAATATTCCTACCTTTAACGAAAGCTGATTGAGAACAGTCAATAAGATCATTCATTTTTAAACTAAGCCTATTAGCTAAAACTTTAGAGATTATTTTAACAGAGCAATTAATCAATGAGATGGGTCTAAAATCTTTTAAAGAATTAGCACCAACTTTTTTATGTAATAAAATAACATTAGCGAAATTAAAACAACCTAATTGAAGGTTGCCATTATAAAAATCATTAAACATACGAATTAAGTCAAACTTTAAAACCTCCCAAAAAGATTGATAAAAGAAAATTGGAAAACCATCCGGGCCCGGAGATTTATCTCCAGGCAAATCAAAAATGGCTTTACGGATTTCCTCTTTAGAAAAAGGAACATCTAAATCAGAAAGATTAATATTAGAGACAGAAGGATAAAGATCATTCCATCTAACACTAACTCTATGTTTGTTTTTACTGCCAAAGATTTCTTTATAATAATCAGTAAAAGCATTGTTAAGATCTTGTTGTTCAACTAATTCCACATTATTAACTAAAATGGAATTAATTGTATTACAACGTTTTCTACTATTAGCAATATTATGAAAAAATTTGGTATTATCATCACCTTCATTAATCCATTGAAAATTTGATCTCTGTTTCCACATAACTTCCTCTTTTTCAAGAATAGAATAAAGTTCATCTTTTAAGTTATTAAGAACATTTCTCTCACCTAAACTTAAATGTCTTGATTCCTCAATCTTATTAAGCTTGAGAAATTCATTAAGAATATTACCTTTTTTAATTTTAATATTACCAAAAAAAATTTTATTCCAATTTCTAAGAAAAATCCTGAGTTTTCTAAGCTTAAGCACAAAAGCTTTGGCAGAATTGTCACAAAACTTGAAATTATAAAAACTCAAAGAAGACCATCTATTGATGATTAAATTAGAAAAACCAGGCTCAAGAAGCCACATTTCTTCAAATTTACAGACTTTATTAAAAATTCTATGACTATCGCAAGAAAGAATAATAGGACAATGATCTGACAGGGTGTAAGGTAAACCTGACACTCTACAGATAGGAAACTTATCTTCAATTTCATCACTAACAAAAAATCTATCTAAAAGAGCAAAAGAGGGAGAATCCCTATTATTACCCCAAGTAAAAACTCTATTGGATAGAGGAATTTCAATCAAATTTGAATGAATAACAAATTGATCGAATTCCTCCATAGCAGAATAATCACCTTCCCGGGGAGAACGCTCTCCCAAAAAACGAGTAACATTAAAATCACCCCCTAATATCCAAAATCCGGGAGCAAAAGATCTAAATTCTAGGCACTCATTCCAGAGTAACCGTCTATCAATTTTAGAGCAAGGCCCATAAACATTAGAAATATTTAAAATAGAATTGTCAGTTAAATAAAGTAAAATAATATGTAAAGAGTGACATTTAACAATACACTGGAGTAATTTAAAGTGATTATCTCTCCAACCAATCATAAGACCACCAGAAGAGCCCACAGAAGGAATAAAAACCCATTTCCTAAAATGAAAGCCTCCTAATCTTCTAAAAAACGAGAATCTGGACACTCGATTTTAGTTTCTTGTAAGAGAGCAATGTCAATAGAAAAGTCATTAAAAAAGATTCTGACTTTATTACATTTATAAAGGTCGTTCAAACCTCTAATATTCCAACTGATGACTCTCATAAACCCATGGATCTAGCCCTATCAAGTTCCTTACTTCTAATAAACTCACGATCTAACTCAAGATCAGTAGAAATAAAAGCAGAGCTACTAGCTAACTGACTAAACTCAGAAGCAGATAAATCACCCAGAGCATAAGAAGAATAAATACTACCAAAATCAAAATGCGTACCAGAGCCTGGTTCCAAAACACTGCTCATAGTGCTTGAACCAGGTAACTCACCCAAAGATTGAGAGCTACCGCCTCTAATCCTGACGCTGCGACGAACGAAACCACTCGAAGCAGCATGCTTTCTACGTCTACCTCTCTTCGATGAAGAAATAGAAGGCACTGAATTGCCAATAGCCTCACCACTCAGAACAGATAAATGCCCACCCGAACTCACACCAGCATCAAGAGCAACCACAGAATCAACACATGCCGAATGCACTGAATTGCCGATAGCCTCACCACTCAGAACAGATACATGCCCACCCGAACTCACACTAGCATCAAGAGCAACCACAGTATCAACACAAGCCCCAACATTATCACAATTATTCACAGGAAGAGCACTCAAACTAAGAGAGGCGGGAGAAGTGAAATCATCAACTAGAAGAAACTGATCCCTATCTTTAATCCCAGTTGAATCAGTGGGTTTAACCAAAGCAGTGGAACGTGGCAAGTTAGAGAAATCATTCTCCGAAACAACAGCAACCTGATCCAAAGAACAGTGATCATCATGCACAACATACACAGAGTCCCTATTAGATATTAGCTCATCAAAATCCAAAACATCATCAACAATCAACGCCAACTTATCATCCGAAGGAGAGTCTTCTGATAAGATCCAATCAAGAGAAGCTCCAGAATGATGCAGCAGATGAATTTCATCAACATTAGAAATCTCAGAAAAAATAGAAATATCAACCTCTAAACAAAAATCATCTACCCAGCTACTGAAATCAAAAGATTCGAAGATAAGCGGTGAGTCAGTGACCAAAGGCAAATCATCTAACTGTCTCTTGTCCCATTCTTCAAAGTTATAGAAACAATCAGTAACATTATGGAAGATAAGTTCACAATCTAGAGAAAGGGACTCTTTAGATTGATCATTATCAACATCTGATAGAACCAAGCATTCAGAATCACATTCTACATCAAGATATGCAAATCTGTTGCTAGTAGAGATCATGAATGGATCCAGATAATAAGATGAGTGAACACTTTTTTTGGATTTAGGCTGGATAAAACCACTAAACGAATTATTATCCAAAATCTCTAAAGAAGACTTACAGCGAACAACATCCGGATCAGATAAAATGGGATCCAAGATAGCAGATTCTTGATTTCTAGAAACACTAACATCACATAAGAACGGTCCAGCATTAACTCTGGAGAGACCGTGGAATCCAAATTATCAACAAGCAACTCTGATTCCCCAAAACAAACTTGATCACCTTTACCAGTATTTGGAGAATTAATATTATTAAAATGGAATAAAAGATCATCGAGTAACTTCAGACCTTCAATTCTCTTGAACCCAAGATTGTTGATTAAAATTCCTCTCAAATGAATGAAATGAAGAACGAATAGAAAACCATGGTTCGCTAAAAGTTCTGAAGGAATGGAAAAATTAGACGAGGTATCAGAATTTCCAAAATAAATTTCTGGATCTCCAAATTTAGCCTTATAACCCTTGCCAATGTTTGGGGCATTAATAAAATTGAAATGGAGAAGCAAAATTTCCTGAAAGTTAAAACCTTTAGATCGAAAATTCCATAAATGATCAATTAAAATCCTTTTCAGAAACATAATTTTCAACACGAACTGAAATCCATTCTCGACCAAGAAATCAGAAGAAATCGATGAAAAAGAAGAGGCCGAACAATTGATACTCTTGTGACCGAATTTGCCACAACTAAAACATCTAATCGGATCACGGCAATGAGAAGCATAGTGATTACTGTCACCACATCTAAAACAATAAAACCTGGAAGCTTTGGAATCAATCCATCTCTTGGACGAAGAATGAGGTTGCGAAACACGAAAGATATTCACAGGCGAACGCTCTTTAACCACTTGAGCGTAAGAGCGACGATGAAGCAACTCTGATTCAATTGTTTCAGAATTCACATGCGAAAGAGGAGTTAATGGAAGCAATGGAGGATAGAATTGAAAACTAGAACAAGAAACACTACGAGAAGCAGACGCCATTATTTTACTCAAATCTTAACTATGGAAAGTTTTTTTAAACCTTAGGACTTGTTATAAATATAAGTACTAATATTCTTGTTTAGATATATATGTATATGCAGGATATATATGCAGGTGTGGAGAATGAAGACTGTACGGTATAGAGATTCAAGACTGACGAATTCAAGATTGAAGAAACCAAGACTGAAGACTCATGAGTATCAAGATTTCAAGAGTTCAAGATATCAAGATAAGTAACAATGTCTAGATTTATGTTAAAACTTCATAATAGCACTAAAATCATTATTTGGATTTTAATCGTGGAATGGAATCCACCTTCTCGCTTTAATAATGGGATGCAACCCATGACCTCTTTAGTGGGATGGAACCCACGACCTTCTCTAGTGGAATGAATCCATGAAATTTTCAAAATGATTTATTTTAACTATTTTTTCAAAAAATATCTTCTTAAAAGCCATCTCTCTCGGTTTAAATATTTTATCCTTAAACTATTCTTACCATCTTTTATATTTTTATTTCAAAATCATCTCTTGGTTTTTAAACTATCGGTTGGTTTTAATATTATAGCTTTAAATTTCAAAAATATATTCTATACTTAGTTTTTAATATTACTTTGATCCTATAGATTATATACTTTTAAGATTACTTTTTAAATCTCTTTTATAAGTTTAAACTATATTCAAAATGGTTTACAAAGTTTAGAAATTGTTTTCACAAGTTTTAAAATAGAAATCATTTTAATGCAAAATTAATTTTCAAAATACGCATAGGCATGTCGACATACCCCATCCCCCCATGTCGACAATGGTGACCATAGAAATTTAAATTTTAAATTTTCAAAAGAAGTGTTTATTCATCATAGCCTTTCATGAATGGATATGACTGTTGTTCTCCTATAAATACCAGTTGTTTTCAACGAATTTTAAGTTAGTTTTTCTTCATTTCTTCACTCCTTCTTCTCCACTCAAATATTCTTTTATATTTTAACAAAACTCTGCCGAAATTCTAAGTGAATCCAACTTGATCATCTCCAGTTTGATTCTCTGCCACTCTCTCTCACAGACCTCGGTGCTATTTAGAGTTATAGCATCATCTGTAATCAAAGATTGAAAGATCAACATGTATCGAGTCTCTCTCTATCAAAGTGCGATTGGAAACGGTGTGATTTGGCCCGTATATCAATTAGGTGTGATTGTAGCACATAAATCAATTAGTTGATCTTGTAACCTGGTTAAATCAAGAGAGTTTTCCCTTGACTCAGAGATAGGAGGGTGTATCTCGTGGCCTTGAAATCGAGGTTGTAATATCGGCATTATATTTGAAAAGGAATCTGCATGAGAAATTGTGTGGGACTGGATGTAGGGTAACTCCAAACCAGTATAAAATCCCGGTGTGATCTTTCCATTACCGCTTTTTATTTACTATTTGCATCTGTGTTGATTCAGTGATTCTCTCCGTGTTTGTTAAATTGCATCTATAAGTGTTTAATTTGATAAGATTTCAAAAATTCCATAAAATCCATTAAACACTATTCACCTCCCCTTTAGTGTTAATCTAGCCTTAAGACATGTAATCCACATTTCCTCCATTTTGTATCAGAGCATTGGTTTTCAAAGTTTTCATAATCTGATTTTTGAAAAGTTTTCAAATGGCTGCCAACACTTATAATGTCAATACTATCACTAGTTCATTTGTAAAGGGTCAGTCTACTGCCAGACCACCACTTTTTAATGGTGGTAACCATGCATATTGGGTATGTAGGATGAAAATCTATTTACAATCAATAGGATTAAACACTTGGAATATCACACAAACTGAGAACAATGAACCCACAACTAATTTTGCGCAGTAGACTGTTGCGCAAAAGGCTGTTGCACAAATATTTCCAGTGCTATGAATATTTTATTCTATTCAGTTGATAGGATTGAGTTTAATAGAGTGTGTGTTTGTAAGTCTACATATGAAATCTGGAAAACTTTGCAAGTTACTCATGAAGGAACAAGTGAAGTTAAACAGACCAAAATATTCATTTTGACCAATCAGTTTCAATTATTCAAGATGAATCCAAGTGAGTGCATTTCAGACATGTACAGTCGGTTTCAAGACATTATGCATTCACTACTTGCATTAGGAAAGAACTTTTTCGAAGAAGATCATGCTAGAAAACTCTGAGTTCACTCACTCCGGAGTAGAATTAGAAGACTCTAGCAACTGAAGAGGCTAATGATATCAGTACATTGAAAATTGAAGAATTAATTGGGTATTTTATGTTGTTTGATGTACAAATGCAAGGGAGAAGAAAATACAAGGACTTAGAAAAGTAGTCGATAGTGTTTAATGCAAAACATATGGTTCAGACTCAAATAGTGATGAGGATGAAGAAATAGCCATAATGACAAGGAATTTTAGAAAGTTTTTATAATACAGAAAGATGAACAACTACAAGAGAAATGATCACAAGAATTCTGGAAATAATAGAAAACTCACAACAATGTCAAATGCTACAATTGTGATGGGCCGGACTAATTAAATTGTGATTGTCCGCATCCGGATAAGCAGAAATTTCCTCCAAGCAATGCTTCATCAAAGAAAAGGAACAGGGCATATACTGCTACACTAAATGATTCAGACTCATCCTCCCATGATGAAGATCAAGAGATGGAAAATTCAAATATGTGCTTTACAGGTATTCACGAATCTGATGATCTTGGGTTGTAAGTATACGAGAATGGATCTTTCGGATTTTAAAATTGATGAACATGACCTGAGTCATTTCATCGCATTTTTGAAGGGAATGATAACTTTGAATTTATAAATCAAAATTTCCACCCTAAAGCAAGAATTGTTAACCGTCTTTTGCAACATACGATAACTCTAAGGTCGGGAAATTTCAATCGCCCGAGCTTAAAAGTTGTTAAGGCTCTTTTTGCTGTTTTTGGGCATTATGACATTAATTGGGTGCAAGTAATTTTAGATGAACCTCATCCTAAAAAATTACCTTAGCAGTAAACACTTTGTATCATGGAATTTATCTTACTCAGATTTTTAACTATTTGGAGTTGATTATAAGAGAGAGGAGTTTGTTTCTCGAAAAGTGTTTAACCATGAAAATATCTTTCTTATGAAAATTCTACTTGTGTTTCAATTATATGAAATACTTGAAGAAAAAGATGAAGTTTGGCTCACGAAGAAATGGAAGAAGAAGAGAAAGAGGAAGAATGGGAGGAAATTGTAATTGAAGAAGAAGGAGAGGAGGAAGAAGAGACATCATTGGAAAGTATTGAATAGCATATCACTCTCAACAATCCATCCAACAAGACACTTCTCAAAAACCAGAAGATAATAATGGAAAATCAAAGGGTTCTCAAAAGATATTTTAGTAAAAAGTTGGATAAAATTTCAACCAAAATGAACAAGTTCTTTGGGAAAGTGAGTCGCAAACTTGGATTATCATCATCTTCATCATACTCTATTGAATTCTAGTTTTCATTTCAAGTTGTATTAGTTTGTATCTTTCGATTAGTTAATGTTATGTATTGTTTATGTAATGTTAACCAAAATTTATTAATGAAAATCGTTTATTTCTGTTCATTAGCCCTAAAATATCTTTGGAATGCTTGTTATTATATTATATAAGTTTTTATATATAGACTTGTACATAATATAAAGAAACAAAGTATATTGCCAAAATCAACAAGGTTATGTTGACATCCCCCTACACCCTATGTCGACATGTAATGGCCAGAAAGTAATTTTTTTTTGAATTTGAAATAGACATAACTATCTTGTGTCTTTTCGTTTTAAATGAATTTCCGTATATTTAAATACCTGGTTCTTCTAGAAAAATGTATATTTCCAGTTCTCCTTATTTTCTATTGAATTTCTTCATACTTTATCAAAAATGGATCTCCTATTCATAATCTAAGTGAGAATCTTGAAGAAACTCCCAAATATTTCAAGAACATACTTACTTTTATATTTTACAATCAACGACACTTAGAATTAAGCCAAATGTAGATGATAAAGGAACAAGAAAGGAAATTCGATGCCATTCGATGGATGATTTCAGCCCTCAACAAAGAAGAACTCGAAGCAAATCCAGAAGAATCTCTGAACAAGGATAATGAGGAATGGGATGCTATATAGGCAGACCCTATCTTTGGTAAAGAAGGATGGATTGAAGTTCCAAGAAATGTTTGATTTGACTTGTATGGTTTGATTTATTTTGATTTGATTTGGTTTGATGTGATTTGAATTGTTTGGTTTGACTTGATGTGAATTGTTTGAATTAATTTGAACATGTTATGTAATATATGATTGAAATGGTGTGGTTTGATAAATATATTGATTGATTATGTTAGAAATTTTCACATCTCTTATATTTACCTTACTATATTTTACTCATATTATTATCTGTCTCGTGTATATTCTACTATACTGTATTATTATCCTGTATAGTGCTATAGTATAAGATTAAGGGGGAGTTATGTAGTTTAGAATTAGTCTTTGTTGATGACAAACAAGGAGAATTATAAAATAGGTTAGATAGGCTTAGATTAAGGGGGAGTTAGTAGATTAAAGGGGAGTTGCTAGAGTAAGGGAGAGTTAGAGTAGAATTAGAGTTTTATGGAGTAGATTTTATAACCAAAGTTGTCATCATTAAAAATGGGGAGATTATTAGTTCGGGTTTGATGACGACAACCTTAGGACCTGTTAGAAAATATAAATACTAATATTCTTGTCTCTCTCTCCATATATATGTATGTATGTATGTATGTATGTATGTATGTATGTATGTATGTATGTATGTATGTATGTATGTATGTATGTATATGCAGGTACCGAGAATGAAGACTGTACAATATAGAGATTCAAGATTAACGAATTCAAGATTGATGAAACCAAGACTAGAAACTCTTGAGTATCAAGATTTCAAGATTTCAAGAGTTCAAGATTTCAAGATATTAAGATAAGTAAAAGTGTCTAGATTTATGTTAAAACTTCATAATAACACTAAAATCTTTATTTGGATTTTAATCGTGGAATGGAATCGACCTTCTCGCTTTAATAGTGGGATGGAACCCACGACCTCTTTAATAGGATGGAACCCATGAGCTTCTCTAGTGGAATGGAATACATGAAATTCTCTAAATGATTTATTTTAACTATTTTTCCAAAAAATATCTTTTTAAAGTCATCTCTCTCTCTCATTCAAGTGCTTTTGATATTATAGATACCATTAACACAGCCATATTTAGTCGTCAGAGGTTAATACTATAGATGACTACAACATCTGTAGTGCTTAGCTTTGGACCTCTAGATAGGGGATGTTACAACTTGGTATCAGAGCATAGGTTTACGAAAAACTTTAACTAAAAATGATTTTTGAATACATAGTCCTTAGGAATTAGAGATAGGATTGGGGTATGGGATAACGCTATAGTAATGTACTTGTATTTGGTATATATAAGTGATATCACTAGACTACAATCTTTGTTAGTATATTCTTCTTTATCTCACAAGGCTTGAATACATATATGGATGGAAGAAGAGGCGTAGTTAATATAGGAGGAGATAGCACCACTACAAATGAAAATACCCGACCAAATGCTAGAAGAGGTCGGGCTCAGATTGAGAATGTTGGTACGGGGTTACCCAAGTGGACATGAGAGCCATGTATCTGTTTTTCATAAACATGATGCAAGCTGGAATCATAACTGGAGTTTTCGGAGGTAATGCTGTTGGAGGAAGAGCTCAGGAAGCTTTGATGGTCAATCTATATGCTAATTTTACCAGAGACTATAATAGGCTAGGAGGAAAGCCATTTATCGGAGCGTAGGATGCTATCGAAGTAGAAAGCTGGCTACAACATTGTGAGAGGATTTTTGTTGACCTAGGGCTCATTGAGGAGAAGAAAAGGAGACTTGCGTCAAGACAGCTTTGATGAGCTGCTTTGTTTTGGTGGAATACTGTAACTACTGGTGTGGATGAAGACACTTTGACGTGGGCAGAGTTCAGGAGGAGCTACAAGAAAGGTTCATGTCAGTAATGGCACAGTCTGTCTTGGTCAGAAAGTTTGTAGAGCCAGAACAAGGAGAAATGTCAATTCTGGAATATGCTAGTAGATTCGAAGAGTTAGCCTGGTATGGGTATGCCACTGTTGACACTATGTTGAAAAGAAAAGAGAAAAGTTTATTATTGGTCTGAAGTCAGAGTTGGCTAGGGTTACTTTACCGCACATCAGAGATCCATGTGATGTACTTGTGGAAGTGGCATTGAGATAGGAAGTGATGCTTGCTTGTTTGGAGAAGAAGGAAGATAAGGAGATCCAGGTTGGGCAGGTCCAAAAGCGGAAGTTTTTCCATAAGAAGAATGTTCAAAAAAAGGAGGCTGCCAAGAAGGAAAAGGCTGATTTGGTATGCTTCAAGTGTGATAAGAAGGGTCATTATGCGCATGAGTGCCGGATAGGCAAAGGAAAAAAGGCTGCTGAGAAGAAAGGAGTTAGATGCTTTAATTGAGATCAGATCGGGCACTACAAGAACCATGCAAAGAGCCATCAAAAGGGGATAAAAGCAAGTGTTTGCATTGGAGCTACTACGTCAAAGTCGATAGCACAGGAGAAGGGAAAAGCGGTATTAGGAGATTCGCTTCAGACCTATGATATGCCTGTTAGCGTTTTGTTTGATACTAGTGCATCACACTCTTTTTATATCTCGATGTTTGGTAGATAAGCTTAACCTAGAACCCTCATATTTAGTTACGTCCTTAAGGGTTGCAAATCCGATAGGAGGTTATGCGACGCTTGGGATAAAGTCTGACTATTTGATTTGCTAGGTCACACCTTTGCCTACAATTTGCATGTATTTGATTTTGTTGGGTTCAGTATTATATTGGGTATGGATTGGTTAAGTAATTATGATGCTAGGATATTTTGCCTAGATAGGAAAATATCACTTAGACATCCAGATTGTAGTGATCAGATAGTTTATACCATATAAAACCCCAGTTGCGAGGTAAATGCTTTGTTGGGTGTTATCGAGTTGGAAGATTAGTTGAATCGCGTCTTCGTAGTTAGAGAATTCATGGATTTCCTCGAACTGGAAGTTGGATTGCCGCCGGAATGAGCCATTGAGTTTCAAATTGATTTGGTGCTTGGTGCAAAACTAGTAAGTAAGCCGCCAAGCAGGATGACCCCTATGGAATGAGGGAGTTGAAGGTGCAGTTGGTGAATTCGGAAGTCAAGAGTTTTATTAAACCGAGTAGCTCACCTTAGGGAGTATCCACACTATTTGCTAAGAAGGCGGACGAATCACTAAGGTCATGTATTAATTATAGTAAGTTGAATGAGAGGATGACAAAAGAATCAATATCCATTACCGAGAATTGATGATTTGTTCGATCAGTTGAGTAGATTCAAGGTATTTTCTTGGTTTGATTTGGCTGCAGGTTTCCATCAGCTTAGGGTAATAGAAGATAGTATACCTTTGATGACATTTAGGACCAGATATGGATCGTATGAATGGTTAGTTTTGCCATTCGAACTAACTAATGCACTGGCATTCTTTATAGACTTGATGAATCGAATCTTCAGAGAGCACTTGGATAGATTCATGTTGGTGTTCATAGACGATATTTTGATATACTCTAAGGATGATAAAGAGCATGAAGTTCATCTTAGAGTGGTTCTTGAGACTTTGAGAGAACATCAGCTGAAGGCAAAATTTTCGAAGTGACATTTTTGGAAAAAGGAAGTGAAGTTTCTTGGACATGTAGTTTCAGAAAAAGGATTGGCAGTGGATCCAACTAAGATTGAAGCAGTGAATAGTTGGAAGAGGCCAGAAACAGTGACTGAGATAAGAAGTTTCCTTGGATTGACTGGATATTATAGGAGTTTCATAAAGGATTTTTCGTGGATAGAAGCACCGATGACTAAGCTAACATGAAAGGATGTGAAGTTTGTATGGACCAATAAGTGTGATAAAGCATTCTAGAGCTTGAAACACTTATTGACCCATGCACCAGTGTTGGTGGCTCCAGAAGGGAATCATGATTTAGTTGTTTAGACCGACGCGTGTGGAACATGATTAAGAGCGGTGCTAATGCAGAGGCGCAAAGTGACTGCCTTTTCTTCTAGACAGCTTAGACAGCATGAGGTTAGGTATTCGACGCATGACTTAGAGTTAGCTACAGTATTTTTTCTTTGAAGGTATGGAGGCATTACCTTTTGCGAGAAAGGTTTGAGCTTTATACAAATCATAAGTCGTTGAAGTACTTTTTCTCTTAGAAGGAGTTGAACATGATACAGCAGAGGCGGTTAGAATTTATTGCTGCTTATGATTTCAGAATGGAGTACACACCAGGGAAAGGAAACAAGGTTGCAGATGCGCTTAGTAGAAGGCATTAGAATGTAGTATTTGCTATGATAGTAGAGTGGAATGACATAGAAGCATTGTCAACTTGTAAAGTATTGTGGAGATCCGAGGCTGAGTCTAGTGGGGGATCTGCTAGGTTGTCTTATTTGGAAGTCGGACCTGTATTGATTCTAAAAAAGAGGGGGATCTAATTTTGGCTAAACGGATCAGGGGTTAAGGGAAGGAATGGAGAGCAATGACTTAAAGGATTTTCGTCTTGACCGAAACAAATGGTCGAGAAAGAAGGGTAGATTATGTGTTTCGAATATGGGAGACATAAGGAAGGAAGTC
The DNA here is from genome assembly GCA_030765085.1 of Allium cepa. Classification (NCBI taxonomy): domain Eukaryota; kingdom Viridiplantae; phylum Streptophyta; class Magnoliopsida; order Asparagales; family Amaryllidaceae; genus Allium; species Allium cepa. The sequence goes on from CM060935.1 coordinate 485,350,706, forward strand.
TTGGAGGAATGCCATCATTCAAATTTCACCTTCATCTAGGAGGAACGAAGATGTATCAAGATATGACGAGAAGTTTCTGCTGGGAAGGCATGAAGAGCGATGTTGGCTTATGCATAAAACAATGTTTGAACTGTCAATAAGTGAAAGCTGAGTGGACTACTTCAGCCATTAGATATATCGGTATGGAAGTGGGATTCTATTTCTATAAATTTCATAGATGTGTTGCCGAGATCTAATAGAGGGAATGAAAGTATATGGGTCATAGCAGACAGATTGACTAAGAGTGCCCATTTCATCCCAGTTAACTCAACCAGGATGGCACCTATTTTGGCTAAGTTGTTTATGAAGAATGTGGTTAAACTGTACGGAATTCCTAGTAGCATAGTTAGCAATATGATTCCTTATTCACTAGTGAGTTTTGGAAGAGTCTACAGGAAAGTTTAGGAACCAAGCTCATGATGAGTACCACTTACCATTGACAGACTAATCGGAAAACAGAAGGGGTGTTAGCACTAGAATTGATCACTAACACCCTTAAGAAAGATTGTGTAGAGAGATTAATGAAGAAAGTAAATTTAAACAGAGAACAGTATGCTAGATTAAATGCAAAGACAAGAACACCAGATTTATAGTGGTTCGGCGTATCTGCCTACGTCCACTTTGAAGTTAATCTTTATTACTCTACTCAACAATTGATTACAGATACAATCCGTATACCAACTATTTGAATACAATTTCTAAGTAAAAAGAATGAGTCCTGAATGTGGCAGAGTCTCCCCAGTGTTCTCGAAAAAAGGTCCATTTCACTGTGCCCCTCCTCCTCTATTTATAGACGAAGATGGGTTGGACTTCCCTAATGGGCCGAGGAGCAAGATACCTCGGCCCATGGTGAGTGAATTCTGTTTGCCGAGCCACAAATGTCGATCGGGGAATGCCGACCCATGTCTCCAAGCCGAACGAGGCAGTATGTTGAGTAAAGGGTGTAGGCCGAACGAGATCCGAAGCCGATCAAGGGGAGATGCCAAACGACATACTTATGCCGAGCGAGGCTGGAATGCCGAACGAGGCATGAATGCCGAGCGAGGCTAATATGCGGAACGAGGCTGGAATGCCAAACAAAGCTGGAATGCCGAACGAGACTCATCACGAACGAGGCTCATGCCGAATGACTCTGCTATGCCGAGCGACCTTGCTATGCCGGGCGACCTTGTAATGTCGAAAGAGGTTCACGCCGAATGACCCTGCTATGCCGTACGACCTGGATGCTGAACGGTGCTAGATGCCGGTCGAGGCTTCTTCGCCGAACGGGCTTCGTGTCGAACGATATGGAATACCGAACAACCATGCTGTGCTGAACGGCCTTCAATGCCGAACGAACCTTCTACACTAAGCCTCTTGTCACTCGGTCAAACCACCGGGTAACACTTGCCCCCCAAATTGTGTCGTGTAGATGATCATGATACGCTTTGAACCATTAACACTCTGTGTTTCTCTTTAGAGTCCTCATTCTATCTTCAGATAACATTTTTCTTCGACCTCTCGAATGCCGAATGAGGCATTGAATGCCGAACGGGGTACTAATGCCGAAAGATACACTAATGCTGAGTGACATACAAATGCCGAATGACATAATGCCGAACGAGGGTGGTGCATTGACCGGTTCTACCGGTCACTATCCATTCGACGTCCCTTCCCTCTATTTAAGCCGAGACTTCTTCTTCCTCCCCCTTTTACTTTTACCTCTACTCTTCAGAAACTACGAATTTTTCTCAAACTCCCACAAGCTATTTACCTTTCCCTTCATTTCTCGAATCAATAAGTTGCCTCACCTCCTTTCCCAAATTAAAGAACCCGACCAGAATCATGCTTCCTACTCCAGAATATCCCCAAACTTAGAGTGACTTCTTAGGTAATGGCCTTAACTTTAAACACATCTTCTTGAAGAGGAAACATAACACGGGATTCGAACTCATGAATCTTTGTAAGACCGAGGATAGTTAGAACTGCGTGTATAAAGGCGTCGAATTTTAGGTCAAAACATGTTTTAGGGTTAGGCGGAGTGATGGAAGGAAGTGTCAGAGGTGTCTAGGATATAAGGGAGTAAGGAGTAGTAAAGTTTGGTGATGTAAATTGAGCATGGCGTGGGATTCGAAAAAGAGATGGCCATGGATCGACATTACCCTTGCGTGTCGAGCGGCGAAGAGAAATTGGAGGAGAGTAGTGAGTTATGTCGAGCGAGGAAAGAGGGAGAACGGAGAAGAAGCGTGGGTTGAGCCTGGATTAGAGCGATGAGGCTCAATATGCTCTTGGCTTGACACGATTCTTTTATGCCGAACGAGGTAGGAAGGAGTGTTGGAGAAAAGTAAGAGCTAGGCAAAATGACGAGCGAAGCGGCTCGGTGTGATTGCGGTTCGATATGACTAGACGAATGCCGAACGATGAAGTGGATAGGTAGAAGAGTGCTGGTATTGAGGGTGAAGTGCCGAGCGAGGTGGCTCGGCATGGTTGCGGTTCGGTATGACTAGCGCCGAACGGTGGAGAGGATAGGTAGGAGAGTTATGCACAACAACAACACTAGTCAGACCTAATGCATAGTTGACTCAACACATCTCATGCCTGAATATATGATAATGAAAAACGACAGACTTAAACAACCAAGCATATCGGACAATCCAGACTGATAACTCCCGTGTTTAGACAACTGAAAACTTGAACTCAACTTGCTTAACAGTTAATAACCTTTCATATGTAGTGTCGACGCCGAGTTCAAAACATAAACTATCTTATGATAAGCTCTCGTAGACGGTCTTCGAAGATGATAGTACGAAGTTTAACTTTATTTCACCAATCCAGTGACTTTTAATTTCTTGGCTCTTACATTCGAATGATCACACTAGTTCACACACCACTCGGGGGAATATTTATGTTGTTAAGTCTAACGCTGATTATTTTTCAAGTATAGTTCAAACAAGTGTTTTATCAGATTCAATCTTTATTAGAGATGTCTAGGAAATCTAGCTTTGCTATGATCTCGAACAGACCCGGGCCATCCTCTCGACAAGAAGTAGTAGGAACTACAAATCCGTCAACTACTCCCGCACAAGACTTGCCGAGCCCTGCGACCGCATCTGCTGACTTGGCTCCCGATGCCCTTAAGGCAGCGATAACCTTAAACGATCCAATCGATTAACCTTAAATGATCCAATCGATTCCTAAGCCTCGAAGATTAACGAAAGCATGCTCCGTCGGATATGCTCACTCCATGGAATCCCCTTCGACGATGTGTTAGTTCCATCGGGGCATGATCGTCATCACTTGCCCCTAGTCGGATATACATCCTGCAACTGTTTCATGTGTTGGGTTGGTAGCGTGCCACCATTCAACTCCTTTCTTCGAGACGTGTTGCAGTATATCGAGATTGCCCCATCTCAACTGCATCCAAAAAGCTATGCATTCATATAAGGCACTTGCATTCTCTTCATGAGTGTCCTCTTCAGGCTTCCGACTCCGGGCGATATCCGCTATATTTATCGCTTCAAGAGACAGTCAGATAGTCCATCTTTTATATTGCTCGAGCCAATACTAAATGCCAAATCCTGACTGGGGCATGGAGCAAATTTGCCCAGCACAAGCAAGAGTGGTACTACGCGCGTTGTCCTGGTTTTGCCAAGAGATGGGTAGAAGGAAGTAAGTTCCTTTTCTGAATCAGTACTGGAATTTGGCGAAATGTTCATCTTTTCTGACTCTTTGTCTACTTTCACAGGTATCAACCCACGTCCCGATGGCCCGGATATTCTGAAGCCGTCGAAACCATCCGGGCTCTCCCCGTAGAAGAGCGGGACATCAGATCTCTCATTTCAAATGAGTCACTCACGAAATTTGGGCTGCTGGCGGAAGTTCACCGAATAAGCCTCCCCCAAGGTGTTACCATAACCAAGCGTGCTCCGGGCAAAGGGAAAAAGAAGGCCGAATCTTCATCACGCAACGCTCCTGACACACTAGAGGAGTGGGTGATTAAAAAAGCCGAAACTCCCGAAGTACAGGGTGAAAATATTAGTCCATATCGAGACCCGATAGTCGAAGTTCATGACATTGAAACGATGCCTTGCCCTTCGAAGGGGAAGAAGAAACTGATATACAAGCCGAGGAAGAAAATAATGGATAGAACTTCTAAGGTTCCTCTTATTCCAGTAGAGAAAGAAGCTTCCCCGCAGCACTTGGAAAGTTCTCTGAAAGGTCTGTCAAACCTTACCATACCTGATGATCTGCTCAACTATGGTTTCGACGATCCAGAGGCCCTTAAGCTTCATTCGCCCACGTGAGGCGATACAAGCGCTCAAGCCCAAAACCAGGGAGAAAAAACTCCTATTAGTGCAGAAACTGGTCCGCCAGGGGGAAACATTAGGACACACACAAACACATGCACTTCACCTTGCACCTAAATTTTCTATCATCACCATACTCTTTGCTAACTCATCGTTGTTTAAACTCTATGTAGCTGACATGGGGCATACACTTGGACTTGAGCGCCTTCGCAGTTCATCGATTTTTCACCAATCCGGACGGGATTTGGGTTTCGGAAAGAATCGAGATAGAGAAGACTCCGGCGATCGAGACTACCACCGTCGAGAATCGTCCTACCGAAGAAAAACTTATAGTCAGCCCTCCTACCCTCGTGATCCTCCTTCTCAACCGGAGCACAGCAAAGAGTAACCTGCACATAAAGGGTCCCAGCCTGAGGCCCATCGGGATCAACACTCCGGTTCATCAAGTACCAGGCAATCTCGAGATCCCCATAGAACACCTGCAGTCTCCTAGCAGATTCCTCTTGCACCTGTATCTGATCCATCGGTAGCAGAACGATTTGCTGAGCTTATAGCCTCGTTTTTGAAGATTTACTTTGATGGCTTAAAATTTCTTCCGGCAATTCACCAGATTCCAGGACTCAAGCAAAGCGCTTTTGCTTGCACTAATGATGTCTATGTTCAGCACGATGCATTCATGCACATAGCCGAAAAAGTTTCAGAAGTCTCCATTGAGCGTCAGCATGAAACTGATCTCCTGAAGCTTGAGACTATCCATGATAAAAATATTATTAAGGCTTAGGACGAAGTGCTTTCTTCTCACAAATCTCAGCTTGAAGTCGCCCAACAAAGTGCTAAAGATACAGTGGAAGCCGTCAATCGCCTGGAGACAACTCACAAAAAAAAATTGACAAGGCGGTCCAACGCTATGGGGCCCTGGCTTTAGAGAAGGATTCATTTCAGAAGGAAAGGGATGCATTTGCCTTATGAGTCAAAGAGTTGGAGGATCAACTCCGTAAGGAAAGAGAGGAGAAGACTACTGCCTAAGAAGAGTTGCAACAATATTGTGACGAGATCGTTGCTACACGACTTCTGAAGGCGAAGCTTGACCACGAGCTTTCTAAAGTCGAGATGCTAAAGGATGAAGCCCGTGAAGAGGGCAAGAAAATAGCATCTATGGAGATTGACTCTCGCCTTGAGGTGGCTAAAGAGTCTGGTTGGGAGGAGGTCATATGCATGTTCGACCCGCTGATTGCAGAATTCAATGCCCGTGTCCTCATGCATCGGAACTTAACTTTTCTGGGTGAGGGCTACCTCGAATCCCTAGCTGAGGCGTGTGAGACTTTAATAAAAATCAGGAAGGTCAAACTTGGCACCGAGGAGGTCGATGAAGATGTTATTGCTAGTCCATCCGGGACCGAGTCTCCAGCTCATGCTCCTACTCAGTCGGCTGATCGGCATGTACTTGATCCATTTGAGCAACATTTTGGTTATGACCCAGAGGACCCGGCCTCGGCGTTCACATTCTATCTACCATTCCAAAGGGTGAGACCCCTCGGACGGCTGAGAGTCAGCCAGAAGCCGGTATGGTATGTAACCGTTCATTTTAAAATTCCAAGAGTTGTCATTTTTGACGTATGTCATTGTATTCTAATGTTTGTTTTCTGCGATTTTGCGTAGGCCATTCTGATTTCGAGCCCACTGCAAGGAGCAATGACGCCAAGGATGTAACGACCCATAAATTTTTAATAATTTTATTTATATATTTAGCTGAAACTTTGTGAAATTTTATACAATAAAATTTTGAAACATAAATTTGATATTTGAAATGCGTCTAGTTAAACATAGCAACGGGTAAATTTTCACCCGAAAATATGAAGTTTATTTTCATACGTAAATTTATTTCAATTTAATCAGTAAAAAATCGATGAAAATAAAATGATTTCAAAACCTGAATATTTTTACATAGAAAAATTATAAATCGTCTTCTGAGCAAGTCGTCATTTTTCGTTTTTCCAAATTCGGACTTTTTAGCTCCGTCGATCTTATTTTTCTATGTTTTTCTTGCGTTTTCCGCTAGTAGAAAATTCAAATTTTTATCATTCAATCGTACCACTGGTATCCATATACCGTTTTGATCGTCTCGTCATTCTGATCTCTACGGTATATTTGATTGTCAAATTCGAAGTCTGGTGTGCGTTGCAGTTCGCGAAACGCCTTCCGTATCGGTTCCAAAATTTGAGCCTTTTGGTTTTACCATTTCATTTTCCACCATGTTAGACCCAATAGATTCTTGCCATTATGAATTCAAATGGCTGACTTTTGCATTGCCTAGTGTTAAAAATATAATCTATTCCTTGTTGTTCTCAATATAGCTTTGGAAATTGTATCTTCGTTTGTGATGCAGCCTACTCATCCATTTGCACCTGTTCATTTTCATATCTCTTTCCTTGCTCTTAGGTTATTCTGCCTTATTATATATATATAAAAAAGCATGTACATAGTACATTTATGTAGAGAGCTCAGCATGTTCACTTCCTGGAAGCTATTTGTTTTCCTATCACCTGCATTATTTGTTTTCCTATCACCTGCATTATCATCTTCTCCCATACTCTTCAAAGCCGCCTCCCCTTTCAACTCCGGCCCTTCGCCTTCCCCGGCATCCGACTTCAACACGAGACCACTGCCGTTCATTTCTCCCCTCTCTCCACTGCCGTGCCGAGCTTCACATTCGCTCTGTCATCATAGCTCGCTCCGTCGCGAACCCGCAGAGCTGTCCTATTTCTGCATCATTTCCCGACTCAGCCTAGCCTCCGATACCACTTCCCTTCCATGCCAATGAACAAGTAGCTCCGCACCAACCCTTGCGTGCCTCCTCTCTTCTCTTATAATTGACTAACAGTAAGCATTGTATTTACATTGTTTATATATACAAGCATACGTTTTGAGTTTCATAAGCATCCTTACAATGAATACTTATATAATGTTGTATATATCTGTACTTTAAAAATTTTGAGTTGCATATATCATCAGTTAGTAAAGCATGTGTATAAGTTATAGGTTAGTCATGTATATTATGTGAGGCATTATAAGTTATATTTTGAAAATGCAGTGTATATATAGGTTATCATCTTTTGTTTTGGTTGTTGTATGAATCAGTATGGTTTATATATATATATATATATATATATATATATATATATATATATATTCGGCTAAGTTGTGTTAGTGAAGAAGAGGATGGATACATATTTTAAAATTTCAGTGCCCGAATATTTGATTATGCTCATAATTGTAAGATTAGTTTGTTATAAAATTTATTTCAAAGACGTCGGCCACCCTATTTTGTACTAGCTTTATAGAGTATATTATATATGTTTAATAGTGATTTGTATAAAATATTACTTGGATCATATATTAGTTGTATTTTATAATATATATGGTTTGCGCCTGTACAAAAATTTATAATTTACGTATATGAGTGTTATTATATTTTATTTCATTGTGTATAGTTTGACTATATACAGTTTTAAATGTTGTATTAACATAGGCGTTGGGTATTGTGTTACACTTGTTTATATATGTAGTTATATATATAGTATATTATATGGGCGTATTTCGTTGTATAAATGTTTGACTTACATTATATATATTGTTATAGTAATAGTATGTACTTTATTTTAACAAAATAAATATTTTATTTTAAATTTTGCCTTAGACTAAAATATTGATTTTATAAAATAACAAATATTTTTCTGTACATATCAAACTGGTTCTGATTCGTTTCGTCCATTCTTGATTTTCAGCCTTGTTCGTCCAATTCGCGTTCAATCTTGCTTTGCTTTGAAAATCCGTGCTTAGAATCGTAACTCACTTTATCATCAAAGCTCTCTCTAGCCTTGGAAGGTGAGCAATCAATCACCATTAATGTTCTTTTATTTATTAAATTTGATTTCAATTGAAACGACAATTGAAATATGCTGCTGTTAGTTATTTACACTGTTATATATATGTTATTACCTGTATCAGTTCACCTGTGACATCTGACACCATTATCTGTTAATTATACGATGATAATCCTGTTTGATTGATAATTGATTGATTGTTTGTCGTTTATATTGGATGTTAAATTGTAATGTATAAAGTTACAAATATTATGCAATTGAATTTGACGTAGGATAGTTCAAAACTTGAATCGACATATGTGTTGAATTTGATTAGTAAAATTTGTGTAATATGACCCCTTAAATGTTTTATTATTTGACACGTAGAAAAATGGTTACTTAACCTTGAGCCATTTGAATTTATTGTATCAATCTATGTAGTATGAAATTGAATAATAGTCATCAAGTGAAGAACCGCATAAATATCAGTGTAATAATCTTTAATCTACATGAAATGATAGTGTAGATTCTAGAAATAATTATATTAATTCGCACAAACAACAATTTGAATTAATACGATTATTTCGGGATTATTTGAATGATTATCGGATTGTTATTGATTGTTGTTATTGCTTGTTTATTTACTTTGACACCATCCCAGTTATCACACTGCAAGTTCCCTTTGCTATGCTTTGATTTTTGAATTGAAATGGAATCGGGTTGAAATGATAGATACTCAAATGAACTTGACTTAGTATAGATAATTAAATAAAAACCCGATTGGTCAATAATTTGATTTTAAAATAAAAATAAAGATTTTATTTGAATAAAATAATAAGGGTTTTAAATTAAGTTGAAATTTGAATTCTAGTGAAATTTAAATGTTAATATTTTAAATCTGAAACAAGTTATTAATTTAGTATTGGATGAAAGAACGTTGTCTAAAAATTAATTATTTGATAGTTAAATTTGGAATTATTTAATAATTAAGTTTGAAATTATTTAATAACTAAGTTTTGAAATAATTTAATAATTAAACAAGATTGAATTGTTTAATAATTTAATAAGCTTGAATTATTTAATAATTAAATAAGATTGAATTATTTAATAATTAAATGAAATTGAATTCTTTAATAAGTAAAAATTTGAACTTCTTGAATAAGTGAAATTAAGTTTCTTTATAAATTGAGTTTTGAAATTTGTAACTAAGTGAGTAAATAAGTGAAACTGCATTTCTTTAACAAGAAATAAAATTTGATTTATTGAAATTAATGTAAGACTTGTAATTTAAAGAATTTGATTTGACGAATTTAATTTAATTCAAATTGTAAGTTTTGATATAATGAAGGAAAACTTAAATTGATTTAATGAAGTGGAAATCAAATGGAAATTGTTTTGAATTGATAAATTAACTTAATGAATATTGAATGTAGTCGATCAATGGATTTAAATTGATTCGAATGTTAAATTAAATTTATTTAAATGATTTCAGAATGAAACTTATATACGAACTTGAATCAATATTTGAATTGTTTAAATAAAAATTGAAATTGAATTATAAGATTTTGAAATTATGAATTTGGAAATTTTGAAACGTAAATATGGAAATTGATTTAGAAAGACAAACGAAATGTTGGTTTACAAATTCTAATTAAAATTGAATTTGATTTTGTTTTGAAATTTATTAAACGACCAATCGGTGTTATAATTACGAAAGTTATTAAAGAAACCGGAATCGGTTATGGACATACTTTCTATCTAAACCGAAAACCACTTTAATAACTATACGCGGAGTGTGATCCAAAATGAAGTGGTTGGAATGATGTACGTGATGACTGAAGAAAGAGAATGATAATGGATAGCCTTGACACTTGTGTCAAATTGGAAATGACTAAAACAGGAGCCGTGCCGGGCCAAATGGGGTTAGCCACCTCGAGCGAACACACTTCTTCGTAAACTACTCATTACTTGTTATTGATTGGTGCACCCTCGGAATTTTGGAAGTGTTATTTCGCGGTGTTACGATCGTTGCGGCGATGCGTTTTCACCAGTCCGGATCAGGCAAACGGTAGTTTCACTACCTTGGGTATTGCCTCATGTGCCTTGTCATACTTGTATCCCTATATACCCGACCACTATAAATTTGTTTTGTGTTATACCTATGGAGTAATCCCTAATGTCCTACTAGTTTACGGTGGAGTTTACAATGCTATATAGTCTATGATGCTTATATAAAATGTGTTAAGGGGAATAATGGTAACGCCTTAACACTATTTTGATATTTATATCACTGATGGACATTATCTTTTTAGCGTATATTACTGCATAGTAGATAGTTTAACGGATCCTTAGAAGATGGTTATTCCAACGTCCTTTGAGTTACTTGTATTTCTGTTGTTATTTCACTTGAGTTGGATTTATTGATATAAGAATGTTAATCCTGACTCGAGTGTTTTGTGTTTTGCTTTACGCTCGGGTCAGACTGAGTGTACCAGTATTCGAGACTCACCTTTGGAGTTGGAGCTTCGCTTGGAGATCTGGCTATCTATCCAGCTTTGGGATATCTAGTTGATTCTAGTGATATATTCTGATTCTTGTATTTGACTATTGTATCCGAGACTTCTGTTGTAACATATTTAACTCTGTTATATATATAGTAGCTTCATGAACTACTATCTTTTGTTTCCACTGCATTTATTACTCTGTGTCTGTGATCTGTGATTATTTATTTACTATATATGTTTAGTTTTGTCAAATTTAAATTAACAATTCAGTATTTTGAATTATTCAAGTCCGACATGTGCGGATGCGAATAGTCCAAAATAGCGGGTCGTTATAGTTGGTATCAGAGCTTTCGTAGCTCTAGGCAAAACTTGGCATATAGGGAAAATGTATTTACAGAATCACTCTCATTCGAGTTAAACCTCTTCCTTTTTGACTCGATTCCCTTGAATTTTGGAACGTTCCCTCGGTTCCGAAATTCATTCTTGTTCTCACTATTCGTATTCTTCTGAATTCTGGAGTATCCCATAACTCCACTTTGAATGATCTTTATAATGAATCGACGGTCTCGCCAATCTTCGAATTATTTGTAAATGGGTGAAACTCCTTTATAATAGGCATCGATTTACCGGAGATTTCTGTATCCTCGGTTTACAATGCTATCTATATCCTGCTACGCCTGAATTCTATCTCTTGCGATCGAATGTCGATTTGCCTCGGAATTCTGCATCGATCTTATTTTTAGAGTCACGGTTGACCCAATTAAGGTTGCCCGCGATTTATATAAACTTATCAATCTTCCTACTTTGTTATTTAATCATCATATCTTTGTTTCGAACTTATCTTCGAATCAAAATTTTCTTTGATACGAGTCCATCAAATTTGAATCTCTATCCATGCTTTGGAATCCATTCATGTATCATCGAGCGAGGAAGTGTATTTGTAAACTAATATTTAAATGTTTTATATATTGTGTTGTTTGAGTTGTTGATGTTGATTTGGGTTTTCGATCGATTCGACTGATCAACACTATCGATAGGATTTCCAGAACACTTGAGCAGAGTAAACTGACACAATATTGTTTTAAAATTTGGTAAATAAAATAGTTTTGTATGATTATATTATATATAAGTATAACGTTCTCTGAAATTAAATTTTTAATGAATTTGTTGTCAGTAATGGTAATATTTGATTTCCATTTATTGTTTTGTAAACCATTGACTATTGTAATATAAATAAATGAATTTATAAAACTTGGGTATAATTTGATTGGAATTTGAAGTGAATTTAAATTAGAATTTGAGAATTTAATTTCCGATAATTTCGAACTATGGTTTTAAAGTTTAAAAATGTATATTATTTAAAATATTTTCAAATAGAAATGGTTTTCAAAGAATTTTAAATGATTAAATTTGAGCGCTTCCCTTTTGTCACTGGAAAATAATTTCGGTGATGACGACCGCATCATCAACATTCATTTTCGAGTTTCGAAGTGGAGAGACCATTATGTAGCTTTTCTACCCTTTTGTTTTGGAAATTAAATTGATTAAATTTATGAAGTATGGCTTGATTTACAATATATATATTGGCATATGATTATTTTGATATATGTAAAATATATAAACATTTATCTCTAAATTGTTTGAAGTTAATCGGAAATTTAATTCTTAAAATTTGGGTAAAGGATGATTTGAATTATAAATGAAACCAAAATTTTGAATTAATATTTAAACTTGAGAGAATTGAATTAGAAATTTACTTGTATGATACTCAATTGCATTAAATATAACTTACCTAAATTTTCAAAAGTTAACTATGTAATTGAATATTGTACAGTAGAAAATGATATCGACGGAATTTTTAAATAAATTTGAGCAGTTATAATAAGTGTAAATATGATTAATATACGTGATAAGATATATTAAGTTGAGTAAATTTAATAATAAGTTGGAATGAAGAAAATTAAATTTGTCGAATAAAATATGACTATAATAAATGACTATTCAAATTTATGATATTTGAAATTGTTAATTTAAGATAATTGGACAATATACAATATAAAATGTCTTTATAAATAAATTTGTGTGTTTATGATAAATGTTATACACTTAAAGTTTTATTATAAAATGTTAATAGAGATAAACAAAATAATAAGTTGATTTAATAGTAAACAAGACAAACTAAAGAATATTTTGAAAGATAACTTTTGTATCAAATATAAATAAATTGAAATTAAATCAACTTAATGAAATACTTGAATTTGAAATAAATTATTAAGTATTAATCAATTTAAATTGAAATTTATATGGTTTGAATAAATAGTTTTACTTTGTTTTTAGTCTGTATTCTTTCTAGTTGTTTCTATTCTTCTACCTCCTTCCTTTTCGGTGACGAAAAGTTTTAAGTGGCGGAGAATGTAACGAACCGTAAATTTTTAATAATTTTATTTGTTTTATTTATATATTTAATTGAAATTTTGTGAAATTTTTTACAATAAAATTTTGAAACATAATTTTGATATTTGGAATGCGTCTAGTTAAACATAGCAACTGGTAAATTTTCGTCCGAAAATATGAAGTTTATTTTCATGCGTAAATTTATTACAATTTAATCAGTTAAAAATCGATGAAAATAAAATGTTTTCAAAAATTGAATATTTTTTCATAGAAAAATTCTAAATCATTTTCTGAGAAAGTCGCCTTTTTTTGTTTTTCCAAATTCGGACTTTTTTAGCTCCGTCGATCTTATGTTTCTGCATTTTTCTTGCATTTTCCGCTAGTAGAAAATTCGAATTTTTATAATTCAATCGTACCACTGATATCCGTATACTGTTTTGGTCGTCTCGTCGTGCTGATCTCTCTGATATATTTGATTGTCAAATTCGAAGTCTGGTGTGCGTTGTACTTCGCGAAACGCCTTCCGTATTGGTTCAAAAATTTGAGCCTTTTGGTTTTACCATTTATTTTTCCACCATGTTAGACCCAATAGCTTCTTTCCATTATGAATTCAAACGGTTGACTTTTGCATTACCCAATGTTAAAAATATAATCTATTCCTTGTTGTTCTCAATATAGCTTTGAAATTGTATCTTCGTTTGTGATGAAGCCTACTCATCCATTAGCACCTGTTCATTTTCATATCTCTTTCCTTGCTCTTAGGTTGTTCTGCCTTATTATATATATATATATAAGTTAATGCATGTACATAGTACATTTATGTAGAGAGCTCAGCATGTTCACTTCCCGGAAGCTATTTGTTTTCCTATCACCTGCATTATTCGTTTTCCTATCACCTGCATTATCATCTTCTCCCATACTCTTCAAAGCCGCCTCCCCTTTCAACTCCAGCCCTTCGCCTTCCTCGGCCTCCGACTTCAACACGCAACCACTGCCGTTCATTTCTTCCTTCTCTCCAATGCTGTATCGAGTTTCACATTCACTCTGTCATCATAGCTTGCTTCGTCGCGAACCCGCAAAGCTGTCCTATTTCTGCATCATTTTCCGACTCAGCCTAGCTCCGATACCACTTCCCTTCCGTGCCAATGAACAAGTAGCTCCGCACCAACCCTTGCGTGCCTCCTCTCTTCTCTTATAATTGACTAACAGTAAGCATTACAATTACATTGTTTATATATACAAGCATACGTTTTGAGTTTCATATGCATCCTTACAATGAATACTTATACAATGTTGTATATATCTGTACTTTAAAAATTTTGAGTAGCATATATCATCAGTTAGTAAATCATGTGTATAAGTTATAGGTTAGTCATGTATATTATGTGAGACATTATAAGTTATAGTTTGAAAATGCAGTGTATATATAGGTTATCATCTTTTGTTTTGGTTGCTGTATGAAATAGTAAGGTTTATATATATATATATATATATATATATATATATATATATATATTTTCGGCTAAGTTGTGTTATTGAAGAAGAGGATGGATACATATTTTTAAAATTTTCAGTGCCTGAATATTAGATTATGCTGATAATTGTAGGATTAGTTTGTTATAAAATTTATTTCGAAGATGTCGGCCACCCTATTTTGTACTAGCTTTATAGAGTATATTATATATGTTTAATAGTGATTTGTCTAAAATGTTACTTGGATTATATATTAGTTGTATTTTATTGTATATATGGTTTGCGCCTGTACAAAAATTTATAATTTACGTATATGAGTGTTATTATATTTTATTTCGTTGTGTATAGTTTGACTATATACAGTTTTAAATGTTGTATTAACATAGGCGCTGGGTATTGAGTTACACTTGTTTTTATATGTAATTATATATATAGTATATTATATGGGCGCATTTCGTTGTATAAATGTTTGACTTAAATTATATATATTGATATAGCAATAGTATGTACTTTATTTTAACTATATAAATATTTTATTTTAAATTTTTCCTTAGACTAAAAAATTAATTTTATAAAATAACAAATATTTTTCTGTACATATCAAACTGGTTCTGATTCGTTTTATCCACTCTTGATTTTCAGCCTTGTTCGTCCAATTCGCGTTCAATCTTGCTTTGCTTTGAAAATCCGTGCTTGGAATCGTAACTCACTTTATCATCGAAGCTCTCTCTAGTCTCGGAAGGTGAGCAATCAATCACGATTAATGTTCTTTTATTTATTAAATTTGATTTTAATTGAAACGACAATTGAAATATGCTGCTGTTAATTATTTACACTGTTATATATATGTTATTACCTATATCAGTTCACCTGTGACATCTGACACCATTATCTGTTAAATATACGATGATAATCCCATTTGGTTGATAATTGATTGATTGTTTGTCGTTTATATTGGATGTTAAATTGTAATGTATAAAGTGATAAATATTATGCAATTGAATTTGACGTAGGATAGTTAAAAACTTGAATCGACATATGTGTTGAATTTGATTAGTAAAATTTGTATAACATGACCCCTTAAATGTTTAATTATTTGACATGTAGAAAAATGGTTAATTACCCTTGAACCATTTGAATTTATGCTGTATTAATTTATGTAGTATGAAATTGGATAATAGACATCAAGTGAAGAACCGCCTAAATATCAGTGTAATAATCTTTAATTTACATGAAATGATAGTGTAGATTCTAGAAATAATTATATTAATTCGCACAAACAACAATATGAATTAATACGATTATTTTGGGATTATTTGAATGATTATTGGATTGTTATTGATTGTTGTTATTGATTGTTTATTTACTTTGACACCATCCCAGTTATCACATTGCTAGTTCCCTTTACTATGCTTTGATTTTTGAATTGAAATGGAATCGGGTTGAAATGATAGATACCCAAATGAACTTGACTTAGGATAGATAATTAAATAAAAACCCGATTGGTCAATAATTTGATTTTAAAATAAAAATAAAGATTTTATTTGAATCAAATAATGAGGGTTTTAAATGAAGTTGAAATTTGAATTCTAGTGAAATTAAATGCTAATATTTGAAATCTGAAACAAATTATTAACGTAGTCATGGATGAAAGAACGTTGTCTAAAAATTAATTATTCAATAATTAATTTGGAATTATTTAATAATTAAGTTTGAAATTATTTAATTACTAAGTTTTGAAATTGAAATTAAATAAGATTGAATTCTTTAATAATTAAATAAAATCGAATTATTTAATAATTAAATAAAATTGAATTCTTTAATAAGTAAAATTTGAACTTCTTGAATAAGTGATATTAAGTTTCTTTATAAATTGTTGAAATTTGTAACTAAGTTAGTAAATAAGTGAAACTGCATTTCTTTAACAAGAAATAAAATTTGATTTATTGAAATTAATGTAAGACTTGTAATTTAAAGAATTTGATTTGACGAATTTAATTTAATTCAAATTGTAAGTTTTGATATAATGAAGGAAAACTTAAATTGATTTAATGAACTGGAAATCAAATAGAAATTGTTTTGAATTGATAAATTAACTTAATGAATATTGAATGTAGTCGATCAATGGATTTAAATTGATTCAAATGTTAAATTAAATCTATTTAAATGATTTCAGAATGAAACTTATATACGAACTTGAATCAATGTTTGAATTGTTTAAATAAAAATTGAAATTGAATTATAAGATTTTGAAATTATGAATTTGGAAGTTTTGAAACGTAAATATGGAAATTGATTTAGAAAGACAAACGAAATGTTGGTTTACAAATTTTAATTAAAATTGAATTTGATTTTGTTTTGAAATTTATTAAACGACCAATCGGTGTAATAATTACGAAAGTTATTAAAGAAACCGAAATCGGTTATGGACATACTCTCTGTCTAAACCAAAAACCACTTTAATAACTATACGCGGAGTGTGATCCAGAATGAAGTGGTTGGAATGATGTACGTGATGACTGAAGAAAGAGAACAATAATGGATAGCCTTGACACTTGTGTCAAATTGGAAATGACTAAAAGAGGAGCCGTGCTGGGCCAAATGGGGTTAGCCACCTCGAGCGAACACACTTCTTCGTAAACTACTCATTACTTGTTATTGATTGGTGCACCATCGGAATTTTGGGAGTGTTGTTTCGCGGTGTTGCGATCGTTGCGGCGATGCATATTCACCAGTTCGGATCTAGCAAACGGTAGTTTCACTACCTTGGGTATTGCCTCGTGTGCCTTATCATACTTGTATCCCTATATACGCGACCACTAGGAATTTGTTTTGTGTTATACCTATGGATTACTCCTTGATATCCCACTAGTTTACGGTGGAGTTTACAGTGCTATATAGACTATGACGCATATATAAAATGTGTTAAGGGGAATAATGGTGACGCCTTAACACTATTTAGATATTTATATTACTGATAGACACTATCTATTTAGCGTATATTACTGCATAGTAGATAGTTTAACAGATCCTTAGAGGATGGTAATTCCAACGTCCTTTGAGTTACTTGTATTTCAGTTGTTATTTCACTTGCGTTGGATTTATTGATATAAGAATGTTAATCCTGACTCGAGTGTTTTGTGTTTTGCTTTACGCTCGGGTCAGAGTAAGTGTACCAGTATTCGAGACTCACCTGTGGAGTTGGAGCTTCGCTTGGAGATCCGGCTATCTATCCAGCTTTCAGATATCCAGTTGATTCTAGTGATATATTCTGATTCTTGTATTTGACTATTGTATCCGAGACTTCTGTTGTAACATATTTAACTCTGTTATATATATAGTAGCTTCATGAACTACTATCTTTTGTTTCCGCTACATTTATTACTCTGTGTCTGTGATCTGTGATTATTTATTTACTGTATATGTTCAGTTTTGCCAAATTTAAATTAACAATTCAGTATTTTTAATTATTCAAGTCCAACATGTGAGGATGCGAATGGTCCAAAATAGCGGGTCGTTACAGGTGTATTCTAATGTTTGTTTCTGCGATTTGCGTAGGCCGTTCTGATTCTGAGCCCACTGCAAGGTGCGATGACGCCAAGGAGGTGAAGGGGAAAACGGGTGTGGCTACTCACGCAGGAGAGACTCCCGGTCCAGATGCTTAGGTGATTGGGGCGCTTGATGAGGATAAGTCCGAGACTTCATCTCCCATCGAGGGAATTTATGAAATCTAGATCACAAGCGCCTCTGAACATACTTCTAAAACGAGCATGAAGGAGCAGCTAGAGGAGGAAAAGAGAAAGACGGTCGAAATCAAAGTCGCGCCTCGAGTCGTGGACCTAGATGATCCTCTGAACAAGCCGTTTAAGGTCATTCTCCCTGGCGGTCCAGGCCATTGGAGGTTCCCCGTACTTCTTCGGTTGTTACCTCCCCATCAAAGAAAATTTCCAAGGGAAAATGCACGGGAGAGGAGTCTTCTGAGAAGATGAAGGAGGGAAAGAAGTTGAAGAAATCAAAGAAGTAATTGTTACTCTCATTCAATGAGAGTTGGTTTAGATTATGTAATTATTTTTATTTATTTTCGTAGTCCATGTAAATAGACTTTGGACTCCGAGTTTTGGAGGAGTTGTAGTAGAAACTTATTTTTGAATAAATAAAGCTTAGTTCTTTTGTCTTTCAAAAGACTTTTATCGTTCAGCCTTATGTATGATTGTGGTCGAAACCCAAGCTATTGTGAGTTACATAAACTTCTCAATTCATCTTCATATAAGTCGGAAACTCTTTGGAATTGTACATCCTTTATTCCATGCTTCGGGTACTTAGAATAATTTTTAGTCCGTATGTCGGGGACTTGATGACTTCATGTCATTTGTGTCCTAGTTTGCACTCCGGGAACTTAGAGAATTTAAACTGTTTATACTCCAATCTGCACTCTGGGGATTCATAGTACTCCAGTCCGCGCTCTGGGGACTTAGAGATTTTTAAGTCGTTTATACTCTGGTCCGCACTAAGGGGACTTAGAGTACTCCAATCCGCACTCAAGGGACTCGAAGATTTTCAGTCGTTTATAATCTGGTCTGCACTCAGGGGGCTCAGAGTACTCTAGTCCGCACTCAGGGGACTTTGGAGATTTTGAGTCCTTTATACTCTGGTTCGCACTCAGGGGACTCAGAGTACTCCAGTCTGCACTCAGGGGACTTGGAGATTTCATGTCGTTTATACTCTGGTCCGCACTAAGGGGACTTAGAGTACTCCAGTCCGCACTTAGGGGACTCAGAGATTTTAAGTCGTTTATACTTCGGTCTGCACTCTGGGGGCTCTAAGCACTCCAGTCCGTACTCAGGGGACTTGGAGATTTCAAGTCGTTTATACTCTAGTCCGCACTCAGGGGATTCAGAGTACTCCAGTCTGCACTTAGGGGACTTAGAGATTTTGAGTCATTTATACTCTGGTCCGCATTCAGGGGACTCAGAGTACTCCAATCCACACTCAAGGGACTTGGAGATTTCAAGTCGTTTATACTCTAGTCTGCACTCAGGGGGCTCAGAGTACTCCAGTCCGCACTCTGGGGATTTTGAGTCGTTTATACTCTGGTCCTCACTCAGGGGACTCAGAGTGCTCCAGTCCGCATTCAAGGGACTCAGAGATTTTGAGGCGTTCATGCGCGTTCGTACGTCAGATAGAATAATGCAACTTCAGTGGTTTGCCATAGAATTATCATACACAGAAACATCAATAATCAAAGCAAAAATGGCTTCAAGCCTTTATTATTGAAAATAAGCTAAATTGTCTTATTACATGCCGAAAACAAAGAATAAAAACATGCTGGAAATAAGTGCAACTAACATTTGAAAGAAATGGACTAAGTATAATAATGCCGCAAATGCTCGCTATTCCATGCTCGGGGGAGTGTTGCACCATCAACGGTCGCTAGCTTGAAAGTTCCCTCTCCAAGCTTCCGTTCAATGACGTATGGACCTTCCCATGTGGGATTCATATGCGATGGGACCGGGAAAACTCTTTTGAAAACGAGGCCACCCACATCAAAGATTCTCGGCCGAACCTTTTCATTATAATATCGAGCGACTCGGTATACAGCCGCTCGTAAATCAGCCTCTTCACGTTTTTCATCAATGGAGTCAAGTGATTCCAGCAAAAGAACCCGATTCGACTCAGGATCGTAGTAAGTTACTCGATGTGATGGAACTTCAAGTTCTACGGGTATAACAACTTCCATGCCATATGCCAACGTTAATGGAGTGTGGCGAGTGGTGGACTTGTGGGTGCACTGTCGGAAGTTCATCCACCCACTTGCCTCTAGCCTTTTCCAAGCATTTTTTAATATGGACTTGATTATTTTGTTCAAGGCTTCAACTTGTCCATTAGCTTTTGGATGAGCAACTGCTGCAAACTTTTTCTCAATACCATATTTTTGGCAAAACTCTTTGAACTACTTGCTTTCGAATTGAGTTCTATTGTCCGTAACGATAGTTCATGGAAGGCCAAAACGGCATATAATATTTCGTACAACGAAATTGATGACCATTTTGGTGGTGATAGTGGCCAAAGGCTCTGCTTCTGCCCACTTGGTAAAGTAATAGACCACAACTATTGCGTATTTCGCACCACCTTTGGACATGGGTAAAGAACCGGCTATGTCGATCCCCCACATTGCAAATGGCCAAGGACTAACCATTCGTGTGAATTCCGTCGGCGGAGCTCTCGGGATTTTTGCATATTTTTGACATTTGTCACATCTTCTTACATAGTCTGCGGCATCTCGATTCACAATCGGCCAATAGGGTACATAGCGGAGTATTTTTTTTTGCTAACATCTGCCCTCCAGTATGGTCACCACACTCTTCTTCATGGACTTCCTTCAGGACTCATTTTATCTCATCGTCGGCTATGCACCGGAGTAAGGGGGTCGAGAATCCCCACTGATACATTATCCCGTCCTACATTACATATCGCGAAGCCTTATGAATGACTTGTCGTCTTTCGCTCCTTTTTTCGAGTACGACCTCGTGTGGCAAGTATTGCTTGAATGAGGTCATCCATGATTCCTTCTCGAGTTCTGTTTCTAACACGAAATCTACCTCTATCATATTTATACTCCGAGCATGTAAGGTTTCAACGGGAAGCAATCCCATTTGTTGTACATCGCCAGTGCTTGCAAATTTTGCAAATGAATCGGCTGCCTTGTTTTGTTCATGCGGGACATGCTAGATATCATAATATTCCAGATTTTCTAGCAGCTCCTAAACCCATGCAAGGTATGGAGCAAGCCTCTGTCCCTTCGCTTGATAGTCTCCCCGCACTTGGTACACCATCAGGTGTGAGTCACAAAAGATTTCAACTAATCTTACCCCCAATTCTCTGATAAGTCTCAAGCCAGCAATCAATGCTTCATGCTCGGCTATGTTATTTGTTGCTATGAATTCGAGCTTCAAAGCGTAACAAACTGATCGATTTTCAGGAGTCACAAGAACTATGTAATCCCTCGAACAACGGTCGTTAGATGCCCCGTCGATGTACATCTTCCATCGAACGGGAGGTACGACATTATGACCGTTTGACTCGCCGGGCACCGTGAATTCAGCAATGAAGTCTACTAGCGCTTGCCCTAGTATGGCCCTTCGTGGCAAGGTAGGTAATATCGAACTAACTCAATTCGATATTCCGTTTTAACATCCTTCTAGAGGTTTCTGGTCATTGGAGTACCTGCCGCAAGGGTTGATCAGTGTAAACAATGATTAAGTGTGCCTGAAAGTATGGACGAAACTTGCGTGATGCAATCACCAAGCACTAACCTAGTTTCTCAATCTTAGGATAATTTCTTTCTACCCCTATCAAACGTTTACTGACATAATACACTGGCTATTGAACCCGGTCCTCCTTGCGAACCAAAGCCGTACTGATAGCATGTTGGGATACAAGCATGTACACGTACAACATTTCATGGTCAATGTTATCCCACCTTTTCGTCAAGGCTGGAATATCGACAAATTGGCAAGGAAGAACGGATATCAGGATTGGAGACCGATTGGAAACAGGGTAGCAATCGATGTCGTTAAAATTTGGCCGAGGTCCGATCAGTACAGAATCGATTGTAAATGATGATCAGGACTAGGGGAGGCTATGTTTCAAATTTCAGGTCAATTGGAGTTCATATGATTAAGATATGATCGATACAAGTTAGGGAAAATGTAGTTCGAATCCATCATACAGCTCAATTTCGAATCGATGATATTCGACTCCATATGGGGTTAGGTTCTTCGCATCGATCCGAAAGCCACAACATCATATTAACTTAGTTCATATCCATCATGGTTGAATTACTTCGTATCGATCAGGGACTAGATCGATTTGCATCGATCACAGGTGAGTTTGGTTCGTGTCCATCCACATCGTAGTTGTTCGAATCTATAACGTATAAGTCCTTGTTCGTATCCATCTTGCTCAGGCGAGTTCATTTCGTATCGATGGTATGTGTGGCAATCGATGCGAAATACACCAATATTCATCGATACGAATGAGGGCTATAACGGATCGATAGTCGATTCAAAGAAGGACTTGAATGAATGGTTGTGAACCAGTAATTGATGCGAATAAAATTCCAGAATTAAATACAGGTAACTCGGCTAACTCGGAGCATAAGGTGGATCGATCCAGGAACATCGCAACATGTCACCGCATGCTCATGTGCCCTGATCGATTCGAAGGTATCGATGCGAATCAATCGATTCGAACCACACGGCCTGCCAAAAAATCACAAATTATATCGATCATATCTCCTAAACCAAAGGTCCAAATACCATGAAATTTTCATAGGAGCTTACGTACAAATTGAAGAATGTTCCTACCAAGTTTCAAATCGATTGGATCATTTTTTGATCGATACGAAATTGATTCGTATCGATCACAGACCGAGTCGAAACTTGGTGGGGTCGGTCGCGTGGGCCCACTCACGTGCCAGAAGGAGTCTCCCAAAGTTTGAGCGCGATGTCAGCCTCCTACGCCTATAAATAGCCCCCTGAAGCCTACAAAAAGAGGATCTTTTGGCTATTCAACGTCCAGACTCTGCCGGATTCAATTCTTCACCTTATCATCGCTTTTGTACTCAAATTACTTCGTTGTAATTGTTGAAATCATCTGTAACCAGTAAGGATAATCAATAAAAGATAAAACTTCGAAGTGGACGAAGGCCGGAGATAGCCGAACCATTATAAATCTTGTGTTTCCAATTGTTATTTCTGAATTGCTGTACTTAGTATTGCTTAGATCTGAGATTTGTGTTTGAATATTGCTGATTTGTATTCATACCCTGGTGCTTTCACGATACTTGGGGTTCGTGACCATTTTTGGTGCAAACACTTTGGTGCTTTCACTGAGAACGACTAGCATCCGCTACATCGGATTGAAGTTCAGATTTGAAAAGCTTGAAGGATTCAGATTTAGAGAGAATGACTCGACAAACCGGTAGAAGACAAAGGGCTGAGAGAAGCCAATAAGAAGGAAGTCAAGAAGCATCCTCCGAAGCTGGAGAAGGACAAACTTCGATCTACATCACCAGGGATGAAATGGAAGCTATGGCCAATTCATTGCAAGAGAGATTGTTGAAGAGTCAACAGGACATGATGCAGACTTTCTTTGAACAAATGAGAGCTGCAGGAACACAAAACCTTAGACCGACTGTAGTGACTGCGAACGTGGAACAAGGAACTAGGGTCATGGACCCAATGAGGGACATAATATAGAACCAGAGGGCAATCAACAAAGGCTTGGGGGCAGGCCCGCAGGATCTGATACTGGAAGTCCTTTGGATGGAGCTCAACAGGATAGAGCGAGCGCTAGCATTAGTGAACCGCATGAGGAGTATGTACCGGAATTCCCTCGGGGGCATGGGGGGCAACCTTTGACAGATAATGATGGATTAGCTGAGATTATTAGGAGAACTATGCATGGAGGCCTGACCAATAGAGATTTGGAAGGAGTGAATAGGAGTCTCTTTACACGGGAAATCAAGATAGCTTGAAATCCGCCTGACTTCAAGCTGCCTAGCGTGGAAGTATACAATGGTAAGGATGATCCAACAGATCATTCGATGAGATACACTAGACACATGGAAGTGCTGGGGGCATCGAAGGAAGTTATGGCTCGATATTTCCCCCTGTACTTGACGGATATAGCCGCGATGTGGTTTAGGCAACTGGAGGAAGGATCTATCAGAACATGGACGGAGCTGGTGGATAGGTTTCTAAGGAAATTTCGGGTTCATATTAAGAGGCCTAAGAACGTGATGATGCTAACATCGATAAAGAAAAGGATGGATGAATCACTTAGAGCTTTCTTAACTCGATTCAATGCGGATGTTGCTTCGGTGGATCGTCCGGATCCATCGATGCTCTTGATGGCAGCAGTTTCAGGAGTCAAAGAGGATTCGGATTTCAAGGTATCTTTAATACGAGATCCACCACTGGATCTCGGGGAATTCTTTCACGAAGCTGAAAGTTTCCTTTGGCAAGAAGACGCATATATGGACTTAAAGTTAAAGGAAGTGAATGCGACTGAGGGTGGAGGACCATCCAGCAGATGTTCGGATGAAGATAAAGGAAAAAGGAAGTTGGATGATGATTCTGGAAAAGCTAGAAAGCGATGAAAGGATCCAAAGTTTTCCACATACACAGGATTAAACGAGACGCTGGACCGGATATACCTGGAAACCCGGGATTGCTTCCTTACCAAAGGCAAGCTAGGAGAGAACCATCTGAACGTGAAAGGGCCTCGGGAAGGCACTGTCTTTTCCACGATTTGGACGGGCATGATACCAATAGCTGCAGACACATAAAAGACATAATTGAGGAGCATGTGAGGAATGGACAATTAAGGCAGTATGTTGGGGCACGGAATGCAGCGGTGGAGCGGGAGCAACCGCCATCTACCTCAAACCATGATGGTGTGAGGCCCAGGAATGATGGTCAATTGGTTATCAATTGACTGGGATAATATGAAATAAGTAGCAAGCTACCTGCAAACAGCAAAGTCATTTACTCATGTACGGGTATGGAGATAGCCCCTAGGCATGCTCTGAATGATGATAAACCACGATGTTATGGTTTGTGAAATCTTTCTTTTGTTTTCAGATTGGACACTTGTTTTTCTGGTTTGGTTTGAACTCCAGGTTTTGTTTGCTATATTGTTTGGATTCTTTCTTGGATGATTGTTTTCTGCTTTGGATGTTGATTCGGATTTCTGAATTTTTAATTTGATTTGGATTTCGGATTGGATTTTTATCTGGTTTTTGGTAGATGGCCGTCAGGTATGGGTTATATCTGGCAAGGGGTATGTCTCTTCGTCCGCATGTGGCGAATTGACTTATTCAGGTCATTGAGTATGGACTATGCTCAACAAGGGTCCGGAGTGACCAGGATTCGGCCTAGGACTTAGGTCCCATATTATCGATTATTGTTTCAGTTCGTTAAGTATGGACTATGCTCAACAAGGGTTCGGAGTGACCAGGATTTGGCCTAGGACTCAGGCCCCATATTATCGATTATTGTTTCAGGTCGCTGAGTATGGACTATGCTCAACAAGGGTCCGGAGAGACCAGGATTCGGCTTAGGACTTAAGCCATGGCATTGTACAATGTCCAGGGACACTGGACCACGGTCGTCAAGTGTGGATTTCTCTTGACAAGAACCCGGAGAGGTTAGCTCAACGTCCAGGGACATTGGACCACGGTTGTCAAGTGTGGATTGCGCTTGACAAGAACCTGAAGAGGTTAGCTCAACGTCCAGGGACACTGGACCACGGTCGTCAAGTGTGGATTGCGCTTGACAAGAACCCGAAGAGGTTAGCTCAACGTCCAGGGACACTGGACCACGGTCGTCAAGTGTGGATTGCGCTTGGCAAGAACCTGGAAAGTTTACGGATTCAGATATCGACCCGGAGAGGTCCTGGATTCGGTTATTGGCTATTGGATAAGGATGGATTAGGACTCGGTTGTCAGGTTCAGATGGATACGGAATTGACTAGAGGTTTTGGTTACTGGATTTGGGGATTTGGCATCGACTCGGAGCAGTCGGGAATGATGTACTCTAATGATATAGCTATGGACTTCGGATATCGCATTCGGAACTATTCAAAACATGCCTTCTTATCACAAGGCATGTTTTGGGGGGAAAATGTTATCCCACCTTTTGGTAAATGCTGGAATATCAACAAATTGGTAAGGAAAAAAGGATATCAGGATTGAAGACCGACTGGAAACAGGGTAGCAATCGATGTCGTTAAAATTTGGCCGAGGTCCTATCAAGACGGAATCGATTACAAATGATGATCAGGACTAGGGGAGGCTATGTTTCGAATTTCAGGTCAATTGGAGTTCATATGATTAAGAAATGATCGATACAAGTTAGGGAAAATGTAGTTCGAATCAATCACACAGCTCAATTTCGAATCGATAATGTTCGACTCCATATGGGGTTAGGTTCTTCACATCGATCCAAAAGCCACAGCGTCATATTAATTCAGTTTGTATCCGTCATGGTTGAATTACTTCGTATCGATCAAGGACTGGACCGATTCGCATCGATCACAGGTGAGTTTGGTTCGTGTCCATCCACATCGTAGTATTTCGAATCGATAACGTACAAGTCCTTGTTCGTATCCATCTTGGTCAGGCGAGTTCATTTCGTATCGATGGTATCTGCGGCAATCGATGCGAAATACACCAATATTCATCGATACGAACGAGGGCTATGACGGATCGATAGTCGATTCAAAGAAGGACTGGAATGAATGGTTGCGAACCAGTAATTGATGCGAATAAAACTTCGGAATTGAATACAGACAACTCGGTCAACTCGGTGCATAAGGTGGATCGATCCAGGAACATCGCTACACTTCACCGCATGCTCACGTGCCTTGATCGATTCGAAGGTATCGATGCGAATCAATCGATCTGAACCACACGGCCTGCCAAAAAATCACAACTCGTATCGATCATATCTCCTAAACCACAGGTCCAAATACCATGAAATTTTCACATGAGCTTACGTACAAGCTGAAGAATGTTCCTGCCATGTTTCAAATCAATTGGATCATTTTTTGATAGATACGAAATTGATTTGTATCGATCACAGATCGAGCCGAAACTTGGTGGGGTCAGTCCCATGGGCCCACTCATGTGCTAGAAGGAGTCTTCCGAAGTTTGAGCACGATATCAGCCTCCTACGCTTATAAATAGCCCCCTGAAGCCTGTAGAAAGAGGATCTTTTGGCTATTCAACGTCCAGACTCTGTCGGATTCAATTCTACACCTTATCATCGCTGTTGTACTCAAATTACTTCGTTGTAATCGCTGTAATCATCTGTGACCAGCAAGGATAATCAATAAAAGATAAAACTTTGAAGTGGACGTAGGTCGGAGATAGCCGAACCACTATAAATCTTGTATTTCCAATTGTTATTTCTGAATTGCTGTACTTAGTATTGCTTAGATCTGAGATTTCTGTTTGAATATTGCTGATTTATATTCATACACTGGTGCTTTCACGATACTTGGGGTTTGTGACCATTTTTGGCGCAAACATTCAATTGGTTTTGATAGCACCGGAGGACTTTCTAAATGCCTGACCAGAGCTCGGAATGCTTCCTCACAATCGAATGTCCACTCGAAATTTCTCTTTCCCCTCTTTATCACATCAAAGAAGGGAATGCACTTATCTGTAGCTCTGGATATGAATCGACTCAGCGCGACCACCTTTCCGTTCAAGCTTTGTACTTGCTTTATAGTTTTGGGCACTTGTATGTCCCGAATAGCTTGAATCTTTTCTAGGTTAGCTTCGATTCCCTGCGCATTCACAATGAAACCCAAAAACTTCCCTGATGTAATGCCAAAGGAACACTTCAAAAGATTGATTTTCATCACATAATGCCTGAGTATATCAAACATCTCTACTAAGTCTCGAATGTGGTCGTTTGACTGTCGTGACATCACGAGAATGTCATCTACATAGACTTAAATCGTTCTACCAATATGATCTTTAAACATTCGGTTCACCAGACGCTGATAAGTTGCTCCCGCATTTTTCAATCCGAAGGGCATCACTACATAGCAACATAACACAATGTCCGTGACAAAACTGGCGTGTTCTTGATCTAGAATGTGCAACGGGATCTAATTGTATTCCGAGTACGCACCCATAAATGACAGTAACTCGTGTCCGGCCGTTGGATCAACCAGCTGGTCGATTCTAGATAAAGGGAAACTATCCTTTGGGCATGCTTTGTTTAAATCAGAATAATCAACGCAAGTTCTCCACTTCCCATTCGCTTTCCTCACTAGCAGAGTGTTAGATACCCATTCAGGGTAGAGGGCGTCACGGATGAACCCATTGGCTTTGAGTTTGTCCACCTCCTCTTTGAGGGCGGCGGACCTCTCCGGGTCCATGCCTCTCCATTTCTGTTTTGCTGGGACATACTTCGGGTCTATGTTCAACATATGACTCGTAATAATAGGAGAAATCCCGCACATATCAGAATCTATCCAAGCGAAAATGTCCATGTTCGCTCGAAGGAAATCAGTAAGATCCTCGGCCATTGACGTGTCGAGTTGCGATCCGATCTTAAGAACTCATGACGGGTCATCCCGGCTGATTGGAATGTCAATCGTCAGCTCAGCCGGTGCTGCATTCGCTTCCCTGGGTTCCCCATCATCATCTCTTGGATCTATGTCTCTATAGATCCGAGAATGTCGCCCGAGCCAGGGCTCGGGCTCTATTTGTCAATTGCCAGTATTTCAGATGCGGACGGAGTTGTCCACAACCTTTCCTTTCTCTCTCTGCCGAGCCTCTCTTAGCTCAGCCACGTAACATGCACGACCGGTCGCCTGATCGCCATGCACTACACCGACTCCTTTGTATGTCGGAAATTTTAACGTCAAACACCATGGGGCCAAAGATGCCCTAAACTCTGCCAGGGTCAAATGACCCAGAAATACATTATATGGAGAATCAACATCCAATACTATAAACGGTAGGATTCGCACCCTCCTACGCACGCCTTCTCCCAGTTCAAATGGCAACTCAACATACCCCATCGCATCAGTCGCCGCACCATTAAAGCCGTGGATACAGGATTTAGATGGCTTTAAATCTTTTGTCTCCATCTTCATTTGGTCATATGCCTTTTTGAAGATGATGTTGACGGAGCTTCCACAATTAATTAAAATTCTTTTGACGTATGCTGGCCCGATCGTCGTCGATATGACCATCGGGTTGATGGTAGGAGCCTCCAACTTGTCCGCATCTCAGCTCCTAAACACTATATCGTCTATCATCATGCGTTATTGTTTTGCGGGGGTTCCATCTTCCTCATTCGAACAACCCTCATAATCCGCATGCCTTAATGAGGCAACATATCGTTACATCTCCTGCCAATTCTTGTCTGCAGGGTGAGGTCCTCCGACTATAGTGTTTATGATAAATCTACCCACTGTTCGGGCAGGTTCCTCTGGATGGCATGGAGCAGGCCCATGCCCGGGGTCTGATGTTCTTTGCCTACCCTCTTGTGGGTTCTTAACAAATTCCTGCAGCTTTTTCTGCCTGATCAACTTTTCTATGGCATCATGTGGTGTCTACAATCCTCTGTATTATGCCCGTAAGTCTCATGGAAGCGACAGTACTTCCCTGTCCTCTTCTATTCTTTCGTGGACCTGTTTGGGCGTGGATTTCTATATTGAAAAGTGTTACAGGTTGACAAATAAATATTTTCAAGAGATGCGTTCAGGGGGGTGTATTCATTGTAAGTTGGAATCATTGGCTTCCATTTCCCTGCTTTTCTTTTCTTTCCAAGATTTCCTCCACTGTACCCTTTAGACTGTTCAGGCTTGTTTTGGACGTTGACTTGAACCTTTTCCGAGTTACCGTCGGATTGTTTTAGGGCGATATTGTTTTTCACGGTCCTGAACAGGCCCTGGTGCCTTATCTCGCCTTGTCCACATGGCTTCTTCTCTTCTTATGAATTGATGAGCCTGTGAATAGGAACGCTCCAACGTTGTTGGAGGCTTTTCCGCCAACCAATCCCCAAACTCGGAGTCTGGATCAACACCTCGTTTACCGCCATCAAAATTGCATGGTCGTTAGGGTTGCTAATTTCATTAGCCGCAACATGAAATATTTGCAAATACTCTTTCAATGAGTCTTCTGGGGCTTGAATTACACTTGATAGAGACATCACGTCTTTAGGACGAGCTGCATGTATCCTGAATTGTTCTACAAATTTTGTTGCCAATTCGTTAAACTGGATATAGACCACGGGGGAAGCCGAATGAACCACATGGTGGCGATTTCGGATAAAGTGATCGGGAAGCACCTATATTTGGTCGCATCATTTTCTCTGGAAGAATCCGTCATCCACTCATACCTCATCACATGTTATCTGGGATCAGTCTTTCCTTCGTAGGCCGAGATAGTTGGCATGCTAAACTTCCTGGGATACTCGACCTATGAATGATATCAGTGAATGGAGTATGACTTCTGGATACCCCATAATCTTCATTGGTTAGGCCTTGATTCTCCCTCATTAACTACCTGACCATAGCTGATAAGTCCAGAGTTTGTATGGAGGATGGAAGATTGGGTTCTGTTCTATGGGACCGCTCAGGTTGATGTCCCCTCTGCTGGCGATCGGCCAAATGTGTATCTTGAAGGCCAGCTTCATTAGGATCTTGGTGGGCCGGGCGTCCAGTCTCCACATGCGCTCCCGCTCTTAAGTTTCCTGTTTCAGCTTGGGCATGGTCTCTAAGATGTGACTGATCCCTGGTAGATCGATCAGTAGCATCTGCTTGCGTATTTTCAGTTTTACGGCGTCTACGCCTGGGAGGTTCATCAGATGAAGTCGAGCTAACAGATGAAGAATAAGGAGTAGAGCTACCTCCAGCATTCTGATGTTGTTGCTTAGTAAGCCGAGTCAATAGGTTAGCGTTAGCCTAAATTTTCTCAGCGAGTTATCTTCTACTATCCATGAGTTCTCTCATTAAGTTGTTGAACTCTGTCCTTGTAACGACTTCCGATTTATTTTAGGTAGTAGTCCATGTACCTAGGTTTGCTTATTTGTTGCTAGGTCCTATCTGTTGTACGCTAGCAGTCTCATTGACGTCCGCATTATGAGAGGCTGATCGGGTACGTGGTCTTCCCATAGTAGAGTTATTGATAAGAACTCTGAGTAGAATCAATGGACGTCCTGTGAATAACTTGGATCTCCTTCGGGGGATTTATTCAATGCAGTAGCTGCAAAGCATATCGCAACGACCTGAGAATTCGATTCTCAGTGAAAGCACCAAAATGTTAGCACCAAAATTGGTCACTAACACCCTTAAGAAAGATTATATAGAGAGATTAATGAAGAACGTAAATTTAAGTAAAGAACAGTATGCTAGATTAAATGCAAAGACAAGAACACCATATTTATAGTGGTTCGGCGTATCTGCCTACGTCCACTTTGAAGTTAATCTTTATTGCTCTACTCAACAATTTAATACAGATACAATCCGTACACAACCTATTTAAATACAATATCTAGGTAAAAAGAATGAGTCTTGAATGCAGCAGAGTCTACCCATTGTTCTTGAAAAAAGTCCGTTTCACTATGACCCTGCCCCTCTATTTAGAGACGAAGATGGGTTGGACTTCCCTATTGAGCCTAGGAGCAAGATACCTCGGCCCGTGGTGAGTGACTTCTGTTTGCCGAGCCACAAATGCCGATCGGGGAATGACGAGCGATGTCTCCAAGTCGAACGAGGCAGTGTGTTAAGTGAAGGGTATTGGCCGAACGAGATCCGAAGCCGGTCGAACGGAGATGCCGAACGACATACTTATGTCGGGCAAAGCCATGTGCCGAGCGAGGCTGGAATGCCGAACGTGGCATGAATGTTGAGCGAGGCTGGTATACCGAACCAGGATGGAATGCCGAACGAGACTCGTGACGAACGAGACTCATGCCGAACGACTCTGCTATGCCGAGCGACCTTGCTATGTCGAGCGACCTTGCTATGCCGAGCGACCTTGCTATGCCGATCGACCTTGCTATGTCGAGCGAGGTTCACGTCGAACAACCCTGCTATGTCGAACGGCCTGGACGCCGAACGATGCTCGATGCCGGTCGAGGCTTCTCTGCCGAACGATATGGAATGCCGAACGACCATGCTGTGCCGAACAGCCTTCAATGCCGAACGAACCTTTTACACTAAGCCTCTTGTTACTCGGTCAAACCATCGGGTAACAAGGGGTTAACAAGATCTTATAGGATTTGTTGCGAGCTTGTGTATTGAACTTTGGTGGATCATGGAATGACCACCTACACCTAGTCGAGTTTTCGTATAACAATAGTTATCAGACTATTATAGGAATGGCATCGTTTGAGGCTTTGTATGAAAGGCCATTGAAATCCCATGCATGTTGGTTAGAGACTGGAGACTGATTAGTACTTGGTCCTAATTTGGTAAGAGAAGCAGCAAAAAAGATTGAGCTGATAAGTGCGAGAATGAAGGAAGCCCAGTGTAGGCATAAAAGCTATGTAGATAAAAGACAAAAAGATTTAGAATTCTCTATTGGAGATGATGTTTTCATCAAAGTATTGCCAATGAAAGGTGTTATATGGTTCAGGAAGAAGGGGAATTAGCACCGAGGTTCGTTGGACCATTTCCTATTATAGAAAGGATCGGGAAACTCGAGTATAGAGTAGAATTATCGAGTAGTTTAACCAGAGTCCATGGTGTTTTTCATTTATCTCATCTTAGGAAATGTGTTAGGGATCCAAACACCACTATAGCACCGAACGTGTTAGAAGATTTAGTAGTGGAACCAGACATAACTATAGCTAGGAAGCCTATCTAGATAGTCAAGAGAGATGAGAAGAAGTCGAGGAACATGTAACAGCCCGCAAATCCGTACCCCTTGAGTTAACCCTATTCTACAATAATCAACTCAAGTTGCACAGAAATACGAACCATTTGGGTTAAAGAAGAAGAGGTAGAAGAAGAAAATAGAAAACAATAACAGAATCTAACCATCGCAGCGGAATAAAATATAATAGATAAATAATAATCTTACTCAAAATCAAGTATATCTGTTTACATATATTACATCATCAGAGTACATCAATCACATATCACATCAATAACATACAAGTGGATACATAGCAACTCAATACAGCGGAATATATATATATAAACAAGTACGAGAGTATGTGTCGTCATCCCGCTCGTCTCCTGAGCTCCATAGCATCAATCCTGTATCCTATAATACTCGGTCTGACCCGAGCATTACAGTTAAATAATACCCGAGTCAGTCTGGAATACCAGCGTGAGAAAATCACACCCAATTGATTTTTAAGTTTCAAAAATCCTTTGAAAACAAAAGCATCTCGTAAGACCACGCCACAAATAAACATGTCGGGTTTTTACCTTACGATAGCTAAAACAATTTTCTATAGAAATCCTCTGATATTATAATAGGGTCTATATACAAATACTTATAAAATAGCCGAAATTGTTACATCTATTAAATTCCAGCTACTAGCCACAAAAGTGGGTAATACAAACAAAACTCGTACAAGTCTCGTAGGGAGAATGGATTTCCAACTAATGGCTAGGCACTGGGGTACCACCTGGTCACAGTACCTGGTCTAGATCAGCGTACCGAGGAGCCACCCTAACTCCCCTGCAACACAAGACCGGAACCATCCCTTACTGGACAGTCCCGAGCAAGATCACCCCGCGGTTGGGATCAGCAACCGCCCACTAAGCCGAAATAAAGGGACATCTAGACAGGGATGACCTCACCCTCCAGTGGGGGCTACCCACGAAGCCTTGCTGCATATCCCCTGATTTTCAGCCATTCCCATTTGATGAGGCTTGAGGCTAAGCGTTACCTTTGAGAATATCTCTTAGAATGCCCATCGTCCACCTGACGATGTTTCGCAAGCATTCATCCATACAAGTCCGTCCCAGGTCCGAACGGAACCGAAGGCACTATTCCTACTACATCCATTTTGGAAATATCCTCAGGATTAGTAGCGACTAGCCCTTGCACTTCACTGCTCCATCTTCGACTCCGAACACGTTTTTCGCACGAAACGTACAAACCGGATCGAAGTGGTTTTCGAGAAATGAATCTCAATCCCGGTCTCTTCGAAACGATCAACTCATTTGTCCAATATTGATAGTCGGTTATTTAACTATCAACAATATTCACAACATCCATCACATAATAAATAATTTCCCAAATTATTTATTTATCTCAAAATATCTTCACAAGATATATTTCTATTTTTCAAACCCTTTTGAAAACAGTTTTAAAACTATCTTCCTTTCTCAGAATCAATTTCCCAAATAGTTTCTATTCCCACTGAAATCGCCAAGCACCAAACTTAAGATTTTTAAAAATAATCTAAAAACACCTTACTTTGAAATATATTTTAAAACATTCATTTTTTTTTTTGAAAAAAAAAAAAAACTACTTCAATAATTTACTAAAAATACATACTATATGATTTTTTGAAAATAAAGTTACTTTATAAAATATAAAACTAGGTTTTCACTCTTAAGAACAAAATTCTAAGTCACATTTAAATAGTTATTACAATAATAGATTTGAAAAAAATATTTACTATGAATTTTAGACATTCAGAAATAATAAAATTTCTAAAATATGTTTTTTTTTAAAACTACATTAAACTTTTATCTTATATTTAAATTTTCTTCAAAAACGCACTTGGCTATCCAGGAAAATATACTTCCCTTCACATTCTTCTTGAAATTCTAATTTCTATCACTTGAATCAATTTCCAAATTGAATTCCAATTTTCTCCCTTTCTATTTCAAAATCCATTAATTTTAGATTTTATTTCCTTAATTATGAGTTAAATTACTTTTAACTGAAAATACTAATTCTTAGATTTTCTCAAGTTACTTCTTTATTTTATTTTATTTTTTATAAATTTAAACGTTAAAGTTTAAAATAATTCTTTATTCCTTTAATTACTATAACTTGAGTTTACAATTTATAAATTTCTGTTTTATTCAAAATTCTTTTCATACTCGCAATTATTTATTAGTATTTTTAATACTATTCCTACTTCTTTCCGATTCATTCTTAATTCATTCAAGTTTTCTATAATTATTTCGCTTACAAATTCACTTCTTTTATTTTCTTTCCAAAAATCCAATTTATATAATTGGAAATTCATTTACCCAAAAAAATATCCAATCAACCATAACATTCAATATTCCCATACAACTCATCATAGAATATCAATATTCACAACAGAGAATATTAAACAAATTTAAATAAATGTTGAGGGATCCAGTTGGATCCCTCCAACCTGTTTTCCCTGCATCCACAAATGTTAGCACAATATAATACGCCAATTCCAAAATATCATACTATATCACATCGATCAATTCAGCCATTCAAACAATTATTTAAATTTAATCATTTAAATTTAACTGAGTGAGATTAACTCACCTTTGCCTCTTAAATTTGCACGTCCATTTCAATATTGCCTCAGATTCTCTGATGTTTAACCTTAAATGAACGATTTATAAAATTTTATTAATATTCGAATCAAACAAGAAACAAATTTTCTTTTGGTAATTTTAATTAAATCTCTTTTGTTTTCAATAATTTTATTTTAACCCAACTTCTTTTAATAAATTATATTTAACTAACAATTAGTTTTACAACTGGATTTCTTTTTTTTTTCTTTTTTTTTTATAACTCTTATTTCGGAAATCTCATTGAAAATTTCTAACTTCACACAGGTTTTCAAACATGTTTATGCTCAATATTCTTTTACTTGGAAATATATTTTGGTAATCTACATATTTTAAAAATGAGGATACATATATACTTGTCAAAATAAATTACAGATCTCAAAAATCTAATTCTATTTAAACTTCCTATATTTTCTAAACCATATCTACCACATATTTATTATTATTTCAAAATCTTATCTATGTAAAATATTCTATGTATATCTATTATCAAAACTATTCCTTTTTCTTTCCAGTGAACACAGCAGAAATCATCTTTAC
Organism: Allium cepa; assembly: GCA_030765085.1. NCBI lineage: Eukaryota > Viridiplantae > Streptophyta > Magnoliopsida > Asparagales > Amaryllidaceae > Allium > Allium cepa. The sequence continues at coordinate 485,386,865 of CM060935.1, forward strand.
TGAAATTAATTTTTTTTTTCTATACATATATAACTAATTAAACAAACTGTTGTTAAACTTTCTTCTACTTCTGCAATTATATTTTAAGTGTTCGAAGATTTTAGAATAATCGATTAATGGATTACTGGAATAAAATAGAAAACACGTTCGAATCGAAGCACTCTCACCTGCAGATGCCTTACGATCCACCATGCTCACACACAGCCCCCAGTTGAACCCTTCCCTGCCCAAAGCTACCCTCATCGACCTTCGAGAACCCCATGACGAAATGCGACGCCAAGTGCTATGCGACATCACCACGTCGCGTTGATGAAGTCACACATGAGGCGCTCATGTCTTCACAAACTCGCGACGCCCCCTCGCAAATCGAAGTGCCGCCCCATCGATCCTTCATCACACGCGAACCCTAACTACTACCATTCGCGAGCAAGATTCGGTCACGAGTTCAAGCATCCCATTCACCGTGATTTGAAAAGGAGGAGAGGGACTCGCGTTCGAAATGGAAGGAAGGGGTTTCGATTAGAAGTGGATTAAAGGCTGTGATTCGGCCATTACTGGTTCGATTTGGATTTTGAATTAGTTCTGGTATGCTCAAGCGTATAAACAAAGGCAAGACACGAATTTGAAGAGAGAGAAGCGTGCTGGGAAAGGATTGAAAATGGCGTATACAAGAAGCCTGATAAATGAAATTAAATTTCCTTAAATTGTTATCAATTAAATTTTAGCGCACATGTATCGTACACTCACATACTAACTCCAAAAACTATGAAAATTGAAACTCGACAATAATTCCATATTACGGACCAAATGAAACTGGTTTCATCGAATTCTGAGACTGTGCCTCGGAAGGCTATTTTAAATTCAATTTAAACTATATAAAATTTTTTAAAACTGAACAAACCACTATTAATTTTAATTTTAACACTTTTACTATCTTCAAAATCATCAATATAAATTCTATAAGCCTTCAAATTATTTTAATAGGCTTAAAATTCCAGATTCAATATTTTATCCAACATCAAATTATTTAATTCAATAATTTAAGTATCAAATAAATCGTGGTATTCGTAATTCAAGTTAAAATTGTACTATTGAATATTTAAAATCAATTAAATATTCTAATTTTAAATGCTCGAAAATTCCGGGTCGTCACATTCCTCCCCCCTTAAAAGAATTTCGTCCCCGAAATTACTAATCAGGAAGAATGGCCCCAAACTCCCATTACTTTTCCAAAACCAAACAGCTTCAAACACTTCAACAACTTACCAACTGTTTTTTATAAGAGACCCTTAACCTTTTTATTCACTTTCCAAACCTTTCCCTAGTTTGCAACAATCTATTTGCTTAACTATTCAAGTTTCAATTTAAAACCAAATTTTGAATTATCAAAATTTTCTTAAAAAATTTTCTAACACCCTAAATTCCCGAAAATTTTTGCCAGCGTTTCCTTTGCGCGGCTAGCTCGGTACTACTACAAAATGGCTCTACGGCCTCTCGAATCCAAAAAGAAAACAAAAAGCCAAGTGGCTCAATCCAAAATCCCAATCCAATTTCATACCAAATTTAAATACATACCTTTTTGTCGGGCAATTCAAATTTATTTCTCGAAATCAAATCCAATTCCCTTTTCCCTTTATAATATACCTGCATATCCTGCTAAGCACTAATATCAAATCACAATATTCCAAAACTTTTTATCCACTTTCTCACAAAATGCCAATATCTTTTCATTCCAATATTGGCTTCAATTATATTGGTAGTATTAATTTCCATTTAAGACTTCACCATCCCCTCTAAAGTTTAGTTTAAGCATTTTATATGCTCCTTAAATTTATTTTCATCTACCACTTTAGTTTATATCTATTTCTATTTAACTTGATTCTTTCATTTTCATACGAATTCAATTTATTTCCAACTCCAAATGTTAAATTTTATTTTTCCTTTATAACTAATTCATGTCATTATTTTAATTAGTTTCATTCACTACCTTATTTCAATTTCCAGTTTGAAATTGTTTTGTCGTTAACAACATTTTCCAAAAATTTTCAAAAATTTTCTAACTCCCAAAATTTCTGAAAAATTTTGGCAGAGTCTCCTTTGTACGGAGGAGCTTTTGCAATTTGACAAAAGAGATAAATATATATATATCGACCCACCCGGTCGGAAAAACCAAAAACAGTTCATATTTCCTATTTTTATTGCGTAGGCGTACCTTATTTAGCATTTTAAGCAAGCGGCTTATAATTTTTAGCAATTAGCATAACCCAATCCAGCCTCACGGCTTCCAGGTACCTGTACTTACTCAATTTAAACATGTAAGTGTCGAATATAAGAAGTTTAACACATTTTACTTACTTGCAATAGTTAAAACATATGAATTCTAACAGAAACCCATACCAAACATTTTTCCATAAGCAACTTATACAATTTCCATGTTAATTCAACTGTTCCAATTTATTTATAAACCATTTTTATACAAATTTGAATGGTCTCCAATCCATTCGTATACAATTTCATCAATTCGAATGGTTTAAAACACAATAGCTTACATTTAGTTTATTTTTTTTAAGCAAACTGAACTCATATTTAATTCAATTGCTTTCAAAATCAATTTATTTTACTCCAATCAATCCATAGAATGTTTAATTATCAAATGACAATTTATTATGTGCAATTCGATGAGATTTATGTGAATAAATAAGTATTTATGTTTATAACCAATTTAAATTGATTTCAACTCAATTTATACTTAATTCTATTCCATTTTCAAATTTATACACAATCCATATATTCTCGCTTCCATTTCAAATTTGAATACATTCACTTGTATTTCATTCATTAACCCAACTAATCCCATTATTCAAACAAGTTCTATTCAAAACCAATAACAATTTGGGTTCATCTTATTTGCCAATTAAACTTCCCTTTTATTTTAATCCATTCACAATCACTTACTTAGCTCGACACATTCCATTTAAATTTCATTTACAATTCATTTATTTACATTTCATTCCATATTAGTTTATTCCAAACTATTTTATTTAGCTCAAAAACAATCCAAACTAATTTCATTTAGTAAGCATTTCTCAACGTATTTAAACCAACACTTCATTTAATACTTATTTATTTCATCATTTATTTATTCATTATAATTAACTTATCCACTCAATCCATTACGGATTTTCCATTTCTTAAATATTATTACAACCCACCAAGTTTTATTTCAATCCATATTTATTTTTATTTTATTTTTTTTATTTTTTTTTACTTGATTCAAATTTAATCCAATATCATTAAACTTGGTTTAAGTTGAATTAAATTCAACTCTCTTCGATTTATTCAGCTTAAGTCAATTTATTCAAATTTATACTTAAGCTCATTTTCATTTCGCAAATAAATATTTTTCTCTTTTATCCAACTTGATGCCATCTCAATTAAATCTCATTTTAAATCTACAATTTCCATCGGTTAGTTATTATAAAATTCAACTTTCCAGTTTTAACTCATTCAATTTATTACAAGGCCATCTCCAATTATATTTTCACTTAGTTGGATTTTATTCTCAATACAAACCATTATTATTTTAATCCAATTTCATTTTTATTTGATACATTTCTAATTTAATTATATTTAATTTGTTAACACTTCAAGTCTAATTTTACTTAATAACTCAAGTTCTGATTCTATTATTCACTTTTAATTTACCATCCAATTTATTAACTCACAATTGAACTCCATTTATTAATTTATTATCTAATTAGTTTTCCCCTATTTATAATCCAACACTTGAATTTTAATCCCAAATATCACTTTATTTTATTTTCTTAAGTTTAATATGCTTCATAATTCAAGTTTAGATTTTATTCTATTATCCAGAACATCAAACAATATTTATTTTGGAATTTCTATTCCACTCTCAAAATCTATATGTCACAACTCATTATTTACACATTTCCATTTATTATAGGCTTGAATATATTTATCTTTTATTTTAACTCAAGCCTTATGCTTCTTTATAACTCAAGCATATTTTATTCATGCATTTAAATTCTTTTATAAATTATTCTAATTTATTTACTTCAATTTCCAATCCTTATTCAATTCAATTCCCATTCGTTCAGCTAAGAATTTAATTCCATTCATTAATTCAATCGAATTCTCATCCCAACTCAATTTTACTTTAACTCGGATTTATTTAACTCAATTCAATTTCAACTCAATTCGAATACAACTGGATATTATTTTAGCTTATTCAATTAATTTCAATCCAGTTATATATATATATATATATTTTTTATCAATCCAAGTTAATTTCATTTTAACTCTTCACTTTAGATTTTCATTCCACTATCCAAAGCTTAAATTTCTTCCTGATTTAAAAATCATTTCCATTTATAAGCTTACAACTTATCTTATCAGGATTTTTTTTTTTTTAAACTTCCGGCTTTTGTTTCAAATCATTTTGAAATCCCCAACATTTCAAATCTCATTTCTCAAAAATTCAAACCAATCCTGGTTTTATTTCCAACAAATTTCCTTTGAGATTTTCAAACAAACCACTAGCTTTCAGAACAAATCAATTTGGTAGCAATCCGTCACTTAGAAATTCGAAAATGAATACTGATGATGCGGCCGTCATCATAAGAATTATTTTCCAATAATCCAAGTGATTTCAATGCTATATTACTTCGAAAATCCATTCAAGACAAATTTTCCTTTCAGAAATACTTTCAAAACAATAATATTATTATTTATCTTCAAAACATTTCGACAAATTCTTCGAAAATCTTCGGAATTTTAAATTTCCAAATCCTACTTAAATAAATTTTAACCACAATTCATTTGCATTGCTTATGCTTATTCAAGTTCCCATTTAATTATATTTCAATTTATAATCTACATCTATAATTCATACTTATAAATTTCATTTTATAATCCATATTCATGAATTTTATAATTTATAATGTATTTATTTCCTTAACTTTTAATTACATTTCCATTCCTAGTCAAATTCTTACTTAACAATGATAATGCTTTAATATTATTCTTCCTAACATCCAAGCAACCATATATTAGTTAAATAGTTTTTCTAGAACTATTCTTTATATCAAAATATGTTTTTGGGTAAAATTATTTCATTTACCCACATTTAAAACAATATCATGTCAATTGTTCTATTCAAGTGTTTAGAAACCCCTTCGATACAGTTGTACAGACTGTGCCGACGAAGGTTCATATGCCACTCAATAAACCAATCAACACAATATTAAAACAATTTATATTCACTAACAAATACGCGCTCATATCTATTTATACGCTCAAACTCATTATAGAGTACTTCGGACTCTATTTTAAATGAGTAATTTCCCACCAGAGCCAAGGTTATCACCAACCTAAGCTCTGATACCAAGTGTAACAGCCCGCAAATCCGTACCCCTTGAGTTAACCCTATTCTACAATAATCAACTCAAGTTGCACAGAAATACGAACCATTTGGGTTAAAGAAGAAGAGGTAGAAGAAGAAAATAGAAAACAATAACAGAATCTAACCATCGCAGCGGAATAAAATATAATAGATAAATAATAATCTTACTCAAAATCAAGTATATCTGTTTACATATATTACATCATCAGAGTACATCAATCACAGATCACATCAATAACATACAAGTGGATACATAGCAACTCAATACAGCGGAATATATATATATAAACAAGTATGAGAGTACGTGTCGTCATCCCGCTCGTCTCCTGAGCTCCATAGCATCAATCCTGTATCCTATAATACTCGGTCTGACCCGAGCATTACAGTTAAATAATACCCGAGTCAGTCTGGAATACCAGCGTGAGAAAATCACACCCAATTGATTTTTAAGTTTCAAAAATCCTTTGAAAACAAAAGCATCTCGTAAGACCACGCCACAAATAAACATGTCGGGTTTTTACCTTACGATAGCTAAAACAATTTTCTATAGAAATCCTCTGATATTATAATAGGGTCTATATACAAATACTTATAAAATAGCCGAAATTGTTACATCTATTAAATTCCAGCTACTAGCCACAAAAGTGGGTAATACAAACAAAACTCGTACAAGTCTCGTAGGGAGAATGGATTTCCAACTAATGGCTAGGCACTGGGGTACCACCTATCACAGTACCTGGTCTAGATCAGCGTACCGAGGAGCCACCCTAACTCCCCTGCAACACAAGACCGGAACCATCCCTTACTGGACAGTCCCGAGCAAGATCACCCCGCGGTTGGGATCAGCAACCGCCCACTAAGCCGAAATAAAGGGACATCTAGACAGGGATGACCTCACCCTCCAGTGGGGGCTACCCACGAAGCCTTGCTGCATATCCCCTGATTTTCAGCCATTCCCATTTGATGAGGCTTGAGGCTAAGCGTTACCTTTGAGAACGATATCTCTTAGAATGCCCATCGTCCACCTGACGATGTTTCGCAAGCATTCATCCATACAAGTCCGTCCCAGGTCCGAACGGAACCGAAGGCACTATTCCTACTACATCCATTTTGGAAATATCCTCAGGATTAGTAGCGACTAGCCCTTGCACTTCACTGCTCCATATTCGACTCCGAACACGTTTTTCGCACGAAACGTACAAACCGGATCGAAGTGGTTTTCGAGAAATGAATCTCAATCCCGGTCTCTTCGAAACGATCAACTCATTTGTCCAATATTGATAGTCGGTTATTTAACTATCAACAATATTCACAACATCCATCACATAATAAATAATTTCCCAAATTATTTATTTATCTCAAAATATCTTCACAAGATATATTTCTATTTTTCAAACCCTTTTGAAAACAGTTTTAAAACTATCTTCCTTTCTCAGAATCAATTTCCCAAATAGTTTCTATTCCCACTGAAATCGCCAAGCACCAAACTTAAGATTTTTAAAAATAATCTAAAAACACCTTACTTTGAAATATATTTTAAAACATTCATATTTTTTTAAAAAAAAAAAAAAAAAAAACTACTTCAATAATTTACTAAAAATACATACTATATGATTTTTTGAAAATAAAGTTACTTTATAAAATATAAAACTAGGTTTTCACTCTTAAGAACAAAATTCTAAGTCACATTTAAATAGTTATTACAATAATAGATTTGAAAAAAATATTTACTATGAATTTTAGACATTCAGAAATAATAAAATTTCTAAAATATGTTTTTTTTTAAAACTACATTAAACTTTTATCTTATATTTAAATTTTCTTCAAAAACGCACTTGGCTATCTAGGAAAATATACTTCCCTTCACATTCTTCTTGAAATTCTAATTTCTATCACTTGAATCAATTTCCAAATTGAATTCCAATTTTCTCCCTTTCTATTTCAAAATCCATTAATTTTAGATTTTATTTCCTTAATTATGAGTTAAATTACTTTTAACTGAAAATACTAATTCTTAGATTTTCTCAAGTTACTTCTTTATTTTATTTTATTTTTTATAAATTTAAACGTTAAAGTTTAAAATAATTCTTTATTCCTTTAATTACTATAACTTGAGTTTACAATTTATAAATTTCTGTTTTATTCAAAATTCTTTTCATACTCGCAATTATTTATTAGTATTTTTAATACTATTCCTACTTCTTTCCGATTCATTCTTAATTCATTCAAGTTTTCTATAATTATTTCGCTTACAAATTCACTTCTTTTATTTTCTTTCCAAAAATCCAATTTATATAATTGGAAATTCATTTACCCAAAAAAATATCCAATCAACCATAACATTCAATATTCCCATACAACTCATCATAGAATATCAATATTCACAACAGAGAATATTAAACAAATTTAAATAAATGTTGAGGGATCCAGTTGGATCCCTCCAACCTGTTTTCCCTGCATCCACAAATGTTAGCACAATATAATACGCCAATTCCAAAATATCATACTATATCACATCGATCAATTCAGCCATTCAAACAATTATTTAAATTTAATCATTTAAATTTAACTGAGTGAGATTAACTCACCTTTGCCTCTTAAATTTGCACGTCCATTTCAATATTGCCTCAGATTCTCTGATGTTTAACCTTAAATGAACGATTTATAAAATTTTATTAATATTCGAATCAAACAAGAAACAAATTTTCTTTTGGTAATTTTAATTAAATCTCTTTTGTTTTCAATAATTTTATTTTAACCCAACTTCTTTTAATAAATTATATTTAACTAACAATTAGTTTTACAACTGGATTTCTTTTCTTTTTTTTTCTTTTTTTTTTTTATAACTCTTATTTCGGAAATCTCATTGAAAATTTCTAACTTCACACAGGTTTTCAAACATGTTTATGCTCAATATTCTTTTACTTGGAAATATATTTTGGTAATCTACATATTTTAAAAATGAGGATACATATATACTTGTCAAAATAAATTACAGATCTCAAAAATCTAATTCTATTTAAACTTCCTATATTTTCTAAACCATATCTACCACATATTTATTATTATTTCAAAATCTTATCTATGTAAAATATTCTATGTATATCTATTATCAAAACTATTCCTTTTTCTTTCCAGTGAACACAGCAGAAATCATCTTTACTGAAATTAATTTTTTTTTTCTATACATATATAACTAATTAAACAAACTGTTGTTAAACTTTCTTCTACTTCTGCAATTATATTTTAAGTGTTCGAAGATTTTAGAATAATCGATTAACGGATTACTGGAATAAAATAGAAAACACGTTCGAATCGAAGCACTCTCACCTGCAGATGCCTTACGATCCACCATGCTCACACACAGCCCCCAGTTGAACCCTTCCCTGCCCAAAGCTACCCTCATCGACCTTCGAGAACCACATGACGAAATGCGACGCCAAGTGCTATGCGACATCACCACGTCGCGTTGATGAAGTCACACATGAGGCGCTCATGTCTTCACAAACTCGCGACGCCCCCTCGCAAATCGAAGTGCCGCCCCATCGATCCTTCATCACACGCGAACCCTAACTACTACCATTCGCGAGCAAGATTCGGTCACGAGTTCAAGCATCCCATTCACCGTGATTTGAAAAGGAGGAGAGGGACTCGCGTTCGAAATGGAAGGAAGGGGTTTCGATTAGAAGTGGATTAAAGGCTGTGATTCGGCCATTACTGGTTCGATTTGGATTTTGAATTAGTTCTGGTATGCTCAAGCGTATAAACAAAGGCAAGACACGAATTTGAAGAGAGAGAAGCGTGCTGGGAAAGGATTGAAAATGGCGTATACAAGAAGCCTGATAAATGAAATTAAATTTCCTTAAATTGTTATCAATTAAATTTTAGCGCACATGTATCGTACACTCACATACTAACTCCAAAAACTATGAAAATTGAAACTCGACAATAATTCCATATTACGGACCAAATGAAACTGGTTTCATCGAATTCTGAGACTGTGCCTCGGAAGGCTATTTTAAATTCAATTTAAACTATATAAAAAATTTTAAAACTGAACAAACCACTATTAATTTTAATTTTAACACTTTTACTATCTTCAAAATCATCAATATAAATTCTATAAGCCTTCAAATTATTTTAATAGGCTTAAAATTCCAGATTCAATATTTTATCCAACATCAAATTATTTAATTCAATAATTTAAGTATCAAATAAATCGTGGTATTCGTAATTCAAGTTAAAATTGTACTATTGAATATTTAAAATCAATTAAATATTCTAATTTTAAATGCTCGAAAATTCCGGGTCGTCACAGAACATGACAGTCGGATTAGTGAAAGTCCAGTGGAGTGGAGATGCTAGAGACTGTACTTGGGAGTCTAAGAGCAGGAATAGTGACATTATTTAGGATATTTAATTAGTTAAATTAAATAAAATAATGTGTTAATTATGGATTGAGAATTGTTATTAAAGATAAGGGGTAGGCTAGCCATGCTAATAAAAAAAATAAAAGAACTAATATGGAGCTAAATGTTAGGAAATAAGGAAGGGCAAAATAAGAAAATGATTAAACTTATACCCTAAACCCTTAGGAAATCAAATACATGTTCACTTTATTATTCTCAAACGAAAAATACATTATGTCGACTACCATTTTCAATCTCAAGAGAAGATAAAGCAAGGTTTTTCAAGGGGAAGAATCAAACAAATTAATCAAGATCAAATCTAACATCCTAATCACAAAGCTAAGGTGAATAATGACTACATCTGACTTCTCTATACGTTCTCGGCTTTAAAATGAAATTTGAGTTTATCTTTCATGATTTAGTCATGATTTTGAAGAGTAAAATGTTTATATATACACGTTGATGATTTATGCTTGTCCATATAGTTTTTCGACATGTTTTGATGTGAAAACCCCATTTAATTACATCCAAATGCCTTGCTATTTTAGATATAGACCAAAAAAGTTATTCTAGAGAAGGGTTTCAATTTTAATAATTTTTTGAATTAATGTGGATTTTATATTAATTTTCTAGCGAAGAAAATGATTTATTGGGTTATAAATTATTTACGGTTAAATAAATATTTATTTAGGTTTGAAATTTATATATGTCAGAATATTTAATTGGATTTTCTAGAATTTTTGTAGAATTTTCTATAGATTTTTGATGAATACATAAAATTATTTAAGGTATGGAACTTAAATGTTTTATATATTTAATTAAGGAGGAAGGGCATTTTGCAAGTGACTTAAATAATAAATTCTAGAATTATGGCAATACTTTTAGAAAAGGAATGTTAGCAACCAATAAGAGTTTGACAAACAAGGCAGGCTAGTTAAAAAGTTTACTTAAAAAGGTTTTAAATCAGGAATTCACGTTGAAAGTGTTTTTCGCCTATTTTGGTTCTCCCAGGTAGCTTTCAACTAAGATCCTCTGCCTACTTCCCCAAACCAACACATATAGTATCAACCAGTTGGTACACAGTGAATTGGATATAGGCGGAAGGCAAGAATCGAAACCAAGGTGCCGAAGCGTCTTTATGTTTTAAAAGAGAAAAGCGTCTTCTTTGCTTCGACTAAGATGCTTTCGACTTAGTTGGCTTTCGACTAGGTCAATTGATTTAAAGAAAAGGTTTTAAGGCTGTGCCTATGTTTTATGTAATAGATTTCGAATTAGTGCTCTCAACTAAGTTAATGGTTTTGAAATAGTTGTACCTTTGCTTTTAAATGATAACTTCCGACAATGTCAAAGCCTATATTGTCGCTTCCTACCTTTAGAAACAAAGCTTTCGAAGAGGCTTGTTTTGTTTTATAAAAATTCTGCCACTTCTCCAGAGCTTTAGGAAGGGGGTGGTTTCGACACCATCACTTTCTTATTTAAATTATGGCTTTCAAAAGGGTTTGTTTTTTACTCTGTTTCTTATGACCCTTAGTGATTTTTAAACAACAACCCAATGGTTTCAGAAGAGGATGGTTTCGACTTAAATGATTTTGAAAGGTGTTTTCCACTTGTTTTAAATTGAACCCAAGTGCTTTCGAAAGGTTTGAGTTTTAAAAGTTTTAACGCTTTCAAAAGGTTTTGAAAATGGTTTCAAAGACGTGGTTCCCCAAAGGGTTTCGAAGGAGTCGAATGGTGCTATTTTCTAATGGTTTTGAAAGGTCTAAAGGAAAGGTTTTTCCAATGGTTTTGAAAATATTTAAAGGAAAGGTTTTCCTATGGTTTCAAAAGGCAATGTTTAATGGCTTTAAAGAGAGATGTCAAAGGCTTTTAGCTTCCGAAGGAAAAGGGATTTAAATGGTTTCGAAGGGTTATATAAATGGTTTCAAAAGGAAGGTTTGGCCTTTCATCCATATAAAAGAAAGGGTTTTAAATGGTTTCGAAAGTGGTACTTTCAATAGGATCAAAAGAGGTACTTTCAATGATTAAAGGTTTTCATCAACAAATATTTGAGTAAAGTATATATAGCATGGCAAGGTGATTTTGAATAGATCATAGAGTATAATGTTTTCCTCGTTTAAGTTTAGTTTAAAAGATTTTAAATCAATTTCAGATGAAATGGCGTTCAAGGAAAATTATCGGAAGGTAACCCTAAGTAAAATGACTTGGATATTCAAGTACTAGATGGGACTGGTATAGGGTCGTTCTTATACATTATCTATTTGCCCCAGTTAATTTAGTCCAAAATTCCAGTATGTATGGCTTTGTTAAAGGTAAGACTAAAATTCTGATTACACACAGAAAGGAATATATGTTGTATAAAGATAAGTTATTGGTAAGCCCGTAAAACCATTAGGGTCGGTGACCTTGAGAGATGTTAAGTTAAGGACAGACCTTCTAGAAGAGAAGTATTTAATAGATAGTTAAGGGCAAACTGCCCAAAAGAGGTGTCTAATAGGTGTTAGATTATTTAGTTATTTTTTCTGGTAGGCCCAGGTCAGCCAAATGTTAATAGTAAGCCAAGCTAAACTATAAAGTTCGAACATATAGTCAGACTTTTTCCTGACACACACACACACACATATGTATGTATGTATGTATGTTTACATAATGATGCTTTATAGTTTTAAATAGTTTTGGTTGCAGGATAAAGATTTGAAAAAGATATGTTTTAAAAGGACATTAGTGAGGGAAAACCAGTTCCGCTAAGTAGCGTGGTCTCACTTAACACTAAAATCCGAGATGTATAGTATTATTCACACTAGGCTTTATATCTGACTCAAAGTTTATGTTTTCCCCTTAAACTCTCGGGTGCTCAAAATTTATTTGAGTAGACTGAGGGTTGAGGTTCTTTGAGATTTTAGTAGGATGACGAATAAAGCTACCAGAGGAAAGCAGGAGGCTAATGGGTAGCTATTTAGGAGTTGCGGTTCTGTTTTTTATGTATATTTCTGCTGTGTATGCAGTAAGTCAATTATGACTATATGACTCTGATCACCCAAGAGGGCATCTTCATATGTCGCTCTTATCGTATTTTGTAATAAGTTTATTTTATCGTTTTCTAGGAAACGTTTGAGATTATGTAATCTGAATGTGGAATATCTTGTTTGAAATGTAATAAAAAATGTTATTTTGAATCTATGCTTTGTTTCTTATTTAAGTGCTTCCGATGTTATAGATACCATTAACATACCCATATTTAGTCGCTGGAAGTTAATACTATAGATGACTGCAGCATCTATAGTGCTTGGCTTTGGGCCTCTAGATTAGGAATGTTACAGAAGAATATAAATTTTATGCGCTTAAGGCATTGTTGGGTATAAATAGGCTTATTTAATTAGGTTATGACTGTCTACTCCGATTTAAGTGATAAACCAATGAAATTGTTTTCTAAAAGTAAGAAATGGTAGATTTTTGATATTTTAAATATGAAAGAAGTTGATGTAAGATTTTTTATAAAATAATTAGACAAAATTTATGGAATTTGTGCAAAGGTAAAATTTGAGAATTTGATAAAAAGTGATTTATCAACAAATATTTTTATAGCCTTTGTTTTGTCACATTGTTATACTACACTCAATGTGCACTTTTCTTTTATAGAAGTATGCAAGATTCAACCTTTGAACTCCTTTTATAAATAACAAATGGTTAGTAGTGAAACGTCTTTTATCAACATTTTTTCAAACTAAAAAAAAAAGTGAAAATACCACATTATCTTTGAAAACATGCTTTTGTGAAAAAAATAGGAAAAAAAATGTTAAAATGGTGTGTTTTAAGTACATTTTTTCGATAATTTAATTAAAGAAACTATCATGATCTTGATAGAAGAAAAGGGTTGTTAAAAATAAAAGGGAGGATTTTATAGTTTAAAAACTTACTAGTTTGTATGGGAATGTTGTCAAAAATAAAAGGTTTTGATTTAAATGGTAAGATGATTTTTTTTTACTTTCACTAATATTTAGAAAGAAAGAAATAAAGTGGAATAAGATGAATAGGATTACATGGCCAATTAGGACAAAATTGAATAAGGATCTGGAAAGTATTGAAATGGTTGGGATAAAAATAAAATGTAACATCGGAACTTAATGATCTTTTTCAATCAACGGTTAAAATTGGAAAGATATAGTGCTAAGTCGAACTTCCCGAAATAGTGATGAGTAAACTCACCATGTATCTTTGTACCCAAGTACTATTTGGATAAGACATTTCCCAAATAAGGGAAGAGTTAGTTGAGATGTGTTTTTTATCAAAAGATGATATATATGCAAGAAATTTTATTCAGTTTGATGTGTAAAAAGGGCCAAGTAGGGTCTACTTTAATTCTTATAATGTAAGTGAAATGAAAAAGGGGTTGTTCGAGTATTGGTCAGTACCGCATAGGTAAGGACAGAATACCTAGAGGCTATAGGCGGACCAGGCTAACATGAGTGGAAAGTTGTTTTAGGGGGAGAGCAGTCCCCACAGTAGCATTATGTTGTGATATTAGTGGAAATTGATTTCCACAGTAGACTACGGGCGGTGTTACCTTTAGGTTTTATGGTTGTAGATGTGTTCTAAGTATGTCAAAGTAAACCTTGGAATTATATGTTTAGAAATTGGCACATATTTGAATCTGGAAAATGTTGGGTAGTAGTAGTCCTTGAAGTTATAGATCATATGATAGTTCCATATATGTATATTTGATGGATATGTGCAAGTAAAATGTAAATTAAGTTATCATGGTAAATTGTTGAGATTTAGGTGATCCTAGATTTTGCTAGATAATTTATATGGGTAGTAGACATAACTGGAAGTAGTGATGGGTTGGAAATGTGATTTATGTATTATTTCAATTCATCGGAATATATAGGGTCGCAATGCAAATTCCTATGGACTATCAAGTTTATATTTATAATTAAAAATGTATCCTTTGAAATGACAAGGTGTACACCCAAAAGAAGGAGATGTATAAAATAGGGATATTTACATTTTGTACTATCTATTTCGGTAACTATGAAATGAAATCCATTGTAATTCCAAATGTGACGGTAATTTTTCTTTTGGATAAGACATATAAATTTGCGTTGTCAACCTTTCCTTTGGGAAAAATGTAGTTCCAATGCATTAAAATGCCAAAACCCCCACGTATAAGCCAAAGTATTGGTTATAATGTTTATTGAATTAAAGTGGCGAGGCATCATTCCATATTGAGTTATCTTAACCACGAAATAATAGGAAGAAAGAAATAAGATATTACGCTTGGTAAAAAGGTCTCATTCATTGGATGATAACAAGGAATAGAAAAACAATTTGGAAGTTCAAAATAGAAATGATATCCTAGATAAAATTTTAGTCAAGATTATGCAAGGGATGATTAATTTAAGAATATGGGCTCCGTAAAAAAAAGATATTGTTATTTGTACGAATTGAGAATACGAAGGCGATTTTCATAGGAAATAAGATCGAAGAATTTTTGGTAAAATTTGGAAGAAGGCATCAGAGGATTATTCTCAATAATCCCTCAAATTGGAAGAAGACTATTTAATTAAGTAGATTCATGGAGGATTAATTTTGAGTACACAATTCTGTTGCATAACAATAGTATGTGAAATAGGTACCATGATTTTTAAAAGACTAAGAAACAATTCGTAAGTAAAGCGAGATAACTTAAGTTAAGTCAAATTGGAAAAGAGATTTCTTCTATATGTAGGTTCTAGCTTAGGTAGAGACCATTGGATGGTAGGAATGGTTGTAAACAAGTTAATTGGACGTATTATCAATGATGGATGCTAGTGGATGCATTTGGATGTATTTTTTGGATTGCTTGTTATACACGTTCAGGAATGTATACTCTATAGGTAGTACACAAACATTCATGTTATCTCTTATTATTGTCTAGCTTGTTTTGTACGATACAAATGGATGCTTGATTGTTGTTTATCGTGCATATAGATGTTGCATATGGACGGAATGGTTGGTCATACATGTAAAATATCAAGTATACATATTTAAGATTGTTGCATACATTTTGGATGCATGGCATAAGCACTTGCATGACGGGAGGTCGACTGGATCAGCAGACTGCCTACTTTTTGCATTAGCATAGGTTCATGTGCATTTCACGTTGCATATATATGTACATGTTGCATAAGAAAATTTATAAGGACAATGATTGCCATGGATGATGAATGAGTAGATGGTTTTAGTTAATAATTGGAGTGTGTTTGTATGTGTGTTACATTTTACCAACTTTTGAGATTTCAAGGACGAAATCTTTTATGGGAGAATGTAATACCACAAAAATTTAACAAGAATTTGAACGGAAATTTAATAAGGAAGGTAAATTTAATTAAAACAAGGACCTAAAGAAAATTTTCACCAACGGCTGAATTTGGCTATGAAACTTGACTATAGTGTTTGTAGCGATTTTTGGACAATTTTCACACATAACATATCGTAATCAGAGTTTGTATGAAATGGTTACAAACATTAGAAAAATTGAAAATAGAATAATTAATTTAAGCAAAAATTACATTACCACTTGTCGACCTTATGGGGTTGGTGGTCGACCTGTAGCGATCGACCTTGGGATAGGAGCGGTGGACCTAGGCTCATGAAAATTCGAGTGTTTTGGAATGTACTTTAGCATGGTCGAGCGGTCCAAATGGATGGATTTCCAGCCAAGTAATTGATAAACATATGAGATAATAGAAAATATTCTCCAAACTATCTCCAATGGCCTAAAAACTTTCGCAATCCATACATAAGCAAGCCTAACCTAAGCCTCAACTCTCATATCAGTTTGAAGTAACAAAACTCTATCAAAACTTTCTCTAAACCCTAAAACCTAGAATTTCTATAAAATCAAATTAATCCAACGTAGAAGGATAGAAGTGTAGGATCGATTTCACCCAAGAGGGGGGTGAATAGGGTGATACTACCAATTATAAAATTTAATGCGGAAGTTTATATAAAATAATTTCAACACAGATAATAGTCGAATAATAGAAGCATAGATAATAAAAGCAGAAAACAGAACACACAGATTTAGCCAGCTTCGGCAAAACTTTGCCTACATGCTGCCCCAAGGTTTCTACTAGAAATTAAGCAGTCAGATGCTTACACACATAAACTCACGACAGCCGCTATTGACTAACCTTAACTCTATGCTCAAAACCCTGCCATACCTCAGCCACTGAGTTATGAATTCTCGAACTACACCATCGTAGTTCGTCCCCTAGTCACATGACTAGAAATTACAAAAGTTTAAAAGAAAAATACAAATTTAAAGACAATTAAAAAACAATGACACCCTAATTTATAAACTAAAGCCAAATAAAACAAGGCCGGCCCAAAAACTTTTAGTGATAAAAATAAATCATCCCCTTTTCCATTTACTCCTTCAGCCCGGCTTCTTTGTGAATAATGTCTCCTTCCTCTTCTCTTTCGTTCGCTCTGAAATTAGGGCTTCTGTAGTTGAAGAAGCCAATTGTATTTTTGTTGATTACAATGACTATTCCTCTGATTTTCTTATGTAATCGACCGTTTTTCAGTTCGCACACGGCTGCTCCAATTTCGATCGAGTTCGTCTACAGTGGTATGTGAATTATTCCTTTTGCTTTACTGGTTGATATGCTTGAACTTTGATCTTGATTTGAGTTGAATGATTATTCTTTTTTTCTAGGACTCGAATGCTCCTCATACCGATGATGTTTACAGTTTATATAGGATTCGATGTCCTATAAATTCGTTTGTATATAATCATTTGAATTCGTCAATTTATTTATCTCGGCCATTGATTTTCGTATGGATGCTAGCGATGATTTTTGACTTGTTCCAATTCGTATATTTTGTTTACTTGATTAACACGGTTTTGATTTGCTTTGTTCGACTCCTTGGCCACCACGTCTCTGACTTTGAACTGTTCGATTTGATTCATTTTTTTGACATCGGCTATGACTTTGTTTTACAATGATATTGTTTGAATTATTCCTCTGCAAAAATATTTCCTTTTTAACTTCAGCCTTGTCACTACTTCGACTCGATTTTTGACATTACGTGGTTCTGATCATGCTATAGCCATGAGCTAGTGTGTGTGTGTGTGTGTTGTTAGTCCTTGAGATGATGATTTTGATGACAACAACCTTAGAATAGGAATATAAAATATAAATACTAACATTATAGTTTAGATATATATGTATATGCAGGATTTAACTATGCAGGTACTAAGAATGAAGACTATACAGTATAGAGATTCAAGATATCAAGATTGAAGGCTCATGAGTATTAAGAGTTCAAGATTTCAAGAATAGGTAATTTTAATTAGGAATTTTGTTAAAACTCCTTGAAAAGCACTGGCATCTTAAAATCCAATTTATTCGTGGAATGGAATCCACTTCGAGCCCGTTAAAGGGATGGAACCCTAAGTAGGATGGAACCTACGAAAAATCAAGTGGAACATTGTTTTGTATGCACTAACTTTTATTCAAAATGTTTTTACAAAATTATATCTTATTTTCAAAATGATTTTAAAACCTTCCTTTTAAAAGAATCAAAAACATCTATCCTGGTTTTAAATATATTTAGCCTCAAAATAATCTTTATCTTCAAAATCAAATTAACCTTAGTTTTAAACTATCTTTTAACAATAATATATTTAACTTTTAATATTTATACTTAGATTTAAATATAAAATTATAGTAAAATTTTATATATACTAAAATATTATTTTCTATATTTATTTATGTATTTTTACTATAGTTAAGTATATTTATAAAAGTTTAAAATAGTTTTAATATAAGATAAAAGTTATTTTCAAAGAAAAACAAAACACCCAAATTTCCTTTGGAACGTCGACACACCCAGGTTACCCATGTCGACATAGTGTCAGTTGATTTCAAAATTTTGAATTTCAAAAGAAGTGTCTATTCGTTATATCCCTTCACGAATGGACATGGCTGCTGTTCTTCTACAAATAAGGGCTGTTTTCAACGAATTTCTAAACATATTTTCTGGTTTTCACTCCTCTTCTTCTTCCACATTTCTTTATACATATTCTTACCTTTACTCTACCGAAATCAACAAAGAATCTAACTAGATTATTTCTGGTTTGATTCTCTATCACTATCTCAACAAGATCCTCAGTGTTATTCAGAGTTATAGACTTCTTTGTAATCAATTTAGTGAGAAATGGTGTGATTGTAGCCTTGGAAATCAATCAAGTGTAAAGGTGTGACTGTAGCCTAGGAAATCAATTGGGTGAACTTGTTTCCCATGAAATCAAGTATCTCTACTTAGAGGATTGTGAATCTGGAGGGTGTACCTCGTAGCCTTGAAATCGAGGGTGTAATTGTAAAGATTGCTTTTGAAAGGAAATTCGTATTTGTGTGCGGGATTGGATGTAGGGTAACACCGAACCAGTATAAAATTCGGTGTGTTCTTTCCTTTGCTGCTTTTACTTTATTTCTGCATCTGTGTTTGTTTCTGTGATCGTATCTGTGTCTGAATAGTGCATTCATTTGTGTTTAAATTAACATAAACTCAAAAAGATTTAGTAATTCCTTAAAACACTATTCACCCCCCTCTAGTGTTTATCCTAACCTTAAGATCCATAATCCACATTTCTAACAGTTGGTATCAGAGCAAGGTTTTCAAAGTTTCAAAATCTAATTTTGAAAATGTTTTAAAAATGGCTATGTTTGTTAATACTAGTTTAGAAATATTCAGATCATCATTGTCTCTTGAGTCTGCATATAATCAATGTTCAAATTCAAGTTGTCTACCAAAATTGTTTGATGTGCAGGAAACATGCTTTATGGGGATTAAGGAATCATCCTCAACGGACAAATTGTGCAGACAAAAAGAACAAATGGATACTCGATAGTGGATGCTCTAGACACATGAATGGAAATCCAGATATGCTGAATGATATAATATATAAAGATAGAGGACTGGTTAACTTTGGAGACAATTCAAAAGGATATGTGATTGACATCGGCAAAGTTGGTAACTCTGAAACTCATATTATTACTAATGTTTTGCTAGTTAAGAATCTGAAACATAATCTGCCAAGTATAAGTCAGCTCTGCGATAAAGGATATAAAATTAAATTTGAAAAAGATAAGTGTCACATTGAAGATAACAATTCAACCATAATATTTGAGGTAATTAGGAAAAAGAATATTTATATTCTCAGTGTGAAAGTTTCAAATGACAACCTGTGTCTTTTGGTAAATACAAGTGACTCTTGGATTTGGCATAAGAGATTTGGACATTTGAATTTCAAACTCTTATCTAGACTATCAAAACATGATCTAGTAAGAGGTCCCAAAAATGATTCTTTTGACTTAATATCTTACTGTGATGCTGATTATGCTGGTTGTAAATCAGACCGAAAACGTACAAGTGGAACTTGTCACTTTTTGGGGCATTCTCTGATTTCCTGGCTTAGTAAAAGGCAAAACACTGTTTCTTTATCAACAACTAAAGCAGAATATATTTCTGCTGAGTAATATATATGCAACAAACTTTGAAAGATTATGGTTTAAATATCTCAAAGTCACCAATTTATTGTGATAATACGAGTGCGATTAATTTATCCAAAAATACTACTCAACATGCTCGAACTAAACGTATTGATATAGGACATCATTTTCTCAGAGATAATATAAATAAGGAAGTAATCAATCTAGGTTATATTAATTCCAAGAATCAAATTGCTGATATATTAACAAATCCCTTAAATGAATCTATATTTACTAAATTAAGAAGAGAATTAGGAATTTGTTCAATAGCTGAAATCTAAAAATATAAATAAAAAAGTATAATTAAAAATTAAATCAAAATAAATCAAATAGTACAAATTTCAAAGACCATGTCGACATGCCCCCTCAACCCATGTCGACATACAACGTATTTTTATTTTTGAAAATTTTCCCACCAAAATTCAAATAATTGGTTATATATTCTTCTTATTTTCGAAATTTTGATCATTCTCTCTATTCTCTTTCTGTTCTAACTTCTGAAATAAATTAAACCATGGTCTCCTCTTCCAAACCAAACATAAATTCAAACTTTTCATTCCCTTCTCCTACTTCTGGACCGTTTCAACGAACTACGCTCGCTCGAGTGAAAAAATGAAGGATTCTCTGAAGGATGCACTGCAACTATTGACTGTGGTGCAACTTACAATGGTGGAAGAATAAGAGAGGCAAGGCAAAATCCTTAGGAATTTGCAAAAATTTCTAATGGATAATCATGCTAACCCAATCTTGATTGACGAAGATTCTTCAGGAGATCAAGTGCAAGAGGGCAGCAAAGAAGAAGAAGAAGAAGCCTTCATGGAAGAATAACACGTTGAAGAAGACGACAAAGTCGTTTGTGTTGGCGATAAATCTTGTCGAACAACGTGGAAATTTCTATTTCCGCTATCCAAATTGTTCGATTCATAGATCTCCCATTTTCAAAGATACTCATTAGTTTATTTTCTATTGTGGTATGTTCTTTCTTATGTTCTCTACGAAAATGTAAATATAACTATATAAGTAATAAAAAGTACGTGTTCTTATATGTGTTTTATTAAAAGTTTTATTATATGGCTACTTAGTTAGGATAGTTAGTAGCTTAGGAACAAGTTTTAAGTTTTAGAGTTAAGTGTTGATTATTTATGATAACACTATCATTATAATCACATGTCATAGAGTATTGGATTAAGAGGGAGTTATATAGTTTGGAGATTATATAGTATCGAGTTAGTTTTTTGTTGATGACAAAGGGGAAGAAGTATAAAATAGAATAGTTAGGCATAGATTAAGAGGGAGTTACTAGTTTTAGGGGGAGTTATTAGGATAGAAGTAATATTTTATAAACAAAGGTTGTTGTCATCAAAAAGGGGGAGATTGTTAGTCCTTGAGATGATGGTTTTGATGACAACAACCTTAGAATAGGAATATAAAATATAAATACTAACATTATAGTTTAGATATATACGTATATGTAGGATTTAACCATGCAGGTACCAAGAATGAAGATTGTACAGTATAGAGATTCAAGATATCAAGATTGAAGACTCATGAGTATCAAGAGTATCAAGAATATCAATCGTTCAAGATTTCAAGAATAAGTAATTTTAATTAGGAATTTTTTTAAAACTCCTAAAAAAGCACTGGCATCTTAAAATCCAATTTATTCGTGGAATGGAATCCACTTCGAGCCCGTTAAAGGGATGGAACCCCAAGTAGGATGGAACCTACGAAAAATCTAGTGGAACATTGTTTTGTGTCCACTAACTTTTATTCAAAATGTTTTTACAAAATTATATCTTGTTTTCAAAATGATTTTAAGACCTTCTTTTTAAAAGAATCAAAAACATTTATCCTGGTTTTAAATATTTTTAGCCTCAAAATAATCTTTGTCTTCAAAATCAAATTATCCTTAGTTTTAAACTATCTTTTAATAATAATATATTTAACTTTTAATATTTATACTTAGATTTAAATATAAAATTATAGTAAAATTTTATATATACCAAAATATTATTCTCTATATTTATTTATGTATTTTTACTATAGTCAAGTATATTTATAGAAGTTTAAAATAGTTTTAATATAATATAAAAGTTATTTACAAGGAAAAACAAAACACCAATATTTCCTTTTGGATGTCGACATACCTAGGTTACCCATGTCGACATAGTGTCAGTTGATTTCAAAAATTTGAATTTCAAAAGAAGTGTCTATTCGTCATATCCCTTCACGAATGGACATGGCTGTTGTTTTTCTATAAACAGGGGCTATTTTCAATGAATTTCTAATCATATTTTCTGGTTTTCACTCCTTTTCTTCCACATTTCTTTATAATGTTCTTGCTATTACTCTACGAAAATCAACATTGAATCTAACTAGATCGTTTCTGGTTTGATTCTCTATCACTATCTTAACAAGATCCTCAGTGCTATTCAGAGTTATAGACTTCTTTGTAATCAATTTAGTGAGAAAAGGTGTGATTGTAGCCTCAGAAATCAATCAAGTGTAAATGTGTGATTATAGCCTAGGAAATCAATTGGGTGGACTTGTTGCCCGTGAAATCAAGTATCTCTACCTAGAGGATTGTGAATCTAGAGGGTGTACCTCGTAGCCTTGAAATCGAGGGTGTAATTGTAAAGATTGCTTTTGAAAGGAAATCTGTACTTGTGTGCGGGACTGGATGTAGTGTAACTCCGAATTAGTATAAAATCTGGTGTGTTCTTTCCTTTACTGCTTTTTCTTTATTTCTGCATCTGTGTTTGTTTCTGTGATCGTATTTGTGTTTGAATATTGCATACATTTGTGTTTAAATTAACATAGACTCAAAAAAACTTAGTAATTCTTTAAAACACTATTCACCCCCTTTTTCTAATGTTTATCTTAGCCTTAAGATCCATAATCCGCATTTCTAACATGTGTGTGTGTGTATTCATGTCTACACTTTGATATGCACTATATAAATTCCAGTGTGCGTTTGTACATGACTTGTATATTCTGTTCATCCTATCACTTGTAGTTGCATAGACATATCTGAAGCATTTTTGTATATATATCCTTTCGAATTTTGGTTTCACTTAAACCTAGTTTGCAACTGTTGTTTTCACTTGAGTCTGAGCTTGTGTTCATTTATATTTGGGTTTTACCATGTTTGCTCTGGATTGTCTACTGCCTCTTGGTTCCACTACACATATATGTTCACGCATGTATATATATCCATCGAGTTGCTTTGAGTCTGGAGCTTGTGAGTTGCATCCCTGGTTTGTACTGAGTTGCATTGCACTTGTATCATTACTGGTGTGTTTATCTGCACTTGTATTAATTCATATCATTGTGTATATTGCATTCACCACTTTGCATTGGTCATTGTCCTATGCCATTTGGTTGGTTTTATTCATAACTGCATTTGTAAGTCTGATCATATGTGTTTGCAGTTTTGTATATAAGTGCTCGTGCATGCTTTGAGTCTGATCATTGTTGTTGCTTTACAGTTTATTTTTCTTGGCCATTCACTTGTTAAGGCTGCTGCTCCTTCGAGCCCCTGTGCATTGAACTTATATATGGTTGTATGCATATTTGTACCTTATTAGCAGTTTGGTTGGACTATCCAGCCTTTCACTTGAGACTATATGTAGCTTGCATGGCCTTTGTTTCACTCGGGATATATTTGCATTTTGAATTGCACCTGTGTTGAATCCAGCTAATAGCTCGGGTTTGACCTTGTGATAATATCGTGACTTTATATTTATTTCACTTGAGTTGAACCCAGCTTTTGATTTGGGTTTGACCTTGTGCTCACCTGTCCCTGTAGATTTATCAAGTGTATATCGGTGTGCACGGCCTTGTGGCATGTACAGTGATACACTGTGCATGTCACAAGCTATTCGTGTATGATGAAATCAAATTTAAATGATGGCGAACAACCTAAATAACTGAGGAAAATAGAATTTTCAAAATCACTTTTTATTTTATACTGCAAATTATTTTCTTTTTCAATTTTACTGCGTCGGTATTTATTTTTGTAGATTACTCAAATGTTGGATTCAGAGTTGAAGATAAATATGAGTGAATGAGTGATATGTAGTGAGGTGCATTTGTAAATTAGAAATTGTAATTTAATCGGAATTGTATTGTCATTGAATTTGTATATATATGGTGAGTGCTCAAATTTGTACTATCCAAAATTTAACAAATATTTGTTTGAATAAAATATCTATTTGAATTTAAACTCTGTGTTATTTATTTTATTCAGCAAATATTTATTTAATTATATGAAAAATAAAATAGTATATTAACAAATATATTTAAATGAATATTTGTATATATATGTTTATTATCATCAAACAAAAATCATATACTCGCATATTCAATAATCTCCCCCTTTTGATGATAACAAACATATATTTAAGATTTTGAATTTAATAAATATATTTGATCATTCAATTTGCTCCACCTATTTGAATGCTCCCTCTTACAAAAAACTCCCCCTACATATATGCATAAAAATATGTAAATGGATAAATGAAACTAGATGCATATAGAAAATAAAATACTTGACTTTTATTTTCCGAAGTCTTAACCTATCTCTCCCCCTTTTGTTATCAGCAAAAGAGTAATAGTGTTAGAAAAATAGAGATAAAGTGATAGACATTAATACAACAATAGTACCCAAAAGAGTATAAATATTAAATTTCAATAAAAAATCAAACAAAAATCATAAATACTCTATTTGACGCATATTCCACTTTAGAATGATAGGGATAACGTCATCATATAAAACCATATAGTTGTGTCTATTTATGGTATATTTATATCAGGAATTTGAATACCTACTAACCATGCATAACCGTTATGACCTTTAAATGAGATTAGTAGTATTCCAATTTTTTTTTTAAAAATGAATTCAGGTATCTTTTAACCACACATAACCGCGAGGACTTTTAAATGGGATTAGAATCAACTTGTCATTTTAATTAATCAATTTTAATATGTGTTCCATATATGCATAACAGTGAGGAATTTTAAATGAGCATGGAAGCACATAAAAAATTTCCAAGTAATTCACCCATGCATAACCGTGAGGACTTTAAATGAGAGTGAATGCTTTGGATGTTTTTATTGCAAAAAAATAATAATAAAACAAATGATTCCTATTTAAAGCACCACATATTGACATACTGTATTGGATTTTGCTGAGTGATGATCGATAGAAATATGATAGAAATAGAAATGATCATGGAACTTTTACCAACAAAAAGTTTTTATAATTCTTGTTTAAATTTTTAAAGAAATTTACTAATTATATTGTCTCAACTTGTAATATATGATCAATATCAGCACTCATCACTTTTTCAATCACTATTACCTTTTCGATAATCATTAGTGAGTTAGATTAGTCAATGTAGTCATTTAAGATCAAATCCAAAAATAATTGTAAAATCAAATTTTCAAAAATAACTAATCTGAAATAAGGTCAATAAAAATTATTTTCTTGAAGGGGCTTTATAAGAAAAATGTCTGCTAATTGAAAGTTATTTGAAATAAAAAATATGCAGATATTTTCTATGAAAATGATGTAGTTACTAAATATCTCAACATAAATCATGTTCTACTAGTAATTTTTCTACCAACTAGTTTACCAGTGTAATCTGCATCTAAATTTTTCTTTCACTCGTGATTTTCATTAGTTTGATGTTATAAACCAAACCGTGAAGTTGCAACAATTTCTTGAAATCCTTTTTACAACTTTTTTAATGAAATTATTTTGGATTTTATTTGAAGTCGTGCCAAAAATCGTGAATATAGAGTCAGCCATAAAATAACTGAATGTATTATCATCTACCAATAAAACACCATTATTAATCCAAACTAATCTATATGAAGTAGTTCAAAGACTCTAGAAATTTTTAAAGTATTCTTGGTATAAGAAGATAATTGGCCAACAATTTTGAATAAGTCAGAATCATTATCATCATTCATTTCTTTATCACATAACTGGCTGATTTAATTCAGATTATGGTGCAGATTATCACATCATTCAAAATAAATTACCGTTACCTGTTTTACCTTTATGGTATTTTTTCGTTGTTGCCCATTGTGATTCTGCCACCTTTGTACTAGGCAAAAGGAACTTTGATTTGTCGCTCGTTGTGTTTATGGAACAACCAGAATCCAAATAACACTGTTGTTGTTCCTTAGCTTGCCACCACACCTACACGATAAAAGATTTTTGTGACATATTTATTTTTATAGGTCCATGGTTGTTAGTGGCAAATGATTTTAAAAAATAAGTTCGCGGAGACCCAAAACTATTTATATATGTTCCTTTTGGCATCCAGATTTGTTTAACTTTAACGGATTTTATATTTAGGCCTTTTGGAACCCAAATTTATATAGCTTTCACGTGTTTGGGTCTATACCAACAAATGTTTTGATTGTGTCCAAATTTTCTACAAATTGTGCACATGAAATTGACTTGTTTAATTTCATCTCTATCATGTTCCATCCAAGTCCTTATCTATCTGTATTAATAGTTTGTTTCCCTAATAACATATTCAACGATCTTTTACTTTTGGAAAATTTTCCTAAAGTTATAGAAAATTACTGGACTTGTGTTTTGAGAGATTCATTTTCGTTCAATAATTGTGTGCACTTTTTAATAGAATTTTCCCTCCATGTGTTTTCGCTTTCTTTGAAAATCAGAATTTCATTTTCAAGTGATTTTATTTTAATTTTTGATTTTTTAATCTCCTCTTTGAATGATGGACACTTATCACACTTAAAGATCCTACTTTGATAGTTTTTAACTAATAGGTTAAGTTGTTTAATAAAATCTATCAAAGTATCTTTTTGTGATTCAAATTTGGCGTACTTCTCCCTAAGTCGTTCAAAACGGCCATTTTCTTTGTGGAAATATATAAGTAATTCTGAGTGAGTGAGTTTTGATGCATCACTTGGCTCGTCATCGTCGCTATCAGTTATATCACCTCGAAGGCACATATCTGCTTTCTCACTCTCACTGCTAGTACTTTCGTTATCTTCATCACTTGTATTCCACATGACTACAAAATTTCTTCCTTTTGATTTCTTTTCTTGGCCGTGTCGATTTCGAGGATAATTAGGCTTGATGTGACCAGGTTGATTGCACTTGTGGCAGATGATCTCCTACTCTTCTGGGTTGTCTAGAACTTTAACTCTTCTGCTTTTTAGTTTTTTATTTAGAGCTGGGTTTCCATATCTACGATTCCACCTTTTGAAATTCTTTAGTAGTGCTAGCTCAGCTGCTCCATCATCGTCGTCGTCATCATCACTTTCAGTTGTTCCTTTCAGAGCTATTGATTTGTTTCGAGTATCTCCTCCTTCACCCTCTTCCCTGAATTTCATTTCTAGCTCATAAGTGGTGAGATTTCCGATGAGTTCTTCAACTTTGATTTATTTCAAATGTTTCGATTCTTGAATGGAAAAAACTCTTGCTTCAAAACTTTATGGAAGGACTCTGAGGATTTTTCAGACTATTTCCGATTCTAAGTATGATTTTCCAAGTGCTTTTGATTTGTATAAGATATTGGAAAGTCGTCCAAACATCTCCTTGACATTTTCATCCTTGGCCATTTTGAAATTCTCCTATTCGCTACTAAACATGGCATGGCCAGATTCTTTGACTTGAGATGTTCCTTCGTGAGTCACTTCGAGGGTGTGTCATATTTCCTGTGTAGTTAGACAATGTGAGACACGATTAAATTCAATTGGTCCAATGAACAAATAATATAATTCATAGCTTTAGCATTAATATTCTATAGTCTATATTCTAGATCTGTCCATTGATCGGTTGGTTTATCTATATCTTGATTATACAACTATAGTTGGCGCTCTATAACCCATCTCAACAATATTCCAAGCATCAATGGTTTTCAGAAAAAATTTCATTCTATTTTTCCAGTAAACGTATTCACCATTGAACATTGGTGTTCTAACTATGGACTGACCCTCAGTAAAAGCAGTATTAAAAGAAGCCATTTTCAAAATTCAAAGTTTTAAAACAAAAAAATGGTTTTTGAATAATAAATTTTTTAAGATAGAAATGTCTTTTGTTCCGAGCTCTGATGCCATTTATAGGATCGATTTCACCGGGGTGATTAGGGTGATACTATCAATTATAAAATTTAATGCGGAAGCTTACATATAATAATTTCAACACAGATAACAGTCGAATAATAGCAGAATAGATAATGAAAGAAGAGAACAAAACAAACAGATTTATCAAACTTCGAAAAAACCTTGCCTACGTGCTACCCCCAAGGTTTCTACTAGAAATTAAGCAGTCAGACGCTTACACACGTAAACTCGTGAAAACCGCTACCGACTAACCTTAACTCTACGCTCAATACCGTGCCACAACCCAGCCACTGAGTTGCGAATTCTCGAACTACACCATCGTAGTTCGTCCCTTAGTCACACGACGAGAAATTACAAAAGTTTAAAAGAAAAATACAAATTTAAAGAAAATTAAAAAACAATGGCACCCTAATTTATAAACTAAAGCCAAATAAAACAAAGCCGACCCAAAAAATTTAAGTGATAAAAATAAATCGTCCCCTTTTTCTTTTGTTCCTTTAGCCCGGTTTCCTTGTGAATAATGTATACTTCCTTTTCTCTTTCGTTCACTCTGAAATTAGGGTTTTGTAGTTGAAGAAGCCGACTGTATTTTTGTTGATTGCAATGACTATTCCTCTGATTTGCTTCGACAATCGACCGATTCTTCAATTCGCACACGGCTGCTCCAATTTTGTTCGAGTTCGTCTACAGTGGTATGTGAATTATTCTTTTTTCTTTACTAGTTGATATGGTTGAACTCGATCTTGATTCGAGTTGAATGATTTTTCTTTTTTTGTTGGGGTCGAATGCTCCTCATGCCGATGATGTTTACAGTTTATATAGGATTCGATGTCCTATAAATTCCTTCGTATATAATCTTTTGAACTCGTCAATTTATTTATCTCGACCATTGATTTTCGTATAGTTGCTAGTGATGATTTCTGAATTGTTCCAATTCGTATATTTTGTTTACTTGATTAACACGGTTTTGATTTGCTTTGTTCGACTCCTTGTCCACCACGTCTCCGACTTTGAACTGCTCGATTCCGTTTATTTTTTTGACTTCGGTTTTGACTTTGTTTTGAAATGATATTGTTTGAATTATTCCTCTGCAAAAATATTTCCTTTTTGACTTCGGCCATGTCATTGCTTCGACTTGGTTTTTGACATCACCTGGTTCTGATCATGCTATAGCCACGAGCTAATGTGTGTGTATTCATGTTTGCACTTTGATATGCACTATATAAATTCCAGTGTGCCTTTGTACATGACTTGTATACTCTGTTCATCCTATCAGTTGTAGTTGCATATACATATCTGAAGCATTTTTGTACATGTATTCTGTCGAATTTTGGTTTCACTTAAACCAGGTTTGCAAATAGTTATTTTCACTTGAGTTTGAGCTTATGTTCATGTATATATGGGTTTCACTGTGTTTTCTCTGGATTGTCTACTTCCTCTTGGTTCCACTCCACATATATGTTCACGCATGTATATATATTCATCGAGTTGCTTTGAGTCTGGAGCTTGTGAGTTGCATCCCTTGTTTGCATTGAGTTGCACTGCACTTGTATCATTACTGGAGTATTTATCTGCACTTGTGTTAATTCATATCATTGTGTATATTGCATTCACCACTTTGCATTGGTCATTGTCCTGTGCCATTTGGTTGGTCTGATTCATAACTGCATTTGTAAGTCCGATCATATGTGTTTACAGTTTTGTATATAAGTTCTCATATATGCTTTGAGTCATTATCGTTGCTTTACAGTTTATTTTTCTTGGCCATTCACTTGTTAAGGTTGCTGCTCCTTCGAGCCCCTATGCATTGAACTTGTATATGGTTATATGCTTATTTGTACCTTATTAGCAGCCTGGTTGGACTTTCGAGCCTTTCACTTGAGACTGTATGTAGCTTGTGTGGCCTTTGTTTCATTCAAGAACTATTTGCATTTTGAATTGCACCTGTGTTGATTCCAGCTAATAGCTTGGGTTTGATCCTGTGATAATATCGTGACTTTATATGCAGAGCCTTGTTGCATGTATAGTGATACACTATGCATGTCACATGCTGTTCGTGTATGATGAAATCAAATTTGAATGATGATGAACAACCCAAATAACTGAGGCAAATAAAATTTTCAAAATCACTTTTTATTTTAAAATGCAAAATATTTTTTTCCACTTTTACTGCGTCAGTATTTATTTTTGCAGATTGCTCAGATGCTGGATTCAGAGTTGAAGATAAATATGAGTGAGTGAGAGTTATGTAGTGAGGTGCATTTGTAAATTAGAAATTGTGATGTAATCGAAATTGTATTGTCATTGAATTTGTATATATATGGTGAGAGCTCAAATTTGTACTATTCAAATTTGTAATAATTATTTGTTTGAATAAAATATCTATTTGAATTTAAACTTTGTGTTATTTATTTTTATCAGCAAATATTTATTTAATTATGTGAAAAATAAAATTAACAAATACATTTAAATTAATATATATATATATATATATAGATATGTTATCATCATCAAACAAAAATCATTTACTCACATATTCAACAGGAAGCAACTAAATCAAGACGGGTCAAGGAAGAGTTATCGTTTTAGAGGGACAATTCTCAAATGCTAGCATTAGAAAGACTTTGGCTTGAGGTGAGTGGACACAATTTTGATAAGTTGATTATTGTAGTTAGTTTAAACATTATAATTGATTAGGATACTATAAAACCCTAGAATTTGGTAAATCCAAAAATAATATGCTAAACCATAGATTTGGATCTAAAATCCTATCTTTAATCTATCGGTAAACTATTAATTGGAGTTGATGTATATACCCCTTCTCTCTTAAAATTGGAAACCCTAAATCAACAAACCCCAAACTTGATTTCAAATTGATGTTAAGACAATAATTAAGGTTAATCAAATACTATTAACAAGCATATAAACAATCGACAATCAAAACCGGAACGAACCCTAAATTTTACTCACGATCGGTCGACCTGGAAAGCCTAGTGGTCGACCGTTGTCCACCGTTTGGTATAAGCGGTCGATCGTTCGTATTGAAATCTGTAGAATTGAACCTCAGCCTAAAACCCGAATTTAGAAATAAAAATATATAAAACGTGCATTGTTGTGGGCCTATTTAAGGGCAATTGGATGCATGTCAGGACCTATAGGGAAATTAGTTCCTTATGAGAGAACGCTAGGTCATTACGGTGTGGGGCAAATGTTCTTTAGCCAATTTGGGATTTAGTAATTGTCTATAGGCAATGTATTTTTGCAAATGGCACTCATAGGAGGTTTCAATAGTGGATGTGCAGACAGGCATGGATACATAATGGAGTTGGGTTCGACACAATGGGAGGTCCTAGTATGCACAATTCCTGATGCATGTGATACAATTAGAAAGGAGGACCCAGATGCATGCAATAAGAGGCCAACACTATGATCAATATGCGGAAGGAATGTAGATGATGAGACCTTTCGACGGGTCGACACTTCAGGCTCTTCTCTCCAGGCATTATGAGGGGGAATCATTCCCAGTAGCCTACTGGCGGTGAAAGTAGTGGGAATTCATTTCCACAATAGCCTAGTGTGGTGTCTTTCACTGATAGTAGCTAAGAGGGCGGTGTCTTTCACATTGAGTAGCTCTAGGAGCGGTGGCAGATCGTTTGGCATGGAATTCGATCCTTGGTTCGATCCATCGAATTGGCTTACAAAAATTATAGTATAGAATGTACTAGACAAGAACCCTTAGGTAATAAATCTTAGGAATTCAGGGACACCTATATCACACACTATATATTTTATAGTAGTTAAAGTAATTGCATATGATCGTTATATTAAACTTGTACTCATTTATCAAACTTTTTGTCTGACCCACCCCTTTCTTTTCATTTTCCTGGCCATAGGATCATAGTTTAGCAGTTGTGTAACGACCCGTATTTTACGTGTCGATAGATCGTAGAATTTGCAGGTCGATAGTGTTGTTTGTGTTGCCTCTAGCTTGAGTCGTTTAGAAGTTAACCCGGGTGGAGTATGAGTTGTGACCGACTCATGAGCATTGCCGAGCTAAGGGATGAGTCGTGACCGACTCATAGGGGACCGACTCAAGGAGGGGTTACGGGTTGGAGTGTTGGCCGAGATAAGAAATTCACCGACCTAAGAGTTGCCGAGTTATAGAAGTAACGACCTAAAAGTTAGGCGACTTAGTGATGGTGACCGACCTATAGTAAGTCGTAGACGACCTTAGGAAGTGGCCGAGTCAACGAGTTACGACTCATAAGGTTTGCCGAGTTAAGGGGTTAGCGTGTTAGTAGGCAGCGACTTAAGGAAGTCGCCGAGTTAGCGACTTAGAGTTAGGTCGTTCAACGACCTAAGGGCTAGCGTTAGGACGCTAGGGGGATAGGTCAGCAGGCACGTTGAGTCGTTGGGGGGCTTAGGTCGTTGAGTCGGTCTGGTTTGTTAGGTCGCGTGAGTACTGTTCAGACTTAGGTCGTAAACGACCTAAGTTAGGTAGTGAGTCGGCAGTGAGTTAGGTCGTGGGGTCTTGAGTCGTGTGTGTCATAGTTAAGTCGTCATACGACTTAAGACTTGGGGAACGCGGCAGTATTTTAGGTCGGAGGCTTTTTAGGTCGTGACCGACTTAGTGTTAGGTCGCGTAGGAATTAGGTCGGCATCCCTGTGAGAGTGGTAAGTCGGATATGCTGAGTTAGCTTAGGTCGTATACGACCTAAGGATGGTTCTTTGTGCTGAGTCGTGTTGCAGTTGGGACGGTAGTGCGTTGAGTCGTTAGGTCGGCCTGTGTTTTAGGTCGTGTCTGGGTTAAGTCGTGAGTCGGGCTTGGTTGTATGTTGTGATTGGTTAGGTCGTAGGTCGAATGGATTGATGAGTCGGCAACGACTCAAAGTTAGGTCGGGGACGACCTAAGGGGCGACGACCTAAGGGGTTTCCAGCCTATAAATAGAGGTGTTCGGCTCACTTTTTGGCACCGGTTTTTGAAGCGACGAAGTGCTGCCATTTTGAAGACTCGACTACGGTATTTTCTTCACTTCTTTCTCTACTTCCATCAAGTGCTAACATCCGTTGAAGATCGAAGATCAAGATCGAAGATCCAAGTGTCCAAGTTGAAGATCTTCATCCGTTCGAGCTAGATTTCATCGATTGAAGCGAGATATTGCCGGATCAAACCTTGATCTTCGCTGTCCAGATCTGAAGTGTGTAGTTTTTGTAGTGTTTGGGTGATTTGGTGAGTGGTAGTTATCTCTCACGCGGATCCAAAGGAGTATATGGGATTGGTGATATGTTTATGTGTTAAAGTTAGCGTTTTCTCGCATTTTCCTTAAGTCTGCATGTAGATCCATCATATTTGAAAATGTTTATCTATAGAAGCTATTTAACAAGTATTAGAGACAAAACCCATGTTTTAGATTTGATAGATCTATGCTAAAAACTATGATTTCACATATGTTGGACTTTTGCTCACTTAATTACGAAATTGCCATTATAGTTGATATTGCTTAATATATCTTGTTTGAATGCTTGAATGTTTGAATGTATGTTAGATGTGATTGCTCCAAGTTAGCTTGTAGTTGATTTGGAACAAGATGGTTGAAGATGATTCAAAAGCTAAGTGGAAAGGCTCTTGAATGGTGAAAGCTGCCGATGGCATATGAAGCGGATGTGGAAGCTCCTATGGATGGATTCGATGATGGGACTTTGCCGTGATGCGAAGAGGCGAAGTATGAGATCGAGATGGGACTTTGTCAGGATGCGAAAAGGCAAAGTATGGTTGAGTTGAGACTTTGCTTTGGTACGATGAAGCGAAGTATGATGTGAGTCTTGGCTTAATCCAGGCAGGGATCATTCCAAGCATGTTGATAACTTGAAGGGTAGTTCAAGTTGGTTGATAATGGATTGCTCAAGAGGAAGCTTGAGCTAAGTTGAAAGAAGTCGTCAAGAAGGATGACAAGGAGGCTTGGATCTCATCGTTATTGAAGGTTCTAGCAAACCTAAAGCAAGAGTACATAGGGACGCCTAAAAGACTACAGGCAGTTAGTCGAGTACTCTGGGCCAAGAAGATAAGTCCTAGGCACAAGGCAGTGTGCGGGGTTTTGTCTAGAACCGGGGTTACCATTAGCCCTTGACAGATGGCTCAGGAAGGAGTCGGTCATTCAATTAACGGTGATTTCGAAGCAAGGTTAACAGTGATAGCCAGAGTCATGGATGTTTGGATGTTTGGTTGTATTATCATTCGGCTTCAAGAGCGGTGTTTTCTGAGTGCTTATCTGATCTTGGTTTAGGCCTTGGGGGTTTGTATTTGGAAAACATCGTCCTTGACTCGAGTGATTATTGCTTTACCTTACTTATCTGCTATGTTATGCCTACTTCTCCTTAGTGTGTGTCTGGGGGCTATCACTGTAGAAAGAGGTGGAGTGGGATGGTTTGGTTCCTATTCCTTTTATCCTTTATGCTCTTTTGGTATGCTTGATAGTTGATTTACTGCTCACTAAGACTTTGTCTGACTCAAGGTTTTATGTCTCCTCTTATTACCTTGGGCTGTTCATCCATGTTTGGGATGGGCAGACTAGGTAGCAGGTGACAGGTGCTGTGCTAGGAGTTCTACGCTGAAGATGACGAAGACGAGCAGGAGGCTTTGCATATTAGTTTTCTTACTATATGTACTGGGTATCCGCTGCTGTATTTGGTTGAGTGATTTGTAGTGAGGCTTTCATGTATGGATTTGAGTAGATGATTGTATGAAACTACTGTGATGCTTATATGATGATGTTCTGTTCTATGGAGCTTCACTATATTATATTTCTCTATTGTATTTTATCCATGCGCTGTGAGTTATGCGATAGAGATTCTTCTGTTTTGTTTTACCCTGACTATCGTCCATGGCTGCCTGGCACACCTTTTAGCGCATTATTTCCTTGATTTGGTGCGGGAGTCATGGGCGGTCGTCACATTTGGTATCAGAGCTTTGGTTAATCGATTTCAGCCAACGCTCGCTGACGTAACTACGTATGAGAGACGTAATTGTATTTTGATGGATGATTACTATATATAATATAGTAGCCTAGAAGGATTTGAACTCCTTATGCAGTTGTTTCTTAAGGTGTTCTAATCATTCTTATTACAGATATTAAGGATGAGTCGAAGAGGGAGACCAGCTGCAAGGGAAAGCCGTGCTGATAAAGGAGCTGTTGATTATGGAACTATGTTCGAAGCGATGATGACTTCGATCATGAGAAGGATACCAGCTTCAGGATCATCAGTGGATGTGGGAGTTCAAGTTCAAGCTCCAAGACCGGTGGATTTTGCTAAGCTTTGCAAGGATTATACTTCTCTTGGAGGAAAAGCTTTCTTGGGGACGGAGTCGACTATTGAGGTGCAGAGATGGATTGATGCATGTCGAAGGATCTTTGGTGACTTAGGGATTGAGGATGCAACTAAGAGAAAGCTTGCATCGAGACAGCTTCAGGGAAGAGCTGCTGATTGGTGGAATTCTATCACCATCGATACTCCAGAAGAAGAGATTACTTGGGAGCAATTCCAAGTTAGATTTGAAGCTAAGTTCATCTCTACTTCCCAGAAATCTGTCTTGTTTAAGAGGTTTGTGGAGCTCAAGCAAGGGGGAAGGCCTGTTCTTGAGTACATTTCTGAGTTTGAAGCTTTGTCTAAGTATGCCAGATCGTATATTGATTCTCCCTACCAGAAGAATGAAAAGTTTGTGACTGGTCTGGATGCTTATCTTGGGAGGCAGTTGGTGGATCATCTGGACGATCCGTTTGAGAAGCTTGTGGAAAAAGCTCTTAGGCACGAGAGTTTGTTCCCTAAGGAAGTATCTGTTGTTTCTGTAACCAGGGAAGGATCTAAACCACAGCAGAGTGGCAATAAGAAGAGGAAACAACAGCAACAGAGGGGTAGGGATGGCCAGAAGAAGCCGAAGAGTGAAGTGACTTGCTATAACTGCCAGCAGAAGGGCCATCTTTACAAAGATTGTAAGAATCCCAAAGTGCCGGGAAAGTGTTACAACTGTGATAAGCTGGGACATATCAAGAAGGATTGTCCAGAACCGAGGAAAGATAGGCAGGTTGTGCAAGCCTATGCTTTGGGGGCTGTTCCATCGTCTTCGAAAGCTCCTACTGCTGAAGAAAAGGGGAAGAGTGTGGTGGTTCAAGGTACTCTTTCTATCTGTGGTGTTCCAGTTAGAGTGTTGTTTGATACTGGAGCGTCGCATTCTTTTGTTTGTGATGATTTGGTAGGCCGGTTAGGTTTGAAACCGGATATTGTTGATAGGCCATTGGTTGTGACTAATCCGGTCGGGGGTTCGTCATGTTTGTGTATGTTATGTCGTGGTCTAGTTGTGTCGAGTCATGATTGCTCGTTTGTTTGTGATTGCTTTGTTCTGAACTTTGCGGGGTTCGGAATTATTTTGGGTATGGACTGGCTTAGGAAGTATGCGGCTAGGATTGATTGTGAGAGGCTTGAGGTGACAGTCGGGAATGTGGAAGGGCGAAAGGTTTTGATACGATGTAAGCATGAAGAAGGCGTCTTCATGAGCTTCATGTATTCGCTGGTTGTTCCACGGGATGGACTGTCATCGGTGCCTATTGTGAATGAGTTTGAGAATGTCTTTGAGGAAGTCAAAGGGTTACCGCCGCATAGGGAGATCGAGTTTCGTATCGATCTAATTGAGGGAGCCAGACCTGTTGTGATGCCTCTTAGGCGAATGGCAC
Source organism: Allium cepa (assembly GCA_030765085.1). Classification (NCBI taxonomy): domain Eukaryota; kingdom Viridiplantae; phylum Streptophyta; class Magnoliopsida; order Asparagales; family Amaryllidaceae; genus Allium; species Allium cepa. The sequence continues at coordinate 485,424,075 of CM060935.1, forward strand.
CGAGGGAGCAGCAAGAGCTGAAGGTGCAAGTTGATGACCTTTTGCAGAAAGGATTCATTCGGAGAAGTGTGTCCGAATGGGGTGCGCCAGTTGTGTTCGCAACCAAAGCGGATGGATCGTTGAGGTTGTGTGTTGATTATCGTGAGCTGAATAAGGTGACTAAGAAGAACAAGTATCCATTGCCGAGAATAGATGACTTGTTTGATCAGCTTCACGAGGCTAAGGTGTTTTCTCAGATGGATTTGGCAACGGGATTTCACCAGTTGAGAGTGGCGAAGGATAGTGTGCCGAAGACTGCTTTCAGGACACCATCCGGGTTTTATGAGTGGCTGGTAATGCCGTTTGGGTTGACTAACGCGCCAGCATATTTTGTGGATCTTATGAATAGAGTGTTCAGAGATCAGTTGAATAAGTTCGTGCTTGTGTTCGTGGATGATATTTTGGTTTATTCCAGAACTGAGGAAGAGCACAAGACGCACTTGAGGATTGTTTTGGATATATTGCGGAAACATCAGCTGAAGGCTAAGTTTTCGAAGTGTCACTTCTGGAAGAATGAAGTGAGGTTCTTAGGTCATGTTATTTCTGGAAATGGAATAGCGGTTGATCCCGCTAAGGTGGCAGCGATCCAGGATTGGGTTAGGCCTAAGAATGCATCTGATGTGAGAAGTTTTCTTGGATTAGCAGGATATTATCGTCGGTTTATCAAAGACTTTTCCAAGATAGCTGCACCGTTGACAGGATTGACGAAGAAGAATCAAGTGTTCAGATGGAATGATAAGTGTGAACAAGCTTTCATAATCCTGAAAGAGCGACTGACAAGTGCTCCTGTTTTGACTATTCCGAGTGGGAATGATGAGATGGTGGTTTACACCGATGCATGTGGCACTGGACTAGGAGCGGTGCTAATGCAGAAGGATAAAGTTGTTGCGTATGCTAGTCGACAACTGAAGCCGCATGAAAGGAACTATCCGACTCATGATTTGGAGTTAGCGGCGATTGTGTTTGCTTTGAAGATGTGGAGACATTATCTATTGGGAGTTAGATTCGAGTTGTTTACAGATCATAAGTCGTTGAAGTATCTGTTCTCCCAAAAGGATTTAAATCTTCGACAGCAACGGTGGCTAGAGTTCCTAGCATCTTATGATTTTGGTATAGCCTATACTCCGGGGAAAGGTAACGCAGTGGCTGATGCGTTAAGTCGAAGACATGCAGGATTGGGAGCCATGTTTTCAGAATGGAAGAGTCTTGAGTATTTGGCTGGATTTGATTTCAGGCCTAGATGTGAATTGGAACCTGAGATGTTGGCAAACTTATCGATAAGGCCTACTCTTGTGGAAAGAATTGGTGAGAGGCAAAGGGGAGATGATAAGCTTGTCAAGATTATCTGTGATTTGGAATCTGGATTGGACCCGGAGAAGGATAAGGGATTCGAGGTCGATCGAGAGGGTTGGCTTCGAAAGCAAGGGCGACTAGTTGTTCCCGATGTAGATGGATTGAGAGATGAAGTTCTGAGGGAGAGTCATCACTCGAAGTTGACAATTCATCCAGGTGGAAATAAGATGTATCGGGATATGAAGAGAACCTACTACTGGGAAGGTATGAAGAAGGATGTTGGAAACTTTATTTCCAAGTGTATGAATTGCCAGTTGGTGAAAGCTGAGCAGAAGAAGCCCAGTGGATTGCTTCAGCCATTAGAGGTTCCTACATGGAAATGGGAGCAAGTGTCGATGGACTTTATCGATGGTCTACCTAGGACAAGAGCAGGGAATGAAGGGATTTGGGTCATAGTAGATCGTTTGACCAAGAGTGCAAGGTTCATTCCTGTTCGATCGACTAGGACTGCATCGAAGTTGGCTGAATTATATGTGAAGTGGATAGTTCGTTTCCATGGTGTTCCGAAGAGTATAGTGAGCGATCGAGATCCATTGTTCACTAGTAGATTTTGGAAGAGCTTCCAGGAAGTTTTGGGAACTGAGTTGTGTTTGAGTACAGCTTATCACCCTCAAACAGATGGTCAGACTGAGAGAGTCAACCGAGTTTTGGAAGATCTTCTTAGAGCATGTGTTTTGGACTTCGGAGGATCATGGGAAGATCACCTTCATTTGGTGGAGTTTGCTTATAATAACAGTTATCAGTCGAGTATTGGTATGGCACCATATGAGGCATTATATGGAAGACCGTGTAACTCTCCGACATGTTGGTTGGAAACTGGAGAAAAGCTGATACTTGGGCCAGAGATGATTCGACAGACTTCGGATTGTATAGAGATCATTCGACAAAGAATGAAGGCAGCCCAGGATCGTCAGAAAAGTTATGCAGATAATCGTCGGAAGGATTTGGAATTCGACGTGGGTGATATGGTTTTTGTGAAGATTTCTCCATTGAAGAATGTTATAAGATTCGGGAACAAAGGAAAGTTAACTCCAAGATTCGTTGGACCATTCCCGATTATCGAGCGAATTGGAAAGCTCGCTTATAGATTGGAGTTACCGGAAAAGATGGCGGGTGTGCACAATGTTTTTCATGTATCTTGTCTACGGAAGTATATGCACGACCCAACTACGGTGGTTTCTGCTGATAGCTGTGAAGACTTAGAGGTTGATCCAGTGGTTACGAGACCTCGTAAGCCGCTTCGTATTGTTGACACCGATACGAAACAGCTTAGGAGGAAGACGATTACGTTGCTCAAGGTACAATGGAGTGACGATGTTAACGACTGTACGTGGGAGGAGGAAGAGAGGATGAAGGAAGCTCATCCAGGACTCTTCGAGGTATGGCCCTAAAGTGTCGTGACATCTCATGAATTTGTAGCTTGTTCTAAGTCTTAGAATTCTGCATGCTAGGCTAGAATTGGATGCATGGTTTGTTGATTGCTATGGATGGTAGGCATGCGGAATATCTTTGATTTCTGTTGTTTGCTTGGAATTTCGGGGGCGAAATTCCTAAGGGGGAGAGAATGTAACGACCCGTATTTTACGTGTCGATAGATCGTAGAATTTGCAGGTCGATAGTGTTGTTTGTGTTGCCTCTAGCTTGAGTCGTTTAGAAGTTAACCCGGGTGGAGTATGAGTTGTGACCGACTCATGAGCATTGCCGAGCTAAGGGATGAGTCGTGACCGACTCATAGGGGACCGACTCAAGGAGGGGTTACGGGTTGGAGTGTTGGCCGAGATAAGAAATTCACCGACCTAAGAGTTGCCGAGTTATAGAAGTAACGACCTAAAAGTTAGGCGACTTAGTGATGGTGACCGACCTATAGTAAGTCGTAGACGACCTTAGGAAGTGGCCGAGTCAACGAGTTACGACTCATAAGGTTTGCCGAGTTAAGGGGTTAGCGTGTTAGTAGGCAGCGACTTAAGGAAGTCGCCGAGTTAGCGACTTAGAGTTAGGTCGTTCAACGACCTAAGGGCTAGCGTTAGGACGCTAGGGGGATAGGTCAGCAGGCACGTTGAGTCGTTGGGGGGCTTAGGTCGTTGAGTCGGTCTGGTTTGTTAGGTCGCGTGAGTACTGTTCAGACTTAGGTCGTAAACGACCTAAGTTAGGTAGTGAGTCGGCAGTGAGTTAGGTCGTGGGGTCTTGAGTCGTGTGTGTCATAGTTAAGTCGTCATACGACTTAAGACTTGGGGAACGCGGCAGTATTTTAGGTCGGAGGCTTTTTAGGTCGTGACCGACTTAGTGTTAGGTCGCGTAGGAATTAGGTCGGCATCCCTGTGAGAGTGGTAAGTCGGATATGCTGAGTTAGCTTAGGTCGTATACGACCTAAGGATGGTTCTTTGTGCTGAGTCGTGTTGCAGTTGGGACGGTAGTGCGTTGAGTCGTTAGGTCGGCCTGTGTTTTAGGTCGTGTCTGGGTTAAGTCGTGAGTCGGGCTTGGTTGTATGTTGTGATTGGTTAGGTCGTAGGTCGAATGGATTGATGAGTCGGCAACGACTCAAAGTTAGGTCGGGGACGACCTAAGGGGCGACGACCTAAGGGGTTTCCAGCCTATAAATAGAGGTGTTCGGCTCACTTTTTGGCACCGGTTTTTGAAGCGACGAAGTGCTGCCATTTTGAAGACTCGACTACGGTATTTTCTTCACTTCTTTCTCTACTTCCATCAAGTGCTAACATCCGTTGAAGATCGAAGATCAAGATCGAAGATCCAAGTGTCCAAGTTGAAGATCTTCATCCGTTCGAGCTAGATTTCATCGATTGAAGCGAGATATTGCCGGATCAAACCTTGATCTTCGCTGTCCAGATCTGAAGTGTGTAGTTTTTGTAGTGTTTGGGTGATTTGGTGAGTGGTAGTTATCTCTCACGCGGATCCAAAGGAGTATATGGGATTGGTGATATGTTTATGTGTTAAAGTTAGCGTTTTCTCGCATTTTCCTTAAGTCTGCATGTAGATCCATCATATTTGAAAATGTTTATCTATAGAAGCTATTTAACAAGTATTAGAGACAAAACCCATGTTTTAGATTTGATAGATCTATGCTAAAAACTATGATTTCACATATGTTGGACTTTTGCTCACTTAATTACGAAATTGCCATTATAGTTGATATTGCTTAATATATCTTGTTTGAATGCTTGAATGTTTGAATGTATGTTAGATGTGATTGCTCCAAGTTAGCTTGTAGTTGATTTGGAACAAGATGGTTGAAGATGATTCAAAAGCTAAGTGGAAAGGCTCTTGAATGGTGAAAGCTGCCGATGGCATATGAAGCGGATGTGGAAGCTCCTATGGATGGATTCGATGATGGGACTTTGCCGTGATGCGAAGAGGCGAAGTATGAGATCGAGATGGGACTTTGTCAGGATGCGAAAAGGCAAAGTATGGTTGAGTTGAGACTTTGCTTTGGTACGATGAAGCGAAGTATGATGTGAGTCTTGGCTTAATCCAGGCAGGGATCATTCCAAGCATGTTGATAACTTGAAGGGTAGTTCAAGTTGGTTGATAATGGATTGCTCAAGAGGAAGCTTGAGCTAAGTTGAAAGAAGTCGTCAAGAAGGATGACAAGGAGGCTTGGATCTCATCGTTATTGAAGGTTCTAGCAAACCTAAAGCAAGAGTACATAGGGACGCCTAAAAGACTACAGGCAGTTAGTCGAGTACTCTGGGCCAAGAAGATAAGTCCTAGGCACAAGGCAGTGTGCGGGGTTTTGTCTAGAACCGGGGTTACCATTAGCCCTTGACAGATGGCTCAGGAAGGAGTCGGTCATTCAATTAACGGTGATTTCGAAGCAAGGTTAACAGTGATAGCCAGAGTCATGGATGTTTGGATGTTTGGTTGTATTATCATTCGGCTTCAAGAGCGGTGTTTTCTGAGTGCTTATCTGATCTTGGTTTAGGCCTTGGGGGTTTGTATTTGGAAAACATCGTCCTTGACTCGAGTGATTATTGCTTTACCTTACTTATCTGCTATGTTATGCCTACTTCTCCTTAGTGTGTGTCTGGGGGCTATCACTGTAGAAAGAGGTGGAGTGGGATGGTTTGGTTCCTATTCCTTTTATCCTTTATGCTCTTTTGGTATGCTTGATAGTTGATTTACTGCTCACTAAGACTTTGTCTGACTCAAGGTTTTATGTCTCCTCTTATTACCTTGGGCTGTTCATCCATGTTTGGGATGGGCAGACTAGGTAGCAGGTGACAGGTGCTGTGCTAGGAGTTCTACGCTGAAGATGACGAAGACGAGCAGGAGGCTTTGCATATTAGTTTTCTTACTATATGTACTGGGTATCCGCTGCTGTATTTGGTTGAGTGATTTGTAGTGAGGCTTTCATGTATGGATTTGAGTAGATGATTGTATGAAACTACTGTGATGCTTATATGATGATGTTCTGTTCTATGGAGCTTCACTATATTATATTTCTCTATTGTATTTTATCCATGCGCTGTGAGTTATGCGATAGAGATTCTTCTGTTTTGTTTTACCCTGACTATCGTCCATGGCTGCCTGGCACACCTTTTAGCGCATTATTTCCTTGATTTGGTGCGGGAGTCATGGGCGGTCGTCACAAGTTGATTGGGAATAGTACATGGAAAAGAAGCTTCACATTGGAGTTTTCATATTCCTTTTTGTCCATCATGCAGTTACTTGCTGTATTAAAAGTCTGTATAACGTATGTTAACCCAAAAAATGGATCAACACCTTGGTTTGAGTGTGAAAGCACCAGTCTTGTTCTCACAAAGGAATAATATATATAATAGATATAGAAAAAAGTATTGAGAGAAAGAAGACAAAGAAGATTTTTGTAGTGGTTTGGCTGTTAACGGAGCCAACGTCCACTTTATAATTTCTATTATAGACTGATTGCTGTTACAAAAAGTGTTTGATTACAAAACTCCTGATTATCTTTAGCTTGACTAAATCTCCAAGGTTAGATCCATTGGAGAATCACATTGAGGCTCTTTGGAGATTGTTTTGGGAGAGGTGAAGAGTGAAGAAAGCTTCCAACAGAGTTTCAGCAACTAGTCCGGTGCACATGCTACTTATGTTGTAAATATGATGGTATTTATAGAAATCGGGGAGCTATTGGGTCGAGCCTGTTCGCCAATTGCTTGCAGATGGACACATGAGAATTCAGTTGAGCTTAGCTCACAAACCAAGCCAAAAGAATGGATCGCAAGCGATCCATGGTGTATGGATCGCTAGCAATCCATAGGATTAGCTTGAGTGGGAGCTAATTACTTAGCTTCATTTTCTTCTTCAATCCGTTTGGGGTCGCACTTATACCATGCTCACGTATGGATCGCTGGCGGTCTATAGTGTCCATATATTAAGCATGTTTTTTGGACATTTCCTTTTGAACTTTCTTCATTGTCTTGCATCGACATTGTTTGTGTAGTCTCGTTGCATGTTGCTTTGCTTTGATGACGATTTACTTTCTAGTTGTATTTAACCGCTAATTGGACTAGACAGATGTTTGTCTCTTGGTGTAGCTAGCTTGAAATCTCATCAAACTCAGTCACTGCTTCTGTAATATGGAATAGATCAAGATGCAAGAAACAGGTCGAACATTAAGCCATACCTATGGATCGCTAGCGATCCATGTCCTTGGGGGATTTTCTCATCTTCTTTTCTTGGCTCTTTTTGGCTGGTTATTCTAACTCCTCGGGCTGACCCTTGAGCTATTTTGACTCGACCAAGTTGTCCTAACTTCTTTTGGACCCGCTTGGGTTAAAAACCTAGTAACATTGGCCCCCTAGAGTATGTCTTCGTAGAAAACAAAGCATGCTCTGGAAGTAATTTCTTTTACCCTTTGCTTGTTTGATTCCAAGTAATCATGTTAGAGTTTCATGGATGTGAACTGTGTTATGCCACCGCTTGCTAAGTTTTGATCTCGACCGCCATTGCTTGTCATAACAAATCAAATTTTCCTCCATAGCTTCTCAGTACGTCCTGAAGTACTGTAGGAATGTCGTTAGGAAAAATGGGAAAATATTGCCTACAACCACATGGATTGCTAGCGATCCATAGATGATGGATCCCTAGTGACCTAATGCCTTAAGAAGTTTTTCAGCATTTTTATTTTCTTATATAAGTGGCCAAGTCGACCTCATCCATTACTCCTACACGACCTGAGTCTCCTTTCCTTCGTACGATCAGCTTTCCAAGTGATTTGATCCATCACCTTCGACGAGTCGACCCAGATTTCCACCGGTACTCCACCTTGCTTCCTTCGATACCCCCACTCTAGTTTCACCACCGCTATTCTAACTCATCTTTGACCAAACCTTAGCTTGTCCGCTGCTTTAGGTTGCCATTGACCCATTCTCATATCGCTGCCAACCTATTCCCTAGCTCGTTGACTTCAAATCTTCGACCAACCTTGCATTTAGGTCGTTAATTCAAGGTGGGTTCGCTAATTACAATGTTTTCTTAATAATTTAGCGGCGTGGTTGCATTCTGACATTTGTCGTGAGGAGTCTAAGTCGATTGCGGCTTAATGGAGGAATATAGTGAATCGAGTCTTGAGTTCCTCCCGAAACAACATTCGAGCCTTACCCTGGTGCTTGACATGTTATGCTGTCTTCGTCCATTGAGCCAAAATTGACTTATGCCAGGTCCTATAGCTAATATTACATGACACATTGTGAATTAGTCCTAGTTCTTTCGGAGAATTTTTACTTATCTTACTTGCTTTTGTACGCTGCTCGGTGCCCTGTACTGAAAAGAATATTCCACATCGCTTTGGACAACAGATCCGTTATCGATAATTGATCGATAACAGGTAAGTGTAGAGGAAGTAAAAACAAAAGGAAATGATATGGGAAGTCCTTTTCTTTTTCCCGCTGTGAGGGAACTATCTACATGGGATAGAGCATTTGTAGTGTTTCGAACACCGGCTCACCTTCTGTAGACAACGCACTGCACGTTCCCTAATACATTCTTGAAATTCAATGTGTCCGCACGAATCAATGTCTCACCGGAATTGAAGTGTTTTAGGGGAAATTATTAGTTTAGAATAGAATTATCTAACCGTTTTGGATGCGGGTTCTATTGTGTAGAATGAAGCATCCATCTTCTCATTGTAATTCAAGTGGAGGAAGTTCGGCACTTTCGAAAGACGAGTCATCATCCGTCGCCCTTTCCCATTCCGCCTCAAAGAATGAGTATGGCCAGTTAGTTCCTGTTGGTCCGGTCTTGGACCAAACTCCCCCTAGTTTTAGAGTTCTTTTTAATCCGCCAAAGAGAGCTTCTTCTGTAATCTCTGCTAAGGTCCTGCATAATATCTGCATGCAACATGGCATACTGGAAGAAGACATGTGCCTTCCAAAGAAGGATGTGTTTTCTCACATGCCACCTTCAGGATATACCGCTTGTCATCGGTATATGTGCCTGAATGGAGGCGTGCCCCCCTTTAACGACTTTCTGCATGAGATCTTGTCGGATTTAGGAATCGCTCCATTCCAGATTCATCCCAACGATACGCCATCCTAACTTGCTTGAATGTTCTTTTCATGCATACGTTCAACCGTGCTCCGAGCTTGGACGAGTTGTGGTACTTTTTTTCATCTAAGAGAAGAGATGAGTGTCGATCCTTGGTTGTAATCGAAGCTCAAAGGAATTGAAAATTTTTATTACGACTGCAGTCAATCCCAATTCAAGACCCAGTAATTCTTCATTAGATGTCCCGATGGGTTTAACCATCTTTGGACAACAGGGGGTACGCACTCTTTCTTACTTATTGAGTTTCGACGCGTCGCTATGGAGTTTGTAACAAATTAAATACTTTTTACAATTATCCCTGTAGGATCGTTTTCACCCTAGAGGGGTAGGTGATACTAATAATAATAAAAATCAATGCGGAAATAAAAACAATAACAGAAAGTATGGTAGTAGAGATCACACACAGATTTACCCAGCTTCGACAATAACCTACCTACGTGTTTCCTCCAAGTTTTCTACTAGAAATTAAGTTGTCAAACGCTTATGCACGTAAATTTGAGACACCCACTACTTGACTAACCAAACTCTACGCTCAAAACCCTATCACAACTCAGCCACTGAGTTGCGAATTCTCAAACTACACCCGTACATTGTACTAGTCACACGACTAGAAAGTCACACAATTTGAAAAGAAAATTACAAATGAAAATAAATAAACTAAACAAAAACCAAACAAAACCCTATTCTTAACAATTTTAAGCCCAAATAAAATAGAGCTGGCCCAATATAGTAAATGATAGAAGAAGTTTCTCCTTTATTCATATATGCTGGCTATCTCGTTCCTTTTTCTCTTCGATCTAAAATTTAGGGTTCTGCTAATTTGATGCCACCGCTTGAAATTTTTCCGTTGGAGTATGCTTTCGCTTCGATATGCTTCGCTAATCGAATCTCAGGCTTTGATTACTTACAGCAACTTCAAATGTCGAGCTCGAGTTGTTTGGATTAAATTGGTACGTGATTTTCCTTTATCAATTTTGATTATGCTTGACTTCGATTCGAGTTATTGATTTGTGATTTACTTTAATGGCTTTCTCTGGTTTAGCTTGAACTCGAATAACAAAATGTCGATAATGAATTTGTGTTAAATAGGGATCGAAACCCTATATTTTTATTCGTAATTTTTTGTTTGAATTCTTAACATTGCTATGCTCAGCCATTGATTTTCGATCCAATGATGTGATGAAATTGATTTGTTCATTACTTGACGTTGTTTGATTTTCTATGAGTCAGTTTTGACCTTTTCTCCTGTGACTTCGGCCATTTGATTTTTGCTTGAACAGTTTGAGTTGGTTCCCTTCATTACTGCCAGTGACTTGTTCAATTTTTTGGCTTACTCTCAATAAAAAAGTATGACCCTTGTCTTGATCATTTCTTGATTTTATCGAACTACTACTTCACTGTCATTTTCTTTGATCATATCTTGTTCATAAAAAATAACTGTCACCAATGTATATATGTATGCCGATCTCATTAAAATATGGTCTGGTTGATACTTAATGTATACTCGAGTTAAACCAACTGATGCTTCGAGTCTTACTTGCTATTTTTCGTACATATATGTGTGTCATTTTATGGTAGCATTGTACATGTCTCGTTCCAGTAGCTTTGTACATGTCTAAGTGCATGTTTATCCTCTATCCATATCTTGTTAGCCTTTCACTAATCTATTTACTTGAGTGCTTTCTTTCTGATGACTCTCTTGCATAGCTTCGAGCCCCTGTGATGAGTCTGGTTGTAAGCTAGGGTTTATTCATGTTGAACCGCTTTGCATTTTGGTCCACGGTTTGCTTTGAATCGAATTTCCAATTGCTTCGAGTTCCACTTGAGTCTGTCCTTATTTCACTAGCTTATTGAGCTATAATTGTATTACTATGTTACTTTGATCTTGTTCCACTTGCTCTGGTCTGATCTGCATTGTGCTTTGAGTTACTTGTAGTTAAACTGTTTGCATGCTCTACTATGCTCATGTGTATTGTTCTTGTTATTTTGTTCAGTTTGAAATCTAGTCTGGTTGCACATGTGAATGTTGATCTAGTGCACTTTGTATTTATTCTTGTTTTGGTCTGGTTCACTTTGCGTTGAGTCTCATGTGGTTGCATTTTTCTCCCTGCCTGACCATATACATATGTATACATTTTGTCACTTTGGTTGCTACTTCACTAATCTAGTTCGATCTTCATTTTTATATGTATGTTCACACTACTTTGACCATTCATGATGTTGCCTGACCTTGTTTGATTGCTTTGTAATGCTGTTTGCTTCATTCTTTTTTGGTTGCCACTAAGCTTCAAGTGCTCTGGTTGCATTCACCATATACATATGTGAACTGCATTGTGCTGATTGCTATGGCTACACATGGTTGGTTTACACTTTGTATATGAGTCTGTACTATTCATTTGATTTTTGAGTTGACCCATTTGAACTGTCTTCATGTGTACATCAATGTCTGGTTTGCTCCTAACTATTTTATTAAACTTGTACATTTGAATTGCACCTGTGTTGAAGCCAGCCTCGGTTTGGGTTTGACCTTGTGCTCACATGTCCCTGCAATTTTAACAAGCAAGTGTATATTGGTGTGCATGACCTTGTGGCATGTACAGTGATACACTATGCATGTCACAGGTTGTTCATGTAAGATGAATTAAAAGAAATGATGACGATTAACCCAAAATAACCGAGGCAAACAATATTTTCAAAAATACATATTTTATTGTACGCTACAAAATAATTTCTTTTTCAATTTTACTACGTCAGTGTTTATTTTACAGATAGTTCATATGCTGGATACAAGCTGAAACAGAGTTGAAGATCAAACATGAGTGTTGAGTGAATATGTAGTGAGGTGTAATATGTAAATTGAAAATTGTATTGTAATTGAAATATGTATTGTAATTAAAAATGTACAAATGTAGTAAGAGCTCAAATTTGTACTATTTGAATTTTATAATAAAATATTTGTTTGAATAAAATATTTGTTTAAATACAAATTCTAAGTTATTCATTTTATTCAACAAATATTTATTTAATTATGTGAAAAATAAAATAGTACAACAACAAATATTTTTAAGTGAATATATATATGCTTATTATCATCGAACAAAAATAATGTCCTAGCATATTCTATAATCCCAAGACCGAATAGGGACTTGTCTCTTGATGAAGGTTTTCAAACCTTGAAGGCTATCGATGCTGAGGAAAGATCCATTCAAGTCCTGCTGACTGATAAAAACTTGCTCCAGAATGGATTAATGCATCCGAGGAGATCGGCTATTCCAGTTGAGGTCCCTTCTCCTTCTCAACCCCAGGTTCACATGCGATCCACCTCCTCTTCTCGTGGTTCCAAAGAAGGCGCTTATCAAGAATGAGAAGGCTTTCCAGGGAGTCGTCCGAAGGGATTCAGGAGGGAAGAGAAGCTGCTGCAACCGAAGTTAGATGCCCAGCCAGAATACCTTCAATTTCGAAAGAGGGAGAAGAGGAATTCAAACAGAGAGAGGGCAAAACTGCACTAGAAGCTTAAAAGGGGGAAGGCGAGATTGATAGCAGTAGCGATGAGTCTTCCTCAAGTGATGATTATGACTTCGATGTAAATTCGGATGGTGGAGACTCTGAATCGTGCGATGAAACCTCGAGGATGTACCCCGTCATCCCATTCTCTCCTCCTTTAAAGATAGTTGAAAAAGATGATGCTCCTGAAGCCGAACAATGTCGGGACTCGCCGATCAAAAATGCCAGTGTAGATTTCGGAGATTTAAGCGATTTGTACATCGACTTTGACGCACTTATGGGGGAAGATCCCAAGTATGGAGAGATGCCTCCTCATTCAGGTGGTATTGTGCCCAAAGTTAGTATGATTCCTCCTACGACGGTTACCCAATCGGGTTTGTGACGAGGCTTTAGGCCTTTTCCCGAAATACACTACATGTTTTACTAGGGCTACACTCACTTTCACACATACTGTTCGTGTATATTTTCCGTTTCTAAAACCTTTTATTTCTGCTTCGTGTCAGGTATGACGAGAGGACACGGCCTTTACGATGATTTTGAAGAATTTACCGACTCTCAGCGCTGGTCCAAGCATTCTTCCAGCCGTCACCAGCCCCGCGAGATGGAGGAAGAGTATAGCAGAAGAACAGATTTAGAGGACAAAACTCATCGTCGATACAAGAGGGTGTGGAGTCGAATATACAAAGGTGGGTATGAAAAGGGGAAGACTTTCGACGAAAGAGAGGATCCGTCAAAGAGGTCTAAATTTTATTGTGTTTTCCATTATTCAGAACAACAAGCTTTCATTCCGACGCTCCCTTCAGCGGGTTAGAAAATCCCAGTTATTGCGGTCCCTATCCCGCCTTCAACTTACATTCTATCATCTTCTGTTGCTTTTGCTCCCATTACGCCCTTGCCGGAGATCCGCCTATATTCTCCATCTGGTCCACACAGGCTTGATGCGGCACTCCCCGAGTGGTTCTTAAGGGGGGTTAAGATTGATTGTGATCTCCATCCAGTTCGTAGAGATTCATACATGCCACATCTTCAGGCTATCCAAAATGATTTAGAAAAGGCCGAAGGGTGGAAATAATTATGCAAACAACTGGTTGACACAAATCATAACAATTATCAGGAAATCATTTCTTTTGCATTAGAGAAGGGTGATTTTGAAAGGGCATTGGCAGAACACGATGTCGGGATCAAACAGGTGGAGGAGAATAAAGATGTGGCGCTTTAAGAAAGCAAAAGGAATGCCTACTTGCTGAAAGAATTAAAAGAGGCCCATGAGAGAATTGAGATCTTCTACAAGGAAAAAATTAAGAAGGCCCATGTAGAAGAGGCAAAATTAAAAGGGGAGGTGGTAGCATGCAGCACGACAATTGAGGCCCAAAAGAAAACTATCTCTGATCATGATCTCATCGTAGAGGGGCATAATAAGACCATCTTCGACCAGGCTGAGACAATCGCCAGGCTATAGAATTAATTTTTTCATTTTATCCCCGATAAGTCTGGTGTTGAATTTGAGAAGTCCACCATTATGGCGGATTATCTGGAGTTCCAGAACACTTTTGAAAGGAAGATGGAGAAGATGGATGAGACCATCTTGAATTTTTATGCAACCTCTTTGCTGCATCAGGGGAGCCTCAGCTACTTAGGCCCTAAATTCCCATGCACTCTCGATGTGGTATAGGAGGAAAGCTTGACCCGCTTTCGTGATAGTGGTGATGATTATACCAAGTGAGAGTTAGAGAATGCCTACGTCAATGAAGAATCAAAGAAGGCATTGTTAGAGGTCCAAGAGATTTTACGGATCGAGAGGGAGAAAGAGGCTGCCAATGCTCCCATGACTTTGGCTGCCGAAGCGCTTACAAAGCCTTTCATTTCTGGTGTCGGCGAACTGTCAGGGAAGCCCCACGATCCGCTAACAAGTTCTGGGTTTGAGGCTTCCCCTCAGATTGTAGAGCCGTCGAAGGATGGTGAAGGCAGTGAATATGAAGTTGACATTCTTGGTCATTCCTCCAGCGCATGTAATCTTCTTGTTTCCTCCGAATTTGGAAGCTTTCAACTTATGTTGCAAGTGCTGGAAGAATTTAATGCTTTCGTTTTTGATCTTATAGGTCCATCCTCCTTGTCTGTTGATCTGCCTATTTCTTTGGTGCTTGGACCCGCTGCTATCTCCACTTCTTCTGTAACGACCCGTACTTTTGGCTATTTTAAATTATTAAATTTAATGTAATTATCAGATAAATATGGATAGAAATAAAATCTAATGATTTATTTATATTGGTTTATTGGATAATTAAATTGTTTAAAATTTAATTTTGTAAATTTGATTTAAATGTTATCCAAAATATGAACGAAGATGGTTAACATTTAAAATTTGATTTAAATGTGAATAATTTGAATTTTGAATTTATTTTTTTATTGACGAGTAAAAATAGTCATTTTGGCTACTGTCTCGAATTTCGATGAAACCAGTTTCATCAGATCCGTAATGGTGAATTATTGTAGGATTTCAAGTTTTGTAACATTCGGACTTGTAATTAGGGGCGTACGGGTTTGAAACAGATAGAAATTAATTTTAAATATTAAAATAATCGACTTTGAAAAGCTATCTTACGCATACGATTGAATTAGACCTCGAGACTAGTTTCGTTGTGTTCGGAATGGGGGTAAAACATTATAACCTCAGGCAGCATGTTTCGTTTGGAGCTTGAGAAAATTTAGACGTCTTAGGCTAGATATTTTCTAATTTAAGTAATATTATATATAGCCCAAACACGTCTATTCGAACCAGACAAACCCCATGTTTCTTTTGGTTTCCCCTATACTCGTTCTTTCCTCTTTTTTACTTTAAAAAAAATCAGACTTCAAATATAAAAAAAGACAACAGCAGGCCGATTTAAAACAAAAGAGAGGACGAACGAACAAATCTCGGTCCCAAAAAGAAAAATGCCGATCGAATCTAAATCTAAAAATAAAAAAGGCGATCTAAAAAAAACAAAGGAAAGCGACGTCGACCGGAGGAGCAAGTGCAGCGCGACGTCGATGGGGTTGCGCGTAGAGAAGCACGACTTTGGTGGAGCTCTCGTTCAAGCCGTTGAGTTTGCCCCGTGATTGTTGGAGTTTGGGGTTTTAGCGATGGTGGTAAGCACGACGAGGAGAGGGTGGCGGCTCATTGGCGAGGCGGAGCAAGCTAGGGTTTAGGTCACCTTCTCGGTGCAGTGCGTACATGGTGGTTGCGATCTTGGCGGAAGGAAAAGGGGAAGTCACAAGGTTGCCTGAGGTAGAGGGTCGAGCGTGCAGTGAGGTCTGGTAATGTGTTAATTTTTTTTCTCAAGTGATAATTAGTGTATTAACTATGTTTTAAATTTTAAATCCTATATCAATAAAAATCGAATTGTTGCATACGAGGTTCGATTTCGGACGAAAGAGATTGCATTGGAACTATATTGAAAAGTTTTATGCTATGGAGCTGATATCACATTGATTTGACTAGTTTGAATTTTTCTGATTCAAACAAGCGAGTATCTATACGCTCACAATTGACTGAAGTAGTTCTTATGTTAGCTAAATTATATCGTTAAGTGATTTGAAATTTATTGGTTGTTGTTGATGAGTTTAAATTGACATTTAAATTGACATCTGAATTAATTGATAAAATTATAATTGACAATTTAATTAAATTAGAATTTAATTGCGCGTAAAATACCCAAAATTGATAATTATGAAATTGTTGGAAATTTTATTGACTATTGGATGATTGGTTATCATCCTGTGTATTATTAACAGCATGTAAACTGTAAATTCAATTAATTCGAATAAATTAAGAAATAGGTTGAAATGATATAATCCTGTGATATTATTTGGATTGAAATGATATATATCTATCCTCGAAATTAAATTGAAATAATTATCCACTTGGCCATAAGTTAGAAAATTTCATACGAACACCGGGTTGGCTAAATTAAATGATTTTAAAAGTTATTTGAAATTATTTAAATGATTTGTTTTTAGGAATAAAATACAATTTATGGAAATTTAATTATTTTTAATTGAAGCTAGCAATGTTGGAATTTAAACTTGATGACGAAATTGTTTAATTAATCAAAGATAGATTTTTATGTTAAAAATTGAAATAAGGCGAAAATTTTCAGAAGTCGATTTGTTTTAAAAGATTGGCCTTTTATTCAAACTTTGAATATTTCTTAAAAAATTGATATGAAATGACATTTCAAATTTGAGTTTGGAATTGATAATTTGAATTTTGAATTTGGTATTGGAAGTAAATTTGATTTAAGTGTTTAAATCCATATTTTGAAATTGAATTTGGAATTGGAACTGAAATTGGAAATTAATTTGAAATTGGAATTTAAGTTGATTTGGAATTGGAATTGGAGATTAATTTGAAATTGGGATTTAAATTAATTTGGAAACGGAAATTGAAGTGAAAGGAATTTATGAGCTGAAATCGAAATTTATATGGAATCAAAATTCATTCGAGTTGGAATCAGAACCTAATCGATTAAATCGAAACGGAATTTGGAATTGATTTGGGTAGGAAATTGGGAAGTTGACTGGTTCTTTGGAATTATTTTTAAAATGAATATTTTAGTATAAATGATTTAAAAATTTATATTATTTAAATATTCAAATTATTTTGATTTCCCAAACTATTTTCTATAAAAACCATTTTTATATTCAAATTATTTTCGATTAAACTATTTAAACATTTTCTATTATACTATTTTTAACTAACTAACTATTTTAAACTATTTAAACTATTTTCTAAAGTTTGAACTAGTTAAAGGGTAAATTGTTTATATTTAAATCTTGGATTTAAATACGAACTTGGTTAAAGTGAAGATTATAACATAAATTGAATTCGAATAAAATTTTGGAAGTGAAATCAATTTATCGGACAAATTTGATAATTTTGAATATATGATAAATTTTGAAATGGATTTGATTTTAAAACGAATATATGATGATTTCGAAATGAATTTGATTTTGAAACGAATATGCTATTTTGATATCAAGTGCACATTGTTTTCGAAATGTAAATGAGCCAACCGGTGTGAAAAATGACGATTGGTTGTTAAGGAGACCGGGACCTCTTATTGAAATACTCTCTTTCAATATTGGAACCACTTTGACAACTGTGTACACAGTGGATGATATCCAGAATGTAGTGGTTGAATTGGCGACGTTTACTAGAATGAAGTAAGAGAACGATGATGGATACCCTTGACATTCGTGTCATAAATAAAATGACTAAAACAGGAGCCAATGTCTGGCCAATGAGGTTTGCTACCTCTAGCGACGTTGATCCCTCGTATTACTATTGTGGTTTCGGATTCGATAGGGCACCTTATTTGTTGTTTGGATTGATTGTCGCGGTCGGCCACGGATAGGTTACGACCAGCCAGAAAGGGTAAAGTGGTAGAATCTTGCCTTGGGCATTGCCTCATGTGCCTTGTCATATTTATCCCTATACGAGCCCATTACGATTTTGGTTTAAAAGTGTAAAAATGTGTTAAGGTGGATCAATGTAAAGCCTTAACGCTATTTTGATATTAATTTTACTGATCGACATTATCTAATAAAGCATATACTATTATATATAAATAGTTTAACAGATCCTTAGGAGATGGAAAATCCCGTAACATCTCTTAGGTTATTGCACCCATATTACGATATTGATTTGACCTACATAAGAGTATTTTAGTCTTGACTCGAGTGTTTTTTCGTTTCATTACGCTCGGGTCAGTCCAGAGTTTTTTCTAGTGTATTGAAGATTATTCTTTGGAGGACGAAGACGGAGTTTGGTATATTACTATTATCATTATACCCTGTATCATGCTATTCTACCGCATTGATTATTTCCCCTTGCTTTATATTTACAACTCTAATAAATGTGTATAGATTATAATCAAATGTATAGTAAACAGCTTTATAAATTGTTTATTTGTTTATTACATTTCATCATTTCCGCTGTGGGATTATGTGTTTTGCTTTCTTCTTCTCTTATTATTTTTCTTATTTAACCCCATTGATTATCTACGTTTCGGATTGTTTAAGTCGGACAAGTATGGATTATTGTTGTTTTAAACCTTCCAAAATGTGGGTCGTCACGGTTAGTATCAGAGCCAGGTTTAGCGATAACCTTGGCTTTGTGGGGTTTGACTCATTAGAGATAAGGCAGTAATACCCTAGAATGTGTCTGTTTGAGTGTGTACATACATATGAGAGAGCGTACTTGTTGGTGTTATAAAATATCTTTGTAACGACCCACCTTTTTCTCCATAGAAAGACGCATCATTGTTAAGAAAGAAAGAGATAGAAAAGAGAAAAGATAGAGAAGAAAGAACTAAACAACATCAGAATCTCACAGTGGAACGAATAAACTATATTAATCACATAAGTATTACATAATATATAATATCTATCAGAGATTTACAACTTATACATCACAAACTAGACAGTTATAAACACCTATCTATCATACATTTCACAATACAACACAGAGATACCACCATAGTGGAAACACAATATATCTACAAAAGCTGAAACCTCCTGCTCCGTTTCTCCTCCATAGTTCGTCAAAGCTATTCTGAATCCCTTGGCTACTCGTAAAAATTTGAGTACCTAAGAGTTTTATAAAATAGAGAATAAACTCCAGGTCAGACATGGGTCTGGTGTGAGTAAATGGGTTAAAATTGCTTAACTTTGAAAACCTTTGAAAAAAAGGTATCTCGTAAAACTTCCCGCACATAAACACGGAAAAGATTTTACCTTACGATAACCAAAACATTTGATAGGAAACCCAGCTATATTATAATAGGGCCTAGGGTTTTCAAGTAAATTATAGAAATAGCTGGAATGCTTACAGTTCATGTTCCAACATAGTTGGCACAATCAAAACGTACGACACTTAATGGAGATTAGATTCCATACAATGGCAGGGCTACTGGGGTACCGCCCGTCACAGTACGTGGTCTAGATCACCGTACCGAGGATCCACCTTAAATCCCCTGCAACACAAGGCCGGTACCATCCCTTACCGGATAGTCCCGAACAAGACAACCCCGTAGTTTTTTGCAATCAACTGCCCACACAGCCGAATAAAAAGGGACCTCTAGACAGGGGAAGATCTTGTCCTACTTGAGCGCGACTCACTTAGCCTTGCTGAACCTCTCCTGTTTTAGCCACTCCCGGTTGATGAGGCTTGAGGCTACGATTACCTTTATAGAACACATCTATCTTAGAATGCTCATCGTCCACCTGACGATGTTCTGAAAGCATTAGATCCATACAAGTTTGTTCTATGTTCGAACGAAACCAAATGCACTATCTCATTACAATCATTTTGGAATCACCCTCAGAGTTAACAACAATAGCCCTTGCACTCTGAATCTTCATCTTCGCTTGAGATTCACGATCTATCATTTAATTTGGATTGATGTGGTTTTCGGATATCCAAATTTGGAAACCCGATCCCGGTCTCATCGAAATCCAAAACTTCGTCTTTTAAAGCCAAGTTGTTTTAAAGTTAAAACAATTCAATTCATTATCTATATTCACACAGATAGATAATTTCCAATCTTACAAATAGATAATCCATATCATCATAATTCCACCAAAGAATCTCATATCACAAATCAGCACATATCTCATAATCAGAGACATCAACAATCCAAGGCATTCAATATCATCCAACCATCCATAAGTAAAGATTTTAATCACACTATCGAATTAATAGATTAAATTAATTACATCACTATAAATCCTGCTTACTTAACCACTAATTAATAACAAAACGATTAATTAATTACCATCTAATTATCCATTTTAGTTAATCATCCTTGATTAATTATTCTTTAATTACGTTAAGTAATTAGCCTTTAATTAATTACACAAATTAATTATCCTCAGATAATTATAGTAATTAACCTTTAATTACACCCATTAATTAATTAACAATAATTAATTACATTAATCCTTAATTAATCAAATTAATTAATTATTCCATAATCACTTATTTTGATTAATTGTCCTTTAATTAATCAACCCTTAATCACTTCATTAATTAAATTAATGATCCCTTAATTACTTCCTTAATTAATTATTCTTCTAATTAATCACATTTAATAATTAATCTTTAATTCATTACATTCATTAATCAACCTTGATTAATCACATTCAGTAATTGACTACCCTTAATTACTTACATTACTTAATTAACTTCAAAATAAATTTTATTAATTAATTCTTTGCTTAATTGCACTAGGTAATTAATCGTTAATTACTTCCACTATGTAATTATCCTTCTTATTAATTACACAAAGTAATTAAACCCAAAACTGCTTCCATTCTTCAATTAATTACATCTAGTAATTATCCATTAATTACTTCACTAAGTAATTACACTTTGTAAATTACATTAAGTAATCATACTTAACCAATTCCACAAACGATTATCCTTAATTAATTAATCTAATTAATTTTAAATTAATCACATTAATTAATCATTTAATAATCCCTAATTAATGATCTTTCATTAATTATTACAATTTTTAAATTACTTTCCTTAAGTAATTATACTTTAACTAACCATCATTAATATAAATTAATTCCTAATTACCAATTAATTAATTTCTAATTACTTAATTAATTAATCTCTAATTATAATCAATTACTCTTAAACACTTAAGTAATTAGTCCTTAATTATCGATTAAATAAATCATAGTTCTAATTATAAATTAATTTTTTCTTCATTATTAATTTACTAATTCATTAATTACTCATTGATTACCTTATTAATAAATTAATCTTAAATCATTAAATCTTAATTAACTTTAAGATAAAACATTTCCTTTATAAGTTACCTAAACACATTATTTAAAAACACTTAACTTTAATTAACACTTAATTATATTTTAAAAATTAAGTTTCAAATAACTTAAAGATTACATTAACAAAATTTAAGTTAAACAAATCATATAATTCTTAATCACATGTTAAAGAACAATAGGTAAGGAAAAAGAACTTATATTCAGAAAAGTTGAAATCAATTTCATTTAAAAAAATTTAAAACCCTTTGCTTTTAAAAACTTAGAAACATTACCTTCGAAACATGGACATTCTAAACTTTGAAACTTTAAAACCGTTCACGTTTTAATTTAACCAGGCAACTTAAAATTCCCGAACCATACACGATCATCCCCTGTGTAAACCCCCGGGTGGACAATACTACACACACGAGACACACGCAAAACACTACAGCTTCGAGACGAACACAAGCTATCCTCGAGGAAATTCCCAAGCCGATACTTCATTCCCGAAGACTCAAACTTCACCAGACCCCCAACGTGCACCGTGCACGTGCACCAATCATCGGACGACTTTAGATCATCACCGAGGCATCCAGCAAGTTGACGATCACCACGTCGTCCTTTCCGACCTCACAAATCCATCGAAAATCCAACACTAGCGATCGCCTCCAACCACCTGTACCTGTGCCGACCAAATCAGAGTGACGTCTTATCTCCAGCAACGATTTCCTCCTATCGCGATCGAGTCCAATCCATCGTCAACGTCGAACGACCCTCAACAACTCCGACTACCAAACTCCACCACTAAACCCTACTTCACCCTCCCTTAGCCACCACAGCTAACTAAAACTCTGGTGATGATTTTTCCAGAGACCACCCCCACTTCCTCCCTCCAGACCGAAGCCTGACATCCATATATCTTCCATTCACTGGAATTTGGTAAAATTACCGATTCTGACCAACTCAGTATAGTACAACAATTACTAACCTAAAAATCATGATTTCTGTACCTAAATTCAATATTTTCAATAACAAATCTAGTCATGGACTTAATTTATGAAATTAAAATATTTGAATTTTTTGATTAAATTGGTTTTCACTGTAAAATCTTAATTTTGAAATATTATCTAGATAAGTCCACCTGAAATTATTTTTAAAAATGAATTTACCTTATCATAATCGTTTTCTATTCTATGATCATAGCTTGATTTACTTGGGTAAGAAGATATTTTTTTTCCTTTTCTTGAGTTTGTAAATACAATTGGCAACAGAAACCATAGATATATGCACATAGATATATATATATATATATATATATATATATCATATATACGGAGAAGTTTGAACTATATTCAAACTTAAAAACATCCATGCACTCCTTTTATCATCATTACTACACATATGTAACATATGCATCAATATAAATAAGAATTCTTAGCTTTACAAAAAAATTCTGTTCACTCACTGGAAACTAGAACAAAGGAGCAGTTTATATATATATACAGATATGTTCACATATAAACAAAGAAATTCATATATATCCAGATAAATTCAATCATGCAAATAACATCTTCATATAGGATCATCACATGCAAAAAAGCTAGCAACCATATCACTGTTTTCAAAGTTTTGTTTACTCACCAGTTTGGAAGACAGAGCTTGAAACAGAAGCTTGAAATCTGAACTTGAGTTTTGAAATTACTTTGATGTTGATATGAACTTTTATTTTAAACAGAATTGAAATTGCTTGCTGTTGTAATATAGTTGATTTGCTTTTGTTTAAATCTCAGGTTAGCTTGCTTTGATTTATCCCAGGTTTGAAGAAAATGCTTTGATTTTGATTTTTGAAAATGAATTACAGGTTATTGAATTTGATTTCTGATTTGAAGGATGTTGATTACCAGATTTTTTTTGAGTATATGGTTTGAGTTTATCTTGGTTTTGAATTGAAGAGGATAGGAAAAAGAATGAAGGTAAGAAGCATATGTTTATATAAGTTAAATTAGTGATTTAATAAAAATAAAAGAAAATCAAAGTTAAAAGTGTCACTTGTTTAAAATTCTCCATTTGTCATTAGCATTACTTATCATTTAACACTTGTTACTATTGTGTCTTAATTTAATTACACTTGTCATCATGAAATTTATATTTATTTTAAATGTTAATAAAAGCTTTTATACTTAATTTATAAATTCTTATATATATATATATATTTATAAATTTCTTTAAAGAAAATAAAATGAAACCAATTACATATAAATAAAATCTTATACATATATTTTTAAAATCCAAAATATTCTAAAATATCTACCTTTTGAATTTCAAAATTAAATCCAAATTCAAATACATATTTAATTTAAAAATCCAATTTAAAGTCAATTTATATATATACATATATAACAACACATTAAATTTGAAAATAACAATTCTATTTTCTTAAAAATCTATTTGTATTTATATAAAAAAACACATTATTAATATTATTTGAAAATAACAAATTTATCAATTTTAAATACTTTATAAAAGAGATTATCTCATTATTTATAAATTAATTATATTACTTAAATCAATTAATGTATCGTATGTCTTATGTGTTTGTAAATTGTATTTTAAACTTTATATATATTTTTTCATATCATATTTATCAAGAAATATTTAAAAAGAAAATAAAACAAACCTTTATGTTAATTTAATTTAAATTGAAACTTAAGCTAAAATATATTTATACAATTAACATTTACCTTAAGTATTTTAAAACTACATAATTAATAAATAGCTTTGAAAATTTTTATATTAAATTAATCATAATTTCCAAATTCCCAATATATGTATTAGAATTTGAAAACATGATTTTATTTATTAAATTCAAACCAAAGCTTTTCTATTTACAATATATACAAATATATATACATATTATAAATAGAAAACATTTTATTAGCTTTTAAAAGATAAAATTTACCAATAAAATATTTATTTGCTTTTAAGAGAATAAATTTGCCAATTTAAATTAAAATTGTAAAAGAAATTATCGAATCAATTTAATTATCAATACAGATTATTAGATTGATATTGCCCGAAATTCCAGGTCATCACATACGTCCCCCCTAAAAGAATTTCATCCTCGAAATTTAAAAGCAACGACAATTTAATAACCCATCAAAGATTTTAATTTTAAAACACAAGTATATATTATCAACCATATGCTAACAACCATAGGAACCAATTCACTCAATTAAAACATCTAATGATCCTGACACAAATCAGGATAGACCTTCCTAACACTATCAAGAGTTTCCTATGTACAAACACTGGAATACTCGCTCTAATAAACCCAAACAATCTATACTACTAACTACTTTGCTCCTACTCATCTAGATCTACAAAACTGAACATGATATCAGACCATAGCCGAGTCTGACTCAACTACCAAATCCTCCTAAACTGCTGGTTCTACAACCAGTGGTGGATCATACACGTACTCCCTCGGAGATACGTGAAACACATTGAATCTCAGTCTTCCAAACTGGCAATTCAATCCTATAGACCAAAACACTTATCCTTACAAGAATAGAAAAGGATCCAATATTCCTCAGAGATAGCTTCCCAGTTTTATCAAGTTTATAGCTCCTTTGATCGGAGAAAACTTATCCAAAATCAAAGCTCCGTCTTCAAAATCCAAATTGAAACTTAAGCTAAAAGATATTTTAAACAATTAACATTTACCTTAAGTATTTTAAAACTACATAATTAATAAATAGCTTTGAAAAGTTTTATATTAAATTAATCATAATTTCCAAATTCCCAATATATGTATTAGAATTTGAAAACATGATTTTATTTATTAAATTCAAACCAAAGCTTTTCTATTTACAATATGTACAAATATATATACATATTATAAATAGAAAACATTTTATTAGCTTTTAAAAGATAAAATTTACCAATAAAATATTTATTTGCTATTAAGAGAATAAACTTGCCAATTTAAATTAAAATTGTAAAAGAAATTATCGAATCAATTTAATTATCAATACAGATTATTAGATTGATATTGCCCGAAATTCCAGGTCATCACATACCTCCCCCCTAAAAGAATTTCGTCCCCGAAATTTAAAAGCAAAGATAATTTAATAACCCATCAAAGATTTTAATTTTAAACCACAAGCATATATTATCAACCATATGCTAACAACCATAGCAACCAATTCACTCAATCAAACAAATTTAAAGATCCTGACACAAATCAGGATAGACCTTCCTAACACTATCAAGAGTTTCCCAAGTACAAACACTGGAATACTCGCTCTAATAAAACCAAACAATCTATACTACTAACTATTGAGCTCCTAATCATCTGGATCTACAAAACTGAACAAGATATCAGAACATAGTCCAGTCTGCATTAACTACCAAATCCTCCTAAACTACTGGTTCCACAACCAGTAATGGATCATGCATGTACTCCCTCGGAGGTACGTGAAACACATTGAATCCCAGTCTTCAAACTGCCAATTCAATACTATAGACCAAAGCACTTATCCTTACAAGAATACAAAAAGATCCAATATATCTCGGAGATAGCATTCCGGTTTTACCAAATCTTATAGCACCTTTGATCGGAGAAAACTTATCCAAAATCAAAGCTCCGTCTTCGAAATCCAAATTCCTTCGTCTCTTATCCACAAAATTCTTCTGACGATCCTGGGCTGCCTTCATCCTTTCTGATCAGCTCAACCTCCGCTGATGCTTCTTGAAACAAACTAGACCAAAAACAATCCAACAAAATGATTCTCTCAAGAAGAACAAAAATCAAGAACACAATCTCTACTATCATCAGTAGACTTCCAACTTACTTCTCCAATCCCGAAAAGATGAAACAGGAGCACTCGTCAATCTCGCTTCAGATCCTGTAAAATTTCCTGTTGAAACCCTCTAATCCAAGAAAACTACAAACGTCCAAGGAGTCTAGTGTTGCTTCCACTCTAAAACAGCAGCACCTTGCTTCCACTGTACAACTCTGATCTAGAGTATATGAGATTGCCGATGATGAAGAGCACAAACTTGTCAAACACTTCCCGGAAGACACGGTTCAACAGATTCATAAAGAGAAAACTCAGAAGTACAATGAAATAATGAGCTGCTTCACCAAACCCTCTCTCTAGGAGCCATCCTCTACTAAACTGAAGATACCACTCCTGTAATCCTAGTCGATACGAAAACTAAATCTCCAGATGCTAAGGCAAATCTTGACTTCTACGAAGACATCCGGAAAATTTCTGACAACTCCAGTAACTCCTATATTCCCTAGAGATGCCTCGATCCTAAACAAAAGATTACCCAAGAGAATACTCAACTATCGCAGGTCACTTTTGCGATCAACCCAACCTAATTTCCAAAGAAACTGTTCTCTCTTTACCAATCAGAACATCTTATACTTATCTAGCCAATCCATCAAAGAAATAGGTCTACTCTGCTGCTTCCAAACACTATCTCTAGGAAACGTCTTAGCCAGATGACCTTCCTATCGACACATAGAACACCTCCAAGCTGCATGCTGACACAGATGCCAAAGAATTTTATCCGAAGCTCTTCGAACCTCAAAGCCATATCATCCAATCCCACATGGAGCCTTGAGATGGGCAGACATCTTCTCAAGAAACTCGGATCTCAAACCAAACACAAACACCTTGCTGAACCTAATCTCATCACCGATGCAGACGCACTTCCTTAAACTTGCTCCAAAAGAAACATCTTTGGGAACATCCATGGTCATTTCGTCTCACCACGCAGCAGCTTCTTCTTGAAGTTGTCAAGATACCATTACTCGCTTATGTTCATCCGACAGATCCAAACTCTACTCATCCAAACTTGCACTTCAAAGATGGACTCTGCACCTTTAAAAAAACTTCCTTTAGAGATTGGTGAAATCCTTACACTATAGCAAAGCTCACTCGAGGCAGTATTGGGTCTGCAGCCTCGGTAGAAACTCTTCCAACCTCAAAACTCAGACTCCTTCGATTGGAAGTCGTGCTACACGCACCAGTACCTTCCTACCTCTAGAACTCATATTGGAAAACCCGAACGGGTATTTCAACAAATCAGGTATCCAAAGCCTAGTTATTCACTCAACCTAGCGCTTTGATACCAAATGTAACGATCCGCCTTTCTCTCTACAGAAAGACACATCATTATTAAGAAAGAAAGAGATAAAAAAGAGAAAAGATAGAGAAGAAAGAACTTAACAACATCAGAATCTCACAGCGGAATGAATAAAATATATTAATCATAGAAGAATTACATAATATACAACATTTATAGAGTTTTACAGCTTATACATCACAAACTAGACAGTTATAAACACCTGTCTATCATACATTTCACAATACAATACAGAGATACCACCACAGCGAAAACACAATATATCTACAAACGCTGAAACCTCCCGCTCCATTTCTCCTCCATAGTTCGTCAAAGCTAACCTGAATCCCTTGGCTATTCATAAAAATTTGAGTACCCAAGAGTTTAATAAAATAGAGAATAAACTCCGGCTCAGAACTTGGTCTGGTGTTAGTAAACGCGTTAAAATTGCTTAATTTTGAAAACCTTTGAAACCAAAAGGTATCTCGTAAGACTTCCCGCACATAAACACGGAAAGGATTTTACCTTACGATAACCAAAACATTTGATAGGAAATCCATTTATATTATAATAGGGTCGAAGGTTTTCAAGTGAAATACAGAAATAGCCGGAATGCTTACATCTCACGTTCCAACATAGTTGGGCACAATCAAAACTTACGACACTTATTGGAGATTGGATTCCATATAATGGTAGGGCTACTGGGGTACCGCCCATCACAGTATGTGGCCTAGATCATCGTATCGAGGATCCATCCCAAATCCCCTGCAACACAAGGCCGGAACCATCCCTCACAGGATAGTCCCGAATAAGACAACCCCGTAGTTGTTTGCAACCAACTGCCCACACAACCGAATAAAAAGGGAGCTCTAGACTGTGGAAGATCTTGTCCTACTCGAGCGCGACTCACTTAGCCTTGTTGCACCTTCCCTGTTTTAGCCATTCCCGGTTGATGAGGCTTGAGGCTACGATTACATTTATAGAACACCTTTATCTTAGAATGCTCATCGTCCACCTGATGATGTTCTGAAAGCATTCAATCCATACAAGTTCGTTCCAGGTTCGAAGGAAACCGAAGGCACTATCTCGTTACACTCATTTTGGAATCACCCTCAGAGTTAACGACAATAGCCCTTGCACTCTGAGTCTTCATCTTCACTTGAGATTCACGACTTATCGTTTAATTTGGATCGATGTGGTTTTCGGATATCCAAATTTGGAAACCCGATCCCGGTCTATTCGAAATCAAATACGCCATCTTTTAAAGCCAAGTTGTTTTAAAGTTAAAACAATTCAATTCATTATCTATATTCACACAGATAGATAATTCCCAATCTCACAAATAGATAATCCATATCATCATAATTCAACCAAAGCATCCCATATCACAAATCAGCAAATATCTCATAATCAAAGACATCAACAATCCAATACATTCAATATCATCCAACAAACCATAAGCAAAGATTTTAATCACACTATTTAATTAATAAATTAAATTAATTACTTCCATCACTATAAATCCTACTTACTTAACCATTAATTAATTACAAATCAATTAATTAATCACCATCTAATTATCCATTTTAATTAATCATCCTTGATAAATTATCCTTTAATTACATTAAGTAATTAGCCTTTTATTAATTACACAAATTAATTATCCTCAGACAATTACAGTAATTAACCTTTAATTACTCCCATTAATTAATTAGCTATAATTAATTACATTAATCCTTAGTTAATTACATTAATTATTCTATAATCACTTATTTTGATTAATTATCCTTTAATTAATCAACCATTAATCACTTCGTTAATTAAATTAATGATCCCTTAATTACTTCCTTAATTAATTATTCTTCTAATTAATCACATTTGATAATTATTCTTTAATTAATTACATTCATTAATCAACATTGATTAGTCACATTCAGTAATTAACTACCCTTAATTACTTACATTACTTAATTAACTTCAAAATAAATTTTATTAATTAATTCTTTAATTAATTACACTAAGTAATTAATACTCAATTACTTCCACTAATTAATTATCCTTCTTATTGGTTACACAAAGTAATTAAACCCAAAACTACTTCCATTCTTCAACTAATTACATCCAGTAATTATCCATTAATTACTTCACTAAGTAATTACACTTTATAAATTACATTAAGTAATCATATTTAACCAATTCCATAAATGATTGTCCTTAATTAATTAATCTAATTAATCATCTTAAATTAATCACATTAATTAATCATTTCATAATTCCTAATTAATGATCTTTCATTAATTATTACAATTCTTAAATTACTTTCCTTAAGTATTTATACTTTAATTAACCATCATTAATATTAATTAATTCCTAATTACCAATTAATTAATTTATATTTACTTAATTAATTATTCTCTAATTACAATCAATCTTAATCACTTAATTAATTAGTCCTTAATTATCAATTAAATAAATCTTTATCAAATCATAATTCTAACTATAAATTAATTTATTCTTCATTGTTAATTTACTAATTCATTAATTACTCATTAATTACCTTATTAATAAATTAATCTTAAGTCATTAAATATTAATTAACTTTAAGATAAAACATTTCCTTTATAAATTACCTAAACACATTATTTAAAAACACTTAACTTTAATTAACACTTATTTATATTTTAAAAATTAAGTTTCAAATAACTTAAAGATTAACTTAACAAAATTTAAGTTAAACAAATCATATAATTCTTAATCACATGTTAAAGAACATTAAATAAGGAAAAAGAACTTATATTTAGAAAAGTTGAAATCAAATTCATTTAAAAAATTTAAAACCCTTTGCTTTTAAAAACTTAGAAACATTACCTTCGAAACAAGGACATTTTAAACTTTGAAATTTCAAAACTGTTCACGTTTTAATTTAACCAGGCAACTTAAAATTCTCGAACCATACAGGATCATCCCCCGTGTAAACCCTTTGGTAAACAAAACTGCACACACGAGACACACGCAAAACACTACAGCTTTGAGACGAACACAAGACATCCTCGAGGAAATTCCTGAGTCGATACTTCATCCCCGAAGACTCAAACTTCACCAGACCCCTAACGTGCACCGTGCACGTGCACCAATCACCGGACCACTTCAGATCATCGCCGAGGCATCCAGCAAGTCGACGATCACCACTTTGTCCTTTCCGACCTCACAAATCCACGAATCCCACAACAAATCAGAAACAAACCCCTAGATCGAAAAATGAAAAACACAACCCATCGAAAATCCAACCCTAGCGATCGCCTCTGACCACCTGTACCTGCGTCGACCAAATAAGAGTGACGTCTTGTCTCTAGCAATTATTTACCCCTATCGCGATCGAGTCCAGTCCATCGTCGACGTCGAACGACCCTCGACAACTCCGACTACCAAACTCTACCACTATACCCTACTTCACCCTATCATGGCCACCATGGTTAACTAAAACTCTGGTGATCATTTTTCCAAAGACCACCATGCCACCTCCTCCCTACAGACCAAATCCCGACATCCATATCTCTTCCATTCGTCGGAATTTGGTAAAGTTACTGATTCTGATCAACTCAGTATAGTACAACAATTAACCTAAAAATCATGATTTCTATACCTAAATTCAATATTTTCAATAACAATTCTAGTCATGGATTTAATTTATGAAATTAAAATATTTGAATTTTCTGATTAAATAGGTTTTCACTGTAAAAACTTAATTTCGAAATATTATCTAAATAATTCAACTTGAAATTATTTTTATACATGAATTTACCTTATCATAATCATTTTCTACTCTATGATCATAGCTTGAATTTACTTGGGTAAGAAGATATAAATTTGTTTCCTTTTCTTGAGTCTGTAAACACAACACACAACAAAAACCATAGATATGCACATAGACATATATATCATATATAAAGAGAAGTTTAAACTATATTCAAACTTAAAACATCCGTGCACTCCATATATTCATCATTACTACATAGATCTAAAATATGCATCAATATAAATAAGAATTCTTAGCTTTAAAAAAAAATTCTGTTTACTCACTGCAAACTAGAACAGAAGAGCAGTTTTTATATATATATAAAAAGATATATTCGCATATAAACAAAGCAATTCATATATATCCAGATAAAATCAATCATGCAAATAACTTCTTCGTATAGGATCATCATATGCAATAAATCTAGCAACCATAACACAGTTTTTAAAAGTTTTTTTTTACCCACTAGTTTGGAAGACAAACTTGAAACAGAAGCTTGAAATCTGAACTTGATTTTTGAAATTTCTTTGATGTTGATATGATCTTATATTTTAAACAGAATTGAACTTGCTTGTTGTTGAAATATAGTTGATTTGCTTTTGTTTAAATCTCAGGTTTGCTTGCTTTGATTTATCCCAGGTTTGAAGAAAATGCTTTGATTTTGATTTTTGAAAATGAATTAAAGGTTATTGAATTTGATTTTTGGTTTGAAGAATGTTGATTACCAGATTTGTTTTTGAGTATATGGTTTGAGTTTATCTCGGTTTTGAATTGAAGAAGATAGGAAAAAGAATGAAGGTAAGAAGCATATGTTTATATAAGTTAAATATGTGATTTAATAAAATAAAAGAACATCAAAGTTAAAAATGACACTTGTTTAAAATTCACCATTGGTCATTAGCATTACTTATCATTTAACACTTGTTACTATTGTGTCTTAGTTTAATTGCACTTGTCATCATGTAATTTATATTTATTTTAAATGTTAATAAAAACTTTTATACTTAATTTATAAATTCTTATATATATATATATAAATTTGTTTAAAGAAATTAAATAAAACCAGTTACAAATAAATAAAATCTTATACATATATTTTTAAAATCCAAAATACTTTAAAATATCTACCTTTTGAATTTCAAAATTAAATCCAAAATCAAATACAAATTCAATTTAAAAATCCAATTTAAAGTCAATTTATATATACACACATATAACAACACATTAAGTTTGAAAATAACAATTCTATTTTCTTAAAATCTATTTTTATTTATATAAAAACAACACATTATTAATATTATTTGAAAATAATAAATTTATCGATTTTAAATAAATTATAAAAGAGATTATCTCATTATTTATAAATTACATATATTACTTAAATGCATAAATGTATCATATGTCTTATGTGTTTCTAAATTGTATTTTAAACTTTTTATATATATTTTCAAATCATATTTATTAAGCAATATTTAAAAAGAAAATAAAACAAACCTTTATGTTAATTTTATTTAAATTTAGGCTTAAGCTAAAAGATATTTTAAACAATTAACATTTACCTTAAGTATTTTAAAACTACATAATTAATAAATAGCTTTGAAAGTTTTATATTAAATTAATCATAATTTCCAAATTCCAAATATATATATTAGAATTTGAAAACATGATTTTATTTATTAAATTCAAACCACAGCTTTTCTATTTACAATATATACAAAAATATATACATATTATAAATAGAAAACATTTATTTAGCTTTTAAAAGATAAAATTTACCAATAAAATATTTATTTGTTTTTAAAGGAATAAACTTGCCAATTTAAATTAAAATTGTAAAAGAAATTATCGAATCAATTTAATTATCAATACAGATTATTAGATTGATATTGCCCGAAATTCCAGGTCATCACATACCTCCCCCTAAAAGAATTTCATCCTCGAAATTTAAAAGCAACGACAATTTAATAACCCATCAAAGATTTTAATTTTAAAACACAAGTATATATTATCAACCATATGCTAACAACCATAGTAACCAATTCACTCAATTAAAAAATCTAATGATCCTAACACAAATCAGGATAGACCTTCCTAACACTATCAAGAGTTTCCTAGGTACAAACACTGGAATACTCGCTCTAATAAACCCAAACAATCTATACTACTAACTACTTTGCTCCTACTCATCTAGATCTACAAAACTGAACATGATATCAGACCATAGTCGAGTCTGGCTCAACTACGAAATCCTCCTAAACTGCTGGTTCTACAACCAGTGATGGATCATACACGTACTCCCTCGAAGATACGTGAAACACATTGAATCTCAGTCTTCCAAACTGGCAATTCAATCCTATAGACCAAAGCACTTATCCTTACAAGGATACAAAAAGATCCGATATTCCTCAGAGATAGCTTCCCAGTTTTATCAAATCTTATAACTCCTTTGATCGGAGAAAACTTATCCAAAATCCAATCTCCATCTTTGAAATCCAAATTCCTTCATCACTTATCCATAAAACTCTTCTGACGATGCTGGGTTGCCGTCATCCTTTTTGATCAGCTCAACCTCCGCTGATGCTTCTTGAAACAAACTAGACCAAAAACAATCCAACAAAATTATTCTCTCAAGATGAACCAAAATCAAGAACACAATCTCTACTATCATCAGTAGACTTCAAACTTACTTCTCCAATCTCGAAAAGACAAAACAGTAGCACTCGTCAATCTCGCCTCAGATCCTGAAAAAAATTTCTGTAGAAACCCTCTAATCCAAGAAAACTGCAAACGTCCAAGGAGTCTAGAGTTTCTTTCACTCTAAAACAGCTGTACCTTGCTTCCGCTGCACAACTTTGATCTGGAGTAGATGAGATTGGCGATGATGAACACGAGCACAAACTTGTTCAATACTTCCCGGAAGACACGGTTCAACTGATTCATAGAGAGAAAACTCAAAAGTACCACGAAATCCTAAGCTGCTTCACCAAACCCTCTCTCTAGGAGCCATCCTCTACTTAACTGAACCACCGATACCACTCCTGGAATCCTAGTCGATATAAAAACTCAATCTCCAAATGCTAAGACAAACCTTGACTTCTACGAAGACATCCTGGAAAATTTCTGACAACTCCAGTAATCCTATATTCCCTAGAGATGCCTCGATCCTAAGCAAAAGATTACCCAAGTGAACACTCAACTATCGCAAGTCACTTTTGCGATCAACCCAACCAAATTTCCAAGTAAACTGTTCTCTCTTTACCAATCAGAACAACATATACTTATCTAGCCAATCCATTGAAGGAATGGGTCCACTCTGCAGCTTCCAAATTCTATCTCTAGGAAACGTCTTGGCCAGATGACCTTCCTGTCGACAAATAGAACACCTCCGAGCTACATGCTGACACGGATGCCAAAGTCTTCCTATTCAAAGCTCTTCGAACCTCAAAGCCATATCATCCAATCCCACATGGAGCCTTGAGATGGGCAGACATCTTCTCAAGAAACTCGGATCTCATACCAAACACAAACACCCTGCTGAACCTAATCTCATCACCGATGCAAACACACTTCCTTAAACTTGCTCCAAAAGAAACATCTTTGGGAATATCCGTAGTCACTACGTCTCACCACGCAGCTGATTCTTCTTGAAGTTGTCAAGATACCATTACTCGCTTCTGTTCATCCGACAGATCCAAACTCTACTCATCCAAACTTGAACTTCAAAGATTGACTCTGCACCTTAAAAATAATTCCTTTAGAGAATGGTGAAATCCTTACACCATAGCAAAGCTCACTCGAGGTAGTATTGGGTCTGCATCCTCGGTAGAAACTCTTCCAACCTCAACACTCATACTCTTCTATTGGCAGTCGTGCTACACACATCACTACCTTCCAACCTCTAGAACTCATATTGGAAAACCCGAACAGGTATTCCAACAACTCAGGTATATATATATATATATATATATATATATATATATATATATATATATATCAAAATTATAAATACGCTCTCTCAAGAAAGAAATCACTCCAAAGCATAGGTATTCGCTCAACCAAGCGCTCTGATACCAAATGTAATGATCCGCCTTTCTCTCCATAGAAAGGCGCATCATTATTAAGAAAGAAAGAGATAGAAAAGAGAAAAGATAGAGAATAAAGAACTAAAAAACATCAGAATCTCATAGCAGAATGAATAAAATATATTAATCACATAAGTATTACATAATATAGAACATCTATTAGAGTATTACAATTTATACATCACAAATTAGACAGTTATAAACACATGTCTATCATACATTTCACAATGCAACACAGAGATACCACCACAGCGGAAACACAATATATCTACAAACACTGAAGCCTCCCACTCCATTTCTCCTCCAGAGTTCGTCAAAGCTAACCTGAATCCCTTGGGTTACTCATACAAATTTGAGTATCCAAGAGTTTAATAAAACAGAGAATAAGCTCCAAGTCAGACGTGGGTCTAGTGTGAGTAAACGTGTTAAAATTGCTTAACTTTGAAAACCTTTGAAACAAAAAGGTATCTTGTAAGACTAAACGCACATAAACACAGAAAAGTTTTTACCTTACGATAACCAAAACATTTGATAGGAAATCCAGTTATGTTATAATAGGGTCTAGGGTTTTCAAGTAAAGTACACAATTTCAGCCCAAATTCTTTAACCCGTTTACAAAAGAAAGTTTGAAAA
Source organism: Allium cepa (assembly GCA_030765085.1). Classification (NCBI taxonomy): domain Eukaryota; kingdom Viridiplantae; phylum Streptophyta; class Magnoliopsida; order Asparagales; family Amaryllidaceae; genus Allium; species Allium cepa. Next base: position 485,459,976 of record CM060935.1, read on the forward strand.
TAAAGTCAACTGATGCATTTATGGGGTAGTTGGAAGCTGACCGGTTTAACTTTGGAAACGTACGTGTCTTTTGGTACATATTCTCATTTTAGTTTAAAGTTGAAAAACTTTTCATTTCACATTCACTGTTCTATTCTCACATTTTAGGCTTCAAGTAAAACATCTCTTCTTCCCCTTTTTATTTTCATTTCTCCACTCACTTCCTCTCATTCCTCTTCAAAGTAAAAAAAATATAAATAAAAAGCACGGCCGAAACAAAGCAAGCCCTCACTCATTCTCCCCTCTCTCTCCACTCACCTCTCCACCTCACTTCACCTCAAAACCAAAAATATATATATGTTGCGTGCCTGCATGCATTCCAGGGGAGGCCTCGGCTTAAAAAAAATAAAAAATAAAATAAATGAATTGGGCCGTGTGTTGTGTGCGTGTACGTATGAGAGTAGTGTTGCTGTCGAGGTGCTGTGCGTGATGCATATGAAATGCTAATTGTTGCATGTGGGGGGAGGCTGTGTATTTTGAGTCACAGTGTTATAAAAAAACAAAAGAGAAGTGCATGAGTATGGAACAGAAGGTGGGGGGGAAGATGAAGGTTGGGGCTGCATTGTTCTAGTGGGGAGGAAGATGCATGTACTATGGTGTGTTGTGTGAGTGATGGTGGCGTAGCTATGTGTGTATATGAGTGTGCCTGTGTATGCATGAAAGTGGTGCGTGAAATATATGCATTGGGTAGGAGTCTCGGCCATGTGTAAAAAAAATATGAAAATATGAAGAAGAAAAATGAGAGAGTTGCGTGCTTTGGGGGGGGGGGGGGGGGCAGCACATTGAAGGAGGTGATAAACTCTGTATGCGATTATGTGGTGTGAGTGTGCATGCATAGGAATAGAGTTTTGTGCTTGCGTTCAATTTTTTTTGAAATGAATTTCTGCGTTCAAGAAAAAAAATGCAAAAGAGTAAGGGGCGTGAGTATGGCACAGAAAAGAAAAGAAGGTGGGAAAATTATGTTCTGTGCGTAGGTATGAAAGTTGGAGTAGAGGAGAGTGGAAGTAGATTTAAATTTGAAATTAGATGGTGCCTACATGTTATTACATGCGTGTGTAAGGGGGGTCTCGTGCATGCGTGTACTATAAAAAAAAAGAAAAAAAATGAAATTGAACGGTATCGATTTGTTCAGTAAATAGTAACCGTTTTCCTTTTTCTCTGTTGTTGCAGCAACCGACTGACTTTCTTTTGCGGCAGCATCGATCTCTCAGCTTTTTTTCTTTTCTCCGTCATTAGTAAGCACATTTGTATAAATTTATAAATTATATACAAACGTTCATTGTATTAATATCATTTTCTTTTGTCGATATTACAGTGTCCGTTGTTCGCATTATACTGACTCTATTCGTGCTTATTCTTGCTTTGGGTCAATTTCTTTATCCACGAAAGGTGAATTAATTTTCACGACTATATTCCTATACAAGCTTGATTTATGAATGATTGCTCTATGATGTTAAATTGGATGTTAATTGTTATTGTTAAGTGATAAATAATTTGCAAGTTGAAATTTATATAGGATAGTTAACAATTTAAAATGGATTATATATGTCGAATGTTGATTAGTTAAACTTGACCCCTTTATATGATGAATATTGATTAGTTAAATATGACCCCTTTTAATTGTTAAGATAATTGACACATAGAATTTGATAAATTACACTTTGAACCTTTAAACGTATATTTGATTAATTGTTGTAGTATTGAAATTGAATTTGAACGACAAGTGAAAAATCGTAATGTAATAATCTTTAGTCTACGCGAAATGATAGTGTAGATTCAAGAAATAATTATATTAATTTGTATAAACAACAAATGTAAATTAATGAGATTATTTCGGGATTATTTAAATAAATTGTTGATTGTTATGTATGGATGTTATTGCTTGTTTATTTACTCTGACACCATCCCAGTTACCACGCTGCAAGTTCCCTTTGTATGCTTTGATTTTGAATTGAAATGGAATCAGGTTGAAATGATAGATACCCAGATAACTTTGACTTAGGATAGGAAATTAAATTAAACCCGATTGGTCAATGTTTTGTTTTAAAAAAAATAAAGTTTTATTTGACTAATAACAAGGTTTTGAATAAAATTGGAATTTAAATTCGAATGAACGTAAATGTGAATATTTGAATTTGAAACGAACATTAACGTCGTAATTGACAAAAGAACATTGTTTAAAATTTAATTATTTAATAATTAAATTTAGAATTATTTGACAATTAATTTTGAAGTTATTAATAACTAAGTTTTGAAAGTATTATTAATAATTAAGTTTTGAAATTAGTAATAATTAATTTGGAATTATTATTATTAATCATTTGAAATCATTAATAATGTAGTTTGAAATTATTAATAATTAATTTGAAATTATTAAAAATTAAGTTTTGAAATTAGTAATAATTAATTTGGAATTATTATTAATCATTTGAAATCATTAATAATGTAGTTTGAAATTATTAATAATTAAGTTTGGAATTAGTGATAATTAAGATTTGAAATTACTTGATAGTTAACGAGATTGAATTATTTAAAAATTAAATTGAATTGAATATTCTTTATTAAGTAAAATTGAATTTTTGAATAAGTGAAACTAAGTTTCTTTAATTGAGTTTTGAAATTTGTAACGAAGGAAATAAATAAGTGAAATTGAATTTCTTTAACAAGAAATAAAATGCGTTTAACGAAACAAATGAAAGACTTGAAATTTAAAGAATTGGATTCGACAAATTTAATTTAAATTAAATTTGTCAGCTTGATATAATAAGTTGAACATAAGAAAGTAATGTAAGGAATTTGAAATTTAATTGAAATTGTTTTAATGATAAATTAATTTAATGAATATCGATGAAATCGATAAATGAGTTTAAATCAATTTGAACATTAAATTAAGTTAAATAATTATGGAATGAACTTATGTACGAAATTAAATGAATATTTGAATTGCTTTAAATTTGAACTTGAAATTTGATTATAGAAATTTTGAAATGAAATTATGAATTTATGAAACGTAAATTTTGGAAATTGATTTAGAAAGACTAATGAAATGTAGATTTACGAATTCTAATTGAAATTAAAATTTGAATTGGTTTTGAAATATATTAAACGACCAATCGGTAAATTAATTACGAAGGTTATTAAAGGAACCGGAATCGGTTAGGGACATACTCACTGTCCAAACCGAAAACCACTATAATAACTATACGCGGAGTGTGATCCAGAATGAAGTGGTTGGAATGGCGTACGCGATGACTGAAGAAAGAGAACGATAATGGATAGATTTGACACTTGTGTCAAATTGGAAATGACTAAAACAGGAGCCGTGCCGGGCCAAATGGGGTTAGCTACCTCGAGCGAACACACTTCTTCGTAAACTACTTATTTAATTTGTGATTGATTGGTGCACACCCTTGAATTTGGAGTGTTGTTTCGCGGTGTTGCGATCGTTGCGGCGATGCATTCTCACCAGTCCGGATCAGGCAAATAGTAGTTTCACTACCTTGGCTATGGCCTCATGTGCCTTATCATACTTGTATTCCCATATACGCAGCCACTACGAATTTGTTTTGTATTATACCTATGAAGTACTCCCTGATATCCCACTAGTTTACGGTGGAGTTTACAGTGCTCTATAGTCTATAATGCTATATGAAATGTGTTAAGGGGGAAAATGGTAATGCCTTAACACTATTTTGATATTTTACTTTACTGTTAGACATTATCTATGTATCATACACTATTATGTATAAATTGTTTAACAGATCCTGAAAGATGTTATTCCATTCATCTTTGAGTTATTGTTATTTTGAATTTGAACCATATTATATGTATAAGAATATATGTCCTGATTCGAAGAAATGGAATTAAATTATTTAAGTGAAATTAATTATATGAATTATTGAAATGAATTAATGGAATTGAAGAAGAAAAACAATGAATGTAACTACAAGCGAGTGTAAATTAATAGAATGCGAATTCATTAATATTGATAAGTAAATTGGAAGTAGATAAATTGATTGAAAAATCAATGGAATGTGAATCTAATTGAATAAAATTTGTTGAATGTAAATAAATTGAATCGAACAAATTAAATGTTAATAAAAAATTGAATGTTAATAAGAATGAGAGTGTATAAATTAAATATTGACATGTAAAATGTAAATTGTGATAGTATGAATTAAATTGAATGAATATTGGTTTGTCGAATGATTTGTTTTATTGTAAATCCTTTTTTCATTGTTTCGAGTGCATATGATTGTTGTATGGTTGCATATTTGTGCTCATTTTTGAGATTTGGATTCAAAATGCATGTTTTGTACTAATTTGAACTTATGCATGTTCTATATCTTCTTATAAGTGACTAACATTCCAAATTAAGTTGAGATAGGTACATACAAAGACCGTTTGGGACGTATACGTGGATTTTTTTAAAATTCTTTGCTTGCTTAATAAGAGCAAACTCGCTCGTATTATTAATAATAAGGTACATATCTTGGATTAAATACCATGATCTTATATTTTTACCCTTCAGGATGCCTCACCATCGAGAAGACATGTATATTTGATATATATTGGTTATACTTGTGCTATATATTGAATTGTAAAAAATTTCCGATCGAGCCGTGCAAAGGAGACTTTGCCGAATTTTTTCGTAAATCCAAGACTTAGAAAATTTTTGAAGTTTTAAAAAAATTTAAAACTTGTTTTTCTATATAAATTATATTTTCCGTAAAATCGATATCGGAGTGGCGTAGTAGAAGTGTAGTAATAATTTTGCAATAAGATGTTTATTTTTATAAATTGACAATTTTGCATAAATTTTTGTATGTTAAATCGTTTACCTAAACGCCTTTTAGAGGACGAAAAGTTTTGAGTGGGGGCGTATGTAACGACCCGTATTTTCGGCTATTTTAAATTATTAAATTTAATGTAATATTGGATAAATATGGGCAGAAATAAAATCTAACGATTTATTTATATTGGTTTATTGGATAATTAAATTGTTTAAAATTTAATTTTGGAAATTATTTAAATAATTTGATTCTGAGTTTAAGATGATGGAAATTGATATTGGAATTTAGTTTAAATGTTATTCAAAATATGAACGAAGACAGTTAACGTTTAAAATTTGATTTAAATGTGAATAATTTGAAATTTCAATTTTTTATTTATTTTATTGATGAGTAAAAATAGCCATTTTGGCCACTGTCTCGGATTTTGATGAAACCAGTTTCATCGGATCCGTAATAGTTAATTATTATAGGATTTCAAGTTTCATAGCATTTATCGTTAGGCCGTACGGGTTTGAAACGGATAGAAATTAATTTCGAATATCAAAATAATTGACATTGATCTTCCACATACGATTGAATTAGACCTCGGGACTAGTTTCATTGTGATCGGAATGGGAGTAAAACATTATGAACGTCAGGCGACATGCTTCGTTTGGAGCTTGAGAAAATTCAGACGTCATAGGCCAGATATTTTCTAATTTAAATAATATTATGTATATAGCCCAAACACATCTATTCAAACGAGGCAAACCCTAAGTTTCTTTTGGTTTCCCCTATACTCATGCTTTCCTCTTTTCTAGTTCAAAAAAATCAGACTTCAAATAAAAAAACAACAGCAGGCCGATTTAAAACAAAAGAGAGGACGAACGAACAAATCTCCGTCCCAAAAAGAAAAATGCCGATCGAATATAAATCAAAAAATAAAAATGGCGATCTAAAAAAGACAAAGGAAAGCGACGTCGACCGGAGGAGCAAGTGTAGCGCGACGTCGATGGGGTTACGCGCAGAGGAGCACTACTCTAGTGGAGCTCTCCATCAAGCCGTCGAGGTCGCCGCATGATTGTTGGAGTTTGGGGTTTTGGCGATGGTGGTAAGCGCGACGAGGAGAGGGTGGCGGCTGATTGGCAAGGCAGAGCAAGCTAGAGTTTGGGTCGCCTTCTCGGTGTAGTGCGTAGGTGGTGGTTGCGATCTTGGCGAAAGGAAAAGGGGAAGTCACGAGGTTGGCCGTGGTAGAGGGTCGAGCGTGCAATGAGGTTTGGTAATGTGTTAATTTTTTTTCTTAAGTGATAATTAGTTTGTTAACTATGTTTTAAATTTTAAATCATATGTTAATAAAAATCGAATTGTTGCATACGGGGTTCGATTTCAGACGAAAGAGATTGCGTTGGAACCATATTGACAAGCTCTACGCTATGGTGCTGATATTACATCGATTTGGCTAATTTGAATTTTTATGATTCAAATAGGTGAGTATTTGTACGCTCACAATTGACCGAAGTAATTCTTATGTTAGTTAAATTATATCGTTAAGTGATTTGAGAGTTATTAATTGTTGTTGATGAGTTTAAATTGACATTTAAATTGATATCTGAATTAATTTATAAAATTTGAATTTCTAAATAAACTGAATTAGAATTTGATTGCCCGTAAAATACCAAAAATTGATAATTATGAAATTGTTGGGAATTTTATTGACTATTGAATGATTGGTTGTGATGGATGCTATTGGTTGAAATTTGGATGTTTATTTATTTTGATATATCATGTTGTCATCATGTGTATTACTTACAGTATGTTAACTGTAAATTGAATTATTTTGAATAAATTAAGAAATAGGTTGAAATGATATATGTGAGAAATGCGGATTACGGATCTTAAGGCTAGGATTAACACTAGAGGGGGGTGAATAGTGTTTATAAAGAATTACTAAATCTTTTTGAGTTTATGTAAATTTAAACACAGATGTGTGCAATATGCAGACACAGATATGATCACAGAAACAAACACATATGTAGAAATAAAATAAAAAGCAGTAAAGGAAAGAACACGACGGATTTTATACTGGTTCGGAGTTACCCTACATCCAGTCCCGCAACACAAGTACGGATTTCCTTTCAAAAGCAATATTTACAATTACACCCTCGATTTCAAGGCTACGAGGTACACCCTCCAAAATCACAATCCTCTGGGTAGAGATACTTGATTTGCCGGGCTACAAGTTCACCCACTTGATTTTACGGGCAACAAGTTCACCCAATTGATTTCCCAAGGCTACAATCACACATTATCACGCTTGATTGATTTTCAAGGCTACAATCACACCTTTTCTCGCTATGTTGATTACAAAAATCCTAGAACTCTGAGTGGCACTGAGGATCTTGTTGAGATAGTGATAGAGAATCAAACTACGAATGATCGAGTTCAATTCAATGTAGATTTCGGCAGAGTAATGATAAGAATTTTTATTAAGAAAAGTGGAAGAAGAAGAGGAGTGAAAACCAGAAAATCCGATGTAAAATTCATTGAACTGGCCCATATTTATAGTAGAACAACAGTCATGTCCATTCGTGAAGAGTTATGGCGAATAGACACTTCTTTTGAAATTGAAATTTTGAACTCAACTGACACCATGTCGACTTGGTCACCATGAGTATGTTGACATCCCAAAGCATTTTTTGATGATTTGATTTTCTTTGAAAATAACCTTTATCTTATTTTAAAAATATTTTAAACTTTATAAATATACTTGACTATAGTTAAAATTCATAAGTAAATATAGAGAATAATATGTACGGAATTTAACTATAACTTTATATTTTAATCTAAGTATAAATATTTTAAAAGTTAAATAAATTTTATTAAAAGATAGTTTAAAATCAGGAGTAATTTGACTTTGAAATTAAAGATGATTTTGAGGCTAAAATTATTTAAAATCAGGACAGATGTTTTTGATGCTTTTAAAAGGAAGGTTTTGAAATCATTTTGAAAACAAGATATAATTTTGAAAAAATAATTTAGAACAAAAGGTTAGCGGATACAAAACATTGTTCCACTAGATTTTTCGTAGGTTCCATCCTACTTACGGTTCCATCCCTTTAACAGGCTCGAAGTGGATTCCATTCCATGAATAAATTGGATTTTTAAGATGCCAGTGCTTTTCTAGGAGTTTTAACAAAATTTTCTAATTAAAGAATAAATTACTTGTGTAACGACCCAGCATTTTGAATAATTTAAATTGAAAATATTTGATTAATATTAATAATTGAATGATGATTTGATTTGAATTTCAAATTATCAGAATAAATTTAGCGATTAAATTATAGAATTTAATCTATTGAAAGTTGAATAAAAATTTGAATCTTCAAATTTAAGCCGATTAAAAATATTTCAAAAGCTTGTAAAATTCATATTGATAATACTGAAGATTTTAGAAGCTTCAGAATTGAAATTGAAAGTGAATTGTTCAGTTTTGAAATTTAATCGTTCGAATCGATATTTAAAATAGCCGTCCGAGGCGCAGTCTCGGAATTCGACGAAACCAGTTCCATTGGGTCCGTAATATTGAATTATTGCCGGATTTCGAATTTCGTATTTTTCGGAGTTGATATGTGAGCGTACGTTGAGTAAACGCGTTGAAATTTTCAACGATTTAAATTTAAACTTAAATTTAAATTTGGTCAAACTAAGCACTGTAGCCTCCATTTATCACGCCTAAATTCAAGCAGAATATCACGGCAGTAATCACGCTAAAAAAAAAAATCGTGAGAGCCATGTTCTTTCGTTTTTAAATAATCACTCCTCATTTCCTCAGATTCAAACGCAAAATCACCGAGAAAAAAAAAAAATAATGGCCGCGTTAAAGGGAATGTAGAAATCTCGTGTCCCTCAACAAACCAAGTCGCGTCTCTCTCCCTCTCTTCAGATAAAAAAAAAAAAAAAAAAGAAAAAAAAATGGCCGATCGTCGTAGGAAGGATAGCGGCGATTTGAAGGCGATGCAGTGCGCGCGATTGATGGGGAACTCGCGTTCGTGCTCGCGCGCGATGAGGAGGTGATTCGTGGATGGGCGCGCACGAGTTAGGGGTTGCGCGCGAATCAGTTGATGGCGGCGGTGGCACGAGGTGATGTGCTGTAGCTAGGGCTTGGCGATTCGTGGAATGGGTCGCGGCGTGAAGTAGCGACGCTGAGGCGAGGGGGTTTCGCGATTGGGGGCAAGTGCGGTGGCGTGGTGGTTGCGCGACATTGGGGCGCACGCGCGCGTGGGGTGATGTTGGCAATTCGAGCGGCGGCGGCGGCTGTAGGTTGGAGGCGACTCGATGGAAGCTCAAGTTCGAGCTGTTGATTTTCACAGTGAAGGTATTGAATTTTATTTAATTTAATTTAATATATATATTTTAGTAACAGTAAGTTGTAAAATAGAAAAAAAAAATGTAATGAGAAATTTTGTAAACAGTAAAGAAGAAAAAAAAAAAGAATTAGTTAGTTAAATCTATTTCGAAGAAATCAATTATTCGATTAGTTTACATTATTATATTAAGAATAAATTATTAGTTTAACCCAAATTGTTAGCCAAATGAATTATGTTTATAAAGAAAATTTGTTTAAAATTTAAAATCATTAGTTTAAAATTTAAACTTTTAGTTAAATAAATTTATAAAAAGGAATTTATAAAAGAAGATATGTTTAAAATTAAATTTATTTGTTAAAACAAAATTATCAGTTAAAAATAAGTTTAGTTTCAAATGAAAAATATTTTTGTAAAAGAAAAATTTGTTAAGAATTCAAATCAATTGATAAAATAATTTATTTAAGGAAATTAAGTTCAATGGGAAATCTCTAGTTAGGATTATTTTCAAAAGGAAAATTTATTTAAATAAATAGTAAGTTAAGAAAGTTTATTAAAAGAAATTTAAATTTTTAGTTAAACAAATTTAATTTAAAGGAAATCAGTTTGAATTTTTAATTTTTAGTTTAAAATAAAAATAACGAATGTGATGATTTACTTATTGTATTAAACTATTTAACTATTTTTAGTTACTAAAGAATATTTTATTACAAAGAAGTTATTTTAAAATTTTAGTCAAACAAAGTTATTTAAAAGAAAAATCGATTTAAAGATATTAATTTAAGGTAAAAGGATTAGTATAAATAAATTTTAAAGGAAATTTAATTTTTAAACTTTTAGTTAAATAAATTTGCTAAAGAAAATTTGTTTGAAGTTAAATCATTAGACAATTAAATGGTTAAAAAGAATTTAGTTTTAAATTTAGTTTTTAGTTAAAATAATTTACTAAAAAGAAAATCTTTGGTAAAAATTAAATCTATAGTTAATTAAATTATTTGAAAGAGAGTTTGGTTAATTAAATTTAATTTTTAGTTAAAATAAATTTGTTAAACAAGAAATTGGTTTAAACGAAACTACAAGTTAATTTAACTATTAAAAGGAAATCACAAATCAATCAGAATTATTAAAATGAAAATTTATTATTCGATTTATTTCGAATATTAATAAATTGTGTAAATATTTATACAAGGTATAAATGAAGAAATCAAGTTGAATTGGAAGTGGATGGCAAACAGGAATAAAAGGTGAGAACTTCTCACTCAAAAAGGAATTTCTGTTGTTTATTTAAATTTTAAATAGTTAAATTTAAAATTGATTGACTGTGTTGATTGATTGCTTGAATGATGATTGTTATATATATATATTGGATGTGAATAGACCCTATACGCCGTTAGTAAGCGGAGGTTAATTATTACACACATATACCGCGATATTCCACCTCGAAGTGGAATTGGTATTATATTATATATATAGCAATATATATATATTGGCATATGTATATATTGCAGTTGATTGATTTCCCGCATTTTCTTTTAGCGGATGAGACCCTATGCGCCGTTAGTAAGCGGATATATATTTATAAAATCCCATATACCGCGATATTCCGTCTTGAAACGGAATGGTATTGTGCTAATGTCTGTGGATGCAGGGAAACAGGTTGGAGGGATCCAACTGGATTCCTCACAATATTTATTTGATTTCATATATTGTGATATTTGATTGTTTATCATGGATGATATATGATGTTTGAAAGTTGTGATTGGATATTGATGTGTTACATCATCGGATCCAAATTTTTGAAATAAAAAAAAAAGGATACGATTTTAATTTCAAAAAAAAAATATTTTTGGAAATATACGTTTATTAAATATTTTTGGAATTGATCCATTATAAATAAATAAACGTTATAAATTTTTAATGTTATAAAAGTTATATTTTTGAGAAATATAGTTAAAAATTTATTTTTGAAAATATGGGATTGATGATTTTATAAAATAGTTTAAACTGAGATTTTTGAATCTATTATAAAAAGTTTAAAAATAGGATTTATGAAATTGGATTATTTTATAAATCTAAAGGATGGAATTCTAAAAGAGTTCAAAAGATGTTTTAAAATAATAATACAAATTCATATGTATTAAAAGATTTATAAATTGATATTTGTAAATTAAAAATATTAGAAGTGTAAAACGAACTTTTCTAAGTGTTAGAAAGAATTGTAAATGAATTTCATAAATTGGAATTATAGAATTATAACGGTAAAGTTATAAATAGAATTTTATAAGCAGTAGGTTTATAAAATTTATAAAGTTATTAAAGGAATGAGTTGGATAAATGAATGAATCTTATAAGTTATAAGATTTATAAAATTTATGAAGTTTAAAGGAATAATTTTGTAAATAGATAAATTATAAGTATTTGACTTATAATATGAATTTTTAGTATATCATTGTGATATGAATTGAGATAGGTTAACAAAGGAAGTTTATAAAAGGAAGTTGATATAAAATAAATAGAATAGAATTTATAAACGTTGTTTTATAAATTCAAAATGACTTATTTAATAAGTAAATTGATCTAATTTATTTATGGAGATATATTCATGTTTTAAACAGTGAATAATCCCTTAAAATAAAGGCAATAGAAGAAATGAAATTTATTAATAATATATATTCACGTTTTTGTATAGTGAATATTATGTTAAAGAATTATTTGGAATGTGATATTTTAAACAGAATTAAAACGATCTAACGATGTTTTAAAAATGTATTGAGATTCGAAATTATAGATTTCAACATTTATGGTTGAAATAGATGTTTTCGAGAAATAGAAGGAAATAATAGATTATAACACTGTTGTTATAATAGATAATTTCCGAAAGGAAATGTTTTGTATAGTATTGGGATTTATATATCTATTTTATTCCGAATCCCTATACTAGTGATTTTGGGTTGTCGTAACGATGTTTTACGCAACATCGTTTTGGCCCAAATAAATACGGTTAAGTGAATGATTTCCTTAAAGAAAGAAATATATACTTAATTTCGATTTAAGTATATAGAATATTTTCTAAGTGTTGAAAATAAAAGATTGTGAATTACTTATTTAATAAGTATAGAAATGTTTTCCAATATAAAGTGAATATGTTGAGAATTTATCTTTTTGAAGATAAATTGAAAAATGGATATTTGAAATCATATATTCATAAATATTTTGGAAATATAAATTCAATATGGAATTTATAAAAGGAATTGGGAAAATAGGTTTAAAATAAATATTGATTTATTTTTGAAATATGGAAAGTTATATCTTCTAAAGATATTTTTGGGAAATAAATAATTTGGAAAATTATTTGGATTCTGGTGATGTTGGCATATCTATTGATAGTTCAATAACCGACTATCAATATTTACCTTCAAATAGGTATTTGTTGTGAATTGTTTGAAATTGAATGCCACACTTATTTTTTTAAAATAAGCGCTCACTATTCGGGTTAACCGGGAAAGGACCATGGGGTCGTATAACCCATTCCGAATATGTGATACGTCGTGATAAATTGCATTCGAAGATCGGTGTTGAAGACCGGATATTTTCGAAAGCGAAAGGATTTCTTGTTGATTGTCTCTGCACTGGCTGATCCCTGGTATTGATATCTCCATAAGTGATGGGAAATCCGAACGTGATTAGAAATTATTCGGATTGCAAGGACTTCTTTGTAAGTGCCTTCGGTTCTGTTCGAGCCCGGAACAGACTTGTATGGATTGTATGCCTGACATTACAAGTTGAGATATAAAGCCGATTTCTTTCAAATATATTTCTGTTGGTGGCGGAGAATTTATTCTTTGCTTAACACCCTTCTTTGAGACGTACGAGCTCAAAGGTTATATAGTTGAAGTTATCAGCGATATATCCCATTTTGGTAATGTGACATGCTGAGTGATGCTGAAATGATCATTGTGTTGATTATTTGTGATAGGATCGTTTATTTGATCGTCTATCCTAGTGATCATTGTGTTGATCATTTGTTGACCCAAAGCATGGCTTTTGTATAAAGTATGTTTTTGTGGACGTGACTTCGTCGAGCCTCACATCCCGGAAATGGTCAAAACAGGAAAGATGCAGCAAGGTTATTAGGGGTTGCTATAGCTCCCCTTAGGGTATGTGCATTTCCTTCTGGAAAAGGGTGGTATCATGGTATGGAGCCCAGATACTTACTCATGTTGAAAACACTCTATTTATTATGGTGTGATGTTGGATATCGAGCGCTCGGTTGATAAAGGTCCCAAAGGACCGGGGGATGGCATACTCGTGTCAGTTGTTACCCAGTTAGGGGTAACCCGGCCTTGTGTTGGTAGAGATCCGGTTTGGTTCTCGGGGATGTCCATCCAGAGGCATTCTCATGTGGCAATGGGAAGTTCCTTGGCCTGACCATTTGTTGGAAATCCAAAGAAACAATACGAAACTTGTACGGTTTTAGTTGTAGAACCTGCCATTTAATATGGTAGCTATTAGTAGGCATAATATAATGGTACCTATGCTGGCTAAGATTTATATCTTTACTTTCGAAAGAATTTGTTCTACACTATGCACTAATAATAATATCAAATGCTCTTTTTAAATGCGTATCAAGCATGTTTGACTATCATAAGGAGAAATCTTCTCCAAGTCTGCGTTTGCATTGTGTGTGTGGCAGGAGGTCTTATGGTAGTCTCATTTTTAAAAGCATTGCGAATTGAATTTAAAAATATTCCTCTTTTTGATTTTAAAGATAAATAAACTGTTTTGAGTTCTCACACCAGTCACATGACTGACTTGGAGTTTATTGTTTTCCTTCCTAAACTCTGGGTGCCCACTAATTTCCACACGGGCAGTCAAGAGAAAGGTTTATCAGGATATTCTGGATATTCTGAAGTTGCTGGAGGCAAGCTGGATGGCATGGCATATTACTTATATAGTAATTCTTTTTCCGCTGCACTGTTTGATGTTGTATGTTGTTGTACACTCTGATGATATGATGTAATGAAATATGATGAAATGTAATAACTGTAGTTATTTGTTTAAAGATTATTCATTTATTATTATATGTTGTTCCGCTGCGAATTGTGAGATTCTGTTGTTGTTCTGTTGTTTCCTTTCTGTCCCGTTCTATTTTTAAAATTTTCTATCTTCTGTTTTTCTAATTCTCTGTTTTCTAAAAATTGTCTATCCTCTTTCCCTCTATTTCCTATCTCTTCTCTCTTCTTTCTTTTTCTTTTCTTAAATTTTCTTTTTAAAACCCATAACTATTCGGTTTTTCGGCAACGAAAATCCCTATACGTTACATTTGGTATCAGAGCTGATGGTTAAGCGACAACCATGGTTCTGTAGGGTATTACTCGTTAGAGATAGAGTCAGCAGTACTCTAGAATGAGTTTGAGTGTAATAATAGATATGAGCGCGTATTTGTTAGTGAATATAAAATTGTTTTTGAATCGGGTAAATAAGATAATTTTGCCCAAAACTATTTTTGTATAGAAAAGAAATGGTTTTCTATGAATTATTATAGTATATGGTTGCATGATTGTTAGAAGTAATAATATAGAATTATTATCACTAGTATATGGAATTAAATAAAATGGATTGAACTCAAGTAAACTAACTTGATAAATTATAAATTCTAGGACTAATGAATTGAATATAGATATTGAAATTGTGAATTGAATTCAAATGGAATTTAAATTGTGAATGAAATTGAATTGAAATGTGAAATCAAATGAAATTGGATATGTAACTTCAATAGTGAAGTTAAAATATATAAGAAACATATATCGAAATTTTGCAATAGAATTGGCAAAATGGTTTGAATGTTGGATTTGGATGCTACTACTAGCAAGTTATACAGGTTATACAGGTGTATAAAGAAATGGAAATTTTGATTTCAAAGATAAAAAATTGAATTGCTCGACAAAAAGGTACGTATTTCAATTTTAATATGAGATTTGATGACTTTCTTCTTTAGCCACTTGGTTTTTTTTCTTTTCTTTTTGATTCTGAGGGGCCGTGGTGCCATTTTGTAGTTGTACCGATCGATCCGCGCAAAGGAAACGCTGGCGAAATTTTTCGAAAATTTTGGGTGTTAGAAAATTTTTGAGAAAAAATTGGAAAGTTTGAAATTTGAATTTGAATTTAAACTTGAATGGTTAGTAAAACAATGTTGTTTGAAACCTATAATTGAAGTTGAAAAACTAGTTGAAATGATAGTAAATCTCTAGTAAAAAGATTTAGGCTAGTGAGTTGATAAAACTATTTGGATTGTGAAAAATGATAGACGGGATAAGAGCATTCTTCTTAACTTGTAATTTCGGGACGAAATTCTTTTAAGGGGGGAAGATTGTAACGACCCAGCATTTTGAATAATTTAAATTGAAAATATTTGATTAAATTTAATAATTGAATGATGATTTGATTTGAATTTCAAATTATCAGAATAAATTTAGCGATTAAATTATAGAATTTAATCTATTGAAGGTGAATAAAAATTTGAATCTTCAAATTTAAGCCGATTAAAAATATTTCAAAAGCTTGTAAAATTCATATTGATAATACTGAAGATTTTAGAAGCTTCAGAATTGAAATTGAAAGTGAATTGTTCAGTTTTGAAATTTAATCGTTCGAATCGATATTTAAAATAGCCGTCCGAGGCGCAGTCTCGGAATTCGACGAAACCAGTTCCATTGGGTCCGTAATATTGAATTATTGTCGGATTTCAAATTTCGTATTTTTCGGAGTTGATATGTGAGCGTACGTTGAGTAAACGCGTTGAAATTTTCAACGATTTAAATTTAAACTTAAATTTAAATTTGGTCAAACTAAGCACTGTAGCCTCCATTTATCACGCCTAAATTCAAGCAGAATATCACGGCAGTAATCACGCTAAAAAAAAAAAATCGTGAGAGCCATGTTCTTTCGTTTTTAAATAATCACTCCTCATTTCCTCAGATTCAAACGCAAAATCACCGAGAAAAAAAAAAAAATTAATGGCCGCGTTAAAGGGAATGTAGAAATCTCGTGTCCCTCAACAAACCAAGTCGCGTCTCTCTCCCTCTCTTCAGATAAAAAAAAAAAAAAAAAAAAGAAAAAAAAATGGCCGATCGTCGTAGGAAGGATAGCGGCGATTTGAAGGCGATGCAGTGCGCGCGATTGATGGGGAACTCGCGTTCGTGCTCGCGCGCGATGAGGAGGTGATTCGTGGATGGGCGCGCACGAGTTAGGGGTTGCGCGCGAATCAGTTGATGGCGGCGGTGGCACTAGGTGATGTGCTGTAGCTAGGGCTTGGCGATTCGTGGAATGGGTCGCGGCGTGAAGTAGCGACGCTGAGGCGATGGGGTTTCGCGATTGGGGGCAAGTGCGGTGGCGTGGTGGTTGCGCGACATTGGGGCGCACGCGCGCTTGGGGTGATGTTGGCAATTCGAGCGGCGGCGGCGGCTGTAGGTTGGAGGCGACTCGATGGAAGCTCAAGTTCGAGCTGTTGATTTTCACAGTGAAGGTATTGAATTTTATTTAATTTAATTTAATATATATATTTTAGTAACAGTAAGTTGTAAAATAGAAAAAAAAAATGTAATGAGAAATTTTGTAAACAGTAAAGAAGAAAAAAAAAAGAATTAGTTAGTTAAATCTATTTCGAAGAAATCAATTATTCGATTAGTTTACATTATTATATTAAGAATAAATTATTAGTTTAACCCAAATTGTTAGCCAAATGAATTATGTTTATAAAGAAAATTTGTTTAAAATTTAAAATCATTAGTTTAAAATTTAAACTTTTAGTTAAATAAATTTATAAAAAGGAATTTATAAAAGAAGATATGTTTAAAATTAAATTTATTTGTTAAAACAAAATTATCAGTTAAAAATAAGTTTAGTTTCAAATGAAAAATATTTTTGTAAAAGAAAAATTTGTTAAGAATTCAAATCAATTGATAAAATAATTTATTTAAGGAAATTAAGTTCAATGGGAAATCTCTAGTTAGGATTATTTTCAAAAGGAAAATTTATTTAAATAAATAGTAAGTTAAGAAAGTTTATTAAAAGAAATTTAAATTTTTAGTTAAACAAATTTAATTTAAAGGAAATCAGTTTGAATTTTTAATTTTTAGTTTAAAATAAAAATAACGAATGTGATGATTTACTTATTGTATTAAACTATTTAACTATTTTTAGTTACTAAAGAATATTTTATTACAAAGAAGTTATTTTAAAATTTTAGTCAAACAAAGTTATTTAAAAGAAAAATCGATTTAAAGATATTAATTTAAGGTAAAAGGATTAGTAGAAATAAATTTTAAAGGAAATTTAATTTTTAAACTTTTAGTTAAATAAATTTGCTAAAGAAAATTTGTTTGAAGTTAAATCATTAGACAATTAAATGGTTAAAAAGAATTTAGTTTTAAATTTAGTTTTTAGTTAAAATAATTTACTAAAAAGAAAATCTTTGGTAAAAATTAAATCTATAGTTAATTAAATTATTTGAAAGAGAGTTTGGTTAATTAAATTTAATTTTTAGTTAAAATTTGTTAAACAAGAAATTGGTTTAAACGAAACTACAAGTTAATTTAACTATTAAAAGGAAATCACAAATCAATCAGAATTATTAAAATGAAAATTTATTATTCGATTTATTTCGAATATTAATAAATTGTGTAAATATTTATACAAGGTATAAATGAAGAAATCAAGTTGAATTGGAAGTGGATGGCAAACAGGAATAAAAGGTGAGAACTTCTCACTCAAAAAGGAATTTCTGTTGTTTATTTAAATTTTAAATAGTTAAATTTAAAATTGATTGACTGTGTTGATTGATTGCTTGAATGATGATTGTTATATATATATATTGGATGTGAATAGACCCTATACGCCGTTAGTAAGCGGAGGTTAATTATTACACACATATACCGCGATATTCCACCTCGAAGTGGAATTGGTATTATATTATATATATAGCAATATATATATATTGGCATATGTATATATTGCAGTTGATTGATTTCCCGCATTTTCTTTTAGCGGATGAGACCCTATGCGCCGTTAGTAAGCGGATATATATTTATAAAATCCCATATACCGCGATATTCCGTCTTGAAACGGAATGGTATTGTGCTAATGTCTGTGGATGCAGGGAAACAGGTTGGAGGGATCCAACTGGATTCCTCACAATATTTATTTGATTTCATATATTGTGATATTTGATTGTTTATCATGGATGATATATGATGTTTGAAAGTTGTGATTGGATATTGATGTGTTACATCATCGGATCCAAATTTTTGAAATAAAAAAAAAGGATACGATTTTAATTTCAAAAAAAAAAGATTTTTGGAAATATACGTTTATTAAATATTTTTGGAATTGATCCATTATAAATAAATAAACGTTATAAATTTTTAATGTTATAAAAGTTATATTTTTGAGAAATATAGTTAAAAATTTATTTTTGAAAATATGGGATTGATGATTTTATAAAATAGTTAAACTGAGATTTTTGAATCTATTATAAAAAGTTTAAAAATAGGATTTATGAAATTGGATTATTTTATAAATCTAAAGAATGGAATTCTAAAAGAGTTCAAAAGATGTTTAAAATAATAATACAAATTCATTTGTATTAAAAGATTTATAAATTGATATTTGTAAATTAAAAATATTAGAAGTGTAAAACGAACTTTTCTAAGTGTTAGAAAGAATTGTAAATGAATTTCATAAATTGGAATTATAGAATTATAACGGTAAAGTTATAAATAGAATTTTATAAGCAGTAGGTTTATAAAATTTATAAAGTTATTAAAGGAATGAGTTGGATAAATGAATGAATCTTATAAGTTATAAGATTTATAAAATTTATGAAGTTTAAAGGAATAATTTTGTAAATAGATAAATTATAAGTATTTGACTTATAATATGAATTTTTAGTATATCATTGTGATATGAATTGAGATAGGTTAACAAAGGAAGTTTATAAAAGGAAGTTGATATAAAATAAATAGAATAGAATTTATAAACGTTGTTTTATAAATTCAAAATGACTTATTTAATAAGTAAATTGATCTAATTTATTTATGGAGATATATTCATGTTTTAAACAGTGAATAATCCCTTAAAATAAAGGCAATAGAAGAAATGAAATTTATTAATAATATATATTCACGTTTTTGTATAGTGAATATTATGTTAAAGAATTATTTGGAATGTGATATTTTAAACAGAATTAAAACGATCTAACGATGTTTTAAAAATGTATTGAGATTCGAAATTATAGATTTCAACATTTATGGTTGAAATAGATGTTTTCGAGAAATAGAAGGAAATAATAGATTATAACACTGTTGTTATAATAGATAATTTCCGAAAGGAAATGTTTTGTATAGTATTGGGATTTATATATCTATTTTATTTCGAATCCCTATACTAGTGATTTTGGGTTGTCGTAACGATGCTTTACGCAACATCGTTTTGGCCCAAATAAATACGGTTAAGTGAATGATTTCCTTAAAGAAAGAAATATATACTTAATTTCGATTTAAGTATATAGAATATTTTCTAAGTGTTGAAAATAAAAGATTATGAATTACTTATTTAATAAGTATAGAAATGATTTCCAATATAAAGTGAATATGTTGAGAATTTATCTTTTTGAAGATAAATTGAAAAATGGATATTTGAAATCATATATTCATAAATATTTTGGAAATATAAATTCAATATGGAATTTATAAAAGGAATTGGGAAAATAGGTTTAAAATAAATATTGATTTATTTTTGAAATATGGAAAGTTATATCTTCTAAAGATATTTTCGGGAAATAAATAATTTGGAAAATTATTTGGATTCTGGTGATGTTGGCATATCTATTGATAGTTCAATAACCGACTATCAATATTTACCTTCAAATAGGTTTTTGTTGTGAATTGTTTGAAATTGAATGCCACACTTATTTTTTTAAAATAAGCGCTCACTATTCGGGTTAACCGGGAAAGGACCATGGGGTCGTATAACCCATTCCGAATATGTGATACGTCGTGATAAATTGCATTCGAAGATCGGTGTTGAAGACCGGATATTTTCGAAAGCGAAAGGATTTCTTGTTGATTGTCTCTGCACTGGCTGATCCCTAGTATTGAGATATCCATAAGTGATGGGAAATCCGAACGTGATTAGAAATTATTCGGATTGCAAGGACTTCTTTGTAAGTGCCTTCGGTTCTGTTCGAGCCCGGAACAGACTTGTATGGATTGTATGCCTGACATTACAAGTTGAGATATAAAGCCGATTTCTTTCAAATATATTTCTGTTGGTGGCGGAGAATTTATTCTTTGCTTAACACCCTTCTTTGAGACGTACGAGCTCAAAGGTTATATAGTTGAAGTTATCAGCGATATATCCCATTTTGGTAATGTGACATGCTGAGTGATGCTGAAATGATCATTGTGTTGATTATTTGTGATAGGATCGTTTATTTGATCGTCTATCCTAGTGATCATTGTGTTGATCATTTGTTGACCCAAAGCATGGCTTTTGTATAAAGTATGTTTTTGTGGACGTGACTTCGTCGAGCCTCACATCCCGGAAATGGTCAAAACAGGAAAGATGCAGCAAGGTTATTAGGGGTTGCTGTAGCTCCCCTTAGGGTATGTGCATTTCCTTCTGGAAAAGGGTGGTATCATGGTATGGAGCCCAGATACTTACTCATGTTGAAAACACTCTATTTATTATGGTGTGATGTTGGATATCGAGCGCTCGGTTGATAAAGGTCCCAAAGGACCGGGGGATGGCATACTCGTGTCAGTTGTTACCCAGTTAGGGGTAACCCGGCCTTGTGTTGGTAGAGATCCGGTTTGGTTCTCGGGGATGTCCATCCAGAGGCATTCTCATGTGGCAATGGGAAGTTCCTTGGCCTGACCATTTGTTGGAAATCCAAAGAAACAATACGAAACTTGTACGGTTTTAGTTGTAGAACCTGCCATTTAATATGGTAGCTATTAGTAGGCATAATATAATGGTACCTATGCTGGCTAAGATTTATATCTTTACTTTCGAAAGAATTTGTTCTACACTATGCACTAATAATAATATCAAATGCTCTTTTTAAATGCGTATCAAGCATGTTTGACTATCATAAGGAGAAATCTTCTCCAAGTCTGCGTTTGCATTGTGTGTGTGGCAGGAGGTCTTATGGTAGTCTCATTTTTAAAAGCATTGCGAATTGAATTTAAAAATATTCCTCTTTTTGATTTTAAAGATAAATAAACTGTTTTGAGTTCTCACACCAGTCACATGACTGACTTGGAGTTTATTGTTTTCCTTCCTAAACTCTGGGTGCCCACTAATTTCCACACGGGCAGTCAAGAGAAAGGTTTATCAGGATATTCTGGATATTCTGAAGTTGCTGGAGGCAAGCTGGATGGCATGGCATATTACTTATATAGTAATTCTTTTTCCGCTGCACTGTTTGATGTTGTATGTTGTTGTACACTCTGATGATATGATGTAATGAAATATGATGAAATGTAATAACTGTAGTTATTTGTTTAAAGATTATTCATTTATTATTATATGTTGTTCCGCTGCGAATTGTGAGATTCTGTTGTTGTTCTGTTGTTTCCTTTCTGTCCCGTTCTATTTTTAAAATTTTCTATCTTCTGTTTTTCTAATTCTCTGTTTTCTAAAAATTGTCTATCCTCTTTCCCTCTATTTCCTATCTCTTCTCTCTTCTTTCTTTTTCTTTTCTTAAATTTTCTTTTTAAAACCCATAACTATTCGGTTTTTCGGCAACGAAAATCCCTATACGTTACAACTTGAATCCTTGAACTCTTGATAATCTTGATACTCATGAGTCTTCAATCTTGATATCTTGAATCTCTATATTGTACAGTCCTCATTCTTGGTACCTGCATGGTTAAATCCTGGATATACATATATATCTAAACTTATAATGTTAGTATTTATATTTTATAATCTATTTTAAGGTTGTTGCCATCAAAACCATCGTCTCACGGACTAACAATCTCCCCCTTTTTGATGATGACAACCTTTGTTTATAAAATATTACTTCTATCCTAATAACTCCCCCTAAAACTAAAACTTCCCCTTAATCTATGCCCTAATTACCCCTAATTACCCTATTTTATACTTCTCCCCCTTTGTCATCAACAAAAAACTAACCCCCCTCATTCTAGACTAAAGTACCTGCATTGATAAACTATACAAAGAAATGTATAATAGATAGATTAAGAAATAATTATACTTATGAGCATGATAATTTAATCAAAGACTATATACATTTCAATGTATATTTACATGTTTTATACATCAAACGTAGAACTAAATTAAGAAATCAATCCAAACCAAGTATTAATCTAAACCAAATCAAATCAAATCAATTCAAACAATTCAAACAAAGTAATAAAATTTAAATGTTACGAGGAACTTCCACCCATCCTTCTTCTCCAAAGATAGGGTCTGCTTTAATAGCATCCCAATTTTCATTGTCATTGGTGAGAGAGACAGGAGGATGTGCTTCGTTATAATTCTTGTGTAGGGAGGAATTCATCCATCGTATTGCATCGAAATGCCTTTCTTGCTCCTTGATCATCTGCATTTGACTGAATTCTAAGTGTCGCTGGTTATAGAGAATGAACGAGAGAATATTCTCGAATGAATTAAGAGTTTCTTTAAGATTTTCGGATAACTTGTGAATTGGATTAGCCATAGTTGAATTTGTGAAAGAAATGAAGGATTAGAAGATAAGAAATAATTTTCAATGAAGAATTCTGGAAGAAATAGGTATAATAGGTATAGAAATTCGTTTGAAATGAATAGACATATGGTAGTTATTCAAATTTCAAATTCAAAATGAATTGTCATTTCTGACTAGTACATGTCGACATGGTCATAGGGGGAATGTCGACATGGGTTAGTGAAAAAATATGACTAATTAGATTTTGTGAATAATTGTGTGTGTGTGTATATATATATTTATATAATATACTAACATTTATTCTGGAGATAAGATAAGCTAGATAACAGAAAGGAAATTTCATTGCATACTAAGATGAGAAAATGATTAAACATATGAAACTACATGGACTTTCGAATTAAAACAAGCTAAAACAAATACAACAGAATACAAAAAGATAACACTAGTTAGAGGACGATGATGATGAAGAAAGTCCAAGTTTCTTGCTGACTTTGGAAATGAACTTGTTCATCTTGGATGAAATTTTGTCCAACTTCTTACTAACGGATCGTTTAAGAATCCGTTGATTCTCAACAATCGTCTTTTGGTTTTTAAGAAGGGTTTTGGTGGATGGATTAGGAGGATAGTCGATGCTTTCCAAAGAGGTTTCACCTTCTTCTTCTTCAATTTCCATTCATCCCCTTCTTCTTCTTCTTCCTCTCCTTCTTCTTCCATTTCCTCATGAGCAAAATGCTCTTCCTTTTCGGCAAGGGTCTCACAAGGTTGAAAAACAAATGGAATTTTTATAAGCGAAATGTTGGAATGATTGAAAACTTTTCTAGAAACAAATTTTTTGCCTTTGAAATCCACTCCAAAATAGTTGAAAATCCGAGTGAGATAAATCCATGATACAAAGTATTCTCATCCATTTCCAGATTTTTAGGACGAAGTTCATCCAAAATAACTTGCGCCCAATTTATGTCATAATTTCCAAAAATAGAAAAAAGTGCTTTGCAAACTTTTGAAGTAGGATTGTTAAAATTCCCCGATCTTGGGGTCAAAGTATGTTGCAAAAGAAGATTGACTATTCTTGCCTTTGGTCGAAAATTTTATATTTTTGAATTCAAAATTACCATTCCCTTCGAAAATGTGATGAAATGTCTCACGATCATTTTCGTCGATTTTAAAATTTGAAAGATCCATTCCCGTACACTTGCAATTGAGAACGGTACCCAAAAGATCACAATTCAAAACAATTCTAGTGCCTTTGACACTACTCCAAATTTCATCCTAATTCCATTATAAAACCCACGGTTTAAATTAGCATAGAAAATTTTGACAAGATTTGGATAGCAAACAAAATAATTTTGAGAGGCATCAATAAGACTAAGAACTCCATTGTTTGCAAAAAGAGAATCAAGTTCATAAGAATGAAAATCTTGAAAAATAGCAAACTTTCCGGGATGGACTGTGGCATAATTAGCATAACTGATGTATGCTTTTATTGCTTCTGGATCATTAAAGAGTTGCTCTTTTATTTTTCTGGAAATTCTCATGGTGGAGGGGTTGCTTGAAGAAGCCATTAAAGTAGAGAGTAGAGAGCTTGAAGTTTTGAAGAAAGAGAGTTTGAATTTGAAAATGAGAGTGAAAAGATATGATAAAAGATAGTGGATAAATAGATTCTCAAAGGACATATTCTCTGGTGAAAAGGTAGCTTTTCAAAGAATTGAATGAAGTGAAAAGATGGAGGGAAATTCAAACATTTGAATTCAAATTTTGAAATTCAAATTCTAGTACCCATGTCGACATCATGGTAGGGACCATGTCGACATGTGCCAGTAAATTTTTGTGAATTATTTTTCCTAAGTTCTCTAATAAATTTATATACTTTAATATATATTTCTGAAATATTATTCGACTAATAATATATTTCAGAAAGTATTATTATACTATTAAAATTAATAATATAAAACAAATAAAAAATAATAAAAAATAATAAAATAATAATGAAAAATAGAAAATAAATTTTTAAAATTTAAACAACACGCCAATTCAAAATCAATTAATCAAGCAATCAAACATCTAATTCTAAATAAGCAATTTCAACCAATTATGTTGTAAATGTGTACCTTTTTCTGAGTCCGTTTCTCTGAATTCATCGAAGTTGTGAACTGTCGGGAAACACAAATTTGAATTATCTGTTTTTTGATCATCATCACTTGAGGACGAGTTTGAGTCATCTAGAGTAGCAGTAAATGCATATTTCCGTTTTTTTCTGAATCATTATTCATAGGAGGATTTTGCCTATCTGGATACGGACAGTCTCTTTTGATATGGCCTGGTTCATCATAGTTGTAACATTTGACATTATTTGGCACTGCATTCTGATTTCCAGAGTTCTTATGGTTGTTTCTCTTAAGATTATTCATCTTTATGTATTTCAGGAATTTCCTAAAATTTATTGTAATTAAGGCTATTTCTTCATCATTATCGCTCTTTGAATCTGATCCATCAGTCAATGCATTGAATGCCATTGATTTCTTTTCATATGCTTTGCTTTCTCTTCTCCCGATCATTTGAACTTCATACGACATTAGATTTTCAATTAATTCTTCTATCTTTAATGTGCTGATGTCATTTGCCTCTTCGATAGCAAGTGTCTTTTGATCCCATTCTGGAGTAAGAGAATTTAAAACCTTTTTGACTTGATCTTCTTTAGAAAATTCCTTTCCCAAAGATATTAGAGAGTGCACAGTATCCTTTAATCTACTATACATTTCTGAAATAGACTCATTAGAATTTATTTTAAATAATTGAAACTGATTTGTGAGCATGGAAATTTTGGTCTGTTTAACTTTTCTTGTTCCTGTGTGAGTAACTTGCAAAGTTTTCTAGATTTCATATGCAGACTTACAAACTTACACTCTATTGAATTCATTTCTATCTAGCAAACAAAACAAAATATTCATTGCCTTAGAATTATTTTGTTCAA
Source organism: Allium cepa (assembly GCA_030765085.1). Lineage (NCBI taxonomy): Eukaryota > Viridiplantae > Streptophyta > Magnoliopsida > Asparagales > Amaryllidaceae > Allium > Allium cepa. Next base: position 485,485,854 of record CM060935.1, read on the forward strand.
CAGTCTTTTGCTCTGCAGTCCACCGTGCAAAATCAGTTGTGGGTTCAGAATATTCAGTTTGTGCAATATTCCAAGTGTCTAATCCTATAGATTGTAAATACATTTTCATCCTACATGCCCAATATGCATAGTTACTGCCATTAAAAAGTGGTGGTCTGACAGTAGACTGACCTTCTACAGATGAACTAGTGACAGGATACTAGTGTTTGTAACAGTACCAGTGTTGGTAGACATTTTGAAATTTTTTCAAAAATCAAATTATGAAACTTTGAAAACCTTGCTCTGATACCAGTTGTGAGAAATGCGGATTACGGATCTTAAGGATAGGATTAACACTAGAGGGGATGAATAGTGTTTATAAAGAATTACTAAATCTTTTTGAGTTTATGTAAATTTAAACACAGATGTGTGCAATATACAGACACGGATATGATCACAGAAACAAACACAAAAGCAGAAATAAAATAAAAAGCAGTAAAGGAAAGAACACATCGGATTTATACTGGTTCGGAGTTTCCCTACATCAAGTCCCGCAGCACAAGTACGGAATTCCTTTCAAAAGCAATCTTTATAATTACACCCTCGATTTCAAGGCTACGAGGTGCACCCTCCAGAATCACAATCCTCTAGGTAGAGATACTTGATTTTCAGGCTACAAGTTCACCCACTTGATTTTACGGGCAACAAGTTCACCCAATTGATTTCCCAAGGCTACAATCACACCTTATCATGCAAGATTGATTTTCAAGGCTACAATCACACCTTTTCTCGCTAAGTTGATACAAAAAGCCTATAATTTTGAATAGCACTGAGGATCTTGTTGAGATAGTGATAGAGAATCAAACTACGAATGATCGAGTTCAATTCAATGTAGATTTCGACGGAGTAACGATAAGAATTTTTATTAAGAAAAGTGGAAGAAGAAGAAGAAGAAGAGGAGTTAAAAACCAGAAATTCTGATGTAAAATTCGTTGAAACTGACCCTTATTTATAGTAGAACAACAGTCATGTCCATTTGTGAAGAGTTATGGCGAATAGACACTTCTTTTGAAATTGAAATTTTGAACTCAACTGACACCATGTCGACATCCCAAAGCATTTTTTGATGATTTGATTTTCTTCGAAAATAACCTTTATCTTATTTTAAAACTATTTTAAACTTTATAAATATACTTGACTATAGTTAAAATTCATAAGTAAATATAGAGAATAATATATAATATATTTAAGTCTTAGTATAAATATTTTAAAGGTTAAATATATTATATTAAAAGATAGTTTAAAATCAGGAGTAATTTGACTTTGAAATTAAAGATGATTTTGAGGCTAAAAATATTTAAAATCAGGATAGATGTTTTTTATGCTTTTAAAAGGAAGGTTTTGAAATCATTTTGAAAACAAGATATAATTTTGAAAAAATCATTTTGAATAAAAGGTTAGCAGATACAAAACGATGTTCCACAAGATTTTTCGTAGGTTCCATCCTACTTAGGGTTCCATCCCTTTAACAGGCTCGAAGTGGATTACATTCCACGAATAAATTGGATTTTAAGATGCCAGTACTTTTCTAGGAGTTTTAACAAAATTTTCTAATTAAAGAATAAATTACTTTAATTCTTGAACTCTTGATAATCTTGATACTCATGAGTCTTCAATCCTGATATCTTGAATCTCTATACTGTACAGTCTTCATTCTTGGTACCTGCATGGTTAAATCCTGCATATACATGTATATCTAAACATATAATGTTAGTATTTATATTTTATAATCTATTATAAGGTTGTTGTCATCAAAACCATCAGTCATCAAAACCATCATCTCACGAACTAACAATATATACCTATGACATTTATTTCGATTGAAATGATATATATCCATCCATGAAATTAAATTGAAATAACTATCCACTTTGCCATAGGTTAGAAATTTTTATAGAACACCGGGTTGGCTAAATTAAATGATCTTAAAGTTGTTTTGAAATTATTTAAATGAACTAATTTTAGGAATAAAATCCAATTTATGGAAATTTAATTATTTTAATTGATGCTAGCGATGTTGGAATTTGAACTTGATAACGACATTGTTTAATTAATCGGAGTTTAGATTTTTAAGTTAAAAATTGAAATAGGGCGAAAATTTTCGAAAGTTGATTTGTTTTAAAAGATTGGTCTTTTATTCAAACTTTGAATATTTCTATAAAAAATTGATATGAAATGATATTTCAATTTTGAGTTTAGAATTGAAAATTTGGATTTAGAATTTGGTATTGGACATAAATTTGATTTAAGTGTTTAAATCCATATTTTGAAATCGAATTTGGAATAGGAACTGAAATTGGAAATTAATATGAAATTGGAATTTAAGTTAATTTTGAATTGGAATTGGAGATTAATTTGAAATTGGGATTTAAATTAATTTGGAAACGGAAATTGATGTGAAAGGAATTTGTGAGTTGAAATCGAAATTAATATGGAATCAAAATTTATTCGAGTTGCCTCAGAATTGAATCGAATAAATCGAAATGGTATTTGGAATTGATTTTGGTAGGAAATTGGGAAGTTGACCGGTTTGACTTTGGAATTATTTTTAAAATGAATATTTTAGTATAAATGATTTAAAAATCTATATTCTTTAAATATTCGAATTATTTTGATTTTTCAAACTATTTTACTATAAAAACCATTTTTACATTCAAATTATTTTCGATTAAACTGTTAAAACATTTTCTATTAAACTATTTTTAACTAATTAACTATTTTAAACTATTTAAACTATTTTCTAAAGTTCAAACTGGTTAAAGGGTAAATTGTTTATATTTTTAAATCTTGGATTTAAATACGAACTAGGTTAAAGTGAAGATTATAACCTAAATTGAATTTGAATAAAATTTTGGAAGTGAAATCGATTTATCGGACAAATTTGATAATTTTGAATATATGATAAATTCGAAATGGATTTGATTTTAAAACGAATATATGATGATTTGAAAATGAATTTGATTTTGAAACGAATATGATATTTTGATATCAAGTGCAAATTGTTTTCGAAATGTAAAAGAACCAACCGGTGTGAAAAATGACGATTGGTTGTTAAGAAGACCAGGACCTCTTATTGAAATACTCTCTCAATATTGGAACCACTTTGACAACCATGTACACAGTGGATGATATCCGAAATGTAGTGGTTGAATTGGCGATGTTTACTGGAATGAAGTAAGAGAACGATGATGGATAGCCTTGACATTCGTGTCATAATTAAAATGATTAAAATAGGAGCGTATGTATGGCCAATGAGGTTAGCTACCTCTACTGACGTTGATCCCTCTTATTACTATTATGGTTTCGGATTCGATGGGTGCACCTTATTGGTCGTTTCGATTGATTGTCGCAGTCGGCCATGGATGGGTTACGACCAGCCAGAAAGGGTAAACTGGTAGAATCCTACCTTGGGCATTGCCTCATGTGCCTTTTCATATTTATCCCTACACGAGCCCATTACGATTTTAGTTTAAAACTGTAAAAATGTGTTAAGGTGGATTAATGTAAAGCCTTAACGCTATATTGATATTTATTTTACTGATAGAATTATCTATTATAGCGTATACTGTTACATATAAATAGTTTAACGGATCCTTAGGAGATGGAAAATCCCATAACATCTCTTAAGTTATTGCACCCATAATTGTGATATTGATTTGACTTACATAAGAGTATTTTAGTCCCGATTCGAATGTTTTGTCTTTTCGTTACGCTCGGGTCAGTCTTGAGTTTTTTTCTATGTATTGAAGATTATTCTTTGGAGGACGAAGACGGAGTTTGGTATATTACTATTATCATTATACCCTATATCATGCTATTCTACTACATTGATTATTTCCCCTTGCTGTATATTTACAACTCTGATAAATGTGTATAGATTATAATCAAATGTATGATAAACAGCTTTATATATTGTTTATTTGTTTATTATATTTTATCATTTCCGCTGTGAGATTCTGTTTTTTTCTTTCTTCTTCTCTTATTATTTTTCTTATTTAACCCCATTGATTATCTACGTTTCGGATTGTTTAAGTCGGACATGTGTGGATTATTGTCGATTTAAACCTTTTGAAATGTGGGTCGTCACAGCCGTGGACCCCCTGCTACCTCCATTGCTTCCATGCTTGTTTCCGTACCTACTGCGGTCATCGTGTCTAGCTCGCAGCTGTGGCCTGAGTCTGAGAAGATCGCTGCACTTCGCGGCTTGGATGAGCCTTCCGTACTTTTGAAAGGTGATGTAATGGCGGCCGAAGTTCGGGAGCAAGGATGTCAACTAAGCAACCACGCCGATCTCATGAACTACAGGTTGCCATCAAAAAGGAGAAGGTAGAAGCGATCAAGGCCTTCAAGAGCTCTCGCAAGTCATGGAAGTGTAAAACGAAGAGCGAATCTTCTGAGAAGGTTACAGAGTAGGAGTACATTAGCGTTGAGGATATTGTTGGCATGAGAAGCAAAAACTTCGAACAAAAGGCGAAAAGGGGAGCAGTGGGAAGAAGTGCTGCGAAGCTTGGGTAGTGACTGATCTGATTTTGATTCATTTAATGTTGTTTTGTTCAAGTGTAGAGTCTGCACTCAGTGTTTTTGTTGTGTTGTCTATATTTTTCTTTTATTGGCCGACATTGTGTGGGTACGGCCCCTATGTTTTGTCCTTGTATAAAAGAAAGTTATAAATGATACATTGTTGATATTTTGACTCTACTCTCACTTATCTGTACATATGCGTTCTATGAATCTAACTTGTTTTGTTTATGCTTATTTGCTTATGTGTGTTATGTGCACTTACGTTTACTCTATATAGTTTCACTTCACTTTATCTAATCCTATGATTACTGCCAAAATGCTTTGTTTGGAGTAACAGAACTTGTGAAGTTGTTGATTTTAGTATTTTTGTTTAAGTGTTGGTGTATGCCCCCCTCCCCCAGTTCATAAGGCTGTTTACTTCAAACAACTGACAAATGACCGGTAATTTATGGTTTAAATAGTTTTGCATATTTAAACTTGAATTTGACAAAGTCGTAACTTGAGTTTTCTTCTTTTGGAAGTGTTGTAACTATAGCATGTACTCCATGTTTTTTGCGATATTCTGCTAAGTATGCAACATACGCATGTTTGAAATGTTCACACTGTATAAGTTAAGTGTAGGCGGTTACACATTATCAACATTAAATGTTATAGTAAGTCGCTTAGCATCAATAGTTGATGTTTCCCGCTGGTTTGTAGCACTTCGGTTTTGTTGGAGTTGTGCATATCGCTTCCAATAATTAGACCGGGTCGATTCTTGTTATCCCTATGGCAGATAAGTTTTATGGTGCTGCTGAGGTAATTCCGTTACTTAAAAGTACGTGTGTTTTATGAGATGCGTGGTTTTTCGAAAGTATGCGAGGTTGATAGAATGCGCATCTTTTAGGATCGACATGGCCCGTCGATTCGGATCGGTTTAGATACTTCTTGATGTTGCCTATCTTTAGGAAACGTGAGGAATGTATGTTTTAAAGTTGGTGCATGGTTTATGAGATGCGCGGCTTCTCGTACTCCTCGGTGTTGCCTATCTTCGAGCAACGTGAGGAGTGTAAGTTTAAGAATCAGTGCGTGGCTTATGGCATGCGCAGCTTTTCGTACTCCTCCGTGTTGCCTATCTCCAGACAACATGAGTAATTTACGTTTTAAGAGTTAGTGCACGGCTTATGGGATGCATGGCTTTTCATACTCCTTGGTGTTTCTTACCTTTGGGCAACTGAGGAGTTTATGTTTTAAGAGTTAGTGCGCGACTTATGGGATGCATGGCTTTTGATACTCCTCGGTGTTACCTATCTTCGGGAAATGTGGGGAGTCTATGTTTTAAAAGTTGGTTCATGGCTCATGGGATGCACGGCTATTGATATTCCTCAGTGTTGCCTATCTTCGGGCAAAATGAGAAGTTTATATTTGGGCCTTCCTGATGTTGCCGGGGCAACACCGGTTCTTAGAAGGCAGAGATCGTGTTCCACTGATCCGACGGTTAGGTCAATTTACTACCATCGACCCAGCGAGTAGTTATTATGAACATGGTTTTGTTGGTTCAAAAAGCGAATCCATTTTGTTAAGGAAAGCTGGATAGATTTTTGCCTATTAACAATGCCCCCGGCATCCTGGGGTGACTTATTTGCTGAAAAATAAAGAATACATAAGGTAGTTTCAGATGAAGAACGGTGGAGCGATTCCCTATTCCATTCCCTGGGAATTTGGATTCCATCGACGGTTGCTATCTTAAAAGTTCTACCCCTTAGCTTTTGATGGATGACATATGGCCCTTCCCAGTTCGGTTCGACGGCCCCCGGGATGGGGTACACTTGTTTGAGCACGAGATCTCCCACTTCGAGGATTTGGTTGTGAAATCTGGAGTTGAAGTATCACGCAACCCTTTTTTGGTGGGTAGTAGTTCTCAACTCGGCTTCTTCCCATCTTTCGTCAATCATTTCTAGTGATTCAAGTAGGAGCTGCTCGTTTTGTTTTTTATTAAAATTTTGTCTTCGGTGCGAGGGGACTTCATATTCAGCAGGAATCATTACTTCCGAGCCATATGTCAAGGCGAATGGAGTTTGTCCAGTTGCCACTTTGTGAGCAGTTCCGTATGCTCATAGTGCAAGTAGAAGTTCATCAATCCAGTATCCTTTTGCTTTAGTTAGTTGCCTTTTGATAGTGGACTTGATGATTTTGTTTATTTCTTCCGCTTTCCCGTTTGCTTGTGGATGAGCAACCATAGAAAAGCTCATCTCAGTTCGGAAGTGCATGTAGAAGTCTTTGAACTCGATACTTTCCAATTGAGTTCCATTATCAGTGATGATTTTTTTGGCAGACCAAACCTATAAATAATGTTTCTAGTAACAAAAGTAATGACTTTCTTTATGGTTATAGTGGCCAGTGGTTCCGCTTTAGCCCATTGTGTGAAATAATCAACGACAACTATAGCATATTTTACCCCTCCTTTTCCTATAGGCAGGACGCCAATCAAGTCGATTTTCCATATTGCAAATGGCCACGGGCTGACCATTTACGTTATCTCTGTTGAAGGAGTTCTTTTAATTTTGCTGAATCTTTAGCAACGATCACATTTTCTGGCTTATTCTGCAGCGTCGCATTTAATCGTTGGCCAGAAGTATTTGTACTGAATGACTTTTTTCACAACGGTCGACCTCCCAGTGTGGTTTCCGCATTCGCCTTCATGCACTTCCTTTAGGATTTTTCGGGCTTCATCGTCGGGCACACATCTAAGAATGGGGGTTAAGAATCCCTTTCGATAGAGTATTCGTTCTTATGTTATGAATCACGGTGCCTTTTGGAGCATCTTTTTCCGTTGATTTCAGTCGGTTGGAAGGATCCCTACAAGTTAATAGTCCTTTATCGATGTCATCCACTTCTCTGGTATGACGGTGATGTCGAGGATCCAGACGACGTCTATTTCGTCTATACTCGGGGGTGGTTAGTGTGTCAACTGGGACTAGCCCTAATGATTAAGCTTCTCCGAAGCTTACTAGTGTAGCCAGATAGTCCGCCTTGGTGTTTTTCTCCCATGGGATGTGGGTTAGGTGTAATGTTCGATGTCGTTTAGAAACTCTTGCACTTTAGATAGATACGGCGCAAGGTTCTCCCGTCGAGCTTGGTATTCTTCTTTTACTTGGCAGACGACTAGCCGGGAGTCGATGTAGACGTAAAAAGATTTTATCTTGAGTTCTTTCACAACTTTTAGACCTGCTATCAATGTTTCGTATTCTGCTTCATTATTTGTGGCAGGGAATTCCAAGCATAAAGCATAGCAAATAGCTCGACCTTTTGGGGCTTCAAGCACTACTCCTCCAAAAGAGGTTGTTAGATGCGCCATCAACAGAGAGTCTCCATTGAGTTTCCACTTCCAGCGGTGTTTCTTCCTCGTCATCCCGTATAATAAATTCGGCGATGAAATCTGCTAGTGCTTGCCCATTGATGGCCTTCCTCGAATGGTATGTGATATCATATTGACTCAGCTCGGTATTCCACTTGAGAAAGCGTCCGGAAGTCTTTGGTCGATACAACACTTGCTTCAGGGGATGATCGGTCGATACTTTGACTGGATGTGCCTGAAAGTATGGCTTTAACTTCCTAGACACGATCAACAGGTAATACACTAGCTTTTCTAGCTTCGGGTAATTTTCCCCGGCTTCGGTAAACCGTTTGCTAATTAATACACGGGTCATTGGATCTTCGCTTCTTCGTGCACAAGGGCCGCTCTCAATGCATGAGGCGAGACTGCTAGGTAAATGAATAGGTCTTCTCCATCCATAGGCTTTGAAATGATTGACGAAGCTTCCATGTGCCGCAGCAATTCTTCGAATGTTGTTTGACAAGATTCACTTCATTTGAAGTTTTTCTTTCCTTTCTTTACTGCATCGAAGAATGGTACACAATTGTCGGTAGCTTTCGAGATAAATCGACATAGTGCTGCGACCTATCCATTCAGACTTTGCAGTTCCTTCTTATTTTTTGGAGCTTGGACTTCTCATAGTGCTGTTATCTCTTCTGGATTTGCCTTAGTGCCTCTGGCACTTACGAAGAATCATATGAATTTTCCAAAGGCTACTCCAAAATGGTATTTAAGTGGATTGAGTTTCATTTTGTACTTCGGAGTATTTCATGCTTTTCAGCGAGATTATCCAGGTGGTTGGCAGGTGCTCATGATTTGACCAACATGTCATCCACACAAACTTCCACCGCCATTCCGATTTGGTGTTTGAACATGGTATTCACTAATCTTTGGTACGTTGCCCCAACATTCATCAAACCAAAGGGCATTACCTTGTAGCAGTACAGTCCTAGATTGGTGATGAAGTTGGTGTTCTCTTGATCAGGATTATGCATTAGAATCTTGTTGTAGCTCAAGTATGCATCCATGAATGATATCAACAACTATCCTGCCGTTCCATCCACAAGCTGATCTATTCTAGGGAGTGGGAAGCTATCTTTCGGGTAGGCGTTGTTTAAATTCGAGTAATCGATATATGTTCTCTGCTTTCAATTGGACTTTTTGACTATGACTAAGTTAGATGCCCATTAGGATAAGTTGCATCATGGATAAAACCATTGGCCATTGACGTGTCCACCTCTTCTCTTAACGCCTTGGACCATTCAGGAACGACGTTGCACCTCTTTTGCTTCATAGGTGTGAATTTGGGGTCAATACTGAGCGCATGGCAAGCAATCTCTGGTGATACCCACACATATCAGAGTGTGTCTAAGTGAACACATCCAAGTTGGTGCGAAGAAAATTAGTAAGTTCTAACCGCATCTTGTTTCCTAGGTGCGATCCAATTTTCAAGACTTTAGTTGGGTCATCCATATCGACAAGGATAAACACAGTCAATTCCGCCGGTGCTTCCCATTCCTCCCCTAAACTCTTTTTCCTATGTTCCAAAGCATTTTCGAATAGGCTATGGTCTCCAAACCAGGAGCGGCTCTGTAGTTGTTATTCAAAAGTTTCACGGATGTGGATAGTCCTACCCAAATCCTTCCCCTTTTCCCTTTTTCTGGTTTCACATAATTCTGCAATGTAGCTTTCTCTGGAAGTGCACTGATCTCCTTTCACAACTTTGATTCCACTTACAGTAGGGAACTTCGTGGTTATGCACAATTGGGCCAGAGTTATTCTAAAATCTTCTAATGTCGGTCATCCCAAGAAGGCTTTATATGCGGACATTTCATCCACGATTACGGAATTTTGAATGAGGGTGACTCTTCGATTGCCCTCTCCAAGTTCCACTGGCAGGTCGATCGTTCCCATAGGCTTCTTGGGTTTGCCAATGAACCCTTGGATCTTTGTTTGGCATGTAGACATTCTTTTCATGTCGATCCTCATTTGATCAAAGTACATTTGAAAAGTATATTAATAGAGCTTCCACTATCGACCAACACTCAACGAACAATAGCGGGACCTATTCCCACTGTTACCACCATTGGATCGAGAGTCGGAGCTTCAATTCCTTCGGTGTCCCAATTTTGGAACACTATATCATCACCCAAAACTTTCTATAGCTTGGTTGGAATTTCATCTTCTATTGCGAGACATGATTCCTTTGGAGCATGCTTCAACGAACTTGCATATCGCTCCATCTCTCCTCAACTTCTTTGCGTAGGGTGTGGTTCCCTAGATATTATTTGGTCAGTTTGCTTGGAACCCTCTTCACTAGTTCCAGCTTGATTCCTTCGTTGCCTTTGAGCTTGAGGAGCTGCAGATTGATCAGGGTCTGTTACTTTCTCACATACTGTTGGAATTTATTTTCTCGGATCAACTCTTCAATTACGTTCTTCAAATGGTGGCATTCATTTGTGTTATGACCATGAGTTTTGTGGAAGTGGCAGGACCTTCCTAAGCATTTTGATGCTCCATTGCTTCCTTCCTAAGGGTTTTTGTCTTCCTCAATCCTCTGTATTATGAGATAAATAATTTCTAGAGTGTCGTTTGAGGGGTGTAGTCTTCAGGCTTAAACCTTTGAAGCCTTTAATTGTTGCCATTACCATTTCTTTTATTGGAGTTTTGATTTTTACCCTTTTTGTTTCCATCTATCCCCATGATTCCTTCAGCAGTTCCAGAAGCGTGCGCGTTTTGATTCACTGCTACATCGGTCTGTCCAATATTCGTCAGTTGCACACTAGTAGACTTCTTCTCCAACTCTATGCTTCCTCCAACCTTAAGTATTGACTTGTTGTACGATTAAGGTCTTTCCTTGTGGTAGGTTGCTTCATCTTAATCCACTTTTCGAATTAAGTCTTCGAGTGAATGGCATGGACTAACGCCATAAAAACATGTCCTCGTTAAGGTTGCTTACTTCTGTCACAGCAGTATTGAACCAGTTCATGAAAGATTTCAATGATTCATTGCGTCCATGGAATAATCTAGTTAGGCACATGACATCTTTTAGTTCCACGATATGGAGCCTGAACTGATCGAGGAATCTTGTTGCTAATTGGTCAAAAGTAGAGATGGATCTCGGTGGAAGGCTAGTGAACCACATAGATGCAGTTCCTTCTAAATAGATAGGAAAACACCCGCACCGAACAGTTTTAGAGGCGTTATCTCCATCCATGTACCAATTGTATTTATACAAATGGGGTTTTGGGTCCATTGCCTCATCGTAGGATGGAATAGTTGGCATTGTGAATTTTTCTGGATGCTTCTCATTTAAGATTTCATTAGTGAAGGGAGTCCGACTTAGTGCAGATCCCCATTCATCATCTCTCCTATTTTTACTCTCGTCCATTAATTGTTTGACCATGTTTGCTATGTTTTCCTCTGATATCTAGTAATCCTAGGGATGGCAGTTAGTCACTGCACCAAGTGTTTGGCTTTGCAAATGGTCTTGGCGAGTGGGTTGAAGCCTAGGCTTTCCTGTCTTTGGGAGAGCTACTCCCGTGGGATCCAGTTGGCTTGCAGTTTGCCTAATTGGGGCAGTTGGATGTTCCTAGAATCATCAAATGCATTTACATTCTCTTCCAACTGATTGTCTTGCTCTCCATCTTCTAAGTCAGAGACGTCCATAACTATATCTACTTGCGGGGTCTTTTCACCATGATTCAATTTCACACTTGGTTGCCTTGCGGTGAGCGGGGTACTCATATTTCCTTCCACATTGTGCCCCATGGTTCTTGTTGTCACCCTTTTTTGCAGCTATTTTCGATTTCTTCTGTTTAGACAAAAAATGAAAGAATTTTCTTGTTTTGTAATAGCTACGGGTTCAGACATAGTTCTTGGAGTAGGGTTTGACTATAAGGTGAAGAGAACGTTAAGCTTCTCCAGCAAAGCCTTCTGGCTACTCTCCATTTTTTGGTTGATCTCATCAACTATCTTATTCAACTCATCTCTAGTAACGACTTCGTGCCGATTGAAGGATGTTGGCACCTGATTTCCTAAGTTTGCACCATTTACTTTAGTTTGTTAAGGATTGACATCTTCTCCAGCTATCACTGCCCCTAAGGAACTTCTAAAGGTAGTTCTTCATCTTCTAGGAGCCATTGATTCCTAACGGTAGATTTTTCAAGTAAAGATCGAGGATCGAACTTCTGGACCAGTCTGATCCAAAGTAGTCAGCTAGATGTGGATCCCAAGTTGGGTTCTCAGTGAAAGCACCAAAATGTTAACCCAAAAAATGGATCAACACCCTAGTTTGAGTGTGAAAGCACTAGCCTTGTTCTCACAAAGAAATCATATAGATAATAGATACCAAAAAAAGCATTATGAGAAAGAAGACAAGAAGATTTTACAGTGGTTCGTCTATTAATGAAGTCTACATCCACTTTATAATTTTTATTATAGACTGATTGTTGTTACAAGAAGTGTTTGATATAAAACTCTTGATTATCTTTAGCTAAACCGAATCTGCAAGGTTGGAATCCACTAGAGAATCACAGTGAACCCCTTTGGTGATTGTTGTGAGGGAGGTGAATAGTGAATAAAGCTTCAAGCACAGTTTCATCAACTAGTTCAGAGCAGAGCCTGTTTATGTTGCAGATAGGGTGGTATTTATAGCGATCGAGGAGCTATAGGGCTGAGCCCGTTTGCCAATTGCTTGCAGATGGACACAAGTGGACTTAGTAGAGCTTAGCTCGCGACCCAAGCCAAATGAATGGATCGCTAGAGATCCATGGTCTATGGATCGCTTGCGATCCATAGCATTAGCTCGAGTGAGAGTTAATTACTTAGCCTCATTTTCTTCTTCAATCTGGTTGGGTTCGCACTTATACCATGTTCACGTATGGATCACTAGGGGTCCATTGTGTATGGATCATTAGCGATCCATGCATATAGCAAATTTTTTGGACTTTGGCTTTTGAAATTTCTTCATTGTCTTGTGTCAACATTGTTTGTGTAGTCTTTTTGCATGTCGCTTTGCTTTGATTATGATTTACTTGCTAGTTGTATTTAACCGCTGATTGGATTGGACAATTGTTTGTCTCTTGGTGTAACTAGCTCAGAATCTCATCAAACTCAGTCATCACTTTTGTAATTTGGATTAGACCATGATGCAAGAAATAGATCGAACACTAAGCCATACCTATGGATTCCTAGCAATCCATAGGCCACGGATCGCTACCGGTCCATGTCCTTGGAGAATTTTCTCATCTTCTTTTGTTGGCTCTTTTTGGTGGGTTATTCTAACTCCTTGGGTTGACCGCTAAACTGTTCTGACTCGACCAAGTTGTTATGACTTCTTTTGGATCTGCTTGGGTTAAAACCCGGATAGCAATGTATATTTTATTTTGAAATAGTGTACATGGAAATTAAATACTTTAGAGACTGTTTTTCTAAAATGTCTATTTTTCAGTATTTATATTTTTATTCTTTCTGCTGTGAGATTTGAAAGTGTAGAATGTCTTAGAATTTACCCTTTTAATTATGCTCTATAATGTTTCAAAACCCAACAACTCATATTTCTTGGCATGACGTGAGTTCGAAAGTCACACTAGGCTTTAGATCGATGTGTTGAGAAGTGTAGGTTATTACAGACTATCAGGGGTATGAATCGACTGGTCGATGTACGAAGTGTAGGGTTTTGTGATAGAAAATAAATTGGCCAATTTTAAACCTTAAATAGTCGACTAGCGAGATCCAACCAGTTTACTGCTAAAGAGGTCAGTTGTTTGGTACAATCCTATTATTCGACTATTTGGTTGTTGGCATTTATGGCTACGGCGGATAAGTTGACTAACCCAGAAGGATTAGTCGACTGGTCAACTGTTTACTAGGATCCGATGGTTCTTTTGGGTATTTTGGCATTTGGGTGGGACTTTTAGGTTTGGACAAGGCTCGTTTGGTTTGGTGCAATAATGGAGTGAGGTTTTGCGATTCTTTGACATAGGAGCATATGTGGTTCAGTGTTGAGGCTTTGGTGGCATGAATACAATGTACGATGATCGAAGGTGATCGGAAGTTTGATCGGGATGTAAGTCATGGGTCGGGATACTTGGACGACCTATGCTGGAGACAAGTATATGGTAGTGCTTGACGTGACTTCTACGTAGCTCAGCTTTAAGTATGGCTTTGATACTTGGTTGTTATCAAAAAAATTCCATGGTATTGGAATTGACTCAAATCAATGGAAATATGTGTATAATGTAAAATAACGAATGCAGTCAAAATCGCGTCCAAATCTGAGTTTCTGTGACTGCAATATCACAGTTCGATGATGGGTTATCCATTTTTCCTAGGCCTACCATGGAGAAGCCTCATAGATATTCAAAAGATAAGACAAGAGAGAGTGCTGGAGTATTCTATAAGATGATAAATGATGAATAGTTCAAATCTCTAGAGAATCCGACTTGAAATAAAGGAGTAACGTATCAACCATCCTTCTTCTCCATAGTGTATTTGTGAGGGATTAACCCCAATCAATCCTACCTATCCATAGGGATGGATCACTCCCGAACCCGAGGGATGGGTTACCCCCGATCCGTATAGGAAGAGTCAACATTTTGCAAATTCTTCAGCCCGTTTATTATCCATCATTTCACCCAAGCAATATTTCTGTGGAACTAAATTACAAAAGATGAAGGAATGAACTTTGGACTCAAAGACAATCACACCAAAAAATAAAGGAAGAAATAAGTGAAGTTTTGGCTAAGTCCATGGATCAATACCCATCAATCAAAAAGTCAAATTTTCCTTATGTTGTTGCACAAGGGATCTCTAGGCCAAGCCGAAGAAAAAGATAAGTTTTTGGACATGGGTGATGGATCGTTGTCGATCCATTACATTTTGCCCATGTAACTCCAAAGCATGAGGACTAAGGCATTTCTGGAGATAAGTAAAAGTTCTAGATGTGGCCATTAACCAATACTAATCCAGCCTCAAGAATTAACGCTATCTCTTTCCTTATATTATGAATTTTATTGATTGGAGATTTCAAACGAGATACATTTAGTTTGCAGGCTTGGAATGGCTAAGTTCAATTATCAATGGGCTACCTTAGGGGGGACTTTCGGACATGTTACTTACTTTTGCCATGGAGTAGCTGTCATTATTGTACTTTTGAGATTCAATCTTGAAATTCCATTGTAAATTTGGTAGTTATGGCACAAAGTAATCAATGAGAACATCAAAGTGGATATACACCCAAAATCAAGGCTAACATTTTTTTAGGGTGCTTTTAGTTGGCTTAGCTCGAATCCATTAAAGATGAAGAAGTCAGCTACTAGGAAAACTATAATAGGAGGGAACCAATAAGAGCATGAGTTAGTCAAGAAGTGTCCTTTGGTACAAGCCACATTCGAATTTTGTAATCAGAGTGAGATTGAAGGAATAATGAAAAATACGCAAATGATGATATTAGATCGATAGGACGAGATGTTGAAGAATCTTTTCTAATGGATGGAGCAACAAAGGGAAATTGGAGTTGCTTGCCCAAGCCAAAGGAGGAAAGAAGCTATAAACAATCGACAAGAGGCTCGGAGGCATGAGATGGGGTCTACAACATAGTTTAGCCTCAAGAAAAATTATTAATCGATATCACTAGTTCTTCTATGTTACTAAGACCATCTTTAATGCAATAAATGATATGACTAAATACGAGTCCTTGATTATTGGATTAAAGGTGGTTATACCTTATAGAATCATTGAGACCCGAGTCTATAATGACTCTCAATGATAGTTAATCAAGTTCTCATCCATTACTAAACCAAGGAGCCATGATCAGCCTTGTATTTAGAACTAATCAGTAAGTTTCTTAATTGGTTACACCAATATATAATCGAAAGCACATTGAGGGATTAAATGCTAAAGCCATGCCTTGGAAAAGTTCATAACTACTAGAGATGTCCAGGAGTTTACGCTAGTATTCATGGAATTTTTTGAAAAATCGAGCAAACATGTGCTAGATAAGGTTTATATAACAAAGGGCCAAACTACTATAGCTGAAAACTAATAACCAACGGCTTCAAAGAAAGAATAAACAAGGATGGATCCACATGTCCAATATCTAACATAGAATGTTTTTGCCTTGCGGATCTATCTATAGCTCGTCGTATTAAGTATGATGCTCCCAACTTCACAATATTCGATGGTATTTTATAAAAAAGAAGATATGGTACCACATATTATTGGTGTGGTACTAACTAACACGGACACAGATTGTTACGAGAGGCATACAAAGGCATATGGGAGACTATTGCGGTAGTTAAAAACTTAACAAGAAAGATCTTCATCAACGATATTACTGACCAACCATGAACCGAGATGCCATATACTATACCTAGTAATATGACTAATGCCTATGATAACAAGTGCTGTAACGATCCTGACTCGACCTTCAAAAATCGGCACCGAATACGACACTCGTATTCACATGCCGCAGATCCAAACGTCGGATCTGGCTCGTCGAAGCTTATAACACATTAAGTACAACACAGTGGAAGAAATGAAATAATACATTAGATATACAACATTAGATACAATATCTGATACAATAGAATGATACAAAAGATATCAATACTATCGAAGATACAAGAAATAGCAGCGGAAAGATAATGTCTTCAATGCCAACTCCAAGAATTCCATCTTCAATCCAAAGCTAGATCGAACTCCCATCAAGTCGCACAAAGATAAGCAAGTCTGGTCCGTGAATCCGAAGACTCCAAAAAAATTCCAAAAGCTATCGAATCTACACCTACTATGGGATTATTTGAAAAATCAAACTCTAGACTGCCATGTGGAAAATAGTGGGCACCCAGAGTTTAGGAAGGGAACAATAAACTCCAGGTCAGTCATAGGGCTGGTATGAGTAAACAAAAATAGTTTTTATCTTTAAAACAAACAACAAAAGCATTTAAAATAAATCCGCAATGCTTTTCGGAAAATGAAACTACCATAAGGCCTCCCGCCACACACACAATGCAAACGTAGAATTGGAGGAGATTTCTCCTTATGATAGTCAAAAATGCTTGTAACGCAAAAACCATTTTGATATTATTATTATTATTAGTGCATAGTGGAAAACATTTCGAAAGTATAATATTAATCCTAGCCAGCATACAACGATTATTATATGCCTACTATAGCTACCATCCAAACGGTGGGGAGCCACCATAAGTAGATGGCAGGTAATACAACTAAAACAGCACAAGGTGCATATTGGATGAATGGATTTCCAACAAATGGTCAGGCTAATGAACTTCCTATTGCCACATTGGAATGCCTCGGGAGGGATGCCCCGAGAACCTACCCGGCTCTCTGCTAACACAAGGTCGGCTGCCCTCTTCCTAGGGAGTAAAACCTAAGATATGCCACCCCCGATCCTTTAAGACCTTTATCCGAGGATCCTCTACACCAACAACATCACACAGTAATAGATATACTACAATGTCCACATGAGTAAGTAACTGGGCTCCATACCATGATACCACCCTCTTCCAGAAAGAATGGTCATACCCTAGGGGAGCTACCCCTAAAATCTTGTTGCATCTTTCCTATTTCGACCATTACCGGTTTGTGAGGCTCGATGAGGTCTCGTCCACAAAGCTATGCTTTTCCACAAAGCCATGATTTGATCAACAATTGATCAGAAGCACTTCGTATGCCACATTACCAAATTGTGAATGTATCATAGTAACCATCAACTACAAAACCTCTGAGCTCGTACGTCTCAGATATGGGTGTTAAGCTAAGAGAATAAATCTCTGCCCCCAAACAGAAATGTATTTGATAGAAACTGGTTTTATATCTCAAAGTGTAATGTCAGACACACATCCATACAAGTCTGTTCTGGGTTCGAACAGAACCGAAGGCACTTCCGAAGAAGCCCTTGCAATCCAGACATTCACAATCCCGATCGGACTTCCCATCACTTAGGAAACCTCTATACCGGCGCGACTCGGTGCAGAGACAATCGACGGGTTATCCTTTCATTCTCGAAAATACCCGGTCTTCACCACCGGTCTTCAAATGTTATCCATAACATCGTATCATTATTAGGAATGGGTTATATGACATAAGGTCCTCTCCCGGCTGGACCGAATAATGAGCGCAATATTTAAAAAATATGGATATAGGATTTCAGTTAAGTCACAACTTATTATCCAAAACCTTTCTTTAAATGGTTTAAAACAAATTACCATTTCAAATCTTTTTAAACATAAAGATTTATTTCACAAAGTTCACCAATTTTCCACAAAGGTTCATTCACGGCTTTTCAAAACAATTCCATTTCAAATTGGATTAACTTATCCAATCTTTAAATTAAAGATTTAATTCATAACATTACAAACTATTTCCAATTCAATTCTTTTATATGAAAGATATACCATTTAAAACTCTCTTCGGTTTCAAAACAAGGTTTAATAATCTTTCACATAAGTTAAAGCCATTTAAGTAAAAACTTGGGTTTAAATTTAAGTTCCCAAACAATGCTTTTTAAATGGTTTAAAAACCCATATAAACATCTTTATAACTTGTATAATCTTTTAAACCATAATTCCCAAATTATTGAATTCAATTTCAAATATTGAGTTCAAATTTAAATCAAATTATCTAAATTTCAAAACTTTATTAAGTTATTCAAAATAACTTTTATCTTGAAACTCATTTTCAAAGTTTTCAATTCCAATTCCAAAACTATTTTAGATTCAAAAATTCAATCTTTAAAATTGTTAAAAATCCGTGACTTAACCGTTTTCCACGTGAAATCCACATTTGTGTGTGTAAGGTGTAGCCCAGGGGTTTTACACAATAGTGCAACAACATCAATCGTCGCAGCTTCAACCATATCAATACCGACAAGTGGTATATCCTATAACGCTTATCTATATACAGAATCACAGATAGAAAATATGAATGCATTATAAATAAATTACATTCATCACGGCTTGAATTAAAACAGTTCAAATCACAAAGCATCACATAGCAGAAATGACAAAACAACTCACAGCATTCAATAGAATACAATCATCCATAGATAAGGTTAATTGATCATTTGATTAATCAAACGAGATTAATTACTAATTCTGGTTGATTAACATTAATTAATTACAGTTTATGTTAATTAATTATCCTTTAATTATTTATTAATTAACCCTAATTAATGAATTAATTAACCTTTAATCGTTAAAGAATTAATCAAATTAATTACACTTAATTAATTATCCTTAATTAATCCTAATTAATTTAAAATAAGTAATTATACTTAATTACTTAATTAAATTTTACCATTAATTAATTAATTAATCTTAATTATTTATTAATTATCCTTTAAGAATAAATTAATTCAATCTTTAATTATTAATTAATCATCCTTAATTAATAAATTAATCAACCTTAATTAATGAATTAGTCAATCTTAATCACTAAGTAATTAATCCTTAATTGCAAATTAATTAACCCTTTAATCATTAATTAATTAACCTTAATCGATCTCTAATCAACCTTTGATTAACCTTCAATTATGAATAAATTATTCTTAAATTAAAAATTAATTGACCTCAATTCAATTTAATTAATTAACCTTGATTATCCTTTAAGTAATTATCCTTTAATCATCTTCCTTAACCAATTCTTAAATCTAGCAATTTATTAACCATTATTAATTAAAGACAAACCATTGATCTTTATCGATTTCTTTAAAAAAAAATTAACGTTTAATAATAAACCTTAGAAACTCTTAAGTTAATTAATAAATAAAAAACATTATTTAAAATAAGCCATTTACCTTCTCAACATATTTTGGCCCACTTAATTCCATTACTAAGTTTAAAATAAACTTTAAAACAAAGGTTATATGTATCTCAAATACCTTTAAGCTAAGTTAGTTTAAAATAATTTTATTTAAAACCTTTTAACCAATTTAAACTTTTTTTAAAACTTGACACATACTTTCCATTTGAAAGCAACTTTTTATATTTTCTTTTACCATTCATTTGTTTCCCAAACCTGATTCGTATTTTTGTTAAAAAATAAAATATAAACTGTGACCAAACTTTGCAAACTCCCGAGCCCTCTTCTAATTTTCACGAGCCCATACTCGAGTTATCTTCCCACTTCCCCTCCCCGAGTTATCCCACACATTTACTCGAGACGAACTCGAGTTATCCTTTTCTTCCCCGATCAAATCAATACCCAGACACGTATCGTCACTTGTGCACATGCACACTTGGTCAGAGTCTCTCCGGCCATCGCCACTCGTTCCATCAGGTCGACGATGATCTCGACCTTCAATTCGACAACCACAAACCGAAGACGCCACCATCAAATCAAAATCCAACCAAATCGACCTATGCCTGTAGCCATTTCCATTAGGAACCCATCCTTCGCCAGCGACCTTGACCTCTGGTCAACTCGCCGTTGCGACCGAAGCTTCGCCACACATCGACAATCCCGTCCCCCTAGGTGCGATCTTCTGAAGCGTCCCAACGACGTCGCGGCAACCATCCAAACTCGGCCAACCCAAACTTCCAGTCGAACCCTAATGCGACAAAATCACGCCGCTTCGCACATCGGAATTTTTTTTAACCATTTTTCCGTGAATCTACATTCATCCACCTACCTTCGCCCTGAAACACGGCCCGCCAAACGTCGGCGTTCATCGGAAACTTCCCCAAAACCCCTTTTCGTTCTCGTCGCAAATGCCACCTTAATTCAAGCCTAAAAATTCTGATCTTTGCTTTAATAATCACTATTTTGATAACTTTTCAGATGGTATTCCTGAAATTAAAATTCATGATATTTATATTTTAGCATATATTCGAATTTTGCCTGTACATTTAGGTTTCCAGCAAAGACTTTAATGCATTTTTCTTGAATTCATTTTTTTATTTGAAACTGGCTTTAGATTAGATTCTGAAACACATTTTTTTATAAATATTTTGATAAAGCTAACAACTTTTACTTATACAGTAAATTCTAAAGAGATTCAGGGAGAAGGGTTTGGATTTTTTTTTTAAGTTTTGGAACCCTTAACAACATGGAACGGAGCCTAAATACTGGCATGCATATCATTATCCTTAACCATACACATACATGCAATCATAATCATATCATCAATCAAGCACAATGGAGATCATACATCACAGATCATTCAATTGTATGTCAGGTTGAATTTGCTCACAAACAAAATAAACAGATTCAGGGAGGAGATTTGCCCACATGAAAGGGGTTGAGGCAGAGACAAAGAACACAGAAGTTTTTGTTGATGATTATCTGAAGTTTAAGGGTGTGATCAAAAACTGGGACCAGAACAAGTGGGTCTACAGGCATACATACATATAACTATACCTAAATACTAGCATGTAGGAATATTCATCAACAAATCAAGCAATTATCTTTT
Source organism: Allium cepa (assembly GCA_030765085.1). Taxonomy (NCBI): domain Eukaryota; kingdom Viridiplantae; phylum Streptophyta; class Magnoliopsida; order Asparagales; family Amaryllidaceae; genus Allium; species Allium cepa. The sequence goes on from CM060935.1 coordinate 485,507,204, forward strand.
CATCACACATCAATATCAACACAAATCACAACATGGAGGCAAAATTTATAGGTGTTTGCTCACCTGGAGTTACAGCAAAGAACAGAGAACATAAGCTTCTTGAATTCACTTCCTACCTTTATTTCCAGATTGAAATGCTTTAAATAACCTTCGGTTTTGCTTGATTTACTGATTGATTTCTCCATGTTGATTTGCATGCCTGAGTCAATTTTTTTCCAGGCCTTGACCTTGTTGCATAGAATTTTGTTTGCTTAATTCCCAGATTTTCCTTGTTTTGGGTTATCATCCCTTCAGATTGAAAATGATAAAGTAAATTAAGGTTTTAATTGCTTCAAATACTTAATTTTTTTATTTTACTCATGAGTTTTCTTGAATTTACCTGAGAAATGAAAGAGTAGCGAACAAAGAACAGAGAATGATTTTGTTTGATCTGGATCTGATTGCTTTACTCTAATCTTGTAACTTGATTTCTTCCAGATTTGAATTTTTTTCTACGTTGAATCTGATGTTTCTCAAGTTTAATATGTTGCTTTGCTTTGCAACTTTGCTTTTAACTTTCTTCTTTGATCAGGTTTTTGATTTTGTTTCCATGCTGAAACTTTTGTTTCTAATTTGCATTGTTACCAGGCTTGGATTTTCAAACTTGTCTCATATTTTTGAAGTGTAGGGATTTTTTTTTAAGTTGAAGATGAATTTGGTTTTCTTCTTTTCAGATTTTAGAAGTGAATGGCCTGGTTATAGTTTCAAAATTTGATTCAAAAGGAAACAAATTTCCTTTGCCACTTGTTTAGTTTCTTTATGCATGTTTTACACTTGTACAACTTTGTGATTGCATGCCTTACACTTGTTACATGAGGGAAATTTGTGTTTATACCCCTTCCTACAAATTTATGTTTTAAACCTTATTTCATTTTAGTTTCAAAACTTAATTTTAAACCCTCATTCTCTTATGTTTACATATGTATACAAATTATTATTTTTTCAACTCCTTTATTTCAAAAGATATATATATATATAAGCTTTTATATTTAATTATATGTACTATTATATTTATCTTCAAGTATAAAAGAAAAGAATTTTAAAATTTTAACAAAATCTTACTTTATTCCAGATTTTAAAAATTTATTTTAAATCCTTAATCAATTTGTGAATTGATTTATCTTATGTGTATTTTATATTTGCATTCACACATTATATTTATACAACTTTTAAAATCCATTAAATTCAAATAGCTTTATATTATTTTCTATTTATATTTCTTTTTTTAACTATTTATACGACCTTAAGAAAATGATTCTTATTTATTAATATGTTTTATTTATATAGTTATATACAACTATATTTATTTTCAAAATGTTTATAATTGAATTCTAATCCAAAATTCTATTTTATAACACATATTTTTAAGTTATTCTGGAATCTTCATATTTATTCCAAAATAAATCCAATTTGTTTTCAAGATATTCATTTTAGTATTTTCACATCAACAATATTCATTGTCAATATATTCATTAAATTTCAAAATCTAATTTCCCAATTATAATTCATTTGTATAACTAAATGAACATATATCTTATTAAATATAAAGAGTTCAATTTTATTTTTATATTCAAATGCAAATAGATTCTAAATGAATTCACAATTAAATCCAAAATTAAATTTGATTACCAATTTCTTCCAAAAATTTAATCCCAAATATTCAATCAATTATCAAATTATTCTTAGCTAAATTCCAGGAATGTTACAGGTTCCCCTCCTTAAGAAAATTTCATCCCCGAAATTTGCCAGGGAAACAAGAAAGAATGGATAGATACACAGAGATAGAGAATCAACTCATAAATCAAGCCGATTATCTATTCTGTGTTTGACTTAGCAAATCAGAATATCAATAATAGATACGAGAACAAGCTCATTCGGTACTATACAAGATACTCGGGTCACCAGATCTACGAAATATACATAGGCATTGGTTAGTTCGAAGGGACAACTAGCCACTCGTAGAATATATCGAGACCCAAAAGAACGAACAAATGGATTCAATTCAAGTTGAAATATCCCAAAGTATATATAATTTGTCCCTCTTCGGACTTTGATACACACAAGAAATTACAATAGAATTTCAAATTTTGGTTTAATCGAAATCGTTTTATCGATACAATTCATTTAACTTTATATTTTACTTAACCAATTTATTTCAAATCTAATTTCAATTTTGCTAAAGTTAAAAACAAAAAGCTAATAGAAATTTAGCGAAGAGAATATGAAATAGAGACTTGTCTATACGATTCGTAAGGCCACCATCACACTGAAGCTTCTTCCTCGAGTTGCCATGAAGAAATCAAAGAATTGGAAAGACAAATCAAAGGAGATTGATAAAAAAGTTGTTTCCACTGTCGCAGGGTATTAATCATTTGTACTGGTATTTCCCTGTCCCCCATCTCGTTCTCTTCTTGCGCTCATACTCACTATCAGTGGATAGTAAGAGAATTTACTGAGCCATTCGAACGGATATCTTAGGGAATTACTCATTCTAGGGTATACTTCATCCTACCTCTAATGAGCTACTTAATGTGTTATACTCCTGAGCTAAAGTTTTATCCTTCAGCTCAGATACCACTGTAACGATCCTGACTCGACCTTCGGAAATCGACACTGAATACGACACTCGTATTCAAATGCCGTAGATCCAAACGTCGAATCTGGATCAGCGGAGCTTATAACACATTAAGTACAACATAGTGGAAGACATGAATTAATACATTTGATATACAACATTAGATACAATATCTGATACAATGATGATACAATAGAATGATACAAAAGATATTAATACTATCAGAGATACAAGAAATAGCAGCGGATAGATAATGTCTTCAATGCCAACTCCAAGAACTCCATCTTCAATCCAAAGCTAGCTCGAACTCCCATCAAGTCGCACAAAGATAAGCAAGTCTGGTCCGTGAATCTGAAGACTCCAAAAGAATTCCAAAAGCTATCGAATCTACACCTACTATGGGATTATCTGAAAAACCCAACTCTAGACTGCCCATGTGGAAAATAGTGGGCACCCAGAGTTTAGGAAGGGAACAATAAACTCCAGGTCAGTCATGGGACTGGTATGAGCAAACAAAAATAGTTTTTATCTTTAAAACAAACAACAAAATCTTTTAAAATAAATCCGCAATGCTATTTGGAAAATGAAACTACCATAAAGCCTCCCGCCACACACACAATGCAAACACAGAATTGGAGAAGATTTCTCCTTATGATAGTCAAAAATGCTTGACACGCATAAGCCACTTTGATATTACTATTATTAGTGCATAGTGGAAAACATTTTGAAAGTATAATATTAATTCAAGCCAGCATACAACCATTATTGTATGCCTGCTATAGCTACCATCCAAACAGTGGGGCGCCACCATAAGTAGATGGTAGGTAATACAACTAAAACCGTACAAGGTGCGTATTGGATGAATGGATTTCCAACAAATGGTCAGGCTAAGGAACTTCCTATTGCCACATGGGAACGCCTCTGGAGGGACGCCGCGAGAACCTACCCGGCTCTCCGCTAACACAAGGCCGGCTACCCCCTTCCCGGGGGTAAAACCTAAGATATGCCACCCCCGGTCCTTTAGGACCTTTATCCAAGGATCCTCTACACCAACAACATCACGCAACAATAAATATACTACAGTGTCCACATGAGTAAGTATCTGGGCTCCATACCATGATACCACCCTTTTCCAGAAGGAATGGTCATACCCTAGGGGAGCTACCCCTGAAACCTTGCCGCATCTTTCTTGTTTCGACCATTACCAATTTGTGAGGCTCGATGAGGTCTCGTCCACAAAGCTACACTTTTCCACAAAGCCATGCTTTGATCAACAATTGATCAGCAGTACTTCATATGCCACATTACCAAATTGGGAATGTATCACTAGTAACCATCAACTACAAAACCTCTGAGCTCGTACGTCTCAGAGAAGGGTGTTAAGCTAAGAGAATAAATCTCCGCCGCCAAACAGAAATATATTTGATAGAAACTGGTTTTACATCTCAAAGTGTAATGTCAGACACACATCTATACAAGTCTGTTCTGGGTTCGAACAGAACCGAAGGCACTTCCGAAGAAGCCCTTGCAATCCGGGCATTCACAATCCCGATCGGACTTCCCATCACTTAGGAAATCACTATACCGGCGCGACTCAGTGCAGAGACAATCGACGGGTTATACTTTCGTTCTCGAAAATACCCGGTCTTCACCACTGGTCTTCAAATGCTATCCATAACGTCGTATCATTATTCGGAATGGGTTATATGACACAAGGTCCTCTCCCGGCTAAACCGAATAATGAGCGCAATATTTAAAACATATGGATTTAGGATTTCAGTTAAGTCACAACTTATTATCCAAAACCTTTCTTTTAATGTTTAAAACAAATTACCATTTCAAATCTTTTTAAACAAAATGATTTATTTCACAAAGTTCACCAATTTTCCACAATGGTTCATTCAAGGCTTTTCAAAACAATTCCATTTCAAATTGGATTAACTTATCCAATCTTTAAATTAAAGATTTAATTCATAACTTTTCAAACTATTTCCAATTCAATTCTTTTATATGAAAGGTATGGTAATGACCCGGAAATTTCGATCTCGAAAATTCCAGATAGCTAGTCAGAAGAAGAAAGAGAAAGAAGAAGAAACAAAAGAAAAATAACTCAAACTCAGAATCTCACTTTAAATCATCTCGAATTATATAAATTCGAGTTAAATTCACTAAGGTTGGTTTACCCTTTAAACCAAGTTAACCTTTATTAAAAGCTTTTAAACAATTTAATTTCTGAGCTCAAATTCTAGAATTTTCATTTTAAATTATCTTTACTTACTTATTTCAAAGTTTACATAAGAGTTCAAAACAATTTCTATCTTAAAAATTCAACTTATCACCCCATTTTATCTTCTAGTTTGAAATCAATTCTTAAACAAGTTTAATTTAAAAATTAAATCATTCAGATTTTTAATTCAAAGTAATTCCAATTTCAAACTCCATTTCCAAATCAAGTTGGTCATTCCAACTTATTTAACTTTTCCCCAAGTTAACCTCAATTCACTTAATCCATTCAATCTTACCCAATTTGAACTTCCATTTCAAATTTTAAACTTCTCATAAATAATCTTCTCACTTATTAAGTTTAAAAACTTATCACTTTGGATATCATATCTCATTCCCAATTTAAAACTCAATATTTACAGTTTATCACAAACCATCTTTGATATTATGTATATCTCTCATATATACATATTTATTCCTTGGCCCACGCAACCATGTTTTAAAATTTTAAACCACCTTTGGTTTTAAATCCAAAACAAATTCCTTTAAATCTTTAAACAACTCTTGTTTGCATCAAACTCCCTCATTCAAATAATATTATTTATTATTCCTTTTAATAATTTAAAACAAAATTTCAAATGTTTTTAAATCTTAAGATTCAAACTTCACAATTTAGATCAACTTCAATTTCAATTTATAACCCATACTTTACATAAATATTTATTTCTTTAGAATATTTCATTTTGCTTACTCATTAATACACATCTTATTATTAAACACACAACTATCATTTAGGATAATAACCAACATTATCATATCTAAAGCCATACATTATCACCATATTCTGAAACACTTCTCCAATTTAAGATTTAGAAACCTTTGAAATTTTGTTTTCAAATTATTAAAAGGAATAATAAATAATATTATTTCAATGAGAGAGTTTGATGCAAACAAGAGTTGTTTAAAGATTTAAAGGAATTTGTTTTGGATTTAAAACCAAAGGTGGTTTAAAATTTTAAAACATGGCTAGGTGGGCCAAGGAATAAATATGTATATATGAGAGATATACATAATATCAAAGATGGTTTGTGATAAACTCAAAATATTGAGTTTTAAATTGGGAATGAGATATGATACCCAAAGTGATAAGTCTTTGAACTTAATAAGTGGGAAGATTATTTATGAGTAGTTTAAAATTTGAAATGGAAGTTCAAATTGGGTAAGATTGACTGGATTAAGTGAATTGAGTTTAACTTGGGGAAAAGTTAAATAAGTTGGAATGGTCAACTTGATTTGGAAATGGAGTTTGAAATTGGAATTACTATGAATTAAAAATCTGAATGATTGAATTTGTAAATTAAACTTGTTTAAGAATTGATTTCAAACTAGAGGATAAAATTGGGTGATAAGTTGAATTTTTAAGATAGAAATTGTTTTGAACTCTTATGTAAACTTTGAAATAAGTAAGTAAAGATAATTTAAAATGAAAATTCTAGAATTTACGCTCAGAAATTAAATTGTTTAAATGCTTTTAATAAAGGTTAACTTGGTATAAAGGGTTAAACCAACCTTAGTGAATTTAACTCGAATTTATATAATTCGAGATGATTTAAAATGAGATTCTGAGTTTGAGTTTTTTTTCTTCCATTTCTTCTTCTTTCTCTTTCTTCTTCTGACTAACTATCTGGAATTTTCGGGATCGAAATTTCTGGGTCGTTACAGATATACCATTTAAAATTCTCTTCGGTTTAAAAACAAGGTTTAATAATCTTTCACATAAGTTAAACCCATTTAAGTAAAAACTTGGGTTTAAATTTAAGCTCCCAAACAATGCTTTTTAAATGGTTTAAAAACCCATATAAACAACTTTATAACTTTTATAATCTTTTAAACCATAATTCCCAAATTATTGAATTCAATTTCAAATATTGAGTTCAAATTTAAATCAAATTATCTAAATTTCAAAACTTTATTAAGTTATTCAAAATAACTTTTATCTTGAAACTCCTTTTCAAAAGTTTTCGATTCCAATTCCAAAACTATTTTAGATTCAAAAATTCAATCTTTAAAATTGTTAAAAATACGTGACTTAACCATTTTCCACGTGAAATCCACATTTGTGTGTGTAAGGTGTAGTCCAGGTGTTTTAGACAATAGTGCAACAACATTAATCGTCACAGGTTCAATCATATCAATATCGACAAGCGGTATATCCTATAACGCTTATCTATATACACAGAATTACAAATAGAAAATATGAATGCATTATAAATAAATTACATTCATCACAGCTTAAATTAAAACAATTCAAATCACAAAGCATCACACAACAGAAATGACAAAACAATTCACATCATTCAATAGAAATCATCCATAGATATGGTTAATTGATCATTTGATTAATCAAACCGGACTAATTACTAATTCTGGTTGATTAACATTAATAATTATAGTTTACGTTACTTAATTATCCTTTAATTATTTATTAATTAACCCTAATTAATTAATTAATTAATTAACCTTTAATCATTAAAGAATTAATCTTAATTAATTAATTACCTTTAATTAATTATCCTTAATTAATCCTAACTAATTTAAAATAAGAATTATCCTTAATTACTTAATTAACTTTTACCATTAATTAATTAATTATTCTTAATTATTTATTAATTATCCTTTAATAATAAATTAATTCAATCTTTAATTATTAATTAATCATCCTTAATTAATAAATTAATTAACCTTAATTAATGAATTAGTCAATCTTAATCACTAAGGTATTAATCCTTAATTGCAAATTAATTAACACTTTAATCATTAATTAACCTTAATCGATCTCTAATTAACCGTTGATTAACCTTCAATTATGAATTAATTAATCTTAAACTAAAAATTAATTGACCTCAATTAAATTTAATTAATTAACCTTGATTATCCTTCAAGTAATTATCCTTTAATCATCTTCCTTAATCAATTCTTAAATCTAGCAATTTATTAACCATTATTAATTAAAGATAAACCATTGGTCTTAAGCGATTTCTTTAAAAAAAAATTAACTTTTAATAATAAGCCTTAAAAACTCTTAAGTCAATTAATAAATTAAAAACATTATTTAAAATAAGCCATTTACCTTCTCAACATATTTTGTCCTACTTAATTCCATTACTAAGTTTAAATAAACTTTAAAACAAAGGTTATACGTATCTCAAATACCTTTAAACTAAGTTAGCTTAAAATAATTTTATTTAAAACCTTTTAACCAATTTAAACTTGTTTTAAAACTTGACACATACTTTCCATTTGAAAGCAAGTTTTTATATTTTCTTTTACCATTCATTTGTATCCCAAACCTGATTCGTATTTTTGTTAAAAAATAAAAAATAAACTGTGACCAAACTTTGCAAACTCCCGAGCCCTCTTCTAATTTCCACGAGCCCATACTCGAGTTATCTTCCCACTTCCCCTCCCCGAGTTATCCCATGCATTTACTCAAGACGAACTCGAGTTATCCTTTTCTTCCCCGATCAAATCAATACCCAGACACGTATCGTCACTTGTGCACATGCACACTTGGTCAGAGTCTCTCCGGCCATCGCCATTCGTTCCATCAGGTCGACGATGATCTCGACCTTCAATTCGACAACCCAAACCGAAGACACCACCATCAAATCAAAATCCAACCAAATCGACCTATGCCTGTAGCCATTTCCATCAGGAACCCATCCTTCGCCAGCGACCTTGACCTCTGGTCAACTCGCCATTGCGACCGAAGCTTAGCCATACATCGACAATCCCATTCCCCTAGGTGCGATCTTCTGAAGCGTCCAAATGACGTCGCGGCAACCATCCAAACTCGGCCAACCCAAACTTCCAGTCGAACCTTAATTCGACAAAATCACGTCGATTCGCACATTGGAAATTTTTTTAACCATTTTTCCATGAATCTACATCCATTCACCCGCCTTTGCCCTGAAGCACGGCCCCCTAAATGTCGGCGTTCGTCAGAAACTTCCCCAAAACCCCTTTTCGTTCTCGTCGCAAATGCCACCTTAATTCAAGCCTAAAAATTCCGATCTTTGCTTTAAAAATCACTATTTTTGATAACTTTTCAAATGGTGTTCCTGAAATTAAAATTCATGGTATTTGAATTTTAGCATATATTCGAATTTTGACTGTACATTTAAGTTTCCAGCAAAGACTTTAATGCATTTTTCTTGAATTCAATTTTTTATTTCAAACTGGCTTTAGATTAGATTCTGAAACACATTTTTTTATTATAAATATTTTCATATAGCTAACTACTTTTACTTATATTGTAAAGTCTAAAAAGATTCAGGGAGGAGGGTTTGGATTTTTTTTAAAAAGTTTTGGAACCCTGAGCAACGTGGAATAGAGCCTAAGTACTGGCATTCATATCAGTATCCTTAACCATACACATACATGCAATCATAATCATATCATCAATCAAGCACAATGGAGATCATACATCAGAAATCATTCAAATGTATGTCAGGTTGAGTTTGCTCACAAACAAAAATAAACATATTCAGGGAGGAGATTTGCTCACATGAAAGGGGTTGAGGCAGAGACAAAGAACAGAGAAGTTTTTGTTGATGATTAACTGAAGTTTAAGGGTGTGATCAAAAACTAGGACCAGAACAAGTGGGTCTACAGGCATACATACATATAACTATACCTAAATACTGGAATGCAGGAATATTCATCAACAAATCAAGCAATTATCTTTTCATCACACACAATATCAACACAAATCACAACATGGAGGCAAAATTTATAGGTGTTTGCTCACCTGGAGTTGCAGCAAAGAACAGAGAACAGAAGCTTCTTGAATTCACTACCTACCTTTATTTCCAGATTGAAATGCTTTAAATAACCTTCAGTTTTGCTTGATTTACTGATTGATTTATCCACGTTGATTTGCATGCCTAAGTCAATTTTTTTCCAGGCCTTGACCTTGTTGCACAGAATTTTGCTTGCTTAATTCCCAGATTTTCCTTGTTTTGGGTTATCATCCCCTCAGATTGAAAATGATAGATTAAATTAAGGTTTTATGTAAGGACCCAGAATTTCTGTCATTTGAAATTCGTATATTTAATTGATTTTAAATATTAATAAGTAAAATTTGTAAGTCGAATAAATTAAATTTTGAATATGAGGATTTAATTGGATAATTAAATCGATAATTTAATATTTGAAATTACTAAAATAATTGGAAATTGGGTTTAAAATGATTAAAATTGATTTGTAAAGTTATATCATATCATATTGGAGTCATAATGATGTTATAGAACTTTTAAAATTGAATTAAAAATTAAATTGTGGAAATTGAATATTTAATATTTAATCGACGAGTAAAAATAGCCATTTTTCAAACAGCCTCGGATATCGACAAAACCAGTTTCATCAGATCCGTAATGTTATATTATTGTATGGTCAAATTTCGTGTCAATCGGATTTACTAGGTTGTCCGGGGCAAGCTAAAACGCGTAGAAAACGATTCGAGTGAATTTTAAATTTAAATAGTCGATTCAAAAACTTATCTTCAAAACTTGATCGAATTGGCTACCGATATATATTCCATTGCATTCGGAATAGGGATAAAACATTATAAATGCCAGGCGGCATGCTTCGTTTGGAGTTCGAAAAAATTTTGGGGTGAATAGTGCATGGAAAATTTTCTATAAAAGCACCCCTAACTTCATTTTTTCACTCAACACCCTGGCTAGGGTTATAGCCGCCATTAACATTCCAATAGCCAGAATTTCATCTTCTTCTCCTCTTAATATCTCTCAATACGTAAAGAATTAGCAAATATTTTCAACTAGAAACTTGTAGAGGATCGTGAGAGCTACAAATCCATACGGTGATGATCGTGATCGACGCGACTTGGAGGGAGATATTGGCTCGCGTTCATGGTACGTTCGCACGCGTCGTTCCATGAGAAGGGGTGACCGAGTTTAACCAACTTTTGGCCGTTTGTAGCTTGCATGAGGGGCTTTAACTTGGTAGTGTTTGATCGTGTTCTAGATACCGGTAATGGTCTTGAAAATTCGAAGTAAGGTGGCGGTCGTGGGTTTCATATGCGTGTTTAATCTGGGGAAGGAGAAGACGGAGGGAGCGGCCGTGATCTTCTATGCCAAAACGAATGGTCCTGATGCAGTAGGGTTTTAAATTAAAATTAAAATTGTAAATTATATATATATATATTAATTCGTGTAAACTTTGTAATGCTATAACTTGTTCATACGAGGTCGAAAAATGACAAAACGAATTGCGTCGGGTTCATATTGACGAATACTACGCGATGGAGCTAGATTCGAATCGATTGGAGCTAGTGAAATTTTTGGGTAAAATTAAACGTGCGTTTAATTTTATTCGAAATAAACACTCTAACTGTTATTAGAAGCAAGGTGAGAACTTCTCACTCAATCGAAATTGTTCCGATTTAAATTTTAAATAGTTGGATTTAAAATTGCTTGATTGTGTGATTGAATGATAATTACTATCTGTTGTATTGAAATAGACCCTATACGCCGTATATTAAACGGATGTTATTTATTAAAAACATATACCGCGATATTTCACTTTGATGTGGAATTAGTATTATATATGTACTTGGAGTTGATTTCCCGCATTATATAGCGGATGAGACCATATTGCGCCGCATAATAGCGAATAATATTTTATAAATCCTATATATCGTGATATTCCATATTGAAACGGAATTGGTATTGTGCTAACATCTGTGGATGCAGGGAAACAGGTTGGAGGGATCCAACTTGTGACGACCCGACTTCTTATCTCCAGGAAGACGTATCGCTAATGAAGAAAGAAGGGATAGAAGAAGAAAAGAAAACGAAAGAAAGAAACAACAACATCATAGAACACACAGCGGAATGAATAAAGTATAATATATCACATAAAATATTACAGAGTATCATATTACATCAGAGTAAACAACTTATACAACACATATTAGACAGTTATAATAATATGTCTAACTATACAACTCAAGTACGACAGAAATAGATACCAAACAGCACAGCAGAACCATAATATATCTACACGTAGAAGCCTCCTGCTCCATATCTCCTCCAGAATTTGTCAAGCAAGCCTGAATCACTTGACTACTCATACATAATATGAGTACCCAAGAGTTTAATAAAACATAACATAAACACTCAGGTCAGACAGGGGTCTGGTGTGAGTAAACGGGTTAAAATTGCTTAACTTTAGAAAAACCTTTGAAAAGAAAAGGAATCACGTAAGACTTCTGTGACGCCCCACCTCTGTACCCACGCTAGCCAAGAACACCACGGAGTAATGCTGTCAACTAGCACGGAGAATAAGGCTGTTGAGGAGCGACCATCTATGTAATTGCTTTGTGCGAGCACCGATATGTCAGATAGTATAACATGCATTTTATTTCAAGAGGAAATCCGACATACCGACACAAACTCAAAGCTACTACACAGTGGCTATAATGTCTTCGGAAACAAATATAGAAATAAACATAACACAAATCAGTCACAGATAATTCATATCACAAAGGAGGAAATAGATATGAATATATATAACACATAAAAGTGTTCATCAGAGTAGTGGTCAAGCAAGATCCACAATAACACAAAATAATAGCAACATGTGCTATACAAAAGAATACATCAATGAGTCAATATCTCAAGAGTATACAACAAAAACTACTAATCTAAGTAGTAAGCAAAAGGTCAGAGAAATCAATCCCAAGAGAGAAGTCAAGCAGAAGCACCTGTAACATCTCGGTCTGACCCGAGTATTATTTAATAAGAAAATAATAAACGGATCAGTCTAACTATAAATATCAGATGAAACGATATAGAATAAGAGATATGACTAAACACATAATAATCACAATGTCAAGCTGTGATATATATAATTAGTTGAAAATCATCAAGAGATTAATCAATGTCACCAAATATACACAAGAATCAAAGAAACGTCATACTCCTTATTTCGTTCACCAAACCATAAATATTGACGATAATATCAATGTCAATCACAAAAGTCAATGACACACAAATTCCAGAATTCAATACACGAAATCCAGAAATCACAAAAGTCAATGACGCACAAATTCACCAATGCACAAATATCGATAAGGCTTATCAATAGAAATCACGAAAATTGGTGAAGCACAAATTCTAGAAATCATCTCAAGAAATCCAGAAATCACAGAGGGGGGGAGGCCTATCACAAACGGGAGCATAAAGCTCACCAACACGTGTATCACAAACGGAATGCTAATTCCATGGTTGCTAACCATCACAAATTGAGCCGAAGCCCCACAAACGGCCCGAAGACCATGTGTTGCTACCCCACCAATTTGAGTCGAAACTCCACAAAACGGGGTTTAGTCTCCCTCGCAGACAAAGAGACATCGCACATTGCTAGTCTAAATCACAAAGATGATTGTCATGATCAACGAGAAGTGTCAATTACACTAAGCTAGTAAATATATGAGTTTAGCTTCATGTCCCATAACCACTTGCTTAACTTAAATATTTACGAACAAGCTGTAGATTTCCACTAGAAAATTGTCACAAGAGTTTCAATCGAACAAGTCCAAGAATTAACCGACGAAGTAAACGCAAGCGTTTCATACCACTTGTTTTACTAAGTCGTTTAATTAGATTTCTCATACGAGTGAGGTAAAGGTTTGTATATACTAATAGATTAGAAATCGGTTTAAAAAGACGAGCTTTGTAATAAAATAGTGTTGAAATCATTTGAAGAAAGAGTTTTGATATTTACTACTAGTATAGAGAACCTTTATATTTTTAAAGTGACAAATCACAAAGAAGATTGTAGGAACAATCATTCACTAAAATTCACAAACGAAGATGTGAATAAAATCCAAAGAAACCGATAAAGAATCCATCGAAATGGATATTCAAAAATCCCTAAAAGGAGGCATCAAAGGCATAATAAATGATAACAACAAATAGGATCATCACGAATCGATTTAAATTGGAATTCTCAAGCGAATAGGCAAATAGGCAAAACACTGCAGTTTCAGACGTCTGAAACAAGTGGTTCAGACGTCTGAATCTGGAAATATAAAGATATCCAGAACGCAATTCAGACGTCTGAATCAAGTGTTTCAGACGTCTGAAATAGGCACTTTTTAGCCTATTTCCTTTCTGGTTCCAAATGAACAAATTCAGACGTCTGAAACCATATATTCAGACGTCTGAATCTGGGAATAGAAATCTTCCCAGAACAATATTCAGACGTCTGAATATTACATTTCAGACGTCTGAATGAATGGTTCAGGGCATTCCCTGAACCTAGGCCAAAAATGGCAAAACGAATATCGAAAACGATCGAACGAGCAAATGACGATGACTAAGGAATTACGTCGAACGACAACCCAGCCTAAACTGCTCTTCGATACGCCTCAAATATCAATGTCCAAATATCCATAAAAGGATTTTCATAAATTAGACAAAAATACCAAAAATTGGAATATACACCAAATCAATCCAAACCAAAATCAATTGCACAAGAATAAGTGTTAGGAATTCATAACTAACAATCGAGGATAATTATAGACTAAGATGTGAGATAAAAATCTCACCTTTGAAATCACACAAATGAAGAAGAAGCTTGCAAGCAAAAGGAGAATCAACCACTCTTCAAATTCAACTCAAGAAGCTTGATTCTAAGCTTTAAAAGAAGAACATTCCCAAAGTTAGGTTTAGGAATTTCTGAAATGATAAGAGAATGAGTTGGAGAAGAAGAAGAGAAGCTTACCAATGGGTTCTTCTATTAGTTTGGAGCAAGAACTTGATTTGCAAAAGAAAACTAGGGCTTGGAGTTTTAATTTCCTCTTCCACTCTCCATTAATATAAAAGCTTGAGTATACGAGGAATGAAGAGATGAAGAGGAGAAGGGGTTGGGACTGAATACATAAGTGGCTCAGCCCAAACCAAAGCCCTAAGTAAAAAGTAGCAAAATTCAACTTTCTCCAAACATATCGAAGCTTATACTCAAAAAGGTCACAAACGGCATTTTAAACTCAATGGGAGTGGTCCCGAGTCCTAATTCAACCGTATGCAAAAAATAGCTTTTCGGACTAAATTCCGAGTACCGATAAAATATTTAAATAAAATATTTAAATATTAAAATCGACAAATATGCGGGTTGTTACAGACTCCCCTCCTTAAAGAAATTGCATCCTCGCAATATTTAAAAAGAAGATGTATAGTAACAACCATAAAAGCATATTTAACACAAAAGAAATTTGAAATAAAAGGTTCACCTCAAAGAGCACGAGAAAGCAAGTCCGGGTGTGTTCGCTCGATGAACTCTTTAGATTCCCAAGAACAATCCTTAGGATTTGAAGACCATTGGACTTTAACAAGCGGGACATCTTTATTTCGAAGGCGTTTGACCTCCGAAGCAACAATTCGAATAGGATGCTGCTCATAAGTTAAATTAGGCGAAACTTCAATCTCTTCCACAACACCGGGCTCAAGAATAGAATCGGAATCTCGAAGACATTTCCGAAGCTGAGAAACGTGAAACACGTCATGGATAGCAGAAAATTAAGCCGGTAATAAAAGGCGATAAGCCATGGAACCAATACGTTCAGTGATAGGAAATGGCCCAATATATCGAGGCGCCAATTTTCCCGATCGACTGAAACGTACAACACCCTTCATTGGTGAAACACGAACAAAAACAGAATCTCCAACAGAAAATTCTAATTTCCTTCTTCGATTATCGGCATAGGATTTTTGTCTACTCTGGGCTTCTTTCATCCTATGACGAATAAAATCAATCTTTTCTGTGGAATCACGAATAAAATCGGGGCCTAAAACCAGCTTCTCACCGGTCTCAAGCCAACAAGAAGGAGATCAGCATGGCCTTCCGTAGAGTGCCTCAAAAGGTGCCATACCAATACTAGATTGCAAGCTATTATTATAGGAGAATTCAACAAGGGAAATATGATCTTCCCAGCTTCCCCCAAAATCAAGCACACAAGCACGAAGAAGATCTTCAAGTGTTTGATTCACATGCTCGGTTTGTTCATCGGACTGAGGATGATGAGCGGTGCTAAAATTGAGCTTCGTTCCCAAAGCTTTTTGAAGACTCTTTCAAAATCCACTAGTAAACAATGGATCACGATCACTAACAATAGAAGTAGGAACACTATGTAATTTAACAATCTCTTTAACAAAGAGTTTGGCCAAAAGAGGAACGGTTCGGTTAGACCGAACGGGAATAAAATGGGCGGATTTAGTAAGTCTATCAACAATTACCCATAAGCTATCATGACCCGAACGAGAACGGGGAAGGCCATCTATAAAATCCATGGAAATTTGGTCCCACTTCCAAATTGGAATTTCTAAAGGTTGCAATAACCCACCGGGCCTTTGATGTTCGGCCTTAACGAGTTGGCAAGTCATGCAACGCTTAACGAAGTTAGCGATGTCAAGTTTCATCCCCTTCCAATAATAAAGTCGCTTCATATCTGCGTACATTTTACTACTTCAGGGATGAATGGTAAATTTAGAACGATGAGAATCTTCTAAAACATCTTTACGAAGATCACTGATATTTGGCACGATAAGTCTACCAAATCTCTGAATGCCGCCACGAGAATCGATATCAAAGTCTTTCAAACCTTCAATATCAATTTTATCTTTAATATTTTGGCCAAGAAGAGCCAATTCAGGATCCAACCCTTGAGCTTCAAGAATGCGGTCTAAAAGAGAAGGATGAGCCTCAAGGCTACATAAAACAAGAGATGAACATAAATCGGTAACACGTTCTCGAATTTCACAAGTGGATAAAATCTCGAGATCGTTCCATTCGGATATCATCATAGAAACAACCGCATGTTGCTTTCGACTAAGTGCATCCGCAACGCGATTTCCCTTTCCAGGAGTATAAAGGATATCAAGATCATATGGTGCAAGAAATTCGAGCCAACGCTGTTGACACAAATTAAGTTCCTTTTGGGAGAATAAATACTTCAAGGACTTATGATCGGTATAAAGAACAAATTTCTCTTCTAAAAGATAATGACGCCAAATACGAAGGGCGAAAACAATAGCCGCGAGCTCTAAATCATGAGTGGCATATCTAGTCTCAGCAGCCTTCAATTGCCTAGAAGCATAAGCAATAACACGTTCTTTTTGCATAAGAACGGCACCCAAACCAACGCGACTAGCATCGGTATAAACAACGAAATCTTGATTCCCCTCGGGAATAACGAGAATAGGAGCATCAGAAAGAAGTTCTTTTAATTTTTGAAAAGAAACTTCACATTTGTCCGACCAAATGTATTTAACACCTTTCTTCGTCAAGCTAGTGAGAGGCACGGCAATCTTAGAAAAGTCTTTGATAAAACGACGTTAATAGCCTGCCAATCCGAGAAAACTACGAATCTCTGTCACAGTCTCCGGTCTCTTCCAATCTTGAATCGCTTCAATCTTTGAAGGATCCACGGAAATTCCGAATTCGGAAATAATATGACCGAGAAACTTCACATGAGATTGCCAAAAGTGGCATTTAGAAAATTTTGCCTTTAATTGATTACTCCTAAGAGTTTCCAACACAATCCGAAGATGTTTTTCGTGCTCCTCCTCGGTTTTAGAATACACAAGAATATCATCGATAAAGATGAGAACAAATCAGTCGAGAAAATCTTTGAAAACCCGATTCATAAGGTCAACGAAATACGCCGGAGCATTCGTCAGACCAAATGGCATGACAAGCCATTCATAAGATCCATAACGAGTACGGAACGAGGTCAATGGAATACTATCCTCTGCAATACGAAGCTGATGAAATCCAGTAGCTAAGTCTAATTGTGAAAAGACTTTGGCACCACTAAGTTGATCGAATAGATCATCAATCCGAGGTAAAGGATATTTATTTTTGATAGTAAAATCATTAAGCTTGCGGTAGTCAACGCAAAGCCTAAGTGTTCCATCGGATTTCTTCACAAAAATAGCTGAAGCTCCCCAAGGCGAGGAACTAGAGCGAATAAATTGCTTCGTCTCCAATTCGGATAATTGTTTACGCATCTCCTCGTTTTCTTTATTGGACATACGATACGAAGGACGAGTGATAGGTTGAGCTCCAGGAATAAGATTAATTCTGAACTCAATTGCTCGCTTAGGTGGTAATCCTAAAACGGGCTCGAATATGTCGGAAAATTCACAAACGACGTGAATAAGAGAAATAATATCACCCTCATCATCATCATCTTCATCACGAGGATTTAAAGAATATAAAGATGCAACCAAGCTGGAATCTGAATCTTTAAGATTAATAGAAATCTGCTTAACAGATTGAGGATGTCGAAGATGAATAGTCCGCTCAGGACATAGGATATGAGCTTCATAACGGTTAAGCCAATCCATTCCCAAAATCATTCCAAAGCCTAAATAACGCATGGCATGCAAATCAGCTCGGAAAGAAAAATCACACAAAATAATCTCGACATCTTTACACAATAAACTGATTGTCGCGGATCCACCAACCGGATTCGCAATTCTCAAAGAAGTCATTAAACACAAAACATCCAAAGAAAAAGTATCAACAAGTTCTTTTGATATAAAAGAATAGGACGCACCCGTATCAAAAGAACTCGAATAGGATGATCACGAAATAAAATAATTCCATCCCGGGGTAGGGTACTAGATGGTACGGCTCTAGGGCGGCCTGGTCTAGACATTTCTCTTCCTTTGAAAGAAAGAAGAAGAAGAAAAAGGTTATTCACCAAATTCAATATCAAGCAATTCTTGATAGATAAAACAAGGTATCATAAAAGAAAATAGGATAGGACGGTACGTAGACCCGAATAAAATCCTAAAGCGCGACTCCTAAGGTAGACTTAGGACGATGATCCTTGTTATATTATTCCATATTGTTCCGAAGTTTGGCTCTGATACCAAGCTGTGATGCCCCACCTCTATACCCACGCTAGCCAAGAACACCACGGAGTAATGCTGTCAACTAGCATGGAGAATAAGGCTGTTGAGGAGCGACCATCTGTGTAATCGCTTTGCGCGAGCACCGATATGTCAGATAGTATAACATGCATTTTATTTCAAGAGGAAATCCGACATACCAACACAAACTCAAAGCTACTACACAGTGGCTATAATGTCTTCGGAAACAAATATAGAAATAAACATAACACAAATCAGTCACAGATAATTCATATCACAAAGGCGGAAATAGATATGAATATATATAACACATAAAAGTGTTCATCAGAGTAGTGGTCAAGCAAGATCCACAATAACACAAAATAATAGCAACATGTGCTATACAAAAGAATACATCAATGAGTCAATATCTCAAGAGTATACAACAAAAACTACTAATCTAAGTAGTAAGCAAAAGGTCAGAGAAATCAATCCCAAGAGAGAAGTCAAGCAGAAGCACCTGTAACATCTCGGTCTGACCCGAGTATTATTTAATAAGAAAATAATAAACGAATCAGTCTAACTATAAATATCAGATGAAACAATATAGCATAAGAGATATGACTAAACACATAATAATCACAATGCCAAGCTGTGATATATATAATTAGTTGAAAATCATCAAGAGATTAATCAATGTCACCAAATCTACACAAGAATCAAAGAAACGTCATACTCCTTATTTCGTTCACCAAACCATAAATATTGACGATAATATCAGTGTCAATCACAAAGTCAATGACACACAAATTCCAGAATTCAATACACGAAATCCAGAAATCACAAAAGTCAATGACGCACAAATTCACCAATGCACAAATATCGATAAGGCTTATCAATAGAAATCACGAAAATTGGTGAAGCACAAATTCTAGAAATCATCTCAAGAAATCCAGAAATCACAGAGGGGGGGAGGCCTATCACAAACGGGAGCATAAAGCTCACCAACACGTGTATCACAAACGGACTGCTAATTCCATGGTTGCTAACCATCACAAATTGAGCCGAAGCCCCACAAACGGCCCGAAGACCATGGGTTGCTACCCCACCAATTTGAGTCGAAACTCCACAAAACGGGTTTAGTCTCCCTCGCAGACAAAGAGACATCGCACATTGCTAGTCTAAATCACAAAGATGATCGTCATGATCAACGAGAAGTGTCAATTACACTAAGCTAGTAAATATATGAGTCTAGCTTCATGTCCCATAACCACTTGCTTAACTTAAATATTTACGAACAAACTGTAGATTTCCACTAGAAAATTGTCACAAGAGATTCAACTGAACAAGTCCAAGAATTAACCGACGAAGTAAACGCAAGCGTTTCATACCACTTGTTTTACTAAGTCGTTTAATTAGATTTCTCATACGAGTGAGGTAAAGGTTTGTATATACTAATAGATTAGAAATCGGTTTAAAATGACGAGCTTTGTAATAAAATAGTGTTGAAATCATTTGAAGAAAGAGTTTTGATATTTACTACTAGTATAGAAAACCTTTATATTTTTAAAGTGACAAATCACAAAGAAGATTGTAGGAACAATCATTCACTAAAATTCACATACGAAGATGTGAATAAAATCCAAAGAAACCGATAAAGAATCCATCGAAATGGATATTCAAAATTCCCTAAAAGGAGTCATCAAAGGCATAATAAATGATAACAACAAATAGGATCATCACGAATCGATTTAAATTGGAATTCTCAAGCGAATAGGCATATAGACAAAACACTGCAGTTTCAGACGTCTGAAACAAGTGGTTCAGACGTCTGAATCTGGAAATATAAAGATTTCCAGAACACAATTCAGACGTCTGAATCAAGTGTTTCAGACGTCTGAAATAGGCACATTTTAGCCTATTTCCTTTTTGGTTCCAAATGAACCAATTCAGACGTCTGAAACCATATATTCAGACGTCTGAATCTGGGAATAGAAATCTTCCCAGAACAATATTCAGATGTCTGAATATTACATTTCAGACGTCTGAATGAATGGTTCAGGGCATTCCCTGAACCTAGGCCAAAAATGGCCAAACGAATATCGAAAACGATCGAATGAGCAAATGACGATGACTAAGGAATTACGTCGAACGACAACCCAGCCTAAACGGCTCTTCGATACGCCTCAAATATCAATGTCCAAATATCCATAAAAGGATTTTCATAAATTAGACCAAAACACCAAAAATTGGAATATACGCCAAATTAATCCAAACCAAAATCAATTGCACAAGAATAAGTGTTAAGAATTCATACCTAACAATCGAAGATAATTATATACTAAGATGTGAGATAAAAATCTCATCTTTGAAATCACACAAATGAAGAAGAAGCTTGCAAGCAAAAGGAGAATCAACCACTCTTCAAATTCAACTCAAGAAGCTTGATTCTAAGCTTTATAAGAAAAACATTCCCAAAGTTAGGTTTAGGAATTTCTGAAATGATAAGAGAATGAGTTGGAGAAGAAGAAGAGAAGCTTACCAATGGGTTCTTCTATTAGTTTGGATCTAGAACTTGATTTGCAAAAGAAAACTAGGGCTTGGAGTTTTAATTTCCTCTTCCACTCTCCATTAATATAAAAGCTTGAGTATATGAGGAATGAAGAGATGAAGAGGAGAAGGGGTTGGGACTGAATACATAAGTGGCTCAGCCCAAACCAAAGCCCTAAGTAAAAAGTAGCAAAATTCAACTATCTCCAAACATATCGAAGCTTATACTCAAAAAGGTCGCAAACGGAATTTTAAACTCAATGGGAGTGGTCCCGAGTCCTAATTCAACCGTATGCAAAAGGTAGCTTTTCGGACTAAATTCCGAGTACCGATAAAATATTTAAACAAAATATTTAAATATTAAAATCGACAAATACGCGGGTTGTTACAACTTCCCACACATAAACATGGAAAAGTTTTTACCTTACGTTAACCAGAACATTTGATAGGAAATCCAGTGATATTATAATACTGTCTAGGGTTTTCAAGTAAATAAGAAATAGCCGAAATTGTTATATGATTAAATTCCAGCTACTAGCCACAAAAGTGGGTAATACAAACAAAACCGTAGGGTCTCGTAGGAAGAATGGGTTTCCATCAATGGCATGGCTACTGGGCTACCGCCCGTCACAGCACATGGCCTAGATCAACGTACCGAGGAGTACGCCCGCTCCCCTGCAACACAAGGCCGGGACCATTCCTTACTGAACAGTCCCGAATAAGACAACCCCATAGTTGGCGCGCGATTCTAACTGCCCACACAGCCAAATAAAAAGGGACTTCTAGACAGAGTTAAATCTTGCTCTCTAGTGGGAGCTACCCACGAAGCCTTGCTGCACCTCCCCTGTTTTAGCCATTCCCTGTAGATGAAGCTTGAGGCTACGATTACCTTTATAGAACACATCTATCTTAGAATGCTCATCGTCCACCTAATGATGTTCTGAAAGCATTCAATCCATACAAGTTCGTTCCGGGTTTGAACGAAACCGAAGGCACTATCTCGTTGCACTCATTTTGGAATCTCCCTCGGAGTCAACGACCATAGCCCTTGCACTCTAAATCACCATCTCGAACCTATAAGTACTATTCCGTCAAACTCATTACGGAATCACCCACAGAGTTATACTGACATATAGTCCTTACACCTCGAGTCTTCACAAAGCTCCACTTGGATTCACGACCTAACGTTTAAATTAGAATCAATGTGGTTTTCGGATATCCAAATATGGAACCTCCCGGTCTCACCGAAACCAAACGCCATTTTAATGTCCAAGTTGTACTTAAGGGTTTTAAACAGTTTAACTTATATTCAGGATAATATAAACAGATAGATGAATCACATTATCACAATACATAATTCATACCAACATTCATCTCACAAACAGCATATCACATAACAGAGATATTCAAATCATCCAATATCAACCAATCACCCAATATTGATCATCCAATATTGATCATCCAATATCAATCAATCAACCAATATTAATCAATCATCCAAAGCAGAATTGATTAATTCTTAATCAATATGATTACCTAAATCCTTCTTCATTTATTTATTCCAAATAAATAAATTAATCTTCTCTTAATGATCTTCTTTAATTAATCTTCTACGATTAATTATCTTTTAATTACATTCAATAATTATCCTTATCCATATTTAGTAATTAACCTTTAATTACTATCATTAATTACAATAATTAATGATCTTTCATTTACTTCCACTAATTAATCAATTATAATTAATTACATTAAACCTTAATTAATTACAATTAATTAATCACACTTTAATTAATTACTTTTATTAATCAATCTTGATTAATATTATTAATTATATTAATTAACGATTCCCATTAATTAATAATTCCTTTAATTAAATAATTAGGTTGTAATTAATCAACTCATTATTCATAATCGGTAATTAACAATTTGTAATTACTTATCTTAATTAATTAACTTCTTAATTTATTACATTAACCCTTGATTAATTAATCTAATTAATTAATGTTTAATTACTTCATTAAGTAATCAATTAATTAATTAAATTAATAAATAATCCTTAATTAATTACTTATTTTAATTAATTACACTTAGTAATTAATCTTAAATTAATCACATTCATAAATTAATTAATCACATTAATTAACTAAATTAATTAAGTAATTAACCTTTAATTACTATATTAGTAATTATCTCTAATTACTTCTATTAAATGATTTTTTTTAATTAATTACTTCACAAGTAATTAATCTCATCATTAAATAATTCTTAATTCTTTAAGTAATTAATTACTCAATAATTAATTAACTTCAAATAATTATATTAATCAAACCCTCACTTAATAACATCAAGTGATTACCCTTTAATCACTTCAACCAATTACTCCTATGAGTAATTTCCTCTAATTACTTTCATAAGTAATTATCCTTCTTAATTACATTCAGAAATTACCATTGATTACTTCATTAAGTAATTACACTTAATTAATCCATAATTAAGTGATTATTTAAAATTAAATAAACAATTAACTAATTATTTAAAATTAATTAAACGATTAATTAATTAACTTCCTATATTTAAAAATCCTTAATTAATTAAGATAACATTTATTCTTAATTAATCTTTTACTTATTTACAAATCATATGTAATTAAGTATTCTTAAATTCATATCAATAATAATTTAACCTTAATATTCTCATAAATAAATTATTTGAAATTAATCAAATTTTGAAACAAATTAATTCAATTTCGTTTTCAAAATCATAACATTAATCTTATTTGAAAATAAAACATTTGGAAATCAAATTTGAAATTTGAAAACACTTCAATTATCTAATTTGAACTTATTTATTTAAATTAAATTTGAAACTTACGTTTTAAACATTACTTTTAAAATCTTGTTTAAAACTTTGATTAAATAATTAAATTCAAAACATACTTCTTTAAATTTAAAAACCAAAATGTAATTAAATTAAATTACTTTCACAAAGAATCAGTTTAAACAAATTTAAATAAATTCAATTCATATCTCTTAAAGTTTGATTTACTTATTTAAACATCAAGTTTTAAATCGTTTCTTTCATAAATCTTGTTTATAGTTTAAAGCTTGATCTATACTTATTGCAAACTGCAAGTTACATAGCAACTTTATTTCATTTTCAGGTTTTAAACTTGCAAACCTATTCATTACAGTACTTAACATGCACAACAACCCACACTCCCGAGACAACCTCTGCAACATCACGCATTTTCCCCGAAGCAAATCAACAACCCCCCTTCCTCACTTCAAGTCAATCACGCGAACACCACGAGCGAAACTTCGGAAATGACCCTTCTTCCCCCACTCAAAATTCCCAGCTCCATATTCCTGTGCACAAGAAAAATCTCGTGCACGTGCCCCATCAACTACGGCCGAATTTGGTCGTCGCGACCATCGACGTCGGACACACTAATGCTCCCGAACCCCAAACCTAACCTTGATTTGAGATTACTTCATCGAATCGAAATATGACCCCCAAGCTCAAAAACTACAGCACCAACTCATCCCAAAACCCCTCTACGGCCATCGCCACGACGCCGTACAACCTTTGTCGTCCTCACCATCGATTCGCCACATCCCAAGCATCGTTCCCCCAAGAAGCCATCACCTCCAGTCAGCTATTCAAGTTGCAAACATCTCGACAACATGGCCGAACGAAAACAAAGACGAAACCCTAGTTCGATCCAATTCGAGAAATTCACACATTAAAAAAAATTCCCAGCATTTTTCCCTTGATCAATGATATCAAAACTAGCTACCACCAAGAATTCAACTTCAATCATTAAGTCGATCATTGGCAGTTTACCAAATTGCCGATAACATTCATTCCCAGTTTCCAAATTAAACGTCAGTTTAAAAATTCTGAGTTGCATGCTAAAAATCATCATTTTAAATTAAAAATCCATTTATGTAATCCAAAGTAGGAATTTAAGTCATTGATTCAACATAAACCAGTATTTTACTGTTCTTCCTATTTTTAAAACTATCTGTAAATTAAAATTTTCAGAATCCATTTTTGGTAATTATATTACACAAACATACTCATTTTCTATTTAGAGATCAAGAACTAAAGCTAAATATATGAAGTGTATTTGAATTTATTTTAGTGGAATTCAATCCTGTGATGCAACAGAGGTATTCCATCAGTTTATAAACAGATACATCACATACTCATACATGCATACATATTCATAAACATATACAAGCCATGTTTCTACAAACATCCATCACAATATTAAGCAAAGTTAAATAAAACTGATTTTAAGCTTGAAGTCTACTCACCTTAAATATGCAGGGTAGATTTTATAAACAGAGCAGGTTTATTTGAAGTTGCAGGTTGATCTCATTTTGAAATGTAGGTTTTGGTTTAGAACTTTGAAATGCAGTTGCTCTTGATTTTTGCTGATGACTTGATTCTTCATTTTAGTTGCATGTTGAAGCTTTAATTGTTGATTAAAATTTGCTGTTGAAAAATCCATTTGCATGCTTTTAAATTGAATTCTGATTTGTCTTTTGGTTTTGGATTTTGGATTTCATGTTCAGGTTTACTGATTATTTTTCTTTATTGAGCTAAGAAAAATGGAAGAAGAGATGCAAGGTTTTTATTTTAAATTTAGTTATGTTCATAAAAATTAAAGAAAGTAAAATTCAAAGATGAAGACACTTGTCATTTAATTTCTAAATCTTCTCACATGTGTTATTAGAATAACTAATATGGTTACACATGTTTATTAGTATTTTAAATAAATTTTTATTTAATTTAAAATGTAATATAAGCTTAATTATTTAAGTTACTTTATAAATGAATACTTATGTTTTTATGAAATGTTTTTAAAATAATAATCCTTTGAATTTAGATAAATATACAAGTTTAATCTTTAAAGAAAATTATTATGAATCTAGTTATAATACAAATATATTCTTATGATTTTAAAAATCTTAAAACATTTATTTATATACATTTATAACTACTTAAATCGAAGCATTTAAAAAGAAAGCAAAACAAACTTTGTTTAAATCCCTTTTTAAACTATCTTATTTAAAAACAAACAATTATCTTATATTTAAAACAATTTAATTAATCTAAATTAACTTTTGAAAATATAAATTAAAACAAAGCTTAAAATTACAATATATACATATATAAATTATCAATAGATTAAATTAAATTTCAAAACAACTCAAATTATAACATATACTTATATATATATATATATATATATATATATATATATATTACAATTTGAAAATTCATCTTTATTTAAAACAAAAGATATTCTATTCACAATATATATCAAATATATATATAAACAGAATAAAATTTTATTAGCTTTGAAAATCAATTCTTATCAATATTAAATTGATAGAAAGATATTGATCAAAATTACAAGATTAAAAATTTATTAACTTTTAAAAGATTAAATTTACCAATTTAAATTGAAATTATAAAGAAAAATTATCAATCCAATTTAATTATTAATACAGATTATTAAATTGATATTGCCCAAAATTCCGGGTCGTTACAATCCTCCCTCCTTAAAAGAATTTCATCCCCGAAATTTAAAAGCAAAGGTAATTTAATAATCCAGCAAAGATTTAATTTCAAACAGCAAAGCATACTTAGCACCCAGTTACTAACAACCATAGCAACCAATCAAACTAACAAACCTAACTAGTTATCCTGACACAAATAAGAATAAATCTTACTAACACTATCTCGAGATTCGCAAGTATAAATCACCGGGAGACTCGCTCTACAGCAACTAACAAACCACACCACCAAAATCCAGAGCTCAACTCATCTCTAGATCCATCAATCTGAACAGAACATCATACTATACTCAATTCCTGCTTAACTACCAAATCCAACTGAACTACAGATTCAACAACCAACAATGACTCATACACGTATTCCCTCAGAGATACGTGAAATACAATGAATTCCAGCTATCCAAACTGACAATCCAATCTTATTCTATCAAAAACCAGATAAGAAATCCCAAATGGCTCAAAACTAGCCATCTAATCTTATCAAAATACTGAACTCTTAACCAGAGAAATCTTAACACAATGAAGCCTCCAACTTCGAATTTCCAACTCCTTATCTCATATCTGCATATCTCAACAGACAATCCTGGGCTGCCAATCTCTTTCTGATCAGCTCAACCTATGCTGATGCTTCCAGAGACAACTAGACCAAAACAAACCGGTTTCTGGATCATACTCAACAGAAAAATCTTCCAAAATCCGTCGAAATCCAGAACACAAGCTCTACTCCTCAAGCAATAGCGAATTGAACTTGCTTCTTTCCTTGCACAGCTGCTACCTTACTTCCGCTGCATAACTCTGATTCTGAAATAGATGAGAATACTGTTGATGAACACGAATACAAACTTATCCGGAAAACTTTGTTTATCAAATCCATAAAATCTGAGTGACACATCTGACTCAGTCACACAACCTTATAGCAGAATCTAACTCAAAAACTAGATCTGCCCAAACCAAATCCAAAAATATTTTGAGCTGCTACATCAACTCTTCCTCTCCAGGAACCATCCTACTACCAGGCTAACTACCAAAAACACTTATGGAATCAAAACAATGGAACTCAACTCCAGATGTAGACAAACTTCTGATTACCTCAGTAGCTCCTACTGCACATGAGAATCCTCAATCTCAAACAAATGATTGCCTAAAAAAATTCCCAAACTAATCGCAAGTCACTTTTGCGATCCAACCTAGTTCGGATTCCAAAGAAACCGTCTCTCTTTACCAATTAGAACAGCCTTAAGTTTTTCCAAACAAGGTTAACCCTCAAGAAAACTTTCACACCGCCTGCCCGGGCTGCTGATAGAAGAACCACAAAGATTCTTGAACCATCGGAGAAACAACCACACTGCTGCTTCCAAGCTCTACCTCGATGATACAGCGAAGCTAAAAGACCTTCTCGTTAGCACACCGAACACTTCGAACTGCACTGCTACCACAGCTAACCAAAGACTTCTAATCCAAAAAGCTCTTCAAACCCGAAACCATCAACATACCACACAACGGACCTCCGAGATGGCAGACAACCTCCCAAGAAATTCGGACTCCAAACCAAGCATCAACATCTCGCTCTTCTTAAGGAATAACAAATGAGACCATGCCGAAGAGAAACAACTCATAAACCTTAGTCTCATATTCCAAAACAGACAACCTCCTTGCTAAAGATCCAGACAACTACTACAGAGACGAATCTTCACTGTGGCAGGTAAAGACTGCTCCTCAACCACTTCTAAAGCTGCTTCAAGAGAAAACACCTTCAGAAAAATATCCATGGATACTGCATCTCATCACGCAGCTATCAGGATATCATCACTTACTTCTGCACTTCCAATAGATTCAAACTTACACTTCAAAGATAAACTCCGAATCTTTTAAAAAATTTCCTTCGGATATCAGAGAAATTCTTACTCCAAACTACAGATCTCACTCAAGACGGTATTAGGTCTTCAGTCTCGACAAATACTTCCAACCTCAAACATATGGACCTCTTCCATTAGTGGTAGTCGTGTTACACACACACACCACTACTCCATCTACCTCTAAAACTTATGTTGGAAATTCCGAATAGATAACCCAACATATTATATATATATATATATATATATATATATAGTTTATATAAAAATTACAAGTACGCTCTCTCAAGAAAGACACCACTATAGAGCCTAGGTAATCATTCAACCTAACGCTCTAATACCAACTGTGACGACCCGACTTCCTATCTCCAGGAAGACGCATCGCTAACGAAGAAAGAAAGGGATAGGAAAAGAAAAGAAAAAGAAAGAAAGAAACAACAACATCAGAGAACTCACAGCGGAACGAATAAAATAAAATATATCACATAAAATATTACAAAGTATCATATTACATCAGAGTAAACAACGTATACAACACATATTAGACAGTTATAATCATATGTCTAACTATACAACTCAAGTACAACAGAAACAGATACCAAACAACACAGCGGAACCATAATATATTTGCACGTGGAAGCCTCCTGCTCCATATCTCCTCCCGAATTCGTTAAGCAAACCCTAATCACTTGACTACTCATACATAATATGAGTACCCAAGAGTTTAATAAAACATAAAATAAACACTCGGGTCAGACAGGTGTCTGGTGTGAGTAAACGGGTTAAAATTGCTTAACTTTAGAAAAACCTATGAAAAGAAAAGGTATCACGTAAGACTTCCCACACATAAACATGGAAAAGTTTTTACCTTACGTTAACCAAAACATTTGATAGGAAATCCAGTGATATTATAATAGTGTCTAGGGTTTTCAAGTAAATAAGAAATAGCCGAAATTGTTACATGATTAAATTCCAACTACTAGCCGCAAAAGTGGGTAATACAAACAAAACCGTAGGGTCTCGTAGGAAGAGTGGATTTCCATTAATGGCATGGCTACTGGGGTACCACTCGTCACAGTACGTGGCCTAGATCAACGTACCGAGGAGTACGCCCGCTCCCCTGCAACACAAGGCCGGGACCATTCCTTACTGAACAGTCCCGAACAAGACAACCCCGCAATTGGCGCGCGATTCAAACTGCCCGCACAGCCGAATAAAAAAGGACTTCTAGACAGAGGCAAATCTTGCTCTCCAGTGGGAGCTACCCACGAAGCCTTGCTGCACCTCCCATGTTTTAGCCGTTCCCGGTTGATGAGGCTTGAGGCTACGATTACCTTTATAGAACACATCTATCTTAGAATGCTCATCGCCCACCTGACGATGTTCTGAAAGCATTCAATACATACAAGTTCGTTCCGGGTTCGAACGAAACCGAAGGCACTTTCTCGTTGCACTCATTTTGGAATCACCCTCAGAGTCAACGACCATAGACCTTGCACTCTAAATCACCATCTCGAACCTACAAGTACTATTCCGTCAAACTCATTACGGAATCACCCACAGAGTTATACTGACGTATAGTCCTTACACCTCGAGTCTTCACAAAGCTCCACTTGGATTCACGACCTAACGTTTAAATTGGAATCGATGTGGTTTTCGGATATCCAAATATGGAACCCCGATCCCGGTCTCACCGAAACCAAATGCCATTTTAATATCCAAGTTGTACTTAAGGGTTTTAAACAGTTTAACTTATATTCAGGATGATATAAACAGATAAATGAATCACATTATCACAATACATAATTCATACCAACATTCATCTCACAAACAGCATATCACATAACAGAGATATTCAAATCATCCAATATCAACCAATTACCCAATATTGATCATCCAATATTGATCATCTAATATCAATCAATCAACTAATATTAATCAATCATCCAAAGCGGAATTGATTAATTCTTAATCAATAGGATTACCTCAATCCTTCTTCATTTATTTCTTCCAAATAAATAAATTAATCATCTCTTAATGATCTTCTTTAATAAATCTTCTATGATTAATTATCTTTTAATTACATTCAAGTAATTATCCTTATCCATATTTAGTAATTAACCTTTAATTACTATCATTAATTACAATAATTAATGATCTTTCATTTACTTCCATTAATTAATCAATTATAATTAATTACATTAAACCTTAATTAATTACAATTAATTAATCACACTTTAATTAATTACTTTTATTAATCAATCTTGATTAATATCATTAATTATATTAATTAATGATCCCCATTAATTAATAATTCCTTTAATTAAATAATTAACTTGTAATAAATCAACTCATTATTCATAATCGGTAATTAAGAATTTGTAATTACTTATCTTTATTAATTAACTTCTTAATTTATTACATTAACCCTTGATTAATTAATCTAATTAATTAATCTTTAATTACTTCATTAAGTAATCAATTAATCAATTAAATTAATAAATAATCCTTAATTAATTACATTTTAATTAATTACACTTAGTAATTAATCTTAAATTAATCACATTCATAAATTAATTAATCACATTAATTAACTAAATTAATTAAGTAATTAACCTTTAATTACTATATAAGTAATTATCTCTAATTATTTCTATTAATGATTTTTTTAATTAATTACTTCACAAGTAATTAATCTGATCATTAAATAATTCTTAATTCTTTAATTAATTAATTACTCAATAATTAATCAACTTCAAATAATTATATTAATCAAACCCTCACTTAATAACATCAAGTGATTACCCTTTAATCACTTCAACCAATTACTCCCATGAGTAATTTCCTCTAATTACTTTCATAAGTAATTATCATTCTTAATTACATTCAGAAATTACCATTGATTACTTCATTAAGTAATTACACTTAATTAATCCATAATTAAGTGATTATTTGAAATTAAACAAACAATTAACTAATTGTTCAAAATTAATTAAACAATTAATTAATTAACTTCCTATATTTAAAAATCCTTAATTAATTAAGAAAACATTTATTCTTAATTAATCTTTTACTTATTTACAAATCATATGCAATTAAGTATTCTTAAATTCATATCAATAATAATTTAACCTTAATATTCTCATAAATAAATTATTTGAAATTAATCAAATTTTAAAACAAATTTATTCAATTTGGTTTTCAAAATCATAACATTAATCTTATTTGAAAATAATACATTTGGAAATAAAATTTAAAATTTGAAAACACTTCAATTATCTAATTTGAACTTATTTATTTAAATATAATTTGAAACTGACGTTTGAAACATTACTTTTAAAATCTTGTTTAAAACTTTGATTAAATAATTAAATTCAAACATACTTCTTTAAATTTAAAAACCAAAATGTAATTAAATTAAATTAAATTACTTTCACAAAGAATCATTTTAAACAAATTTAAAATTTAAAATAAATTCAAATCATATCTTTTGAAGTTTGATTTACTTATTTAAACAACAAGTATTAAATTGTTTCTTTCATAAATCTTGTTTATAGTTTAAAGCTTGATCTATACTTATTGCAAACTACAAGTTAATTAGCAACTTTATTTCATTTTCAGGTTTTAAACTTGCAAACCTAATCATTACAGTACTTAACATACACAACAACCCATACTCCCGAGACAACCTCGGCAACATCACGCATCTTCCCCGAAGCAAAATAACAACCCCCCCCCCCCCCCCCCCCCCCACTTCGAGTCGATCACGCGAACACCACGAGTGAAACTTCGGGAACGACCCTTCTTCCCCAACTCAAAATTCCCAGCTCCACATTCCTGTGCACAAGCAAAATCTCGTGCACATGCCCCATCAACTACGCTCGAATTTGGTCATCGCGACCATCGACGTCGGCCACACTAATGCTCCCGAACCCCAAACCAAACCCAGATTTGAGATTACTTCATCGAATCGAAATATGACCCCCAAGCTCAAAAACTGCAGCACCAACTCGTCCCAAAACCCCTCCACGGCCATCGCCATGACACCGTACAACCTTTGCCGGCCTCACTATCGATTCGCCACATCCCGAGCATCGTTCCCCCAAGAAGCGATCACCTCCGGTCAGCTATTCAAGTTGCAAACATCTCAACAACAAGGCCGAACGAAACCAAAGCCGAAACCCTATTTCGATCCAATTCGAGAAATTCACACACTAAAAAAAATTCCAGCATTTTTCCCTTGATCAATGATACCAAAACTAGCCACCACCAAGAATTCAACTTCAATCATTAAGTGGATCATCGGCAGTTTACCACAGTGCCGGTAACATTCATTCCCAATTTCCAAATTAAACGTTAATTTAAAAATTCTGAGTTGCATGCTAAAAATCATCATTTTAAATTACAAATCCATTTATATAATCCAAAGCAGGAATTTAAGTCATTGATTTTTAACATAAACCAGTATTTTACTGTTCTTCCTATTTTTAAAACTATCTGTAAATTTAAAATTTCAGAATCCATTTTTAAAAATTATATAACACAAACATACTCATTTTCTATTTAGAGATCAAGAACTAAAGCTAAATGTATGAAGTGTATTTGAATTTATTTTAGTGGAATTCAATCCTGTGATGCAAAAGAGGCATTCCATCAGTTTATAAACAGATACATCACATACTCATACATGCATACATATTCATAAACATATACAAGCCATGTTTCTACAAACATCCATCACAATATTTAAGCAAAGTTAAATAAAACTGGTTTTAAGCTTGAAGTTTACTCACCTTAAATATCCAGGGCAGATTTTATAAACAGAGCAGGTTTATTTGAAGTTGCAGGTTGATCTCATTTTCAAATGCAGGTTTTGGTTTAGAACTTTGAAATGCAGTTGGTCTTGATTTTTGCAGATGACTTGATTCTTCATTTTAGTTGCATGTTGAAGCTTTAATTGTTGATTAAAATTTGCTGTTGAAAAATCCATTTGCATGCTTTTAAATTGAATTTGGATTTGTCTTTTGCTTTTGGATTTTGGATTTCAAGTTCAGGTTTACTAATTATTTTTCTTTGTTGAGCTGAGAAAAATGGAAGAAAAGATGCAAGGTTTTTATTTTAAATTTAGTTATGTTTATAAAAATTAAAGAAAGTAAAATTCAAAGATGAAGACACTTGTCATTTAATTTCTAAATCTTCTTACATGTGTTATTAGAATAACTAATATGGTTACACATGTTTATTAGTATTTTAAATAAATTTTTATTTAATTTAAAATGTAATATAAGCTTAATTATTTAAGTTACTTTATAAATGAATACTTATATATTTATGAAATGTTTTTAAAATAATAATCCTTTGAATTTAGATAAATATACATGTTTAATCTTTAAAGAAAATTATTATGAATCTAGTTACAATACAAATATATTCTTATGGTTTTAAAAATCATAAAACATTTATTTATATACATTTATAACTACTTAAATTGAAGCATTTAAAAAGAAAGCAAAACAAACTTTGTTTAAACCCCTTTTTAAACTATCTTATTTAAAAACATCAATTATCTTATATTTAAAATAATTTAATTAATCTAAATTAACTTTTGAAAATATAAATTAAAAAAAGCTTAAAATAACAATATATACATATGTAAATTATCAATAGATTAAATTAAATTTGAAAACAACTCAAATTATAACATATACTTATATATATATATATATATATATATATATATTACAATTTGAAAATTCATCTTTATTTAAAACAAAAGATATTCTATTCACAATATATATCAAATATATATATATATATATATATATACACACAAACAGAATAAAATTTTATTAGCTTTGAAAATCAATTCTTATCAATATTAAATTGATAGAAAGATATTAATCAAAATTACCATATTAAAAATTTATTAACTTTCAAAAGATTAAATTTACAATTTAAATTGAAATTGTAAAGAAAAATTATCAATCCAATTTAATTTTTAATACAGATTATTAAATTGATATTGCCCAAAATTCCGGGTAGTTACACAACTAGATTCCTCACCCGTATTGATTTATTTACAGATATTTTGATATATTCTGTTATCATATGACATATGATGTTTTGGATGCCGTGATTGTTATAT
This sequence comes from Allium cepa, assembly GCA_030765085.1. Taxonomy (NCBI): domain Eukaryota; kingdom Viridiplantae; phylum Streptophyta; class Magnoliopsida; order Asparagales; family Amaryllidaceae; genus Allium; species Allium cepa. Next base: position 485,542,126 of record CM060935.1, read on the forward strand.
TTAGTGCTGTTGCAGCAATGGGCCTATTTTGGAAAATTATAAGGATTTTAAAGTGATTTTTGAAAGTATACGTTTTATTGAATTTTGGAATTTATTCATTTTAAATAAATAAACATTATAATTTTTATGTTATAAAAATTATGATTTTCGAGAAATATAGTTGAAAATTTATTTTTGAAATATGGAGCTAATGATTTTATAAAATAGTTTAAATAGAGATTTTTGAATTTATTATAAACGGTTTATATAAAAGATTTAAAAAAAATTGATATTTCTAGATTAAAACATTGGAATTATAAACGAGTTTTTATAAGTGTTAAAATGAAGTACAAATGGATTCATAAGTGAATGAAATTTATAGATTTATAAATCGTGGAGTTATAAAATGAATAGATTTTGTAAAGTAAAAGATTTATAAGTAATTAACTTATAAATTGGATTTTGGCATTTAAATGAGATTTGAATAGAATTTGTAAATTTAGGGATTTTATAAGTTAAAAGAATAATGTGTATATATATATATATATATATATATAGATGTGAATTTATAAAACGCTGTTTTATAAATCCAAAACCAGGTGAATTTGATAAGTTAATTATTATGGCTTATTAAAGGAGATATATTCACGATTTTGAACACTGAATAATATATTTAAGAAATGTTTTAAGAAGTGATATTTAAATAGAATTAAAACGATTTGAAGTTGTTTTTAAAATGTATTAAGTGTCAAAACCATATATTTCAACATTCATTATTGAAATAGACGTTTTTGAGAAATAAGGAAAAGATGGACTGTAACACTGTTGTTATAGTAAATGATTTTCGAAAGGAAATGTTTTATATAGTATTGGGATTTATATATCTATCTAAATTTCGAATCCCTATACTAGTGATTTTGAGTTGTCGTAACGATGTTTTACGCAACATTCGTTTTGACTCAAATAAATGTGTTTAAGAGAATGTTTTCCTTAAAAGAATAAAATATATACTTAATCGTGTTTTAAGTATATCGAATATTTTCTAAGTATTGAAAGTAAATGGATTTGTGAATTACTTATTGTTAAATAAATATTTGGAATTGTTTTCCAATATAGAAATTGAAAGGGTTTAGAGAATATATATTTTCATAGATAAATTGAAGTGAATATTTGGCAAGTTATTTAATTGATCGAAGATTAATAAAAAGGCCTAGTGATTGTTATGGTGCTGAATATTTGTTGGTTTGCTTTGATAGTTAAATAATCGACTATCGATATTTACCTTTAAATGGGTATTTGATGTGATTTACTTGAATTTGAATGCTACAATTATTTTAAAATAAGCGCTCGTTATTCGGTTTAGCTGGCGGAGGACCTTTGCATCATATAACCCATTCTGAATAATGATATGTCGTTATGGATAGCATTTGAAGACCGGTGTTGAAGACCGGGTATTTTCGAGAGTGAGGGGATAACTCGTTGATTGTCTCCGCACTGAGTCGTGGCGGTATAGAGATTCCCTAAGTGATGGGAAGTCCGATCGGGATTGTGAATACCCGGATTGCAAGGGCTTCTTTGGAAGTGCCTTCGGTTCTGTTTGAACCCCGAATAGACTTGAATGGATTGTATGTCTGACATTACAAATTGAGATATAAAGCAGATTTCTTTCAAAATACATTTATGTTGGTGGCGGAGAATTTATTCTCTTAGCTTAACACACTTCTTAGAGACGTACGAGCTTAGAGGTTATGTAGTTGAAGGTTATCAGTGATATATTCCCAATTTGGCAGTGTGGCATGCCGAGTGTTGCTGATCATTTGTTGATCAAAGCATGGCTTTGTGAAAAGCGTAGCTTTGTGGAAGAGACTTGCTTGTCTTAGTGAAATGTGATGGGGGGTTCTCGCTTCGCGTTCGGTGGCGAACGGGAGACTCTTACCCCTACATGTCCTCTTTACGGGGTTGGTTAGGCGTAACCCATGACAGTCGAAAGGCTGGCCGTAAAAGCAAGTTTCGGGTACCAGTGTAAGCCACGGTGGGTCTGGGATGGTTGCAAAGCCTACCGGTCGTCGCTGCCATCGAGTCCTCACATTTAGTATCAGAGCATATGGTTAAGTGACAACCTTGGCTCTGTTGGGAATTACTCATTAGAGATAGAGTCATTAGTACTCTAGAATGAGTGTGAGTGTAATAATAGCTATGAGAGCGTATTTGTTAGTGAATATAAAATTGTTTTATATTGTGATGATTGGTTTGTTGAGTGGTATTGTTTTAAAAGCGGGTAAATGAAATAATTTTGCCCAAAATTATATTTTATATACAAAGAAATAATTTTTTAGAATTATTAACGTATATATAAATTGATTGTTTGATCGTTGAAAATGTAAGAATATAAGTTAATTAAAGGATGTTTGAATAAGTTAAATAAAACATATTGTAAAAGAATAAATTGTAGAAGTAAATGAATTATTAAGTATGGAATTTTAATTATTATGATTTATAATTGTGAAATAATCTTATATGTAAAAAGTGAAACTATATGAATATATGTATAATTATGAGTTGTAAATAAAAGTAAAATAGAATTTACTTTAGAATCGGAATCTGAATTGGATTTGGAAATTTAAGTTAAGTTAAACAAATGATGTTTAAATGGAATATAACTTAAGGAATGTTGAATGAAGTTGATTTTGGTATCGAAGTAAATTAATAAAGTGAAGTGATGAATATGAACTTGAGTTATATAAATGAAATTCAACTTTATTTGCGAAAGGAATTAGCAATTGAATTAATAATTGAATTGAATGTCAATCAATTGAATGTAAATAAATTGATATGAAATAATGGATGTAAGTGTCAATTCATTAAAGCTAATTAAAAGTGATGAATCAAATTGAATGAATGTAAGCGAAGTAAGATGAAATTGATTGTATTAGATATAGATTGATTGTTAGTTGATTGTATAGAAATCCATATGAAATTGAATTAATGAAATAGAAAGCTAAAGTAATTAAAATCAAATTGGAAGTTAAGTGAATCTTAAATAGAATTGAATTTCATTTGGAAGTGAACCAACTTGAATATGAATTAGTGAATGTAAACTAATTGAATATGAATTAGTGAATGTAAACTAATTGAATATGAATGAATGCTAGCAAAGTCCAATATTAATGAATCAAATGTGATTTAAATTAGAAAACCAATTCATTGAATATTAATGAGAAATGAATGAATATTGATTTGGTTATGGATGTTAGTTGAATGATAGTTGGTTGATGGTTGGATTTGTTGCTTTTGTTTCATTTGCTATAGTGGCACATATTGTTGTTGCTTCTGGTATATGTTGTATATTGATATTACTTTCATATATGCATGTTCTCATTTGTTTGTTGAGTGTTTAGTAGGTGCGGATTGCGCATTGCTTCGCATTTGGAGCTCGCTTTCACGCTATATTAGCCGTATATGCTCGCTAATAATATATGAGGTACATATCTCGGATTACATATCGTATTTTTACACTTTTTTCCCTGCGGGATGCCTCATTACTTGATGAGATGTATATTTGTGATATATATATTGCCATTTTTTTCGGATCGAACCGCGCAAAGGAGACTATGGCGAATTTTTCTGAAAATTTAAGGCGTTATAATATTTTTGAAAAAATTGAAAAATTCTGAAAGGATAACTAAGTATGATTTGAAAACTTTGTAAAGTTATTGTAAGAAGTTTAACTATGGATTTTGGGAATGTTAAACACTCAAATGAATTTGAAATTTAAGTTTGAACGATTTGTTTTTGAAAGTTAATGGATTCTGTAACTTTTTCTTATTTGGTAATTTCGAGAACGAAATTCTTTTAAGGGGGGAAGTTTGTAACGACCCAGAATTTCTGTCATTTGAAATTCGTATATTTAATTGATTTTAAATATTAATAAGTAAAATTTGTAAGTCGAATAAATTAAATTTTGAATATGAGGATTTAATTGGATAATTAAATCAATAATTTAATATTTGAAATTTCTAAAATAGTTGGAAATTGGGTTTAAAATGATTAAAATTGATTTGTAATGTTATATCATATCATATTGGAGTTAGAATGATGTTATAGAACTTGTAAAATTGAATTAAAAATTAAATTATGGAAATTGAATATTTTAATATTTAATCGACGAGTAAAAATAGCCATTTTTCAAACAGTCTCGAATTTTGACGAAACTAGTTTCATCGGATCCGTAATGTTATATTATTGTATGGTTTCAAATTTCGTGTCAATCGGATTTATTGTCCGGGGCAAGCTAAAACGCGTAGAAATCGATTCGAGTGAATTTTAAATTTAAATAGTCGATTCAAAAACTTATCTTCCAAATTTGATCGAATTGGCTCCCGATATATATTCCATTGCGTTCGGAATAGGGGTAAAACATTATAAATGCCAGGCGACACGCTTTATTTGGAGTTCGGAAAAATTTCGGGTGAATAGTGCACGGAAAATTTTCTATAAAAGCACCCCTAACTTCATTTTTTCACTCAACACCCTGCCTAGGGTTACAGCCGCCATTAACATTCCCAATGGCCAGAATTTCATCTTCTTCTCCACTTAATCTCTCTCAATCCGTAAAGAATTAGCAAATACTTTCAACTAGAAACTTGTAGAGGATCGTGAGAGCTACAAATCCATACAGTGATGATCGTGATCGACGCGACGTGGAGGGGGATATTAGCTTGCGTTCATGGCCCGTTCGCATGCGTCGTTCGACGAGAGGGGGCGACCGAGTTTAACCAACTTCTGGCTGTTTGTAGCTTGCGTGAGGGGCTTTAACTTGGTAGTGTTTGATTGTGTTCTAGATACTCGTGATGGTCGTGAAAATTCAAAGTAAGGTGGCGGCCATGGGTTTCATATGCGTGTTTAATCTGGGGAAGGAGAAGATGGAGGGAGTGGTCGTGATCTTCTATGCCAAACCGAATGGTCCTGATGCAGTAGGGTTTTAAATTAAAATAAAAATTGTAAATTATATATATATATATATATATATATTAATTCGTGTAAACTTTGTAATGTTATAACTTGTTCATACAAGGTCGAAAAATGACGAAACGAATTGCGTCGGGTTCGTATTGACGAATACTACACGATGGAGCAGGATTGGAATCGATTGGAGCTAGTGAAATTTTTGGGTAAAAATAAACGCGCGTTTAATTTTATTCGAAATAAAACACTGCAACTGTTATTAGAAGCAAGGTGAGAACTTCTCACTCAATCGAAATTGTTTCGATTTAAATTTTAAATAGTTAGATTTGAAATTGCTTGATTGTGTGAATGAATGATAATTATTATCTGTTGTATTGAAATAGACCCTATACGCCGTATATTAAGCGGATATTATTTATTAAAAACATATACCACGATATTTCACCTTGATGTGGAATTGGTATTATATATGTACTTGGAGTTGATTTTCCAGCATTATATAGCGGATGAGACCCTATCGTGCCGCATAATAGCGGATAATATTTTATAAATCCTATATACCGTGATATTCCGTATTGAAACAGAATTGGTATTGTGCTAACATCTGTGGATGCAGGGAAATAGGTTGGAGGGATCCAACTGGATTCCTCACCCATATTGATTTATTTACAGATATTGTGATATATTTTGTTATCATATGATATATGATGTTTTGGATGCCGTGATTGTTATATTTAGTGCTGTTGCAACATTGGGCCTATTTTGGAAAATTAGAAGGATTTTAAAGTGATTTTTGAAACTATACATTTTATTGAATTTTGGAATTGATTCATTTTAAATAAATAAACGTTATAATTTTTATGTTATAAAAATTATGATTTTGAGAAATATTGTTGAAAATTGATTTTTGAAATATGGAGTTAATGATTTTATAAAATAGTTTAAATAGAGATTTTTGAATTTATTATAAACGTTTATATAAAAGATTTAAAAAAAAACTGATATTTATAAATTAAAATATTGTAATTATAAAATAAGTTTTTATAATTGTTAAAATGAAGTATAAATGGATTCATAAGTGAATGAAATTTATAGATTTATAAATCGTGGAGTTATAAAATGAATAGATTTTGTAAAATAAAAGATTTATAAGTAATTAACTTATAAATTGGATTTTGGCATTTAAATGAGATTTGAATAGAATTTGTAAACTGAGGGATTTTATAAGTTAAAAGAATAAAATATATTTATATATATATGTGAATTTATAAAACGTTGTTTTATAAATCCAAAACCAAGTGAATTTCATAAGTTAATTATTATGGCTTATTAAAGGAGATATATTCACGATTTTGAACAGTGAATAGTATATTTAAGAAATGTTTTAAGAAGTGATATTTAAATAGAATTAAAACGATTTGAAGTTGTTTTTAAAATGTGTTAAGTGTCGAAACCATAGATTTCAACATTCATTGTTGAAATAGACGTTTTCGAGAAATAAGGAAAAGATGGACTATAACACTGTTGTTATAGTAAATGATTTTCGAAAGGAAATGTTTTATATAGTATTGGGATTTATATATCTATCTAAATTTCGAATCCCTATACTAGTGATTTTGAGTTGTCGTAACGATGTTTTACGCAACATTCGTTTTGACTCAAATAAATGTGTTTAAGAGAATGTTTTCCTTAAAAGAATAAAATATATACTTAATCGTGTTTAAAGTATATCGAATATTTTCTAAGTATTGAAAGTAAATGGATTTGTGAATTACTTATTTTTAAATAAGTATTTGGAAAAGTTTTCCAACGTAGAAATTGAAAGGGTTTAGAGAATATGTCTTTTCAAAGATAAATTGAAGTGAATATTTGGCAAGTTATTTAATTGATCGAAGATTAATAAAAAGGCCTAGTGATTGTTATGGTGTTGAATATTTGTTGGTTTGCTTTGATAGTTAAATAACCGACTATCGATACTTACCTTTAAATGGTTATTTGATGTGATTTACTTGAATTTGAATGTTAGACTTATTATAAAATAAGCGCTGGTTATTCGGTTTAGCTGGGGGAGGACCTTTGTGTCATAGAACCCATTTCGAATAATGATATGTCGTTATGGATAACATTTGAAGACCAGGTATTTTTGAGAATGAGAGGATGACTCGTTGATTGTCTCTACACTGAGTCGCGCCGGTATAGAGATTCCCTAAGTGATGGGAAGTCCGATCGGGATTATACCCGGATTGCAAGGGCTTCTTTGGAAGTGCCTTCGGTTCTGTTCGAACCTAGAATAGACTTGAATAGATTGTATGTCTGACATTACAAATTGAGATATAAAGTAGATTTCTTTCAAAATACATTTCTGTTGGTGGCGGAGAATTTATTCTCTTAGCTTAACACCCTTCTCAGAGACGTACGAGCTCAGAGGTTATGTAGTTGAAGGTTATCAGTGATATATTCCCAATTTGGTAGTGTGGCATTTCCTTCTGGATAGAGTTGGTATCATGGTATGGAGCCCAGATATTTAACTTATGTAGTTACTGAGAATTTATTACTTTGTGGTTGTTGGTTATCGGGATCCCGGGAAAGGTCGTTTACGACCGGGGGATGGCATACTCGTGTCAGTAGTTACCCAGTTAGGGGTAACCCAGCCTTGTGTTGGCAGAGATCCGGTTAGGTTCTCGGGGCGTCTTTCCAGAGGCATTTCCATGTGGCAATGGGAAGTTCCTTGGCCTGACCATTTGTTGGAAATCCAAAGAAACAATACGAGCCTCGTACGGTTTTAGTTGTAGAACCTGCCATTTACTTATGGTGGTCACCACTATTTAGAGGGTAGCTATAGTAGGCATAGTTCGGAATGTCTATGTTAGCTAAGATTTATATCATTACTTTCGAAATATTTTCCTACACTTTGCACTTATAGTAATAATATCAAAGAAAATTTGCGTATCAAGCATGTTTGACTATCATAAGGAGAAATCTCCTCCGATTCTGCATTTGCATTGTGTGTGTGTGCGGGAGGCCTTATGGCAGTCTCATTTTCTAAAAAACATTGCAAATCTAATTTAAAATATTTCTTTGTTTATTTTTAAAGATATAACTGTTTTAAGTTCTCACACCAGTCACATGACTGACTTGGAGTTTATTGTTCTCTTCCTAAACTGTGGGTGCCCACCAATTTCTACACGGGCAGTCTAGAGTCAGGTTATCAGGTCATTCTGGAATTCAGGAGTTGCTGTGGAGATCAGGAGCAGGCTGGATGGCTTGGCATATCAACTAGTATATAATGTTTCTTTTCCGCTGTTCGTTGTTGTAAACTCTGATAATGTAATGTAATGTGATGAAATGTAATAACTGATATAGCTCTTTTGATTTAAAGATTATTCATTTATCTATTATATGTTGTTCCGCTGCGATTGTGAGATTCTGATATTGTTCTGTTGCTTTTTCTTTCTTTCTTCTTCTATCTTCTACCTCTTCTTTAACCCTAAGGGTACGGTTTTTCGGCCTTCGATTGCTCAGCAGTTGATACAGTGGACGTATTAATGTCGGCCTTCGTGAGTCGAAGAACCAGTTCCTCACATTTTAATTGCTTTAAATACTTAATTTTTTTTATTTTACTCATGAATTTTCTTGAATTTATCTGAGAAATGACAGAACAGAGAATGATTTTGTTTGAACTGGATCTGATTGCTTTACTCTAATCTTGTAACTTGATTGCTTCCAGATTTGAATTTTTTTTCTGGTTTGAATCTGATGTTTCTCAAGTTTAATCTGTTGCTTTGCTTTGAAACTTTTCTTTTCACTTCCTCTTTGATCAGGTTTTTGATTTTGTTTCCATGCTGAAACTTTTTTTTTCTGATTTTCATTGTTTACAGGCTTTGATTTTCAAACTTGTTTCAGATTTTTGAAGAGGAGGGATTTTTTTTAAGTTGAAGATGAATTTGTTTTTCTTCTTTTCAGATTTTAGAAGTGAATGGCCTGGTTATAGTTTTCAAAATTTGATTCAAAAGGAAACGAATTTCCTTTTCCACATGTTTAGTTTCTTTATACATGTTTTACACTTGTACAACTTTGTGATTACATGTCTTACACTTGTTAACATGAATGAAATTTGTGTTTATACCCCTTCCTACAAATTTATGTTTTAAACCTTATTTCATTTTAGTTTCAAAACTTAATTTTAAACCCTCATTCTCTTATGTTTACATGTGTATACAAATTATTATTTTTTCAACTCCTTTATTTCAAAAGATATATATATATATATATACATATACATATATATATATATATATATAAGCTTTTATATTTAATTATATATACTATTATATTATCTTCAAGTATAAAAGAAAAGCATTTAAAATTTTAATTAAATCTTACTTTATTCCAGATTTTAAATTTTTTATTTTAAATACTTAACCAATTTGTGAATTGATTTATCTTATGTGTATTTTATATTTGCATTCACACATTATATTTATACAACTTTTAAAATCCATTAAATTCAAATAGCTTTATATTATTTTCTATTTATATTTCTTTTTATAACTATTTGTACGACCTTAAGAAAATGATTCTTATTTATTAACATGTTTTTATTTATATATTTATATACAACTATATTTATTTTCAAAATGTTTATAATTGAATTCTAATCCAAAATACTATTTTATAACACATATTTTTAATTTATTCTGGAATCTTCATATTTATTCCAAAATAAATCCAATTTGTTTTCATGATATTCATTTTAATATTTTCACATCAACAATATTCATTGTCAATATATTCATTAAATTTCAAAATCTAATTTCCCAATTATAATTCATTTGTATAACTAAATGAACATATATCTTATTAAATATGAAGAGTTCAATTTTATTTTTATATTCAAATGCAAATAGATTCTAAATGAATTCACAACTAAATCCAAATTAAATTTGATTACCAATTTCCTTTTAAAATTTAATCCCAAATATTAAATCAATTATCAAATTATTCTTAGCTAAATTCCAAAAATGTTACAAGAGCTCCCATAAGTGAATTAGTGTCCATGATGTGTCCATAGCCCTTCGAAATTTAGGGCGTTGCTTTAAAGGCCCACTACCAATGGCTTAAGATAGGGAAAGATTTGAAAATTATTGATTATTTCACAAAATAGGTCATAGTCGAACCCCTAGCAACTATAATAGTTCACAAGTGAAAATCATGGTATAGAACTTAGTTACGAGGTTTAGCCTTTCATATAAGATCAATGCAGATACTAAAACTCAATTTGAAACTAGGGAGTGTACAAACTATTAATGAAATAATGACATCATAAAAAGCTTTTCCTCGGTAGCACGTCCACAAGTAAATTCTTTCATGAAATTTGGAAAAAAATAGTAAAAATTGCCTTAAGAAACAACTATACATTGTTGGCACTGGGCAAGCCCTAAGCGGAATTAATGAGTAAATTTAAAAAAAAAATCCATTATTGGATCTTTAATCGACCTGTGTAGTCTAAATTTATTTAGATATTTTTTAAAATTTTCTTTTAAATAAAATCAATATTTTATTTTATTTATAAATCATGTTTTATTTTGTGTAGATTATATTATAATATACGTATCTGCATCATATATACATATAAGTGTGTGTGCATGTGCAACATAATAGAATGTACATGTTTTGACATGTTCGCATATAGATGTTGGGATTTACAATGCAACAAACATGTTAGCCCATATTGTATACAAATATATTTTCCTATTGTATATATGTGTGTGATGTATATTAATATATACACACACACACACACACACACACACATATATATATATATATAACTTTGTGTGTTTGTATTATAATGTAATATTTATATTATTAATACTTAATAATACACTTGTTTTTATGTATAGTATAAATAGATTGTAAAATATTTTGAAAATTAATTTACAAAACATATTTGAATAAATGTGTAAAAGTGTATATAAATATGTAGTTCAAAATTAGTAAGATTTTTTTTCAAATGTAATTTAAAATTCTATATATACATAATATATATATACATATGTATAAATAAATTCTTGTAAACATGTTATCATATATATATATATATATATATATATATATATTCACACATACACGTACATATATGTATAAATAATTAGAAATTATAGAAATATCACAATTTCTTTCGGTTAATTTTTTGGTTTCGAATTTCAAATATTTAAATAGATATATTTTTTATTTCCATACAAAAAATTCTTGAATAATTTTAAATTATTTAAATTCCCAAAAAAATTTGTAACATACATTTACAAGATTTTACATTTATATTTTATATCATTTATAAATATACATATTGGTTCATTTATTACATAAGAAGTTTTAAATAAAATGACAATATATATATATAATATGGACTAAATATGAAAAAATAAATTCAAGAACATATATAATTTAATAAAATTTAAAATATATTATATATATGTAATTTTCTAATATATTAACTTTTAACTAATAGGAAATTAATTATAAATTCACATTTAATTTTAATTTTTTTAAACTTCACCGTTAGCAATATAATAACATTTATATATAAAAAAATATTACACATATACACATATATCCAACCATCCAAACGTGACAACATATCGATATTCAACTTCATCATAATTGCTAATTAACATATATATAATATGATTAATAAATTTGTGCATTAATAAATCAGTTATATACCTTTCTCCAAAGCCTAGTACGTACGCATTGAAATGAAGAACGGAACTCCTTGAATTTAATTTCAAGTCCAAAAGTTGCTAGCTTATGAGGAGTTTTACCACCAACAATAGAATTGATTTTTAATTTGATATTTTGATGTTTGAGTTTTGAAGCTTTGGGGGGTGTATAGCCGGCCTAATAGAGAAGCTAGAATAGAGTGCAAAAGTCATAAAAGAAGTGAAATGTCAGAAGAAATAAATAAAGGAGGAATAAGAGAATGAAATAAGGATTGAGATCCTTTTTTTCTCTTACTAGTTCTTTCCTTATGAATTCAAAATACCTCTCCTAAATTATCTTATAGCTGACTTCAATTTGCTGCCCTATAGCGCTAAAACCAAGCCCCATTTTGGGACATAAAACTATTTCAAGCCTGAATAATATTCATTGCATTTAAATCCAATTTAAATTTGTATCGACATCATAAATCGATTAGTGTTTATATAACTATTATATGTACATTATTTATTATTGTTCAATATACTTCAAATAAAATTTTATAATTAATATTTCATATGTATTAATTAATTTAATTAATTTATAATAATTACAAATTAATTAAATGAGGCGGTAATAGGAGTTTCAATGTTTTGGTTATGTGACTCTTATGTATAAATTCGGCTAGCGATTAATATCAAACAATTCGAATATTAACATTCAAATTTCACTTAGCAGGTGGTACGACCTTATGACCAAATTTTTCATGTGCAAATAAAGGTGGTTGTTGGACATATACATTTTCTTTGATAAAACTATTTAGAAAAGCACTTTTTATGTCCATTTGATATAGTTTAAAGTAATGAAAACAAGAAAAAGCTAATAAAATACGTATTGCTTCTAGTCGAGCTACAAGAGCAAATGTTTCCTCGTAGTCTATCCCTTCTTCTTGATTGTAACCTTGAGCAACTAATCAAGCTTTGTTTCGAATAATATTTCCTCGCTCATCGGCATTATTTTTGAAAACCCACTTAGTACCGTTGGCTATTTGATCACTAGATGTAGGAACTAAGTCCCAAACTTCATTTCGTTCAAATTAATTCTTCTTGCATAACTATAATTCAGTAATCATGTGTTGAGGCTTCTTTAGCATTTTTGGGTTCAATGTTTGATAGGAAAGCTACATAACCCATTTGATTTAAGTGATTTCGAGTTCTTACGTTAATATTTGCTTCTCTAATGACAATTTCAATAGGGTGATTTCTTATAAGTCTCGGTGGAGTTCGAATTTCATTTTCATTTGGTAAACTGTTGTTTTCAATTTCAACATTATTTTCAGTATTTTCAATATCATCTTTTGTGGTATTTGATTTAGGGATTATTTCTTTATCTTTGTTTTTATGATTAAATTTGAAAATTTCATCATATGACACATAAAGTGTTTCTTCGATTATTTTAGTTCTTTTATTGTAAATTCTATATGCCTTGCTTCGTTCCAAGTATCCAATGAATATTCCTTTATTGGATTTTGGATCGAATTTACCAAGTCGGTCTTTTGTATTTAGTAGAAAACATTTTGAACTAAAAACTTTTAAATATGATATATTAGGTTTTTTTCTATTAAAAAATTCATATGGGTTATGTTTTGTTAATGGTCTAATGGAGACACGATTTGAAACATAACAAGCAGTTGCTACAGCTTCTGTCCAAAAATGTTAGGTAGAGCACTTCCATTTAATAAAGTTCTAGCGCATTCTTGAAGTGTTCTATTTTTCCTTTCTACAACTTTGTTTTATTGTGGAGTTCTAGAAAATAAAAAATTATGGGCAATTCCTTTCTTATTACAATAGTTTTCAAAAAAAAATCATTATCGAATTCTCCACCGTGATCGCTTCGAATGTTTTTAATTTTTATATTCTTAATATTTTAAATTTTTTTAGCAAACGTTTGAAAATTTTCAAAAGTACCACTTTTTTTCGTAAATATTTTCTAGGTGTATCTTGAAAAATCATCTACAATTACGAAAACATATCTATTATGATTTATAAATTGTATTTGAGTTGGTCCAAAAAGATTTAAATGTAATAACTTAAATGGTTTTAGTGTAGAATTCTTTGATTTAAAAAAATATTTGGTTAATTTTCCTAACTGACATGCATCACAAATATTATTCACTTTAAAATTCATTTTTGGTAAACCTTTTACTAATTTTTTTATAGATAATTTGCTTATTGCTTTAAAGTTTATATGAAAAAATCTTTTGTGCAATAACCAAGGATCATTTTCTTTGGCTACTAGACACATATTAGTGTTATGATTAACTTTCATATTTAATATGTATATATTTCGTTCTCTAGTTCCTTCAAAGATCAGATTCTTGTTTTGATCAAATATATTACATTTATTTTCAAAAAAGGTATATTAAAAGCTTCATCGCATAGTTGACTTATACTAAGCAAATTATGTTTTAAATTTTTAACTAGTAAAACATTTGTAAGAAGTGGTAAGTTAGATGTACTGTCATTGCTCGTATCGCCTTTGCCAATGATATAACCTGTGTAATTTTCACCAAATGTGACCGATCCTCCATTTGAGTAGATAATGTTAGTCAGCATATCTTTGTTTCCTAGCATATGCTTTGAGAAACCACTGTCAAGTATCCGCTTTCCTCTTTTCTAAGTTGGCACCTGCAAAAAATATGGTGATATCGTTGGTACCCACCTTTTATTAGGGTCTTAAGAGTTAGATCTTAGGAAACCAAACCCAAGAGGGTTTAAACTTCCCTTTATAAGTAAAATTTTCATTTTTATGAAAACAATTTATAAAAGACTTAATGTACTTATTTTTCATTGAATTATTATTAGTTTTTGGTACCCAAATCTTTATAGTATATGTGTTTCAAATATCCCTGTTTTGAGTGAAAACTTTGGCTTTGGTTTTGCTTTTACAAAATTCTTATATATATCGAAATTTTTATATGGTGAATTTTTTCTCTTTGAACTAGATTTTGAAGATTTTATATATCCTAACCCTTCCTTATTAAAAGTAGTTTGAGAATTATTAATAATCTTAGTAAGATTTTCTCTACCTTTATTAAAGTTAGATACATTTTTAGTAATATTTTCTAACTCGGTTTTTAGACTAGTATTGTTTAGTTCAAGAATTTTGACATTTGATTTTAACTCATGATTTTTTGAAGCTAATATCATGTTCTTTTTTTTAACTTCAATTTCATTTGATAGCATAGTGAGTTGAGAAGATACATTAGACAAAGATTCTTGGGTTTAACAAGTTCTTTTTCTAGGATTTTCTTTTCATCTTTGAGCATATCAACTTCTATTTCACTTCTGTTTTATCTTTTTCTAAAGTATCTTTATATTTTCTTTTAACTTCTTTTAGTTTATGTAGTAGTTGAGAGTTTACATCTATTAAGTCATCAAAAATTAGATCACTTACATTGTTAGTCAAAGCCATAAAGCTGACATTGGCTTGTTTAGAATCACCGTTAGTGTCACTATCTGATGATGAAGATGATTCTGAATCATCCTATGTAATAGAGAATGCTTTCTTCTTCTTATACTTGTCCTTTTTATTTGTGTATCTTTCTTTCTTTCGATCAGGACAGTCCTTCTTTATGTGCCCTTCTTATGACATTCATAACACTCGAGATTTGAAGCTGATGGTTTATTGGTATTATCTCTCCCGTTGTTTTCGAATTTCTTGTTCTTTCTAAATTTCAAAAACTTTTTGAAATTATTTGCTATAAATGCCATGTCATCTTAATATGAATTCAAATCTTCTTGTTCAGTTTGGAAAGCTATATTCTTTCTATCTTGGGCTTGATCTTGTTTTACCAGCAAATTTACTTCATATGACGAGATTTCCAATTAACTCTTCAGATTTGATGGTAGAATTTAGTTAGCTTTTTTAATAGCTAAGACTTTTCATTCCCATTCGTCTGTTAAAGAATTTGGGGTTTTTGAAACAATATCAAAATCAGTGTATTTTTCTCCTAATACTAATAGTGAATGATATATGTCTTGGAATCTAGAATAAATTTCATTTATAGTCTCATCCGGTTTCATTCTGAAATTTTGGAACTGATTTTAAGAATAGAAATCTTGCTTTGCTTAACTTGTTTGTTCCTCAATGTGTAACTTTAGGAGTTTGCCAAATTTCGTAAGTAGTTGTACACACGCTAACTCTATTAAATTCATTCTTATCTATTACACAAAATAACATATTTATTGCTTTTGCATTTGAGATAGCATCTATCTTACGTGTGTTTGACCATTATGCATATTGTGTAGTAGGTATAGTGTATTCATTTTGAGTGATATTCCAAGTATCATTTCCATTTGCTTGCATATAAATTCTCACACGAGTTTACCAATAATTATAATTTATACTGTTAAATAGTGGTGGTCGTGTAGTGGATTGACCTTCAATAAAACATGTGCTAGTGTTATTTTCTTTATTAACCAAATATCAAGTAACCATATTATGGTTATATGATGACCTTGCTCCGATACCAACTGAAAGTGACTAAGGATCGTATAATATAGAATATTAACTAAGTTATCTACCAGTGGGGAATAAAAATATAAAGATAAATAATAGAATAAATGGCACCAGAGATTTTGTACTCGTTCGAACTTCTCTTTCTACATCCAGTCCCAGATTCCTTCTGGAATTCAACTATAAACCCTCACTTGACCCGAAGGAACAGGTATTACACTGCCTGAGCAACTGAAAAAGACTTCTAGCATCTATCTTATGTGTGTTTGACCATTATGCATATTGTGTAGTAGGTATAGTGTATTCATTTTGAGTGATATTCCAAGTATCATTTCCATTTGCTTGCATATAAATTCTCACACGAGTTGACCAATAATTATAATTTATAGTGTTAAATAGTGGTGGTCGTGTAGTGGATTGACCTTCAATAAAACATGTGCTAGTGTTATTTTCTTTATTAACCAAATATCAAGTAACCATATTATGGTTATATGATGACCTTGCTCCGATACCAACTGAAAGTGACTAAGGATCGTATAATATAGAATATTAACTAAGTTATCTACCAGTGGGGAATATAAATATAAAGATAAATAATAGAATAAATGGCACCACAGATTTTGTACTCGTTCGAACTTCTCTTTCTACGTCCAGTCCCAGATTCCTTCTGGAATTCAACTATAAACCCTCACTTGACCCGAAGGAACAGGTATTACACTGCCTGAGCAACTGAAAAAGACTTCTACCACCTAAGCAACAGAATAGGACTTCTACCACCTAAGCAACAGAATAGGTCTTCAACTGTCTGAGTAACCGAACAGAACTTCTAATGCAAACAGTAAAATTGCTTCTAACTGAGTATGCTCTTGTGTAGCACTGATAAGTCAATAATGTACACCCTTCCTATAATCTTCTCATTTATGGTATATCGTGTAATTTTTGAAGATAGGAAGTTTATTTCATCGCCGATGAAGTTTGATTGAATGAACAAGTGATTAGAATGAAAGTATTGAATGCAAATAGCAAGATTGTGTAGACAATAAGAATAAGAATTAGAATAAAGATTCACTGATTAAAAAAATTGATTTCATGGCTATATATAGTGATTAAGAGTTGCAATAATTCATGAAAAGTAGTCATGAAAGAATATGAAAGAACCTCTTGAATCAAGAGTTGTTTCTATTCGCTGAAATGAAGTTTCTTTTCAAAATATAGCTGTTATGAAGATTCAGCTGTCTGAGTGGAATAATTCAGCCAGTTGAATCGATTAAAAATTGAATCAGAAAGAGAATAGTGCAAAAGGCATGAAATTCAACCGGCTAAAACATCTACTTCAGTCGTCTGAATATTCAAGTGTAGTTGTGCGCATGCACTGGCATTTAGTCGACTGAACTATATGATTCAATCGATTGAATTGCCTATTTTTTGACGTAACAAAGATTTTTCAAAATAGTTTTTGTATATGGACTAGCTTACTAAAAAATTAGCATATGAACTACGATTTGAAAGATTTTAAATTTTATGTGCACACATATACCACTTCGGAAAGATTTTAACAAGAATTCACTACTAGACTTAGACTCGAGACAAAATACATTACTGAAGATTCTATCAGGAATCTGCTCTGTAATTCGTTAGATTATTTGTCGAGCAAAACAGCATATTCTCCTGCAAATATGGTTAGCTCATATAATATTTACTTATACAGTTGTCACAATCAAAACATCAAAATTCAATGTTCTAACATATAATAGAAAGAAAACACCTTTTATTTCGAACAAGATTAATTACTGAGTTAGATATATGTAACATTTACATAATTACCCTTAGGGCATTCCATAACTCTGTCAATCTCCCACTTGCACGTAGGGCCACTTATGGAACCTCAATCTCATCCTTTTGATTAGTCTAATAAGAGCCGATCAAGTTAGACCCTTCGTGAATGGATCTGCTACGTTGTTTTAATTATCTACTCCTTAATCAACTTTCTACAATGCTGATAAACTATATTTATCATGTGGAACTATTCGGAGTATGTTTCTCAACTCCTAGTAAGCTCTTATTATTACATTATTACCATATAACAATGATGTAGTATTCTTAATACTTGGAGTCACCCCTAGCTCAGTTATAAATTTGTACATTTATATGAGGGTTACGGTGTAACAGATCTTAAGGCTACTTTAATACTAGAGGGGTTGAATAGTGTTTCATAAATTTTATGAGTCCATTAACTTTGTTTCAAGATTTAAATCAAATCATAGATTATCAACATAGATATATACGAATCAAGCAGCCATAGATACAATCACAGATAAATGTAAAGGCAATAACAAAAAGTAAAGTAAGAGAGATGACACCAGGAATTTTATACTTGATCGAAAAAAGCAATCCTACATCCAATCCTGTACAATACTGTACATATTTCTTTTCTATTGCCTACTTTAACCGGGTAGCAAGCGAACTAGAATATAATCTAGAATTTAAAGCTACGAGATACATCCTTATGTCTCATGACTCCGGGGTAAACTCTCTTGATCTACCGAGCAATAAGATCACTACTAGATTTATATAGGCTACTAAGCACACCCACTTAATTTTAACTTGCAACAAGCATACCTAAACGAATACGAGTAGAGTTATTGATTTCCAAATACAAACAATTATACTTAGGATACAAGATATTCTATTGCCCTTTTGATAGTGATTTGATCTTTGAGTTTGTAGAGAGATGCTTCCAAAATAGCAAATGATTTATAGAGAATCTAGTAATGAATGGATTGATGCTATTTAGTTTTGAAAAATGTAGTAAGTAGTTTTCAAGAAATATTTCATAGGAGTAAGAAGTAAGAAAAATTGGTTAGAAAATTCATTTACAGTCCTCTTTATATAGTGAATGAATAGATGTATCCATCATGAAGAGTTATGTCCAAAAGACACCTTTTTTCAAGTTTAGAAAACAAATTAATGATCACTATGTCGACATATCTAGGAGGGGCCTGTCGACATAGCCTTGTAAAATTTGAAAATGATTTTTGTTTTTTTAAATTGTTTTCAAACTTCTATATTATTTGCAAAATAATTTAAACATAGTTTCTAAATACTTTAAACACAAATTTTTTATAAAATATTTGTAAAAATACATTTTGAATTTTATATAATTTATTTTGATAAAATATCAAAGATTAAAAGTTTATGATGAAGATCAGAATCTGCTCTGAGGTACTTTAACAATTTATTCTAATGACTCATAACTATGCACTAAAATCTTGAGCTCTTCAAATTTTTGTCTTTAAACTCATGAGTCGTGGTCATCTCTGAATCTTAAACTTTAGTCTTTGTACTGATCAATCTTTGAACTTAATCATTTTGTACTTATGTAATATTCTACAATATATATTATACAGCTTGGCAAAACATTAGCATCTTTATTTATACGGTTGTTGTCACAAAAATCAATATCTGAGGTATTATCATCTCCTCCTTTTTGACGATGACAACCATGTAAATATTTTTGTATATAAAATATAATATAACTCTCACTTAGTATATGTATGTGTTATATTTTATATTTTTCTCCCCCTTTATCATCAACAAAAATGGGTGAAAAACAAAACTCCCGTAAATGTGTTATACTTATGAATTATAGAGTCAAAATCAATATTTAAATCCTAAGAATTTTTTTAGAGATTTAAACTATATACACAATTGTGATTAGATTATATATAAGGCATATACGTATGGAAATCCTATTAATTTTAAATGTGGTATATATAGAACATAAATTCAAGATATATATTTAGAAATGATAAAATTCAAAATCATATATTAATATCGAAGATGTTAAATAAATAAGATAAGACAAACTTTAGTAATCATACCAAAATACAAATTAGACTATTATATAATCCAAACATGCAAGCAAACAATCCTAAACTGACTAAGTCAAACCATATATACAAATCTATAACAATCCAAACCTAACTATATTAGGTATTTACAAACCAATTAAAATCAAATATAAAAGTTTTAAAAATGCACTTACAAATTCTAAACAAATTAGAATACTAGATTTTCCTTGGAACTTCCCATCCTTCGGATCCAAAGGTTAGATTTGTTATGATGACATTCCAATCTTCTTGTTCCATGTTTGCTTTGGAGTTTGAGCATACTAGGTTATCGTTTTAATCATCTTTGACAAGAGAGGGAATTCTCTAACGAAAAGCATCAGAATGTCTATCTTGTTCCTTTATCATTTGCATTTGACTTAATTCCAAATGATTTTGATTTCAGAGAATGAAATAGGAATAATTTAAGTGTTTCTTCTACTTTTTTACAAAGTTTTTCATGTAGAGAACTAATTTTTAAAAAAGGAAATGTTTAGAATGGAAGAGGTTAAAAATGAATCAATATATGAGATTTTTTGGAAGAAAAGGGGTTAAATAGAGATGAAAAGACGTATTAAATAGCCGATTTAAAAGTAGTTACCTATTTTTGAAAATTAATGAAAAACAACTAGTATATTTCGACAAATGTACCTTAATTTGCATAATTTATGTTTTTGTTCTAATTTTTGTTTATACTCAATACAATTCTATTTATTTGCAG
Source organism: Allium cepa (assembly GCA_030765085.1). Lineage (NCBI taxonomy): Eukaryota > Viridiplantae > Streptophyta > Magnoliopsida > Asparagales > Amaryllidaceae > Allium > Allium cepa. The sequence goes on from CM060935.1 coordinate 485,562,895, forward strand.
AGACTAAGTCAACATTACTGAATAGAAAGAACTAAATTTAAAGGTTATTTTTATTAATATAAAAGAGAAGTACATGGACATAGTAGAAAATTACATGAAAATATCATGAAATAAACATTGAATAACAAACAGCTAAGAAATACAAAGGAAGATAGAAGATCTAAAAAGACGACGATGATGAAGAAGAGTTTCCACCAAGCTTCCCAATGATCTTCCTAATGTATCTGTCCACTTTGTTCGAGAGAGAAGTGAACTTATTACTCAAGGAACATTTTAGCTTCTTTTCGTTGTTAAGAAGTTTTTCTTGGTTTTTACGGATTACTTTATTGGAATAGCAGGATGGTTTATCGAGGCTTTCTAAAAAAGTGTCCATTTCCTCCTCGTCTTTTTCTTGTTCTTCATCCTCCTCAATTTCCATACTATCACCCTCTTCTTCTTCTTGAATCTCTTGCTCTTCTTCCCATGCCAATCTTTTTTCCATTTCAGCAAGACATTCATAGGGTTCGAATTCAAAAGGGATGTGCATAAGAGAGAGGTTGGTTTTTTCGAAAAATTTATGAGGCAAAATGTTTTCACCTCTTAGATTGATAGCTAAATTAATTGAAAATTCTAGTACGATACATGGTAAATTTATTTTCATGCCTTGTGATTTTCTTTTCAACAAAGTCATCCAAAATCACTTGAGCCCAATTTATATCGTATTTTCCAAAAATAGCAAAAAAAAAAACTTTGAAAACTTTTTAAGTGGGGTTGTTGTAACTCCCCATCCTCAATGTAATACTTGTTTGTAAAATAAGACTCATTAGTCTTGCTTTATGCCTAAGATTCTTGCCTTTAAAAGCATACTCTTCGTCATTAGAAAGTAAATCGTGCATAAATTCTCTATTACCACAATCAATTTCAAAAGTATAGAGGTCATTTCCACTACTATTACAACTAAAAATTTGATCAAGAATTTCACAATCTAAAATAATAGTAGTGTCTTTTACACTACTCAAAATTTGACCTTCTTCTCCTTGAAATTTTTTTCCATTCAAATTAGCATAAAATATCTTAACCAAATCGGGAGAATAATCAAAATCATTTGGCATAAAATGGTTAAACCAAAAATGCCATTTTCTAAAGCAAGAACTTGTAAACCATAAGAAGAAAATTCATTAAAATTTGCAGACCTTCCTGAAAATACTTTTCCATAAGTAGCATACTCAATATAAGTTTCAGTGGACTCTTGATCATTATGAACTTGGCTTTTGATGTTTTTCATAAGCTTAATGGCTTTGGATGAGGAGGGTTGTTTAAGGAAGCCAATGTTGAATTGTTTTGGAGAGAAAGGATGAAGAATAATTTTGAATTTTAAAATTATTTATGTGTAGAAGATGAGATAAGGCAGTATGGATAAATAGAGGTTGAATAGGCATTTGATAGATGAAAAGGTGGCAATTCAAAATATAAAATTAATGCAAAAGAGTGTATTTCAAAAGTTTGAATTTTGAAAAAATTCTAAAAGTTATGCTAGATATGTTGACATACCGATGTGACATATGTTGACATATGGGCCGAAATTCTAAACTTAAACTAAGGCAATGAATTCTTATATATGTAAATATATGCTTATACACACTCATTATTATTATTAATCTATATTTGTTCCTAAATTCAATAATTCCAAATAAATAAAATATATTAAATGTAAAAAGTGCCTTATTTTGTTTTTTCTTTTGTTATGATCCGATTAAACATCTATTACCGTGAAAAACATGTTAGCATTCTCGATGTCTGGTTCATATTCACCTGAAGTTGTATCAGAATCATCTAAAGTTTTAGTGTAAGCCCTCTTTCTCTTTTTGGATGAATCAGTGATGGGCATGATCTTTGATTTCTTCTGATATGGACAATGCCTTTGCAGATGACAACGTTCATCATAGTTTAACACTAAATCAAAATTCCATTTCCAGAATTTTTATTTTTAGGTTTATAGAAGTTATTTCTCTTTCCATACTTGAAAAACTTTCTGATATTCCTAGTCATAAGTACAATTTCCTCATCATTGTCATTGTTCGAGTCCTAATCGTTAGTTTTTGCATTAAATGCAATTGATTTCTTTTATATTGCTTTGTTTCTTAACCCTACAACTATGCTTCATATGACATAAGATTACCTATTAATTCTTCACTTTTTAAAGTACTAATGTCATTAGCCTCTTGTATTATTAATGTCTTTTGATCCCACTCTAAAGAGAGTGAATTAAGGACTTTTCTAACTTGGTCCTCTTCAAAGAAATTTTCACTTAGTGATACTAAAGAATGAATGATATCTTGAAATCTAGAATACATATCAGAAACAAACTCATTTTTTTTCCATTTTAAACAATTGAAACTGATTAGTTAGCATGAAATTTTTTGTCTATTTCACTTTACCAGTGCCCTCAGTGTAACTTAATGTGTTCGGCGAATTTCATAAGCAGAGTTATAAATAGAGAGTCTATTAAATTCATTTTTATCAAAGGAGCAAAATAAAATATTCATGTTCTTAGAATTATTTAGTGCATGCATCTTTGGGTCAATAGTCCATTATGGAAATTTAGTTCAGGGTTCAGTATATTCACTTTATGTAATATTTGAAAAACCTAAACCATTAGACTATAGATATAAATTCATCCTACAAACCAATAAGCGCAATGTAACAACCCAAAATTTCAATCATTTGAATTTGGAATATTTAATTGACTTTAAATATTGAAAAGTTAACCTTATAAGTTAAACGACTTATATTTCAAACTCAGCGATTTATTTGATGATTGAACTATTAAATTTCATATTTGGGATTGTTTAAAAAAATCTTGAATTTGGTGTGAAATAAAAATGATTTCGAAAGTTGATTAAAATTTTATTTGAATAAGAATGAAAATAGTAAACTTTTAAATTTAAAAGTGAATAAACTGATTTAGTAATAATTAGTTTTAATTAACGTGTGAAATAGCCTTTCGGGGCATTATCATGGATTTTGACGAAACCAGCTTCATTGCATCTGTAATAGTGAATTATAGCATGCCATCAAATTTTGTGGCGATCGGACGTATCGTTTGGTCATGCGAGTTCGAAACACATAGAATTTAATTAAATTTAAATTAGTATAATTTGATTTTGAAAAATCGACTTCTTCATATGATCGAATTGGGTCTCGATACTTGCTCCATTGTATTTGAAATAGGGGCATTTCGTATAGAATATTAGGTGGCATACCTCGATTGCAGTTCGAAATATTTCGACGTGGATAGTATCGTGAAATTTTCTATAAAAGGACATAGAGAATCTCTTTTGCAAGACACTAGCTCTCTAAACAACAGCCGCCATTAAATTTCAATGGCCGTAATCTACCAAACTTTCTCCCTCGATTCCTCATCAACCACTTAACGAAACACCACGATGCATGAAGGAAAGTCTTAGAGCTCGACGAGCTATACATAACATACGGTTGGATCATCGAATCATTGACAATTTGAGTTGGAATTTTACTCTGTTTATGGCCAACTTCTGGGCTTGGCGTCACAGTTTCAGGCGATAAGAGGGGCCCGCATTTTGGCTATGGATGGAGGAGGGGAGGGGCTGAATGGTGGCAATGCTTGATCAGGCAATGGTGGAGCATGGGAGGTGGGCAAGGATGACCAAAGTCGCAGTCGAAAGTGGGTTTACTTGGGAATGAATGTGAGAGAGAAGGTAAAGTTAATTAAAGTTAAACTTAATTAATTAAAGTTAATTATAATTTAATTATTTATATGTTCTAACATTGGTATCTTCTCCATATGAGATCAGATTTGGACGCGATCAATCTCATTGCGCACGTTAATTCTAATACTACAGTATGGAGTTGGATTGGATGGACTTGAGGCTAGTAGGAATTTTTGTTGAAATTGAACGTCTATTCGATTTATTCAAATTGCAATGCTTTAGTGATAACCGAAATTTCAACAAGTTAACTCACCTCTCTGGCCTACTTATATTTTTATATAACTTTGGATAATTTTATTGTTGATTATTTGTTGATAGTTTGGATGATTTACTATTTTATTAGTTAGTTTAGATATTTTCCCACCCTTGGAGAAGATGAGATATTATTGCATTCTCATGTATGAGTAGGTGACCCTTTGTACATGATCCTACCTCGATGCGGTTGATTTATATTATTTGATTATATACTGTATGTGATGCGGGGGACGAGTTGGAGGGATCTAGTAAGATTCCTCACACTGTTGATTTTAATTTTCCTATATATTATATATATGAGTTAAAAGGGATTTCAAAGTGATTTTGAAAGTATATATGTTTTAATAAATTAAATTATTGAAAGGAATGAATTTATTGTAAATAAATTAAAATGTATGATTTTTGACGTTATAAAATTATTGCTTTGTGAAATCCTTTAAATAAAGATTTTTGAATTGTTTATAAAAATAATTTATAAAAGTGGTGTTTTTATAAATAAAGAAATAGATTTATAAATAGAGTTTATATATATATATATAAATGAAGTTTAAATGGTTTTTTAAAGTGAGTTAAAATGTGTTAAGTGGTGAAAACATGGATTTTGACATCTATTGTGGTAAAAAAAAAATTCAAGGAAGGTAAGGAAGGCATGGACTATAACACTATTGTTATAGTAAATTATTTTCAAAAGGAAATGTTTTATATATGGGATATACATACATATATATATATATAATTAATCGAATCCCTATACTAGTATTTTTGGGTTGTCGTAACAATGTGTTACGCAACATTCATTTTGACCCAATAAATTGTGTTTTGACCTTCCATTATGAAATACATGAATTGATGTCTGTGATCGTACCAAAGGTTTAGGGGTATTGAAAGCGTTGCCTCTTATACTTAACACCTGTTCTGAGGCGTATGAACTCGTGAGTTATACGGTTATAAAAATCAAGTTAGTGTGTCTCCGAAATGGTAGTATTATTTAATATACTTATACCGTTGAAATAAATATATGGAAATGTTTTCCAAATAACGTAATATTAAAGTGGTTTTGTGAATATATCTTTTAAAGATATTTTGGGATAAATATTTGGAAATTGATTTAATTAATAAGAGATTAATCAGATGGGCCTAGTGACTGCTTATGTGCTAAATTTTATTTGTTGCTTTGATGGTTAAAAAATCGACTATCAAATTTAGCTATTTTTTGTTCCTTGACTTGATGTGGGATCTGATTAGTCATGCGCTTAGCACGAAACTGACTATGTATGCTTGATTATCATTTGATGTTAAGAATGTGGATTTGAGTAGCACGGAGTGACTATGGTACTCAAATCTCTTGGGCTTCTTAGCCAAAGGATAGGAAGTTGAGAGTAGGAAATGTGATAAGTCTACGAGACCTTGTATCCATATGTGGTGAGGGCATCTTGTCGATTATTAGTCCAGAGAGACATGGATCAGATTTATTCGAAAACCAATTCGGGACAACATATGCGTTCGAAAGTGCAGGTTGATGATGATGATTTTTGAAGATGGAGATGTAACGAACCACTATTTTGGACCATTGAAATCCATAATAAAATCACACATGCCAGACTTGAATATTTCAAAACAGTATATTGTAATATAATTTGGAGCAAATAAAACAAATCACAGAATCACAGACACAGATAAATCGGAATAACTCGCAGCGGAGATAAAAATACCATAGTAGTTCATTGGCTACTACAAACACAGTCACAGAACAAGTACAAAATCCAGAGTCTGAAAAGTAAATACAACAGAAATCCTAATACATAAATGTCCACTAATACATAAGCTGAATAGAAAATACTAAACGGAAATAGATAACTACTAGATAAATAGATAATCTCCATCAAATCCTTTAGCTCCAGAAAGTGAAATCCAAAGCTGATGCTCAGGCTAACTCGAGCGTAAAGCAAAACACAGAACACTCAGAGTCAGGACATACATACTTATACAATGTAAACCAACTCAGGTGAAACTACAACAGAAATGCACAAGTAACTTAGAGGATGCTTGAGACCGCCCATACTTTAAGGATCCATTAAACTATTTACTACGTAGTAATATACGCTATTATAATAATGTCTAAAGTAAGGTATAATATAATTGAAAATAGCGTTAAGGCCTTACATTTTACACCTTAACACATTTTATATATTCCCATAGTCTATAAAGTACCGTAATCTCCCCTGTACTAGGTGTTGTCAGAGGACACTCCATAGGTATGGTACAAAACAAAATTGTACAAGGCTAGCTAGGGTAGGTGACACGACACAACTAGGCAATGCTAGGGTAGATATACCAATTGCACTTCCAGATCGATGGTAACACGTAGCAGCCACTACCGCCCTCCTCGAGCCACACTCCCAAAATCATATGTGTGCACCAATCAATCACAAAGTAATAAAATGGCATACGAAGAAGTGTGTCCGATAAGAGGAGCGACCTCATTAGCTCGTCAACTGCTTCTGTTTTAGCCACCTTATGCCAACCACAGGAGTCAGGTCCACGTACATACCTCAATAGAACGTCGCCACCATCCTACTTCATTCCTGAATCTCCACCGTGTACACGATTGTTAAAGTGGTTTTCGGAGTTGGCAGAGCGTATGACAACTTTCGATCTCGGTCTCTTCAACAACCAAACGTTATCATTACCCGTGGTTATAAATTTCAAAATGGTTTATATTCCAAATCAAAGTAATTCATTTAAACCATTTAAATATGAAGTTTTTATCCTTTCAAATCAAATATTCAATTTACAGAATTGTAGCATTTTCTAAGTTCATTCATTCAATTATAACATTTCGAAAACATTGCACTTAGCGTTTGTAACACTTAGAAAATGTTATAATTCTTAGAGTAGCATTTCAGAAATATTTTTTGCAGAAACAGAAGCACTTAGAAAATGTAACTGTAGATAAAATTGTATTATAGAAATGCAGTACAATTTCAGAACTTGTAGCAATTACAAAACGCTACCGTAGATATAATAGAATTTCAGAAAAATAGTACAATTTCAGAACTGGTAGCACTTAGAAAACGTTACCGTAGATATAATAGTATTTTAGAAAAACAGTATATTTCCAGAAATGGTAGCACTTGGAAAACGCTACCTTAAAATCATAGCATTTTGGAAATGCTGCCAATACAAAACTAAGATTTACTATACCATTTCAGAAACATTATAAATTTCAGTTTTCACCATTTTTAACTTATAAAACATATCTCACGTTTCAGAAATATCTATTGGGATATAATTTAACTTATGATTAAATAAAATAAAATTTTATAAATAAATATCCAAATTAAACTATAATGCATCTATTAAGTCAAAGTACATTATTTTACTTAACTTTTTATCTTAACAAATAACGTAATACTTTGATTTCAAATTACCCATTTCATAAATAAAATATTCTTGTTACTAAGTTAAGCTTAAATTTTCCATTTGAAAACTAAATTTCAATTATCAAGTTAAGTCATATTTCAAATTACATTTTAAACCATTTATTTACTTATACATTTTTAACTTATAAAATCACTATTGCATTTATTTAAATAATTTAAATCCAATTTAAGTTAAAATTTCATATTTTTAAATTTCAAAAATACTTAATAATTTTCAGAATATATTTAAAATTAACCACGGGTCTGTATATAATTTTCTAACCTAGGTCAAGTAATATGGATATTTATCATTTCAATCCGTAATTTAAAAATAAAAATCCGAGTTCTATATTTCAAATCCACAATACCAAGTCATATAAAATAAAATAAAAATCGTTTGAGCCTATTATTATAGCTCATAATGATTTTCCCTATTCTAAAATCCGTTCGGGTATGTATCATTTCAACCCATAGTGATTCTATTCCAACAGGGAACTTGCAGTGTGAGAAATAGTAAATAAAATAAACAGTATAATATGACATGTCATATCAGGTGATGTAACAATTATATATCAGGTTATAACATCATGAAATACCATATCACGGGCATATATAAATTACTATCATATCATCTTCTACAATTCACATGTTGTTGTTTCACAATTATATATGTACAAATGTCGAGAGTGATAAACTCACCTTCTAAAGCTGGAGTTAACAATTCAAGACACATGAACTAACTTCGAAAATCACGACAAAGCATGACCTAGATTCGAGTGGATGGAGAGCCATGATTCAAATCTTGTAAACACATAAATATAAACATACATAAATATATATTTCAACACAAGATTATAAATTAAAACAATGAACAAATATTAATCAAATTTGAAGCAAAATGGACTCCACCAAGGCAAGCGGCTCGGCCACCTATCAATTTGGCTAGCCACACCATCACATAGCTCGGCCATGATTGTTTAAGAGCATCTATGATTGGCCATGGTCACAAAAGGCACGGTTAGGGGTCAGAAATATAAAGGGGATGGCAAGCAAAGGTCAAGTGAAGGCAAAAGGTCATGGCAAGTTAATGTTTTGGGCTCGGCCCTATAGCTGCATGGCTCGGCTTGGGTTTTTTTGGCTGGGATCAGATCTGGTCACATCTAGACAGGCTTGGCGATGGGGATGGTCACGGAAAAGCAAGGCAAAGGTGGTGGAAATGGGTGTCGGCCGAAGCAAGAAAAGTGGGGTTTGGTGACGTAGAGGCTCGGCTGGAGTTTTAAGCAACTTTTGGTGATGGATTTTTGGATCTTGGTTCACGGCAAGGAAAGGTGGAGGTGATGAGGTGGTGGTGGCCATGGTCAGGTGTTGGTGGTGAGGAGGAGATGGTCGGCTAGAGGTGAAGCATGGCCGAGCATATGCTTGAAATAAAAGGGAAAGCAAAAATAAAAGGAGAAAGACATGATAGAAACTTACTGTAAATTTCCTTTTTGTTGAACGCAAATGAGTAAGGAGATGAGAAGTATTTGTTTTGTACGTGAATGAGAAGGGAAGTGAGGAGTTTTGTGTACGACTAAGAATAGAAAAGGAATGGCTATGGGTGTAAATGCTTGAACGCCTAGAAAAGGAAAAGACTTTGCTTCATTTCCAAGAAAAGAACTTAAGTATTTTGAATTTCCAAGCCCAAAAATCAAATAAAAATCAAATAAAAAGTCCAAACAAAATAGAAAATAGATAAATAAAATAAAAATAGAAATGAAGTAGGAAATATAGAATAGAAAAATAAACATGAAATTGTTGAAAATAATCATGTGTAAAACGCTGTAATTTATCAGATTTAAAAAGTATAAAACAGAATTTAACGAAACTAAAAGCATAACCAATATCAAAATCTAATTCTGCTTCAAAGAAAAAGAATAGAAATATAAAATTTAAATTTAAAATTTCCCCTGAAAGTCAAAGTTTGACCACAATTGACCAAAATGTAAAATTTTCAAAAAATCTTTATTTTATTATATTTGGAAAATAAATTGTAAACAAAATCCAAAAGTACATTGGAAAATTTTAAAATTTCAATTTTAAATGATTTAAAAATCAGAGTTTTCAGATAAACTGAATTAAAATATTCATTAAAATTATGGGTTGTTACACTCTCGCCTACTCAAAACTTTTCGTCCTCGAAAAGGAACGAGACAGGATACAAGGAAAGATAAGATAGAAAAGCAAATAGTACCTGAAACAAGAAATTCCAGATTCGAAGCACGCATGCTCTCCTCCGTCTTCCAGGTACAATCCTAATCATCCGTACTCCATTGCACTTTGACAAGGTTGACAGATTTCCTTCTCAGCTGCTTCGTAGCTTTTTCGATAATATGAAGTGGCTTCCTCTCGACAGTAAGGTTGGGCTCAATATCCAAACTCTCGAAAGCAGAAGGTTAGACAATCCAAGATGGATCATGCAGATATCGATGAAGATGCGAAACATGGACTACATTATGGAATCCATGAAACTTCTCAGGCAAATCAAGACAATAAGCTAAAGAACCAATCCTCCCAAGATACGGAAAGGATCAACAAACCTAGGAACAAGCTTCCCTCATTTTCTTCTTTATCAAATTATTATTAAATTCATTCTACTTAATATATCTTATCACATATACCAAGTATATTTACTCTTATCATAACTGCTCAAGTTTATTTATTATTCCTTTAACACTATTTATATTGTATATTATTCAATTACATGTCTAACTTCTGAATAATTAGGTAAGTTATATTGGAATGCAATTTAGTATTATACAAATAAAATTTTCCAATTCAAATATTTCAAGTCCAATTATTTATCCCTAATTTTGACTTCAGTTTATAAATGAAATCATCCCTGAATCATAGATTTAAGAAATTAAATCTTCGGTTTATCTCAAACAATTAAGAGATAATTATATATATATATATATATCAAATCAAATCAAATCTATATATTAATTCAAGCCATACTTAAGAAATTTAAATCGAAATTTCTTTCTCTTTTTATATATTAAATCAAACAAATTTAAATCAAACAAAAGCGTAACAAAACCACGAATTAGTCTCTCCTCTTGGAAACTCGAATATGCATGTCGATGATGTGGCCGCCATCACCGAAATTATATTCCCATGACATACGAGAAGAGCATAGATTAAGCATTTAAAATTTATTCAAACATACCTTTAAATAATATGCATTTTAAAACATTAAAACCAAAGTTTGAAATCACCGAAATTTAATTCTCAAATCCATAATTTAAATTTATTTAAATTCCAAATCAGTTTATAAACTATGCTTTATATTATTTATTTACATCTTGTGTCAATAATCATTGATTTTCAAAACAATAACTAAAATCAAATTTTATCATTTCAATAACCAATTCAGTTAATTATTTAATTTCAACGCAATTCAGTGCTCAATAAACCATTCCAATTTTCATATATTTCAAAGCTTTAAATGTTCCAAAATTTCAAAACTGAATTTTTTTGATCATTCCATATATATATCAAACTTCAATTTACTATAATTTAGTTTTGAAATATTTACTTAATAAATCCAATATCATTTGAATAAAAGTTTTGACTTCAATTAACTAAATATTCCTTCAATTTTTTAAACTTAATATATTCATTTAAATCAACTTGATATATTTATTTGAATTACCTTAAACCAAAATCAATTTATAAAATCATATCCTTTAAAATCTCACTTTTATTGAATTTCAAATCACACTTATTAACATCCAATCAAATAAAGTTTCAATAGATAATATAAATCTATTAAAGTATTATATATATACATCATATAAATTATTTCATTTACCAAATTTGAAAACAAAATTGTGTCAGTTTGTTCTATTAAAGTGTTTTTGAAATCCTATCGATATCGCTGATCAGATGAATCGATCGAGTCATAAATCAACATCAACAACCCAAACAACACAATTGCTAGCACCAAAATTGGTCACTAACACCCTTGAGTAGAGTTATGTAGAGAGATTAATGAAGAGAGCAAATCAAAACAGAAGAATAGCGTAATTCAATGCAGAAAGAACAACAAAAATGAGAGCACCAGATTTATAGTGGTTCGGCGTAACTGCCTACGTCCACTTTGAGTTTTATCTTTATTGCATTCTCAATTACATGAATACAGATAAAGTCCGTAGATCAATCACTTGAATACAAGTTTGAATTAAAAAGAGGAGAGTATAGAAAATGGCAGAGTCTCCCTAGTGTTCCCGGAAAAAGATCCCTTTCATTATGCCCCTGCCCTTCTATTTATAGACGAGATGGTTTGGACTTCCCTCATGGGCTTAGGAACAAGGTACTGTCCATAGTAGGTGACTTCTGCGCACCAGGCCAGGCAGGTCGAATGCCCTTGCTTTGCTGTGGGCCTGACAACTTGCTAACACCTCCAGTCTCTTCTTGATCAGAATCTTGTCTAGTGCTAATAATAATTTCTTCAACTGTCGTTTTGTAACCGGGCCAAGATGCCGGTTAACATTTGCCCCCCAAAGTGTGTTGTGTGAAGCAACACGACACACTTTGAATCAGCGAGTATTCCTTGTCTTCAGAAAGAAATCCATCATGTTTCTTGAATAGTCATTATCCTTCGACTTTATCCTCCGAAGCTGTCATATCCTTCTTTGGCCATCTTGACGCTTGGTTTGATTCCCAATATTACAAATCCAGGGTTGTAGTTCATCAGTGACCAGCCGTGTCTGATTCTACAGAGCTAGTAAGCTTCAGCTATCTGATCTAGTATTTTCTCAATAACCCTTAGTGAGAATTTAATTTCTGTTGATTTCAAGAAGTCGGACTTGTTCGGATATACACATGCACGTTTGGGTACATGTTCTTTCCATTGGCTCTCGAATGCATTTTATATGCTCATAAGTCGTCGCCAACTCCGTCCAGTTTAATTGCAATTCAATTGCGATTCCTTGTTTGTATTTTCTGTGAAATAAGGGTTGCAATCAGCCACTTGAGGAGTTTTCCAAACCCCTCTTCAGTAAAAACTCTATGATTTTGTTCACAGCTTCAACCTTTAGGATTAGTAAGAAGAGGACGTCAACGCCCCCAAGTGGGAAACGGCCGTGGACTAGCCATTTGAGTAATTTCCATCGGTGGGGTTCCTGGATTTTTGCAAACATCTTGCACTTTTCGCATTGTCTAGCATGATCGACCGTATCTAGATTGATAGTTGGCCAGTAATACCTATAGCAAAGTATCTTCTTTATCATGGTTCTCCCCCTGATGCTATTACCGCATTCTTCTTCATAGAATTTGCTCAAGATATCATCATGGCGATGCGCCGAAGCATGGGGATGGATAAACTCCTTTTGACAAACGACTTATTCTTAGATGATTTGGTATGAAGATTTGAGGAGGATCTGTCGTTTTCCATTCCTCCGTTCAGTAAGAATTCCTCATTGTAGATAGTCTTTGATGGGAGTCAACCATGACACCTTTTCATTTTGTTCGCTGAGGTGTGTAATGATGTAATACGTGAAGTCGGTTAGTGGTCCTTGGACTTGGTCGAGATAAGGAGCAAGACAATGCCCCCTAGCAAGATCAACTTCCTTAAATTTGTATACTACCAATCAAGAATCACAAAAGATATGTAAAGTTTTCACTTCAAATCCTTTAGCAAGTTTGAGGCTGGCAGACAAGGCTTCATACTAAGCATCGTTGTTTGTTATAGGTAAATCGAGTTTCAGGACGTAGCAAATTGATCGTTCCTCAGGAGTTATTATTATGACTCCTATGCCATAACACTGATCATTGGATGCCCCATCCGCGTACATTTTCCATCTTATGGTTGGTTCTCTGCTACTCTTCGAGTAGTGTTCTGGGGTAGTGAATTTGGGTGTGAGGTCTGCTGATTTCCGTCCTTAGATAGCCCTTCGAGGGAAATAAGTGATATCGAATTAGCTTAGTTTGATATTTTATTTAGGTAGTCTTTCAGACGTCTCAGGTCATTGGATGCCTTGTCGCAACGGCTGGTAGGCATAGACGTTGATGGATTGAGCCTAAAAGTAAGAGTGGAGCTTTCATGGTGAAATCAATAGATATTATGCCAGCTTTTGTAGCTTCGGGTTGATATCCAATGCATGGCTCGCGATAGTTAATGAAATCACATATGCTTGTCAGAATGGGTCCAAGGGAACATATCATCATTTATTCAGAAAATCCAACTAATTCTTTTATCATCACTACACTGAGTTGTGATCCGATATTCAGCACCCGGAAAGGGTCGCCATGGCTGAGTGTAATGTCGACCGTCACCTTAACAGGTGCCATCCCAAATTCTTTGAGTATAGATGTAATTATTTTGCATAACATTCAATGTGAAATATGGTTGGGACGACCAATAATGATGGTTGCTCTAGTCGAACCCTAGAGTCTTGTCATGAGTTTTTAAGTCTAATAGCGAAGGACTCTGAATGCTCTAATAGATTATCAACAAATGGCCAAAGATCAGGCTTAAAAGTGCATTGAAGGAAATGTCGAGTGGGGGTCAGCCTCGAGTGGCGTGCAAATTTATAGCTGGATCTTCCTATGAGTTTGAATTTGCTTGTGTATTCGAGTAACGCACTTTCTACTCAATGCATTCATGATCCTTTACCCGTCCTTCGGGTTGGAGTGAAAGTCAATTGCTCATGAGCTAAGGTGTCAATTCAATGATTCAATCTCTAGTCATCCTTTTGGTCGTCTCCTTGAGCAACTGTAAGCACTATATATAAGTTTTAATACTGAGTTATCGTAGCCAGTTTTAGGATGACCATGCGTCTTCTGCCAGTCTCGAGTTGATAAATGTACTGCATGGACGGTTAAGTCTCGTCTTAGCTATGTTTATGTTTTCACCTAAGTTCCAAAGACATAGAGGCGATCGGTGACTAGTCAGTTCACATTCATCTTGCTCCTCGCTCGTGCCCCCAGGTTTGGGGCATATACGGATAAGTAGGAAGGCCAGCCACACCCACTTTAGCTTTACTCTCTTTCCCATTGAATCGTGGGATCATGTCAATCGATGGGAGACTAGGTCTCACCTATCTCGGATTTTATCGTGGTTTTTCATTCCAAGAGGAATACTTCGATGCCACGTCATTTTCAGGGCGTAATTTGGACAGTGGATGGTCATCTACGTCCACTTTGGTTCATGCTCTGTAATCAGTTCTCGGGGTAAAGTTGGCTACAAATGCAGTCGGGTTATGCTCATCCAGTTTCATACTCCTCCTAACGAATCGAATGAGGGTGCTGGAGAATTTTTGACCAAGTATTCATGGTTTACCCTCCTTTCCACACTCCGGAGGTCATAGTTTTTCAAGAAACATCCGAGTCACATTCGTATGTGCTTGGTGCGGATCGGTATTGACCCTCGATCTGAGGTATGATATAGTCGATTGCTCATAGCTTTGGATGCCATTTTGATTGGTTTTGTATTGAGGCTTCCCTGCAGTCGCTGCTTCAAGTTATAAAGAACGCCACGCTAGAGCTATAGTAAGCTGTCGTATTCAGCTTTTTGGTGATTTGTACCCATGCTCCCAGCATTGATTTGGCCAGGCCACTAGTTGGATGGTCGAACTCCATCCTTAGCGGGTTAATAATCCTTCGGTCGATTCCATGCCAAAGTTTGCGTAATAGAGAATGGTCGGAATCCACTCGTCTATTTATCGATGTTTATACACCACTCTGCATTCTGGTGACTTAGTGTTATTCTCCCCCCGGTTGATTCGCGCCCAATTTGTACTCATGCTTCGGTCCATGCTCCGGGGACTTAGAGATTTGTCGAACGGTTTATGCTTTAGTCCACAGTTCGAGACGCAGGGATTTTTGTCAACTCGTTTATACTCCAGTCCGCATTCTGGGATTTTAGAGTAATCTAGTCTGCTTCTGGGATTTGGAGATTCTTCTCAAGTCTTCTATAATCTAGTCCGTGCTCTGGGGACTGAGAGTATCGTAGTCCGCACTCTGGGGATGTAGAGGTTTTTTAAGCCGTTTATACTCTAGTCTGCACTCAGGGGACTTAGAGCACTCTAGTCCGCACTCCGGGGATGTAGAGGTTCTTAGGTCGTTTATACTCTAGTCCGCACTCAGGGGACTAGGAGCACTTTAGTCCACACTCTGGGGACATAGAGGTTTCTGAGTCGTTTATACTCGAGTCCGCACTCTGGGGACTTAGAGTACTCCAGTCCGCACTCTGGGGACTTGGAGGTTTAGGTCGTTCATATTCTAGTCCGCACTCTGGGGACTTAGCGTACTACAGTCTGCACTCTGAGACTTGGAGGTTTAAGTCGTTTATACTCTAGTCCGCACTCTGGGGACTTAGAGTACTCCCGTCCGTGCTCCGGGTATGCAGAGGTTCTTAGGTCGTTTATACTCTAGTCCGCACTCAGGGGACTTAGAATACTCCCGTCCGCGCTCAGGTGATTGGAGCGCTTGATGAAGACAAGTCCGGAACCTCCTCCTATACCGACGGGGGTTATGAAGTAGAAATTACAGGCGCCTCTAATCACACATCCGAATTGAGCATGAAGGAGCGGCTCGAGAAAGAGAAGGTCAGGGTCAAGGTCGAGCCCCGAGTTGTGGACTTGGACGATCCTTTGAACAAGCCGTTGAAGGTCATCCTTCCTGGCGGGTCCAAGCCTATGGAAGTTCTCCGTACTTCTTCAGTTGCTACCCCTCTATCAAAGAAGAGTACCAAGGGTAAATGCTATGGAGAGGAGCCGTCCGGAAAGGAGTTGAAGAAGTATAAGAAGTGATTACTATCCTCGTTCAACGAGAGTTAGTTTAAGTCATGTAATTATTTTCATCTATTTCCTTAGTCCTTGTAAATAGAATGTCGACTCCGAACTTTGGAGGGGTTGTAATAGGAACTCATTTCTCATTAAAGTTTAGTTCCTTTTTCCGTCTTACAAAAGACTCTTATTGTTCAGTTTTCTTTGTGATTGTGATGTTGATCCAAGCAGTTGTGAGTAACATAGACTTCTCGGTCCATCTTCATATAACTCGGAAACACTTCGGGAGTTGTTGAACTTCCATTCTGTGCTTCGAGCACTTAGAATACATTCTAGCCCGTATGTCAAGGATTTGACAAATTCAAGTCATCTGTGTCATAGTTCATATTCAGGGAACTAGGAGATCCGAATTGCTTATATTCGAGTCCGCACTCTGGGGACTTAGAGTACTCCAGTCCGCACTCTGGGGACTTGGAGGTTCAAGTCATTCATACTCTAGTCCGCGCTCTGGGGACTTAGAGTACTCCAGTCCGCGCTCTTGGGACTTGGAGGTTTAAGTCATTTATACTCTAGTCCGCGCTCTGGGGACTTAGAGTACTCTAGTCCGCGTTCTGGGGAGTTGGAGGTTTAAGTCATTTATACTCCAGTCCGCGCTCTGGGGACTTAGAGTACTCCAGTCCACACTCTGGGGACTTGGAGGTTTAAGTCATTTATACTCTAGTCCGCACTCTGGGGACTTGGAGATTTGAGTCGTTTATACTCTAGTCCGCGCTCTGGGACTTAGAGTACTCCAGTCCGCACTCTGGGGACTTGGAGGTTTAAGTCATTTATACTCTAGTCCGCGCTTTGGGGACTTAGAGTACTCCAGTCCGCACTCTGGGGACTTGGAGGTCTAATTCATTTATACTCTAGTCCGCGCTCTGGGGACTTAGAGTACTCCAGTCCGCGCTTTGAGGACTTGGAGGTTTAAGTCGTTTATACTCTAGTCCGCGCTCTGGGGACTTAGAGTACTCCAGTCCACGCTCTGGGGACTTGGAGGTTTAAGTCTTTTATACTCTAGTCCGCGCTCTAGGGACTTAGAGTACTCCAGTCCACGCTCTGGGGACTTGGAGGTTTAAGTCATTTATACTCTAGTCCGCGCTCTGGGGACTTAGAGTACTCCAGTCCACGCTCTGGGGACTTGGAGGTTTAAGTCGTTTATACTCTAGTTCGCGCTCTGGGGACTTAGAGTACTCCAGTCCACACTCTGGGGACTTGGAGGTTTAAGTCATTTATACTCTAGTCCGTGCTCTGGGGACTTAGAGTACTCCAGTCCGCGCTCTAGGGACTTGGAGATTTAAGTCGTTTATACTCTAGTCCGCGCTCTGGGGACTTAGAATACTCCAGTCCACGCTCTGCGGACTTTGAGGTTTAAGTCGTTTATACTCTAGTCCGCGCTCTGAGGACTTAGAGTACTCCAGTCCGCGCTCTGGGGACTTGGAGGTGTAAGTTGATAGTAGTCGTATTTCCACTCTTTAATTTGTATTCATCTACCGTATCGAGGCTAATGTTGTCGAATGAACAGTCGAACCACGTTTGCTCATGGAATGGGATCTTGCCCCCAGCTCAAGGGACGAAATTTGAAAAATGGACGATCGATTCTCATCCGCTTGGTAATTATAGCTCTTCCAATCGAGTCAAGGAAGGAGGTATATGACAGATGGTTGGATCACATCCGTGTTGGGTTAGATAGCAGAATCTCTTACAATTTGCTCCGTATCTCCTTCTTTTGTGTTGAAGGCAGGATTTGGTGTGTAGATGATCAAATCGCATCCACTCTAGACAGATCTTGGCGTCACTGAGCTTCAGAAGAGGCCTATGTATTTTGTCAAACTTTGTTCTATGACTTGATTTGAGTGGGCGATCAGGCCATACTAATTCCAAGCCTTGTTCAGGTCTCCGAGTCAAACGTGGAGGTCAATGAATAGATGGTCAGTCATGTCGACTTTATATTTGGGCTCTAATCGTAATGAGCTTTTCAATATCTAGTCCATAGCCCCAAATCAAAGGCATATGGTTGATGATGAGCGATTGAATTATGCTCGTCCAGATGTAACTCCACATGTCCGATCAAGGTCTGCGTGGATTGGTTGGCGACCAAATCTGAGTACCTGGTCACCTGCATTGTTTTGAAAGTAGTTTAGTTCAAGTTATCCGTAGTTCATAGAACAAATAAAATAGAAATAGATTTGGAAATAATTCAAAGAAGATTAGGATAAATCTCATTGATAAGTGAAGCAGCATCGTGCGCTCGCTATTCGACTTTGCCCCTGGCTCCTTTCAAAGGGATGTTGGCCATCAGCGGTCCAATTGATAATCATAGCCTTTTATTAATAGGCATCGGATGTTCGCTGACCGCCATTCTGTAGGACTTGTACATACTATTGAAGCGTTCCTATCCAGATCGGCTTTTCGATCACACCTCAGAGGTGTTTGTAATCGTCCGTGTTAGGATCAGTGAGCATCTGGGAATATACAACATTCCCGTGATTTTCTTTAGACTTCGGTGTACTCTCTCGAGGTTGGTTTCCAATACCCCTCCGAGTCGTGAGTCTTCAAGTAGAGGTTGTCAATTGAATCTTTCAAAGAGTATATGAGCCAAATTTTGAGGTCTTGTTTTGGCTACTGGGATCTGCATCCGTAGCCAACGGGCCTTCATTGTTATTTTTCTTGGTCTGTTCTGCTGCTTCACACTTTTGTTTAGATTCATTTTTGTCATAGAAACGATCTATGGTCGAAGGAGGCTCTCCAGCTGACTGGCTGCCAAAATATATATATGGAGGTCGACTCTCCTCAAGGGTGATCAGTATGATATCCCTTTGAGAGTATCGTTCGAGTAGCGGTTGTTTGTCCGTTCCCTTGTTCCTTTCAGAAGACGTCGCTAGATCCTCTATGCCCTGGTCGATCAGGGGAGGTAAGGGAAGTAGATAGAATGCTCCTTTATTAAGTTGAGTCTTGAATTCACTATCTGGAGGCACTGCGCTGCGGCTAGGGTACCCAAAAATATATTTTTTTGAAAATAAGGGTCGCATAAGAGACCGGTGTAATTTAAGTTTCGATCGGCATGACAAAGTTGCTCGGCATACAAGATTGTCCGGCATTCCACACTATTCGGCATTCAAGAACGCCCGGCACTCCAGAGCGTTTGGCATTAGAGAGCGCTCGGCATTCAGGAGCGTTCGGCATCAGTTCTGTTTGGCCTATCTTCTGTTCGGCCTTCTTTCTGCTCGGCCTAAATTCTATTCAGCCTAAATTCTGTTCGGCCTTCTTTCTGTTCAGCCAAATTTCTATTCGGCCAAAATTATGTTCGGCCTTCTTTGTCTTCGGCCAAATTTCTGTTCGGCCTAATTTTTGCTCGGCCAAATTTCTGTTCGGCCAAATTTCTGCTCGGCCAAATTTCTGTTCGGCCTAATTCATGTTCGGCCTAAATCTTGTTCGGTATAAATCATGTTCTGCCTATCCTGTTTGGCCTGGATCCTGTTCGGCCTAAATCATGTTCAACCTACATCCTGTTCGGCCTAAATCCTGTTCGGCCTAAATCCTGTTCGGCCTAAATCCTGTTTGGCCTGGGTCCTGTTTGGCCTAAATGTCGTTCGACATAGGAATACCGCTCGGCCTAAATGTCGTTCGGCGTACGAATGTCGCTCGGCATTTCTGGGTGTCGTTTGGCATATGAATGCGGCTCAGCCTGGAGGTGTGGATCGGCCTGGAGGCATGGATCGGCATAGAGGGGCATACGCCTTATCAGGAGCGATCGGCATACGTCTTTTTCTGGGGCGATCGGCTGAATTGACTTTGGTGGAGGGTCGGCCTTCATTCAACTTGAGTGTAAACTTCAACGTCCAATCCTTAGATCTTGCGTACATCAGTGAATCCAATCCTTTCACATAGACACGAACACTTGATTAACTTACGGCTGTCGGCTTCCTTTAGATTTCTTTCAAATCTGAGTAGAATAGGAAGTTTTCTATTAAACAACTGGATCTATCTCGCGACTATGGAAATCCACTAGTAGATGATGAGATCCAATCAAGCTGAGAATTCAATTCTCAGTGAAAGAACCAAAATGTTAGCACCAGAATTGGTCACTAACACCCTTGAGTAGAGTTATGTAGAGAGATTAATGAAGAGAGTAAATCAAAACAAAAGAATAGCGTAATTCAATGCAGAAAAAACAACAAAAACGAGAACACCAGATTTACAGTGGTTCGGCGTAACTGCCTACGTCCACTTTGAGTTTTATCTTTATTGCATTCTCAATTACATGAATACAGATACAGTCTGTAGATCAATCACTTGAATACAAGTTTGAATTAAAAAGAGGAGAGTATAGAAAATGGCAGAGTCTCCCTAGTGTTCCCGGAAAAAGATCCCTTTCATTATGCCCCTGCCCTTCTATTTATAGACGAGATGGGTTGGACTTCCCTCATGGGCTTAGGAACAAGGTACTGCCCATAGTAGGTGACTTCTGCGCACCAGGCCAGGCAGGTCGAATGCTCTTGCTTTGCTGTGGGCTTGACAACTTGCTAACACCTCCAGTCTCTTCTTGATCAGAATCTTGTCTAGTGCTAATGATAATTTCTTCAACTGTCGTTTTGTAACCGGGCCAAGATGCCGGTTAACAACAATATGTAAAACATCAATATTAATACAAATACACTCCCTCACTCGATGATTCAAGAATGAGTTTCCAAAATAAGGATAGAAATACAAATTTGGGAGAATCTAGTCAAATTAATTCAAAGATAAATGAGATAGACAAAGTATTAAGATAAGGTTAAAGCAGAACATTGAAAATATACCTGATAATTGTTGTTATAGGTGAATTCAATGAGATGGAGATGATCTTCCCAAGATCCTCCATAATCAAGAATATAAGCATGAAGAAGATCCTCCAGAACCTGTTTCACTCTTTCCGTTTGACCATCGGTCTGCGGATGGTAAGAAGTGCTCAGATTTAGATGAGTATCTTAAGATTCCTGAAAAGCTTTCTAAAACTGACTAGTTGGAAAAGATGGGATCTCTATGAGGACGAACAATCTCCCTCATATAGATCTCCGCCAGACAAGAAGCAGAACGGGTAGACTTGACCGAAATGAAATGAGCTGACTTGGTCAATCTATCCATAAGAGAGAAGAGAAGAAAGACTTACATTGATCGCAGCGATCTTGACTGGATCAACTGAAACTCCATTGCTCAAACAGTACGTCCAAGGAATTGGACTTCATCCTTCCAGCAATGGCATTCCGAGAAATTATCTTTCCACTGATGACTCTTTAGAGCTCCCTAGGCAAAGCTAAGATCAACAAAGAAACCAGGGCCTTTGGCAAACCAAAAGGCATAACTAACCATTCATAAAAACCATTCTCAGTACGGAAAGCAGTCTTGGGAATACTTTCCTCAGCAACTCTAAGCCGGTGAAAACTTGTGGCAAGATCAAGCAGAGAGAAAACAGTAGCTCCATGGAGCTAATTGAACATATCATTGATGCGAGGCATAGGATATCTGTTCCTCATAGTGAGCTTGTTCAGCTCCCTATAATCAACACACATCCTCAAAGAAAGAGTTTGGTTTTCCAAGAGATAACAGATTCATGCTTATTCAGCCAATCAGCTCTAAGAAATAGATCAAAAGCATCAGAACCCAGAACATAGAAATCACCACTGAAACGGTGATCAAAATAGAGAAGTTCACTTAGTTACAAATCCTACTAAGGTTCGTAGGACCACCAATAGGATTTGAAACGTATAAGGGCTCAGAAACAAACTCAGTAGAAAGAAGATGCTCTAATTTATCCCAAAGATCCACAGAAATAAAACTATGGGAAGCTCAAATAAAACACGAACAAGAAAATAGAACAATGAAGAGGTGCTCTGAAGAGTACCTAGGGTAAACTAGAAACAGGAGCAGGGGTGACAGAAAAGTACCAGATGCCTTGCCTTTCTACTGAGTAGGACAATGGTAATTAAGAAGCAAAAGACAAAATTCAACCAGAATGGAAATCCTAATCAAGGAAATTACCAACAAGATGGATAAGGAAAAGAAAGAAGTTTAGAAAATTTGGTTTCAAAACAAGAAAAATTTATATCATAATAATTTTTGAAAAATCCTTTGAAAACCTTTTATACTTTAAAATGCGTTCTCTCACAAAAAAAATATGATTCTAAGATTGATTTCACTCATTCTAGGGTATTTCTACCCTATCTCTAATGAGTTTTTGCTCCGCAGGCTAAGGTTTGCCTAAAACCAATGCTCTGATACCAAATGTAATGACCCACTATTTTGGACCATTCAAATCGACAATAAAATCACACATGCCGAACTTGAATAATTCAAAACAATAGATTGTAATATAATTTGGAGAAAATAAAACCAATCATAGAATCACAGACACAGGTAAATCAAAATAACTCGCAGCGGAAATAAAAATACCATAGTAGTTCATGAAGTTACTACAAACACAGTCACAGAACAAGTACAAAATCCAGAGTATGAAAAGTAAATACAACAGAAATCCCAATACATAAATATCCACTAATACATAAGCTGAGTAGAAAATACTGAATGGAAATAGATAACAACTAGATAGATATATAATCTCCAGCAAATCCTTTAGTCCAGAAGGTGAAATCCAAAGCTGATGATCAGGCTAACCCGAGCGTAAAGCAAAACACAAAACAATCGAGTCAGGACATACATACTTATACAATGTAAACAAACTCAAGTGAACTGTAATAGAAATGCACAAGTAACTTAAAGGATACTTGGGACCCCCCATCCTTTAAGGATCCGTTAAACTATTTACTATGTAGTAATATACACTACTATAATAATATCTAAAGTAAAGTATAATATAATTGAAAATAGCGTTAAGGCTTTACATTTTTCACCTTAACACATTTTATATATTCCCACAGTCTATATAGTACCGTAATCTCCCCTGTACTGGGTATGGTACAAAACAAAATCTTACAACGCGTGCTAGGGTAGGTAATACGACACAACTAGACAATGCCAGGGTAGATATACCAATTGCACTTCCGGACCAGTGGTAATGCGTAGCAACCACTACCGCCCACCTCGATCCACACTCCCAAAATCAAAGGTGTGCACCAATCAATCACAAAGTAATAGAATGTCATACGAAGAAGTGTGTCCTATAAGAGGAGTGACCTCATTAGCCCATCAGTTGCTCTTGTTTTAGCCATCTTATGCCAACTCACGGGAGTCGGGTCCACGTACGTACCTCTATAGAACGTCGCCACCATCCTACTTCATTGTGGAATCTCCACTGCATACATGGTTGTTAAAGTGGTTTTTGGAGTTGGCAGAGAGTATGACAATTTCCGATCCCGGTCTCTTCAACAACCAAACGTTATTATTACCCACGGTTATAAATTTCAAAAATGTTTATATTCCAAATCAAAATAATTCATTTAAACCATTTAAATATGAAGTTTTTATCCTTTCAAATGAAGTATTCAATTTACAGAATTGTAGCATTTTCTAAATTCATTCATTCAATTATAGCATTTCGAAAACATTGCAGTTAACGTTTGTAACACTTAGAAAATGTTATAATTCTTATAGTAGCATTTTAGAAATATTGTCTTTTCAGAAACAGCAGCACTTAGAAAACGTTACTGTAGATAAAATAGTATTTTAGAAAAATAGTGCAATTTCAGAACTGGTGGCACTTAGAAAACGCTATCGTAGATATAATAGTATTTCAAAAAAAAGTACAATTTTAGAACTGGTAGCACCTAGAAAACGCCACCGTAGATATAATAGTATTTCAGAAAAACGGTACATTTCCAGAAATGGTAGCACTTTGAAAACGCTACCTTAAAACCACAGCATTTTGGAAATGCTACCAATACAAAACTAAGATTTATTATAACATTTCATAAACATTATAAATTTCAGTTTTCACCATTTTTAACTTATAAAACATATCACACGTTTCAGATATATCTATTTTGATATCATTTAACTTATGATTAAATAAAATAAAATTTTATAAATAAATATCCAAATTAAACTATAATTCATCTATTAAGTCAAAAGTACATTATTTACTAAACTTTTCAAATAACATAATACTTTGATTTCAAATTACCCATTTTTATAAATAAAATATTTTTATTACTAAGTTAAGTCATATTTTAAATTACATTTTAAACCATTTATTTACTTGTTCATTTTTAACTTTTAAAATCGCTATAATATTTATTTAAATCATTTAAATCCAATTTAAGTTAAAATTTCATATTTTTAAATTTCAAAAATACTTAACAATTTTTAGAAAATATTTAAAATTAACCACGGGTCTGTATATAATTTTCTAGCCTAGGTCAAGTGACACAGATATGTATCATTTCAATCCATAATTTAAAAATAAAAATCCGGGTTCTATCATTTCAAACCCGCAATCCCAAGTCAAATAAAATAAAATGAAAATCACTTGAGCCTATCATTTCAGCTCATAATTAGTTTTTCTTATTCTAAAGTCCATTCGGGTATGTATCATTTCAACCCACGGTGATTTTATTCTAACAGGGAACTTCCAGTGTGAGAAACAGTAAATAAAATAAACAGTATAATATGACATGTCATATCAGGTGATGTAATAATTATATATCAGGTTATAACATTATGGAATATCATATCACAGGCATATATAAATTACTATCATATCATCATCTACAATTCACATGTCATTGTTTCACAATTATATAAGTACGAATGTCGAGAGTGATAAACTCACCTTCTAAAGCTGGAGTTAACAATTCAAGACACATGAACAAACTTCAAAAAGCACGACAAAGCACGACCTAGATTTGAGTGGTTGGAAAGCCAAGATTCAAATCTTGTGAACAAACAAATATAAAAATACATAAATATATATTTCAACAAAAGATTATAAATTAAAACAATGAACAAGTATGAATCAAATTTGAACAAAATGGACTCCATCAAGGCAAGTGGCTTGGCCACTTATCAATTTGGCTAGACACGCCATCACATGGCTCGGCCATGATTGTTGAAGAGCATCTATGCTTGGCCATGGTCACAAAAGGCACGTCTAGGGGTTGGAAATATGAAGGGGATGGCAAGTAAAGGTCAAGTGAAGGCAAAGGGTCAAGGAAAGTTGATGTTTTGGGCTCTGTTCTATGGCTACGTGGCTCGGCTTGGGTTTGTTTGGCTTGGATCAGATCTAGTCCCGTCTAGATAGACTAGTGATGGGAATGGTTGTAACAACCCAATATTTTCAGCCACTCGCATCCACACATGCCGGACTTGAACTGCTTAAAATACCGCATTGTAAATAAATTTGGAGCAAATGAAATACAGTCACAGAATCACCGACACGGAAATATCAGAATAACTCACAGCGGAAATAAAAAATACCATAGTAGTTCATGAAGCTACTGTAACAACTCTCAAAACATAATACATAACATTAGTCTGAAAAACATATTCAATAGAAATCTCAAATACATAGCAGTTTATAAATACCAGAACTGAAATAGAAAAACTAAAACTGAAAGGGAACAGATACTAGACAAGTAGAATCTCCAGCTATTCCTAGCTCCAGGAAAGAAATCCAAAGCTAAGCTGTAATACGCAGGCTGACCCAAGCGTAAAGTAAACACAAAACACTCGAGTCAGGACATATATACTTATATATTGTAAACTACCTCAAGTGAACTATAGTAGAAATGCACAATAACTTAAAGGATGCTTGGGATCGCCCATCCTTTAAGATTCAGTTAAACTATAAATTAAATACATCCCGTGGTTAAAATTTCAAAATGGTATTTTATACTTCGAAATCAAATATCATTTCAACATTCAATATCATTCAAAAATCCATTTCAAAATATCAAAATATCGTATCTTCCAAACCACATTCATTTATTTAATATACCATTTCCACACACATTTCAAAATAGTTTATATTTCAAAACAAATTACTTCATTTTAAATCATAAAAATGAAGTTATTATATTTAATAATTAAATTATTAAATTTCCAAAATTTTAATTTTTCAAAACTCATTCATTCACTTAAATTTATTAAAACAATGAAAATTCAACTTTCTCAGCATATAGAAAAATGCTACGGAAAGTTACTTTTAAAACAATTCAATTTAACAAAAGACAGCATTCAAAATGCTGTAATAGGGTTACATTAATTCAAATAAAACCTTAGTTAAATTCAACAATTATAGCCCTTACAAAGTGCTATAATAGCCTTTAATTCAATTTAGCCCTTTAGTTCATTTATATTAACTACAGTATTTACAAATGCTGTAATATCCTTTACTTCAGAAATAATAGCATTTCAAAAATACTGTTAATTAAATTCCAAATATTCAGTATACTTTCACAAACCATTAAATTTTTATTTAAACCATTTCAAACTTATAAAATCATATATTTTTCACTTTTATAACCATCATTTAATTTTCCTTAAATTGATGATTTTATAAAGTTAAATTTCCATTCAAAAATCAATATTTAATAATAATTCACTTATTAAATTCCAACATTCAATTTCAATTCATATAATTAAATTTTTAACTTAACACTTAAGTTTAAATTTCAAAATATAACTTATTTTTCATTTTATTTACTTAACTTCAAAATTCACTTTTAAACAAAATTCAAAATTTTCCAATTTAAGTTATATTTCAAAATTCAATCCAATATTCATTTATTTAACATTTTAACTTATTCAAAATCCATTAATATATTGTAAAGTCAATTTAAATTCGTTTAGTTCAAAATATCATAAACTTATCATATTTTCAAATTTAATTTAAATTCCATTTACAATTAAATTAAAATTTCCGAAATAACTTATATTTCAAATTTCCACTTTATCATTAATTTATTTCACTTACAAATACTCAGAAAAATCAAAATACTTTACAAAAATCATTTTTAAATAAGTTTAAATCAAAATATTATAATATTTACATTTCTAAAATATTTTAAAATTTTTAGAAAAATATATTTTAACCACGGGTCAGTATATCATTTTCTACACTAGGTAAAGTGATACGGGTAATATATCATTTCAACCCGTAATTTACAAAGAAAACCCGGGTTTTATCATTTCAAACCCGCAGTCCCAAGTAAAATAAAATAATTAAAAATCGTTCAGGCCTATCATTTCAGCCTATAACGATTTTCTCCTATTCTAAAGTCCGTTCGGGTATGTATCATTTCAACCCATAGTGATTCTAATCTAAAGGGAACTTGTAGTGTGATAAGCTGATATAAATAATAGAACAACATAAAATAACAGTAATATATAATATAACAGGTAAATAAGCATGGGTGAACATCATATGATCATAACATAGCCGATATAACATGGTGATGTATTCTACAGATTCAAATGTGATCGATTTACTAGTTATATAAGTATAAAACTGTCTGGTGAGTATAACTCACTGGTATAAGATGGAGATGACAACAAACGAATGCACAACTGAGATCCACAAAAGCATGATAGCACAACAAATATTCGAGTGGGAGAGCCAATGATTAATTTCCTTGAATACAATTCAAACAAAACAATATAACAAACATAAATTTTCAATCCAAAATACGATTCAACAATGTTAGAATTAACTGCATAAAACAAAGCCAAAATCTTTGCACTTGCTTCCAACAACTTATGCTTCAGCCTAGGGTCAGAAACACATGGCTATGGTGAGAGTTTGGATCTAGTTTGGGTTGATATGGGTCGGCCAAACATGGGTAGAAAATGGTGCAAAGTTTGGTGAGCCAGAATACGCAATCAAAGCAACACACATGGTTTTCAAGCAAACAATGTTCACGGCCAAAGAAACAATTGGGCACAGCCATCTCTGGTGGGGTCAAGGGATGATGTGGAAGAGGTGTCAGGTCAGATTGGAGGTGGTGGTGTAGGTGGCGGCCAAGGCGAAGTTGAAGGTGGTGGATGCATTGTGTGTTCGGCTATGTTATTTCAATAGGAGTTTGTGCCTTTTTGTGGTGGATCATCAAACTATGGTGGCTTGGCATGGGATGGTCAGTGAGAAGGAGGTGGTAGTGATGGGTTCAAGTGCTGGTGGAGGCGGTACAGCTGATGGAGATGGCAGGCCGAACCTGAAGAGGAAGAAAGCAAGTGCAAATTCAATATAAACAAGCATAAAAATGAAAAAGAAAAAGAAGATTTTACCAAACTTTTTGGCAAGGAGGGAGGCCGAACTTTTTTTTTGTGATGAGGAAGAAAATATTTCATGTGAAAATGATATGGGAGTCGGCTGAAGATAAAGAGTGTTATGGCAGCAAAATTGAATAGGTGTTGGTTGGAGTTGAAAAGGTGTGAATACAAAAAGGCTAAAGTAAATCAGTGGTCACTAAACTCTTCAAATAACCATATTTCTTTTTATAATTTTAAATAACTGAAATATATATATATATATATATATATATATATATATAAATTCAGGTAGAAATACGAAAATGTAGTATATAAACAAAAATAAATAAATAAATATTAATTATATATAATTAAATTAAGAAAAATGGCAAAAATTGTAAACTAGTCTAAAAAAATTGAAAATAAATGGAATAAATTTTGGAAAATTTTTATGTACTTGAAAAATATATATAAATAAAGATAAAACACAAAATAAAAATACATTCACAAAAATAAATAAAATTTAAATAAATATAACTTAAATGAAGAAAATAGCAAAAAAAATGGAAACTAGCCTTTAAAAATAGAAAATAAATGCAATAAATTTTGGAAATTTTTTAACATTACTTTAAATATTCTGAAATAAAAATATATACCTAACATGTCATGACACATATTAGAACATAATATGACAAATAAAATTTTTATTTATATAAATTAAAATAGAAAATTTTATTAAATAAATCAATTTACATACAATATTGTAAAAATCATAACTTTCACAATATAAATCGGATTTCAACGAAACGAAAAGCAGTATTCTTGAAATTTAATATATTTTCATAATAAAGGATAAAATTAAAAAATTCAAATATTTAAATTTTAAATTTAAAAGTCAAAGTTTGACCAGATTGACCAAAAATCCACTTTTCTGGAAATATCCTATTTATTCAGGTTTGAAATTATAATTCACACACAATCAAAATATCCTTCTAAAATAACAAAATTTATTCATTTTAATAAATAAAATAAAGTTTTTAAATCAGGAGTTTCAATTTAAATAATTAAAAAAAACAATTAAAATAATAACAAAATACTGGGTTGTTACACTCTCCTTCACTCAAATTTTTTCGTCCTCGAAAGGAACGAACAAGGAAAATAAGGAAAAACACGATCGACAACAAATAGTACCTGGAAAAACAATTTCAAATTCGAAGCACAAGTGCTCTCTTCCGATTCCCTTGTACAATCCCGATCGTCAGTACTCCACTGTGCTTTGACCAGATTAACAGATTTCCTTCTGAGCTGCTTCGTACCTCTGTCGACAATATGAAGTGACTTCCTCTCGACGGTCAGATTAGGCTTAATATCCAAACTATCAGGAGCAGAAGGCTGGACAATGAGAGATGGATCATGAAGATGACGGCGATGGTACGAGACATGGAATACATCTTGCACTCCAGAAAGTTTCTCGGGCAAATCTAAACGATAAGCCAAAGAACCAACTCTTTTCATAATGCAGAAAGAACCCTCAAAGGAGAAGAAGGTAGGAATT
This sequence comes from Allium cepa, assembly GCA_030765085.1. Taxonomy (NCBI): domain Eukaryota; kingdom Viridiplantae; phylum Streptophyta; class Magnoliopsida; order Asparagales; family Amaryllidaceae; genus Allium; species Allium cepa. The sequence goes on from CM060935.1 coordinate 485,592,842, forward strand.
GCTAGGAGGAAAAATAGGTTGGAACACAAGGATGGACCCTTATTTTAAAACCATAACATTTCAATTTAAAATTTTATATTTACAACATTTTAAACATTTTATAATATGATAAATAGTCATTTGATTCAAATTTGATAGTTCGAAGTAAACAATATTTAAAACATTTTATATTATTGAGACAAGTAAAATAATGATCAAAATATCCTTTGTATAATGCTTTATAAAAATACTTTTATAACTCGATGTCTTAACAAGTTTACTTTCGTTCGTGTAGACTCTGGCCATGCGTTGATTAGGTGCAAAGCTAGAATTCTCCAGGTGCTTAGTACACTTGTTTCAACACCCAGTGAAAATAATAGAAAACCTTTTAAAAACAGATATGGAAAATATAATCCAAACAAATCAACCAAAGCAAAACATTTTTCTAACCATGGATCGCAGATACACAATGGTTACGCCTGGATCCCCCAGGAAACAATCCGTATCCGTAAGCTTTCTCAGCCCTACGAATTACGCCATTATGACTAGTAGAGTGCAGGATACACAATGGTTACGCCTGGATCCCCCAGGAAATAATCCGTACCCCTAGGCCATCTTAGCAAGGCAGGTTCGCTACTAATGCGCCTACATAAATTGCAGGATACACAATGGTTACGTCTGGATCCTCTAGGAAATAATACGTACCCCTAGGCCATCTTAGCCAGGCAGTTGCGCTATGCAGTCGCGCTCGTAAGACCATGGTGATCGCCATGGAATTCGATGGACACTCGAGTATCATATCTGGAAAACCCAAATTAGAGAGATTAATATCGATAGAATGAATCCACAGTGTGGCCACAAAGCGGATATCAAGCAGAAGGTACTTTCCATATCTTTACTTCGAAAATAAGCATCATATAGTACCTTTCCAAAATCGCTTTCAAATATCATACTTATATAAAGTCCATTATATATAAGATTTCATTTTCAAATCAAATACTTCCCAAAATCAATAGTATATCAAATCACACTTATATAGACTTCAATTATATAAGATTTCAATTTACAAGTTGAGTACCTTTACAAATCAATTGTTTTCAAATCACTTCATACTTATACAAATCAATTTTATATAAGTTCGATAACTTCCAAATCAAAGTATTTAAATAAACAAGGTTCTCAATTTCAAACCATTTCAATATCAATTCAGTTTCAAAATCATATATGATTTCACCAAATCATTTCTTCCAAATTACATATATTCAGTTTCAAAGTTTCTTAAAAACAATAGATTTAGAAAATAACCACATTTCCAAATCAACAAAATTTAGGTCAAATAAATTCATTTCCATTTCAAATATGTATTCACCTTCAAAAATCATAATACTTTCAAAGTTATAAATTTTTTGAAACCAAAAGAAATCATTACACTTTGAAAATCATAACATTTCGAAATCATATATTTGAAATCATAAACATTCCTTTAATTCTTTACATTTCACAAATTTATTTAATTAAACCCAAATCGAAAATTTTCAATTTTAATTCAATTCAAACCATCAGTTTCAATTCAATTTAGTTTTTCAACAAAACCATCAAACTATTTATTTCTATATGAAAAATCCAATTTACCATTGGAAAGATTATTATTCTTTATATACTTTACTCAAAACATTTCAAATCTATATTTCATACCAGTATAATTCAACATAGTCTTATTTATTTCACTCAACAAACAGTTTCAAACTTATATAAATCATATTACTTTATACATTAATCATACCAAACTAAACTTATATTCTTTATCAAATACCTTATACCTTTCAAAATTGCTTAGATTTGAAAAGTTAAGCTTGATTTGGAAGTGCTCGAACCTTAAAATAATCGAAGAAATCATATTTTCAATCTAAGAGTTGGAAATCACCAACAAATCAGTAAACCAATTCCAAAAGATAATGTTATACCAAAAAAAAAATCTGAATCTCGAGGACTGAGCACCGGCTTACTTTAAATCATTTCAAGTATATATATATATATATATATATATATATATATATATATACACATATATCTTTCGAATATCAAACCATACTTCAAAATCTGAAATCAAAATTTGGTTTCACAAAATCAATCCCATAGCAAAGCTACTTGAGTGGCCTCACCCTACTCAAAAACTCGAAAATCAATGTCGATGATGCATGTGATCATCACCGAAATTATTTTCCAGCGACATAAGTGGGTTCTGGACTTTATTTTCTTGAAACTTATTTGAAATTACTTCGAAATCAATGGAATTCATTCGAATACATTTGAAACATTTTATTCGGAGAGATATCTTTAAATCATATTATCATTATTATTATTATTATTATTATTATTATTATATATTTTCCAAATCTTAAAACCGATTTCAAAACACCGGAGTTCGATTCCTCGAAATTCAAAATTCAAAACCCTTCAGTTATAAATCATTTTATATAAGTCAAATTCTTATAAATTTTCAAAATTTCAAATCCTTTCAAAACTTCAAATTTCCATTTTTAAAAGATATAAAATCTTTATCGAAAACATTTTACTTTTGTATACAAAATAAGGTCATCCCTATCAAAATAATAATTTCGATGTATGCACAAATTCCAAAATACAACCAAACAAAAATTTCATAGGGGTGATTCAAGGATGGATTTCAAAACAAACAGAAATTAGAATTTAGAGGAACTCTAATCAAATAGAATCTCGATTCCAAGATAAGCTCAAACTAAGATTAGATAATTCAATAATAGAAGGTGGATAAGCCTATATAAATCACGGGCAACCTTAACTGGTCAACCGTGACTTTAGGAATATAACCAATGCGGAAATCTATGGCAAATCGACATTCGATTGCCAGAGATAGAATCCTAGTAGAGCAGGAGATAGATAGCATTTTAAACCAAGGAAACAGAAATATTAGGTGAATCAATGCCAATTGTAAAGGAGTTTCACCCCTTTACAATCATTCAAAGATTTGCGGAATCACCGATCTTGAGAGAGGTCATTCCAAAGTGGAGTTATGGAATACTCCAAAATCAAAATGGATAAAATAGGGAAGATAAGACTGGATTTCAGAACAAGTGGGAGTGTTCCAAAGTTCAAGGAATCCTAATCGATAAGAATCCTAACTAAGAGATTTATAACAAGGTGGATACAGAAGGAATGAAGCTTAGAAAATCTTGGTTTAAAATAAGAAGATTTATATACCAAAATAATCTTTGAAAATACTTTAAAAATCATTTGGAAATCATTTTATACTTCGAAAATACGTTCTCTCACAAAGAAAGGATTCTGAGATTGATTTCACTCATTCTAGCCTATTTCTACCCTATCTCTAATGATTTTTTGCTCCGTAGGCTATGGTTTGCCTAAAACCAAAGCTCTGATACCAACTGTAACAACCCGATATTTTGAGCCATTCGCATCCACACATGCCGGACTTGAATTTCTTAAAATACCGCATTGTAAACAAATTTGGAGCAAATGAAATACAATCACAGAATCACAGACACAGAAATATCAGAATAACTCACAGCGGAAATTAAAAATACCATAGTAGTTCATGAAGCTACTATAACAACTCTCAAAACATTACATAATATCAGTCTGAAAAACATATACAATAGAAATCTCAAATACATTACAGTTTATAAATAACAGAACTGAAATAGAAAAACTGAAACTAAAAGGGAACAGATACTAGACAAGCAGAATCTCCAGCGATTCCTAGCTCCAGGAAAGAAATCCAAAGCTAAGCTGTAAATACTCAGGCTGACCCGAGTGTAAAGTAAACACAAAACACTCGAGTTAGGACATATATACTTATATAATGTAAACCAACTCAAGTGAACTGTAGTAGAAATGCATAATAACTTAAAGGATGCTTGGGATCGCCAATCCTTTAAAAATCAGTTAAACTATAAATTAAATACATCCCGTGGTTAAAATTTCAAAATGGTATTTTATACTTCGAAAACAAATATCATTTCAACATTCAATATCATTCAAAAATCCATTTCAAAATATCAAAAATATCGTATCTGCCAAACCACATTCATTTATTTAATATACCATTTCGACACACGTTTCAAAATAGTTTATATTTCAAAACAAATTACTTCATTTTAAATCATAAAAATGTAGGTATTATATTTAATAATTAAATTATTAAATTTCCAAAATTTTAATCTTTCAAAACTCATTCAGTCACTTAAATTTATTAAAACAATGAAAATTCAACTTCCGCGGCATATAGAAAAATGCGACGGAAAGTTATTTTTAAAACAATTCAATTTAACAAAAGACAGCATTCAAAATGCTGTAATAGGGTTACATTAATTAAAATAAATCCTTAGTTAAATTTAACAGTTATAGCACTTACAAAGTGCTATAATATCCTTTAACTCAATTTAGCCCTTTAGTTCATTTGTATTAACTACATCATTTACAAAAGCTGTAATATCCTTTAGTTTAGAAATAATAGCATTTAAAAAATGCTGTTAATTAAATTCCATACATTCACTATACTTTCACAAACCATTAAATTTTTACTTAAGCCATTTCAAACTTATAAATCAAATATTTTTCACTTTTATAACCATCATTTAATTTTCCTTATATTCATGATTTTATAAAGTTAAATTTCCATTCAAAAATTAATATTTAATAATAATTCACTTATTAAATTCCAACATTCAATTCCAATTCATATAATTAAATTTTTAACTTAACACTTAAGTTTAAACTTCAAAATATAACTTATTTTTCATTTTATTTACTTAACTTCAAAATTCACTTTTAAACAAAAAGTTCAAAATTTTCCAATTTAAGTTATATTTCAAAATTCAACTCAATATTCATCTATTTCACATTTTAACTTATTCAAAATCCATTAATATATTATAAAATCAATTTAAATTCATTTAATTCAAAATATCATAAATTTATTATGTTTTCACATTTAATTTAAATTCCATTTACAATTAAATTAAAATTTCCGAAATAACTTATATTTCAAATTTCCACTTTATCATTAATTTATTTCACTTACAAATTCTCAGAAAAATCAAAATAATTTAAAAAAATCATTTTTAATTAAGTTTAAATCAAAATATTATAATATTTACATTTCTCAAAAAATTTAAAAAATTTAGAAAAATATATTTTAACCACGGGTCTGTATATCATTTTCTACACTAGGTAAAGTGATACGGGTAATATACCATTTCAACCCGTAATTTACAAAGAAAACCCAGGTTTTATCATTTCAAACCCGCAGTCCCAAGTAAAATGAAATAAATGAAAATCGTTCAGGCCTATTATTTCTGCCTATAACGATTTTCCCCTATTCTAAAGTCCGTTCGGGTATGTATCATTTCAACCCATAGTGATTCTAATCGAAAGGGAACTTGCAGTGTGATAAACTGATATAAATAATAGAACAGCATAAAATAAAAGTAATATATGATCTAACAGGTAAATAAGCATGGGTGAACATCATATGATCCTAACATAGCAGATATAACACGGTGATGTATTAGATTCGATTGTGATCGATTTACTAATTATATAAGTATAAAACTGTGTGGTGAGAATAACTCACTGGTATAAGCTGGAGATGACAACAAACGAATGCACAACTGAGATCTACAAAAGCACGATAGCACGAAAAATATTCGAGTGGGAGAGCCAATGATTAATTTCCTTGAATACAATTCAAATAAAACAATATAACAAACATAAGTTTTCAACCCAAAATACAATTAAACAATGTTAGAATTAGCTGCATAAAACAAAGCCAAAATCTTTGCACTTGCTTCCAACAACTTATGCTTCAGGGGTCAGAAACACATGGCTATGGTGAGAGTTTGGATCTAGTTTGGGTTGATATGTGTCGGCCAAACATGGGTAGAAAATGGTGCAAAGTTTGGTGAGCTAGAATACATAATCAAAGCAACACATGGCTTTCAAGCAAACAATGTTCACGGCCAAAGCAACAATTGTGCATGGCCATCTCTAGTGGGGTCAGGGGATGACATGGTATAGGTGTCAGGTCAGGTTGGAGGTGGTGGTGGTGGTGGTGTAGGTGGCGGCCGAGGGGAAGTTGAAGGTGGTGGATGCATTGTGTGTTCGGCTATGCTATTTCAATAGGAGTTTGTGCCTTTTTGTGGTGGATCATCAAACTAGGGTGGCTCGGAATGGGATGGTCAGTAAGAAGGAGGTTGTGGTGATGGGTTCAAGTGCTGGTGGAGGCGGCAGAGTTGATGGAGATGGCAGGCCGAACCTGAAGAGGAAGAAAGCAAGTGCAAATTCAATATAACCAAGCATAAAAAAGAAAAAGAAAACGAAGATTTTATCAAGCTTTTTGACAAGGAGGGAGGCCGAACTTCTTTTTTTGATGAGGAAGAAAATATTTCATGTGAAAATGATATGGAAGTCGGCTGAAGATAGAGAGTGTTATGGCAGCAAAATTGAATAGGTGTTGCTTGGAGTTGAAAAGGTATGAATACAAAAAGTCTAAAGTAAATCAATGATCACTAAACTCTTCAAATAACCATATTTCTTTTTTTAATTTAAATAAATGAAATATATATATAAATTCAGATAAAAATACGAAAATTTAGTATATAAACAAAAATAAATAAGTATTAATTATATATAATTAAATTAAGAAAAATGGCAAAAATTCTAAACTAGTCTAGAAAATTTGAAAATAAATGGAATGAACTTTGGAAAATTTTTATATACTTGAAAAATATTTATAAATAAAGATAAAACACAAAATAAAAATGAATTCACAAAAATAAATAAATAAATTTTAATTAAATATAATTTAAATGAAGAAAATAGCAGAAAAATAGAAACTAGCCTTTAAAAATAGAAAATAAATGCAATAAATTTTGGAAAATTTTAAAATTACTTTAAAATATTTTTAAATAAAAATATATACCTAACATGTCTTATAACACATATTAGAAAATAATATGACAAAAAAATTTATTTATATAAATTAAAATAGACAATTTTATTAAATAAATCAATTTACATACAATATTGTAAAAAGCATAACTTTCACAATATAAATCGGATTTCAACGAAACGAAAAGCAGTATTCTTGAAATTTAATATAATTTCATAATAAGGGATAAAATTCAAAAATTCAAAAATTCAAAATTTTAAATTTTAAATTTAAAAGTCAAAGTTTGTCCCGATTGACCAAAAATCCACTTTTCTGGAAATATCCTATTTATTCAGGTTTGAAATTATTATTCACACACAATCAAAATATCCTTGTAAAATAACATAATTTATTCATTTTAATAAGTAAAATAAAGTTTTTAAATCAGGTGTTTCAATTTGAATAATTAAAATAAACAATTAAAATAATCACAAAATACTGGGTTGTTACAATGGTCATGGCAAGGCAATGCAAAGGTGGTGGAAATGGTTGGTGGCCGAGGCAAGCAAAGAGGGGTTTGGTGAGGTAGAGGCTCGTAAAGGGTTTTAAGCAACTTTTGGTGATGAGTTTTTGGATCATGGTTCACGGCAACGCAATATGGAGGTGATGAGGTGGTGGATGCCGTGTTCAAGTGGTGGTGGTGAGGAGGAGATGGTCGGCTAGAGGTGAAGCATGGCCGAGCATATGGCTTTTTGTTGAACATAAATGAGAAAGGAGATGAAAAGTATTTTTTTGTAAGTGAATGAGAAGGGAAGTGAGGACTTTTGTGTATGGCTAAGAATAGAAAAGGAACGGCTAGAAAAGGACAAAACTTTTCTTCATTTCCAAGAAAAGAACTTAAGTCTTTTGAATTTCCAAGCCCAAAAATCAAATAAAAAGTCCAAACAAAATAGAAAATAGAAAAATAAAATAAAAATAGAAATGAAGTAGGAAATATAGTATAGAGAAATAAACTGAAAATTGCTTAAAATAATCCCATGTAAAGCGATGAACTTTATCAGATTTAAAAACTCTATAACAGAATTTGACGAAACGAAATGCATAACCAATATCAAAATCAAATTCCGCTTCAAAGAAAAAGATTAGAAATTTAAAATTCAAATTCAAAATTTTCAACTGAAAGTCAAAGTTTGACCACAGTTGACCAAAATATAAAATTTTCAGGAAATAATTATTTTATTATATTTGGAAAATAAATTATAAACAAAATCCAAAATTACATTGAAAATTCCAAAATTTCAATTTTAAATGATTTAAAAATCAGAATTTTCAAATAAATTGAAGTAAAATATTCATTAAAATTATGGGTTGTTACAGGAGATCTTCACGATGCAGGTTACTTGCCACCAGACACTTGACGCATATTATGTATATGGTGCCAGTAATGCTTCATTATGAAAATCTTAGATATGCAAGAACCGCTTGCTGCTAATTCTAAAGATAATTCGCGACGGGATGTGGTAGGAGCGTGCCTTCGGTTTTTCCTGTTCCTAGACAACTTGTATGGACGAATATCTAACGTTACATTTCTAATCACATTGATTGATCTTTATAAACGTATCATAAGTTTGTTGAGGCAGAAGGCAACTCCTCTTTGCTTAACACCCTTTCCTGAGACATACGAGCTCAGGAGTTATATGTTTATAGTAATCAGATCCTGGGATGACTATGTGACATTCAAAGTGGAATGTGGTATGTGAACAGTAAACGTTACCTTAAGCCTCAAACCCGGTAATGGCTTAAACAAGGTACGCCGTAAGGCTATGTGGTTCACAACCATTCAGGTACGATCATCACTTTTCTAGATTACTCTCTATATGTCGAGTATGTGGCGTATGCTATGGGATCCCGGATAGGTCGGTTATGACTAGGGTTATGACATATTAGATTTCTATACAGGCCACTTAGTACCAAAAAGGGATAGACCAATCTTGCCGGATGTGGAGGATTGTTTATGTATCATCGGTGCATCCCTTTAGATATGTAATATACAGAAGGTTGTCCCTTAACTTGCCATTGTATGAAATTCATTCCCTAATACGTGCTTGCCATTTTTTTTGTATAGCCTAACATATTCGGAATTCAATAATGGTAACAATTTCGGCTAAGACTGATAAGTTTTGGTGCTTTGGCAGGAGAGCTGGAGATCTTCATTTTCGTATACACGTACCTGTTTTGATTACTGATTATCCGCTGCATTGCTTAGTTGTTTATATTATCAGTAATTGTGAGGACAGGTTATTATGACTGTCCAGGCTGATAACTAGTGATTGATTGTTGAACTCTGATTGATGTATATATATGAAGTTTCTGTTTTGTAAATATCATTGATACGATATTATATGTTTTCCGCTGCGATATGAGACTCTGTATCATTCTATTTTGTTTTTTCTCTCTCTTTCTTCTCTTCTCTTCTTCTCTCTTCTTTTCTTTCTCTTGACTTTCCGTCGGTCTATGCTTTTTGGGTCGGACATGTGTGGTTTATTGTTGATTCAAAAGTTACGGATTTGTGGGTCGTCGCATCCTATTTCCATTGTAGAAGGGATCCATCTTACATGTTCCATATTAAACATTTTAGTAAGTTGTCTTTGCATATCACTTTAAGGATATCCATATATCCTTTATTATAAAAGATATAATTTAAAATTTTAACATCAAGTATTAAACAACCAAACTATGATTAATTTAAAATTGACAATCATCAGTATGTTGTTTACTGATAGTTTTGGAAATATCTATGTGCCTTTTAATGTTCTTTCTAATGGACACACGCTTCCTCTGCATTTTGGTTGAAAGTCAAACAATTCGATATTTCTGTCAAAATACTTATTTAAATTTGCTGCTTATGGAATGGTACGTTTGTATCATTTCTTGGCTCATATCCTAAAAACTCACCAGCTCAATGTCACTCCCGCTGACTTCGGGACACTTCGTTTGTTATGTGCAAATCATCTATTCTGTATCATTATTTAGAATTTCCCTTTTCAACATATATGTACCAAAAAAGTAATTCATACTAAGTGATAATTTTATGAGTAAAATTTGTGACAACTTAAGCACATTGAATGGCGAATATGTTATGCTAATTTTGACGATTTAAATTGACAATTTTATTCTTACCAGTGTTGCTTATTATATTCCAATTGCATTAGTCTTTCTCTTCAAAACATATTTACTAGTGATGAATCATACGCCTTTCAGTACAGCTACCAAATCATATTTTTATAATGTACTAGGAATTCTTTTATTTTTGTGAATTATACCATATGGAAGAGTCAATACTCTTAATAATTTAATTGATAACTGAGGATTACTTATTCTCAATATTGATAAGAAACTCATAATCTCTCTTCAATGTTTGAGAATACTTATCAGACTCTGTAATGTGTTGTGTTCATTTAGGTTAGATTAATTTTATTTCATCCCATGTAATCAGTTTCTTCTTTGGATCATATCCGAATCAATTCAACTACCAATAATTTCTAAGAGAAAGTCCTTTGCTAGGAAGTTGTTATTTCTTGGAACGATAATTGTTTCTCAGTGCAACTTAAGACGTTTCCATAAACACCTTATGAATTGCGTTATATATAAAAGTTGGTTTAAGTTTACTAAACCCATGCTCAAAACATAAATAGGTCCTCCAATGACAATAGTTCTCAAGATTATTTTGGGGTGATTCATACAAGATTCCTCATGAATAATGATTACGTGCTGTCTTTCGACTCGCATGGCCTGTCAATTCCTTGGCCTAGGATATGTTGGGGTTTCTTATAAACCCTAATCTTATATGACTTTGTAAACAATTTTTTAGATGAAATAAAATTTAACCTTGTGTACTACTCTTAAGTACACGACCTTATAGAATGAAGTTAACTCAACTTCACCTACATTAATCATACTTCATTCAACAAGGTTGGATTATTACTTATCGATACATCATTGTGTATTATAGGGAAGAGCGACTTGTGAGATTAAATCGTTATTCCTTTTTATGTACGTTCGGAACTCTTTCCAATATACTTACCTACTCGATCAAATCGAATCAGTTTATTTTCTATTGCATGTAATTTTATTTACTTCTGTTTTATATTCAATGAGCTTATCATATACATACTACCTACGTATCAAATACACTTGTTCATGTTCTAGCACATCAGCAAATACAACGAAGTATGTTGAACATTTTTGTATTATGTAATAACCCGGACTTTTGGGCATCAGATAATTGGATAGTTATCTGATTTTTACTATTAAATATTGATTATTAAGGATGAAACAAATAAATCTAAAAATTAATATTCATATCTGGAGAAATAATTATTTGATAATCTACTGATATAATTATTAAATTTGACGATATTAGTATAATGATTTTCTTTTATAAATATATATATATATATATATATACTTATTTTACTGTTAGAAATAAAACTCAACTTTAAGTAAATCTTTGGAAATTATATGCATATATATGTCTAAAATTGGGTTGCAAGTGTATAAAATGAGATTTAATAAAAAGAGATTTAAAACTCTTTTCTTTTATGTATTTGAAAATTAAACATAATAGTATATATGAATAAAAATATAATAAATACTTAATTTAAAGGGGTTAAAACATAATTGTTAAGTTAAAATAAATGGAGGATTTAAACATAAAGATACTCATTTTTAACAAGTGTAAAAATTTCAACCATGCAAATACAAGTGTAACTAACAAAATAACAAGTGGCAATTCATAAAAATATAACAACATGTTTTGAAAAAACGAGAGAAACCAGTTTACATATTTTTCTCATCTTTATTTTCAAAACTAAAACCCAAAGCTCAGGAAAAAAAATTCAAATTATATCAAACTTTTGCAATCTAAACTTGAAGCTAAGCAAGGTCAGTAAGCAAATCAAATTAAGCAACTTCAGATTCAAAGTATAAGCTGCTGTTTCAAGTCCAATTCATCTCAACAAAATAAGGTTTCAAATTAGATAAATTCAAATTCAAAACAGCAAGCCACATATCAAATCAAAACAAGAATTTCCAAGCTTTTAGAACACTCTAGGCTTCTCTGTTATTGAGTTGTACAGGTGAGTAAACTTTTTTTTAGAAAAACAGTTATAAAATCAGTAATAAAACTCTGATGCATGTGATGAATTAAAAATAATTTTTTTACAGAAATGTCTAGATGTGCATGTATGTATATAAGCATGATATGCCTGTGAGTTGTCTGAATATGTAAATATATATACACTTTGTTAAATGTTTATAGGCTCTGGTCATTAAATAAAATCCAGTATCTCATTACCCAATCAATGTTAGATTTTGATTTGTAGATGAAAGGTAATTGTAATCGTGTAACTTCATAAAAAAATATTTTGAGAATTTATATCAAGTATTTATATTAAAAATATATAGACAACAGTGAAAATCAAATATGGGGTAAAATTGATAACACGGATTTAAATTTTTGATTTTATAAACTGAAAGGATATTTAAATGATGAATTTTAGAATGGAAATAAAATTTTTCATTTAGGGGACGTTGTGAATTTGGGGGTTTTCGTCGATCCACGGCAATAGACGAATGAAGGGGCGTCTAGTTTGAGCATGATGATTGCTTGTAGGCTGATGATCATTAGAAAAATGATCACTCGATTTTCAGTTGGCCAAATTGATCTGATTTCGACGAACAAGGGTTCGAAACCCAGTTTTGAACTGGGAAATTTTGTGATGTTTTCATGCATCGACGACGCTTCGGAGTGGACCGCAAGGAGGGAATAAAGGCATAGTGATGTGGTGGTGCTCTGGGAGAAGATCCGGAATTTTTCTGACGACGAGACCATCGGCGGTAGGTGATTGTGTCGAACGAGTTTTGAATGCTTGTTGCTTTGGGGTATTCGATTTCGAATCACTGGTGATTCGACGAGGCTGAGTGGTCTGGTCGTCTGTGTTTGTGGTTGTCGATCTGGGTGTGGCCATGGTATTGATCATCGACGGTCGAAGCATGGGTGCATGTGCATGTTGTGCACTGATATCTGGTATTGTTGAAATTTGGGGGAGAAGAGATGTTGTAACGACCCATAAATTTAACTAGTTTTAATAACGTTATTAATTGAAAATGTTGTGGAAGTTTAAACGATAAATTTTGAAATCAAAATTTGATATTTGGAACGCGTCGAGTTAAACATAGCAACCGGTAAATTTTCATCCGAAAATATGAAGTTTATTTTCGTGCGTAAATTTCAATTTAATCGGTTAAAAATCAAAGAAAATAAAATGTTTTCGAAACCTAAATATTTTTACATAGAAAAATTCTAAATCATCCTCTGAGCAAGACGTCATTTTTATTTTTTCCAAAATCGGACTTCTATACCTCCGTCGATCTTATTTTTCTGCAATTTTACTGCATTTTCTGTTAGAAGAAAATTCGAATTTTTATAATTCGACCGTACCATTGATATCCGCATACCGTTTTGATGGTCTCCTTATCCGATCTCCGCAGTATATTCAATTCTGTATTTTGAAATTCGATATGCAGCGGAATCCTTATAAACAGTAACCGTATCGGTACCCGATTCACATCCTTTTGGTTTTCTTGACCATTTGTTTCCTCCGTAGGATAACCAATGGTCACTAGCTCTTTGGAATTCACAGAACTCATTTGAGGACGTTTGGTTATCTAATACTTCATTTCCTTTGACCCATTTCTTTTCCAATGTCATTCATTGAAAAATGTTCTCACAAGCACATAACCTAGCAAAAGTTGAGATATATAATTATATCAGCCTGTACGTTTGCCTCTTCCTCTCTCATCTTATTTTATTCTCAAAGCTTAACCCATTGCAACATTCACATCGGCCACGCCTCTCCCACCATCACCTCCACCTCGTTTTCTTCCCTCGCTCAACAATGCTAGCACCACCCTCTTTTGCTCGGCCGACCCACTCCCTACTCCACACGCAACAGCCACGTTCTCCACCCCACTCCGCTACTTCACCGCCATGCACCCGAAGCTTCAGTGAGATGCCGACCATCAGCCATTCAAGCTTCCCGCAGACCGGCTTCTTCAATACAGCAGCATCGCCACCACCGAACTGTCACCAGCCGAGCCTCCAACGTGCCTCCCTGACACGAAGTAAACAACCAACCTTTGCCCCTTTTTCCAGCCACCTAATTCCACCACTCCAACATGTCCATGCCGACCCTTCCTCTACCGAGATATGTGACCATCCCCTCGTTTGCCTGCATGCACCGTTCTTCCACTCACCGTCTCCCCTCCATCGATGACGGCCACATCCAGATCCTCCTTCCCATGGCCTCAGCAACCGGCAAACCCATTGGCCTTGTCCGAACGCACACAGCAAACTCCACAACGCCTCACCCACAAGCTTAGCCGCACGTCCTCTGGGTGATCGACCTTCCATCCTCCAACCTGCCATTTGACAGCAGTCTCAAAAGCCTCACAGTCTGCCGATGTGATAGTCTCTGGCCGCTCCGCCTCTTGATCCTCCCAGCTGTTGCCTTTTACCCACAGCCTGACGTCCTTCGCATCTTCCTCTTCTATATATGTGTTTATATATAAAGGTAATATATTATTTCATTAAATATTTTGTATATGCGTGGGTTATATGTAGTTAGGTTCGGCTATATGTGTTTATAACATCTATTATATTTTAAAAGGAGGTGCATATGTTTATAGTTTATATATATGTGTGTGTTGGGCAAGTTTTGTAATCTTCCATATATGATAATATATAAAAGTCTATTTATTTACATGTAAAAGTCTATTTATTTACGTGTATTACCAGTGTTATGCTATATATGTTTTGTATAATAATGTTAGTAGTATAAGGGTAGGTGTATATAAATCTTTGTTCACTGTTAGTTATATAGATTGGTCTATACATCTTATATTAGTTTATATATATTTGGGTTTAAGGTTCAAGTTTTAATACATATATATTAGTATAGCAGTTTGTGTGTGTTATGGTTTATTTTATGTAAATTTATATTAGTTGATATTTAAAAGTATGTATATGGCTTATATATATAGTCTGCCGTATGAAATGTATGATATAAGAGTTTCCATACATCAGTTTGCATAATATATGTAAAGTCTGAGTGCATTTTGTCGAACCTGTTCACCCACTTTGTTTTGTTTTGAATTGCATATAGATTTAAATTATAAGCTTATATAAGTGGTATATATTGATTTGTTTTAAAGTATTGATTTTGTAACAAGTAACTCTTCAGATTTCCACTTGCATGTAGGTTATATATAAGTAGTTGTTTACTAAGTACTGTGTTGTTGTATATATAATAGTGTATAAGTCATGTATAAAGTTGTTTATATATGTGTTTAGTTTAAAACTATGTTTTGAAAGCGTGTATATAATTTTAATGAGTTTCAAAACTAATATTGGTTTTAAGATAATAATGTATATATTTTAGTTTATATCAAAAATAATTCTAATTGATTCTCATCGATTCCCATTTTATCAGTTTTTGGTCTGTCGTGCCTGTTTTCTTCATCGAATTCGTTCCTATCTCACTTTGTGCTTGGACTTGTAACTCGTTTCACCGTCGAATATCTCTAGCCTCGAAAGGTGAGCAATCACTCACGATTAATGTTCTTATATTTATTAAATTTGATTTCAATTGAAACGACAAATTGAAATATGCTGCTGTTAGTTATTTATACTGTTATAAATGATATTACCCGTATCAGTTCACCTGTGATATCTGACACCATTATCTGTTATTTATACGATAATAATCCAGTTTGTTTGATAGTTGATTGATTGTTTGATCTCTACATTGAGGTTTAAATTTTTTATTTTAAAGTGATAAATAATATGCAACTGAATTTGATATAGGATGGTTAATAATTTAAACTGATGAATGTGTTGAATTTGATTAGAAATTGGTATAATATGACGCCTTTAAATGTTAAATAAATTGACACGTAGAAATAGTGTTAACTGCACCTTGAACCATTGAATGTATGTGGTATAAATTGATGTAGTATTAAATTGAATAATAGATATCAAGTGAAGAACCGTATAAATATTTGTGTAATAATCTTTAATCTACATGAAATGAAAATGTAGATTCTAGAAATAATTATATTAATTTGCACAAACAACAATGTAAATTAATACGATTATTTCAAGATTATTTGAATTAATTATTGGATTGTTATTGATGTTTGTTATCGCTTGTTTATTTACTTTGACACCATCCCAGTTATCACACTGCAAGTTCCCTTTCCTATGCTTTGATTTTTGAATTGAAATGGAATCGGGTTGAAATGATAAATACCCAAATGAATTTGACTTAGGTTAGAGAATTAAATATGCCCGATTGGTCAATAATTTGATTTAAAATAAAATAAAGATTTTATTTGGATAAATAATAAGGTTTTGAAATAAAGTTGAAATTTGAAATTTTAATGAAGGAAAATGATAATATTTAATAATCTGAAACAAAATATTAACATAGTAGTTGATAAAAGAACATTGTTTTAAATTTAAGTAATAATTAAGTTTTGAAATTTGTTAATAATTAAGTTTGAAATTATTTAATAATTAAATAAGATTGAATTATTTAATAATTAAATGAAATGGAATTCTCGATAAGTGAAATTGAACTTCGTAATAAGGAAAACTGAACTTCTTTAATAAGGGAATTTGAACTTCTTGAATAAGTGAAATTAAGTTCTTTATTAATTTAGTTTTGAAATTTGTAATGAAGTAAATGAATAAGTGAAATTGTATTTCTTTAACAAGAAATCAAATGAGATTTATTGAAAATAATGTAAGACTTGTAATTTAAAGAACCTGATTTGACGAATCTAATTTAATTCAAATTTGAAGTTTTGATATAATGAAGTTGAACCTAAGTAATTGATTTAATGAATTGGAAATTAAATGGAAATTGTTTGGATGACAAATTTACTTAATGAATATTGAATGAAATTGATCAATGAATTTAAATTGATTTGAATGTTAAATTAAATTAATTTAAATGATTTCGGAATGAAATTTATATAAGAACTTGAATCAATATTTGAATTGTTTTAAATAAAAATTGAAATTGAGTTATAAGATTTTGAAATAGTGATTTTAAGTTTTGAATCGTAAATTATGAAAATTGATATAGAATGACAAATGGAATAATGATTTACAAATTTTAATTGAAATTGAATTTGATTTGGTTTTGAAATTTACTAAACGACCAATCGGTGTAATAATTACGAAAGTTATTAAAGAAACCGGAATCGGTTATGGACATACTCTTTGTCTAAACCGAAAACCACTTTAACAACTATACGCGGAGTGTGATCCAGAATGAAGTGGTTGGAATGATGTATGTGATGACTGAAGAAAGAGAACGATAATGGATAGCCTTAACACTTGTGTCAAATTGGAAATGACTAAAACAGGAGCCGTGCCAGGCCAAATGGGGTTAGCCACCTCAAGCGAACACACTTCTTCGTATACTACTCATTACTTGTTATTGATTGGTGCACCCTCGTAATTTTTGGGAGTGTTGTTTCGCGGTGTTGCGATCGTTGCGGCGATGCGTTTTCACTAGTCCAGATCAGGCAAACTGCAGTTTCACTACCTTGGGTATTGCCTCATGTGCCTTGTCATACTTGTATCCCTATATACGCGACCACTACGAATTTTTTTTGTGTTATACCTATGGAGTACTCCCTGATATCCCACTAGTTTACGGTGGAGTTTACAGTGCTATATATACTATAACGCTTATATAAAATGTGTTAAGGAGGATAATGGTAACGCCTTAACACTATTTTGATATTTTAATATTACTGATAGACATTATCTATTTAGCGTATATTACTACATAGTAGATAGTTTAACGGATCCATAGAGGACGGTTATTCCAACATCCTTTGAGTTACTTGTATTTTAGTTGTTATTTCACTTGAGTTGGATTTACTAATATAAGAATGTTAATACTGACTCGAGTGTTTTGTGTTTTGCTTTACGCTCGGGTCAGACTGAGTGTACCAGTATTCGAGACTCACCTTTGGAGTTGGAGCTTCGCTTGGAGATCTAGCTATCTATCCAGCTTTTAGATATTCAGTTGATTCTAGAGATTTATTATGATATTGTATTCGACTACTGTATTCGAGACTTCTGTTGCAACTTATTTAACTCTGTTATTTATATAGTAGCTTCATGAACTACTATCTTTTGTTTCCATTGCATTTATTACTCTGTGTCTGTGATCTGTGATTATTTATTTACTGTATATGTTCAGTTTTTCCAAATTTAAATTAACAATTCGGTATTTTGAATTATTCAAGTCCAACATGTGCGGATGCGAATAGTCCAAAATAGCGGGTCGTTACAGTTGGTATCAGATGTAACATTCCTGAAAATTTATCAAGTTTAAATTGGCAATTAAATTAATTTTTGAAAATAAATTGTGAATTAATTAGAAAATTTTCTTGGATAACTAAATAATTTTGATTATAAATAGAAATTTATATTAGAAATTTAAGGATAGGTGATTTATAAAATAAATATTGAATTTCAAAATAAAATGTATTAAAAATAAAAATAGAATTTAAAAGCTTGAGATTAATAAAATGATAGTAATAGTTGTTTTCTAAAATATTAATTTTATTTGGAAGATGTATTAATTTTCATAATATTATTTTTAAGTTAAATTTTCATACATAAATAAGTGTGACTAATTGTTAATATGAAATCAAAGAGTTTGAATCCATTCTTTTCTTTTTGTAGAGTTGTACAAAATAAATAATAAAAAAATATATGAATGTAAATTGTGTAAATATAAATTTTTAAATAAATGTATGAACTAAATTAAAGATTGAGTGTGAAAATAATAAAAAGATTGTGATATTTATGTTGATAAATGTTTACAAAAGTAAATATGATATAAAAATAAAAATAAACATTCTTTTGTCTTTAAGAATTTAAATGTAAACATATGCATACATTCACATGGATTTGAAGTAAAGAGATGGAGTGTAGGAGTTAACAAAATCTAAAGGTTATAATGATTTCTTACAAATGGCATTCCTTATGATTGCTTAAATAAAATAATAGAATTTAAAATTATAAAGACATTCCATCTCCCCATGCTGAAATTATTTTAGTCTCGGCCAAATCTGAAAACATAGTAGAAAAAAAAAGATTGAGTATCTCATATTTTCAACATTCAAACCCCTCATATCAAAAGTCAGTAATTAGAAAATGAACCTGAAATCACCTCCTTAAAACAAATTGAATTCTGAAAGTACTACAGCAGTTTTCACAATACAGAATTCAGATGCTCAAATGCAACTCTGTAATATTCTCAAGCATGCAAACCTGGAATGTAGTTGGATTTGCATGCCTGTAAATCAAGTTTCAAATCTAAATACAACTTGAAGCAAGAATTTGGAAACCGGAAAACAGAAGCACCTCAAAATCAAAGCTAGAAGCAAATTCCAAGATCATCTCAAAGCAAATCTGGAATTTAGTCTCTGCTTTCTGAAGGAAAAAAAAGATAAGTAAATTTTCTTAAAGTTTTGAATTTCCTGTTGTTAATTAGTGTTAAAGCATAAATTTAAAACAGTTGAAACAAAAAATCAAAAATGCAGATTCAACCTGGAAAGCATGTAGTGGATTTCTAAAACAAACTCAAAGGCAAGTAAATTTCCTTTTTAAAAGAATTTGAGTTTAATGTTGAAATCAGCAAATAAGCAAAGATTTAAACATCTTTATTTAATAAGTTGCAGGAAAACAAACTTTCTTCAAATTTGAATCTGGAGTTCCAAAAACCTGAAGTGATCAAACTCAGGTAATTCAGAAGAAAACCCCATAATTTTTTTAAAAAAAAAATTAAACCTGAAGTAATTTGAAAACCATAATTAACTTGAGTGTTTTCAACTTGAGGAAATAATAACCAAACTAAAGAGAATCTGGAAATCAGTTTCTGGAGATTCTAAAGGCAAGTAAGTTTTCAAAACCTGGAAGCAAAGCAAGTTTAAAGGCCTGGAAAGTAAAAACTGCAAATTCATTTCAAATTCTTCTCTGTTTGCAAAATTCCAGGTGAGCAAATTACACCCCAAATCTCTAAAATCTGGTTCACATTTTGATTTCATGTGATAATGTTTTGGTATGGACTTGAATGTGCCTGCATGTTGAATGTATACATAGATTTAATGTGTGTGTGTGTGTGAATTTGGCAGATTGCCTTTGCCTTGTTCACAGTGATGTCTACAGGTTTTCAAAATCTATTACTTCCTGTTAAACCACCTATGTGAGTGAATTTCTGATTAATCCAGATTACCTGTTCTTGTAAGCATGTTTGAAATGATGTGAAAACCCTTTGCATGTGAAAAAGAAAGAAAAAAGAAAAAGGAAAAAGGGTATATGTGCATGTGTATATTTACTTGGCATGTTATATACAGGGTCATTCATCCCTGTTCCTTCTTGGCTTCATGGTTACAGAGTAAACCTTTGTTTGAACTCAAATCTCCTTCTTCCTCTCTCTGTTCCCTTCTAGAATTAGAATCTAAACAAAACCTGCTTGTTTGACTTTTAAGATTTAGATTTAAATTTTATTTAAGTTAAGATAAGATGGGAATTTCTCTGGAAGGAAAAAAAAACAGTCAAGTTTGAAATTGTGTAAATAAAAAATTCAAATATGTAAATTAAACAATCCAGTAATATAAATTGAATCCCTATACTAAGTCATGTTTTTACAAAGCAAAATCACAACTTTTAAGTTAGAAAGGAAAGTGCATTTCTGGTTTAACCAGAATTTGGATTTTTATGAAATCCTGATGAACTCGATGATATTTGTGGTCATAATTCTTTCTGGAATTAGTTGAATGATCGTAGATTAGGGGAAAAAATACCAAGAACATTAATCAAACCATTTTGGGGAAGTGCGAAGTGGATTTGGGTTTGTAACCCTAGGTTTCACTGGGTTGAATATCTCGATTTGTTCTCTCCCCCTGATGGATCGAGTTGCATGGGAATTTGGGTAACGCTGGCTTTGGTGTTGTCGAGGACTTTGCCGAAGTGTCAGAGGTAGCGGTGGTCGGAGCTTCGAGAAAAAGGCGTTGATAGGTTTTGGTGGAGGGGGTCTTCAGTGGTTCCAGGTTTGATGATGAACATGCAAATTCGAATTCGTGATAGTATCGATCTATTTGATGATCAGTATGGGATGCGGGGGTGCTCGCCGACCTGAGGAGATCATCGATGATGATCGAAGCTCGCTGCGATGATGGGGCACGTGCACAGGGTAGTGGGTTGTGTCAGTGTATGGGTTGAAGCAGGGGGCAAATGCTTAAGTTTTTTTTCTAGGGTCAATATCGTGAGTGACTCGAAGTTGTGGGATGTTTTACTCGAAGCAAAGAGGTTCTGACTCGAAGTAAATAAAAAAAAAATTCCCATGTATTAAGTTCAGATTTTAAACAGAAGGCCTGTTCTGTTTTTAAAGTATTAAATTAAGTTTTAAAATATGAACTAAAAATTTAAACTAATTTTAAAACCTGAAATTGAATTTGAATTCAAGAATTTTGAATCTAAATTTGAAATAATTTAAATTTTGAATTTTAGATTTGGTTTTAAACGACTTTCAAAGTATAAAGTATATTGGTTTTGAATTTAGACTGAAAGTTTAAATTATAAAATAGAAATTCAAAAATAAGTTTAAATCTGAATTTTGAAATCTGGACTTGGGTTTAAACTTTAGTTTTTAAAATAAAATAAAGTTTTAGATTTTATTTTTTTAGCTACTTTAAAAATGGTTAAATGTTTTGAAATTTAAAGTAAAGTTTAAATGTAAGCAAGTCTTTGAATGTATGTAGCCTGAAATCAAAAATTTAAATATGTATTCCAGTTTTAGAATAAAAGGAAGTTTTTAAATTTAAAAATAATTCAAACAACTTTGAATGTTATACTGTATTCTTAATTGATTTGAATTTAAAAAAAATGAATTTGGTTTAAAATTATTTTAAACCACTTTTATAAAATGAATATTTCTTTAACTTATGAGATAAAAAGGTTTTTGAATTGTTTTTAAAACTTTGTTCAAGTTAAATTCGTGTTCATTCTAAATCCTAAATCTAAAATGAAATTTAAATTAAAATTTGAAAGCAAATTGTTTTTAAATGCTTTATTTAAGTAAGAGATGTTTTATCTTAAAAATAAATAAATAGAATTTAATGATTTGATTTCATTAAATTATTAAGTCAATTAATCAAGTAATTAATGAATGATGAAAATGAAAATAGTAATTACTTAGTGAAAGTAATTAGTAGAAGATAATTAAAGGTTAAGAATTGATTAATCAAATATTTGAGGTTAATTACTTTAAAGTAAAATTAATTAATGTGGTTAATTAATTAAGGTAGTTAAATTAAGAATAATAAATTAAGGTTAATTAACTTAAAGTGATTAAGAAATCATTATTAATTAAGGAGTAATTAATTTTTGTAATTAATTAGGGAAAAATAAATCTATTGGTTAATCAATTAAGGGCAATTAATTATAACTATGATAAATAAATTAATAATTAAGGGTCTACCAATTAAAGTAATTAGTTGAGGAATAATCAATTAATAAAAGTAATTAAGGTTTAATTAGTTACAATTAAAGGTTAATTAATTAATATAATTAATTAAAGAGATGATTAATAAATGAAGGTGGTTAAGGCTTAATTAATTATAGTTAATGATAGTTAATCATTGATTTAAAGATTTCAAATAGAAGTAATTATGTGGGTAATAGATTTAACCCACACGATTTATTCACTTAATTGTAGATGTTTGATTGTTATTGAATGATGTGTACTGGATTGATATATTTGATATGTGATGTGATGCTATGTGATGCTTTGTGCTAGGCTGTTATATCTGTGATGTATATATTGTTATGCAAACCCTTGACCCGTAGAACAACATTTGAATTTCGATGCGACAGGGAGTCGGATTCCAGTCGGTTATCCGAAACCCACATCGAATCATATTAGTGAACCTTTGTGATTGATAATTTATTTTATCTATGAATCTGTGAATTAAGATAAGCGTTATGGGTTATACCGCTTATCGATATGATTGAATCTGTGTTGATTGGTGATGTGGCACTTTTATTGTGTAAAACCCCTGGACCACACTATACACACACACAAATATGGATTGCACGTGGAAATGGGTTAAGTCACAGATTTTGAAATTGGTTTAAAATTGAATTTTTGAATCCAAAGTAGTTTTGGAATTAGAATTGAAGCTTTTGAAAAAATGAATTTCAAAAATAAAAGTTATTTGAATAATTTGATTGAGTTTTGAAATTTAAATAATTTAATTTAAATTTGTACTCAATATTTGAAATCGAATCCTATGATTTGGGAACTATGGTTTAAAAAAGGGTATTCAACTTATAAACGTGTTATATATGTTTTTAAACCATTTTAAAAGCGTTGTTTTGGGAACTTTAAATTTAACCCAAAATTTTTAACTTGTAAAGATGAAATTGGATTTTTCTGAAAACGAAAACTATTCGTTTTCAAATGATTGAAGCTTTCACATAAGAATGAATTTCCAATTTGTGTTAAAGGATTTCAAGTCTAAAATGAAAATAGTTTTCCAAATTATAGATAAATCTTTGGAAACGTGTTTTGGAAGCTATAAATCTTTAATTTAAAGATTTAATTGGGTTAATCCAAATTGAATGGGAATTGTTTTGGAATCCATGAATAGATTTTGTGAAACTGGGGGAACTTTGTGAAATAAAATCTTTTTGTGTAAAGATTTAAAATGGTGATTTGTTTAACCATTTGAAAATAAAAGCTTTTGATTTTTAAGTTGTGATAAATATCGTGCTCACTATTCGGTTTAGCCGGGAGAGGACCATTGTGTCATATAGCCCATTCCGAATATGTGATACGTCGTTATGGATAGCATTGAAGACCGGTGGTGAAGACCGGGTATTTGCGAGAACGATAGGATGACCTCTCGATTGTCTCTGCACTGAGTCGCGCCGGTATAGAAATTCCCTAAGTGATGGGAAGTCCGATCGGGCTTGTGAATACCCAGATTTGCAAGGGCTTCTTCGGAAGTGCCTTCGGTTCTGTTCGAGCCCGGAACAGACTTGTATGGTCGTGTGTCTGACACTACACTTTGAGATAAAAGCCGATTCCTTTCAAATACATATCTGTTGGTGGCGGAGAATTTATTCTCTTAGCTTAACACCCTTCTCTGAGACGTACGAGCTCAGGGGTTATGTAGTTGAAGGTTATCAGCGATATACTCCCAATTTGGTAGTGTGGCATGCTAAGTGCTGCTGTGTGTTGATGATCATTTGTTGATCATTTGTTGATCAAAGCATGGCTTTGTGGAAAAGCGTAGCTTTGTGGTCGAGACCTCATCGAGCCTCACAAACCGATAATGGTCGAAACAGGAAAGATGCGGCAAGGTTTCAGGGGTAGCTCCCCTAGGGTATGACCATTCCTTCTAGAAAATGGTAGTATCATGGTATGGAGGCCAGATACTTACTCATGTGGACACACTATATTATTACTGTGTGATGTTGTTGTTGGAGAGCTCTCGGATAAAGGTCCCAAAGGACCGGGGGTGGCATATCTCAGGTTTTATTCCCCGGGAAGGGGGTAGCCGGCCTTGTGTTAGCAGAGAACAGGTTGGTTCTCGGGGCATCCCGCCAGAGGCGTTCCCATGTGGCAATAGGAAGTTCCTTAGCCTGACCATTTGTTGGAAATCCATTCAATCCAATATGAGCCTTGTACGGTTTTAGTTGTAGAACCTGCCATTTACTTATGGTGGTCACCACTGTTTAGATGGTAGCTATAGTAGGCATAGTTCGAAATGTTTATGCTGGCTAGGATTAATATTATACTTTCGAAATTGTTTTCCACTGTGCACTTATAATAATAATATTAAATGGCTTTCACGTATCAAGCATTTTTGACTATCATAAGGAGAAATCTTCTCCAATTCCGCGTTTGCATTGTGTGTGTGGCGGGAGGCCTTATGGTAGTTTCATTTTCTAAAAAGCATTGCGGATTTAAACTTTAAATTCTTTTGTTTGTTTTAAAAGACCAAATTGTTTTTGTTTGCTCACACCAGTCCCATGACTGACCTGGAGTTTATTGTTCCTTTCCTAAACTCTGGGTGCCCACTATTTTCCACACGGGCATTCTAGAGTTGGGTTTTCAGATAATCCTGTAATAGGTATAGATTCGTTAGCCTTCGAAGCTCTTTGGATTTGTGGATCGCGTTTGCTACACTTCAGCACCACACCAGTCTTGCTCATCTAGGTGGAGCATGATGGGGGTTCGAGCTAGCCTTGGTGTTTTGAAGATGGAGTCCTTGGAGTTTGGCATTTGAGGGCATTATCTTTCCGCTGCTATTCTTTGTATCTCTAATAGAGTTGATATCTATTGTATCTTTCTATTGTACCATCATGTTGTAACAATCTGTTGTATCTGATATTGTATAAAATATTGTATATCAAGTATATATGATATATGTTATTCTTTTTCTTCCGCTATGTTGTTATACTTAATGTGTTATAAGCTCCGGCGAACCAGATTCGACGTTTGGATCTATGGCATTTGAATACGAGTGTCATATTCGGTGTCGATTTTCGAAGGTCGAGTCAGGATCGTTACAGTGGTATCAGAGCTGAAGGTTAAAACTTTAGCTCAGGAGTATAACACATTAAGTAGCTCATTAGAGATAGGGTGAAATATACCCTAGAATGAGTATATCCCTAAGATATCCGTTCGAATGCCTCAGTAAATTCTCTTACTATCCACTGATAGTAAGTATGAGTGCGAGAAGAGGACGAGATAGGGGACAGGGGAATACCACTACCAATGGTCAATACCCCGCAATGGCGGAAACAACTTTTCTCTATCAATCTCCTTTGATTCGATTTCGTATTCTTTTGATTGCTTCGTAGCTACTCCAGAAAGAAGTTTCGGTGTGATGATGGCCCTACGAATCGTTGCAGGAAAATTCTTACTTCGTATCTTCATCGGTTTCTTATCAGCTTTTCGTTCTAAACTCTAATGAATTTGAAGACTTAAATTAAATAAATTGAAAATTTTAAATTGAGTTAAATTGGTTAATAGAATGTAAGGCTAAATTTGAATTGTATAAATAAAACGATATCGGTTAAAACCAAATTTAAAATTGTAATTTCGTGTGTATATCAAAGTCTATATACTTTGGAGTATTCTGGCTTGAATTTGGTACCCATATCTAGCATTTGGGAATTGTAGAAAATTAAGCCCATCTATCTATTCTCTGGGATCCGGTATATTCTACGAGCGATTAGTTATCCCTTCGAACTAATCAATGCCCTTGCATATTCGTAGACCGGTGAGCCCGAGTATCTTGTGAAATAATTGTATGAGGTTGTTCTCATATTGTCGATATTCTGATTTGGTAAGCCGAATGCAGAATAAATATTTCAATCTGATCTGATCAATCATTTCTTTATCTATTATCTTTTCTTTCTCGTCTTCCTTGCAATTTCGAGGACGAAATTCTTTTAAAGGGGGGAAATCTGTAACATTCCTGAAAATTTATCAAGTTTAAATTGGCAATTAAATTAATTTTTCGAAATAAATTGTGAATTAATTAGAAAATTTTCTAGGATAACTAAATAATTTTGATTATAAATAGAAATTTATATTAGAAATTTAAGGATAAGTGATTTATAAAATAAATATTGAATTTCAAAATAAAATGTATTAAAAATAAAAATAGAATTTGAAAGCTTGAGATTAATAAAATGATAGTAATAGTTGTTTTCTAAAATATTAATTTTATTTGGAAGATGTATTAATTTTCATAATATTATTTTTAAGTTAAATTTTCATACATAAATAAGTGTGACTAATTGTTAATATGAAATCAAAGTGTTTGAATCCATTCTTTTCTTTTTGTAGAGTTGTACAAAATAAATAATAAAAAAATATATGAATGTAAATTGTGTAAATATAAATTTTTAAATAAATGTATGAACTAAATTAAAGATTGAGTGTGAAAATAATAAAAAGATTGTGATATTTATGTTGATAAATGTTTACAAAAGTAAATATGATATAAAAATAAAAATAAACATTCTTTTGTCTTTAAGAATTTAAATGTAAACATATGCATACATTCACATGGATTTGAAGTAAAGAGAGGGAGTGTAGGAGTTAACAAAATCTAAAGGTTATAATGATTTCTTACAAATGGCATTCCTTATGATTGCTTAAATAAAATAATAGAATTTAAAATTATAAAGACATTCCATCTCCCCATGCTGAAATTATTTTAGTCTCGGCCAAATCTGAAAACATAGTAGAAAAAAAAGATTGAGTATCTCATATTTTCAACATTCAAACCCCTCATATCAAAAGTCAGTAATTTGCAAATGAACCTAAAATCACCTCCTTAAAACAAATTGAATTCTGAAAGTACTACAGCAGTTTTCACAATACAGAATTCAGATGCTCAAATGCAACTCTGTAATATTCTCAAGCATTCAAACCTGGAATGTAGTTGGATTTGCATGCCTGTAAATCAAGTTTCAAATCTAAATACAACCTGAAGCAAGAATTTGGAAACCGGAAAACAGAAGCACCTCAAAATCAAAGCGAGAAGCAAATTCCAAGATCATCTCAAAGCAAATCTGGAATTTAGTCTCTGCTTTCTGAAGGAAAAAAAAAGATAAGTAAATTTTCTTAAAGTTTTGAATTTCCTGTTGTTAATTAGTGTTAAAGCATAAATTTAAAACAATTGAAACAAAAAAATCAAAAATGCAGATTCAACCTGGAAAGCATGTAGTGGATTTCTAAAACAAACTCAAAGGCAAGTAAATTTCCTTTTTAAAAGAATTTGAGTTTAATGTTGAAATCAGCAAATAAGCAAAGATTTAAACAACTTTATTTAATAAGTTGCAGGAAAACAAACTTTCTTCAAATTTGAATCTGGAGTTCCAAAAATCTGAAGTGATCAAACTCAGGTAATTCGGAAGAAAACCCCATAATTTAAAAAAAATTATTAAACCTGAAGTAATTTGAAAACCATAATTAACTTGAGTGTTTTCAACTTGAGGAAATAATAACCAAACCAAAGAGAATCTGGAAATCAGTTTTTGGAGATTCTAAAGGCAAGCAAGTTTTCAAAACCTGGAAGCAAAGCAAGTTTAAAGGCCTGGAAAGTAAAAACTGCAAATTCATTTCAAATTCTTCTCTGTTTGCAAAATTCCAGGTGAGCAAATTACACCCCAAATCTCTAAAATCTGGTTCACATTTTGATTTCATGTGATAATGTTTTGGTATGGACTTGAATGTGCCTGCATGTTGAATGTATACATAGATTTAATGTGTGTGTGTCTGTGAATTAGGTAGATTGCCTTTGCCTTGTTCACAGTGATGTCTACAGGTTTTCAAAATCTATTACTTCCTGTTAAACCTCTTATGTGAGTGAAGTTCTGATTAATCCAGATTACCTGTTGTTGTAAGCATGTTTGAAATGATGTGAAAACCCTTTGCATGTGAAAAAGAAAGAAAAAAGAAAAAGCAAAAAAAGGGTCTATGTGCATGTGTATATTTACTTGGCATGTTATATACAGCGTCATTCATCCCTGTTCCTTCTTGGCTTCATGGTTACAGAGTAAACCTTTGTTTGAACTCAAATCTCCTTCTTCCTCTCTCTGTTCCCTTCTAGAATTAGAATCTAAACAAAAACTGCTTGTTTGACTTTTAAGATTTAGATTTAAATTTTATTTAAGTTAAGATAAGATGGGAATTGCTCTGGAAGAAAAAAAAAAGACAGTCAAGTTTGAAATTGTGTAAAAAAAAAAATCAAATATGTAAATTAAACAATCCAGTAATATAAATTGAATCCCTATACTAAGTCATGTTTTTACAAAGCAAAATCACAACTTTTAAGTTAGAAAGGAAAGCGCATTTCTGGTTTAACCAGAATTTGGATTTTTATGAAATCCTGATGAACTCGATGATATTTGTGGTCATAATTCTTTCTGGAGTTAGTTGAATGATCGTAGATTAGGGGAAAAATACCAAGAACATTAATCAAACCATTTTGGGGAAGTGCGAAGTGGATTTGGGTTTGTAACCCTAGGTTTCACTGGGTTGAATATCTCGATTTGTTCTCTCCCCCTGATGGATCGAGTTGCATGGGAATTTGGGTAACGCTGGCTTTGGTGTTGTCGAGGACTTTGCCGAAGTGTCAGAGGTAGCGGTGGTCGGAGCTTCGAGAAAAAGGCGTTGACAGGTTTTGGTGGAGGGGGTCTTCAGTGGTTCCAGGTTTGATGATGAACATGCAAATTCGAATTCGTGATAGTATCGATCTATTTGATGATCAGTATGGGATGCGGGGGTGCTCGCCGACCTGAGGAGATCATCGATGATGATCGGAGCTCGCTGCAATGATGGGGCACATGCACAGGGTAGTGGGTTGTGTCAGTGTATGGGTTGAAGTAGGGGGCAAATGCTTAAGTTTTGTTTTTCTAGGGTCAATATCGTGAGTGACTCGAAGTTGTGGGATGTTTTACTCGAAGCAAAGAGGTTCTGACTCGAAGTAAATAAAAAAAAATTTCCCATGTATTAAGTTCAACTTTTAAACAGAAGGCCTGTTCTGTTTTTAAAGTATTAAAGCAAGTTTTAAAATATGAACTAAAAATTTAAACTAATTTTAAAACCTGAAATTGAATTTGAATTCAAGAAGTTTGAATCTAAATTTGAAATAATTTAAATTTTTAAATTTAGATTTGGTTTTAAACAACTTTCAATGTATAAAGAATATTGGTTTTGAATTTAGACTGAAAGTTTAAATTATAAAATAGAAATTCAAAAATAAATTTAAATCTGGATTTTGAAATCTGGACTTGGGTTTAAACTTTAGTTTTTAAAATAAAATAAAGTTTTAGATTTTATTTGTTTAGCTACTTTAAAAATGGTTAAATGTTTTGAAATTTAAAGTAAAGTTTAAATGTAAGCAAGTCTTTGAATGTATGTAGCCTGAAATCAAAAATTTAAATATGTATTCCAGATTGAGAATAAAAGGAAGTTTTTAAATTTAAAAATAATTCAAACAACTTTGGATGTTATAGTGTATTCTTAATTGATTTGAATTTAAAAAAATTGAATTTGGTTTAAAATTCTTTTAAACCACTTTTATAAAATGAATATTTCTTTAACTTATGAGATAAAAAGGTTTTTGAATTGTTTTTAAAACTTTGTTTAAGTTAAATTCGTGTTCATTCTAAATCCTAAATCTAAAATGAAATTTAAATTAAAATTTGAAAGCAAATTGTTTTTAAATGCTTTATTTAAGTAAGAGATGTTTTATCTTAAAAATAAATAAATAGAATTTAATGATTTGATTTCATTAAATTATTAAGTCAATTAATCAAGTAATTAATGAATGATGAAAATGAAAATAGTAATTACTTAGTGAAAGTAATTAGGAGAAGATAATTAAAGGTTAAGAATTGATTAATCAAATATTTGAGGTTAATTACTTTAAAGTAAAATTAATTAATGTGGTTAATTAATTAAGGTAGTTAAATTAAGAATAATAAATTAAGGTTAATTAACTTAAAGTGATTAAGAAATCATTATTAATTAAGGAGTAATTAATTTTTGTAATTAATTAGGGAAAATTAAATCTATTGGTTAATCAATTAAGGGCAATTAATTATAACTAAGATAAATAAATTAATAATTAAGGGTCTACCAATTAAAGTAATTAATTGAGGAATAATCAATTAATAAAAGAAATTAAGGTTTAATTAATTAAAATTAAAGGTTAATTAATTAATATAATTAATTAAAGAGATGATTAATAAATGAAGGTGGTTAAGGCTTAATTAATTATAGTTAATGATAGTTAATCATTGATTTAAAGATTTCAAATAGAAGTAATTATGTGGGTAATAGATTTAACCCACACGATTTATTCACTTAATTGTAGATGTTTGATTGTTATTGAATGATGTGTACTGGATTGATATATTTGATATGTGATGTGATGCTATGTGATGCTTTGTGCTAGGGTGTTATATCTGTGATGTATATATTGTTATGCAAACCCTTGACCCGTAGAACAACATTTGAATTTCGATGCGACAGGGAGTCGGATTCCAGTCGGTTATCCGAAACCCACATCGAATCATATTAGTGAACCTTTGTGATTGATAATTTATTTTATCTATGAATCTGTGAATTAAGATAAGCGTTATGGGTTATACCGCTTATCGATATGATTGAATCTGTGTTGATTGGTGTTGTGGCACTTTTATTGTGTAAAACCCCTGGACCACACTATACACACACACAAATATGGATTGCACGTGGAAACGGGTTAAGTCACAGATTTTGAAATTGGTTTAAAATTGAATTTTTGAATCCAAAGTAGTTTTGGAATTAGAATTGAAGCTTTTGAAAAAATGAATTTCAAAAATAAAAGTTATTTGAATAATTTGATTGAATTTTGAAATTTAAATAATTTAATTTAAATTTGTACTCAATATTTGAAATCGAATCCTATGATTTGGGAACTATGGTTTAAAAAAGGGTATTCAACTTATAAATGTGTTATATATGTTTTTAAACCATTTTAAAAGCGTTGTTTTGGGAACTTTAAATTTAACCCAAAATTTTTAACTTGTAAAGATGAAATTGGATTTTTCTGAAAACGAAAACTATTCGTTTTCAAATGATTGAAGCTTTCACATAAGAATGAATTTCCAATTTGTGTTAAAGAATTTCAAGTCTAAAATGAAAATAGTTTTCCAAATTATAGATAAATCTTTGGAAACGTGTTTTGGAAGCTATAAATCTTTAATTTAAAGATTTAATTGGGTTAATCCAAATTGAATGGGAATTGTTTTGGAATCCATGAATAGATCTTTGTGAAACTGGGGGAACTTTGTGAAATAAAATCTTTTTGTGTAAAGATTTAAAATGGTGATTTGTTTAACCATTTGAAAATAAAAGCTTTGGATTTTTAAGTTGTGACTTAGCTAAACCCATATCCATATGTTTTTAAATATTGCGCTCACTATTCGGTTTAGCCGGGAGAGGACCTTTGTGTCATATAGTCCATTCCGAATATGTGATACGTCGTTATGGATAGCATTGAAGACCGGTGGTGAAGACCGGGTATTTGCGAGAACGATAGGATGACCTATCGATTGTCTCTGCACTGAGTCGCGCCGGTATAGAGATTCCCTATGTGATGGGAAGTCCGATCGGGATTGTGAATACCCGGATTTGCAAGGGCTTCTTCGGAAGTGCCTTCGGTTCTGTTCGAGCCCGGAACAGACTTGTATGGTCGTGTGTCTGACACTACACTTTGAGATAAAAGCCGATTCCTTTCAAATACATATCTGTTGGTGGCGGAGAATTTATTCTCTTAGCTTAACACCCTTCTTTGAGACGTACGAGCTCAGGGGTTATGTAGTTGAAGGTTATCAGCTATATACTCCCAATTTGGTAGTGTGGCATGCTAAGTGCTGCTGTGTGTTGATGATCATTTGTTGATCAAAGCATGGCTTTGTGGAAAAGCGTAGCTTTGTGGTCGAGACCTCATCGAGCCTCACAAACCGGTAATGGTCGAAACAGGAAAGATGCGGCAAGGTTTCATGTAACGATCCTAAATTTTTGAACAATTTAATTTGTAAATATTCAATTTATTTTAAATATTTAAATGATAATTTGACTTAAATTTCAAATTATCAGAATGAATTGGTGATTAAAATTTAGAATTTAATCTATTTAAAAGTTGAATAGAAATTTGAATTTTGACTTTGAAGTTGAAATTTAATATTTAACTTATATTTTAAATTTGAATTTGATAATTTAGAAAAATAATTTGGATTTAAAATAAGAATGAAAATATAATATGAAAATAAATAAAAATAAAAATATATATATATATAATAAAATAAAATAAAAATATACTAGTTGAAAATTTAACAACATAATTTTAACAAGATAATTTTTAAAAACAAAAGCTAATTGAATTTAAATTAAATAAGAAAAAATAGGAGAGAAAAAAAAAAAAAAAAATAAAAAAAAAAGTAAACCTTACCTTACTTTGAGCATTCCTCCATACCCATGATACATGCCGTGTTCCATGCCTTTCATCACGTAATTGCACGTCGCCTCTTTTCTATTTTATACCCGGCCCTCTCCCCATTATTCATTCATACGAAAAAAAAAAAAGAAAGAAAAAATGGCGGCCGTGTAAATCTTCTTCGCCGACCTTCAACAAATTAGGGCTTTTTCAAAGCGCCTATTAGATTCGATCGATTCTATGGATTGTTTGGTGTTGCCTTGCTCGATCGGTTCTTTGTTACTTGCTTCAAATCTCTCGCGTGCGCTCCATTTCGATTCAGTGAAAGGTGAGTCTTTTGGCTCACGATTTATTTTAATGCAAGTATTTAAATTTGTTTGAATTGGAATCTAGGTTGCATGCTATGTTGTGGGGTGATTTGGTTATCTTTGGCTCGGCTAATTAAATTATAAAATGATATGCTCAGATTTGTGACTGCATGTTGGATTTTTGTTTCTAGTTGCTGTTATTTGCTAAATTTGTTTGGATTTTGAACTGATGAAAACAGATACTATTTGGTTTTGTTTTAAATTTGATAAGAGCAGATACTATGGATTTTTAATTTTTAAGAACTGATGAGAGCAGATGTTATTAGTTTTAAGTTTTAAACTGGTAAGAACAGACACTAATTAGGAATTTATTTTTAAACTGTTGAGAACAGATTTTACCCAAAACTTGTTTTTTTTTATTTAAAAAAAACAAATGCTATTTGGTTTTGTTTTTTTTTTCTGATGAAAACAGACGCTATAAGATTTTGTTTTTTTTACTGATGAGAACAGATACTACAATTTTGTTATTTTTAAAACAGTTTATGATTGATGAAATCTGTTATATGTAGTATATATTATTTGCTTGAGTTTGAATGTAAATGTGTGCATATATCTGGGTATTCTCTGCTTCAATTAAATGCGAGTAAACCTTTATTTATTTTTAGAATTCAAACTGTAGTATCATTTTTATTATGTTTGGTGAGTAAGTTTCTTATCTTAAAAAAAAAAAAAAACAGCTTTCTTTAGAAATCAAAAGCAAACATAAATGAAAGAACTTATGTCTCTTTATTTACAGAAATCAAACTGTTTGAATAACACTGTTCTGTTTTGTTTAAGAAATAATCTGAATAAAACCACACATGCATAAAAGCTTAAGATATCTGTGTATGGATAGAGATAAGAATGTTGTGATGATTTTATGTTAATAATTGTTCTGAATACACATATGAATATGTTTTGATTTTCCTGTAGCTGCAAATACAACTTGTTTGTAAACTAAGGTAACCTTTAATAGGAAATACCTTAATTCTTGAATTGTTTCAGTTAACAATGATTGTGTAAGTAAATATGTTAGTACAAATTTAGGTTCTGGAAACCATGAATTAGTTAAAATTAGATGAAAATCTAAAACTGTTTCCTCTGACATAAATATTAACAGTGAGTATTTTTAATTAAGATCAGGATACTAACATCCTTAATTATTTTATTCAAGATTTTAATATTTATGCATGTTAAAAATCAGGAAGCATAAACCAAATTTCACTTTTTAAATAAACTGTGTTGATCACTTAGCTGTTTCACTGGTACCTTTCATTTTGAACTGTCCACTGCAGTCTCCTCATTTATGCATTTAGACTTGACCATTGTACTTGTAGTTGCATTCCATGTTGTTGCCCTCATTTGTAGACTGCACCACCATATGCTTTTGTAGCCTGATCTTTGTTGAACATGTGTTTTGCTATACTGTTCACTTGAGTTTGAATTTGCTGTCTCATTTTGAAACAGTGCAGTCCCTTTGTTTTGAGATATATGCATGTTGACTAGTTCACTTGCTCATATATGTTGATAAACTGATGCATTTCTTATGGTCTATTTGTTTGTTGTTATGAGCTTAATGAGTTGTGCTCATTTGGTCTACACTCTGTAAACTTTGAGTTGTATTTGTGAACTTTTTGTTGCTTCGTGTCTTTGGGCATTTCTGAGCCTCTGTCTTGTTTTCCTGCTTTCGACACAATTATTTCTTTCCTTTTCTTATTCCACTTTCTGCTCCTCTTCCATGTTTTTTTTAAATACATACTGAAAGTGCAAAACACAAAACTTGAAGTCCAAACCAAACTGGTTCCAAGAATTTAAAACAATATCCCTAAAAGGGTCTGTGCTAGCATGCACGAAGTAATTTTATGTTTCTACAGGCAAATTATTATTGCCTCATTTTATAGACTTAACAAATAACTGAAAGATGTAACACAATTTTAGTCAGAACCAACAGTTGCAGGAGTGCTGCTGCCTTGCCATATTAATTTTTTATATGTTCATCTCCAATGATTTCATTTTGGGATTTAAGTGGCACATTCCATCTGCTAATATTTGATGCTTCATGACACTGTCAATTACAGCTTGCATTATTGAACTTCACTGCCCTGTACACGATAATTTTACAGGCTTCATTTGATGCATTTGTTTCGCTGTTGCCTCTGTGTTGCCTCTGTTGTTTGTCTTTGACCTTATATCTCCATACTGTTTTGTTCAAATTGGCACTGGTTTTGCCTTGAGCCTTTTCTTTGCAGTGATTGTCCGATTTGCGTTTGGTGTACATGTGTTGGCGAGGCAGTGCACATGTGTGCAAAGTACACGTGTGTACTGCAGCCACACGAGATCGTCAGATTTTAAAAATTCATAATAGATTAAATTGATTCATGTGATCCATTTTATTCAGTTCATTTCAAATTTATTTACTTGAGTTAAGATTAATCCTGACTCGAGTGTTTTTGTGTTTTGCAATTAACGCTCGGGTCAGACCGAGTATTTTTACAGCTTGAAGATTTTCAGGCCGCGAAGTTAGAGAGAGGGGGATTAAAGCTCTACTAAAGTTTTTAGTAAAATTTTTCTTTGTACTCTAAAAAGATATATATTCCGCTGTATATAAAAATTTAATGCATTGTACAAACTCTGATATATGTATGTAAGAAAAATTCAATTATGAATAATATTATGATTATTCTGTGATTTTGTGGCTGATTCTGTTTAAACTTTATAAACTGACTAACAATTCGTCATTTTGAACGTTTCTAGTTGGTTTAATTACCGACTAGAGGCGGTCAGAGCGGCGGGTCGTTACAAAAGTGGTATCAGAGCTTTGGTTTACTCAAAGCTCAGTTTATGATGTTTAATATGAATAGTTACTAGAACCACTATAAAGAAAGTGCTTTTCAAATTTAAAGAAGTATAAAATTGTTTTCTTTAAAATAAAAGGTATTTTGAAAGTTAAAATTATTTTGAAATTCCCCTCTCTAAAATGTGAGTTTGCGATAGTTTATATTCGGTGAGGTCTCGTTAGATTTGGGTTTCGATCGTTCAGAAACTCATTATCAAATTATTGAGATTTATAAAAAAATGAAAAAATGAACTAATGAATTAATGAATTGGTTTAAATTGGTTTAAATCGAATAACTTGAATATTTCGAGTAATAATTGTGAAATAAAATGACTGTCAATTTGGTTATAATCAAGTGGAATATTGAACTATAACTTGAGAATTTGACTCTAAATTCTTTTGAGGAATTGTTTTTAAAAGTGAAGAACGAATTGTTAAATGAATGGATTATAAGTATTTAACTTATAATATGAACTTTTGAGTATATAACTGAGTTAATGAATTCAATTGAATTAAATAGAATCAATAAGAAGATTTATAAATCGAAGTTTTATAAATAGGAAAAGAATTTATGAAGATTGTTTATAAATTCGAAAACAATTGAATTTGATAAGTAAATTGTTATAGCTTATTAAAGGAGATATATCCACGATTTTGGACAGTGGGTAATCCTTTAAAAATAAAAATAAGTTGTAGAAATGATGAAATTGGTTGACAAATCATATTCACGATTTTTGACAGTGAATATATTATTGAATAAAACAGATATGTTTTAGGGAAGTGATATTATGGAATGAAATTTAATTGTTGATTTAACTGTATGAATCAAACTAATTTCGATGTGAAGTTTATATTTTAAGTTTCGACTATTGTCTAAAATGGTTAATATGGAAATATGAATTTAATGGAATTAAATTGATGAACAATTTACTAAAGAACTAGTTGACTATTTTTGAAATAGAAAGTAAATGTAAAGTTGAAATAGAATTTAGATTTCAAATTTGAAGTTGTCAACATGATAATCCATTATAGGTTTAAATAAATTCAATGATGAATTTGAATTTAAACGTGCGGAAAATTAAATTAAGTGAAAAACTTAATATTGAAAAGTTTGAAATCGGTTTAAAACCAATATTGTGAAAAGTATGAGGAATTCAAACTATGAAGTAAGTGAAGTTGAAAAGTTAATAGTTTTAAAGATGTTTTAAAATGCATTAACTATCAAATACATAGATTTCAACACTCATTGTTGAAATAGACGTTTTCGAGAAAAATTAAGGAAATGGTGGACTATAACACTGTTGTTATAGTAAATGGTTTCCGGAAGGAAATGTTGTTGATAGTATTGGGATTTATATATCTATTTTTAAATCCGAATCCCTATACTAGTGATTTTGAGTTGTCGTAACGATGTTTTACGTAACATTCGTTTTAACTCAAATAAATGTGATTAAAAGACTGATTTCCTTAAAGAGTGAAATATATACTTAATTTTGATTCAAGTATATTGAATATTTTCAAAGTGTTGAAAATGAATGAATTTGTGAATTACTTATTATTGAATAAGTATGGAAATATTTTCCAATGTGAAATGAAAGGTTTGAAATTTTATCTTTTAAAGATAAATTGAGAAATGAATATTTGAAATTTGTTTCAAATGGCTAAGTGTGAAAATTATATATCTTGTTAAAGATATTATTTTGAGAAATGTGAACGATTAGTTCAATTTGGAAATTTTTCAAAGATTGAATCTAGAGTTAAATTGAGTTTAACTTTGACACCAAAAACAATATAAGTTCAGCTTTGAATTTTGGATAGTCGATTGGGATTGTATGTCTAATGTTGTGAATTGATGACATATCATTTGATCTCTATTAAATATATATCTGTGGTGGCGGAGAATTTATTCTTTTAGCTTAACACCCTTCTCTGAGACGTACGAGCTTAGAGGTTATATATCGATAGACATCAATTATGTGTTGAGAATTGACGATGTAACGTGAAATCCAAATCGAATGTGAAATCGATAATGAATTGGATTGTGAATGTGAATTAGGTTAGAGATAACCTTAAATTTTCAAATCGATTGAGAGGAAAATTTTAAACGTGATAGAAAATTTTGAATCCTCTATTTGTTGTGAATGTGAATTGAGTTTTCGTAACTTATATATGTGAATATAATCGAAAACTAATCAGTTTAGAAAGTCATTATTATGGAAATCCGGTGTAGGGTTACATAGATATGATATGTACGAAATGTGAATGAAGTACTATATGTATATGACATATGTTTTCTAAAAACTGAGGATATGGAAATGTACCTTCCAAATTATTATGTGTGAAGGTGATTGGAACTCGGTGGAGTGTCCAGTGAAAATCGTAGCTACGTAGAATTCCCTTAGTGGAATGTCCAATGGGACTGATTTGATATCCCATTGTGTTGGGATTATGTGATATCCCATTGTGTTGGGATTATGTGATTGATGCTGGCGTAATTCGAGGGGTGTGATACCTAAAGTTACAAGCGATTCCATTGAGATAGTGGCGCAACCGCCGAGTAAACTGCGATCTGGGAACCGAAGCGTAATTCGAGGGGCGTGATGCCTAAGGCTACGAGCGATTCTACTGAGATAGTAGCGTAACCGCCGTGTGGACCGCGATCTAAGGCGACAACCATGGCGAAATTCAGGAGTGATGAGAAATCTAAGTTACAAGCGATTCTACTGAGATAGTAGCGGAACCGCCGGGTGACTGTGATCCATGGGGGAACGGACTTTCCATATCCATTTTTAAAAGAATTTTTAAAAAATTTTTTAAAAGTATTTTCACTGGGAGTTGAAGCAAGTATGTTTAGTACTTGGAGATTTTTAGTCTTGCGCCTGGCCAGCGTATGTCTAAAGTCTGTGAGAACGACGATAGACTTGTTAAACTTTGAGTTATCAAGTATTTTCAAAACTTTGAATAGAAAATCAATAATCTGAAATTAGAATTACATGATTCTAACTTAATGAATTAAGGAAGAAGATCTTTTTGAATATCTTGAAAGTCCACAGTTTTGGATAAGATATATTATGCAAATATTTAGCATGAAAGATTTCAAGTTTAAAAATCTGAGTTTTGTAAATCAAAAGAATTAGTGAAAGACTTTTGTGTCTTGATTATTGAAATCGATAAACAAAACTAGTAAAATGAAATAAATGGAATGAATCCTATATTTATTTATGAGTTTGAAACTGAGTGAAATTATGTAGGATATAAATATCGGTGAGATTTTAGCAATCGTTTTTCCTAACTTATAATTTCGGGACGAAATTCTTTTAAGTAGGGGAGACTGTAACGATCCTAAATTTTTGAACAATTTAATTTGTAAATATTCAATTTATTTTAAATATTTAAATGATAATTTGACTTAAATTTCAAATTATCAGAATGAATTGGTGATTAAAATTTAGAATTTAATCTATTTAAAAGTTGAATAGAAATTTGAATTTTGACTTTGAAGTTGAAATTTAATATTTAACTTATATTTTAAATTTGAATTTGATAATTTACAAAAATAATTTGGATTTAAAATAAGAATGAAAATATAATATGAAAATAAATAAAAATAAAAATATATATATATATAATAAAATAAAATAAAAATATACTAGTTGAAAATTTAACAACATAATTTTAACAAGATAATTTTTAAAAACAAAAGCTAATTGAATTTAAATTAAATAAGAAAAAAAATAGGAGAGAAAAAATAAAAAAAAAAAAAAAAAAAAAAAAAAAAAGCAAACCTTACCTTACTTTGAGCATTCCTCCATACCCATGATACATGCCGTGTTCCATGCCTTTCATCACGTAATTGCACGTCGCCTCTTTTCTATTTTATACCCGGCCCTCTCCCCATTATTCATTCATACGAAAAAAAAAAAGAAAGAAAAAATGGCGGCCGTGTAAATCTTCTTCGCCGACCTTCAACAAATTAGGGCTTTTTCAAAGCGCCTATTAGATTCGATCGATTCTCTGGATTGTTTGGTGTTGCCTTGCTCGATCGGTTCTTTGTTACTTGCTTCAAATCTCTCGCGTGCGCTCCATTTCGATTCAGTGAAAGGTGAGTCTTTTGGCTCACGATTTATTTTAATGCAAGTATTTAAATTTGTTTGAATTGGAATCTAGGTTGCATGCTATGTTGTGGGGTGATTTGGTTATCTTTGGCTCGGCTAATTAAATTATAAAATGATATGCTCAGATTTGTGACTGCATGTTGGATTTTTGTTTCTAGTTGCTGTTATTTGCTAAATTTGCTTGGATTTTGAACTGATGAAAACAGATACTATTTGGTTTTGTTTTAAATTTGATAAGAGCAGATACTATGGATTTTTAATTTTTAAGAACTGATGAGAGCAGATGTTATTAGTTTTAAGTTTTAAACTGGTAAGAACAGACACTAATTAGGAATTTATTTTTAAACTGTTGAGAACAGATTTTACCCAAAACTTGTTTTTTTTTATTAAAAAAAACAAATGCTATTTGGTTTTGTTTTTTTTTTCTGATGAAAACAAACGCTATAAGATTTTTTTTTTTTTACTGATGAGAACAGATACTACAATTTTGTTATTTTTAAAACAGTTTATGATTGATGAAATCTGTTATATGTAGTATATATTATTTGCTTGAGTTTGAATGTAAATGTGTGCATATATCTGGGTATTCTCTGCTTCAATTAAATGCGAGTAAACCTTTATTTATTTTTAGAATTCAAACTGTAGTATCATTTTTATTATGTTTGGTGAGTAAGTTTCTTATCTTAAAAAAAAAAAAAAGCTTTCTTTAGAAATCAAAAGCAAACATAAATGAAAGAACTTATGTCTCTTTATTTACAGAAATCAAACTGTTTGAATAACACTGTTCTGTTTTGTTTAAGAAATAATCTGAATAAAACCACACATGCATAAAAGCTTAAGATATCTGTGTATGGATAGAGATAAGAATGTTGTGATGATTTTATGTTAATAATTGTTCTGAATACACATATGAATATGTTTTGATTTTCCTGTAGCTGCAAATACAACTTGTTTGTAAACTAAGGTAACCTTTAATAGGAAATACCTTAATTCTTGAATTGTTTCAGTTAACAATGATTGTGTAAGTAAATATGTTAGTACAAATTTAGGTTCTGGAAACCATGAATTAGTTAAAATTAGATGAAAATCTAAAACTGTTTCCTCTGACATAAATATTAACAGTGAGTATTTTTAATTAAGATCAGGATACTAACATCCTTAATTATTTTATTCAAGATTTTAATATTTATGCATGTTAAAAATCAGGAAGCATAAACCAAATTTCACTTTTTAAATAAACTGTGTTGATCACTTAGCTGTTTCACTGGTACCTTTCATTTTGAACTGTCCACTGCAGTCTCCTCATTTATGCATTTAGACTTGACCGTTGTACTTGTAGTTGCATTCCATGTTGTTGCCCTCATTTGTAGACTGCACCACCATATGCTTTTGTAGCCTGATCTTTGTTGAACATGTGTTTTGCTATACTGTTCACTTGAGTTTGAATTTGCTGTCTCATTTTGAAACAGTGCAGTCCCTTTGTTTTGAGATATATGCATGTTGACTAGTTCACTTGCTCATATATGTTGATAAACTGATGCATTTCTTATGGTCTATTTGTTTGTTGTTATGAGCTTAATGAGTTGTGCTCATTTGGTCTGCACTCTGTAAACTTTGAGTTGTATTTGTGAACTTTTTGTTGCTTCGTGTCTTTGGGCATTTCTGAGCCTCTGTCTTGTTTTCCTGCTTTCGACACAATTATTTCTTTCCTTTTCTTATTCCACTTTCTGCTCCTCTTCCATGTTTTTTTTAAATACATACTGAAAGTGCAAAACACAAAACTTGAAGTCCAAACCAAACTGGTTCCAAGAATTTAAAACAATATCCCCAAAAGGGTCTGTGCTAGCATGCACGAAGTAATTTTATGTTTCTACAGGCAAATTATTATTGCCTCATTTTATAGACTTAACAAATAACTGAAAGATGTAACACAATTTTAGTCAGAACCAACAGTTGCAGGAGTGCTGCTGCCTTGCCATATTAATTTTTTATATGTTCATCTCCAATGATTTCATTTTGGGATTTAAGTGGCACATTCCATCTGCTAATATTTGATGCTTCATGACACTGTCAATTACATCTTGCATTATTGAACTTCACTGCCCTGTACACGATAATTTTACAGGCTTCATTTGATGCATTTGTTTCGCTGTTGCCTCTGTGTTGCCTCTGTTGTTTGTCTTTGACCTTATATCTCCATACTGTTTTGTTCAAATTGGCACTGGTTTTGCCTTGAGCCTTTTCTTTGCAGTGATTGTCCGATTTGCGTTTGGTGTACATGTGTTGGCGAGGCAGTGCACATGTGTGCAAAGTACACGTGTGTACTGCAGCCACACGAGATCGTCAGATTTTAAAAATTCATAATAGATTAAATTGATTCATGTGATCCATTTTATTCAGTTCATTTCAAATTTATTTACTTGAGTTAAGATTAATCCTGACTCGAGTGTTTTTGTGTTTTGCAATTAACGCTCGGGTCAGACCGAGTATTTTTACAGCTTGAAGATTTTCAGGCCGCGAAGTTAGAGAGAGGGGGATTAAAGCTCTACTAAAGTTTTCAGTAAAATTTTTCTTTGTACTCTAAAAAGATATATATTCCGCTGTATATAAAAATTTAATGCATTGTACAAACTCTGATATATGTATGTAAGAAAAATTCAATTATGAATAATATTATGATTATTCTGTGATTCTGTGGCTGATTCTGTTTAAACTTTATAAACTGACTAACAATTCGTCATTTTGAACGTTTCTAGTTGGTTTAATTACCGACTAGAGGCGGTCAGAGCGGCGGGTCGTTACATTTCAGGGGTAGCTCCCCTAGGGCATGACCATTCCTTCTGGAAAAGGGTAGTATCATGGTATGGAGCCCAGATACTTACTCATGTGGACACACTATATTATTACTGTGTGATGTTGTTGTTGGAGAGCTCTCGGATAAAGGTCCCAAAGGACCGGGGGTGGCATATCTCAGGTTTTATTCCCCGGGAAGGGGGTAGCTGGCCTTGTGTTAGCAGAGAACAGGTTGGTTCTCAGGGCGTCCCGCCAGAGGCGTTCCCATGTGGCAATAGGAAGTTCTTTAGCCTGACCATTTGTTGGAAATCCATTCAATCCAATACGAGCCTTGTACGGTTTTAGTTGTAGAACCTCCCATTTACTTATGGTGGTCACCACTGTTTAGATGGTAGCTATAGCAGGCATAGTTCGAAATGTCTATGCTGGCTAGGATTAATATTATACTTTCGAAATTGTTTTCCACTATGCACTTATAATAATAATATTAAATGACTTTCACGTATCAAGCATTTTTGACTATCATACGTAGAAATCTCCTCCAATTCTGCGTTTGCATTGTGTGTGTGGCGGGAGGCCTTATGGTAGTTTCATTTTCTAAAAAGCATTGCGGATTTAAACTTTAAATTATTTTGTTTGTTTTAAAAGACCAAATTGTTTTTGTTTGCTCACACCAGTCCCATGACTGACCTGGAGTTTATTGTTCCTTTCCTAAACTCTGGGTGCCCACTATTTTCCACACGGGCAGTCTAG
Organism: Allium cepa; assembly: GCA_030765085.1. NCBI lineage: Eukaryota > Viridiplantae > Streptophyta > Magnoliopsida > Asparagales > Amaryllidaceae > Allium > Allium cepa. The sequence continues at coordinate 485,636,762 of CM060935.1, forward strand.
AGTTGGGTTTTCAGATAATCCTGTAATAGGTATAGATTCGTTAGCCTTCGAAGCTCTTTGGATTTGTGGATCGCGTTTGCTACACTTCAGCACCACACCAGTCTTGCTCATCTAGGTGGAGCGTGATGGGGGTTCGAGCTAGCCTTGGTGTTTTGAAGATGGAGTCCTTGGAGTTTGGCATTTGAGTACATTATCTTTCCGCTGCTATTCTTTGTATCTCTGATAGTGTTGATATCTATTGTATCTTTCTATTGTACCATCATGTTGTAATAATCTGTTGTAACTGATATTGTATATCAAGTATATATGATATATGTTATTCTTTTTCTTCCGCTGTGTTGTTATACTTAATGTGTTATAAGCTCCGGCGAACCAGATTCGACGTTTGGATCTGCGACATTTGAATACGAGTGTCATATTCGGTGCCGATTTTTGAAGGTCGAGTCAGGTTCGTTGCATCAGAGCTTTAGTAGCTCTAGGCAAAACTCAGCATATAGGGCAAATGTATTTACAGAAACACTTTCATTCGAGTTTGAATCTCTTCCTTTTGACTCGTTCCTTTAAATTTTTGGAACATTCCCTGCGGTTCCAAATCCATTCGTGTCTCTCACTATTCATCTTCTTTCAATTCTGGAGTATCCCATAACTCCACTTCGAATGACCCTTATAATGAATCGGTGGTCTCGCCAATCTTTGAATTATTTGTAAATGGGTGAAACTCCTTTACAATAGGCATTGATTTACCGGAGATTTCTGTACCCTCGGTTTACGATGCTATCCATCTCCTGCTATGCCTGAATTCTATTTCATGAGACCAAATGTCGATTTGCCTCGGAATTCTGCATTGATCTTATTCTTGAAGTCACGGTCGACCCGGTTAAGGTTGCCCGCGATTTGTATAAATATCATCTTATCTTTGTTCCGAACCTATCTTCGAATCAAAATTCTCTTTGATTGAGTCCATCAAATTTGAATCTCTATCCTTGCTTTGAAATCCATTCCTGTATCGTCGAGCGAGGAAGTGTATTTATAAACTAATATTTAAATGTGTTTTTTATTTATGTTGTGTTGTTTGAGTTGTTGATGTTGATTTGGGTTTTTGATCGATTCGTCTGATCAACGTTATCGATAGGATTTCCAAAACACTTGAGCAGAGCAAACTGACACAATATTGTTCTCAAATTTGGTAAACAAAATAGTTTTGTATGATTATATTATATATAAGTATAAATCTCTCTGAAAATTAAATTGTCAATAAATTTGTTGTCAAAAACAATAATATTTGATTTTCATTTATTGATTTGTAAACCATTAACTATTGCATAATATAAATAAATGAATTTATAAAACTTAATTATAATTTGATTTGGAATTTGAAATGAATGTAAATCAGGAATTTGAGAATTTGATTTCCAATGATTTCAAACTTTGATTTTTAAAAGTTTAAAGCGTATAGTATTTAAAATATTTTCAAGTAGAAACCGTTTCAAAGAATTTTAAATGTTAAAATAAGTGCTCTTCTCTTTATCGCTAGAAAATAATTTCGGTGATGACGGCCGCATCATCGACATTCATTTTCGAGTTTCAAAGTGGAGAGACCATTCTGTAGCCTACTGCACTTTTGTTTGGAAAAATAAATTGATTTGAATTTCTAAACATGACTTGATTTATAATATATATTGAAGATTTTAAATTTGATTTGATATATTATGAATATATATATATATATATATTTTTATCTCTAAGTTGTTTGAAGCTAATGGGAAATTAATTCTTAAAAATTTGTTAAAGGTTGATTTTCAATTATAAATGAAGCCAAATATAAATACTCAACTTGAAATAACTAAATTGTAAAATTTTATTTGGATAATACTCAATTGCATTATATATAACTTACCTATATTTTCAAAAGTTAACTATGTAATTGAATATTATACAGTAGAAAATGATATCAAATGAATTTTTAAATAAATTTGAGTAGTTATAATAAATGTAAATATGCATAATATATGTAATAAGAAATATTAAGTGGAATAAATTTAATAATAATTTGGAATAAAAGGGATTAAATTTGTTGAATAAAGTATGATTATAATAATGGACAATTCAATTTTTGATTTTAGAAATTGTTAATTTAGGATAATTGGATAGTATACAACATAAATATCTTTATAAATAAAATGAGTGCTTATAAGAAATGTTATATACTTAAAGTTTAATTATAAAATGGTTAATAGAGATAAATAGAATACTAGGTTAGTTGAATAATAAATGGATTAGTAAAATAAATTGTTGTTCGAAATAAATTTTGTAACAATTGGAAATAAACCAAGTTAAGGAAATTCCTTGAGTTTAAAGTTAATTGTTGAATATAAATTAATTTGAATTTAAATTTATATGGTCTAAATTAATTATTTATTTTGTAATTCAGATCTATTATTTTTCTAGTTGTTTCTATTCTCATACCTCCTTCCTTTTCGAAAGTTTTGAGTGGGGGAGAGTGTAACGACCCATAAATTTAACTGGTTTTAATAACGTTATTAATTGAAAATTTTGAAATAAAATTTTGAAATTTGGAACTCGTCGAGTTAAACATAGCAACTGGTAAATTTTCGTCCGAAAATATAAAGTTTATTTTCGTGCGTAAATTTATCTCAATTTAATCAGTTAAAAATCGATGAAAATAAAACGTTTTCGAAACCTAAATATTTTTACATAGAAAAATTATAAATCATCTTCTGAGCAAGTGGTCATTTTTCATTTTTCCAAATTCGGACTTCTTTAGCTCCGTCGATCGTATTTTTCTGCATTTTTACTGCATTTTCTGTTAGTAGAAAATTCGAATTTTTATAATTCAACTGTACCACTGATATCCGCATACCGTTTTGATCGTCTTCTTCTGCTAATCTCCGCAGTATATTCAATTCTGTATTTTAAAATTCGATACGCAGCGGAATCCTTATAAACGGTAGCCGTATCGTTACCCGATTCACATCCTTTTGGTTTTGTTGACCATTTGTTTCCTCCGTAGGATAACCAATGGTCACTAGCTCTTTGGAATTCACAGAACTCATTTACTGATGTTTGGCTATCCAATACTTCATTTCCTATGACCCATTTCTTTTCCAATGCCATTCGTTGAAAAATGTTCTCACAAGCACATAACCCAGCAAAAGTTGAGATATATAATTATATCAGCTTGTACGTTTGCCTCTTCCTCTGTAACAACCAGGTATTTTCAACCATTCGCATCCATTATAAGTGTACAGGTAGACACTCATGCCGGAATTGAATTGCTCAAAATACCGCGTTGTAAATAAAAAATTTGGCAAATCTTATAATATGCAGTAAATAAAAATCATAGATCACAGACCCAGAGTAATAATAATGCAGCGGAAGTAAAAGAGATAGTAGTTAATGAAGCTACTATATAAATATATCAGAGTTACATAAGATATAACAAAAGAAATAAAGTACAACGGAAGTTTAAATATGATAACCAAGTACAAGCTGAATAGAACAACCGAACTGAAAAGATAAAACTTGACAAGTAGATAATCTCCAGCGATTCCAATCTCCAGAAAGTGGAAATCCAAATCTGTGAATACTCAGGCTGACCCGAGCGTAAATAAAAATACAAACACTCGAGTCAGGACATATATACTTATACAATGTAAACCAACTCAAGTGAACTGTAGCAAAGGTACAAGTAACTTAAAAGATGCTTGGGACCGCCCATCCTCTAAGGATCCGTTAAACTATTTACTATGTAGTAATATACGCTATATACAGTAGTGTCTAATCAGTAAAGTTTAATCATATAGAAAATAGCGTTAAGGGGATGGTGAACCTTAACGCGGTCGGATCTTTAAAACCAAAATCATAGTGGGCTCGCTATAAGGAGATGACACGGCACTCGAGGCAATGCCCGCGTGGATACACCGTTTGCACTCCCAGACCGGTGGTGACGGCAAGCTAGCAGCTTCCGCCCACCTCGAACAATACCCCCGAATCAAAGTGGCGCCACATATCGAATCACAAAAGTAATAGAATGGTTTTCGATGGAGCATGCTCGATGAAAGGGTGCGACCTTTTGTGTAGCCCGGTATAGCTCCTATTTTAGTTATTTATGCCAACCCACGGGAGTTGGGTCCACGTAATATACCTCGAGAACGTCGCCACCATCCTACTTCATTCTGCAATCTCCACCGCGTACGCAGTTGTTAAAGTGGTTTTCGGTATTGGCCGGCTATAAGACAATATCCGATCCCGGTCTCTAAAACAACCAATCGTTATTATACCCATAGTTATAACTTTAAAACAATATTTCATACTTCAAAAATAAACTGTCATTTCAACCCAAACCTTTATCAAAATAAAGATTAAATCATTTCCAAACCCTTTCAATATATCATCATACCATATCTTTCAATTCAAATATTTATCAAAATAAATATCAAGTCATTTCTAACCATTTCAATATATTAAATTGTCATATCCTTTCAAAACTTCCTTTCAAATCATTTTAATATATCAAAAGATCATAATCTTTCAAAGCTTCATTTCCAAAATATCATATCTTTCAGAACTTCTTTTCAAATCATTTTAATATCAAAATGTCATATCTTTCAAAACTTCGTTTCAAATCATTTTAATATATCAAAATATCATATCTTTTCAAAACCACATTTCAATCATTTAATATATCAAAATATCATCTCTTTTCAAAACCACATTCATTTCAAATCATTATTCATTTTATTCAATTTAAAATACCATTTCAATTCACATTTCAAAACAGTTAATATTCAAAAAAAAAATCATTTTTAATCATTAAAATGAAGTTATTATGTTCAATAATTAAATTATTAAATTTCAAAAATTTTCAACTTCCACAGTTCATTTATTCACTTAAGTTTATCAAAACAGTGAAAATTCACTTTTCGTGGCATTTAGAAAACGCTACGAAAAGATACATTCAAAACAGTTCAATTTAACAAAAGACAACATTTTAAAATGTTGTAATGGGGTTTACTTAAATTTCAAATAAACTTAGTTAAATTCAAAAATTATATCACTTACAAAAATTGCTATAATAGCTTTTAATTCAATTTAACTTTTTAGTTCATTATCATCAACTACAGCATTTACAAATGCTGTAATATCATTTACATTGTAATTAATAGCATTTCAAAAATGCAGTTAATTAACTTCAAATATTCAATATAATTTCTCAACCAATTATATTTTTTTATTTAAAACATTTTTGACTCATAAAATCATACATTTTCACATTTATAAACATCATTTAATTTTCCTCAAGTTCATGATTTTATAAAGTTAAATTTCCATTCAGAAATCAAGATTTAATAATAATTCACTTATTAAATTGCAATGTTAAATTTTAAATTCCTTGCATTAAATTTCAACTTAACACTTAAGTTCAAATTCTCAAATATAACTTTGTTTTATTTTTAATTTCTTAACTAAAAGTTCACTTTTAAGTCAATTTCATAAATTTCCAATTTTAGTTATATTTCAAAATTTCAACTTAAATATTCATTCATTTCACATTCAACTTTATCAAAAATAATTAATATGATATAAAATCACTTTGAATTCATTTCAATTCAAATTATCATAAATTTATCATAATTTCATATTCAATTTAATTTCCAATTATAATTAAATCAAATTTTCCAAAATAACTTACGTTCAAAATTTTCTAACTTTTCATTAATTCATTTCACTTACAATTATTCAGAAAATCAATAATATTTTACAAAAATCCTTTTTTAATTAGATTTAAATCAAGATATTTTAATATTTACATTTCTAAAATAATTTTAAAAATTTTAGGAAAACATATATTAACTACGGGTCTGTATATGAAATAATTTTAAAAATTTCAAACCCGCAGTTCCAAGTAAATGAAATAAATTGAAAATCATTCAGGCCTATCATTTCAGCCCATAACAATTTTCCATTATTCTAAAGTCCGTTCGGGTATGTATCCTTTCAACCCATAGTGATTTCTAATTTACAGGGAACTTGCAGTGTGATAAACTGATAAAATATACAGAATCGCATGAAATAACGGTAACATATTGTAACGACCCTGAAATTCAGACCCAGTTTAAAATTTTAAAATTGTTTATTTAATGTAGAAATTAAAATTTTCACAAACAAATTCCGTTTCTATTCAAACTTCATATTTGGATTGCGTCTAGATAGACATAGGCGTACGCCAAATTTCGTTGAAAAGTATTGAAGAAAATTTTGTGCGTCGCATTTGCCTATTGATTTATATCGTAGGTGAAAATTTCCTTTAGTCCGAACTCAAATATTTTTCACATTCCTGAATAGGAAAAATATTCTGAATTTAATGGCGAACTTCGTTTCGTCAAATTTCGCTTTTAATTGGTGCTTGAATTGTCACTTGAGCAATCAGTTAAATAAGAATTATCACTTCGCGAACAATGTCAAACCATAAATATTTTTATACCGTTGTGTCCGTCTCATCGCGCTGATCAAAACGGTATATTTGTTTGTGTAAATCGGAGTTCGGCGCTGCGAACTATAATTGTTTAACGGATAGCAAATCGGTCCGTTACGCAGCACAAAACGGTATCCGTTTTCTCCAGCGATCAGAATCCAAACAGCCTTTGTCTATTCAGCTGCGTTGGAAACCAATAGTCAATTCAGTTGCCTTGAAAAGCCAATAGTCCTTTCGGTTACCGGGACAATAAATCTGTGGCTGTTGATTTCTATACTATTCATTATATACTGGGTTCGGTTCATCACTCCATTCGTTTGCAAATCTAAACTATTGGTACGTGCCCTTCTTTTCTGCCCTCTGCTTGCCTTTCTTCTTCCTCTTCTTAATTTTTTTTTTTTGTCAGTACAAGACCCCGCCAGCTTCGTCCAGACCCCGCCAGCTTCGCCCAGATCCCATCAGCCTTCGCCCAGATCCGCCAGCTTCGCCCAGACCCCGCCAGCTTCGTCTAGACCCCGCCAGCCTTCGCCCAGATCCGCCAGCTTCGCCCAGACCCCGCCAGCTTCGTCCAGACCCCGCCAGCTTCGTCCAGACCCCATCAGCCTTCGTCCAGATCCGCCAGCTTCGCCCAGACCCCGCCAGCTTCGTCCAGACCCCGCCAGCCTTCGCCCAGACCCCGCCAGCTTCGTCCAGACCCTGCCAGCCTTCGTCCAGACCCGCCAGCCTTCGCCCAGACCCGCCAGCCTTTGTCCAGACCCCGCCAGCTTCGCCCAGACCCGCCAGCCTTCGTCCAGACCCCGCCAGCCTTCGCCCAGACCCCGCCAGCTTCGCCCAGACCTGCCAGCTTCGTCCAGACCTGCCAGCTTCGTCCAGACCCCGCCAGCCTTCGCCCAGACCTGCCAGCCTTCGTCCATACCCCGCCAGCTTCGCCCAGACCCGCCAGCCTTCGTCCAGACTCCACCAGCCTTCGCCATGACCCGCCAGCCTTCGTCCTGACCCGCCAGCCTTCGCCCGCTGCAGCCACCCTGTCGAACCCGGCCCCACCCACCGACTTGGCTGCTAACACCCGAGCCACTACCTTCACTTCCCTCTTCACTTTGCCTAAGACCTATAGCCAATACATCAATATCACTTTGAACATGCTTTGTATATTCTCTGTTGGAAATTTATATGTCAAATGTTGTTGCATGCATATAGGCTCTACCTATTAGTATATAGGATTTTCATATAGGTTATGTATATGTCACTTGAAGACCCTCCTTCCTATAGCTAGCCTTTATCAAAAGGAATTTGTTCCCAATATGAACAGTGGGTTGCATATGCCGTTATATGGAGCATGTGCTCTGACTTTGTTTTGCTTCTCATTTATCGGCTGCATAACCAAATGAGATTAGAGTGTTTTATATATTAGTATAGCGGTATATACTTTGAAAATTCTAATTTGCTCACATACAGTGTTTTACTGTGTTTGTATCAGCTACTGCTTCGGAGACTTAGACTTTCATCCGACTTGTCGAATCTATCTTGCTTCGTTGTTCGGTATGGTTTATATATATATTCAATTGATATATATTGCAATAAACAAATAGTTGATTTATTTAATTGTTTGAATTGTAGTTTGTGTCGTTTTGCATCGTGCTTGTTCGTGTCTCTTATCTATTCGTCTTCGTGCTTCGTCGTCTTCTCTAACCACACAAGGTGAATATTTCATTCATGACTCGATCTATTATGCTATGATAATCAAGTGATAATTGTTGTTTATATTAATTTAGATGTTAATTGTTGATTGTTCGAATTTTTGAATTTTTTTTTTTGTAAATCGCTATGCAAGTTAAATTTGAATATTGCTAGTTTACGAAAAATAGTTGTGACACTAAAAGTATTATATGATGTTGAATTTGGTTGTTAATATAAGTGAAATTTAATATGAAATTGAAATTGATATAGGATAGTCAACAAATTTAAAATGGATTATATATGTTGAACTTGATCCCTTTAAATGTTAAATAAATCATCGTGTAGAATAGCGTTAACTACACTTTGAACCATTGAACGTATGATTGATGTAGTAATTTGATAATAGACACCAAGTGAAAACCCTAACGTAATAATCTTTAATCTGCATGAAACGATGGTGTGGATTCTAGGAATAATTATATTAATTTGCATAAATAACAAATGTAAATTAATACGATTATTTCGGGATTATTTAAATACATTGTTAAATTGTTATGTATGGTTGTATTGCTTGTTTATTTACTTTGACACCATCCCTGTTATCACACTGCAAGTTCCCTTTGCTATGCTTTGTTTTATATTGAATAATATTGGGTTGAAATGATAAATACCTAATTAAACAACTTGGCCTAGGATAGAAAATAAAAATAAGAAACCCGATTGGTCAACAAAACCATTTTCGAAATTGAAATATAATTTAAATTAAAGAATGAACTTAACAATTTGGTTGGAAATTTGGTAACAGTTTTAATGGATGTAACTGAAATAAATTTCACGGATTTAATCAAGATAAATTTTATGGATTAGATTGAAGTAAAATTAATGGATTAAATTGAAACGGATTAATAAACCTGTGTAATTAAATCAAAATGAATTGGCGAATTTATTGAAATGAGATTTAGAAACAAGTAAGTTTAGAATTTGATAACTTAAAAATTTATTAAATTGGTTAGGTTTAGATTAAAACTCGGTTTTAATTAAATAGATTTGGAACATGTTGTAAATTTTACTTGGAAATTTAGAAAATTTGACTTAGGAAGAATACAAAAACTGACCAAAGTTTATGGATATAACTTAGTGATTATTTAAACTTAAAATGATTTTAAATTTAACGAATTAATCAAATCAAGACATTGTAAATGGAAATGGACTTTTGTTTAGAAATTTAATTGAATTGGTAAATAAATTAAATGAAGTTGGATAAAAAGGAATTTAGTTAATGAAATTGATTTAATCGAATTCATGATAACAGTGGATGTAAACATGAAGTGAAGTGAATAGAATTTGATTTAATAATTTAAACTAAGTTTAGCATAAAATTGAATTCATTGATTATGAACTAAATTTAATAAGAGACTTTTAGACCTTATTAAATCGAACTTGAATACTTAATTTTAAAATTGTAACTCAAGTGTTTGAACTAAAAATTGCATTCGAAAATATGTTGTAAAATATCTAAAATAAATTGAATCGTGAAATGTCAAATTTTGAAAGTCAAATTTTCACCTTGACTTTTGGACTTTGATTTGTTTAAACGTTAATTTAACCGACCATCGGGTAATAAATACGTAGTTATTAAAGAGACCGGGATCGGGAATGGACATACTCTCTGTCGATACCGAAAACCACTTTAATAACTATTATGCGCGAAGTGTTGATCCAGAATGAAGTGGATGGTTTGGTGAACGCGTTGACTGAAGAAAGAGAACGATATTGGATGACCCCTGACATGACTAAAACAGGAGCCGCGCCGGGCCATTGAGGATCGCCACCTCTAGCGGACACGCTTCGTCGATACCATATCTATTACTTTTGTGATTCGATTTGGGTGCACCCTTGATTTGGGAGTGTTGTTTCGCGGTGTTGAGATAGTAGCTACTATGCTCAACATCAGTCCGGATCACGCAACTACTAGTATCCTAGTTGGTATTGCCTCATGTACCTTGTCATACTGATTATCCTATTCGCGACCACTACGTTTTGATTTGTACCTTGAGTATATGGATTGCCCTCTGGTGACTTCCGGTTTTGGGGAAACTACGGTCTTGTATATGCTTTTGGGAATATAAAATGTGTTAAGGGGAATTATGGTAACGCCTTAACGCTATTTTAATATTCTATTTTACTGATTAGACATTACCTACATACCGTATTATATATATAGATAGTTTATCGGATCCTTAGAGATGTTATTTTATTCATCTTTGAGTTATGGACTTTATTTCCTGCATTTGATTATCCTGCATAAGATTTTGAGTCCTGACTCGAGTGTTTCTTTTGTATATGCTCGGGTCAGTCTGAAACTATCCAGTTTGCTGATCAAGGTTGGTTGAAGATGTTGAAGACTTAGCATTTATCTTTATCAGTCTATTTCTATTCCAGTATTGTTGTTCTTGTCTGTTGGACATTTATGTATTTCCTTTCAGTCACTTTATGTTTAGACATTGTTGTATTTCATATAGTAGCTTCATGAACTGCTATTATGACGATGTATTTTCCGCTGCATTATTCTGTAACTGTTCTGTGTCTGTGATGTTGTATTGATTCTCATTTACATTTATGTATATATAATCCCATAATGATTCGTGTTTTGTATTATTTAAGTTGACATGTATGGATTATTGTCAATTTAAATGGTCCAAATATCCGGGTTGTTACAGTTGGTATCAGAGCTTTGGTTTCCACTAAAAACCTTAGTTTGGTGTTATATAAACTCATTAGACATAGGGTAGCAATACCCGGGGATGAGGAGAATCAATTCAATATACATATCCTTCCAAATTCAAACTTCTTAATTGATTCGTTGATTAGACTTTCCTTAAAGTTCTATGATTTTCTATCCTTGGTTCTAAAAAAAAAATTCTTTTGGTATTTCAGGATGAGTGCCAGAAGAAACAACAGGGGAGGAAGGGGAAATGGTCCTACCCAGGCTGCACCTGCCGCCCCAGCTCCAGTCAAATTCACCACTCTTAGTAAGGAGTATACACAACTTGGTGGTGTTAAGTTCTCTGGATCCGAGAATATTATTGAAGCTCAACAATGGCTCAAAAGCTTAGAGATGATATTTTCTGGATCGGAGATCACTGATGCTCAGAAGCGTCAGCTTGCTGCTTGGCAACTTCGGGATGCCGCACGAGACTGGTGGGAATCTGTTACTTCTCGTATCGAGGAGAACACCATCACTTGGGCCCAATTTAGGTATAAATTTATTTGGATTTCATAGTCTAAATTCTTCTTTCAATCCTTGGAATGTTATTTATCTAGTCTATCTTTTGATTAGGGATACTTTCTCGGAACAATGGATGCCAGCTGCTGGGAAAACCCAACTTTATAGAGCTTTTATGGACCTTAAGCAAGGCAGTATGACTTTTTCTGAGTACGAGAGGAAATTCAACGAGCTCTCCAAGTTTGGCCCAGGATTGATCGATACCCCACTTCTGAAGAACGAGAAATTCATTTTGGGAGCTAGATCGGAGTATTATGACTTGCTTACTGGCCACATTCACTGCACTTTCACAGAGCTTGTTGACTATGCTCTTCGATATGAGGCGAAGCCTAAGGGACCCACTGCCAAGGCCACTCCTACTCAGTCCTCTTCCAGCCAGCTCGGAAAGAGGAAGATGAACTTTGATCAACAAAAGAAAGCTTGGCAAAAGACTACAGGATTGGGATATGCCCAGAAAAGCCCAATCGACCTTGCTAATATCACTTGCTTCAAATGCGATAAGAAGGGTCATTATGCAAATAGCTGTCCATCCACCGGAGCTGCTATTCCACCACCTCCTCAGATGAGGAATGATTTATGCCATGTCTGCCTCCAGCCAGGTCACTTCAAGAGAGATTGCCCATTGAGGAAGAAAGGCACACCATCAGGAGTATATGCTGTCACCACTCCTGCACCACCTCCACCACCTACTCAGGATGACCAAGGTACCTTACGGAGTACTTTTTCATTTCATAATTTACCTGTTCGGGTATTATTCGATACTGGTGCTTCTCATAGCTTCATATCTATTGATCTTTGTAATAAGCTCAAATTAGAACCTACTCTTGCTACTACTTCCTTATGTGTCTCCAACCCTATTGGAGGACTTGCCAACCTCAGTAGAATTTGTAAAGGGGTTGTTCTCTTGTATGGAAGATATCGATTCACTTGGGATTTCTATGTGCTTGGCTTCGTAGCATTTGTGTAACGGAAATGATTTTTCGTTGCCGAAAAACCGAACCATTAGGGTTTTAGAAAGAATTTAAGAAAAGAAAAGGGAAGAAAAGAAGAGAAGAAGATAGAGGGAAAAGAAGATAGAAAATTTTAAAATAGAAAGAAAAGAGAAAGAAAATAGAGAATTTTAAAATAGAACGGGAAAGAAAGGAAACAACAGAACAACATCAGAATCTCACAATTCGCAGCGGAACAACATATAATAATAAATGAATAATCTTTAAACAAAGAACTATATCAGTTATTACATTTTATACATTACATTACATCATATCATCAGAGTGTACAACATCAACAACAACAACAATGCAGAAAAAGAAATACTATATAACTAGTAATACGTCATGCCATCCAGCTTGCCTCCAGCAACTCCAGAATATCCAGAATATCCTGATAAACCTTAACTCTTGACTGCCCGTGTGAAAATTGGTGGGCACCCAGAGTTTAGAAAGGAAAACAATAAACTCCGAGTCAGTCATGTGACTGGTGTGAGAACTCAAAACAGTTTATTTATCTTTAAAAAAATCAAAATAGAGAGATATTTTTATTTCAATTCGCAATGCTTTTAAAAATGAGACTACCATAAGGCCTCCCGCACACACACACATGCAAACGCAGAATCGGAGGAGATTTCTCCTTATGATAGCCAAAGATGCTTGATACGCATTTAAAATAACATTTGTTATTATTACTAGTGCATAGTGTAGAAGAAATTCATTTCGAAAGTAGAATATAAATCTTAGCCAACATAGACATTTCGAACTATGCCTACTATAGCTACCATCCAAACAGTGGTGACCACCATAAGTGAATGATAGGTTCTACAACTAAAACCGTACAAGTTTCGTATTGGGAATTGGATTTCCAACAAATGGTCAGGCCAAGGAACTTCCCATTGCCACATGAGAATGCCTCTGGAAAGACATCCCCGAGAACCAAACCGGAACTCTGCCAACACAAGGCCGGGTTACCCCTAACTGGGTAACTACTGACACGAGTACGCCATTCCCCGATCGTAAACGACCTTTCTCACGGGATCCCGAAAACCAACAACCACAAAGTAATAAATTCGTAGTAACCACATAGGTTAAATATCTGGGCTCCATACCATGATACAACCTCTATCCAGAAGGAAATGTACATACCCTAAAGGGTGCTACCCCTCATAACCTTGCCGCATCTTTCCTGTTTTGACCATTTCCGGGGTGTGAGGCTCGACGAAGTCACGTCCACAAAAACATACTTTTATACAAAAGCCACGCTTTGGGTCAACAAATGATCAACACAATGATCACCAAGATAGATGATCAAATAAATGATCCTATCACAATAATCAACACAATGATCATTTTAGCATCACTCAGCATATCACATTACCAAATTGGGAATATATCGCTGATAACTTCAACTATATAACCTCTGAGCTCGTACGTCTCAGAGAAGGGTGTTAAGCTAAGAGAATAAATTCTCCGCCACCACAGAAATATATTTGAAAGAAATCGGCTTTACATCTCAACTTGTAATGTCAGACACACAATCCATACAAGTCTGTTCCGGGCTCGAACAGAACCGAAGGCACTTACAAAGAAGTCCTTGCAATCCGAATAATCTCTAATCACGTTCGGATTTCCCATCACATATGGAGATCTCAATACCAGGGATCAGCCAGTGCAGAGACAATCAACAAGAAACCCTTTCGCTTTCGAGAATATCCGGTCTTCAACACCGATCTTCGAATGCAATTCATAACGACGTATCACATATTCGGAATGGGTTATACGACCCCAAGGTCCTTTCCCGGTTAACCCGAATAGTGAGCGCTTATTTTTAAAAAATAAGTGTGGCATTCAATTTCAAACAATTCACAACAAATACCTATTTAAAGGTAAATATTGATAGTCGGTCATTGAACTATCAATAGATATGCCAACATCACCAGATTCCAAAAAAATTTCCAAATTATTTTTTTCACAAAAATATCTTTACAAGATACAAACATAATTTCCATACTTTAAAAATAAATCAATATTTATTTTTAAATCTAATTTCCCAATTTCATTTATAAATTCTATATTGAATTTACATTCCCAAGATATTTATGAATATACGATTTCCATTTAATTTTTAATATTCATTTCCAATTTATCTTCAAAAAGATAAATTCCAAATATTCACTTAATATTGGAAAAGCATTTCTATACTTATTGAAAATAAGTAATTCACAGATCTTTTTATTTTCTATACTGAGAAAATATTTAATATACCCTAATCGAAATTAAGTATATATTTCATTCCTTTAAGGAAATCATTCACTTAATCATAATTCATTTGGGTCAAAACGAATGTCGCGTAAAACATCGTTACGACAACCCAAAATCACTAGTATAGGGATTTGAAATTAAAATAGATATATAAATCCCAATACTATACAAAAACATTTCCTTTCGGAAATCATTTAATATAACAACAGTGTTATAGTCCACCATTTCCTTTTATTTCTCGAAAGCATCTATTTCAACAATAAATGTTGAAATCTATGGTTTCGAATCTCAATACAGTTTAAAACATCTTTAGATCGTTTTAATTCTATTTAAAACATCATATCTAAAATAATTTCTTTAACATAATATTCACTATTCAAAAACGTGAATACACTTGTTAATAAATTTCATCACTTCTATTCATTTTATTTTAAAGAATTATTCACTGTCTAAAACATGAATATAATTCCATAAATAAATTACAACGATTCCTTATCAAAATAAGTCGTTGCGGATTTATAAAACAACGTTTATAAATTCTATTTCTATTTATTTTTATAACAACTTCCTTTTATAAATTTCCTTTATAAATCTATTCAATTTCATATATCAATGATATATTAAAATTTCATATTATAAGTCAAATACTTATAATTTATTTATTTATAAAAATCATTCCTTCAAACTTCCCAAATCTATAAATCTTATAACTTCTAAGATTCATTTATTTATCCACATCTATTTCCTAAATAACTTTATAAATTTTATTTATAAAATCCTATTTAGAACTTCACCGTTATAATTCTATAAGTTTCATTCATTAGTGAAATTCATTCACAATTCTTTCTAATACTTATAAAAGCTCGTTTTATAATTCCAATATTTTTAATTTATAAATATCAATTTATAAATCTTTTAATATAAACAATTTATATTATTATTTTAAAACGTCTTTCAGCTCCTTATAATTTCATCATTTTAATTTATAAAATAATCAAATTTCATAAATTCTATAGATTTCATTCCTTCATGAAATTCATTATACAAACCATTCTATCACTTATAAAAGCTTGTTTTATAATTCAAGATATTCTAAATTTATAAATATTAATTTATAAATCTTTTAATATAAATCAATTTATATTATTACTTTAAACATCTTTAAACTCTTTTATAATTTCATCATTCTAATTTATAAAATAAAAATTTTATAAATCCTATTTTAAACTTCTTATAATAAATTCAGAATTCCCAGTTCAAACTATTTTATAAAATCACTAATCCCATAATTTCAAAAATTAACTTTTAACTGTATTTCTCAAAAATCATAATTTTTATAACATTAAAATTATAACGTTTATTTATTTAAGATGAATCAATTCCAAAAATATTTTATAAACGTATATTTCCAAAAATCACTTTAGAAATTAAAATCGTTGTTTTAACTTCAAAAATTGGATCCGATGATGCAACACATCAATAGTCAATCACAACTTTCAAACATCATATATCATCCATGATAAAAAATCAAACATCACAATATATGAAATCAAATAAATATTGTGAGGAATCCAGTTGGATCCCTCCAACCTGTTTCCCTGCATCCACAGACATTAGCACAATACCATTCCGTTTCAAGACGGAATATCGCGGTATATGGGATTTTATAAAATATATCCGCTTACTAACGGCGCATAGGGTCTCATCCGCTAAAAAGAAATGCGGGAAATCAATCAACTGCAATATATACATATGCCAATATATATATATTGCTATATATATAATATAATACTAATTCCACTTCGAGGTGGAATATAGCGGTATATGTGTGTAATAAATAACCTCCGCTTACTAACGGCGCATAGGGTCTATTCACATCCAATATATATATATAACAATCATCATTCAAGCATTCAATTAACACAGTCAAGCAAATTTTAAATCTAACTATTTAAAATTTAAATAAACAACACAAATTCCATTTGAGTGAGAAGTTCTCACCTTTATTCCTGTTTGCCATCCACTTCCAATTCAACTTTTTTTCTTCATTTATACCTTGTATAAATATTTACACATTTTATTAATATTCGAATCAATCGAATAAATTAAATTTTCATTTGATTGTTAAATAAATCAATAGTTTTATTTAAATCTGTTTCTTCTTTAATAATTTTATTTCAACTTATTATTTCATCTCAAGTTAATGATTTTCATTTTTAAGCTAAAAATTAAAGATTCAAACTGATTTTCTTTTTAAAATAATTCTAACATCTTGCTTATATAAATTTTCTTAAATCTTTTAAAATTCCTTTGTTTAATAAATTATTTTAACTAAAAAATTTAATTTAATTAACCAAACTCACTTTCAATAAAATTATCAAATTGAAGAATTAAATCTTAAATTAGAATTCCTTTAATAAATTTATTCAACTGATAAATTTAATTTCAAACTAGCGATTTACATTTTTAACCAAAGAATCTAAATTTTTAAACTAATTCCCTATTAATTTTAAACAGATTACTCTTAACAAATTTATCTTATAAAATTTAAATTTCAACTAAATTTACTTTAAACAAATTTATTTAAATTAATTTTCTTTTTGAAATAACCCTAACTAGAAATTTCCCATTGACTTAATTTCCTTTTTATAAATTTTAAATCAATTTGATTAACTAAAAATTTAAATTTCTTTTAATAACTTTATTTACTAACTGTGACGACCGCCCATGACTCCCGCACCAAATCAAGGAAACAATGCGCTAAAAGGTGTGCCAGGCAGCCATGGACGATAGTCAGGGTAAAACAAAACAGAAGAATCTCTATCGCATAACTCACAGCGCATGGATAAAATACAATAGAGAAATATAATATAGTGAAGCTCCATAGAACAGAACATCATCATATAAGCATCACAGTAGTTTCATACAATCATCTACTCAAATCCATACACGAAAGCCTCACTACAAATCACTCAACCAAATACAGCAGCGGATACCCAGTACATATAGTAAGAAAACTAATATGCAAAGCCTCCTTCTCGTCTTCGTCATCTTCATCGTAGAACTCCTAGCACAGCACCTGTCACCTGCTACCTAGTCTGCCCATCCCAAACATGGATGAACAGCCCAAGGTAATAAGAGGAGACATAAAACCTTGAGTCAGACAAAGTCTTAGTGAGCAGTAAATTAACTATCAAACATACCAAAAGAGCATAAAGGATAAAAGGAATAGGAACCAAACCATCCCACTCCACCTCTTTCTACAGTGATAGCCCCAGACATACACTAAGGAGAAGCAAGCATAACAACATAGACAATTAAGGTAAAGCGAATACCACTCGAGTCAAGGACGATGTTTTCCAAATACAAACCCCCAAGGCCTAAACCAAGATCAGATAAGCACCCAGAAAACGCCGCTCTTGAAGCCGAATGATGATACAACCAAACATCCAAACATCCATGACTCTGGCTATCACTGTTAACCTTGCTTCGAAATCACCGTTAATTGAATGACCGACTCCTTCCTGAGCCATCTGTCAAGGGCTAATGGTAACCCCGGTTCTAGACAAAACCCCGCACACTGCCTTGTGCCTAGGACTTATCTTCTTGGCCCAGAGTACTCGACTAACTGCCTGTAGTCTTTTAGGCGTCCCTATGTACTCTTGCTTTAGGTTTGCTAGAACCTTCAATAACGATGAGATCCAAGCCTCCTTGTCATCCTTCTTGACGACTTCTATCAACTTAGCCCAAGCTTCCTCTTGAGCAATCCATTATCAACCAACTTGAACTACCCTTCAAGTTATCAACATGCTTGGAATGATCCCTGCCTGGATTAAGCCAAGACTCACATCATACTTCGCTTCATCGTACCAAAGCAAAGTCTCAACTCAACCATACTTTGCCTTTTTGCATCCTGACAAAGTCCCATCTCGATCTCATACTTCGCCTCTTCGCATCACGGCAAAGTCCCATCATCGAATCCATCCATATGAGCTTCCACATCCGCTTCATATACCATCGGCAGCTTTCACCATTCAAGAGCCTTTCCACTTAGCTTTTGAATCATCTTCAACCATCTTGTTCCAAATCAACTACAAGCTAACTTGGAGCAATCAAATCTAACATACATTCAAACATTCAAGCATTCAAACAAGATATATTAAGCAATATCAACTATAATGGCAATTTCGTAATTAAGTGAGCAAAAGTCCAACATATGTGAAATCATAGTTTTTAGCATAGATCTATCAAATCTAAAACATGGGTTTTGTCTCTAATACTTGTTAAATAGCTTCTATAGATAAACATTTTCAAATATGATGGATCTACATGCAGACTTAAGGAAAATGCGAGAAAACGCTAACTTTAACACATAAACATATCACCAATCCCATATACTCCTTTGGATCCGCGTGAGAGATAACTACCACTCACCAAATCACCCAAACACTACAAAAACTACACACTTCAGATCTGGACAGCGAAGATCAAGGTTTGATCCGGCAATATCTCGCTTCAATCGATGAAATCTAGCTCGAACGGATGAAGATCTTCAACTTGGACACTTGGATCTTCGATCTTGATCTTCGATCTTCAACGGATGTTAGCACTTGATGGAAGTAGAGAAAGAAGTGAAGAAAATACCGTAGTCGAGTCTTCAAAATGGCAGCACTTCGTCGCTTCAAAACCGGTGCCAAAAAGTGAGCCGAACACCTCTATTTATAGGCTGGAAACCCCTTAGGTCGTCGCCCTTTAGGTCGTCCCCGACCTAACTTTGAGTCGTTGCCGACTCATCAATCCATTCGACCTACGACCTAACCAATCACAACATACAACCAAGCCCGACTCACGACTTAACCCAGACACGACCTAAAACACAGGCCGACCTAACGACTCAACGCACTACCGTCCCAACTGCAACACGACTCAGCACAAAGAACCATCCTTAGGTCGTATACGACCTAAGCTAACTCAGCATATCCGACTTACCACTCTCACAGGGATGCCGACCTAATTCCTACGCGACCTAACACTAAGTCGGTCACGACCTAAAAAGCCTCCGACCTAAAATACTGCCGCGTTCCCCAAGTCTTAAGTCGTATGACGACTTAGCTATGACACACACGACTCAAGACCCCACGACCTAACTCACTGCCGACTCACTACCTAACTTAGGTCGTTTACGACCTAAGTCTGAACAGTACTCACGCGACCTAACAAACCAGACCGACTCAACGACCTAAGCCCCCCAACGACTCAACGTGCCTGCTGACCTATCCCCCTAGCGTCCTAACGCTAGCCCTTAGGTCGTTGAACGACCTAACTCTAAGTCGCTAACTCGGCGACTTCCTTAAGTCGCTGCCTACTAACACGCTAACCCCTTAACTCGGCAAACCTTATGAGTCGTAACTCGTTGACTCGGCCACTTCCTAAGGTCGTCTACGACTTACTATAGGTCGGTCACCATCACTAAGTCGCCTAACTTTTAGGTCGTTACTTCTATAACTCGGCAACTCTTAGGTCGGTGAATTTCTTATCTCGGCCAACACTCCAACCCGTAACCCCTCCTTGAGTCGGTCCCCTATGAGTCGGTCACGACTCATCCCTTAGCTCGGCAATGCTCATGAGTCGGTCACAACTCATACTCCACCCGGGTTAACTTCTAAACGACTCAAGCTAGAGGCAACACAAACAACACTATCGACCTGCAAATTCTACGATCTATCGACACGTAAAATACGGGTCGTTACATTCTCTCCCCCTTAGGAATTTCGCCCCCGAAATTCCAAGCAAACAACAGAAATCAAAGATATTCCGCATGCCTACCATCCATAGCAATCAACAAACCATGCATCCAATTCTAGCCTAGCATGCAGAATTCTAAGACTTAGAACAAGCTACAAATTCATGAGATGTCACGACACTTTAGGGCCATACCTCGAAGAGTCCTGGATGAGCTTCCTTCATCCTCTCTTCCTCCTCCCACGTACAGTCGTTAACATCGTCACTCCATTGTACCTTGAGCAACGTAATCGTCTTCCTCCTAAGCTGTTTCGTATCGGTGTCAACAATACGAAGCGGCTTACGAGGTCTCGTAACCACTGGATCAACCTCTAAGTCTTCACAGCTATCAGCAGAAACCACCGTAGTTGGGTCGTGCATATACTTCCGTAGACAAGATACATGAAAAACATTGTGCACACCCGCCATCTTTTCCGGTAACTCCAATCTATAAGCGAGCTTTCCAATTCGCTCGATAATCGGGAATGGTCCAACGAATCTTGGAGTTAACTTTCCTTTGTTCCCGAATCTTATAACATTCTTCAATGGAGAAATCTTCACAAAAACCATATCACCCACGTCGAATTCCAAATCCTTCCGACGATTATCTGCATAACTTTTCTGACGATCCTGGGCTGCCTTCATTCTTTGTCGAATGATCTCTATACAATCCGAAGTCTGTCGAATCATCTCTGGCCCAAGTATCAGCTTTTCTCCAGTTTCCAACCAACATGTCGGAGAGTTACACGGTCTTCCATATAATGCCTCATATGGTGCCATACCAATACTCGACTGATAACTGTTATTATAAGCAAACTCCACCAAATGAAGGTGATCTTCCCATGATCCTCCGAAGTCCAAAACACATGCTCTAAGAAGATCTTCCAAAACTCGGTTGACTCTCTCAGTCTGACCATCTGTTTGAGGGTGATAAGCTGTACTCAAACACAACTCAGTTCCCAAAACTTCCTGGAAGCTCTTCCAAAATCTACTAGTGAACAATGGATCTCGATCGCTCACTATACTCTTCGGAACACCATGGAAACGAACTATCCACTTCACATATAATTCAGCCAACTTCGATGCAGTCCTAGTCGATCGAACAGGAATGAACCTTGCACTCTTGGTCAAACGATCTACTATGACCCAAATCCCTTCATTCCCTGCTCTTGTCCTAGGTAGACCATCAATAAAATCCATCGACACTTGCTCCCACTTCCATGTAGGAACCTCCAATGGCTGAAGCAATCCACTGGGCTTCTTCTGCTCAGCTTTCACCAACTGGCAATTCATACACTTGGAAATAAAATCTCCAACATCCTTCTTCATACCTTCCCAGTAGTAGGATCTTTTCATATCCCGATACATCTTATTTCCGCCTGGATGAATTGTCAACTTCGAGTGATGACTTTCCCTCAGAACTTCATCTCTCAGTCCATCAATATCGGGAACAACTAGTCGTCCTTGCTTTCGAAGCCAACCCTCTCGATCGACCTCGAATCCCTTATCCTTCTCTGGGTCCAACCCAGATTCCAAATCACGGATAATCTTGATAAGCTTATCATCTCTCCTTTGCCTCTCGCCAATTCTTTCCACAAGAGTAGGCCTTATCGATAAGTTTGCCAACATCTCAGGTTCCAATTCACATCTAGGCCTGA
Source organism: Allium cepa (assembly GCA_030765085.1). NCBI lineage: Eukaryota > Viridiplantae > Streptophyta > Magnoliopsida > Asparagales > Amaryllidaceae > Allium > Allium cepa. The sequence continues at coordinate 485,658,914 of CM060935.1, forward strand.
AATCAAATCCAGCCAAATACTCAAGACTCTTCCATTCCGAAAACATGGCTCCCAATCCTGCATGTCTTCGACTTAACGCATCAGCCACTGCGTTACCTTTCCCTGGAGTATAGGCTATACCAAAATCATACGATGCTAGGAACTCTAGCCACCGTTGCTGTCGAAGATTTAAATCCTTTTGGGAGAACAGATACTTCAACGACTTATGATCTGTAAACAACTCGAATCTAACTCCCAATAGATAATGTCTCCACATCTTCAAAGCAAACACAATCGCCGCTAACTCCAAATCATGAGTCGGATAGTTCCTTTCATGCGGCTTCAGTTGTCGACTTGCATATGCAACAACTTTATCCTTCTGCATTAGCACTGCTCCAAGTCCAGTACCACATGCATCGGTGTAAACCACCATCTCATCATTCCCACTTGGAATAGTCAAAACAGGAGCACTCGTCAGTCGCTCTTTCAGGATCACGAAAGCTTGCTCACACTTATCATCCCATTTGAACAACTGGTTCTTCTTCGTCAATCCTGTCAACGGTGCAGCTATCTTGGAAAAGTCTTTGATAAACCGACGATAATATCCTGCTAATCCAAGAAAACTTCTTACATCAGATGCATTCTTAGGTCTAACCCAATCCTGGATTGCTGCCACCTTAGCGGGATCAACCGCTATTCCATTTCCAGAAATAACATGACCTAAGAACCTCACTTCATTCTTCCAGAAGTGACACTTCGAAAACTTAGCCTTCAGCTGATGTTTCCGCAATATATCCAAAACAATCCTCAAGTGCGTCTTGTGCTCTTCCTCAGTTCTGGAATAAACCAAAATATCATCCACGAACACAAGCACGAACTTATTCAACTGATCTCTGAACACTCTATTCATAAGATCCACAAAATATGCTGGCGCGTTAGTCAACCCAAACGGCATTACCAGCCACTCATAAAACCCGGATGGTGTCCTGAAAGCAGTCTTCGGCACACTATCCTTCGCCACTCTCAACTGGTGAAATCCCGTTGCCAAATCCATCTGAGAAAACACCTTAGCCTCGTGAAGCTGATCAAACAAGTCATCTATTCTCGGCAATGGATACTTGTTCTTCTTAGTCACCTTATTCAGTTCACGATAATCAACACACAACCTCAACGATCCATCCGCTTTGGTTGCAAACACAACGGGCGCACCCCATTCGGACACACTCCTCCGAATGAATCCTTTCCGTAAAAGGTCATCAACTTGCACCTTCAGCTCTTGCTGCTCCCTCGGTGCCATCCGCCTAAGAGGCATCACAACAGGTCTGGCTCCCTCAACCAGATCGATACGAAACTCGATCTCCCTATGCGGCGGCAACCCTTTGACTTCGTCAAAGACATCCTCAAATCCATTCACAATAGGCACCGATGACAGTCCATCCCGTGGAACAACCAGCGAATACATGAAGCTCATGAAGACGCCTTCTTCATGCTTACATCGTATCACAACCTTTCGCCCATCCACATTCCCGACTGTCACCTCCAGCCTCTCACAATCAATCCTAGCCGCATACTTCCTAAGCCAGTCCATACCCAAAATAATTCCGAACCCCGCAAAGTTCAGAACAAAGCAATCACAAACAAACGAGCAATCATGACTCGATACAACCAGACCACGGCATATCATACACAAACATGACGAACCCCCGACCGGATTAGTCACAACCAATGGCCTATCAACAATATCCGGTTTCAAACCTAACCGGCCTACCAAATCATCACAAACAAAAGAATGCGACGCTCCAGTATCAAACAACACTCTAACTGGAACACCACAGATAGAAAGAGTACCTTGAACCACCACACTCTTCCCCTTTTCTTCAGCAGTAGGAGCTTTCGAAGACGATGGAACAGCCCCCAAAGCATAGGCTTGCACAACCTGCCTATCTTTCCTCGGTTCTGGACAATCCTTCTTGATATGTCCCAGCTTATCACAGTTGTAACACTTTCCCGGCACTTTGGGATTCTTACAATCTTTGTAAAGATGGCCCTTCTGCTGGCAGTTATAGCAAGTCACTTCACTTTTCGGCTTCTTCTGGCCATCCCTACCCCTCTGTTGCTGTTGTTTCCTCTTCTTATTGCCACTCTGTTGTGGTTTAGATCCTTCCCTAGCTACAGCAATAACAGAACTTTCCCTAGGAAACAAACTCTCATGCCTAAGAGCTTTTTCCACAAGCTTCTCAAATGGATCGTCCAGATGATCCACTAACTGCCTCCCAAGATAAGCATCCAGACCAGTCACAAACTTTTCATTCTTCTGGTAGGGAGAATCAATATATGATCTGGCATACTTAGACAAAGCTTCAAACTCAGAAATGTACTCAAGAACAGGCCTTCCCCCTTGCTTGAGCTCCACAAACCTCTTAAACAAGACAGATTTCTGGGAAGTAGAGATGAACTTAGCTTCAAATCTAACTTGGAATTGCTCCCAAGTAATCTCTTCTTCTGGGGTATCAATGGTGATAGAATTCCACCAATCAGCAGCTCTTCCCTGAAGCTGTCTCGATGCAAGCTTTCTCTTAGTTGCATCCTCAATCCCTAAGTCACCAAAGATCCTTCGACATGCATCAATCCATCTCTTCACCTCAATAGTCGACTCCGTCCCCAAGAAAGCTTTTCCTCCAAGAGAAGTATAATCCTTGCAAAGCTTAGCAAAATCCACCGGTCTTGGAGCTTGAACTTGAACTCCCACATCCACTGATGATCCTGAAGCTGGTATCCTTCTCATGATCGAAGTCATCATCGCTTCGAACATAGTTCCATAATCAACAGCTCCTTTATCAGCACGGCTTTCCCTTGCAGCTGGTCTCCCTCTTCGACTCATCCTTAATATCTGTAATAAGAATGATTAGAACACCTTAAGAAACAACTGCATAAGGAGTTCAAATCCTTCTAGGCTACTATATTATATATAGTAATCATCCATCAAAATACAATTACGTCTCTCATACGTAGTTACGTCAGCGAGCGTTGGCTGAAATCGATTAACCAAAGCTCTGATACCAAATGTGACGACCGCCCATGACTCCCGCACCAAATCAAGGAAACAATGCGCTAAAAGGTGTGCCAGGCAGCCATGGACGATAGTCAGGGTAAAACAAAACAGAAGAATCTCTATCGCATAACTCACAGCGCATGGATAAAATACAATAGAGAAATATAATATAGTGAAGCTCCATAGAACAGAACATCATCATATAAGCATCACAGTAGTTTCATACAATCATCTACTCAAATCCATACACGAAAGCCTCACTACAAATCACTCAACCAAATACAGCAGCGGATACCCAGTACATATAGTAAGAAAACTAATATGCAAAGCCTCCTGCTCGTCTTCGTCATCTTCATCGTAGAACTCCTAGCACAGCACCTGTCACCTGCTACCTAGTCTGCCCATCCCAAACATGGATGAACAGCCCAAGGTAATAAGAGGAGACATAAAACCTTGAGTCAGACAAAGTCTTAGTGAGCAGTAAATTAACTATCAAACATACCAAAAGAGCATAAAGGATAAAAGGAATAGGAACCAAACCATCCCACTCCACCTCTTTCTACAGTGATAGCCCCAGACATACACTAAGGAGAAGCAAGCATAACAACATAGACAATTAAGGTAAAGCGAATACCACTCGAGTCAAGGACGATGTTTTCCAAATACAAACCCCCAAGGCCTAAACCAAGATCAGATAAGCACCCAGAAAACGCCGCTCTTGAAGCCGAATGATGATACAACCAAACATCCAAACATCCATGACTCTGGCTATCACTGTTAACCTTGCTTCGAAATCACCGTTAATTGAATGACCGACTCCTTCCTGAGCCATCTGTCAAGGGCTAATGGTAACCCCGGTTCTAGACAAAACCCCGCACACTGCCTTGTGCCTAGGACTTATCTTCTTGGCCCAGAGTACTCGACTAACTGCCTGTAGTCTTTTAGGCGTCCCTATGTACTCTTGCTTTAGGTTTGCTAGAACCTTCAATAACGATGAGATCCAAGCCTCCTTGTCATCCTTCTTGACGACTTCTATCAACTTAGCCCAAGCTTCCTCTTGAGCAATCCATTATCAACCAACTTGAACTACCCTTCAAGTTATCAACATGCTTGGAATGATCCCTGCCTGGATTAAGCCAAGACTCACATCATACTTCGCTTCATCGTACCAAAGCAAAGTCTCAACTCAACCATACTTTGCCTTTTTGCATCCTGACAAAGTCCCATCTCGATCTCATACTTCGCCTCTTCGCATCACGGCAAAGTCCCATCATCGAATCCATCCATATGAGCTTCCACATCCGCTTCATATACCATCGGCAGCTTTCACCATTCAAGAGCCTTTCCACTTAGCTTTTGAATCATCTTCAACCATCTTGTTCCAAATCAACTACAAGCTAACTTGGAGCAATCAAATCTAACATACATTCAAACATTCAAGCATTCAAACAAGATATATTAAGCAATATCAACTATAATGGCAATTTCGTAATTAAGTGAGCAAAAGTCCAACATATGTGAAATCATAGTTTTTAGCATAGATCTATCAAATCTAAAACATGGGTTTTGTCTCTAATACTTGTTAAATAGCTTCTATAGATAAACATTTTCAAATATGATGGATCTACATGCAGACTTAAGGAAAATGCGAGAAAACGCTAACTTTAACACATAAACATATCACCAATCCCATATACTCCTTTGGATCCGCGTGAGAGATAACTACCACTCACCAAATCACCCAAACACTACAAAAACTACACACTTCAGATCTGGACAGCGAAGATCAAGGTTTGATCCGGCAATATCTCGCTTCAATCGATGAAATCTAGCTCGAACGGATGAAGATCTTCAACTTGGACACTTGGATCTTCGATCTTGATCTTCGATCTTCAACGGATGTTAGCACTTGATGGAAGTAGAGAAAGAAGTGAAGAAAATACCGTAGTCGAGTCTTCAAAATGGCAGCACTTCGTCGCTTCAAAACCGGTGCCAAAAAGTGAGCCGAACACCTCTATTTATAGGCTGGAAACCCCTTAGGTCGTCGCCCTTTAGGTCGTCCCCGACCTAACTTTGAGTCGTTGCCGACTCATCAATCCATTCGACCTACGACCTAACCAATCACAACATACAACCAAGCCCGACTCACGACTTAACCCAGACACGACCTAAAACACAGGCCGACCTAACGACTCAACGCACTACCGTCCCAACTGCAACACGACTCAGCACAAAGAACCATCCTTAGGTCGTATACGACCTAAGCTAACTCAGCATATCCGACTTACCACTCTCACAGGGATGCCGACCTAATTCCTACGCGACCTAACACTAAGTCGGTCACGACCTAAAAAGCCTCCGACCTAAAATACTGCCGCGTTCCCCAAGTCTTAAGTCGTATGACGACTTAGCTATGACACACACGACTCAAGACCCCACGACCTAACTCACTGCCGACTCACTACCTAACTTAGGTCGTTTACGACCTAAGTCTGAACAGTACTCACGCGACCTAACAAACCAGACCGACTCAACGACCTAAGCCCCCCAACGACTCAACGTGCCTGCTGACCTATCCCCCTAGCGTCCTAACGCTAGCCCTTAGGTCGTTGAACGACCTAACTCTAAGTCGCTAACTCGGCGACTTCCTTAAGTCGCTGCCTACTAACACGCTAACCCCTTAACTCGGCAAACCTTATGAGTCGTAACTCGTTGACTCGGCCACTTCCTAAGGTCGTCTACGACTTACTATAGGTCGGTCACCATCACTAAGTCGCCTAACTTTTAGGTCGTTACTTCTATAACTCGGCAACTCTTAGGTCGGTGAATTTCTTATCTCGGCCAACACTCCAACCCGTAACCCCTCCTTGAGTCGGTCCCCTATGAGTCGGTCACGACTCATCCCTTAGCTCGGCAATGCTCATGAGTCGGTCACAACTCATACTCCACCCGGGTTAACTTCTAAACGACTCAAGCTAGAGGCAACACAAACAACACTATCGACCTGCAAATTCTACGATCTATCGACACGTAAAATACGGGTCGTTACACTAACTATTTAATTCGAAGCATTTTTTTTCTTTTTACAAAATATTTTTCATTTGAAACTAAAATTTCCATTCAACAAATTTTTCTTAAATAAAATTATTTTCCTTTTTATAAAAACTTACCTAACAAAATATTAATTCCAAAAATACATTTCCTTTAAATAATTTTATGAAATTTATCAATATTCAATATAAATCGAACTACTTGATTTACTATTTTAAAATTTGATTAACTAACTATTCATATTATTATTATTATTATTTTCTGTATATACTCACTGGAATATATATATATATATATATATATATTTAGAAATCGAATAAATAAAATAAAAAAAATAAATAAAAAAATTACCTTCTGCAAATCCAGATCCACCCACCGGCCCTGCTCCTCGAGTCGCGCCACCACTGCACTCCACATGAACCCACGAGTCGCCGCCGTTCGAATTGTCGTACCCCAACCACTCGCGCGCCACTGCCCTATCGCGACATCATCGGCCTCACGAGCGCCTCCACCAACGCTTCGCGTCGCCCACGATCCACTCCTTCGAATCGCCATCGCCTCCAATTGCTCACGACCCCAATCGCCGCCTAACCCTAAATCGAACCCACGACTACGTCGCTTCCATTTCGCGCAAGCACCTCATCGCCTCGTGCCCCCACTCGACGCCACTCCATCGATCGAACGCGCGACTTCATCCACGCGCGAGCACGAGATTCGCCGCTCCACCTTCAATCGCGCGCGTGTGCCCATTGTTTTATATTTTTTTTTTGAACTGCGGCATTGAATTTGAGTTCGCGAGCAAAAGGATTAAAAATGCGAACTCGATCTGCCCTTGCCTTATAATTTTGAATAGGGGAAAGCTCGAATTAAATTTTGAAAAGGGACAGAGAAGCGGCCATGTTTTTTTTCGTTTGATTTAAATTTTTTTTCTTCTGATTTTACTGAGGCTTCGGTTTCAAATGAGAGAAGAGGGCTTCGTGTTTTAACAAGGGGATGGAGGAATGGGTTGCACGATTTTTCCTTCGTGATTCTCGGCTTGGATTTAGGCATGTTCTTAGGGATAATGTCTTTTTTTTTTAAAAAAATTAAATTCAAATTGAAATTCAATTTGTTTTCAATACAAATTTTCAATGCGTTTACCTCTCGTGTGATCACATATTAACTCCGAAAATTACGAAATTTGAAATCCGGCAATAATTCAATATTACGGACCCAATGGAACTGGTTTCGTCGAATTCCGAGACTGTGCCTCGGACGACTATTTTAAATATCGATTCGAACGATTAAATTCCAAAACTGAACAAATGACTTTCAAATTAAATTCTGAAGCTTCTATTATCTTCAGTATTATCAATATGAATTTTACAAGCCTTTGAAATATTTTTAATTGGCTAAAAATTGAAGATTCAAATTTTTATTCAATCCTCAATAGATTAAATTCTATAATTTAATCGTCAATTTCAAAGTTATATTGAAAATTCAATCCAAACCATCATTTAAATATTTAAAATAAATTAAATATTCTCAATTTAAATTATTCAAAATTCAAGGTCGTTACAATCTTTCCTCCTTAAAAGAATTTCGTCCCGAAATTACAAGTTAAGAAGAATGCCCTTATCCCGTTTATTATCTTTCACAATCCAAATAGTTTTATCAACTTACTAGCCTAAATCTTTTACTAGAGTTTCATTATCATTTCAACTAGCTTTTTAACTTCAATTATAGGTTTCAAACAACATTGTTTTCCTAACAATTCAAGTTTAAATTCAAATTTCAAACTTTCAAATTTTTCTCAAAATTTTCTAACACCCTAAATTTTCGAAAAATTTTGCCAGCGTTTCCTTTGCGCGGCTCGATCGGCACGACTACAAAATGGCACCACGGCCCCTCAGAATCAAAAAGAAAAGAGAAAAGCCAAGTGGCTAGAGAAGAAAGTCATCAAATCTCATACTGAAATTGAAATACGTACCTTTTTGTCGAGCAATTCAATTTTATCTTTTGAAATCAAAATCTCAATTCCTTTATATACCTGTATAACCTGTATAATCTGCTAGTAGTAGCATCCAAATCCAATATTCAAACTATTTTGCACATTTCTACCACAAAATATTCAAATATATGTTTCTTATACGTTTTTATTTCACTATTGAAGTTACATACCTATTTCATTCAATTTTACATTTCAATTCAATTCACAATTTAAATTTCATTCGAATTCAATTCTCAATTTAAATTTCATTCGAATTCAATTCTCAATTCTAAATATTGAATTCTAACGATTAACTTTCATTCAGTAATTCATATTACTACTTTCAATTAGTTTTATTCACTAACTCATTTCAATATTTCAATTCATCTCATTTTCACTTAGAAATCCAATTCTATTTTATTTATTCAATTCCATTTGAAATTATTTCACAAATGAATAAATTATCAAGTTAATTTACTTGAATCCAATCTATCTTATTTAATTCCATATACTAACGATAATAATTCAATATTATCACTTCTTAACAATCATGCAACCATATACTATAATAATTCATAGAAAATCATTTCTTTTCTATACAAAAATAGTTTTGGGCAAAATTATCTTATTTACCCGATTCAAAAACAATTTTATATTCACTAACAAATACGCGCTCATATTTATTATTACACACAAACTCATTCTAGAGTACTACTGACTCTATCTCTAACGAGTAATACCCAACAGAACCATGGTTGTCGCTTAACCATAAGCTCTGATACCAAATGTAACGGAAACGATTTTTCGTTGCCGAAAAACCGAACCATTAGGGTTTTAGAAAGAATTTAAGAAAAGAAAAGGGAAGAAAAGAAGAGAAGAAGATAGAGGGAAAAGAAGATAGAAAATTTTAAAATAGAAAGAAAAGAGAAAGAAAATAGAGAATTTTAAAATAGAACGGGAAAGAAAGGAAACAACAGAACAACATCAGAATCTCACAATTCGCAGCGGAACAACATATAATAATAAATGAATAATCTTTAAACAAAGAACTATATCAGTTATTACATTTTATACATTACATTACATCATATCATCAGAGTGTACAACATCAACAACAACAACAATGCAGAAAAAGAAATACTATATAACTAGTAATACGTCATGCCATCCAGCTTGCCTCCAGCAACTCCAGAATATCCAGAATATCCTGATAAACCTTAACTCTTGACTGCCCGTGTGAAAATTGGTGGGCACCCAGAGTTTAGAGAGGAAAACAATAAACTCCGAGTCAGTCATGTGACTGGCGTGAGAACTCAAAACAGTTTATTTATCTTTAAAAAATCAAAATAGAGAGATATTTTTATTTCAATTCGCAATGCTTTTAAAAATGAGACTACCATAAGGCCTCCCGCACACACACACATGCAAACGCAGAATCGGAGGAGATTTCTCCTTATGATAGCCAAAGATGCTTGATACGCATTTAAAATAACATTTGTTATTATTACTAGTGCATAGTGTAGAAGAAATTCATTTCGAAAGTAGAATATAAATCTTAGCCAACATAGACATTTCGAACTATGCCTACTATAGCTACCATCCAAACAGTGGTGACCACCATAAGTGAATGATAGGTTCTACAACTAAAACCGTACAAGTTTCGTATTGGGAATTGGATTTCCAACAAATGGTCAGGCCAAGGAACTTCCCATTGCCACATGAGAATGCCTCTGGAAAGACATCCCCGAGAACCAAACCGGAACTTTGCCAACACAAGGCCGGGTTACCCCTAACTGGGTAACTACTGACACGAGTACGCCATTCCCCGATCGTAAACGACCTTTCTCACGGGATCCCGAAAACCAACAACCACAAAGTAATAAATTCGTAGTAACCACATAGGTTAAATATCTGGGCTCCATACCATGATACAACCTCTATCCAGAAGGAAATGTACATACCCTAAAGGGTGCTACCCCTCATAACCTTGCCGCATCTTTCCTGTTTTGACCATTTCCGGGGTGTGAGGCTCGACGAAGTCACGTCCACAAAAACATACTTTTATACAAAAGCCACGCTTTGGGTCAACAAATGATCAACACAATGATCACCAAGATAGACGATCAAATAAATGATCCTATCACAATAATCAACACAATGATCATTTTAGCATCACTCAGCATATCACATTACCAAATTGGGAATATATCGCTGATAACTTCAACTATATAACCTCTGAGCTCGTACGTCTCAGAGAAGGGTGTTAAGCTAAGAGAATAAATTCTCCGCCACCACAGAAATATATTTGAAAGAAATCGGCTTTACATCTCAACTTGTAATGTCAGACACACAATCCATACAAGTCTGTTCCGGGCTCGAACAGAACCGAAGGCACTTACAAAGAAGTCCTTGCAATCCGAATAATCTCTAATCACGTTCGGATTTCCCATCACATATGGAGATCTCAATACCAGGGATCAGCCAGTGCAGAGACAATCAACAAGAAACCCTTTCGCTTTCGAGAATATCCGGTCTTCAACACCGATCTTCGAATGCAATTCATAACGACGTATCACATATTCGGAATGGGTTATACGACCCCAAGGTCCTTTCCCGGTTAACCCGAATAGTGAGCGCTTATTTTTAAAAAATAAGTGTGGCATTCAATTTCAAACAATTCACAACAAATACCTATTTAAAGGTAAATATTGATAGTCGGTCATTGAACTATCAATAGATATGCCAACATCACCAGATTCCAAAAAAATTTCCAAATTATTTTTTTCACAAAAATATCTTTACAAGATACAAACATAATTTCCATACTTTAAAAATAAATCAATATTTATTTTTAAATCTAATTTCCCAATTTCATTTATAAATTCTATATTGAATTTACATTCCCAAGATATTTATGAATATACGATTTCCATTTAATTTTTAATATTCATTTCCAATTTATCTTCAAAAAGATAAATTCCAAATATTCACTTAATATTGGAAAAGCATTTCTATACTTATTGAAAATAAGTAATTCACAGATCTTTTTATTTTCTATACTGAGAAAATATTTAATATACCCTAATCGAAATTAAGTATATATTTCATTCTTTTAAGGAAATCATTCACTTAATCATAATTCATTTGGGTCAAAACGAATGTCGCGTAAAACATCGTTACGACAACCCAAAATCACTAGTATAGGGATTTGAAATTAAAATAGATATATAAATCCCAATACTATACAAAAACATTTCCTTTCGGAAATCATTTAATATAACAACAGTGTTATAGTCCACCATTTCCTTTTATTTCTCGAAAGCATCTATTTCAACAATAAATGTTGAAATCTATGGTTTCGAATCTCAATACAGTTTAAAACATCTTTAGATCGTTTTAATTCTATTTAAAACATCATATCTAAAATAATTTCTTTAACATAATATTCACTATTCAAAAACGTGAATACACTTGTTAATAAATTTCATCACTTCTATTCATTTTATTTTAAAGAATTATTCACTGTCTAAAATATGAATATAATTCCATAAATAAATTACAACGATTCCTTATCAAAATAAGTCGTTGCGGATTTATAAAACAACGTTTATAAATTCTATTTCTATTTATTTTTATAACAACTTCCTTTTATAAATTTCCTTTATAAATCTATTCAATTTCATATCTCAATGATATATTAAAATTTCATATTATAAGTCAAATACTTATAATTTATTTATTTATAAAAATCATTCCTTCAAACTTCCCAAATCTATAAATCTTATAACTTCTAAGATTCATTTATTTATCCACATCTATTTCCTAAATAACTTTATAAATTTTATTTATAAAATCCTATTTAGAACTTCACCGTTATAATTCTATAAGTTTCATTCATTAGTGAAATTCATTCACAATTCTTTCTAATACTTATAAAAGCTCGTTTTATAATTCCAATATTTTTAATTTATAAATATCAATTTATAAATCTTTTAATATAAACAATTTATATTATTATTTTAAAACGTCTTTCAGCTCCTTATAATTTCATCATTTTAATTTATAAAATAATCAAATTTCATAAATTCTATAGATTTCATTCCTTCATGAAATTCATTATACAAACCATTCTATCACTTATAAAAGCTTGTTTTATAATTCAAGATATTCTAAATTTATAAATATTAATTTATAAATCTTTTAATATAAATCAATTTATATTATTACTTTAAACATCTTTAAACTCTTTTATAATTTCATCATTCTAATTTATAAAATAAAAATTTTATAAATCCTATTTTAAACTTCTTATAATAAATTCAGAATTCCCAGTTCAAACTATTTTATAAAATCACTAATCCCATTATTTCAAAAATTAACTTTTAACTGTATTTCTCAAAAATCATAATTTTTATAACATTAAAATTATAACGTTTATTTATTTAAGATGAATCAATTCCAAAAATATTTTATAAACGTATATTTCCAAAAATCACTTTAGAAATTAAAATCGTTGTTTTAACTTCAAAAATTGGATCCGATGATGCAACACATCAATAGTCAATCACAACTTTCAAACAACATATATCATCCATGATAAAAAATCAAACATCACAATATATGAAATCAAATAAATATTGTGAGGAATCCAGTTGGATCCCTCCAACATGTTTCCCTGCATCCACAGACATTAGCACAATACCATTCCGTTTCAAGACGGAATATCGCGGTATATGGGATTTTATAAAATATATCCGCTTACTAACGGCGCATAGGGTCTCATCCGCTAAAAAGAAATGCGGGAAATCAATCAACTGCAATATATACATATGCCAATATATATATATATTGCTATATATATAATATAATACCAATTCCACTTCGAGGTGGAATATCGCGGTATATGTGTGTAATAAATAACCTCCGCTTACTAACGGCGCATAGGGTCTATTCACATCCAATATATATATAACAATCATCATTCAAGCATTCAATTAACACAGTCAAGCAAATTTTAAATCTAACTATTTAAAATTTAAATAAACAACACAAATTCCTTTTGAGTGAGAAGTTCTCACCTTTATTCCTGTTTGCCATCCACTTCCAATTCAACTTGTTTTCTTCATTTATACCTTGTATAAATATTTACACATTTTATTAATATTCGAATCAATCGAATAAATTAAATTTTCATTTGATTGTTAAATAAATCAATAGTTTTATTTAAATCTGTTTCTTCTTTAATAATTTTATTTCAACTTATTATTTCATCTCAAGTTAATGATTTTCATTTTTAAGCTAAAAATTAAAGATTCAAACTGATTTTCTTTTTAAAATAATTCTAACATCTTGCTTATATAAATTTTCTTAAATCTTTTAAAATTCCTTTGTTTAATAAATTATTTTAACTAAAAAATTTAATTTAATTAACCAAACTCACTTTCAATAAAATTATCAAATTGAAGAATTAAATCTTAAATTAGAATTCCTTTAATAAATTTATTCAACTGATAAATTTAATTTCAAACTAGTGATTTACATTTTTAACCAAAGAATCTAAATTTTTAAACTAATTCCCTATTAATTTTAAACAGATTACTCTTAACAAATTTATCTTATAAAATTTAAATTTCAACTAAATTTACTTTAAACAAATTTATTTAAATTAATTTTCTTTTTGAAATAACCCTAACTAGAAATTTCCCATTGACTTAATTTCCTTTTTATAAATTTTAAATCAATTTGATTAACTAAAAATTTAAATTTCTTTTAATAACTTTATTTACTAACTATTTAATTCGAAGCATTTTTTTTTCTTTTTACAAAATATTTTTCATTTGAAACTAAAATTTCCATTCAACAAATTTTTCTTAAATAAAATTATTTTCCTTTTTATAAAAACTTACCTAACAAAATATTAATTCCAAAAATACATTTCCTTTAAATAATTTTATGAAATTTATCAATATTCAATATAAATCGAACTACTTGATTTACTATTTTAAAATTTGATTAACTAACTATTCATATTATTATTATTATTATTTTCTGTATATACTCACTGGAATATATATATATATATATATATATATATATATTTAGAAATTGAATAAATAAAATAAAAAAAATAAATAAAAATATTACCTTCTGCAAATCCAGATCCACCCACCGGCCCTGCTCCTCGAGTCGCGCCACCACTGCACTCCACATGAACCCACGAGTCGCCGCCGTTCGAATTGTCGTACCCCAACCACTCGCGCGCCACTGCCCTATCGCGACATCATCGGCCTCACGAGCGCCTCCACCAACGCTTCGCGTCGCCCACGATCCACTCCTTCGAATCGCCATCGCCTCCAATTGCTCACGACCCCAATCGCCGCCTAACCCTAAATCGAACCCACGACTACGTCGCTTCCATTTCGCGCAAGCACCTCATCGCCTCGTGCCCCCACTCGACGCCACTCCATCGATCGAACGCGCGACTTCATCCACGCGCGAGCACGAGATTCGCCGCTCCACCTTCAATCGCGCGCGTGTGCCCATTGTTTTATATTTTTTTTTTTTGAACTGCGGCATTGAATTTGAGTTCGCGAGCAAAAGGATTAAAAATGCGAACTCGATCTGCCCTTGCCTTATAATTTTGAATAGGGGAAAGCTCGAATTAAATTTTGAAAAGGGACAGAGAAGCGGCCATGTTTTTTTTCGTTTGATTTAAATTTTTTTTTCTTCTGATTTTACTGAGGCTTCGGTTTCAAATGAGAGAAGAGGGCTTCGTGTTTTAACAAGGGGATGGAGGAATGGGTTGCACGATTTTTCCTTCGTGATTCTCGGCTTGGATTTAGGCATGTTCTTAGGGATAATGTCTTTTTTTTTTTTTTTAAATTAAATTCAAATTGAAATTCAATTTGTTTTCAATACAAATTTTCAATGCGTTTACCTCTCGTGTGATCACATATTAACTCCGAAAATTACGAAATTTGAAATCCGGCAATAATTCAATATTACGGACCCAATGGAACTGGTTTCGTCGAATTCCGAGACTGTGCCTCGGACGACTATTTTAAATATCGATTCGAACGATTAAATTCCAAAACTGAACAAATGACTTTCAAATTAAATTCTGAAGCTTCTATTATCTTCAGTATTATCAATATGAATTTTACAAGCCTTTGAAATATTTTTAATTGGCTAAAAATTGAAGATTCAAATTTTTATTCAATCCTCAATAGATTAAATTCTATAATTTAATCGTCAATTTCAAAGTTATATTGAAAATTCAATCCAAACCATCATTTAAATATTTAAAATAAATTAAATATTCTCAATTTAAATTATTCAAAATTCAAGGTCGTTACAATTTGACATTTTGTTGGGTGCTGATTGGTTAAGAAATTTCGATGCTATTATTTCTTGCAAAGCTCGATCTGTTTCTCTAGTCAATGACAAGGGTCTGCCGCTTGTCATCGAATGCAAATCACCTCAGAAATATGCGGGAAGCTTCATATTCTCTCTTGATGCTCACCCAGATGACCTTAGTACTACTCCTATTGTTCAGAAATTTCCCGATGTATTTGGAGAGGTCGACTCTCTACCGCCAAAGCGAGAGATCGATTTCCGCATTGACCTTATTCCCGGAGCTACTCCCGTAGTTCTCCCTCTCAGAAGGATGGCTCGTAAAGAAAAAGCTGAACTTAAAACCCAAATTGATGATCTATTTGCTAAGGGTTTGATCAGGAGAAGTTGTTCTGAATGGGGCGCCGCAGTCGTCTTTGTCACCAAATTAGATGGATCTCTTCGCATGTGTGTTGATTACCGAGAATTAAACAAGCGCACTCTCAAGAACCGCTATCCGATGCCTCGCATCAATGATTTATTCAATCAGCTCCATGGAGCTAAAGTTTTCTCACAACTTGATCTAGCCACTGGGTTCCACCAACTAAGAGTAGCAGAAGATAGTAGTCATAAAACAGCTTTCCGTACCGAGAATGGATTCTATGAATGGTTGGTTATGCCATTTGGTTTGACCAACGCACCTGCTTATTTCGTCGACTTAATGAATAGAGTCTTCCGTGATGTCCTTAACAAGTTTGTTCTTGTCTTCATTGATGATATTCCCGTCTTTTCCAAAGATGAGAAAGAGCATGAGACACATCTTGCTTATGTTCTGGGAACTCTCCGTAATCATCAGCTTAAAGCCAAGTTTTCGAAATGCCACTTCTGGCGAGACGAAGTACGATTCCTTGGCCATATTGTTTCTGAAAACGGGATTTCGGTCGATCCAGCTAAGATTGCCGTAATCAATGTAAGTTCTATCTTATTTGTTATTTCTATTCGATCCATCTTATTCCTTTCTAATTTGAAAATTTTATCTACAGGATTGGGAGACTCCCAAAACTCCTACTGATATCCGTAGCTTCTTGGGCCTAGCCGGTTATTATCGCAGATTCATTGAGCGCTTTGCCCGGATTTCTGCCCCACTCACTGCTTTAACTCGAAAGGATGTCAAGTTTATTTGGAGTGAGAAGTGTGAATCAGCTTTTAATGAGTTGAAGCGTAAGTTAACTTCAGCCCCAGTTCTTGCGGTAATTGACGGGAGTGAAGGATTAACTGTCTATACCGATGCTTGTCGAGAAGGTTTAGGCGCTGTCCTTATGCAAAATGGAAAGGTTATTGCTTATGCGGGCCGTCAGTTGAAAACTCATGAAGTAAACTATGCGACCCATGATTTAGAGCTTCTAGCAGTTGTATTCGCTTTGAAACTATGGAGGCACCATCTTTTGGGGACAAAATTTGAATTATTCACAGATCATAAGTCCTTGCGATATATTTTCTCTCAGAAGGACTTGAATCAGAGACAAGTCCGATGGCTCGAATTCTTAGCTGCATATGATCTCGACATCAATTATACTCCTGGAAAAGCAAATGTTGTAGCTGATGCTTTGAGCCGTAGCAAAGCATTGTCTTGTTGTAATCTTGTAGAAGGCATGCTATTTCAGCTTGTTATCTCCCCATCTCTTTTGGATCGCATCAAAGCTAAGCAATATGAGGACACCTTGCTCTATCGCATGAAGGAGTTAGTTCTTGGTAGAGTTGGAAATGCTGACAGTAAAGTGGGAGCACAGATAGATAGTAATGGAGTTCTCAAGATTGACAACCGTATTTGTGTTCCAAATGTTGATGGACTGAGACAAGAAGTGCTTAGAGAGAACCATCAATCATCACTTTCATTTCATCCTGGTGTCACCAAGATGTATCGAAATATGAAGCGTTTATATTGGTGGAGTGGGATGAAGAGAGATATTTCCATATATGTCAGTAGATGCACCACTTGCCAGCAAGTCAAGGCCGATCACCTGAAGACGGCAGGATTACTTCAACCCCTAGAGATTCCGTGTTGGAAATGGGATCAGATTTCTATGGACTTCGTTGACGGATTACCGAGGACCAGAAAAGGGAACGAGAGTATATGGGTGATTGTTGATAGGTTGACAAAATCTGCTCACTTTATTCCTGTTAAGACCACTCGTACTGCTTCGAGTTTGGCCGAGATTTATATGAGAGAGATTGTCAGACTTCATGGAGTTCCATCTAGTATTGTATGCGATAGAGATCCTTTATTCACTAGTAAATTCTGGAAGGCATTTCAGGACGTTTTGGGCACTAAACTAAATCTGAGCACGGCTTATCATCCTCAAACAGATGGCCAAACTGAGAGGGTAAATCAGATTTTGGAAGATCTGCTCCGAGCTTGCATTATTGATTTCGGCGGATCTTGGGAAGACCACCTCCATTTGGTTGAATTCACTTATAATAACAGCTATCAGGTAATCCAAAATTTTCAATTTGAATAAGTAAAAATTTGAATTGAAATATAACTATCTTTATAATCAGGCGAGTATCGATATGGCACCGTTCGAAGCATTATATGGACGGCCATGCAAATCGCCAGCTTGTTGGATTGAGCCTGGTGACCGATTAGTTCTTGGCCCAGATATGATTATGGAAGCATCCGAGAAGGTCAATGAGATCAGAAGGAAGATAAAGACCGCACAGGATAGGCAGAAGAGCTATGCCGATAGGCGTAGAAGAGAGGTAAAATTTCAGGTTGGAGATGAGATATTTCTTAAGGTATCACCTTTGAAGAATGTTATTCGATTTGGTCGTAGAGGGAAGCTCGCTCCTAGATTTGTTGGACCATTCACTATCACTGAGAGGATTGGTACACTAGCCTACAGATTTGCGCTGCCGGAGAAATTTGAGGGCGTGCCCAACGTATTCCATGTTTCACATCTCCGGAAGGTTGTACACGATCCATCCATGACCATTCCTATTGCTCAGTTAGATGAGGTTGATATTGAGCCGGATTTGACTATAGAGAGGAGACCGCTTCGTATTGTTAATAGGGATACGAAGCAGCTTAGAAGGAAGACTGTTAGCCTAGTCAAAGTCCAATGGAGTCCTGATGATCGTGATTGTACTTGGGAAACCGAGGAAAGTATCCGGGATTCAAACCCAGAATTGTTTGATGAAGGTAAACTCTATTTTATATTCTATATTTATTCGATAATAAAATTCTATACCAATCGTATCTCTCTATCTGTTCTTCCACTCTTCACTCTGTTACTTTTCGAGGACGAAAAGTTTTGAGTGGGGGAGAATGTAACGACCCTGAAATTCAGACCCAGTTTAAAATTTTAAAATTGTTTATTTAATGTAGAAATTAAAATTTTCACAAACAAATTCCGTTTCTATTCAAACTTCATATTTGAATTGCGTCTAGATAGACATAGGCGTACTCCAAATTTCGTTGAAAAGTATTGAAGAAAATTTTGTGCGTCGCATTTGCCTATTGATTTAAATCGTAGGTGAAAATTTCCTTTAGTCCGAACTCAAATATTTTTCACATTCCTGAATAGGAAAAATATTCTGAATTTAATGGCGAACTTCGTTTCGTCAAATTTCGCTTTTAATTGGTGCTTGAATTGTCACTTGAGCAATCAGTTAAATAAGAATTATCACTTCGCGAACAATGTCAAACCATAAATATTTTTATACCGTTGTGTCCGTCTCATCGCGCTGATCAAAACGGTATATTTGTTTGTGTAAATCGGAGTTCGGCGCTGCGAACTATAATTGTTTAACGGATAGCAAATCGGTCCGTTACGCAGCACAAAACGGTATCCGTTTTCTCCAGCGATCAGAATCCAAACAGCCTTTGTCTATTCAGCTGCGTTGGAAACCAATAGTCAATTCAGTTGCCTTGAAAAGCCAATAGTCCTTTCGGTTACCGGGACAATAAATCTGTGGCTGTTGATTTCTATACTATTCATTATATACTGGGTTCGGTTCATCACTCCATTCGTTTGCAAATCTAAACTATTGGTACGTGCCCTTCTTTTCTGCCCTCTGCTTGCCTTTCTTCTTCCTCTTCTTAATTTTTTTTTTTTTTTGTCAGTACAAGACCCCGCCAGCTTCGTCCAGACCCCGCCAGCTTCGCCCAGATCCCATCAGCCTTCGCCCAGATCCGCCAGCTTCGCCCAGACCCCGCCAGCTTCGTCTAGACCCCATCAGCCTTCGCCCAGATCCGCCAGCTTCGCCCAGACCCCGCCAGCTTCGTCCAGACTCCGCCAGCTTCGTCCAGACCCCATCAGCCTTCGTCCAGATCCGCCAGCTTCGCCCAGACCCCGCCAGCTTCGTCCAGACCCCGCCAGCCTTCGCCCAGACCCCGCCAGCTTCGTCCAGACCCGCCAGCCTTCGTCCAGACCCGCCAGCCTTCGCCCAGACCCGCCAGCCTTTGTCCAGACCCCGCCAGCTTCGCCCAGACCCGCCAGCCTTCGTCCAGACCCCGCCAGCCTTCGCCCAGACCCCGCCAGCTTCGCCCAGACCTGCCAGCTTCGTCCAAACCCCGCCAGCCTTCGCCCAGACCTGCCAGCCTTCGTCCAGACCCCGCCAGCTTCGCCCAGACCCGCCAGCCTTCGTCCAGACTCCACCAGCCTTCGCCATGACCCGCCAGCCTTCGTCCGGACCCGCCAGCCTTCGCCCGCTGCAGCCACCCTGTCGAACCCGGCCCCACCCACCGACTTGACTGCTAACACCCGAGCCACTACCTTCACTTCCCTCTTCACTTTGCCTAAGACCTATAGCCAATACATCAATATCACTTTGAACATGCTTTGTATATTCTCTGTTGGAAATTTATATGTCAAATGTTGTTGCATGCATATAGGCTCTACCTATTAGTATATAGGATTTTCATATAGGTTATGTATATGTCACTTGAAGACCCTCCTTCCTATAGCTAGCCTTTATCAAAAGGAATTTGTTCCCAATATGAACAGTGGGTTGCATATGCCGTTATATGGAGCATGTGCTCTGACTTTGTTTTGCTTCTCATTTATCGGCTGCATAACCAAATGAGATTAGAGTGTTTTATATATTAGTATAGCGGTATATACTTTGAAAATTCTAATTTGCTCACATACAGTGTTTTACTGTGTTTGTATCAGCTACTGCTTCGGAGACTTAGACTTTCATCCGACTTGTCGAATCTATCTTGCTTCGTTGTTCGGTATGGTTTATATATATATTCAATTGATATATATTGCAATAAACAAATAGTTGATTTATTTAATTGTTTGAATTGTAGTTTGTGTCGTTTTGCATCGTGCTTGTTCGTGTCTCTTATCTATTCGTCTTCGTGCTTCGTCGTCTTCTCTAACCACACAAGGTGAATATTTCATTCATGACTCGATCTATTATGCTATGATAATCAAGTGATAATTGTTGTTTATATTAATTTAGATGTTAATTGTTGATTGTTCGAATTTTTGAATTTTTTTTTTTTGTAAATCGCTATGCAAGTTAAATTTGAATATTGCTAGTTTACGAAAAATAGTTATGACACTAAAAGTATTATATGATGTTGAATTTGGTTGTTAATATAAGTGAAATTTAATATGAAATTGAAATTGATATAGGATAGTCAACAAATTTAAAATGGATTATATATGTTGAACTTGATCCCTTTAAATGTTAAATAAATCGTCGTGTAGAATAGCGTTAACTACACTTTGAACCATTGAACGTATGATTGATGTAGTAATTTGATAATAGACACCAAGTGAAAACCCTAACGTAATAATCTTTAATCTGCATGAAATGATGGTGTGGATTCTAGGAATAATTATATTAATTTGCATAAATAACAAATGTAAATTAATACGATTATTTCGGGATTATTTAAATACATTGTTAAATTGTTATGTATGGTTGTATTGCTTGTTTATTTACTTTGACACCATCCCTGTTATCACACTGCAAGTTCCCTTTGCTATGCTTTGTTTTATATTGAATAATATTGGGTTGAAATGATAAATACCTAATTAAACAACTTGGCCTAGGATAGAAAATAAAAATAAGAAACCCGATTGGTCAACAAAACCATTTTCAAAATTGAAATATAATTTAAATTAAAGAATGAACTTAACAATTTGGTTGGAAATTTGGTAACAGTTTTAATGGATGTAACTGAAATAAATTTCACGGATTTAATCAAGATAAATTTTATGGATTAGATTGAAGTAAAATTAATGGATTAAATTGAAACGGATTAATAAACCTGTGTAATTAAATAAAAATGAATTGGCGAATTTATTGAAATGAGATTTAGAAACAAGTAAGTTTAGAATTTGATAACTTAAAAATTTATTAAATTGGTTAGGTTTAGATTAAAACTCGGTTTTAATTAAATAGATTTGGAACATGTTGTAAATTTTACTTGGAAATTTAGAAAATTTGACTTAGGAAGAATACAAAAACTGACCAAAGTTTATGGATATAACTTAGTGATTATTTAAACTTAAAATGATTTTAAATTTAACGAATTAATCAAATCAAGACATTGTAAATGGAAATGGACTTTTGTTTAGAAATTTAATTGAATTGGTAAATAAATTAAATGAAGTTGGATAAAAAGGAATTTAGTTAATGAAATTGATTTAATCGAATTCATGATAACAGTGGATGTAAACATGAAGTGAAGTGAATAGAATTTGATTTAATAATTTAAACTAAGTTTAGCATAAAATTGAATTCATTGATTATGAACTAAATTTAATAAGCGACTTTTAGACCTTATTAAATCGAACTTGAATACTTAATTTTAAAATTGTAACTCAAGTGTTTGAACTAAAAATTGCATTCGAAAATATGTTGTAAAATATCTAAAATAAATTGAATCGTGAAATGTCAAATTTTGAAAGTCAAATTTTCACCTTGACTTTTGGACTTTGATTTGTTTAAACGTTAATTTAACCGACCATCGGGTAATAAATACGTAGTTATTAAAGAGACCGGGATCGGGAATGGACATACTCTCTGTCGATACCGAAAACCACTTTAATAACTATTATGCGCGAAGTGTTGATCCAGAATGAAGTGGATGGTTTGGTGAACGCGTTGACTGAAGAAAGAGAACGATATTGGATGACCCCTGACATGACTAAAACAGGAGCCGCGCCGGGCCATTGAGGATCGCCACCTCTAGCGGACACGCTTCTTCGATACCATATCTATTACTTTTGTGATTCGATTTGGGTGCACCCTTGATTTGGGAGTGTTGTTTCGCGGTGTTGAGATAGTAGCTACTATGCTCAACATCAGTCCGGATCACGCAACTACTAGTATCCTAGTTGGTATTGCCTCATGTACCTTGTCATACTGATTATCCTATTCGCGACCACTACGTTTTGATTTGTACCTTGAGTATATGGATTGCCCTCTGGTGACTTCCGGTTTTGGGGAAACTACGGTCTTGTATATGCTTTTGGGAATATAAAATGTGTTAAGGGGAATTATGGTAACGCCTTAACGCTATTTTAATATTCTATTTTACTGATTAGACATTACCTACATACCGTATTATATATATAGATAGTTTATCGGATCCTTAGAGATGTTATTTTATTCATCTTTGAGTTATGGACTTTATTTCCTGCATTTGATTATCCTGCATAAGATTTTGAGTCCTGACTCGAGTGTTTCTTTTGTATATGCTCGGGTCAGTCTGAAACTATCCAGTTTGCTGATCAAGGTTGGTTGAAGATGTTGAAGACTTAGCATTTATCTTTATCAGTCTATTTCTATTCCAGTATTGTTGTTCTTGTCTGTTGGACATTTATGTATTTCCTTTCAGTCACTTTATGTTTAGACATTGTTGTATTTCATATAGTAGCTTCATGAACTGCTATTATGACGATGTATTTTCCGCTGCATTATTCTGTAACTGTTCTGTGTCTGTGATGTTGTATTGATTCTCATTTACATTTATGTATATATAATCCCATAATGATTCGTGTTTTGTATTATTTAAGTTGACATGTATGGATTATTGTCAATTTAAATGGTCCAAATATCCGGGTTGTTACACATATGATATAACAGGTGTAATAACAGGTGTGAACATCATATGATAATAATATAAGCAGTTATAACATGTTAATATAGTTCTACAAATTCACAGGGTGTCAATTTACTACTTATATAAGTACATAATGTCTGGTGAGAAATACTCACATTTTTATGCTGGAGATATTAATTTGAATGACAAAAAGGATCCAGAAGGCACGACCTTTGATTTTGAGTGGAGAGAAATAGCCGAGATATCATCTTGTAAACAACCCCAAAACAAGACAATATAACTTATGAATATTCAACCAAAATATATTGAAATAAATTGAAATTGAAAAGCAACAAAGACAAGATAACTTGACCTTGCTACAACCATTCAAAATCTCGACTAAGGGGTTCGTTTTCTTAACCATGATGATGATATGAGTGTGGGAGAGACAAGAGTAATAGCCTTGCAAACATTCAAACGAAACAAACAAATAACATAAGTTTTCAAACTCAAATTCAATAAAACAATGTTAGAATTAAATGCATAAAATAAAGCCAACGTTTTTGCACTTGCTTTCTACCGCCTATGCTTCAGCTATAGATCTTAAATACATGTCTAAGGAGTGGGTTAGGATCAGGTCTTGGGCTCATAAGGGTTAGCCATAGCTTGGAAGTAATGGTGCAAAGGTGGATGGACATAGGTGCAACAAAACAATAACTACAAGGCAAATTCATCACTTCTATGCTATAAATGGGTTCGGCCATAGGCTTTAGGGGCATGGCCAGTGGGTCTAGGTGGTGGTGGGTGATGTGGCAGAGAGTGGAGGTCAGGTCAGAGGTGGTGGTGGTGGAAGTGGCGGCAAAAGGTGGATGAAGGTGATGGTACCAAAACTAGGTCAGCTTGAGTGCATAGGTAATGGATTTGTGGATTTTGGTGGTGGTGTTTGCCTTGGGGTTGCTTGGCCTGCCATGGTGGTGATCTAGGGTGGATGATGATCAGAGAATAAAGTGGAGGAGGTTGGCCTAGATCTGGTTGAGGAGGAGTGGAGCCATGAAGTTGAGAACAAGTTGCAAAATCACATAGAAAAACTAGAAAACAAGAGAAGAGAAGAAGATTTTACCAAATTTTTGCAAGATGGAGGCCATGATTTTTTTTAGGGTTGAGAAGCTTTGAAAATACATGAAAAAGATGAGAGAATGCAGCTGAAAAGAATAGAGAAAGGTACGGCCAAAATAATTGGTGTATTGATTGAAAAAGAAACGGTAAAAGAAACGGTGAAACGACTTTACGTTTCTTAGCTTTTAAAACCTTCCATACTTCCTTTTCTTTTAAATCAAGTAAAAAAAATAAACTTCAGCAAGTAAATCTAAAACCAAATCAAAGTGAAAAAAATAAAAATATATAATTAAATTTAAAGAAAATATAAAAAGAATTAAGGAAATTGCTTAAAATTTGAAAACAGGGTTCAAAAATTACAATTAAAACATCAATGGCTTTGGAAAAATATCTACTTCATTTTAAAAATATTCTAAAGCAAAATTTTGAAATAAAATAATTTATTTATCATTTCTAAAATAAAATAAATAATTAAATTGGAGAAAAATAGATATGAACTAAAGAAAATGTTTAAAAATTGAAAACAGGGCATGGAAATTACAAGAAAAATACTACTAGCTCAAGAAAAATTCCTACCTCACTTCAAAAATATTAGAAGACAAAAAAATGCATAAAATAAAATATCAATACATATTACAATAAAATATGTCAAAGAAAAATAAAATTTATACTATTTAAAATAACAAAATTGCAGAATAAACAAATTGCACTCAATATTGAAATATACATAACTTTGGCAATTTAAATCCGTTTCCAACGAAACAAAAAGTAGTGTTCTTAAAATTTTATGTTCTTTCATAATAAAAGATAAAATTTAAATTTTCAAACTTTTAAAAATTTAAATTAAAAGTCAAAGTTTGACCATTTTGACCAAAAATTCACTTTTTGGAAAATATTCTTTTTAGTCATGCTTTGAAATGGTAATTCATATCAAAACTAAAGTTTATCAGTCAAAATAAATAAAATAAGTTTTTAAATCAAAATTTTAATTAAAATATACAAAAAAAATAAATCACAAAATACAGGGTTGTTACCCTCTCCCCCACTTAAAACTTTTCGTCCCCGAAAAGGAATGAGGTACGGGTAAGCACAGAAAAAGAACGAGTGAAACAAGATTAGGACAAGATGACAAGGAGAAGGAAATTATACATGATAACTATTGTGATAGGTAAGTTTAACAAGGTGCAGATTTATTAAAGATTATAGAAAGATTTCTAAACAGAAAGATTATAGAAAGATGCCTATACCAGTCTATAGGAAGATAAGAATAATAAGGACAACAAAAGATAATTTGAAAAACAAAATAAGAAAATAAATTTGAAAGCATGGAAATTTCAACTTAATTTTTTTTATAATTTAAATAAATCGTTAACTATCTCAAATTTCATTATTTTATTATCCAATCATCTTAAATTAACAATTTTTAAAACCATGGGTTTGAAAAATAATCATTTATTACACTCACAATGTACTTAATAAATTTTATTCTTCTTTATTCCTTAATATTAAATTTATTCCGCTCAATATATTTATCACTTATGTTAAACATACTTACACTTATTATAACTGCTTTCTTTTATTCTTAGTTCTTTTAACATTATTTTATTGTAAGTTATTCAATTACCCTTTATTATATTTACCTCTGTTAATCATTTTATAATTAAAATTTAAGTATATAACATTTATTATAACCACTCAAATTTTATTTATAAAATCTTTTTATATTGTGTATTATCCAATTACATTGTTAACTTTTGAAATTAAGGTAAGTTATATTTGAATGCAATTGTATTATACACTTAAATCATTTCATGCTTGAATACTCATCTAAAAATTTTGATTTTTTTTAATAATTGGAATTATTCTTTAGAGTAAAATTTAAGAAATAAATTTTCGATTACATTCAAGCCATTTAGAGATAACTAAAGGTATGTACATAGTTTATAAAAACAAATTTAAATCATATGTCTATATATATTATAGATCAAGTCATATTTTAGAAATTCAAATCCAATTGATTTCCAAAACAAAGCTGTAGCAAGACTACAGAGCGGTCTCTTCACTTCGAAACTCGAAAATGAATGTCGATGATGCTGCAGTCATCACCGAAATTATTTCCCAACGACAAAGAGAAGAGCACTAATTTTTAAACTTTAAAATCCTTTGGAAACATATTCTTATTCGGAAATACTTTAAAACTTAAATACAAGGTTTGAAACCATCGGAAATTAAATTTCTCAAATTTCTTATTCTAAATTCATTTCAGTTCCCAAATCAATTTATAAACAACTATCTATAAATTCATTTATAGAACAACAAATGATAAATTAAGTATTATCATTTCAAATAACCAATTTTAAATCAGTTTATTAAGTTCCATAAATTTACTTATACATCAAAATTTTATTTCACAAACCAAATTTTAAAATAATATTGTGTCAATTTGTTCTGTCAAAGTGTTTTAGAAATCCTGTCGATAGCGTTGATCAGACGAATCGATCGAAAACCCAAATCAACCTCAACAACTCAAACAACACAATATATAAAACAAAACATAGATATACAAGTACAATTCAAAATGTCTGGAAGAATAGATTGAAAACAAAAGACAAGATGATTAAATAACAGAGTAGGGAGGTGGGTAAGCTTAAATAAATCGCGGGCAACCTTAACCGGGTCAACCGTGACTTAAATAATAAGATCGATGTGGATTTTCTAGGGTAAATCTACATTCAATCTCAATAGATAAAGTTTGGAATAACAAAAGATATTAGCATCTAAACCAAGGATAAATATAAATCTCTGGTGAATCGATGCTAATTGTAAATGAGTTTCACCCTTTTACAATTCAATTTTTTGAGATTGGCGGGACTGCCAACTTACTCCAGAACCAAAAGAAGATGAATAGTGAGGGACATGAATGGATTTTGGAACCGTAGGGAACGTTCCAAAATTCAAAGGAATTGAGTCAAAAAGGAAGAGATTCAAACTCGAATGAAAGTGATTCTGTAAATACATTTACTCCATATGCTGAGTTTTGCCTAGAGCTACCAAAGCTCTGATACCAACTGTAACGCCCCGGTATTTTCAACCATTCGCATCCATTATAAGTGTATAGGTAGACACTCATGCCGGAATTGAATTGCTCAAAATACCGCGTTGTAAATAAAAAATTTGGCAAATCTTAGAATATGCAATAAATAAAAATCACAGATCACAGACACAGAGTAATAATAATGTAGCGAAAGTAAAAGAGATAGTAGTTCATGAAGCTACTATATAAATATATCAGAGTTACATAAGATATAACAAAAGAAATAAAGTACAACAGAAGTTTAAATATGATAACCAAGTACAAGCTGAATAGAAAAACCGAACTGAAAAGATAAAACTTGACAAGTAGATAATCTCCAGCGATTCCAATCTGCAGAAAGTGGAAATCCAAATCTGTGAATACTCAGGCTGACCCAAGCGTAAATAAAAATACAAGCACTCGAGTCAGGACATACATACTTATACAATGTAAACCAACTCAAGTGAACTGTAGCAAAGGTACAAGTAACTTAGAAGATGCTAGGGACTGCCCATCCTCTAAGGATCCGTTAAAATATTTACTATGTAGTAATATACGCTATATACGGTAGTGTCTAATCAGTAAAGTATAATCATATAGAAAATAGCGTTAAGGGGATGGTGAACCTTAACGCGGTCGGATCTTTAAAACCAAAATCGTAGTGGGCTCGCTATAAGGAGATGACACGGCACGTGAGGTGTAACGCCCCACTCCGAGACCCACTCTAGTAAAGAGTATTACGGAGTAATACCGTCTACTAGAACGGAGAATAGAGTATAATGGAAGCGACCATGTGTAATCAAGCTATAACTAACTACTGAATACGTCGAATAGGTGGTTTTCTTTTCTCAAGTGGTTCGACATATCCAATAGATATTTATAACGATATTACAATGGCTATGGAAATTAGGTTCAGAACAAACATAATACTAAATGATAACATCATCATCACAGAACAGTCACATAACAGTCACTGAACATAGGTACAATATATCGTCAATACAGATCCAAATATCAAAAGGTAGGTACAAAGCCACCGCTCACACATGTGAGTCAAAAATATGTACATAAGAGACTGAATAATCAGAGTATCAAAATAGTGGACAAATATAAAGAGCTATCTATCAGCATAGCAGATAATGTCCAAGCGGAAGCACAAAAATCTAAGTCCACAGACCTAACCTGAAACAACTCGGTCTGACCCGAGCGAAAAACACTCGGGTCAGGCTAGCTAAACAATCAGTTAATAAACTGAGATAAACATAATAATGCGGTACATAAATAAAACGGTACTTCTCCAAGAGAAGAGTATTATGGACTACATGAATATAATGACGATCCCTAATCATCAATAAACAGAAAAATCTCCAAACAGAATATCAACACCAAAGTGTTAAATAAATAAAATCGCCTCTTATCATTGGCGTAGCCAAAGCTATATAAAGTTGTCCATAGGCAATAATCCCAAGAGTGACCAGAGTCTGTAATCAATGCCCAAGCAAAGATCGATGCTCCAAGGAGCAATAGGGATATACTGAAAAGTCAATGAAATCGAATACTGAAAAGCAATGTCCAGAGACACTGTGAATCCACAAGGTAATCGCACTTACATCGTATGGTTCCATAGAACCAACACCGAATGGCGGTACTCGAATGGATATAAAAATCATCAGATAATACAAGTATTGCACGTGCACCGACCAGAGTCGTTATTGCCAAGTACTGTAGAGTTGTGATCGATCACTCGCACAGATGCGGAACGTGCGAGACGGCTAGATCCTTCCCAGAAGGATAAAGGCCCAGAGGCACATGCCGAAAAAAAACTGCTCCATAGAGCAGGTGTCCAGAGACAGTTGCCCAGAGGCGTGGTGACCCAGAGGTCCAGTACTGGCCGCCCAGAGGCTAATGTGTCACAAACTTCTTGGAGTGGAATCCGTAAATTGTTAACAATGAGTCCCATACCCCACGTTCGCACTAAACGGTTTACTAACTAATAGCAAGCTCACACTCCAAACAATAAAAAGTCCACCTCGTATCATCGGTAAACTAGACCCAAAGGTCAAAACGATCAATCGAATAGGTCGGGGATTAACCGGAAAGAAAATACACACGGTTCCACAGGCCGGAGATTTCCTAACCGTTTAAGCACCTTTCCACTTCACTCGGCGTGCTAAAAAGTGAGTGTGAGA
This sequence comes from Allium cepa, assembly GCA_030765085.1. Taxonomy (NCBI): domain Eukaryota; kingdom Viridiplantae; phylum Streptophyta; class Magnoliopsida; order Asparagales; family Amaryllidaceae; genus Allium; species Allium cepa. The sequence goes on from CM060935.1 coordinate 485,688,740, forward strand.
TTTTTATTATAGAAAATAATGGTGCGAAACAGATTTATAATTGATTTTGAAATCACTTTAAAACGGCTTTAGAAAACTCTCCTATTATGGAGTAATTAATTTAATAATTAAAAATAATACTATATAATAATTTCGAAAGCCTTTTAGGAGTGAAAATCCTTTTAAAATAGTTCATAAAAACCCGTGTACGAAATCCAGAGACAAATCTCAAAGAAATCGATAAATCAGAAAATCACTGAAAACCAATATTCATGTTGGAAAATATTCCGAATGGTTGTGAACCAAAGTTCGCCAATTTTTGATTAGCAATTGAAGCCCAAAGGTTCATTGCAGAAACAATCAATTTGAAGTGGTTGCACCAAAATGGTACAACACGGATTCGGTTGCACCAAAAATTGTGCAACCGATGGGTCGGAACCTGGCTGCACCAAGTGGGTGCAGCCCATTTAAAATTTTTTTTTTCCTTAAGCCCCATCCCGCATGGGCTGGGGAAAACAGCAAGCCCCCAGCCCGCGCGGGCTGGGGAGCAATCACAAGCCTCCAGCCCGCTTGGGCTGGGGAGCATTCACAAGCTCCCAGCCCGCTTGGGCTGGGGAGCAGTTATAAGACCCCAACCCACTTGGGCTGGGGGGTTCAGGTTAAGCCCCCAGTCCGCTTGGTCTGGGAGTGTTGGATTAAGCCCCAGCCCAAGCGGGCTGGGGTGTTGGATTAAGCCCCAGCCCGCTTGGGCTGGGGAGGGAGGAAGGCCCCAGCCCTCTTGGGCTGGAGGCGGAAGGGAGGCCCAGCCCGCTTGGGGCTGGGAGGGCGGGAGGCCCCAGCCGCTTGGGCTGGGGAGGGCGGAAGGGCCCAGCCGCTTGGGCTGGGAAGGGCGGGCAGGCTCAGCCTGCTTGGGCTACAGCCTAGGTGCAACCCAGGCCTATCCTGGTGCACCCAGAGCCCTGTTTCAGCCTGTTTCAGGCTGAAACATTCCAGCAAGCAGAAATTCCTTGTTTTAGTGATTTTAGGGTGTTTCTTTCAAGTTTTTGGCATCAAATTTCACCAATAACAATCACTAACCAGCATATATTGATTACTACACTATATTAAGGAGACAAAGGGCCAAAGCTTAGCATTACCTTATGAAGCAAATATCACAAACACCTTATATGCACACCCAAAATGAAAGCAAAGATGATCAAGGAGCTATGATTCACATGTTACATAATAAAACATGTGTTACTAAATGATTTATGAAGTCAAAAGAGGATTAAACACATATTAGAAGAGGTTTTTAGCAATATACCTCTCTAGAAAGCAACAATGACCATTATAGCATCAACCCAAGTTAGCAAAAGATGATTAGGAGGCTATAAGATCATAAAAACACATAAAACATGTGTTAACAAACTTATTTCAGAAATTAGAGAGATATAAAAGATGGATTTGAGGTGGGTATTTACATTACCTTTGCACAGAATAACTTGCATAAGCTAAAACTTGAATGAGATGAAGATGGAGGTCATTTTTGTTAAGAAAGCTTTAGGAAATGATTAGGGTTTTGATTAGGGTTGAATGGATGAGGTTAGGAGAGTTTGAGATAATATATAGAGGAGGTTTTATGGTGGGTTATTGGGTTAAGTTTAGTAACCCAATAAGAAGAGGGTTATTTACAATGTTTCAAAAAAAATTCTAAGTGTTCGTGTATGTTTATAAAACTAATTTTTCTTATCCAAACCCGTTTTATAATCTCTCCTAAAATATTTGACTTTCCAACAATAACATTTTATCCTCATTTTAAAATCCCATATTTCCCATTTCATTAAAATAGACTTTTCAAATAAATTTTGTTATTCCAAATCCTTTTACGCTTCATTATAATAAATAAAAATCCTAACTTTTATTTATTAATTGGTAATGCAAATACCGGGTTGTTACAGACTCCCCCCTTAAGAAAATTGCGTCCCCACAATTCCTTAAGATAGATGTCGTCTATAACGTCAAATCCACAAAAGAAATGATAGAGATGAAATAGAGAATTCTTACCCGCAGAAGAAGATGGGAGAAAGCTAGGATAAGAGCGTTCAATAGATTCTCTGGTCTCCACCACACCATAATCATCTATTAGAAACGGTTTATAACCGTTGCTTACACCATTACCAACGGTTAAAAACCGTTTCTAATAACGGAGTGGTAAATTTTAGCAACGGTAACTAACCGTTGTTTTTTGATCATAAGCAACGGTTTTAAACCGTTGCTTAATGTCCATAAAGCAACGGTTATTGCCCGTTGTTTATTTACAAATAGCAACGGTAATTAACCGTTTCTTTTAGATCATAAGCAACGGTTTTAAACCGTTTCTTAGTGTCTATAAAGCAACGGGTATTGCCCGTTGTGTTATCGTAAATAGCAACGGGTTTTAGCCGTTCCATTTGAGCCATAATTCCATGGCCTTTACTCATAACGAAACGGGCAGAAACCGTTGTTATGTACTATATTACAACGGTTCTTACCCATTGTAATTCTGTCCGTTTGAAAAAAAAAATATAGGCATTAAAAGCATTAGTCATGACACAGTATTATCATACATTTACAAACAGCTACCAGACATACAATTACAAACAGCTACCCGACATACAAATACAGTGCTACCAGACATACAATTACAAACAGCTACATAAGTCATGACACAGTATTATCACAGTGTTATTACATAACATATAATAATAGCATCCATCGTCCTAAGTTTGAAGATAACAGTATTTTCACCATACATATGATAACAACACTTAACTTGAGCAGTCTAAGATAATTCACACAAGCATACGTTCTTAATACAGCGTTCATTTACATGCTCAAACAGCTTTCCTCGTAACCAGGCCTTCCATGCAGCTGCAAAATGAATAAACATGAGTTAGCATTAAACTAACCTATACATATAAATGTTAAAACCCAACGCATTCTGGTTACTGAATCATATATAACATGAAATACAAGAGAACATAAAATGGTATTAATAGTTTAAAGGTTATAAATTAAGAGATTTTACTAGACTGCACATAAGAAAACATGTTTCCTATGATGTCCAAGGATCAATCAGTTTCAGGTTATGATTAAATTAAGACTGATATGAAACAACAAAGTGCATACTAAAATTGAAACAACAAAGCCCCAAACTTCCAGTCCACTTTCAAATTAAGACTGAATTCTTAAAAGTCTGATACTCATGCTCCAAAAATATTTCAGTTTGTAATAACTGGCCATACATCAGCATGCTACATATCAGACAATGGTTTTAGGTGCTTCAAACACTTCAACTCATTGGTACAACTACAACAGAACATTGCTCGTGCAGTCTATCTAGTCTTAATAGTCCAACTCACCTGATCAACCCTATTGCCACAACTCCTGATTCTATCAATTTACTACTGACCAGTCATGTGTTTCAGCAACTATGATGTGTGCTTTCATCAGAAATCACTCCTACATGACGTTTGTTCATTGTTGTTTTAGCTACAATTTTCAGTATGGTATACTATTTAAAATCCTGTACACATGGAAATATGGAACCTAGATTGTACCAGTAAACAATTTAATCATAACGTTCTTGTTACATGGGTAATTTTAAGCCAAGTAATTATAATTAAGATATCATTTGCTTTACATAAAACGAATATAAATAACTAATCTAAATATCTGTTACTACTTGCATTCGAGAAAGCAGACATAGAACAAAAATGACGCAACGAAGCCATTACGTGGTTTGAATCCAAATCAAGTTTACATATAAATTATTTCATGTTTACATATATGAAATGAACCAAGATTGGCTACATCCACAAATTTTGGTCAATGTACAGGCAATCGAAGTGAACCTAAATAGTTTAATCAACATAAGCATACTACTCATTTTGATCAAATTAGTCATAATTTCTGATTTAAAAGGTACAAAGTAGGCTAATTCAAATTGACTGAAATTCACAACAACTACTCTCAAATTATTTAGCAACCCAAATTTACTAATCAAATATAATTATGTATAGAACAGTCTTGTAAGAAAATGTACCAGTGCTCTTTCGTTTGGACACCTGAATGTAAGTACAATAGAAGCTGCCTGCACATAAATCAAAGAAATTTCATAAGCAATAGTGAAAACTCAACATACTTCGCCACAATAAAGATAAAACAAATATGATTGATATCGTATCAATAAAGATAAAACAAATACATATTACAAGATATATTAATCATGCTCAAGTAAGTAATACAAAAATAGTCTTAGATGAGTAAACATTCTGAGAAATTTTAGAAGTGAGATCTTGTTATAGAATACGTTTTCAATTGCCATCAGATTTAGAAGACTTCATCCAATAAGCTCTACGCGATGGTATAAGTCACGTCGTCTAATTTCAATATTTGTAAAATTATCATTTTGCCTTTAGTATTAAAATAACGATTAATACAGGGTATTATACCCACCCACCCAGACCTCCACCCCCGCCCAAATATTTTGAAAAAACTTCTAACAGGTGGTGCACCAGGCCCCTTGTATTCAGATGCAAACAATTCTCCATTATTTGTCTGAGCTTGTCTATGCAGCATTGCAGCATCTTATGATTCTTATCAGCTAATAAATCCAAAAAAAAAAATTGTATCACATTCACATGTACAGATCGGTTACCCTATCTTAATCCATGTATGATTAATTTTAGTAATTGATGATTCCTCACGGCATCCCGTTCAGTAGCCAACGCACTGCATTAGCAGCCAATATCACGGGGTATAAACCACCTACTCCCTTTCATTCCAAAATTATTTTCAAATGCAACCATATAACATGGACGATGATATCAAAAACTCATTATTTACATCACAACCATGCTCAGAAAATGTGAAACAACTTGAGTAACAAAGAAATCGACTACTCACCCTTCACGTCCCTTCATTCAAATTCAGTTTGTGTTTACATACACAACATCCTAACCATCTATACAAGATTTCTTATTGAAAATATATAAATAATACTACCCATTTACCCAGAAAAAAAAGAAAAATTTAGTAAGAAAAATACATGTATAGTACTTCCAACCCAAAGCATCCTTGTATAACCATCCTCTCCTTTTTCAGCATTGATCAATTTGACCTCTGTAACGACGAGATAGCTCTCATCTAAAATAATGTATTCAAAATGATGTGCAACTCTACCTAACAAAATGGACTACTATTCTCAAACAAAAGATTTGCCTTTCAGTTACACAAAATGTGTGCACTTCATTTCAAAACAACAGAATATAGCGTGAATGTTCATCTGCATAGTTATCACGAATTCACTATAAACCAAAGAGCGATCGCTAACATTGAAGATCCGATGCTAATGTATTGTTATAATAACGTAAAAATACAAATTACCATGGAAAGCAAGCTGTATATTGCTAAACAAATATAAAACAAAAGACATACATCCGACTAAAGATATCGTATCAAACCCTTTTGATGGCACACATAACCTCCGACTCCAATGTCCCTAAAGGTCTCGGCCATATGTCGATTCATTTTGGCAGTTCGCTCATCCTCCAACAAAATTTTGTCTAACAAAACTTTTTCATATGCGAGTGGTACTGGTTTTCCATGACATACTGATTGTGTGGAATCTCGGCATATAGTACCTGTTATATCATTGGTATATGTATAATATGGATTTAATAATATCATACAGATTTAATAAGCATTCCAGGAGTAAATATATGTCGAATTATATACACTGATATATAAAATAGTACCTGTTGCAATTACTTCATCCTCGAAGTTCAGGATTTCACATCTTTGGTCGATTGACGGATTGGTCGGAATGAGATTCTGAGAAGTACCGGTGCTACTGCCTACTTGACCACCTTCGGCTAGCTTGAGAATACGCTCCAGTTTATCATCCATGCTATCCACCTTCAACAGTTTTTGCTCCACAGCTTGCAGCCGCTGCTCATATTCTCCTTTGGCCTCTTTGAGTCGTTTGCATGGAATGGCAGCACCCTTAACTTGACTAGGAGATATATTGGTCCCAATACATCGGCTCCTGCCCTTTACATCATTACCAAACACTTTTATAAAAACTTCTTCATCACCACCACTCGCCGTTTCCTTTTCTTTTCCAATTTTGTCCTGAAATGTAAATACATATATATATATATATATATATATAATGAATAATGAAAAATTAATTTAAATTCGTTATTATTTGTTTAACTTACAAAGAACGAAGATGAAGCATCAGACACGCTGCCATCTTTTTTCTTATGTGTTTTCTCCCATACTTGAAGACGTGATACTTCTGCTCCCGAACTTGTATCGACCTGCATACAAGAAATCAAATGCAGATAAAAACAAATATATATATATATATATATAAGTATGGTATTTAAGCAGCTGTACTTTGCATGTGCTATGCAAACATGGGAAAAGAACATACAAATTTCAAATCTTAAAAACTACCAGCATTTTCATCCATTGTGCATTTTCAAAGTATGTATAGACTGGGTTATTCCCAAAGTTTATTTAGTCAAAAAGCATGGAATAGTGTAAAACGAGCGATGCGTTGCTATATCAATTCAACTTGCATACTTTGCTGTCATGTTATAAATCTAAACAAGGGAACATGCTGCCATTTGAGTTTAAGCAATAAAACATGTATAAGAAGTTTTTTTTTCTGCACACATTCACTGTCGTTTTTTGCTCCAAGATCAATTTCTTTGAAGTTTGAATGGGTTTGAAATAGAGTGAGCATACTCCCTTGTTTGAAGTTTTTTGCTCACTCTACAGTATAATATGCAACTACTATAACATGATTAAACTACAAAACTTAAATGCAAATTCTTCTTTTAATGCAAATTAACAAAGAAAATAAAATTCACTAAAACCTGATAATACATTGACAGTACAAAATCTCTGGTCAAGCAACGATATACCGGTTATGCATTTGTAGTGCCAAAAATCAGGCATAGTGTTCGTTTCTGCAAGTCTAAAACAGTAGCATACACATAGTACAGTCACGGGAATAGCAGTACATAAAACTTCTCCCTAAATTTGATGTTGATATTGCATGTGAATTCCTGTTATCTTTTAGATAAACCACTGTCACATTGTGCACTAATCCCAGTATTATACTTTAAATCCTAGACCTTGCAGCTAACAAAATACAAAGCACCAAATTTGAAAAAGCAATGGGAACTGGAGCACTTATATCCACGCTCTTACCACACTTATCCCCTGTACTACATCCACTACATGACAAGACATTCTTAAAAGAAAAACTACAGTATATTCACTGACCATGACAACCCTCAAAACAACATGATCATACACACAAAGGTAGATCAGAAATACCCCAAGACATCTCAAAACATTCGAAAACAGTATCACAACTTGAATAATACTGCACCACTTCACCTGACACCCATTCATGCATATATAGTATAACAAATTTGACCTAGGTCGTATAGGAGTCTTTTTAATCCTATCTGAATAATCAATTTTAATACACAAAAAACAACCCTTCAATAAAAAAAATTGAATTACATACCTATTTTATTTCTGATTATGTTATCTTTATATGCATAGCTCAATTTCTTGAATCGGTATGTAAGGAAAACATAGTAAAAACACGTACCATTTCTTGAGTAATCCTAGCGTGACTCTTACGTCCCGAATGATGACAATATTCGAGCTTTGATCTATTTTGTTTGCCTTTCTTCCTTTTTTCTTTTGCCTCGGGTGTTGATTCGTATCTTATGAACTCCTCCCAATCATTTTTACCAATTTTCGGCGGACAATTTTTCATTCTTTCTTCGTCAGTGTTGAAAATATCATAATAATTCTTGCGCAAATCACTCTTGTGTCCCCTAAAAATCTCGGACATCTTTTTGAACATAAGGTCCTTTGATAGAGGATCGAGCTCAAAATATTTCTGTATAACAAACCAAGATAAAGGGATTATTTCACATACCTTTTTTTCAACTTGATAACCAGTCAGTGGCTTTGGAGGACGCTTAAGTTCTTGCTCGTTGTTGAAATTTGTCTTATCGTATCGAAACTTGTGTCCGGACGGAAGAAATCTACGATGTCCCATGTAACAAATTTTCTTACTTTCAGGGAGATAATAAGAATCAGTTTCTTCCCCACAAATAGGACATGCAAAGTAGCCGTGAGTTGTACATCCCGATAAAGTCCCAAGAGCGGGATGATCATGGATTGCCCACAACACTCTAGCTCTCATTATGAACTCAGAATTCGTAAATGAATCAAACGTAACGACTCCTTCCCATAACTACTTTAACTCGTCTATCAAAGGTTCTAAATAAACATCAATATCCTTCCCTGGTTGTTTTGGCCCAGAAATCAACAGTGTTAACATTGAGAACTCTCTTTTCATGCACAAAGACGGAGGAAGGTTATATGGTACTACAATCACTGGCCAACAGCTATAAGGATTTGTTAAAGAAGCATTCGGACAAAAACCATCTGTTGCTATTCCAAGCGTGATATTTCGTGGTTCGGCAGCAAACGAAGAATCAAAAGAATCTAAAGTTTTCCATTGAGAAGTGTCACGCGGATGACGCATTACGGTTGTACCGGACTTGGCACGACCATGCCAGGTCATCGCTTCTGCTATCCATGGTACAGTATACAGCCTCCTCAATCTAGAAATTAAAGGAAAATGTCTTACCGTCTTTTGAGGTACTTTGGTAGCTTTTCTCTCTTCGTCGAGCGTTGTCTTATATCTTGGTTCGGGGCAATTTGGACAACAAACTTTGTTTGCATTATCTTTCCGGTACAAGATGCAGTCATTAATGCATGCATCATAAGTTATGTAATCCATCCCAAGTTGCCTAATGATCTTCTTCACGTCGGGATACTTTGACGGTAGCGTGTTACCTTCGGGGAGTAACTCCTTTATGAATTCGAGTAGTGCAGTCACACCATTGTCTGAAAAGCCGTATTGGGTCTTCAAGCTATTCAGTTTAACAATGGCATACAACTTTGTAATCCCTTTTGGACATGAAGGATACAATGGCTCTGTTGCAGTTGCACTACCGAAAAATGATTTATCCGTAGACTGCTCTCCAATACTAGCATTATCATGCAACTGACTTGTAGGTTGAAAATGATGGAATCTATCCGCATCATTGACCAAATCTTCCATCCTAATTTTTGCAGACTCATCGGTATTAGTGGCATGACTAACCGGTTGTTGTTTTGGCTTCTCCGGTATTCTTTCCCCGTGAAAATACCACACAGTGTATGATTGATCAATACCATATCTAAGCAAATGATAATGAATTTCCTTTAATTCAAATGTATCTTCGTTTTTGCACCGCGTGCAAGGGCACGAAAACTTTTCCTTATTGCCACCATTTTCAGTAACAAATTTAATGAAATTTATCACTCCTTGCACATATTCTTCATTTCTTCGATTAGATTCATTCATCCATTGTTTGTCTATATTAAAAGACATACTGAAAGAAAATAATGAGCTACTAAGTACGTGAATAATTTCATGTTTAAATGCAAAGGCTTCGAGGATTAAAATGCATAATAATTCTAAAATAATTATCATAATTAAATAAATTAACTAAGTTAACAAAATTTTATCATAATTAAATAAATTAACTAAGTTTATTATTTTAGTATCAAACTATTTCCAAAAAAAATTGACATTACAACGATTAACTAGGTTTATTATTTTACTATGTTTTATAAAAATTAACTAAGTTAACAAAATTATATCATAATTAACTAAATTAACTATGTTTTATAAAAATTAACTAAGTTAACAAAAAAGTTATTCTTATTTTTAACATTAGCACCAAACTGTTTCCAAAAAAATTTGACATTACAACGACATGAATTTTAGCACCGGCATAACGTCTATGCGCTACTCCTCTTTTACGCAACACATGGCTCGCGTCATTTACAAAATTTAATTTACCCAATAATAGTTATCTACAATTACTACTAAACAATTATTTATCATCGATTAATAATCAACTACCAATCGAATAATATCACTAGTTGATATTATCCTACAACAATCAACTCAATCAACTACCAATCAAATAATATCCCTACTGGTTATTATTTTTCACAATCAATCTTATTTTTAACACTAGCACTAAACTAGTGAATGTGACAACTAGTGAATGATTCAACCGAACATATATATCAAAATAAAAGGACTGATAATTAAGGAATCCACATACTACAAATCAATCTTTTGGTTCTTCTGATATAAAACCAAATGAAGCCAAATAAAACCAAAATCGAATACTGTAAATAAATAAAACATGTAACACATAATCTAGCATGCATGTACAACATATAAATAAATAGTAATCATGCATGCATGTACAACATATAAATAAATTAGACAAATGATATAAAACTTTTATTTAAGGGAATTAAATGGTAAACTAAACTTTTATCTAAGAAACCACTAAAATAAACAAAAACAACAGAACCACGGGAAGAACAGAAACTGAGGGTGGAGAAACTAATGATGAAAACAGATTTTGTCATATTAAAATCTTTGACTTGGTGAATTCTTGAATGTATCATGTATGGGATTAAGTTCATGTTAGGTTTGCTTTTACATCATGATTCTGAAAACAGATTCTGGGTTACTAATTTGTACTTACAAATTAATTATGGCGATTATGAATTTCTTTTTTTTTTGTACATCTGAATACTTGTAATCCTTTGGATTGACAGTGGCAATTAATCACCAAATGAGACGTATTCAGATACGAAAATTTATCACCAAATTGCATAATTAATAATTTAGAAGCAGTTTACAATTGGTACCAATACGTATTCAATGTACGTGATCAATCCAGTTAGATGTACCTAATTAACTAATACCTGATACCAATACGTATTCAGATGTACCAAATTAACTAATAGAATTCACTTTGATAACTTTAGAAGCTGAAATCAATTTAAGTGCAATAGTTTAGAATGATATTAAGTACATCTGAATATGTGTAGACGTTTAATGCATCATCAAAATATAAAATACACATAATTTAGTAATTGATTTGAGTAGCAAACTTAATAAATAAAAAAGCAGAAAATCAAATTTGGGTACTAATTAATGATAATTAAATAATTCATGCATACAAATTCTGTAAGCAAATTAAAACTGCTAATAAAATCATTCAATCCTAACAATTTAAGTAACCTAAATTTTGACCTAGCCATTCAACTCGTCCTAATACTCAAGCCCTAATCAGTCCCACTGCAATTTCACAATTTCAGTAAGCGAAACGACTTACTCGCCGCGACTGGTGGCACGCTCCTTCCTTGATTGGCACGCCGCGATTGATTGGCACGCTCCTTCCTTGATTGGCACGCTCGGCAGCAACCTGCTCCTCGAAGTGGTCTTAGCTCTGGCTCTTTCGGAAGAGGCGGAGGTGGTGGAGATATTTTGGGGCGAAATCGATTAATTTAGGTCGAATGGGGAAATAATTTGGGACGAGAAATGTTTCGTGGTTTGTTGTAAACATTATGGCGCAAAGGTACTAAATTATACCGCCAGAAATTAGCACAATATAAACGACGGTTAAATCCCGTCGCTAAAAGAAAAGAAACGGGCAAAACGTATGGCGCCAAAGGTGAAATTTCCCTCCAAGTTGCTAAATACATAACAACGGTTAAAACCCGTTGTATTTTAACAACGGGAAATTACCGTTGCTAATTAGGCGGAAGGCTTGTTGTAAAATTCAGCTTTTGGTGTAGTGCTCCCAAGTGCAGTCCTTAGGATTCGGTGACCATTGAATCTTCACGAGTGGAACATCTTTGTTGCGAAGGCGTCTAACCTCCGAATCAAGCACACGGAGAGGTTGCTGCTCCAAAGATAAGTCAGGTAAGATCTCTAAATCAGGCACGACATGCGGCTCAATGATAGAATCAGGATCGCGAACACACTTGCGAAGCTGAGAAACATGGAACACGTCATGCATTCCGGAAAAATGAGTAGGTAGAGCCACACGATAGGCAACGGGGCCGATGCGTTCTGTAATAGGAAATGGTCCAACATAGCGAGGAGCCAATTTCCCTATAGAGCTGAAACGCACAACCCCCTTCAAGGGAGAAATCCGAATGAAGACAAAATCACCAATGGAGAACTCAAGAGGCTTCCTACGGTTGTCCGCGTAGGATTTCTGGCGGTCCTGTGCCTCTTTCATTCTTTAACGGATAAGAACAATCTTTTCAGAAGATTCCCGAACTGAATCTGGACCAAGAATAAGCTTCTCGCCAGATTCTAACCAACAAGCAGGAGAGCGACATGGCCTTCCGTAGAGAGCCTCAAAAGGTGCCATGCCAATACTAGACAGAAAGCTGTTGTTGTAGGAGAACTCTACAAGCGGTAAGTGATTCTCCCAACTACCTCCGAAATCCAGAATACAACAACGCAAAAAATCCTCTAAAACACGATTCACTCTCTCCGTCTGACCGTCGGTCTGAGGATGATAAGCAGTCGAGAGATTCAGCTTTGTACCTAAAGCTGACTGTAGGCACTTCCAGAAGTGACTAGTGAAAATGGTGTCTCGATCACACACGATGGAGCTAGGAATGCCATGAAGTCGAACGACTTCCTTCACATAGAGCTTGGCCAGCTGAGGAGCAGTCCGAGTGGACTTAATAGGAATGAAATGAGCCGATTTGGTCAAGCGATCAACAATAACCCAGATAGAAGTATGGCCTGACCTCGATCAAGGCAGACCGTCAATGAAATCCATGGATATCTGATCTCATTTCCATAATGGAATCTCTAGAGGCTGAAGAAGACCAGATAGACGCTGATGCTCGGCCTTGATCTGTTGACAAGTCATGCAACCACTCACATAACTTGCCACATCTCTCTTTAACCCCTCCCAATAATATAGCCGGCACATATCGACATACATCTTACTCGAACCATGATGTATAGTGTACTTAGTGCGATGGCACTCGTCCAGAATGTCACGCCTAAGTGATAAATCAGATGGCACAACAATACGGTTCTTCCTCCGAAGACACCGATGAAAATCAAGAGAATAATCCAGCAATGTCTCATCACTGGATCCCGACTCGAGAAGGTGAATAAGATGCAATAAGTCTGGATCCTGCTGCTGAGCATGGGCAATGCGATCCAATAAGATAGGACGAGCTTCCAAGCTAAATAATAAGACAGGAGCATCAAAAGATGGAGCTCGATCTCTAATATCACATAAAGATAGAGTCTCAAGAACATTCCACTCGGCAATCATCATAGAAACTACCGCCGAGTGCTTGCGACTGAGCGCATCTACAACACGATTACCCTTGCCAGGGGTATACTGAATATCTAAATCATATGAGGCGAGAAACTCAAGCCATCGCTGCTTCCTCATGTTGAGATCCCTCTGCCTGAATAGAAATTTCAGCGACTTGTGATCGGTGTAAAGAATGAAGCGTTCGCCTAATAGAAAGTGACGCCACGTCTTCAAGGCAAATACGATTGCTGCTAACTCAAGATCATGAGTAGGATAGCAAACCTCATTCGGACGCAGTTGCCTGGAAGCATAAGCAACTACCCGATCCTTCTGCATAAGCACAGCACCGAGCCCGCTACCACAAGCGTCGGTGTAAACAATGAGATCCTGGTTACTCTTAGGAACCACAAGATAGGAGCATGAGTGAGAAGTTCCTTCAATTGCTGAAAAGAAGCTTCACACTTATCAGACCAAATAAAGCGAACACCCTTACAAGTCAGCGTCGTAAGGGGAAGTGCAACTCGAGAGAAATCCTTGACAAACCGACGGTAATAACCCACCAGACCAAGGAAGCTGCAAATATCATGAACGTTCTCGGGTTGCTTCCAATTCTGAATAGCTTCGAGCTTGGCAGGATCGACAGAAACACCCTCAGATGATACAATATGGCCCAAGAACTTGACCTTGCTCTCCAAAAAATGGCACTTGGAGAGCTTGGCCTTAAGATGATGCTGACGAAGAGTATCTAAGACGATCCGCAAATGATGAGCATGTTCTGCCTCGGATCTAGAATAAATAAGAATATCGTCGATGAAAACCAGAACGAATCTATCGATGTATTCCCGGAATACTCGATTCATAAGATCGACGAAGAAAGCCGGTGCGTTCGTCAAGCCGAATGGCATGACCAACCACTCAAAAGAACCATAACGAGTGCGGAAAGCGGTAAGAGGAATGCGATCTTCCGCGACTCGGAGCTGATGAAATCCGATGGCAAGGTCGAGCTGTGAAAAGACCTTCGCACCGCTCAACTGATCAAACATATCGTCTATCCATGGCAATGGATAACGATTTCTGATGGTCAACTCATTAATCTTGCGATAGTCAATGCAAAGCCTAAGAGAGCCATCGGGCTTCTTAACGAAGACCACAGCAGCACCACATGGCGAAGAACTGGACCGAATGAGCTGTTTCGCTTCAAGTTCAACTAACTGCTTCCCGAGTTCCTCATTCTCTTTAGTAGACATCCTCGTGGGAGGACGCCCAACTGGGTGGGAGCCTGGAATGAGATCGATGCGGAACTCAATGGCCCGCTTTGGCGGCAGGCCAGATACTGGCTCGAATATATCGGCGAAATCCCGAACAACAGGAATACGAGATATGTCCACATCCTCATCTCGTGAATCAAGTGCAAATAAAGTAATATCAAAAATCCCAATATCCTGAAGAGCAATAGCTAACGGGGTGGACGAGTCAGGATGACGAAGAAATAATATCCGCTCCGAACAAATGATTTTGGCGTCGTACCGAGCGAGCCAATCCATGCCAAGAATCATGTCAAAGCCCAAATACTCCATAACGTGCAGATTTGCACGGAAAGAAAATCCACAAAGATCAATATCTATATCCTCACAAAGCAAGCTAAGGGTCGTGGATCCGCCGATGGGATTCACAATCCTTAGTGAAGAAACCAAACAAGTAACATCCAAGGATAAAGCATCTACTAGCTCCTTTGATACGAATGAGTGAGAGGCACCCGTATCAAAGAGAACTCTACAAGATCTACCATGAAATAAAATAGAACCTTTGAGAACGGAAGGATGCGTACCTCGAGGCTAAGCTGAAGATGTAGGAGCCTTGGCAGCATTAAGCTTGCCAGGCTTGGCACTAGCTGGAGCAATAGGACAAGTGGAAATCCTGTGTCCCTCCTTCTTGCAGAAGGTGCAATAGAGAGGTTTGGGACACTCTCGAATAAAGTGATCAGGAGAACCATAGTTGAAGCATTTTTTCAGAGGACGTGTCCTACTAGGCTGAGCAGGAGTCTGGGACTGAGAACGAGTCTAAGGCTGTGTCTGAAAAGTAGAACTGCCAGTCTTCTTCTTCTTGTTCCAAGGCTTGGTCTTCTGAAATGGACCCCGCTTCTGATTGGGGTTTTTGGAACCCTCACCATCCCCATCGATGTCCCTCTCATGCTCAACCGCTTCAAGGTGAAGCGCTGCGTCAATTAGCTCATCAAAAGGGAGCTTAAGCTGGAGCATAAGTTGTTTCTTCAAATCTTTCTTCAGGCCTTCAACACATTTGTGATTCTTCTTATAAGGAGTGCTAATGAACTCGAGGCCATACTTAGACAGGGCCTCGAAAGATGAAGAATAGTCAGCAACAGAGGTCTTCCCTTACTTAAGGTCAATAAAGCGGCGTGCAAGGGCTATCTTCTCGGACTCGGGGACAAACTTGAGCAAGAAGCACTCTCGGAACTGATCCCAAGTGAGAGTGGCCTCATCGGTCTCAGAAATAAAGAGCTCGTACTAATCCAAGGCACGACCCTCAAGATGGCTAGAAGCAACAAGAACTCTGTCGTGGTCAGGAAGGGTCATGCAAGTGAAATTACGCTCGCAAACTCTGATCCAAGCCTGGACCTCAAGAACAGTCTCGGGGCTATTGAACGGCTTCCCTCCAAGATGAATAAAGTTGCTGCAGAGGCGCGCAAAAGCAGACTTGCGCGGTGCATGAGAAACTAGTGCAAGAGACTGAGAGTGCTACTGAGAATTACGAACCAGCTCCATGATCTGGTTTGTGGTCATGTATACGCCCTCTGGGTGAGGGTTGCTGGACTGTCCAGCATCAGCAGAACGGAGGTTCCTACCTCTCCCAGCCATACTGAAAGATAAGGTAAGATTTAGTTAAGCACGATTCAAAGATAGATAATTCATTAAGGAATATTATGGAATATAATAGATTCCTACACATATTCCTAACTTATTTATCTAACGATGGACATGTTCAATTTGGATCGTATTATAACGTATTGTACTACGTGTCTGTTCTGCGTTTATTATGCTTAATTCTGAACCTTAGCTCTGATACCAAAATGTAACGCCCCACTCCGTGACCTACTCTAGTAAAGAGTATTACGGAGAAATACCGTCTACTAGAACGTAGAATAGAGTATAATGGAAGCGACCATGTGTAATCAAGCTATAACTAACTACTGAATATGTCGAATCGGTGGTTTTCTTTTCTCAAGTGGTTCGACATATCCAATAGATATTTATAACGAAATTACAATGGCTAAGGAAAAAATGTTCAGAACAAACATAATACTAAATGATAACATCATCATCACAGAACAGTCACATAACAGTCACAGAACATAGGTACAATATATCGTCAATACAGATCCAAATATCAAAAGGTGGGTACAAAGCCACCGCTCACACATGTGAGTCAAAAATATGTACATAAGAGACTGAATAATCAGAGTATCAAAATAGTGGACAAATATAAAGAGCTATCTATCAACATAGTAGATAATGTCCAAGCGGAAGCACAGAAAGCTAAGTCCAGAGACCTAACCTAAAACAACTCGGTCTGACCCGAGCGAAAAACACTCGGGTCAGGCTAGCTAAACAATCAGTTAATAAACTGAGATAAACATAATAATGCGGTACATAAATAAAACAGTATTTCTCCAAAGAGAAGAGTATTATGGACTACATGAATATGATGACGATCCCTAATCATCAATAACCAGTAAAAATCTCCAAAGAGAATATCAACACCAAAGTGTTAAATAAATAAAATCGCCTCATATCATCGGTGTAGCCAAAGCTATATAAAGTGGACCATAGGCAATAATCGCAAGAGTGACCAGAGTCCGTAATCAATGCCCAAGCAAAGATCGATGCTCCAAGGAGCAATAGGGATATACTGAAAAGTCATTGAAATCGAATACTGAAAAGCAGTGTTCAGAGACACTGTGAATCCACAAGGTAATCGCACTTACATCGTATGGTTCCATAGAACCAACACCGAATGGCGGTACTCGAATGGATATAAAAATCATCAGATAATACAAATATTGCACGTGCACCGACCAGAGTCGTTATTGCCAAGTACTGTAGGGTTGTGATCGATCACTCACACAGATGCCGAACGCGCGAGACGGCTAGATCCTTACCAGAAGGATAAACGCCCAGAGGCACATGCCGAAAAAAACTGCTCCATAGTGCAGGTGTCCAGAGACAGTTTCCCAGAGGCGTGGTGACCCAGAGGTCCAGTACTGGCCGCCCA
This sequence comes from Allium cepa, assembly GCA_030765085.1. Lineage (NCBI taxonomy): Eukaryota > Viridiplantae > Streptophyta > Magnoliopsida > Asparagales > Amaryllidaceae > Allium > Allium cepa. The sequence goes on from CM060935.1 coordinate 485,706,289, forward strand.
GAGGCTAATGTGTCACAAACTTCTTGGAGAGGAACCCGTAAAGTGTTAACAATGAGTCACATACCCCACGTTCGCACTAAACGGTTTACTAACCAATAGCAAGCTCACGCTTCAAACAATAAAAAGTCCACCTCGTGTCATCGGTAAACTAGACCTAAAGGTCAAAACGATCAATCGAATAGGTCGGGGATTAACCGGAAAGAAAATACACACGGTTCCATAGGCCGGAGATTTCCTAACCGTTTAAGCACCTTTCCAGTTCGCTCGACGTGCTAAAAATTGAGTGTGAGATTTTTATTATAGAAAATAATGGTGCGAAACGGATTTATAATTGATTTTGAAATCACTTTAAAACGGCTTTAGAAAACTCTCCTATTATGGAGTAATTAATTTAATAATTAAAAATAATATTATAAAATAATTTCGAAAGCCTTTTAGGAGTGAAAATCCTTTTAAAATAGTTCATAAAAACCCGTGTACGAAATCCAGAGACAAATCTCAAAGAAATCGATAAATCAGAAAATCACTGAAAACCAATATTCATGTTGGAAAATATTCCGAATGGTTGTGAACCAAAGTTCGCCAATTTTTGATTAGCAATTGAAGCCCAAAGGTTCATTGCAGAAACAATCAATTTGAAGTGGTTGCACCAAAATGGTACAACCCGGATTCGGTTGCAGCAAAAATTGTGCAACCGATGGGTCGGAACCTGGCTGCACCAAGTGGGTGCGGCCCATTTTAAAAAAAAAATTCCTTAAGCCCCAGCCCACATGGGCTGGGGAAAACAGCAAGCCCCCAGCCCGCGCGGGCTGGGGAGCAATCACAAGCCTCCAGCCCGCGCGGGCTGGGGAGCATTCATAAACCCCAGCCTGCTTGGGCTGGGCAGCATTCACAAGCCCCCAGCCCGCTTGGGCTGGGGAGCAGTTATAAGCCCCCAACCCGCTTGGGCTGGGGGTTCAGGTTAAGCCCCCAGCCCGCTTGGGCTGGGGTTGTTGGATTAAGCCCTAGCCCAAGCGGGCTGGGGTGTTGGATTAAGCCCCAGGCTTGGGCTGGGGAGGGAGGAAGGCCCCAACCCTCTTGGGCTGGGGGCGGAAGGGAGGCCCAGCCCGCTTGGGGCTGGGAGGGCAGGAGGCCCCATCCGCTTGGGCTGGGGAGGGCGGACGGGCCTAGCCGCTTGGGCTGGGAAGGGCGGGCGGGCTCAGCCCGCTTGGGCTACAGCCTGGATGCAACCCAGGCCTGCCCTGGTGCACCCAGAGCCCTGTTTCAGGCTGAAACATTCCAGCAAGCAGAAATTCCTTGTTTTAGTGATTTTAGGGTGTTTTTTTAAATTTTTGGCATCAAATTTCACCAATAACAATCACTAACTAGCATATATTGATTACTACACTATATTAAGGAGACAAAGGGCCAAAGCTTAGCATTACCTTATGAAGCAAATATCACAAACACCTTATGTGCACACCCAAAATGAAAGCAAAGATGATCAAGGAGCTATGATTCACATGTTACATAATAAAACATGTGTTACTAAATGATTTATGAAGTCAAAAGAGGATTAAACACATATTAGAAGAGGTTTTTAGCAATATACCTCTCTAGAAAGCAACAATGACCATTATAGCATCAAGTTAGCAAAAGATGATTAGGAGGCTATAAGATCATAAAAACACATAAAACATGTGTTAACAAACTTATTTCAGAAATTAGAGAGATATAAAAGATGGATTTGAGGTGGGTATTTACATTACCTTTGCACAGAATAACTTGCATAAGCTAAAACTTGAATGAGATGAAGATGGAGGTCATTTTTGTTAAGAAAGCTTTAGGAAATGATTAGGGTTTTGATTAGGGTTGAATGGATGAGGTTAGGAGAGTTTGAGATAATATATAGAGGAGGTTTTATGGTGGGTTATTGGGTTAAGTTTAGTAACCCAATAAGAAGAGGGTTATTTACAATGTTTCAAAAAAAATTCTAAGTGTTCGTGTATGTTTATAAAACTAATTTTTCTTATCCAAACCCGTTTTATAATCTCTCCTAAAATATTTGACTTTCCAACAATAACATTTTATCCTCATTTTAAAATCCCATATTTCCCATTTCATTAAAATAGACTTTTTCAAATAAATTTTGTTATTCCAAATCCTTTTACGCTTCATTATAATAAATAAAAATCCTAACTTTTATTTATTAATTGGTAATGCAAATACCGGGTTGTTACACGTGGCAATGCCAGGGTGGATACACCGTTTGCACTCCCGGACCGGTGGTGACGGCAAGCCAGCAGCTTCCGCCCAACTCGAACAATACCCCTGAATCAAAGTGACACCACATATCGAATCACAAAAGTAATAGAATGGTTTCCGATGGAGCATGCTCGATGAAAGGGTGCGACCCTTTGTGTAGCCCGGTATAGCTCCTGTTTTAGTCATTTATGCCAACTCACGGGAGTTGGGTCCACGTAATATACCTCGAGAACGTCGCCACCATCCTACTTCATTCTGGAATCTCCACCGCGTACACAGTTGTTAAAGTGGTTTGGTCGGCTATAAGACAATATCTGATCCCGGTCTCTTTAACAACCAATCGTTATTATAACCCGTAGTTATAACTTTAAAACAATATTTTATACTTCAAAAATAAAATGTCATTTCAACACAAACCTTTATCAAAATAAAGATTAAATCATTTCCAAACCCTTTCAATATATCATCATACCATATCTTTCAATTCAAATATTTATCAAAATAAATATCAAGTCATTTCTAACCATTTCAATATATTAAATTGTCATATCCTTTCAAAACTTCCTTTCAAATCATTTTAATATATCAAAAGATCATAATCTTTCAAAGCTTCATTTCCAAAATATCATATCTTTCAGAACTTCTTTTCAAATCATTTTAATATCAAAATGTCATATCTTTCAAAACTTCGTTTCAGAACATTTTAATATATCAAAATATCATATCTTTTCAAAACCACATTTCAATCATTTAATATATCAAAATATCATCTCTTTTCAAAACCACATTCATTTCAAATCATTATTCATTTTATTCAATTTAAAATACCATTTCAATTCACATTTCAAAACAGTTTATATTCAAAAAAAATCATTTTTAATCATTAAAATGAAGTTATTATTTTCAATAATTAAATTATTAAATTTTCAAAATTTTCAACTTCCAAAGTTCATTTATTCACTTAAGTTTATCAAAACAGTGAAAATTCACTTTTCGTGGCATTTAGAAAACGCTACGGAAAGATACATTCAAAACAGTTCAATTTAACAAAAGACAACATTTTAAAATGTTGTAATAGGGTTTACTTAAATTTCAAATAAACTTAGTTAAATTCAAAAATTATAGCACTTACAAAAATTGCTATAATAGCTTTTAATTCAATTTACCTTTTTAGTTCATTATCATCAACTACAGCATTTACAAATGCTGTAATATCATTTACATTGTAATTAATAGCATTTCAAAAATGCAGTCAATTAACTTCAAATATTCAATATAATTTCTCAACCAATTATATTTTTTTGTTTAAAACATTTTTAACTCATAAAATCATACATTTTCACATTTATAAACATCATTTAATTTTCTTCAAGTTTATGATTTTATAAAGTTAAATTTCCATTCAGAAATCAAGATTTAATAATAATTCACTTATTAAATTGCAATGTTAAATTTTAAATTCCTTGCATTAAATTTCAACTTAACACTTAAGTTCAAATTCTAAAATATAACTTATTTTTATTTTTATTTGCTTAACTAAAAGTTCACTTTTAAGTCAATTTCATAAATTTCCAATTTTAGTTATATTTCAAAATTTCAACTTAAATATTCATACATTTCACATTCAACTTTATCAAAAATCATTAATATGATATAAAATCACTTTGAATCCATTTAAATTCAAATTATCATAAATTTATCATAATTTCATATACAATTTAATTTTCAATTATAATTAAATCAAATTTTCCAAAATAATTTACGTTCAAAATTTTCTAACTTTTCATTAATTCATTTCACTTACAATTATTTAGAAAATCAATAATATTTTACAAAAATCCTTTTTTAATTAGATTTAAATCAAGATATTTTAATATTTACATTTCTAAAATAATTTTAAAAATTTTAGGAAAACATATATTAACTACGGGTCTGTATATAATTTTCTACGCTAAGTAAAGTGATACGGGTAATATATCATTTCAACCCATAATTTACAAAAAAAAAAATCCGGGTGTCGTCCCAAGTAAATGAAATAAATTGAAAATCATTCAGGCCTATCATTTCAGCCCATAACAATTTTCCTTTATCCTAAAGTCCGTTCGGGTATGTATCATTTCAACCCATAGTGATTTCTAATTTACAGGGAACTTGCAGTGTGAAAAACTGATAAAATATACAGAATAGCATGAAATAACAGTAACATATGATATAATAGGTGTAATAACATGTGTGAACATCATATGATAATAATATAAGCAGTTATAACATGTTAATATAGTTCTACAGATTCACAGGGTGTCAATTTACTACTTATGTAAGTACATAATGTCTGGTGAGAAATATTCACATTTTTATGCTGGAGATATTAATTTGAATGACAAAAAGGATCCAGAAGGCACGACCTTTGATTTTGAGTGGAGAGAAATAGCCGAGATATCATCTTGTAAACAACCCCAAAACAAGACAATATAACTTATGAATATTCAACCAAAATATATTGAAATAAATTGAAATTGAAATGCAACAAAGACATGATAACTTGACCTTGCTACAACCATTCAAAAGCTGACTAAGGGGTTCGTTTTCTTAGCCATGATGATGATATGAGTGTGGGAGAGACAAGGCTAATAGCCTTGCAAACATTCAAACAAAACAAACAAATAACATAAATTTTCAAACCCAAATTCAATAAAACAATGTTAGAATTAAACGCATAAAACAAAGCCAAAGTTTTTGTACTTTCTTTCTACCGCCTATGCTTCAGCTATAGATCTGAAATACATGTCTAAGGAGTGGGTTAGGATCAGGTCTTGGGCTCATAAGGGTCAGCCATAGCTTGGAAGTAATGGTGCAAAGGTGGATGGACATAGGTGCAACAAAACAACAACTACAAGGCAACTTCATCACTTCTATGCTATAAATGGGTTCGGCCAAAGGCTCTTGGGGCATGGCCAGTGGGTCCAGGTGGTGGTGGGTGATGTGGCAGAGAGTGGAGTTCAGGTCAGAGGTGGTGGTGGTGGTGGAAGTTGCGGCAAAAGGTGGATGAAGGTGATGGTACCAAAACTAGGTCAGCTTGAGTGCATAGGTGATGGATTTGTGGATTTTGGTGGTGGTGTTTGCCTTGGGGTTGCTTGGCCTGCCATGGTGGTGATCTAGGGTGGATGATGATCAGAGAATAAAGTGGTGGAGGCTGGCCTAGATCTGGTTGAGGAGGAGTGGAGCCATGAAGTTGAGAACAAGTTGCAAAATCACATAGAAAAACTAGATAACAAGAGAAGAGAAGAAGATTTTACCAAATTTTTGCAAGATGGAGGCCATGATTTTTTTTTTAGGGTTGAGAAGCTTTAAAAATACGTGAAAAAGATGAGAGAATGCAGCTGAAAAGAATAGAGAGATGTGACGACCCGCAAATCCGTACTCCTTGAATATACACTAATCTCCATAGATTAATTCAAGATGAACAGAAATACGAATTATCAATGTTTAAGAAAAAGAAAGAGAGAGAAAAAGGAGAGAAAAAGATAGAAAAGATAGAAAAAAAGAGAAAATAGAAAATAGAACGGAACAGAAAACAACAGAACAATTACAGAATCTCACAATTCGCAGCGGAACAACATATAATAATAAATGAATAATCTTTGAACAAAGAACTATATCAGTTATTACATTTTATACATTACATTTCATTACATCATATCATCAGAGTGTACAACAACAACAACAATCAACAACAAACAATGCAGCGGAAAAAGAAATACTATATACTAGTAATACGGCATGCCATCCAGCTTGCCTCCAGCAATTCCAGAATATCCAGAATATCCTGATAAACCTAACTCTTGACTGCCCGTGTGGAAATTGGTGGGCACCCAGAGTTTAGGAAGGAAAACAATAAACTCCGAGTCAGTCATGTGACTGGTGTGAGAACTCAAAACAGTTTATTTATCTTTAAAATCAAAATAGAGGAATATTTTTAAAGTCAATTCGCAATGCTTTTTAAAAATGAGACTACCATAAGGCCTCCCGCACATACACACACATGCAAACGCAGAATCGGAGGAGATTTCTCCTTATGATAGTCAAAGATGATTGATACGCATTAAAAACAACATTTGATATTATTACTAGTGCATAGTGTAGGAAAACTTGATTTCGAAAGTAGAATATAAATCTTAGCCAGCATAGACATTTCGAACTATGCCTACTATAGCTAACTATGTTCAATAGCAGGTTACCGCCACATTCCATAGCAGGTTATACAACTAAAACCGTACAAGTCTCGTATTGTTTCTTTGGATTTCCAACGAATGATCAGGCCAACGAACTTCCCATTGCCACATGAGAAGCCTCTGGATGGACATCCCCGAGAACCAAACCGGATCTCTACCAACACAAGGCCGGGTTACCCCTAACTGAGTAACAACTGACCGAATATGCCATCCCCCGGTCCTTTGGGATCTTTCAACCGAGCGCTCGCAATCAATTCACACAATCATAAAGTGTTTTCAACATGAGTAAGTATCTGGGCTCCATACCATGATACCACCCTTTTCCAGAAGGAAATGCACATATCCTAAAGGGCGCTACCCCTCATAACCTTGCCGCATCTTTCCTGTTTTGACCATTCACGGGGTGTGAGGCTCGACGAAGTCACGTCCACAAAAACATACTTTATACAAAAGCCATGCTTTGGGTAGACAAATGATCATAGAAATGATCACCAGGATAGACGATCAAATAAATGATCCTATCACAAATAATCAACACAATGATCATTTACAGCAACACTCAGCATGTCACATTACCAAATTGGGAATATATCGTTGATAACATTCAACTACATAACCACTGAACTCGTACGTCTCAGAGAAGGGTGTTAAGCTAAAAGAATAAATTCTCCGCCACCAACAGAAATATATTTAAATGAAATCGGCTTTATTTCTCAATTTGTAATGTCAGACATACAATCCATACAAGTCTGTTCCGGGCTCGAACAAAACCGAAGGCACTTCTCACGAAGCCCTTGCAATCCGGGTATTCACAATCCCGATCGAATTTCCCATCACTTAGGAAATCTCTATACCAGGAGCTACCCAGTGCAGAGACAATCGATAGGTCATCCTATCGCTTTCGCAAATACCCGAACACCGGTCATCAAATGCAATTCATAACGACGTATCACATATTCGGAATGCGTTATACGACCCCATGGTCCTTTCCCGGTTAACCCGAATAGTGAGCGCTTATTCAAAAATAAGTGTGGCATTCAAATTCAAACAAATCACATCAATTACCCATTCAAAGGGAAATATTGATAGTCGGTTATTGAACTATCAATGGATATGCACAACATCATCAGATTCCAAATAATTTTCCAAATTATTTATTTTCCAAAATATCTTTACAAGATATATAATTTTCACACTTCAAAAATAAATCAATATTTATTTTTAAACAACTTCCCTTTTCATTCATAAATTCCATAGTGAATTTTCATTCCAAAATATCCATGCATATACGATTTCATTTATTCATTTCAATTTATCTTCAAAAAGATAAATTCTTAAGATATTCACTTTATATCGGAAAACATTTCCATACTTACTTATTCATAAGTAATTCACAAATTTTATTTTTTTTCAACACTTGAAAAATATTCAATATACTTAAATCGAGATTTAGTATATATTTCATTCTTTAAGGAAATCATGCTCTTAAACATATTTATTTGGGCCAAAACGAATGTTACGTAAAACATCGTTACGACAACCCAAAATCACTAGTATAGGGATTTGAAATTAAAATAGATATATAAATCCCAATACTATACAAAACATTTCCTTTCGGAAATCATTTACTATAACAACAGTGTTATAGTCCACCATTTCCTTTTATTTCTCGAAAACGTCTATTTCAACAATAAATATTGAAATCTATGGTTTCGAATCTCAATACGTTTTGAAAACATCGTTAGATCGTTTTAATTTCTATTTAAAACATCATATTCAAAACAATTTCTTTAACATATTATTCACTATTCAAAAACGTGAATCTACTACGTTACAAATTTCATCACTTCTATTCATTTTATTTCAAAGGATTATTCATAGTCAAAAACGTGAATATAACTCCATTAATAGGTTTCAACAATTTACTTATCAAAATAAGTCATTTGCGAATTTTATAAAACAACTTCATAGATTCTATTTCTATTTGTTTTATAACTGCTTCCTTTTTATACATCTCCTTTATTAACCTATTCGATTTATAACTCCATTATAAACTAAAGGTTCATATTATAAGTCAAATACTTATAATACGATTATTTTACAAAATCGTTCTTTTAAAGACTTTCCAATTATAAATCTTATAACTTATAAGATTCATTTATTTAACCAAATCTATTCTTTAAATAACTTCACAAATTTTATAAACCTACTGTTTATAAATTTCATTTATATCTTCACCATTTATAATTCTATAAATTTCATTCTTTAATGAAATTCATTTTCACTTCATTCAAACACTTATAAAAACTCGTTTTATAATTCAAATATTTTCATTTATAAATATCAATTTATAAATCCTTTATAAAATCAATTTATATTATTCTTTTAAAACATCTTTAATCTCCTTTATAATTTCACCATTTTGATTTATAAAATTATTTAAATTTTATAAATCCTATATTTAAACTTTTCACAATAAATTCAAAATTCCGATTTAACTATTTTATAAAATCATTAGCATCATATTCTTAAAAATCAGTTTTTTTAACTATATTTCTCAAAAATCATAATTTTTATAACATTAAAAATTATAACGTTTATTTATTTAAAATGGATCAGTTCCAAAAATATTTTATAAACGTATACTTTCAAAAATCACTTTGAAATCATTTTAAAATTTCCAAAACTTGGTCCAATGATGCTACACACCAAATAGTCAATCACGACAACAACGATATCATATATCGATATGATAATTAATGAATAACAAAATATCCATAATCAAATAAATACTGTTGAGGAATCCAGTTGGATGCCTCCAACCTGTTTTCCTGCATCCACAAACATTAGCACAATACCAATTTCGCTCCAGTACGAAATTATCGCGGTATATGGGATTTAAAATATTATCCGCTTAATAGACGGCGCAATAGGGTCTCATCCGCTAAACAAATGTGGGAAATCAATAACTCCAATATATACATATGCCAATATATATATATTGCTATTATATATAATACCAATTTCACTGTTTATGAAATATTCGCGGTATATGTTTTTAATAAATAACATCCGCTTACTAACGGCGCATAATGTCTATTTTAACAATCAATAGATATCAATCATCATTCAAACATGCATTCAAATATTTTAAATCTAACTATTTAAAATAAAATCCAAACTGATTCGATTGAGTGAGAAGTTCTCACCTTGATTTTAAATTCCGTTTTAGCAATTTATTTCGAATAAAATTAAACGTGCGTTTAATTTTACCCGAAATTCTCACTAACTCCAAACGACTCCAATCCAATTTCATCGCGTAGTGCTCGTCCATACGATTCCAACGCTTCTGGTTTCGCGCGTTTTCGACCTCGTATGAAAAAGATATGATTTTTCAAAGTTACACGATTTTTAATATACACAAATTTACACATACTTAACTAATTTTAAACCTACACAAATTCCTAGCCACCGGATCCATCAACATGCCATCACGACCGCTCCTTTCTTTCTTCTTCATTCACGCGACCTACAGACAAGGCCGAACCCATTATCCAAGATTAGGGTTTGAATTTGCAACCTCCATGTTGAACTTGAACTCGATCAAACACCTCCATGTTGCGCGCCTTGCTCCACTCCATGCTCGGCCCCAAAGGCTCTGAGCTCGGCCACCATCCTAGCGCTCACTTCGAGCCCGAACGGCTACACTTCCAACTCAACTCGCCACCAATCCACAACTCCATTTGCAATAATAACCGTTGAACTTCAAGATCTCTCTCTCCTCTACAATATTGTAGTTGAAGAATTCTTCAATCGATGCTTGGATCGAAAGATTTTTGAGGAAGAAGGGGAGACAATTCTGGCCGTTGTTTATATTAGTGGCGGCTAGGGTTTCATATTTTTTTTTTTATTTTGTGAGGGTTAATGGTTTATTTATAGGAATTTGAACGAACACTATTCATCCGGAAATTCCAAACTCCAATTTACGCGCCGAAACTGACGTTCCTAGAGTTTATCCCGTGTTCCGGACATAATGGAACAGGTTTCGGAAGCTAATTCGATCATCTGTGCGAGTTATGGCTACAAACGTTCAATTTAAATTAAACCGATTTAAATCGATTTCTAGGCGTTTTAATTTGTACCGGACAAACGGTAAATCCAATTGACTTGAAATTTGAAACCTTACAATAATATCACATTACGGATCCGATGAAACCGGTTTCGTCGAAATCCGAGACTTTTTGAAAAATGGCTATTTTAACTCGCCAAATTAATATTAAAAACAATTCGATGCGTTTCGAGCTGCCAAGATCAAACGATAACTCTGATTGACACGAAAATTGAAATCCGGTAATAACTAACTATTACGGATCCAATGGAACTAGTTTCGTTCAATTCTAAGACTGTTCAAAAATTGACTATTTTCACTAGTCGATTTAATATTAAAATATTCAATTTTCACAAATTAACTTTTAATTCGATTTTAAAAGTTCTAAAATATCATTATAACTCCAACATGATATAATAAAATTTTACAAATCATTTTCAATCATATTTAACTCGATTTTCAATTATTTCCATAATTTAACATATTAAATTATTGATTTAATTATTCAATTAAATCCAATAATTCAAAATAAAATTTATTCGACTTATAAATTCACTTATTAATATTTAAAATTAATTAAATATTCAAATTTTAATTACTAAAATTTCTGGGTCGTTACAATCTTCCCCCCTTAAAGAATTTCGTCCTCGAAATTATCAAGTAAGAAAAGTTACAGAATCTATTAACTTTCCAAAATTCATAATCAAACTTCTTACAATAACTTACTAAGTTTTCAAATCATACTTAGTTACCTTTTCAAAAACAACTACTATTGTTTAACTTTCAATTCTAAATCAAAGTTTAGTTTTCAAAATTTTCACAAAAATTCCCAAATTTTTCCAACGCCTTAAATTTTCGGAAAAATTCGTCATAGTCTCCTTTGCGCGGCTCGATCCGAAAAAAAATGACAGTATATATATCACAAATATACATCTCATCAAGTAATGAGGCATCCCGAAGGGAAAAAAGTGTAAAAGTACGATATTTAATCCGAGATATGTACCTTATTTTTTTATTAGCAAGCATATACGGCTAATATAGCACGAAAGTGAGCTCCAAATGCGAAGCAAACGCCATCCGCACCTACTAAACACTCAACAACAACATGAGAATCATGCATATATGAAAATAGTATCAATATACTTCATATAGCAACATAACAACTGCATGATATAGCAAATGCAACAAAACAACAAATGCGGACATCAACCAACTATCATTCATTCATATTCTCGTTAATATTCAATGAATTGGTTTTCAATTTTAATCACATTTGATTTATTAACAGTGGATGTTTTTATTAACATTCATTTTCAATTAGTTTATATTCACTAATTCATATTCAAGTTGGTTCACTTCCAATCAAATTACATTCCTATTTAAGATTCACTAACTTCCAATTGAATTTCAATTACTTCAACTTTCAATTTCATTAATACTTTAATGAATTACACATACATTCATTATTTCATATCAATTATTCACATTTAATTGATTAATATTCAATCCATTCATTCAATTCAATTACAAAATTTGAATTTCACTTATATAACTCAAGTTTATATTTATCACTTAACTTTATTAATTTACTTTGATACCCAAATCAACTTCATTCAACATCTCTTAAGTTATATTTCATTTAAACATTATTTGTTTTTACATAACTTAAATTCCAACTTATAAATCAATTCAGCTTCTAATTCTAAAGTAAATTTCCATTTAACTTTAAATTCATTTTCATTTATAACTCATATTCATAAAAATATTCATATAGTTTCACTTCTTATATATATAAGTTTATTTCACAATTGTAAATCACTTTAATTATAATTCAATTCTTATAATTCTTTTGCTTATACAATTATTCTTCAATTTAGATTATTCAAACAACTAAACAATCATCTTAAATACACTTTAATAATTCTGAAAAATTATTTTCTTTATATATAAAAATATAATTAAGGTAAAATTATTTCATTTACCCAATTTCAAAACAATATTGTGCCGAATTGTTCTATTCAAGTGTCTAGAAACCCCTTCGGCATAGTTGTCGAGACCACGCTGACGAAGGTTCATATACCACTCAATAAACCAATCATCACAATATAAAACAATTTTATATTCACTAACAAATACGCTCTCATAGCTATTATTACACTCAAACTCATTCTAGAGTACTACTGACTCTATCTCTAATGAGTAATACGCAACAGAATCATGGTTGTCGCTTAACCATATGCTTTGATACCAGATGTGACGACCCACAAATCCGTACTCCTTGAATATACACTAATCTCCATAGATTAATTCAAGATGAACAGAAATACGAATTATCAATGTTTAAGAAAAAGAAAGAGAGAGAAAAAGGAGAGAAAAAGATAGAAAAGATAGAAAAAAAGAGAAAATAGAAAATAGAACGGAACAGAAAACAACAGAACAATTACAGAATCTCACAATTCGCAGCGGAACAACATATAATAATAAATGAATAATCTTTGAACAAAGAACTATATCAGTTATTACATTTTAAACATTACATTTCATTACATCACATCATCAGAGTGTACAACAACAACAACAATCAACAACAAACAATGCAGCGGAAAAAGAAATACTATATACTAGTAATACGGCATGCCATCCAGCTTGCCTCCAGCAATTCCAGAATATCCAGAATATCCTGATAAACCTAACTCTTGACTGCCCGTGTGGAAATTGGTGGGCACCCAGAGTTTAGGAAGGAAAACAATAAACTCCGAGTCAGTCATGTGACTGGTGTGAGAACTCAAAACAGTTTATTTATCTTTAAAATCAAAATAGTGGAATATTTTTAAAGTCAATTCGCAATGCTTTTTAAAAATGAGACTACCATAAGGCCTCCCGCACACACACACACATGCAAACGCAGAATCGGAGGAGATTTCTCCTTATGATAGTCAAAGATGATTGATACGCATTAAAAACAACATTTGATGTTATTACTAGTGCATAGTGTAGGAAAACTTGATTTCGAAAGTAGAATATAAATCTTAGCCAGCATAGACATTTCGAACTATGCCTACTATAGCTAACTATGTTCAATAGCAGGTACCGCCACATTCCATAGCAGGTTATACAACTAAAACCGTACAAGTCTCGTATTGTTTCTTTGGATTTCCAACGAATGATCAGGCCAAGGAACTTCCCATTGCCACATGAGAATGCCTCTGGATGGACATCCCCGAGAACCAAACCGGATCTCTACCAACACAAGGCCGGGTTACCCCTAATTGAGTAACAACTGACCGAATATGCCATCCCCCGGTCCTTTGGGACCTTTCAACCGAGCGCTCGCAATCAATTCACACAATCATAAAGTGTTTTCAACATGAGTAAGTATCTGGGCTCCATACCATGATACCACCCTTTTCCAGAAGGAAATGCACATATCCTAAAGGGCGCTACCCCTCATAACCTGGCCGCATCTTTTCTGTTTTGACCATTCACGGGGTGTGAGGCTCGACGAAGTCACGTCCACAAAAACATACTTTATACAAAAGCCATGCTTTGGGTAGACAAATGATCATAGAAATGATCACCAGGATAGACGATCAAATAAATGATCCTATCACAAATAATCAACACAATGATCATTTACAGCAACACTCAGCATGTCACATTACCAAATTGGGAATATATCGCTGATAACATTCAACTACATAACCTCTGAGCTCGTACGTCTCAGAGAAGGGTGTTAAGCTAAAAGAATAAATTCTCCGCCACCAACAGAAATATATTTGAATGAAATCGGCTTTATATCTCAATTTGTAATGTCAGACATACAATCCATACAAGTCTGTTCCGGGCTCGAACAAAACCGAAGGCACTTCTCACGAAGCCCTTGCAATCCGGGTATTCACAATCCCGATCGAATTTCCCATCACTTAGGAAATCTCTATACCAGGAGCTACCCAGTGCAGAGACAATCGATAGGTCATCCTATCGCTTTCACAAATACCCGGTCTTCAACACCGGTCATCAAATGCAATTCATAACGACGTATCACATATTCGGAATGGGTTATACGACCCCATGGTCCTTTCCCGGTTAACCCGAATAGTGAGTGCTTGTTCAAAAATAAGTGTGGCATTCAAATTCAAACAAATCACATCAATTACCCATTCAAAGGGAAATATTGATAGTCGGTTATTGAACTATCAATGGATATGCACAACATCACCAGATTCCAAATAATTTTCCAAATTATTTATTTTCGAAAATATCTTTACAAGATATATAATTTTCACACTTCAAAAATAAATCAATATTTATTTTTAAACAACTTCCCTTTTCATTCATAAATTCCATAGTGAATTTTCATTCCAAAATATCCATGCATATACGATTTCATTTATTCATTTCAATTTATCTTCAAAAAGATAAATTCTTAAGATATTCACTTTATATCGGAAAACATTTCCATACTTACTTATTCATAAGTAATTCACAAATTTTATTTATTTTCAACACTTGGAAAATATTCAATATACTTAAATCGAGATTTAGTATATATTTCATTCTTTAAGGAAATCATGCTCTTAAACATATTTATTTGGGCCAAAACGAATGTTACGTAAAACATCGTTACGACAACCCAAAATCACTAGTATAGGGATTTGAAATTAAAATAGATATATAAATCCCAATACTATACAAAACATTTCCTTTCGGAAATCATTTACTATAACAACAGTGTTATAGTCCACCATTTCCTTTTATTTCTAGAAAACGTCTATTTCAACAATAAATATTGAAATCTATGGTTTCGAATCTCAATACGTTTTGAAAACATCGTTAGATCGTTTTAATTTCTATTTAAAACATCATATTCAAAACAATTTCTTTAACATATTATTCACTATTCAAAAACGTGAATCTACTACGTTACAAATTTCATCACTTCTATTCATTTTATTTCAAAGGATTATTCATAGTCAAAAACGTGAATATAACTCCATTAATAGGTTTCAACAATTTACTTATCAAAATAAGTCGTTTGCGAATTTTATAAAACAACTTTATAAATTCTATTTCTATTTGTTTTATAACTGCTTCCTTTTTATACATCTCCTTTATTAACCTATTCGATTTATAACTCCATTATAAACTAAAGGTTCATATTATAAGTCAAATACTTATAATACGATTAGTTTACAAAATCGTTCTTTTAAAGACTTTCCAATTATAAATCTTATAACTTATAAGATTCATTTATTTAACCAAATCTATTTTTTAAATAACTTCACAAATTTTATAAACCTACTGTTTTTAAATTTCATTTATAACTTCACCATTTATAATTCTATAAATTTCATTCTTTAATGAAATTCATTTTCACTTCATTCAAACACTTATAAAAACTCGTTTTATAATTCAAATATTTTCATTTATAAATATCAATTTATAAATCCTTTATAAAATCAATTTATATTATTCTTTTAAAACATCTTTAATCTCCTTTATAATTTCACCATTTTGATTTATAAAATAATTAAATTTTATAAATCCTATATTTAAACTTTTCACAATATATTCAAAAATTTCGATTTAACTATTTTATAAAATCATTAGCATCATATTCTCAAAAATCAGTTTTTTTAACTATATTTCTCAAAAATCATAATTTTTATAACATTAAAAATTATAACGTTTATTTATTTAAAATGGATCAGTTCCAAAAATATTCTATAAATGTATACTTTCAAAAATCACTTTGAAATCATTTTAATATTTCCAAAACTTGGTCCAATGATGCTACACACCAAATAGTCAATCACGACAACAACGATATCATATATCGATATGATAATCAATGAATATCAAAATATCCATAATCAAATAAATAATGTTGAGGAATCCAGTTGGATCCCTCCAACCTGTTTTCCTGCATCCACAAACATTAGCACAATACCAATTTCGCTCCAGTACGAAATTATCGTGGTATATGGGATTTAAAATATTATCTGTTTAATAGACGACGCAATAGGGTCTCATCCGCTAAACAAATGCGGGAAATCAATAACTCCAATATATACATATGCCAATATATATATATATATATTGCTATTATATATAATACAAATTTCACTGTTTATGAAATATTCGCGGTATATGTTTTTAATAAATAACATCCGCTTACTAACGGCGCATAATGTCTATTTTAACAATCAATAGATATCAATCATCATTCAAACATGCATTCAAATATTTTAAATCTAACTATTTAAAATAAAATCGAAACTGATTCGATTGAGTGAGAAGTTCTCACCTTGATTTTAAATTCCGTTTTAGCGATTTATTTCGAATAAAATTAAACGTGCGTTTAATTTTACCCGAAATTCTCACTAACTCCAAACGACTCCAATCAAATTTCATCGTGTAGTGCTCATCCATACGATTCCAACGCTTCTGGTTTCGCGCGTTTTCGACCTCGTATGAAAAGGATATGATTTTTCAAAGTTACACGATTTTTAATATACACAAATTTACACATACTTAACTAATTTTAAACCTACACAAATTCCTAGCCACTGGATCCATCAACATGCCATCACGACCGCTCCTTTCTTTCTTCTTCATTCACGCGACCTACAGACAAGGCCGAACCCATTATCCAAGATTAGGGTTTGAATTTGCAACCTCCATGTTGAACTTGAACTCGATCAAACACCTCCATGTTGCGCGCCTTGCTCCACTCCATGCTCGGCCCCAAAGGCTCTGAGCTAAGCCACCATCCTAGCGCGCACTTCGAGGCCGAACGGCCACACTTCCAACTCAACTCGCCACCAATCCACAACTCCATTTGCAATCATAACCGTTGAACTTCAAGATCTCTCTCTCCTCTACAATATTGTAGTTGAAGAATTCTTCAATCGATGCTTGGATCGAAAGATTTTTGAGGAAGAAGGGGAGACAATTCTGGCCGTTGTTTATATTAGTGGCGGCTAGGGTTTCATATTTTTTTTTTAATTTTGTGAGGGTTAATGGTCTATTTATAGGAATTTGAACGAACACTATTCATCCGGAAATTGCAAACTTCAATTTACGCGCCGAAACTGACGTTTCTAGGGTTTATCCCGCATTCCGGACACAATGGAACAGGTTTCAGAAGCTAATTCGATCATCTGTGCGAGTTATGGCTACAAACGTTCAATTTAAATTAAACCGATTTAAATCGATTTCTAGGCGTTTTAATTTGTACCGGACAAACGGTAAATCCAATTGACTTGAAATTTGAAACCTTACAATAATATCACATTATGGATCCGATGAAACTGGTTTCTTCGAAATCCGAGACTTTTTGAAAAATGGCTTTTTTAACTCGCTAAATTAATATTAAAAACAATTCGATGCGTTTCGAGCTGCCACGATCAAACGATAACTCCGATTGACACGAAAATTGAAATCCGATAATAACT
This sequence comes from Allium cepa, assembly GCA_030765085.1. Classification (NCBI taxonomy): domain Eukaryota; kingdom Viridiplantae; phylum Streptophyta; class Magnoliopsida; order Asparagales; family Amaryllidaceae; genus Allium; species Allium cepa. Next base: position 485,724,330 of record CM060935.1, read on the forward strand.
AACTATTGCGGATCCAATGAACTGGTTTCGTTCAATTCTGAGACTGTCCAAAAATTGACTATTTTCACTAGGTGATTTTAATATTAAAATATTCAATTTTCACAAATTAACTTTTAATTCGATTTTAAAAGTTCTAAAATATCATTATAACTCCAACATGATATAATAAAATTTTACAAATCATTTTCAATCATATTTAACTCGATTTTCAATTATTTCCATAATTTAACATATTAAATTATTGATTTAATTATTCAATTAAATCCAATAATTCAAAATAAAATTTATTCGACTTATAAATTCACTTATTAATATTTAAAATTAATTAAATATTCAAATTTTAATTACTAAAATTTTTGGGTCGTTAGAAGAAAGGTACGGCCAAAATAAATGGTGTACTGATTGAAAAAGAAACGGTAAAAGAAACGGTGAAACGACTTTACGTTTTTTAGCTTTTAAAACCTTCCATACATCCTTTTATTTTAAATCAAGTAAAAAAATAAACTTCAGCAAGTACATATAAAACCGAAACAAAGTGAAAAATAAATAAAAATATATAATTAAATTTAAAGAAAATATAAAAAGAATTAAGGAAATTGCTTAAAAATTGAAAACAGGGTTCAAAAATTACAATTAAAACATCAATGGCTTTGGAAAAATATCTACTTCATTTTAAAAATATTCTAAAGCAAAATTTTGAAATAAAATAATTTATTTATCATTTATAAAATAAAATAATTAATTAAATTGGAGAAAAATAGAAAAGAACTAAAGAAAATGTTTAAAAATTGAAAACAGGGCATGGAAATTACAAGAAAAATACTACTAGCTCTAGAAAAATTCCTACCTCACTTAAAAAATATTTAAAGACAAAAACATACATAAAATAACATATCAATACATATTACAATAAAAAATGACAAAGAAAAATAAAATTTATACTATTTAAAATAACAAAATTGTAGAATAAACAAATTACACTCAATATTGAAATATACATAACTTTCACAATTTAAATCCGTTTCCAATGAAACAAAAAGCAGTGTTCTTAAAATTTTATGTTCTTTCATAATAAAAGATAAAATTTAAATTTTCAAATTTTAAAAATTTAAATTAAAAGTCAAAGTTTGACTACTTTGACCAAAAATTCACTTTTTGGAAAATATTCTTTTTAGTCATGCTTTGAAAAGATAATTCATATCAAAACTAAAGTTTATCATTCAAAATAAATAAAATAAGTTTTTAAATCAAAATTTTAATTAAAATATACAAAAAAAATAAATCACAAAATACAGGGTTGTTATATCCTCTCTCATCTTATTTTCTTCTCAAAGCTTAACCCATTGCAACATTCACATCGGCCATGCCTCTCCCACAATCGCCTCTGCCTCGTTTTCTTCCCTCACTCAACAATGCTAGCATCGCCCTCTTTTGCTTGGCTGACCCACTCCTAACTCCACACGCAACAGCCACGTTCTCCACCCCACTCCGCTACTTCCCCGCCACGCACCCGAAGCTTCAGTGAGATGCCGACCATCGACCATTCAAGCTTCCCGCAGAAGCTTCTTCCACGCAGCAACATCGCCACCACCGAACAGTCACCAACCGAGCCTCCAATGTGCCTCCCTGACAACAAGTAAACAACCAACCTCCGCCTCTTTTTTCCAGCCACCTAATTCCACCACTCCACCATGGCCGTGCCGACCCTTCCTCTACCGGGACCTGTGACCATCCCCTCGTTTGCCTGCATGCACCGTTCTTCCACTCATCGTCTCTCCTCCACCGACGACGGCCACATCCAGATCCTCCTTCCCATGGCCTCGGCAACCGGCAAACCCACTGGCCTTGCCCGCACGCACACATCAAACTCCACAGCGCCTCACCCACAAAGCTCAGCCGCACGTCCTCCGGGTGGCCGACCTTCCACCCTCCAACCTGCCATTTGACAACCGTCTCCAAAGCCTCAAAGTCTGCCGATGGGATATTCTCTGGCCGCTCCGCCTCTTGATCCCCCCCAGTTGTTGCCTTTTACCCACGGCCTGCCGTCCTTCGCATCTTCCTCTTCTATATTTGTGTTTATATATAAAGGTAATATATTATTTCATTAAATATTTTGTATATGTGTGGGTTATATGTAGTTAGGTTCGGCTATATGTGTTTATAACATCTATTATATTTTAAAAGGAGGTGCATATATTTATAGTTTATATATATGTGTGTGTGTTGGGCAAGTTTTGTAATCTGCCATATATGATAATATATAAAAGTCTATTTATTTACGTGTAAAAGTCTATTTATTTACGTGTATTACCAGTGTTATACTATATATGTTTTGTATATTAATGTTAGTAGTATAAGGGTAGGTGTATATAAATCTTTGTTCACTATTAGTTATATAGATTGGTCTATACAGCTTATATTAGTTTATATATATTTGGGTTTAAGGTTCAAGTTTTAATACATATATATTAGTATAGAAGTATGTGTGTGTTATGGTTTATTTTATGTAAATTTATATTAGTTGATATTTAAAATTATATATATGGCTTATATATATAGTCTACCGTATGAAATGTATGATATAAGAGTTTCCATACATCAATCTACATAATATATGTAAAGTCTGAGTGCATTTTGTCGAACCTGTTCACCCACATTGTTTTGTTTTGAATTGCATATAGATTTAAATTATAAGCTTATATAAGTGGTATATATTGATTTGTTTCAAAATATTGATTTTGTAGCAAGTAACGCTTCAAATTTCCACTTGCATGTAGCATATATATAAGCAGTTGTTTACTAAGTATTGTGTTGTTGTATATATAATAGTGTATAAGTCATGTATAAAGTTGTTTATATATGTGTTTAGTTTAAAACTATGTTTTGAAAGCGTATATATCATTTTAATGAGTTTCAAAACTAATATTGGTTTTTTAAGATAATAATGTATATATTTTAGTTTATATCAAAAATGATTCTAATTGATTCTCATCTATTCCCATTTTATCAGCTTTTGGTCCATCGTGACTGTTTTCTTCACCGAATTCGTGCCTATCACACTTTGTGCTTGAATTCGTAACTCGTTTCACCGTCTAATATCTCTAGCCTCGAAAGGTGAGCAATCACTCACGATTAATGTTCTTATATTTATTAAATTTGATTTCAATTGAAACGACAAATTGAAATATGCTGCTATTAGTTATTTACACTGTTATATATGATATTACCTGTATCAATTCACCTGTGACATCTAACACCATTATATGTTATTTATGCGATAATAATCCAGTTTGGTTGATAATTGATTGATTGTTTGATGTCTATATTGGACGTTAATTTTTTTTATTTTAAAGTGATAAATAATATGGAACTGAATTTGATATAGGTTAGTTAATAATTTAAATTGATGAATGTGTTGAATTTGATTAGAAATTGGTATAATATGACCCCTTTAAATGTTAAATAAATTGACACGAAGAAATAATGTTAACTGCACATTGAACCATTGAATGTATGTTGTATAAATTGATGTAGTATTAAATTGAATAATAGATATCAAGTGAAGAACTGCATAAATATTTGTGTAATAATCTTTAATCAACATGAAATGATAATGTGGATTCTAGAAATAATTATATTAGTTTGCACAAACAACAATGTAAATTAATACGATTATTTCGAGATTATTTGAATTAATTATTGGATTGTTATTGATGTTTGTTATTGCTTGTTTATTTACTTTGACACCATCCCAGTTATCACACCGCAAGTTCCCTTTGCTATGCTTTGATTTTTGAATTGAAATGGAATCGGGTTGAAATGATAAATACCCAAATGAATTTGACTTAGGTTAGAGAATTAAATAAGCCTGATTGGTCAATAATTTGATTTAAAATAAAATAAAGATTTTATTTGGATAAATAATAAGGTTTTGAAATAAAGTTGGAATTTGAAATTTTAATGAAGGAAAATGTTAATATTTAATAATTTGAAACAAAATATTAACATAGTAGTTGATAAAAGAACATTGTTTTAAATTTAAGTAATAATTGAGTTTTGAAATTTGTTAATAATTAAGTTTGAAATTATTTAATAATTAAATAAGATTGAATTATTTAATAATTAAATGCAATGGAATTCTCGATAAGTGAAATTGAACTTCGTAATAAGGAAAATTGAACTTCTTTAATAAGGGAAATTGAACTTATTGAATAATTGAAATTAAGTTCTTTATTAATTTAGTTTTGAAATTTGTAATGAAGTAAATGAATAAGTGAAATTATATTTCTTTAACAAGAAATAAATGAGACTTATTGAAAATAATGTAAGACTTGTAATTTAAAGAACCTGATTTGACGAATCTAATTTAATTCAAATTTGAAGTTTTGATATAATGAAGTTGAACCCAAGTAATTGATTTAATGAATTGGAAATTAAATGGAAATTGTTTGAATGACAAATTTACTTAATGAATATTGAATGAAATCGATCAATGAATTTAAATTGATTTGAATGTTAAATTAAATTAATTTAAATGATTTCGGAATGAAACTTATATATGAACTTGAATCAATATTTGAATTGTTTTAAATAAAAATTGAAATTGAATTATAAGATTTTGAAATAGTGATTTGAAGTTTTGAATCGTAAATTATGAAAATTGATGTAGAATGAAAAATGGAATAATGATTTACAAATTTTAATTGAAATTGAATTTGATTTGGTTTTGAAATTTACTAAACGACCAATCGGTGTAATAATTACGAAAGTTATTAAAGAAACCGGAATTGGTTATGGACATACTCTCTGTCTAAACCAAAAACCACTTTAATAACTATACGTGGAGTGTGATCCAGAATGAAGTGGTTGGAATGATGTACATGATGACTGAAGAAAGAGAACGATAATGGATAGCTTTGACACTTGTGTCAAATTGGAAATGACTAAAACAGGAGCCGTGCCGGGCCAAATGGGGTTAGCCCTGTAACGATCCTAATTTTAATTAATTTTAAATTCATAATTTATTTTAATTTTGAATAAAAATTTGTGAAATTAATTTGGTAATTGATATTTAATATCAGTTAAACTATGAATTTCTTGGAAAATGTATTTAAATTTAATTTGAATTGGGATTTAAAAATATTGTAAAGTAAAAATATAAATACAATGTAAATACAAGACGATGAGTGTTAAGTTGAAAAATAAAAATTTAAGTTAGAAATAGAAATTGAAATAGATATATAAGACAAATTTAAAAAGTAAATGAGACAAAGAAGAAATAATATCTACAAAGCAAATAAAAACAAATCAATAAGATATTGAAGTTAGAAACAAAATGAAGGAATGTATGCAGGCAAGAAGAGAGAAAGTGTAAACAAGAAGCAAAAAAAAAATATCTACTAAACAAAACAAACAAGTACAAAAGTGGATTTGCTGTAAACAAAAGTATACATGCATGATAACAAATAGTAAGCTTGTAAACAAATAGGACATTGCATTTATTACCCCATCTCCTCAGTACAAAATATAATCCTCTCAGCCGAACAAGCATTGCTTAGTCAACAAACAAAAATAAACAAAGTCTGATCAAAGAAAAAAATAGTACCAGGTAACACCTACCTATACAAGATACTGTAACAACCCGGTATTTCGCGTCTATTTTTAATCGACATTAAATGATTACTATTATTGCAAATTTCCATTTGAAGTTTTTGAATTTTGAAAATTTTAAATTATTTTATAAATTGTTAAAAGAAATTTTGGGCTTTATAATTTAAATAGTGGTCCATATTTTATTGGGCCGTGATTATTTGCTAAGGCTTATAACCGGTTTCTTTTCCCCGTTCTTTCATTTTTCATTCGAACCCTAAAACCTAGCTCACGAAGAAAATAGAATGGAGGCGGTCTCGTTCGTCCTCTTCTCCAAATTAGGGCTTGGGATTGTGGTGGCCGACCTTACTCTCTCGTTGCTCTAGCGTCGCGCGTCTCCGTGATGCTTCAATTCGTCGACAAGGTGAGCTTGCTCACATCTAATTCAGGTCTCGAGTTATCTGTGTATTTTGTTGCTTGAATTCTTGGCTAATGTTGCTTCGAGTTTTAGTGATTTCTGATTTTTGTTCTATTTCTGTTCCATGACTTTTGAACTTGAGTGATTTCTTCACTCACATCTAATTTGAACATTTCTTCAGTAGTATAGATTTTGCTTGAATGATTGATGATTTCACTGAGTTATTCAATTGTTCTTTTCGTGTTACTTGATTTACACTGTTTTGATTTCTCTGAAACTATTTCCTAATTGTTCACCACGGTTCGAGGCCGCTGGTATTTTGTGTTGACTTCGGCCATCACCATTATTGAACTGTAATTGATGATTCTGGCCATTATTGTTCATCCCTGATAGCATTTTCGACCTTGTTCTTATGCACTTTTATGCAAATTGCAGTTCACTACTGCCTCTTTATAAAAGTCTGCTTGCATTATGTTGTACTTTGTTCTTTCAGGTATGTTCATTTGCACTATGCCTGCCTAATGCATTCCAGTTTCTTGTAGTTTGTACCGGTATCCTGTTTCACTGGTACATATGCATTACTCATTCTCTGTTGACATATATACTGTTGACCGTTGTTTGAGTCATGTGTTCTTGGTGCTCGACTCTGACCTGTTGTGTTCTTCCCTGTAACTTGACTTGATTGAGCTTCAGGCTAGACTTGTCTTTCTGTTCGATTTTTGCCTTGCCTTGAGCATATGTATACTGCTGCAGCTTCGAATGATGCATGTTGTACCTGATCCCTTTTATTCTTTACTGGTATCTCTTGACAGTTTTGAATTGCTTGATGAACTTTGGTTCTTTGATTTAATTGTTGCCATTTACTGTCTCACTGCTTTATTGTCACTGCCTATTGTTTGTGCAGTTGAGCTTGTATTTTGTCAGTTGCAGTGTCTTGACATTCAGGTCTGCACTCTTTCGTTTGATAGTTGCTTGTTACTTTGAAAGTGCAACACTTGCCTCTTTTATCATTTCTTTTTATTGATTCGCCCTTGATGGTTTACACTGCTGCCGCATATGTGCATCTGAGTACGCACATACATATGTATGTGTGGAAGCATGTATTGATTTGGGTCTGCTTTGTTGGTTTGTATCGCACTGGGTTAACACTCATGTGTGCTAAGGCATTGCATTTTCATTAGCCTCGGGCCCAGGCAGATTAGATGTGTGGGCCTTGCCTTGCAATGATCACTGATTTCATTTGCATTTTTCCAGTTTCATTTAGTGGACACTGTTTCACTTCCACTTCATGTAGGGATTGCATTAGTTCTGTCCTCTGTTCTTCGAGGCATGTAGTTCAGTGTGTATTTGCTGTCTTCATGTACCTGAATACATGTAGCTGCAGTGCATTTGAAGTTGAATTGTGTGTGCTACTGCCTTCGTTATCGAATCTGATATTTGCACTGCCAGTTTCACAGTTGCAAACATGTTGTCTCTTTGGTACACTTGGTTCGTGATTCATTGTTGCATTCCTGTATATGCACTTGAATAATTGTGTTGCACTAAGTTCATGTGGTCTTCACCTAGGTGCAGACTGCACTTGCATCTGTTTTGGGTGCTGACTCTTTGTTCATTAGCTGGTTCCTTCATGTTCTTGTACCTGACTCATTACTGTTGTATGTAATGATGCATTCATTGTTGACTGCAGTTTTTTTTGGGTATGCGGTCTTGCCCTTGTTGTTTTGCATTGCATTGATGCAAATGGATTGTTTTCGAAGTCACTTGAGTTGAATCCGGTATTTCGGGTTTGACCTTGTGCCCGTTTGTGTACATCATCACTGTAGTGGCAAGGCAGTGCACGCAAGCGTGAACTGCAGCCACACGGTATGGCTTTTATGATATTTTATTTTGTTTTGATTGTTTGATCTTTTGCATATTCCACATGCAGTAGTGGCGAGGCAGTGCACGCGTGCGTGTACTGCAGCCCTACTTGAATTAATATTTTAATTGATATTTCAATGGTTTGAACTGTTTGTTCATTTCAATTCAATATTCTGAATTGCATTCTGATTTGGTTTAATTACTGTCGTCTATTCAGTAATTAATTATTATTGCTTCTGTGCACTAATAACTGAGTTTGAATTAGACTGACCCGAGTATTATTTTCTTTTGAATCTAATACTCGGGTCAGACCGAGTATTTCAAGTTGTAGATATTCAGCTTTGGGGTTGCTGCTAGAGCTATGAAGTTCTTTCATATCTTTTGGAGTAGTCGTCGTCATTTGTTGTATTCTGAAAAATTGGATAGGAAGATATGTATTCATGTATATTATATACGTTAATGTACTTGTATATGTAACTTCTTGAGTCGACTGTGGTAGTTGTATCATATGTACCGTGTCTTATGTATTGTATCAAATGTATTGTAACTGACATCAGTTATTGTATATACGAGACTTTATGTTTTATTTGTGTTCCGCATTATATTATCTGTGTAATATTTTATATTTACTGTTCTAAACTATTATGAACCATCGTAGTTCGTTTTATACTGGAATTGGGGTATTTCGATGGGAGAAAATAAATCAGAGATGGAAAATGAAAGAATATATATATATATATATATATATATATATATATATATATATATATATCACTCCTATCGAGATAACCAATACTAGTGTAAGGCCAACTAGTGATGGCCGCTCCTCAACAGCCTTATTCTCCGTGCTAGTTGACAGCACTACACCGTAGTGTTCTTGGCTAGCGTGGGTATAGAGGTGGGGCGTCACAGATACCTTCTTTATTGATACACATCCATACTCATTTTAGTTCGAGCATCATCAACCTGAGATCGAAAAAAATTAAAAACCACAACTTTTCGCGAATCAAAACCAGAAGCAATCGAAGACAAGTTCGAAGAGCGGATTAAATTCGACAGTAAGCGAAGCGTATCTAGATCGAGATTCAACAAGTAGACCTCAGATTCATGCTCGAGTCGAAACGAGTTCCATCCCTTACACCATAGTTGAAGATCCGACCTGCAAACTCCTAAACAGTGTAGCTCGAAGTTGTTCTTTGGTTCTTTAAATATCTGTGAGTAAACCTCACCCATTGTACTAATAATTATGTTGGCTGAACTGCATGCTTTTGATTGATATTGTGATGTTTTGGTTGGATGAAAATTTGATGGACTGTTCTTGTTGTTAGCTACAGTCTTGTTTTTTTCTTTCTATAAACCAGTTTGCATTTCCTGCTCCTATATTTTGTGTTTTAAATTGCTGAGTTCGACTCTGGATTGGGTGCTTCATTTTTATTCAAGGATTTTGAGATTTCCAGCATATGAATATCAAAATTTTTTTTACTTCTATTTTAGCTTAATATTTCCCAGTTTGGTTATTTGTTCAGTGATTCATTTTGATTGGAAATTGCTTACCGTTTGTTCGCAAGTAGTGTAACAATTTAAAGTTTAAACAAGCAAAGTAAAAATATATATAAATATATAACTGGTTTTGAAAAATAATGAACTGAAATTCATTGGATATTTAATACCAAAGTTTTGAACACACTTGGTATGAGTATATACTCAATTTACAAGTCTTGTTGCCTGAAAACAATAGGCCTATGTTGATCATTTATGAAATCATAGTTTACAGTTTTTGAACCTGATGGGTTAAGGTTTCTTGTATTTGAAATCTGAAGAGTATTAATTCCAGAAGTATGTTTGGTTTGTGATGATTTCCAGCTTGAATTACACCATTTAAACAGATCAAACCAAATGGAGATTAGTTATAAAATCAGGATGATATCTGAAATATTTAAAACTTACTGTATATTAGGCACTATATGTATTGTTGCATACTTATATGTTACAGTCTCTTATTAAGATTCATGGATGCTTAAGGAAATAACTGATAAATTTTGTAAGCCGGGTTTTATGAAAATTATATTTATAAGAAGTATGTTTAGTTAAACTTAGTTTTTGTTCGAAATATTGTAATAAAAGGAATACATATAGTTTCAAAATTTTGTGTCTTGGTATAAAAACAGGTTTCGAAGTTTTGCAATACCTTGCACGGGTGGTCTATGTCTATATTGTTTAGACTTAAAGCAATCCCCACTTTTCTGCAATTCTAAAAAAAGATGTACTGTCCATATAGTATTGTAGAGTAATAGCCTATTTTTTATGGGTTAATATAACCTATGCCAACTTGCCTTTTAGAAAGTACAATTTTACTTTGTAATAGCCTAACCTGTCTTAGAGGTAAGTTTATTTTATATAAGTATAGCTTGCTTTGTTTTTCCAACAAATTCAAACTAGATGCATATACTTGATAACTCAATTGCTTGAAAATATGATAACTCAACCTTGATTTGGCACTTAATGCGTGCGTCCCTCATCTCTGTGCATTGTTTCATTGAGAACAATTTATTGTTCTTTGCATTGAAGAAAATCACACACCAAAGCGTCTTTCTTTGATAATTATTTAGTCCCTGTTAGTTCACGCTTTGCATTGAAGAATATGTCCTTGCGTATGCTAATTTGTGATTGCACTATATTTTCTTACTTTGTACCTGTCAGTTAATTGTAGCTTGCATTATAGCATTGAAATATGGGTATGCATTGTTTAAGTTAAAAATGGATCTGTTTGATTTTTATTTTTTCGTCCCTACCTTGGCTCGCTGATTGGTAACTTGTACTAGTTCCTTGAATATGACATACAATCTTTTGTATAATTAGCATACGTCCCTGTCATTCTATCCTTGTTTACTTTAGTTGCCTTCACCCAAACCTTGAAATATTTAAAATGCAGGTTGTTGCAAAAGCACAGGTTCTTATATAGTTGATTATTGGCTGCTGTGTAATGTGTTGTCGCCTTCTTTGTTCTATTATATGCTCTTTGAAATTATGCTGCTCTTGGATTGCATAATTGTTTTACTTCATGAACTTTAAGCTTGTTGTTGATTTTTTTTTGATTTAGAAGATGCAACTGATTTTCAAGTTTTCGAATTCTTTTGATATCTGCTTCAAAGAAAATATTGAAAAAAAATTAATTGAATTATTAATGATTAAAGATTGATTTAAGCAAGTGTTTAAAGGTTAGTTAGTTTAAAGAATAATTAATTAATGTGATTAATCAATTAAGGTAATTAATTTGAGAAATATTAATTAATTAAAGGTTAATTAATTTGTGAGAGTAATTAAGGGATGAGTATTAAATAAGGATTGATTAATTAATTTTTTTTGTAATTAATTAAAAATGATTAATTATTAATTTAAAGTTGATTAATTTATACTTAAGGGTTAATGAATTTATTAAAGGTTAATTAATTTATTAAGATGGTTTGTAATTAATTAATATTAATAACCAGAATTAGTAATTAAATTCGTAAGTAAATAATATGATTAAATAAATCAGATAATTAAATTGATCCTACTCATGGATGTTTAGATTCTATTGGATGATTGAATTGTTTGATATCCCTGATATGTGATGCTTTATGATATATCCTGATTTGTGTTGTGATCTGTAATGTAATTTATTTATCCGGGATGAATATATTTAATTATCTGTGATATGTATATCTGTGATCTATGAATAAAAGATAAGCGTTATAGTCTATACCGCTTATCAAATATATTGTTGTATTTGATCTATGATGATTGAATGGTGTTGCACTATTGTGTGTAAAATCCCTGGACCACACTATACACACACAAATATGGATTGCACTTAGAAATTGGTTAAGTCATAGATTTTGAAATGATTTTAAATAGAAAATGTAAATCCAAATGGTTTTGGAAATGAATTGGGTTTAAAGTGAAAAGCTTTCGAAATGGAATTCCATAGATAAAAATTTATTTTTGAATCATTTGATTAAACCCGAAGTTTGAATAATTTGATTTAAGTTTAAATTCAAGATTTAAAATTGGATTCTATGTTTGGAAACTAGGGATCAAAAATGTTATACAAGTTATATATGGGTTAAACCATTTTAAATGTATTGATTTGGGAATTTGAATTTAAATTCAAAGGCTTTAACTCGTGTAAATAAAATTGGATCTTTCTGAAATCAAACTATTCGTTTCAAATGATAAAAGCTTTCATGTAAGAAGTAAACTTCCAAATTGTGTTAAAAGGGATTTCAAGTAAAAAATGGAAAAATGATTTTCCAAGTTATGGAAACGGTTTGAAAGCTATAAGTTTAATCTTTAATTTAAAGATTTTAAAATGAGTTAATCCAATTGAAATGGGAATTGTTTTGAAATATATAAATGAATCTTTATGAAACTAGGTGAACTTTGTGAAATAAATCTTTTTGTTAAAGATTTGAAAATGGTAATTTGTTTAAACCATTTGAAAGAAAGTTTTGAATTATTAAGTTGTGACTTAATTGGAATCCCATATCCATACGTTTTAAATGTTGCGCTCACTATTAGGGTTAGCCGGGAAAGGACCTTCGTGTCGTATAACCCATTCCGAATATGTGATTCGACGTTGTGGATAGCATTTTGAAGACCGGTGGTGAAGACCGGGTATTTGCGAGAACGTTAGGATGACCTATCGATTGTCTCTGCACTGAGTTGCTCCGGTATAAAGATTCCCTAAGTGATGGGAAGTCCGATCGGGATTGTGAATACCCGGATTGCAAGGGCTTCTTTGGAAGTGCCTTCGGCTCTTTTCTAAATCTAGAACAGACTTGTATAAATTGTATGTTTGACATTACATTTTGAGATATAAAGCAGATTTCTTTCAAATACATTTCCGTTGGTGGCGGAGAATTTATTCTCTTAGCTAAACACCCTTAGAGGTTATGTAGTTGAAGGTTATCAGCAATATATTCCCAACTTGGTAATGTGGCATGCTGTGTGCTGTTGATCATTTATTGATCAAAGCGTGGCTTTTGTAAAAAGCGTAGCTTTGTGGACGAGACTTCGTCAAACCTCACAACCCAGAAAATGGTCGAAACAGGAAAGATGCAGCAAGGTTTTCAGGGATCGCGTCCGTAGGATATGTCCTTTTCTTCTTGATATGGGTAGTATCATGGTATGGAGCCCAGATACTTACTCATGTGGATACACTATATCTATTACTGTGTGGTGTTGTTGGTACCGAGCGCTCGGATAAAGGTTGGTTACGACCGAGAATGGAATATCTGAGGTTGATACTCCCGGGCAGGGAGTACACTGGCTTTGTGTTGGCAGAGATCCATTTGGGATGCTCGGGGACGTCCTTCCAGAGGCATTCCATTTCGGTATGGGAAGTTCCTTTGCCCGACCATTTGTTGGAAATCCATTCATCCAACACGAGCTTTTACGATTGCAATTGTATAACCTGCCATGGAATGTGGCGGTAACCTGCTATTGAACATGGTAGCTATAGTAGGCATAAGTGCGGAATGTCTATGCTGGCTAAGATTTATATTATACTTTCGAAATGCTTTTCTACACTATGCGCTTATAGTAATAATATCAAAGAAATTCATGTATCAAGCATATTTAACTATCATAAGGAGAAATCTCTTCCGATTCTGCGTTTGCATTATGTGTGTGTGCGGAAGGCCTTATGGTAGTTTCATTTTCTAAAAGAATTGCGAATTGACTTTAAAATTCTCTTGTTGTTTGTTTCAAAGATAAACTGTTTTTGTTGCTCACACCAGTCCCCTGACTGATCCGGAGTTTATTGTTTCTTTCCTAAACTCTGGGTGCTCAAAAAATTTCTACACGAGCAGTCTAGAGTTGGGTTTTTCAGATAGTCGGGTTTAGTAGATTATCTAGAGCTAGTTCAGTCTTTGGATATGGACTGCACTTGGTTATCTTTGTGCATCGTTATTGGGAGTTCGTGCTGCTGCTGGAGTTCTTCCTTGAAGGCTATCTTAGAATTATTTGTTCCGCCGCTGGTGTTATCTATTTTCTTTTCCGCTGCTATTCTATTGTATCACATCTCTGATGTATATTGATATCTATTGTATCATCTATTGTATCAGATATTGTATCAATGTTGTATATCAATGTATTATTAATTTTTATTTCGCTATGTTGTTTACTTAATTGTGTTATAAGCTCCGGCGACTCGGATTTGAACGGTCGAATCTACGGCATTCGAGTACGATGTAAAGTGTGGATGTCGATTTTCGAGCGCGAAAAATTCATGACGTTACATTTGGTATCAGAGCTAAGGTTAAACTTTAGCTTAGGAGTATAACACGTTAAGATGGCTCATTAGAGATAGGGTGAAGTATACCCTAGAATGAGTACAACCAGTGGAAACAAAACCCAAATTTCTCAATCCATTCTCTTTATCTGTTGTTATTCTCTAAGATATTTCGTCCGAATGCCTAATCGGATTTCTTACTATTACAGATAGTAAGAATGAATGGAAGAAGAGGACAAAATAGGAGACGGGAAAGTACCACTTCAGCTGGTCAAAGCCCTGCAACGACGGATATTCCCATTCAATCTCAACCAAATTTGGCTGATTTATATCGAAGTTTTCTAGACTTGGTGGAAAGCCATTCACTGGCAAGGAAACTGTTATCGAAGCACAAGCCTGGATTCGATTATGCGAAAGGATTTTCAAGGGATTAAAGTTAAAAGATGATCAGATGTGATTAATAGCTTCTTGGCAACTCCAGGAAGAGGCTTTAGTTTGGTGGGAAACAGTTACCGTAGATGAGCCAGCGGATAAATTTACTTGGAGTCGTTTCAAAGTAGTATTCGAACAGCAATATATGCCGTCTGCTGGTATCTCTAGAGTGTATCAGGAGTTTATGGATTTGAAGCAAGGAAGTTTATCATTTGAAGAGTACTTAAACAAATTTAATGAGTTATCTCGATTTGGTCCAGAATTGGTGAATACACCAATGAAGAAGAATGAAAATTTTATTCGGGGAATGAACCAGGAGTTTCAGGAAAGGATGACTATTCATGTGAAGGAATCATTTTCTGAATTAATTGATATGGGCTATCGATAAGATACTCTGGAATAACAAAAAGATCCGGAGGAGAATAGAGGTACAACTAATCTGAATTGGAGGAAAAAGAAGTTTGGTGGAAGGAAACTGAGAAAGGATAAAGGAAAGAAGGATACTCAGAAGCAAAAGGTGAAAGATGTTACTTGTTTCAACTGCTTCGAGAAAGGTCATTACTTGAACAAATGTAAGAATCCCAAGAATCAAGGACTGAGAGAGCCATTTATGAAGCCAGAACAGGAATGTAGAAAATGTTGTTACTGCCACAAGCCTGGGCATAGGATTATGAATTGCTCAGCACTAAAGCAAGTTCAAGCAGCAAGGGCTTGTGAAATCAAAGGTGATTCTTTAACCTCAAAAGTTAATTAAGGAAATGAAATTTTATAACGTAACTATCTCGTTTATGATTAAAATTGTTCGAAATTTGTTCGGCATGAGAACTACTCTTAGTTTTATTTCTCAACAAATCGTAAATGAGTTAAATCTTGAATCTGAAATCAAAATCAAATCTATTTCTGTCTATTTCATTGGGTTTCGATATAATCTATGAATGGTTAGTTATCCCTTCGAACTAACCAATACCTCTGTATACTTCGTAGATCAGGTAACCCAATTGTTTCGTAATTGATTGAGTTTGTTCTTGTATTTATTGTTGATATTCTGATTTGGTGAGCCAAATGCAGAATTGGTATCCAGTTTGATCTGAAAAGATATTTCTCTATATTTCATCTCTCTTCGTTATCTCTCTAGCGATTTTCGAGGACGAAATTCCTTTTAAGGGGGGAAGTCTGTGACGATCCCGAATTTTAATTAATTTTAAATTGATAATTTATTTTAATTTTGAATAAAAATTTGTGAAATTAATTTGGTAATTGATATTTAATATCAGTTAAACTATGAATTTATGGAAAAATGTATTTAAATTTAATTTGAATTGGGATTTACAAATATTGTAAAGTAAAAATATAAATACAATGTAAATACAAGACGATGAGTATTAAGTTGAAAAATAAAAATACAAGTTAGAAATAGAAATTAAAATAGATATATAAGATAAATATAAAAAGTAAACGAGACAAAGAAGAAATAATATCTACAAAGCAAATAAAAACAAATCAATAAGATATTGAATTTAGAAACAAAATGAAGGAATGTATGCAGGCAAGAAGAGAGAAAGGGTAAACAAGAAGCAAAAAAAAGAAAAAAAAAGAAATATCTACTAAACAAAACAAAGAAGTACAAAAGTGGATTTGCTGTAAACAAAAGTATACATGCATGATAACAAATAGTAAGCTTGTAAACAAATAGGACATTGCATTTATTACCCCATCTCCTCAGTACAAAATATAATCCTCTCAGCCGAACAAGCATTGCTTAGTCAACAAACAAAAATAAACAAAGTATGATCAAAGAAAAAAAATAGTACTAGGTAACACCTACCTATACAAGCTGCCTTCTTCATTAATACACATCCATACTCATTTTAGTTCGAGCATCATCAACCTGAGATCGAAAAAAAATTAAAAACCACAACTTTTCGCGAATCAAAACCAGAAGTAATCGAAGACAAGTTTGAAGAGCAGATTAAATTTGACAGTAAGCGAAGCGTATCTAGATCGAGATTCAACAAGTAGACCTCGGATTCATGCTCGGGATGAAATGAGTTCCATCCCTTACACCATAGTTGAAGATCCGACCTGCAAACTCCTAGACAGTATAGCTCGAAGTTGTTCTCTGGTTCTTCAAATATCTGTGAGTAAACCTCACCCCTTGTACTAATAATTATGTTGGCTGAACTGCATGCTTTCGATTGATATTGTGATGTTTTGGTTGGATGAAAATTTGATGGACTGTTCTTGTTGTTAGCTACAGTCTTTTTTTTCTACAAACCAGTTTCCATTTCCCGCTCCTATATTTTGTGTTTTAAATTGCTGAGTTCGACTCTAGATTGGGTGCTTCATTTTTATTCAAGGATTTTGAGATTTCCAGCATATGAATATCAAAATTTTTTTTACATCTATTTTAGCTTCAGATTTCCCAGTTTGGTTAATTTTTCAATGATTCATTTTGATTGGAAATTGCTTACTGTTTGTTCGCAAGTAGTGTAACAATTTAAAGTTCAAACAAGCAAAGTAAAAATATATATAAATATATAACAGGTTTTGAAAAAAAATGAACTGAAATTCATTGGATATTTAATACCAAAGTTTTGAACACACTTGGTATGAGTATATACTCGGTTTACAAGTCTTGTTGCCTGAAAACAATAGGCCTATCTTTATTATTTATGAAATCATAGTTTACAGTTTTTGAACCTGATGGGTTAAGGTTTCTTGTATTTGAAATCTGAAGAGTATTAATTCTAGAAGTATGTTTGGTTTGTGATGATTTCCAGCTTGAATTACACCTTTTAAACAGATCAAACCAAATGGAGATTAGTTATAAAATCAGGATGATATCAAAAATATTTAAAACTTACTGTATATTAGGCACGATATGTATTGTTGTATACTTATATGTTACAGTATCTTATTAAGATTCATTGATGCTTAAGGAAATAACTAATAAACTTTGTAAGCCAGGTTTTATAAAAATTATATGTATAAGAAGTATGTTTAGTTAAACTTAGTTTTTGTTCAAAATATTGTAATAAAAGGAATACATATAGTTTCTAAATTTTGTGTCTTAGTATAAAAACAGGTTTCGAAGTTTTGCAATACCTTGCACAGGTGGTCTATGTCTATATTGTTTAGACTTAAAGCATGCCCCACTCTTCTTCAATTCTTAAAAAAGATGTACTGTCCATATAGTATTGTAGAGTAATAGCCTATTTTTTTATGAGTTAATATAACCTGTACCAACTTGCTTTTTAGAAAGTATAATTTTACTTTGTACGTGTATAGCCTAACCTGTCTTAGAGGTAAGTTTATTTTATATAAGTATAGCTTGCTTTGTTTTTCCAACCAATTCAAACTAGACGCATATACTTGATAACTCAATTGCTTGAAAATATGATAACTCAACCTTGATTTGGCATTTAATGCGTGCGTCCCTCATCTCTGTGCATTGTTTCAGTGAGAACAATTTATTATCCTTTGCATTGAAGAAAATCACACACCAAAGCATCTTGCTTTGATAATTATTTAGTCCCTGTTAGTTCACGCTTTGCATTGAAGAATATGTCCTTGCGTATGCTAATTTGTGATTGCACTTTATTTTCTTACTTTATCCCTGTCAGTTAATTGTAGCTTGCGTTATAGCATTGAAATATGGGTATGCATTGTTTAAGTTAAAAATGGATCTGTTTGATTTTTATTTTTCCGTCTCTGCCTTGGCTCGCTGATTGGTAACTTGTACTAGTTCCTTGAAATATGACATACAATCTTTTGTATAATTAGTCCCTGTCATTCTATCCTTGTTTATTTTAGTTGCCTTCACCCAAACCTTGAAATATTTAAAATGCAGGTTGTTGCAAAAGCACAGGTTCTTATATAGTTGATTATTAGCTGCTATGTAATGTGTTGCTGCCTTCTTTGTTCTATTATATGCTCTTTGAAATTATGTTGCTCTTTGATTGCATAGTTGTTTTACTTCATGAACTTTCAGCTTGCTGTTGATTTTTTTTGTTTTTTTTATTTAGAAGATGCAACTGATTTTCAGGTTTTCAAATTCTTTTGATATCTACCTCAAAGAAAATATTGAAAAAATAATAATTGAATTATTAATGATTAAAGATTGATTTAAGCAAGTGTTTAAAGGTTAGTTAGTTTAAAGAATAATTAATTAATGTGATTAATCAATTAAGGTAATTAATTTGAGAAATATTAATTAATTAAAGGTTAATTAATTTGTGAGAGTAATTAAGGTACGAGTATTAAATAAGGATTGATTAATTAATTTGTTTTGTAATTAATTAAAAATGATTAATTATTAATTTAAGGTTGATTAATTTATACTTAAGGGTTAATGAATTTATTAAAGGTTAATTAATTGATTAAGATGGTTTGTAATTAATTAATATTAATTAGGGGGAATTAATTTAAAGGACAAAGATTTGTATATTTTTTGCATCAAGGACACGACCTCAATATTTTTACCACAAGGACAAACATTCTTCTAAAAATTATTCATAAGGACAAACATTTTTCAAAATTATTCATAAGGACAACAAAACTGCTACCGAGCTAAAACTGATACCTAAAAACTGCTACCGATAACTACAAACTGATACCTAAAAACTGCTATCAATAACTAAAAACTGATACCTACAGAAAGTTGTCCTTCGGGATAAAATATTGAAGGTCTGTCCTTGAGGCTAAAAAGCTGTGAAATTTTGTCCTTGACGCTAATTTCCTGTATTAATTAACCAGAATTAGTAATTAAATTCGTAATAAATAATCTGATTAAATAAATCAGATAATTAAATTGATCCTACTCATGGATGTTTAGATTCTATTGGATGATTGAATTGTTTGATATCCCTGATATGTGATGCTCTGTGATATATCCTGATTTGTGTTGTGATCTGTAATGTAATTTATTTATCCAAGATGAATATATTAATTATCTGTGATATGTATATCTGTGATCTATGAATAAAAGATATGCTTTATAGTCTATACCGCTTATCAAATATATTGTTGTATTTGATTTGTGATGATTGAATGGTGTTGCACTATTGTGTGTAAAACCCCTGGACCACACTATACGCACACAAATATGGATTGCACGTGGAAATTGGTTATGTCACAGATTTTGAAATGATTTTAAATAGAAAGTGTAAATCCAAATGGTTTTGGAAATGAATTGGGTTTAAAATGAAAAGCTTTCGAAATGGAATTCCAAAGATAAAAATTTATTTTTGAATCATTGATTAAACCCGAAGTTTGAATAATTTGATATAAGTTTAAATTCAAGATTTAAAATTGGATTCTATGTTTGGAAACTAGGGATCAAAGATGTTATACAAGTTATATATGGGTTAAACCATTTTAAATGTATTGATTTTGGAATTTGAATTTAAATTAAAAGGCTTTAACTCATGTAAATAAAATTGGATCTTTCTGAAATGAAACTATTCGTTTCAAATGATAAAAGCTTTCATATAAGAAGTAAACTTCCAAATTGTGTTAAAAGGGATTTCAAGTAAAAAATGGAAAAATGATTTTCCAAGTTATGGAAACAGTTTGAAAGCTATAAGTTTAATCTTTAATTTAAAGATTTTAAAACGAGTTAATCCAATTGAAATGGGAATAGTTTTGAAATATATGAATGAATCTTTGTGAAACTAGGTGAACTTTGTGAAATAAATCTTTTTGTTAAAGATATGAAAATGGTAATTTGTTTAAACCATTTGAAAGGAAGTTTTGAATTATTAAGTTGTGACTTAATTGGAATCCCATATCCATATGTTTTAAATGTTGCGCTCACTATTCGGGTTAGCCGGGAAAGGACCATCATGTCGTATAACCCATTCCGAATATGTGATTCGACGTTGTGGATAGCATTTTGAAGACCGGTGGTGAAGACCGGGTATTTGCGAGAACGATAGGATGACCTATCGATTGTCTCTGCACTGAGTTGCTCCGGTATAAAGATTTCCTAAGTGATGGGAAGTTCGATCGGGATTGTGAATACTCGGATTGCAAGGGCTTCTTTGGAAGTGCCTTCGGTTCTGTTTTAAATCCAGAACAGACTTGTATAAATTGTACGTATGACATTACATTTTGAGATATAAAGCAGATTTCTTTCAAATACATTTCCGTTAGTGGCGGAGAATTTATTCTCTTAGCTTAACACCCTTAGAGGTTATGTAGTTGAAGGTTATCAGCAATATATTCCCAACTTGGTAATGTGGCATACTGAGTGCTGCTGATCATTTGTTGATCAAAGCGTGGCTTTTGTAAAAAGCGTAGCTTTGTGGACGAGACTTCGTCAAACCTCACAACCCGGAAAATGGTTGAAACAGGAAAGATGCAGCAAGGTTTTCAGGGATCATAGGATATGTCCATTTCTTCTGAATAGGGGTAGTATCATGGTATGGAGCCCAGATACTTACTTATGTGGATACACTATATCTATTACTGTGTGGTGTTGTTGGTACCGAGTGCTCGGATAAAGGTTGGTTATGACCGGGGATGGAATATCTGAGGTTCATACTCCCGGGTAGGGAGTACACCGGCTTTGTGTTGGCAGAGTTCCATTTGGGATGCTCGGGGACGTCCTTCCAGAGGCGTTCCATTTCGGTATGGGAAGTTCCTTTGCTCGACCATTTGTTGGAAATCCATTCATCCAATACGAGCTTTTACGATTGCAATTGTATAACCTGCCATGGAATGTGGCGGTAACCTGCTATTGAACATGGTAGCTAGTAGGCATAAGTGCGGAATGTCTATGCTGGCTAAGATTTATATTATACTTTCGAAATGCTTTTCTGCACTTTGCACTTATAGTAATAATATCAATGAAATTCACGTATCAAGCATATTTAACTATCATAAGGAGAAATCTCCTCCGATTCTGCGTTTGCATTTTGTGTGTGTGCGGGAGGCCTTATGGTAGTTTCATTTTCTAAAAGTATTGCGAATTGACTTTAAAATTCTCTTGTTGTTTGTTTTAAAGATAAAATGTTTTTGTTGCTCACACCAGTCCCCTGACTGATCCGGAGTTTATTGTTTCTTTCCTAATCTCTGGGTGCTTAAAATTTTTCTACACGAGCAGTCTAGAGCTACGTTTTTCAGATAGTTGGGTTTAGTAGATTATCTGGAGCTAGTTCAGTCTTTGGATATGGACTGCACTTGCTTATCTTTGTGCATCATTATTGGGAGTTCGTGCTGCTGCTGGAGTTCTTCCTTGAAGGCTATCTCAGAATTATTTGTTCCGCTGCTAGTGTTATCTATTTTCTTTTCCGCTGCTATTCTATTGTATCACGTCTCTGATGTATATTGATATCTATTGTATCATCTGTTGTATTAGATATTGTATCAATGCTGTATATCAATGTATTATTAATTTTTATTTCGTTGTGTTGTTTACTTAATTGTGTTATAAGCTCCGGCGACTCGGATTTGAACGGTCGAATCTACGACATTCGAATACGATGTGAAGTATGGATGTCGATTTTCGAGCACGAAAAATCCATGACGTTACAAGCCACCTCGAGCGAACACACTTCTTCGTATACTACTCATTACTTGTTATTGATTGGTGCACCCTCGTAATATTTGGAAGTGTTGTTTCGCGGTGTTGCGATCGTTGCGGCGATGCGTTTTCACCAGTCCGGATCAGGCAAATGACAGTTTCACTACCTTGGGTATTGCCTCATGTGCCTTATCATACATGTATCCCTATATACGCGACCACTACGAATTTGTTTTATGTTATACCTAGGGAGTACTCCCTGATATCCCACTAGTTTACGGTGGTGTTTATAGTGCTGTATAGACTATAACGCTTATATAAAATGTGTGAAGGGGGATAATGGTAACGCCTTAACACTATTTTGATATTTTATATTACTGATAGACATTATCTATTTAGCGTATATTACTACATAGTAGATAGTTTAACGGATCCTTAGAGGATGGTTATTCCAACGTCCTTTGAGTTATTTGTATTTCAGTTGTTATTTCACTTGAGTTGGATTTATTAATATAAGAATGTTAATCCTGACTCGAGTGTTTTGTGTTTTACTTTACGCTCGGGTCAGACTGAGTGTACCAGTATTCGAGACTCACCTTTGGAGTTGGAGCTTCGCTTGGAGATCCAGCTATCTATCCAGCTTTCAGATATTCAGTTGATTCTAGATATGTATTTTGATATTGTATTCGACTACTGTATTCGAGACTTCTGTTGTAACTTATTTAACTCTGTTATTTATATAGTAGCTTCATGAACAACTATCTTTTGTTTCCGTTGCATTTATTACTCCATGTCGGTGATCTGTGATTATTTATTTACTGTATATGTTCAGTTTTTCCAAATTTAAATTAACAATTTGGTATTTTGAATTATTCAAGTTCGACATGTGCGGATGCGAATAGTCCAAAATAGCGGGTCGTTACAGATGTGTTCGGGTTTGGCTCGAAGAATCATAGTGTTTGGCTCGGAGAAGGATGAATTGTGTTGTGTTCGCGAGTTACACGAAGATTGCTTGGGTTTTACCATATAACCTTTTCAAGTCACAAGATATAGTCAAACTAAGATGTTTGAATTAAAACCAGATTCACTTAAGTGAGTTACACCTTATTAATGATCCTGTCAACTATATGTATAAGGTGGAATGAGTCAAGTGTATTTTAGTGGTAGGGGATTGGGCTTGAGAGGGTGATTAGGATTTTTGGTTTGGGTCGAATAATTGTGTGAGAAATTGACGTATTAATCCAAGGTTTAAACAGTAAACTTTGGTCAAACTAAAGCATAATTCAAATTCAGTAATTACCTAATTCTAAAGAAGATAATGAGCGAGTTTTCAAAGCAAGTTTTCCCATAATATAAATTTTAAAGTTAATTTTTTAAACTTATTTTAACTTGGGCTGAAATAATTATATACAAGTAATTAACTTGTGTTATTTATTAAAGATATTTTATGATTAACGGATTTATTAATAATTAAAGGTTAATTAATCAACCTAAGTAATTTAAAGATTTATTAATGTGATTAATTATAGATTAATCAATTTAAAATTTAAGGTTTATTAATTTGTGATTAAAGGAAAATTTACCAATGATTAAAGGTAAATTATTCAAGTATTAGTTACTTAATTAAAAGTATAATTACTTAGTGAAGTTATAGAATAATTGCTTAATGGAAGTAATTTAGGGATAGTTAACTACTTAATATCATTTATCAAGTTGATTAATTAATGGATAAATTATTATTGTGATTAATTAAAGGACAATTAGTCAATGAAAGTGATTATGGAGTAATTAATTTGAGGAGTTAATTAAGGATCAATGTAAATAATATGAAGGGTAAAGGTTAATTTAATTGTTAAATTAATTAACGGTTAATTACTTAATGTAATTAATTAATGGATGGTTAATCAAGGGTGATTAATTAAGATGGATTAATTAAAAATGATTAATTAATTAGTTTGAAATTAATTAATGTTAAGTAAAGGTAATCTGTGTGATTAAAGTTAGTAATTAATTTAATTGGGGATTAATTAAATTAATTAGTGATAAATTTTACAAATAAATAATTGAATGATAATAAACACCTTGAATTGGTTGATATCTCTATGAAATGTTTTGTGATATGATATGTTTGGGTTGAACAGTGATAGTGTGGTTATCTATCAATGATGAATTGCTATGTAAAAGTGACATGCTGTATATTAAAATTTGAATTGTATTTCACTTGAATAACTTGGGATAAGGTGACATGGGATTCGAAGAGACCGGGTCAGGTATCAGTAAATACCCAAACCCACTTCGATTTGTAACATACAATGATTCTTTATAGTCTTGATATGTGAAATCAATAGACTGGAATGGGATAATCTGGACCATTCAAAACTAAGTAAAGGTACCTAGGGATTGATTTGTGAAATAAGTGTTGAGCATAACAAGTAATGAACTTGTAGGGAAGTACGAGTTACCCCGGGTTTTTCCTTTATGGTTTGATCTTAGTATTTCGAATTATATTGGTTTACTCACGCTGCTTTCCAGCCCGACCCGGGTGTTACTTTGATGCAATGCTCGGGTCAGACCGTGTAACATCCCGCTTTTTCGCATGGTTTAAATCGACACACGTGTCGATTCAAAGCATATGGAAGGGAGGATTGTTATGGGGTAAATAAGAAAAGCAAGAAAGAAATAAAAAGAAAATAGAATCTCACAATGGAAGGATAAAATATAATAATAAATATACGGTTCATAAAACTGTTTACAAACATTTGATTCTTCTTTATACAATAAATTTCAGAGTTCACATACCAATATAGCAATGCATCGGAACAAAATGAGTGTAGTGGAATATAATAAATAATAATAATAATACAAATCTTCGTTTTTGCCCTCCAGAGCTAAATCTTCAAATCCTGAAACACTCAGACGGACCGAGCGAATTTGAAAAGACAAAAACACTCGAGTCAGAACTAAAAGAGCTTATGTAAGTTAAATTAACAGAAATAAATATGAGTGCAGTAACTCAAGAGATGCTCAGGATTTACATCCCCTAAGGATCCGTTAAACTATTTACTATATAGTATATTGCGCTATTATAATAGTGTCTATTTGTAAAATAAACTTACTTTTTAATAGCGTTAAGGGGATACCCATATAGCCCTTAACAAAAATAATGCCAATAGTCTATACAGTACCGTAATACCTCCTGATCGGGAGGCTACCAGAGGATACTCCATAAGTACGACACAAATAGAAACTCGTACAAGGCACGATAGGGTAGGTGACACGACACAACTAGGCAATACCAGGGTAGATATACCAATTACGCTTCCGGGTCGGTGGTAACGCGTAGCGCACAGCTACCGCCCACCTCGAACAAACTTCCCCAAATCAAAGAAATCAAAAACGAAGGTGGCCACCGAATCAATCTAAAGTATGATATCGAAGGGAAGTGCCCGATCATAGGTGCTACCTCATTAACCCATCGATCGCTCCTGTTTTAGCAACCTTATGCCAACTCACAGGAGTTTGGTCCACGTATTTACCTTACAGGTAACGCCGCCACCAACCTACTTCATTCTGGAATCTCCACCGCGTACATGGTTGTTAAAGTGGTTTTCGGAGCTGGCAGAGAGTATGACAACTTCCGATCCCGGTCTCTTCAACAACCAAATGTTATTATAACACCGCAGTCTTTAAAATAGTTTATACTTTAAAACCAGAAAATAATTATCCATTTCAAAACCCAAAATACGATATTATTTCCATTTCCAAAACAACTCATTTGATATTATTTTTATAAAACCCAAATCAATGATATCATTTTTTTTCAAATATATTTCTTTTCCACAATCATATTGCTTTAAAATTTATAATAATTGGAAACCAAACCTTTGAATTTTAACTTTCAAACCATAATACTTCGAAAATTCATGGTTTTAAAACCATAACTTCTAAAACTTGGATGGTTTGGATATTCAAACGGTATATAGAATAAAATAGTTTGCATTTAAAATTTCTTTATAAAATAAAATAATTTCCACGACTTTCAATTTGTTTCATTAAAAATTAAGTCAAAATCCATATATTTCAGAGTCGCTTTCAGTTTCAATAACCCACTTCCGTTCCAATATATTTCAAACTTTGAATATTAAACAATCGGAACTAAGGTTGGAAATTTCTATTCAACAATTTAAAGTCCTATTATTTATTTTGTAATATTTGCATAATAAATCTGAAATCATTTTAAATAAAACTCAAATTGCTTTTAACTATCAAAATTTCCTCCAATTTATTTATACTAAAAATATTCATTTAATCCATCTTGAATAAAGTTCCATTTATAAATATCATATTTTTTTTATTTCAAGTTAATAAATTCTACATCCACTTATGAAATTAAATTCTTAATTTAGCTTGATTCCAAATAAATTTTCAATTTAACTCCCAATATTAATTGATTTAAATCATTTAAAACTCTATATATTCTCAATATCTTAACATGTACTTAACCATATAATATAAAATAATCAAACTCCATTTTTCATCTTATTTAATTTATTTAACAAATTTATTACACAGCTTAAATTCAAAAATTTAACTATATATGTACATGTAAAATATATTTATAAAATATCCAAATTTAATATTTATTAAACCGTATCATATCCCAAACCATAAAATCCTTTCAAATTTTTTTATATATATATATATACCGCGAGGCCTGTATATAATTTTCAATCCTACGGTCAAGTGATACGGATATTTATCATTTCAATCAGCAATTTAATAAAAAAATGCAGTTGTATATCATTTCGAACCGCAATCCCGAATGAAATGAAATGCATAACAACTTGTAGTTAATATAAATAAACATCCATTCATCCAAATATCAATCATCAACCATTATTACAAATCATCGTCCAATTTAAACAAACAGCAATATAGAGCATATAAAATATAACAGGTAATAAATAACAGGTATTAACTAACAGTTTATATTCAATAATAAATTTCATAACTGTTTAATTAGCAGTTTATATGCAAATAAATAAATTTTAACTATCAATTTATATGCAAAAATAAAATAAATTAATAGCTAAATTAAATAAATGCGATTTAACTGAGATGATGAATAAAACATGCCAAACAGCCATAAATAAATTTCTACTCATAACTTATGTCAATTTAACAAACATAAGAAACCTTAGAAGTTGTGATTGGGTTAAAACTCTCACCTTTTGAATTTAAATTGAATTCAAATTCAATTTAAACCTAAAAATTTGACTGTCTCCAAATTCGTCCAAACCAACGTCAAAAGATCCGGAATTTCATTACGATCCTAACAAAAAAAATCGCAGGTGAAACGAGTTCGTATGCGAAAGTTATTCGATTCAAATCGTTTGAGAACACAATAAAATTAAAACTAAAACCAAACAATATTAAATAGCCATGTCACTAGGGCCCACATCTTCTCTTCCCTCAACCCGTTCGAACAAAATCTCCAGGCAAACAAAGTCACGCTAGAACCCTAGAGGCCGCCACCAAAAACGCCAACTTCGAGGCACTACAATCAAATCAGTCGACTTCCCCCTCTCCATCACATCAAACCGCCCCTATACGCACCACCACGCCACCCTTGGCCCCCTATTGCCATCAAGCTGAGCTCAAACCCGGAACTTCCATGGCCAAAATCTGAAAACTCCGACACCTTTGATGCCAGGTAACCGTATGGATCTGAAGACGACGTCGAGAGCTACATTTCCTATTTTGATTCCAACACGAATCGTTGAAAGGATTGGGTGAAATAAGGGTTTGAAGGTTGCAAATTCTCGGCCATCGAAATAGAGATGGCGGCTGGAGGCTATTAGGGTTTAGGAATAAATTTAATAATATAATTATCGTTTTGTGAGCCATATTTATAGATAGGTCCAAAAACAGCCCGAACTCCGATTTAAGCATGCTGACAGGCTATCCTAACATAAAAAGGCCTTCTGAACGTAATGGTACTGGTTTCGCAGCCCAATTCCATCATTTTCGTAGGTTACTGTTAAAGTCAAATTGGTTTGAAATGACAAAGGTGCCCTGAAAAGCCAGTTTCGGCTCCGAAACGAAAATGGATCATCCCATATATCAAAATAGATGTTTTTAAATATTTGAAACGCAATGGAACAAGTTTCAAGTCCAAATTTCATCGTATGAAGAAGTTATGCTAAAATCAATATTTTTCAAATTGATTTCAATTGATTTCAATTAAACCGATTTCAAGGCGTTTCGCGTTCGTATAATCAAACAACAAGTCCAATCGTTACGAAACTTGAAACCCTACAATAATTCATTGTTACGTATCCGATGAAACTGGTTTCGTCGAAATTCGAGTCCGTGACCAAAATGGCTATTTTTATATTAATTGAATAAATTTAAAATAAATTAATTAAATCCAATTTCGCGTTAAAAATTCTGAACTTTGCAATTTTGATCACTTTATAATCTTCAGACATTTACAATGATTTAGCAATTTTTAAAAGTCAATTTATTAAAGATTAGTCAATAGAAATCTTCAATTTCATAAAATTCAAATTATAGATAAATTTCCAAAAATTCCTTTTAATTAATTAACCTATATTTATTTCATTCATTAATTTCAAATATAAGGGTTTACCATTGGATTTAAAATTATCACATAAATATTTCCCGTTTTCAACTTAATTTTTAAATTAACGTAATAATTACATATTTGATTTTTATTCATTTGCAATAAATCCAACTAATATAAATTAAATAAATTAACTCACGAGAAAATTCAAATTCTATAATTCATAAATTTCATCATCTTGATTTACTTATTAATTTATAATTCTAAAAGTCAATTCCCGTTTTAATTTAAAGTAACTAAATTTGCCAATTATAATATTTATTTCAATTTCTTAAAACAACCCCTTTACTATAAATTGAATCCAATTTAATAAGTTTCCAATGGATTAGATTCAATTTCAACCTTTTACTTACACTTAAGTTTAGGTTATACTTAATTTATAACGTATTACTTCCCTAGTTATTACTTTACATCTTCCTGTATTAATTTCACAATTAATCATAATAATTAAAGTAACGCTTATAATAAATACGACCCTAAAATTACTCAACATTTAAAAGAATGTTATTTCATTTTCCATTAGTGTAACATTCATTTATTTTATTATCACTTATTAAAAATTCTAATTCCATTAACAAGTAAGCAGGTAATTTATGATATATGTTACAAATTTTGAATTAATCACCATTCACTATTATTGGCTTTAATTTAGCATTACTTACCTTGCATTAACATTGTTACTTAAAATCCCTATCCAGTTTCAATTAATATTCTAATGAATACATTTACTCTTTTCCATTATGTTATTAATTATCATCGTGGCACATCTAATTATCTTTATTGGTAAATGAGTGAATTTACTAGTAACCCACTATTATAACCTTTAATGTACTTGTATATTTATTCTTCACAACAACTACTACCTATAAATATTATTTCGCCCCTAAATCCAAAATTTGCAATTGTTCTTATTATCATATTCCATTTACTAAGTCATAACATTTGAATTAACGTATTAAATTGACAATTTCATTCAAGTTTATAAATTATTAACTTGAAATAACGTATCCCTAATTAAAAATCAATTACTGTGCCAATGTTTCCTTACACTTACAAATTTTAATGCCTACCCTATAATTTCCATATTCACATTATATCCAGGCACAATACTTACACCATTTTATTTATTGAAATGTTATTTATATTACAAATAAGTAGGCTTTAATTACCATTCATATATTTTATTTTAGCCTTCATTTTGATATTAATTTAACCCCTTTTATTATTTCTACTAAAATTTAATTACAAAATCCTATTAAGTTAACAAATTAAATTATCGAAATTTACGGGTCGTTACACTCTCCCCCACTCAAAACTTTTCGTCCCCGAAAAGGATAAGAAGGGAAACGAAGGACTAAGAAATCAATATACCTTATTCGAACATTAACTTTATAAACAATTAAATTTATAAAATTAATTAATTTAGATAAAATATCTCAATCTATAACCATTAAATCTTTTTATACTTAAATTACTAAAGTTTGGAAAACATTTTCAAAACATTTCTATGTTCAAAATTTACGGAAAATTTTGGCAGAGTCTCCTTTGTACGGAGAGGCTCGGGAGAAAATATAATATTAAATATAACAATTATATTACATATATTATCCAAAATATTATATCCCAACCCGGGAAAATATATAAATAGTGCTATAAGCCGTAATCCGAAACGTACCTATTTGTCGGGCAATTTACGCTTAACTTATGGAACCAAAAGCTGTAGCAATTGCTTCCATAACCTGCATTTTACTTATATAATTTAAAGGGTTAACTATTTATATAAAGTGAAATATTTAAGTGGTTTCAATTACTAACAACAAATCAATACAACGACCATCAATTTCAACAACAGCATACACAACAAATACAAAACAACCATTCAATCAAACAAACAAATAGTCGTTCGGGTTTAAAACTTTTAAATTGTACGGAATGAAGAATAAACTACTAGCGCATCAATTACTCAACAGTCTTAGATAAAACTAAATAGATTGTTCATTCACCCAAATCCAATTTTAAAGTATCTTACCCAAACAACAACAATCCCTACTAACAAATCAAATTAACTTATTATTAATTTTATTTCATACATTAGTTGTTTGATTTCCTTTCTTTCATTCATTCAGTGGTTACTTATTTTTTTCATTTTTTTTACTTACAATATTCAAAAAAATTCCATTTTAATGTCATGTAAGTTTCTTCTTTTTATTCATTTATTTATTTTATTCCTATAAATCGAATTCTTAATAGGTAAATTCATTAACCTAAGTTTATAGTCAAAAAATTTCTTATTTTATTCAGAATTAACCTTAACCTATTCACTTAAGTTTATAATTTCTTACTTACAATACCTACTTTCTATTATAGTTAGTTAGTAGCATTCAATTATACTTAAGTTTATACAACTACACATCAATTCTTATTTATTAAAGAATTCCATTACTTATTTTCACTACCTCAAGTTAATTACTCGTATAATATCTATTAAATTTTCTTGTTAACATTGCAACTTTTAATATTCGGTAAGTTATATATATATATATATATATATATATATATATATATGTTTATAAGGATGTAATTGAAAGTTATACAAGTCTATCTTATTTCCTTTACTTAATTAATGGTTCAATAATTACATCTTTGTTTTATAAGTTACAATTTCAAATTACCTTTATTTCCATTTATAACTCAGCATTTAAATCTCTTATTTATTTAGGGTTTCAATTATTAGTTAAATTCTATTTCACTACAATAATTGAAACAATTAATTAATGGAAATTTAAGAATTTTAATACCGGGTTAAATTTTAAATTATTTTAAAATAATAGATAAATATATTCTTACAACTTATATATCTCTAATTATATTTATATATTTTTTTTTTCAAAAATGAATCTGCAGTAAAACTACTACAGTGGCCTTCCCATTCGAAAACTCGAAAATGAAAGTCGATGATGCGGCCATCATCACCGAAATTATTTTCCAGTGATAGAGAGGAAAGTGCAAAACTTATTTTCTCCATAATCTTCTTCAAAACAATTCTTCCGAATTATATTGAAATATTTATATCAGAAAATACTTATAAACAATATTATTATATTCTAAAATTTATTCGAAAGAAATTTCAAAACCCTGGAACTTAACTTCTAAATTTCCAAATTTCATTTATTTTATTTTTAAATCTTATTTCTATTATTATTTATACACTTTATTACCTACAACCAATCTATTGCAGTCAAATATAGATATCTTTTGAAATTTTTTATTTTATATAGAAAATATAATAGGAAAAATTATTTCATTCACCTATATTAAAAACAAATATTATGTCGGACTGTCCTATTAAGTGTTTAAAAATCTCTATTGATGTCATAGCGTCCTATGCACCAATCAGAATTTATAAATACAAAACGGAACAGATTAGCACAATATTAAAATCTTTTTATAACACCAACAAATACGCTCTCTCATATATATACACTCAGCGACTCCCATAGGGTATTACTACCCTATTAATAACGATTCAAACCCCACAAAGCTATGGTTTATCGCTAAACCAAAGCTCTGATACCAGATTGTAACGTCCCGCCTTTTCACACGGTTTAAATCGACACACGTGTCGATTCAAAGCATACGGAAGGGCGGATTGTTATGGGGTAAATAAGAAAAGCAAGAAAGAAATAAAAAGAAAATAGAATCTCACAGCGGAAGGATAAAATATAATAATAAATATACAGTTCATAAAACTGTTTACAAACATTTGATTCTTCTTTATACAATAAATATCAGAGTTCACATACCAATATAACAATGCAGCGGAACAAAATGAGTGTAGTGGAATATAATAAATAATAATAATACAAATCATCGTCTTCGACCTCCAGAGCTAAATCTTCAAATCCTGAAACGCTCGGACAGACCCGAGCGAATTTGAAAAGACAAAAACACTCGAGGCAGAACTAAAAGATCTTATGTGAGTTAAATTAACAGAAATACATATGAGTGCAGTAACTCAAGAGATGCTCGGGATTTACATCTCCTAAGGATCCGTTAAACTATTTACTATATAGTATATTGCGCTATTATAATAGTGTCTATTTGTAAAATAAACTTACTTTTTAATAGCGTTAAGGGGTTACCCATATAACCCTGAACACAAATAATGCCAATAGTCTATACAGTACCGTAATACCTCCTGATCGGAGGCTACCGGAGGATACTCCATAGGTACGATACAAATAGAAACTCGTACAAGGCGCGATAGGTAGGTGACACGGCACAACTAGGTAATGCCAGGGTAGATATACCAATTACTCTTCCGGGTTGGTGGTAACGCGTAGCGTGCAGCTACCGCCCACCTCGAACAAACTCCCCCAAATCAAAGAAATCAAAAATGAAGGTGGCCACCGAATCAATCCAAAGTATGATATCGAAGGGAAGTGTCCAATCAAAGGTGCTACCTCATTAACCCATCGATCGCTCCTGTTTTAGCCACCTTATGCCAACTCATGGGAGTTGGGTCCACGTATTTACCTTACAGGAAACGCCGCCACCAACCTACTTCATTCTGGAATCTCCACCGCGTACACGGTTGTTAAAGTGGTTTTCGGAGTTGGCAGAGAGTATGACAACTTCCGATCCCGGTCTCTTCAACAACCAAACGTTATTATAACACCGCGGTCTTTAAAATAGTTTATACTTTAAAACCAAAAAATAATTATCCATTTCAAAACCCATAAATACGATATTATTTCCATTTCCAAAACAACTCATTTGATATTATTTTTACAAAACCCACATCAATGATATCATTTGTTTTTTTCAAATATATTTCTTTTCCTCAATCATATTGCTTTAAAATTTATAATAATTGGAAACCAAACCTTTGAATTATAACTTTCAAACCATAATACTTCCAAAATTCATAGTTTTAAAACCATAACTTCTAAAACTTGGATGGTTTGGATATTCAAACAGTATATAGAATAAAATAGTTTGCATTTAAAATTTCTTTATAAAATAAAATAATTTCCGCGACATACAATTTGTTTCATTAAAAATTAAGTCAAAATCCATACATTTTAGAGTCGCTTTCAGTTTCAATAACCCACTTCCTTTTCAATATATTTCAAACTTTGAATATTAAACAATCGGAACTAAGGTTGGAAATTTCTGTTCAATAATTTAAAGTCCTATTATTTATTTTTTAATATTTGCATAATAAATCCGAAATCATTTTAAATAAAACTCAAATTACTTTTAACTATCAAAATTTCCTCCAATTTATTTATACTAGAAATATTCATTTAATCCATCTTGAATAAAGTTCTGTTTATAAATATCATATTTTTTTTATTTCAAGTTAATAGATTCTACATCCACTTATGAAATTAAATTCTTAATTTAGCTTGATTCCAAATAAATTTTCGATTTAACTCCAAATATTAATTGATTTAAATCATTTAAAACTCTATATATTCTCAATATCTTAACATGCACTTAACCATATAATATAAAATAATCAAACTCCATTTTTCATCTTATTTAATTTATTAACAAATTTATTACACAGCTTAAATTCAAAAATTTAACTATATATGTACATGTAAAATATTTTTATAAAATATACAAATTTATTAAACCGTATCATATCCAAAACCATAAAATCCTTTCAAAAATAATTTTATATATATACCGCGGGGCCTGTATATAATTTTCTATCCTGTGGTCAAGTGATACGGATATTTATCATTTCAATCCGCAAGTTAATAAAAATATGCGGTTGTATATCATTTCAAACCGCAATCCCGAATGAAATGAAATGCATAACAACTTGTAGTTAATATAAATAAACATCCATTCATCCAAATACCAATCATCAACCATTATTACAAATCATCGTCCAATTTAAACAAACAGCAATATAGAGCATATAAAATATAACAGGTAATAAATAGCAGGTATTAACTAACAGTTTATATTCAATAATAAATTTCATAAATGTTTAATTAGCAGTTTATATGCAAATAAATAAATTTTAACTGTCAATTTATATGCAAAAATAAAATAAATTAACAGCTAAATTAAATAAATGCGATTTAACTGAGATGATGAATAAAACATGCCAAACAGCCATAAATAAATTTCTACTCATAACTTAAGTCAATTTACAAACATAAGAAACCTTAGAAGTTGTGAGTGGGTTAAAACACTCACCTTTTGAATTTAAATTGAATTCAAATTCAATTTAAACCCAAAAATTTGACAGTCTCCAAATTCGTCCAAACCAACGTCAAAAGATCCGGAATTTCATTACGATCCTAACAAAAAAATCGTATGTGAAACGAGTTCGTATGCAAAAGTTATTCGATTCAAATCGTTTGAGAAAAAAATAAAATTAAAAATAAAACCAACCAATATTAAACAGCCACGTCACTAGGGCCCACATCTTCTCCTCCCTCAACCCGTTCGAACAAAATCTCCAGGCAAAAAAAAAGTCACGCTAGAACCCTAGAGGCCGCCACCAAAAACGCCAATTTCGAGGCACTACGATCAAATCAGTCGACTTCCCCCTCTCCATCACGTCAAACCGCCCCCATACGCACCACCACACCACACTCGGCCCCCCCATTGCCATCAGACCGAGCTCAAACCCGAAACTTCCACGGCCAAAATCTGAAAACTCCGACAGCTTTGATGCGAGGTAACCGTATGGATCCGAAGACGACGTCGAGAGCTACGTTTCCTCTTTTGATTCCAACACAAATCGTTGAAAGGATTGAGTGAAATAAGGGTTTGAAGGTTGCAAATTCTCAACCATCGAAATAGGGATGGAGGCTGGAGGCTATTAGGGTTAGGAATAAATTTAATAATATAATTATCGTTTTGCGAGCCGTATTTATAGATAGGTCCAAAAACATCCCGAACTTCGATTTAAGCATGCTGACAGGCTATCCAAACATAGAAAGGCCTTCTGAACGCAATGATACTGGTTTCGCAGCCCAATTCCATCATTTACGTAGGTTACTGTTAAAGTCAAATTGGTTTGAAATGACAAAGATGTCCTGAAAAGCCCGTTTCGGCTCCGAAACGAAAATGGATCATCCCATATATCAAAATAGATGTTTTTAAATATTTTAAACGCGATGGAACAAATTTCAAGTCCAAATTCCATCGTATGAAGAAGTTATGCTAAGATCACTATTTTTCAAATTGATTTCAATTAAATCGATTTCAAGGCGTTTCGTGTTCGTTTGATCAAACAACAAGTCCAATCGTTACGAAACTTGAAACCCTACAATAATTCACTATTACGGATCCGATGAATTTTGTTTCGTCGAAATCCGAATCCGTGACCAAAATGGCTATTTCTATATTAATTAAATAAATTTAAAATAAATTAATTAAATCCAATTTCACGTTAAAAATTCTGAACTTTGCAATTTTTATCACTTTATAATCTTCAAACATTTACAATGATTTTGCAATTTTTAAAAGTCAATTTATTAAATATTAGTCAATAGAAATCTTCAATTTCATAAAATTCAAATTATAGATAAATTTCCAAAATTTCCTTTTAATTGAATTAACCTATTTTATTCCATTCATTAATTTCAAATATAAGGGTTTACCATTGGATTTAAAATTATCACATAAATATTTCCTGTTTTCAACTAAATTTTTAAATTAATGTAATAATTACATATTTGATTTTTATTCATTGCAATAAATCCAACTAATATAAATTAAATAAATTAACTCACGATAAAATTCAAATTCTATAATTCATAAATTTCATCATCTTGATTTACTTATTAATTTATAATTCTAAAAGTCAATTCCCGTTTCAATTTAAAGTAACTAAATTTGCCAATTATAGTATTTATTTCAATTTCTTAAAACAACCCCTTTACTTTAAATTGAATCCAATTTAATAAGTTTCCAATGGATTAGATTCAATTTCAACCTTTTACTTAAACTTAAGTTTAGGTTATATTTAATTTATAACGTATTACTTCCCTAGTTATTACTTTACATCTTCCCGTATTAATTTCACAATTAATCGTAATAATTAAAGTAACGCTTATAATAAATACGACCCTAAAATTACTCAACATTTAAACGAACGTTATTTATTTTCCATTAGTGTAACATTATTTTATTTTATTATCACTTATTATAAATTCTAATTCCATTAACAAGTAAGCAGGTAATTTATGATATATGTTAAAAATTTTGAATTAATCACTAGTCATTATTATTGGCTTTAATTTAGCATTACTTACCTTGCATTAACATTGTTACTTAAAATCCCTGTCCAATTTCAATTAATATTCTGATGAATACATTTACTCTTTTCCGTTATGTTATTAATTATCATCATGGCACATCTAATTATCTTTATTGGTAAATGAGTGAATTTACTAGTACCACTATTATAACCTTTAATGTACTTGTATATTTATTCTTCACAACGACTACTACCTATAAATATTATTTCGCCCCTAAATCCAAAATTTGTAATTGTTCTTATTATCATATTCCATTTACTAAGTCATAACATTTGAATTAATGTATTAAATTGAAATGTTCATTCAAGTTTATAAATTATTAACTTGAAATAACGTATCCCTAATTAAAAATCAATTACTGTGCCAATGTGTCCTTACACTTACAAATTTTAATGCCTACCCTATAATTTCCATATTCACATTATATCCAGGTACAATACTTACACCATTTTATTTATTGAAATTTTATTCATATTACAAATAAGTAGGCTTTAATTACCATTCATATATTTTATTTTAGCCTTCATTTTGATATTAATTTACCCCCTTTTATTATTTCTACTAAAATTTAATTACAAAATCCTATGAAAATGAACAAATTAAATTGTCGAAATTTACGGGTCGTTACAGACCGAGTATTACAGATTTTCAAGTAAGGACATTTTGGAGCTCAAGAGGTGAGCTGGATGGCAGGAACGTATGGAGTGTATTATGCTGTGATATATTGCATTTTATCTTGGACATGTTGTTTTTAACTGTCCAGTGATTGTGAAATGTTGTAATTCTGATGTATTAAAATGTAATTGACTGATACAGCTTTCTTTGTGTAAAGAATATTATTTCATATTATATTTTATCTGCTGCGAATGTGAGATTCTGAGTTTGGTTTTCTGTTTCTTCTTCTGCTATCTCTTTTCTTCTTTTCCAAACTATCTGGAATTTTCGGGATCGAAAATTCTGGCACGTTACATATTACACGACATCTTAACATATCAATCTGAATAGTTCGTCAACTCTTATATCGCTCTTACAGAGTAGGTGCTTTGCACTTTGTTGTTTGAGATATAATTCACTAGTACTATATGATTCATAATCATATACTGAAAAAATTATTTCTTCAAACTGTGGCATAGTCTATAGTTCCAACGTAATTGTAAATAAATTCAGATACTTCTGTATTTTTCAATGCATCACAAATACTGCTGTTATGGTTTTATTTATAATGAATATTCATATTGAAATAAAGTTCGCATATTTTTTAGTCAACTTTGAAAAACGATTATTATTTCATAAATAATTTTCTAAACTTCATGTGAGTGATACGTGTTATATAGCATGCTCTAACTATTTCCACCATCACTTTAATAATGTATGAAATACGAAACTCCATTCAACCACTACATATAGGCTATTTATTTCATTTACTATAAGTGGTTATAGTTGAAAATTTTCAAATCAAATATGTTAAATTTAAATAAATGTATCTCATAGAAAACAATTTTCTACGTGAATATACATTTTTGTATAGAAATCATATTTCTTATTCCAATTTTAAGCATCAGTTATTATTTTACAACTATCATTTCTTGTGTTTCTTTATGAAGCAGAAGCGACCATTCATTCTCTTCATCTGAATCATGCCTTAACTTACATATACTCTTGTACATTCACTTTCTTTTCTAAATGGTCGAACCATTCAAAGGAAACTATTACTAAATATCATAAAGAAATCTTTATAAAAGTGCATTTGATCATCCTTAACATTGAAGGATATCAAATATATTGCACTTTACATAGACCGATCAAACAGACATTTCAGTGATTGAATTCCTATACATATCTTGTAGTTTTCAGTCTAGTGTTACATTTGACATTACAAGATCAGGACTATAATCAATCATATTAAATACATGATCTCACTTTGGTTTACTTGCTTATTTCAAATAAACCAATTTCATCGAGGTTTCATACATTACGAGTGGCGGTGATCGTTCACCATATAACGATTATATGTGATTGGAAATGAATCGAATACCCATGTCCTTATATTGCTTTTAAAGTTCAAAACTTATTGAAGTTAATACACAGTCTCGAGCAAGTAAACATGTAAGTGACCATGTTATGAATGTATTGAGTAGTCGGATGATTAGGCGACTGCATGGGTCAACATAAAAAATATTTTTATTTGTAGGTATATTTTATATTTTGTTTGTTGATATTAATTCAGTTCATCTGTATATTTT
The DNA here is from genome assembly GCA_030765085.1 of Allium cepa. Lineage (NCBI taxonomy): Eukaryota > Viridiplantae > Streptophyta > Magnoliopsida > Asparagales > Amaryllidaceae > Allium > Allium cepa. The sequence continues at coordinate 485,763,611 of CM060935.1, forward strand.
AATTGATAAATTTTTTATCAATTATATTAATTGCACAAATTATCAATGTGGATTATTATAATTTATACATAGCAGATGTTCTTACAATATTAGAAAGGTTAAATGTTACCATTTAATTTTTATAATAAGTATCCCACTATTCTTTTATCTTTCTCCAAACCCTAAGATGAAACATAGAAGTCTTTCGACTTCACTAGTAAGGGTTAGGGCTTGTTCGCCTCTTGATTCTGGCCTTGAGTTTTCTTAATAAGTCATAACCCCATAAATAATAGATAAGTTCTTATCAGTTGTATCATATACAACTCCTAACCCATGGTTCTTTGTCCTAATCTTATTTTGACCTTGACTTTGCTCAACAAATTGAAAGAGATTATTCACTCATACCTATCTTTTCGCGACGACGTAAGTATAGTATATGTACCTTGAGTTTTCTTAACAAATACATATAGTTAACTTACCTTGTCTTGTTTATATATTAATAATACTACACATAACATCACTTGCTCTGGTTTTGCTCAACAATAAAGAATATGCAAATAATTTATTAATACATAAATGATTGAGGAAAACACTTATATTAAAGATTCATAATCTTTTAATATATTTAATTAAATGATACTAACTTATGAAATAATGTATTTCTTAAGAAATATCCTTGTGATTTAAGTGTCAGATACACCGAAAATCATAGTATACATATGTATTTATTCCATAAGTCTAATTGGGTTTCTTACCATTCCACCTTTGGTTTATACACTTGTACTATATAAGTTCTTTTATTGTATAACATTTATACTTTATTTAACTTATATAATATATTACGTATAATACTACATTAATTAAATCTTATTTAGTTAATTCAATTAATCAACACTTTAATTAACTATTATATTATTCAATTATAACATATTATAATGAATATATATACGATAACCTTTATAGTAAAGCATATATATCTTATATACATGTGTTCTGATTTATTAATTAACTTTTAATTAATTTATTTAACTAAATAATAAATTTCAATAATTCTTTTATACAGACATGTATAACCATATTGTCCTAAACAATTCAAGGCAACATAACATATATCATCATATATATTGTACATTTATATATATGTAATTAATTAGCATTTTAATCGATCCATTTATTTTATTAATCTCACCAATAAATAATATTTTTGAAAATAATTCTGTAACATTTTCAAACATTTTGAAAAATTATATTACAAATTTCATAATATGTGTTTTATTTTAAATTTAACTTTTAAACTTAATAGTTTTATTTTAATTTTTAAAACAATTAAAAAACCATATTATAACATTTATAATATTATTCTAATTTTAATTTTAAATTTAAAAGTTAATACTATTATTTTAATTTCAAAATAATTTTGAAATTAGCCTACGGTCCAAATCAATTTGGGTCTTTATACTAGGGATAATCTTTGGGCTTGCCCATCATTTCAGTCCAGGTCAATAGCCGGGTAGGGTAGAGTATTTGATTGCCCAAACCCGACCTTAGATAGTAATTTTTTGGCACCATACTATATGCATAGGCATTAATAAGTTAGCCTTAACATTGCTAAGTTAGACTGCATATAATATTTTTCTCTGATGTCATTGTTGGAACCGAAAGCCCACGGGGTTAATTGGTATATAATGACCTGGAATTTCAGACACTTCACATTTAAATACCTGAATTATTTAAAATTTTAAATCTTTGATTTAATGTTATTAAATTGATCTAATAACCTTCTTAACCCACTTTTTAATCATAAGTAATGATGGCAAACTTTTTTATGAATTATTTTTTCAAAAATAAATACTTTGTAGAAAAACCTATAATGTGACCGAAAATCGGTTTATCGATAAATAGCTTTTTATCCAATATATGTTTGTTAAACTCTTATGCACTTATCTAATGATTAAATAAACACATCCGGAACTAATTAACACGCTTTACTTCATAAAGCAATTGGAATGTTCTAGAAATTTCCAATGGATAAGAGATATTATCATGTTAAGGGATATAAGTGTAAATTGCTAAAGGAAGTGACGTAAAGGAGAAGTTTGTGGTGAGGCTTCCTTTGTATGGTTGGGGGGAGGGGGGATGAGAAGAAGATTAATTTTGAGCCTATATCATGCCCTTTGTCAAATAATCACAAATTCACAATGCAAACCTAAGCTTCTTTAATATCTTCTTCTTCTCTTATGTTCTAAATAAAAATCTTGCAAAACAATTCCAAATCAAGCCAAACTTTTCCATAAGACTTAGGACAATATTAGAACACCTCTCACTTAGTTATATTTAGAAGAAGCAAACCCATTTTTCCATACCCTCAATGGCCATGAGCATTAAGGGTGTTTGGAGGGGCAAAAAGGAAGTTTATAAGGAGATGGAAGGAAGAGAAGGTGGTTGCAAGGTGATGGTAAGAAGTGTACTTGAGTTTGGTTGTGCTTGAGCATGAGTTTGGCTTGTATTTAAGTGACTTATCTCACTATCTTATTTGCATTTATTGTGTATGTGTGCATGTGAGTGTATTGTATTTGAAATATAAAGTTAAAGTGACATTAACTAATTAAAGTTATAAACTTTGGACCCCTTTTGCTCTTGAAAGAAAACGACAACTTTATATTATTAGACATCACTTCTATAACCCCCTTAAACATGTGGTGTGGTCATGACTTATTGTTTAAATGGTTGTTTGGATTCGGTGTTGAATTGAAGTATGGTTGAAAGGGTTAGAAGTGAGAATAGTCGATATAAGTCCACTTCGGTTTCCCTTAACTTTAATTTGTGTAAATGGATATTTTATGAACTTAACTTGGGATAATTTGATTTGGTTGTTCTCTGAAAATATTTTGGTATATTGGAAAGAAAATTAATGTTTGGAAACTTATAGAAATTGTGAACAAAGTTGTAAAAGGTGAAGCAAAAATGAGGTTGTAAATACACTTTGTAAATATAGTCTTTTTCGAGAATTTTGCTAAATAAACTGGAAGATATTCTTGGGGGTTTCTTTCGATGGTTTTTAAGTACCATAAGGATAGTACTTGTTATAAAAATTTCAAGTCTTAAATCATTTGTTAAAGTATTTAAAACTAGTCGCAAGAATTATGTTTATCAATGTTGTTTTTAACAAGGACTTTTAATAGCATTTATAAATGCTGTAGTAAGTCACTTATGGATTTAAATGTCTAAAATGATATTTAAATTCGATGATTTTATCTAATCATTTTAGAGATATTTTCGTACACATTTTGAAGTATTTTAAAGTTGGTTTGAGGTTAAGATATATTTTTGATAATTATATATGTCTTTTCAAAGTAAAGAGGTTTTATAATACAAACACGTTTTTCATCAAATTATAAATTAGTTATGTTCAAGTAATATTTTACATACATATTTAAAACCTTGTTAAGTATTTTAAAAGTATTTATAATTTTTGAAAAAGGTAATTGACTAGGCTTAACATTGAAATCCTATGATGTAGACTTCTTTGTTTGTGAGAGTTACGATTGATGTCGAGTAGGGATATGAGCAATATGACTCTAACCTACCGGTATCGCTCTTGATCAAGGAATAGTCAAGTCGGAATGTCTGTAATGTGGTAATCTCATCGTTTTCTTATTTGTTTGAAAAGTAATTAAATTTTCTTAACGCTAAAAACCAACGAAGCAAGCTTATCTATTTATGAGAGTTAAAATTGATGTCGAGCAAGGATTTGAGCAATGGAGCTCTAACCTACCAGTTTCCTTCTTGGACGAGGAATATTTTAGTCTAGAATGTCGAAAACGTGTTAATCATATTTCTCATTTATGAAAGTCATAAATACTATACTTAACACAAAAAGCCGACGAGATAGATTTATTTATTTGTGTGATTCAAGAATGAAGTGTCTGGGTAAGGGCTTTAATGCAACCAATGCTCTAACTTACCTAGCTTCACTCGTGGATGAGGAATAGTTAAGTTGGAATGTCGAAAACGAGTTAAGTATATGAATATGCATTTCTACAAACGATCGTTTTTGAATGGATAGTCGATTCATCGACTATCGAACTTAACCAAATGTTAATTTAGATATTTATAACGAATGTTTTAAA